>CM051548.1:10685995-11885995 GCA_028022735.1 Gypaetus barbatus | reverse complement strand
ACAAGGAAGGTGCCAGCCCTGAAAGCTGTTGCTGGTCTTCACCTTCCCTTGGAAGCCTAGTCACAGGCACAACAGCCCTGGGGATCAGTGCTTTCCCAGAGACGGAACATCTCCTAGTGCCCGTTCTTGGCAGAGCCATTTTCCAAAACGGCGAACGTCTGGCTCCTTCTCCCACAAGGAAGGTGCCAGCCCTGAAAGCTGTTGCTGATCTTCACCTTCCCTTGGAAACCTATTCACAGGCACAACAGCCCTGGGGATCAGTGCTTTCCCAGAGACGGAACATCTCATAGTGCCCGTTCTCGGTAGAGCCGTTTTCCGAAAAGGGAAACGTCCGGATCCTTCTCCCACAAGGAAGGTGCCAGCCTTGAAAGCTGTTGCTGGTCTTCACCTTCCCTTGGAAGCATAGTCACAGGCACAACACCCCTGGGGATCAGTGCTTTCCCAGAGACGGAACATCTCATCGTACCCGTTCTCGGCAGAGCCTATTTCCGAAACGGCAAACGTCCGGATCATTCTCCCACAAGGAAGGGGCCAGCCCTGAAAGCTGTTGCTGGTCTTCACCTTCCCTGGGCAGCCTAGTCACAGGCACAACAGCCCTGGGGATCAGTGCTTTCCCAGAGACGGAACATCTCATAGTGCCCGTTCTTGGCAGAGCCATTTTCCAAAACGGCGAACGTCTGGCTCCTTCTCCCACAAGGAAGGTGCCAGCCCTGAAAGCTGTTGCTGATCTTCACCTTCCCTTGGAAACCTATTCACAGGCACAACAGCCCTGGGGATCAGTGCTTTCCCAGAGACGGAACATCTCATCCTGCCCTTTCTTGGCAGAGCCTTTTTCCAAAACGGCAAACGTCCGGCTCCTTCTCCCACAAGGAAGTTGCCAGCCCTGAAAGCAGTTGCTGGTCTTCACCTTCCCTTGGCAGCCTACTCACAGGCACAACAGCCCTGGGGATCTGTGCTTTCCCAGAGACGGAACATCTAATTGTGGCCATTCTAGTCAGAGCCATTTTTCTGAAATGGGAAACGTCTGGCTCCTTCTCCCACAAGGAAGGTGCCAGCCCTGAAAGCTGTTGCTGGTCTTCACCTTCCCTGGGTAGCCTAGTAACAGGCACAACAGCCCTGGGGATCAGTGCTTTCCCAGAGACGGAACATCCAATTGTGGCCGTTCTCGGCAGAGCCATTTTTCCGACATGGGAAACGTCCGGATCCTTCTCCCACAAGGAAGGTGCCAGCCCTGAAACCTGTTGCTGGTCTTCACCTTCCCTGGGCAGCCTACTCACAGGCACAACAGCCCTGGGGATCAGTGCTTTCCCAGAAATGGAACATTTCATCGAATCCTTTCTCGGCAGAGCCGTTTTCTGAAATGGGAAACGTCCGGATCCTTTTCCCACAAGGAAGGTGCCAGCCCTGAAAGCTGTTGCTGGTCTTCACCTTCCCTTGGAAGCCTAGTCACAGGCACAACAGCCCTGGGGATCAGTGCTTTCCCAGAGACGGAACATCTCATCGTACCCGTTCTCGGCAGAGCCGTTTTCCGAAAAGGGAAATGTCCGGCTCCTTCTCCCACACGGAAGGGGCCAGCCCTGAAAGCTGTTGCTGGTCTTCACCTTCCCTGGGTAGCCTAGTAACAGGCACAACAGCCCTGGGGATAAGTGCTTTCCCAGAGACGGACATCTCCTAGTGCCTGATCTTGGCAGAGCCTTTTCCAAAACGGCGAACGTCCAGCTCATTCTCCCACAAGGAAGGTGCCAGCCCTGAAAGCTGTTGCTGGTCTTCACCTTCCCTGGGCAGCCTACTCACAGGCACAACAGCCCTGGGTATCAGTGCTTTCCCAGAGACGGAACATTTCATCGAATCCGTTCTCGGCAGAGCCATTTTCTGAAATGGGAAACGTCCGGCTCCTTTTCCCACAAGGAAGGTGCCAGCCCTGAAAGCTGTTGCTGGTCTTCACCTTCCCTTGGAAGCCTAGTCACAGGCACAACAGCCCTGGGGATCAGTGCTTTCCCAGAGACGGAACATCTCATAGTGCCCGTTCTCGGCAGAGCCGTTTTCCGAAAAGGGAAACGTCCGGATCCTTCTCCCACAAGGAAGGTGCCAGCCCTGAAAGCTGTTGCTGGTCTTCACCTTCCCTTGGAAGCATAGTCACAGGCACAACACCCCTGGGGATCAGTGCTTTCCCAGAGACGGAACATCTCATCGTACCCGTTCTCGGCAGAGCCTATTTCCGAAACGGCAAACGTCCGGATCATTCTCCCACAAGGAAGGGGCCAGCCCTGAAAGCTGTTGCTGGTCTTCACCTTCCCTGGGCAGCCTAGTCACAGGCACAACAGCCCTGGGGATCAGTGCTTTCCCAGAGACGGAACATCTCATAGTGCCCGTTCTTGGCAGAGCCATTTTCCAAAACGGCGAACGTCTGGCTCCTTCTCCCACAAGGAAGGTGCCAGCCCTGAAAGCTGTTGCTGATCTTCACCTTCCCTTGGAAACCTCTTCACAGGCACAACAGCCCTGGGGATCAGTGCTTTCCCAGAGACGGAACATCTCATCCTGCCCTTTCTTGGCAGAGCCTTTTTCCAAAACGGCAAACGTCCGGCTCCTTCTCCCACAAGGAAGTTGCCAGCCCTGAAAGCAGTTGCTGGTCTTCACCTTCCCTTGGCAGCCTACTCACAGGCACAACAGCCCTGGGGATCTGTGCTTTCCCAGAGACGGAACATCTAATTGTGGCCATTCTAGTCAGAGCCATTTTTCTGAAATGGGAAACGTCTGGCTCCTTCTCCCACAAGGAAGGTGCCAGCCCTGAAAGCTGTTGCTGGTCTTCACCTTCCCTGGGTAGCCTAGTAACAGGCACAACAGCCCTGGGGATCAGTGCTTTCCCAGAGACGGAACATCCAATTGTGGCCGTTCTCGGCAGAGCCATTTTTCCGACATGGGAAACGTCCGGATCCTTCTCCCACAAGGAAGGTGCCAGCCCTGAAACCTGTTGCTGGTCTTCACCTTCCCTGGGCAGCCTACTCACAGGCACAACAGCCCTGGGGATCAGTGCTTTCCCAGAAATGGAACATTTCATCGAATCCTTTCTCGGCAGAGCCGTTTTCTGAAATGGGAAACGTCCGGATCCTTTTCCCACAAGGAAGGTGCCAGCCCTGAAAGCTGTTGCTGGTCTTCACCTTCCCTTGGAAGCCTAGTCACAGGCACAACAGCCCTGGGGATCAGTGCTTTCCCAGAGACGGAACATCTCCTTGTGCCCGTTCTCGGCAGAGCCATTTTTCCGAAATGGGAAACGTCCGGCTCCTTCTCCCACACGGAAGCGGCCAGCCCTGAAAGCTGTTGCTGGTCTTCACCTGCCCTTGGCAACCTATTCACAGGCACAACAGCCCTGGGGATCAGTGCTTTCCCAGAGACGGAACATTTCATCGTACCCGTTCTCGGCAGAGCCGTTTTCCGAAACGGCAAACGTCCGGATCATTCTCCCACAAGGAAGGTGCCAGCCCTGAAAGCTGTTGCTGGTCTTCACCTTCCCTGGGCAGCCTACTCAGAGGCACAACAGCCCTGGGGATCTGTGCTTTCCCAGAGACGGAACATCTCATCCTCCCCTTTCTTGGCAGAGCCTTTTTCCAAAACGGCAAACGTCCGGCTCCTTCTCCCACAAGGAAGTTGCCAGCCCTGAAAGCTGTTGCTGGTCTTGACCTTCCCTGGGCAGCCTACTCACAGGCACAACAGCCCTGGGGATCAGTGCTTTCCCAGAGACGGAACATTTCGTCAAATCCGTTCTCGGCAGAGCCATTTTCCGAAAAGGGAAACGTACGGATCCTTCTCCCACAAGGAAGGGGCCAGCCCTGAAAGCTGTTGCTGGTCTTCACCTTCCCTGGACAGCCTAGTCACAGGCACAAAAGCCCTGGGGATCTGTGCTTTCCCAGAGACGGAACATTTCATCGTAGCCGTTCTCGGCAGAGCCGTTTTCCGAAAAGGGAAATGTCCGGATCCTTCTCCCACAAGGAAGGTGCCAGCCCTGAAAGCTGTTGCTGGTCTTCACCTTCCCTGGGCAGCCTAGTAACAGGCACAACAGCCCTGGGGATCAGTGCTTTCCCAGAGACGGACATCTCCTAGTGCCTGATCTTGGCAGAGCCTTTTCCAAAACGGCGAACGTCCAGCTCATTCTCCCACAAGGAAGGTGCCAGCCCTGAAAGCTGTTGCTGGTCTTCACCTTCCCTGGGCAGCCTACTCACAGGCACAACAGCCCTGGGTATCAGTGCTTTCCCAGAGACGGAACATTTCATCGAATCCGTTCTCGGCAGAGCCATTTTCTGAAATGGGAAACGTCCGGCTCCTTTTCCCACAAGGAAGGTGCCAGCCCTGAAAGCTGTTGCTGGTCTTCACCTTCCCTTGGAAGCCTAGTCACAGGCACAACAGCCCTGGGGATCAGTGCTTTCCCAGAGACGGAACATCTCATAGTGCCCGTTCTCGGCAGAGCCGTTTTCCGAAAAGGGAAACGTCCGGATCCTTCTCCCACAAGGAAGGTGCCAGCCCTGAAAGCTGTTGCTGGTCTTCACCTTCCCTGGGCAGCCTACTCACAGGCACAACAGCCCTGGGGATCAGTGCTTTCCCAGAGACGGAACATCTCATCCTCCCCTTTCTTGGCAGAGCCTTTTTCCAAAACGGCAAACGTCCGGCTCCTTCTCCCACAAGGAAGTTGCCAGCCCTGAAAGCTGTTGCTGGTCTTGACCTTCCCTGGGCAGCCTACTCACAGGCACAACAGCCCTGGGGATCAGTGCTTTCCCAGAGACGGAACATTTCGTCAAATCCGTTCTCGGCAGAGCCATTTTCCGAAAAGGGAAACGTCCGGATCCTTCTCCCACAAGGAAGGGGCCAGCCCTGAAAGCTGTTGCTGGTCTTCACCTTCCCTGGACAGCCTAGTCACAGGCACAAAAGCCCTGGGGATCTGTGCTTTCCCAGAGACGGAACATTTCATCGTAGCCGTTCTCGGCAGAGCCGTTTTCCGAAAAGGGAAATGTCCGGATCCTTCTCCCACAAGGAAGGTGCCAGCCCTGAAAGCTGTTGCTGGTCTTCACCTTCCCTGGGCAGCCTAGTAACAGGCACAACAGCCCTGGGGATCAGTGCTTTCCCAGAGACGGACATCTCCTAGTGCCTGATCTTGGCAGAGCCTTTTCCAAAACGGCGAACGTCCAGCTCATTCTCCCACAAGGAAGGTGCCAGCCCTGAAAGCTGTTGCTGGTCTTCACCTTCCCTGGGCAGCCTACTCACAGGCACAACAGCCCTGGGTATCAGTGCTTTCCCAGAGACGGAACATTTCATCGAATCCGTTCTCGGCAGAGCCATTTTCTGAAATGGGAAACGTCCGGCTCCTTTTCCCACAAGGAAGGTGCCAGCCCTGAAAGCTGTTGCTGGTCTTCACCTTCCCTTGGAAGCCTAGTCACAGGCACAACAGCCCTGGGGATCAGTGCTTTCCCAGAGACGGAACATCTCATAGTGCCCGTTCTCGGCAGAGCCGTTTTCCGAAAAGGGAAACGTCCGGATCCTTCTCCCACAAGGAAGGGGCCAGCCCTGAAAGCTGTTGCTGGTCTTCACCTTCCCTTGGAAGCATAGTCACAGGCACAACAGCCCTGGGGATCAGTGCTTTCCCAGAGACGGAACATCTCATCGTACCCGTTCTCGGCAGAGCGTATTTCCGAAACGGCAAACGTCCGGATCATTCTCCCACAAGGAAGGTGCCAGCCCTGAAAGCTGTTGCTGGTCTTCACCTTCCCTGGGCAGCCTAGTCACAGGCACAACAGCCCTGGGGATCAGTGCTTTCCCAGAGACGGAACATCTCCTCGTGCCCGTTCTTGGCAGAGCCATTTTCCAAAACGGCGAACGTCTGGCTCCTTCTCCCACAAGGAAGTTGCCAGCCCTGAAAGCTGTTGCTGATCTTCACCTTCCCTTGGAAACCTATTCACAGGCACAACAGCCCTGGGGATCAGTGCTTTCCCAGAGACGGAACATCTCATCCTGCCCTTTCTTGGCAGAGCCTTTTTCCAAAACGGCAAACGTCCGGCTCCTTCTCCCACAAGGAAGTTGCCAGCCCTGAAAGCTGTTGCTGGTCTTCACCTTCCCTGGGCAGCCTACTCACAGGCACAACAGCCCTGGGGATCAGTGCTTTCCCAGAGACGGAACATCTAATTGTGGCCATTCTAGTCAGAGCCATTTTTCTGAAATAGGAAACGTCTGGCTCCTTCTCCCACAAGGAAGCGGCCAGCCCTGAAAGCTGTTGCTGGTCTTCACCTGCCCTTGGCAACCTATTCACAGGCACAACAGCCCTGGGGATCAGTGCTTTCCCAGAGACGGAACATCCAATTGTGGCCGTTCTCGGCAGAGCCATTTTTCCGAAATGGGAAACGTCCGGCACTTTCTCCCACAAGGAAGGTGCCAGCGCTGAAAGCTGTTGCTGGTCTTCACCTTCCCTTGGAAGCCTACTCACAGGCACAACAGCCCTGGGGATCAGTGCTTTCTCAGAGACGGAACATCTCATCGTACCCGTTCTCGGCAGAGCGTATTTCCGAAAGGGCAAAAGTCCGGATCATTCTCCCACAAGGAAGGTGCCAGCCCTGAAAGCTGTTGCTGGTCTTCACCTTCCCTGGGTAGCCTAGTAACAGGCACAACAGCCCTGGGGATCAGTGCTTTCCCAGAGACGGAACATTTCATCAAATCCGTTCTCGGCAGAGCCGTTTTCCGAAATGGGAAACGTCCGGCTCTTTCTCCCACAAGGAAGGTGCCAGCCCTGAAAGCTGTTGCTGATCTTCACCTGCCCTTGGCAACCTATTCACAGGCACAACAGCCCTGGGGATCAGTGCTTTCCCAGAGACGGAACATCTCATCGTACCCGTTCTCGGCAGAGCCGTTTTCCGAAAAGGGAAATGTCCGGCTCCTTCTCCCACACGGAAGGGGCCACCCCTGAAAGCTGTTGCTGGTCTTCACCTTCCCTGGGTAGCCTAGTAACAGGCACAACAGCCCTGGGGATCAGTGCTTTCCCAGAGACGGACATCTCCTATTGCCTGATCTTGGCAGAGCCTTTTCCAAAACGGCGAACGTCCAGCTCATTCTCCCACAAGGAAGGTGCCAGCCCTGAAAGCTGTTGCTGGTCTTCACCTTCCCTGGGCAGCCTACTCACAGGCACAACAGCCCTGGGTATCAGTGCTTTCCCAGAGACGGAACATTTCATCAAATCCGTTCTCGGCAGAGCCATTTTCTGAAATGGGAAACGTCCGGCTCCTTTTCCCACAAGGAAGGTGCCAGCCCTGAAAGCTGTTGCTGGTCTTCACCTTCCCTTGGAAGCCTAGTCACAGGCACAACAGCCCTGGGGATCAGTGCTTTCCCAGAGACGGAACATCTCATAGTGCCCGTTCTCGGCAGAGCCGTTTTCCGAAAAGGGAAACGTCCGGATCCTTCTCCCACAAGGAAGGTGCCAGCCCTGAAAGCTGTTGCTGGTCTTCACCTTCCCTTGGAAGCATAGTCACAGGCACAACAGCCCTGGGGATCAGTGCTTTCCCAGAGACGGAACATCTCATCGTACCCGTTCTCGGCAGAGCCTATTTCCGAAACGGCAAACGTCCGGATCATTCTCCCACAAGGAAGGGGCCAGCCCTGAAAGCTGTTGCTGGTCTTCACCTTCCCTGGGCAGCCTAGTCACAGGCACAACAGCCCTGGGGATCAGTGCTTTCCCAGAGACGGAACATCTCATAGTGCCCGTTCTTGGCAGAGCCATTTTCCAAAACGGCGAACGTCTGGCTCCTTCTCCCACAAGGAAGGTGCCAGCCCTGAAAGCTGTTGCTGATCTTCACCTTCCCTTGGAAACCTATTCACAGGCACAACAGCCCTGGGGATCAGTGCTTTCCCAGAGACGGAACATCTCATCCTGCCCTTTCTTGGCAGAGCCTTTTTCCAAAACGGCAAACGTCCGGCTCCTTCTCCCACAAGGAAGTTGCCAGCCCTGAAAGCTGTTGCTGGTCTTCACCTTCCCTGGGCAGCCTACTCACAGGCACAACAGCCCTGGGGATCTGTGCTTTCCCAGAGACGGAACATCTAATTGTGGCCATTCTAGTCAGAGCCATTTTTCTGAAATAGGAAACGTCTGGCTCCTTCTCCCACAAGGAAGGTGCCAGCCCTGAAAGCTGTTGCTGGTCTTCACCTTCCCTGGGCAGCCTACTCACAGGCACAACAGCCCTGGGGATCTGTGCTTTCCCAGAGACGGAACATCTAATTGTGGCCATTCTAGTCAGAGCCATTTTTCTGAAATAGGAAACGTCTGGCTCCTTCTCCCACAAGGAAGGGGCCAGCCCTGAAAGCTGTTGCTGGTCTTCACCTTCCCTTGGAAGCATAGTCACAGGCACAACAGCCCTGGGGATCAGTGCTTTCCCAGAGACGGAACATCTCATCATACCCGTTCTCGGCAGAGCGTATTTCCGAAACGGCAAACGTCCGGATCATTCTCCCACAAGGAAGGTGCCAGCCCTGAAAGCTGTTGCTGGTCTTCACCTTCCCTGGGCAGCCTACTCACAGGCACAACAGCCCTGGGGATCTGTGCTTTCCCAGAGACGGAACATCTCATCCTCCCCTTTCTTGGCAGAGCCTTTTTCCAAAACGGCAAACGTCCGGCTCCTTCTCCCACAAGGAAGTTGCCAGCCCTGAAAGCTGTTGCTGGTCTTGACCTTCCCTGGGCAGCCTACTCACAGGCACAACAGCCCTGGGGATCAGTGCTTTCCCAGAGACGGAACATTTCGTCAAATCCGTTCTCGGCAGAGCCATTTTCCGAAAAGGGAAACGTCCGGATCCTTCTCCCACAAGGAAGGGGCCAGCCCTGAAAGCTGTTGCTGGTCTTCACCTTCCCTGGACAGCCTAGTCACAGGCACAAAAGCCCTGGGGATCTGTGCTTTCCCAGAGACGGAACATTTCATCGTAGCCGTTCTCGGCAGAGCCGTTTTCCGAAAAGGGAAATGTCCGGATCCTTCTCCCACAAGGAAGGTGCCAGCCCTGAAAGCTGTTGCTGGTCTTCACCTTCCCTGGGCAGCCTAGTAACAGGCACAACAGCCCTGGGGATCAGTGCTTTCCCAGAGACGGACATCTCCTAGTGCCTGATCTTGGCAGAGCCTTTTCCAAAACGGCGAACGTCCAGCTCATTCTCCCACAAGGAAGGTGCCAGCCCTGAAAGCTGTTGCTGGTCTTCACCTTCCCTGGGCAGCCTACTCACAGGCACAACAGCCCTGGGTATCAGTGCTTTCCCAGAGACGGAACATTTCATCGAATCCGTTCTCGGCAGAGCCATTTTCTGAAATGGGAAACGTCCGGCTCCTTTTCCCACAAGGAAGGTGCCAGCCCTGAAAGCTGTAGCTGGTCTTCACCTTCCCTTGGAAGCCTAGTCACAGGCACAACAGCCCTGGGGATCAGTGCTTTCCCAGAGACGGAACATCTCATAGTGCCCGTTCTCGGCAGAGCCGTTTTCCGAAAAGGGAAACGTCCGGATCCTTCTCCCACAAGGAAGGTGCCAGCCCTGAAAGCTGTTGCTGGTCTTCACCTTCCCTGGGCAGCCTACTCACAGGCACAACAGCCCTGGGGATCTGTGCTTTCCCAGAGACGGAACATCTCATCCTCCCCTTTCTTGGCAGAGCCTTTTTCCAAAACGGCAAACGTCCGGCTCCTTCTCCCACAAGGAAGATGCCAGCCCTGAAAGCTGTTGCTGGTCTTGACCTTCCCTGGGCAGCCTACTCACAGGCACAACAGCCCTGGGGATCAGTGCTTTCCCAGAGACGGAACATTTCGTCAAATCCGTTCTCGGCAGAGCCATTTTCCGAAAAGGGAAACGTCCGGATCCTTCTCCCACAAGGAAGGGGCCAGCCCTGAAAGCTGTTGCTGGTCTTCACCTTCCCTGGACAGCCTAGTCACAGGCACAAAAGTCCTGGGGATCTGTGCTTTCCCAGAGACGGAACATTTCATCGTAGCCGTTCTCGGCAGAGCCGTTTTCTGAAAAGGGAAATGTCCGGATCCTTCTCCCACAAGGAAGGTGCCAGCCCTGAAAGCTGTTGCTGGTCTTCACCTTCCCTGGGCAGCCTAGTAACAGGCACAACAGCCCTGGGGATCAGTGCTTTCCCAGAGACGGACATCTCCTAGTGCCTGATCTTGGCAGAGCCTTTTCCAAAACGGCGAACGTCCAGCTCATTCTCCCACAAGGAAGGTGCCAGCCCTGAAAGCTGTTGCTGGTCTTCACCTTCCCTGGGCAGCCTACTCACAGGCACAACAGCCCTGGGTATCAGTGCTTTCCCAGAGACGGAACATTTCATCGAATCCGTTCTCGGCAGAGCCATTTTCTGAAATGGGAAACGTCCGGCTCCTTTTCCCACAAGGAAGGTGCCAGCCCTGAAAGCTGTTGCTGGTCTTCACCTTCCCTTGGAAGCCTAGTCACAGGCACAACAGCCCTGGGGATCAGTGCTTTCCCAGAGACGGAACATCTCATAGTGCCCGTTCTCGGCAGAGCCGTTTTCCGAAAAGGGAAACGTCCGGATCCTTCTCCCACAAGGAAGGTGCCAGCCCTGAAAGCTGTTGCTGGTCTTCACCTTCCCTTGGAAGCATAGTCACAGGCACAACAGCCCTGGGGATCAGTGCTTTCCCAGAGACGGAACATCTCATCGTACCCGTTCTCGGCAGAGCGTATTTCCGAAACGGCAAACGTCCGGATCATTCTCCCACAAGGAAGGTGCCAGCCCTGAAAGCTGTTGCTGGTCTTCACCTTCCCTGGGCAGCCTAGTCACAGGCACAACAGCCCTGGGGATCAGTGCTTTCCCAGAGACGGAACATCTCCTCGTGCCCGTTCTTGGCAGAGCCATTTTCCAAAACGGCGAACGTCTGGCTCCTTCTCCCACAAGGAAGTTGCCAGCCCTGAAAGCTGTTGCTGATCTTCACCTTCCCTTGGAAACCTATTCACAGGCACAACAGCCCTGGGGATCAGTGCTTTCCCAGAGACGGAACATCTCATCCTGCCCTTTCTTGGCAGAGCCTTTTTCCAAAACGGCAAACGTCCGGCTCCTTCTCCCACAAGGAAGTTGCCAGCCCTGAAAGCTGTTGCTGGTCTTCACCTTCCCTGGGCAGCCTACTCACAGGCACAACAGCCCTGGGGATCAGTGCTTTCCCAGAGACGGAACATCTAATTGTGGCCATTCTAGTCAGAGCCATTTTTCTGAAATAGGAAACGTCTGGCTCCTTCTCCCACAAGGAAGCGGCCAGCCCTGAAAGCTGTTGCTGGTCTTCACCTGCCCTTGGCAACCTATTCACAGGCACAACAGCCCTGGGGATCAGTGCTTTCCCAGAGACGGAACATCCAATTGTGGCCGTTCTCGGCAGAGCCATTTTTCCGAAATGGGAAACGTCCGGCACTTTCTCCCACAAGGAAGGTGCCAGCGCTGAAAGCTGTTGCTGGTCTTCACCTTCCCTTGGAAGCCTACTCACAGGCACAACAGCCCTGGGGATCAGTGCTTTCTCAGAGACGGAACATCTCATCGTACCCGTTCTCGGCAGAGCGTATTTCCGAAAGGGCAAAAGTCCGGATCATTCTCCCACAAGGAAGGTGCCAGCCCTGAAAGCTGTTGCTGGTCTTCACCTTCCCTGGACAGCCTACTCACAGGCACAACAGCCCTGGGGATCAGTGCTTTCCCAGAGACGGAACATTTCATCAAATCCGTTCTCGGCAGAGCCGTTTTCCGAAATGGGAAACGTCCGGCTCTTTCTCCCACAAGGAAGGTGCCAGCCCTGAAAGCTGTTGCTGATCTTCACCTGCCCTTGGCAACCTATTCACAGGCACAACAGCCCTGGGGATCAGTGCTTTCCCAGAGACGGAACATCTCATCGTACCCGTTCTCGGCAGAGCCGTTTTCCGAAAAGGGAAATGTCCGGCTCCTTCTCCCACACGGAAGGGGCCACCCCTGAAAGCTGTTGCTGGTCTTCACCTTCCCTGGGTAGCCTAGTAACAGGCACAACAGCCCTGGGGATCAGTGCTTTCCCAGAGACGGACATCTCCTAGTGCCTGATCTTGGCAGAGCCTTTTCCAAAACGGCGAACGTCCAGCTCATTCTCCCACAAGGAAGGTGCCAGCCCTGAAAGCTGTTGCTGGTCTTCACCTTCCCTGGGCAGCCTACTCACAGGCACAACAGCCCTGGGTATCAGTGCTTTCCCAGAGACGGAACATTTCATCGAATCCGTTCTCGGCAGAGCCATTTTCTGAAATGGGAAACGTCCGGCTCCTTTTCCCACAAGGAAGGTGCCAGCCCTGAAAGCTGTTGCTGGTCTTCACCTTCCCTTGGAAGCCTAGTCACAGGCACAACAGCCCTGGGGATCAGTGCTTTCCCAGAGACGGAACATCTCATAGTGCCCGTTCTCGGCAGAGCCGTTTTCCGAAAAGGGAAACGTCCGGATCCTTCTCCCACAAGGAAGGTGCCAGCCCTGAAAGCTGTTGCTGGTCTTCACCTTCCCTTGGAAACCTATTCACAGGCACAACAGCCCTGGGGATCAGTGCTTTCCCAGAGACGGAACATCTCATCCTGCCCTTTCTTGGCAGAGCCTTTTTCCAAAACGGCAAACGTCCGGCTCCTTCTCCCACAAGGAAGTTGCCAGCCCTGAAAGCTGTTGCTGGTCTTCACCTTCCCTGGGCAGCCTACTCACAGGCACAACAGCCCTGGGGATCTGTGCTTTCCCAGAGACGGAACATCTAATTGTGGCCATTCTAGTCAGAGCCATTTTTCTGAAATAGGAAACGTCTGGCTCCTTCTCCCACAAGGAAGGTGCCAGCCCTGAAAGCTGTTGCTGGTCTTCACCTTCCCTAGACAGCCTACTCACAGGCACAACAGCCCTGGGGATCAGTGCTTTCCCAGAGACGGAACATTTCATCCTACCCGTTCTCGGCAGAGCCGTTTTCCGAAATAGGAAACGTCCGGATCCTTCTCCCACAAGGAAGCGGCCAGCCCTGAAAGCTTTTGCTGGTCTTCACCTGCCCTTGGCAACCTATTCACAGGCACAACAGCCCTGGGGATCAGTGCTTTCCCAGAGACGGAACATCCAATTGTGGCCGTTCTCGGCAGAGCCATTTTTCCGAAATGGGAAACGTCCGGCACTTTCTCCCACAAGGAAGGTGCCAGCGCTGAAAGCTGTTGCTGGTCTTCACCTTCCCTTGGAAGCCTACTCACAGGCACAACAGCCCTGCGGATCAGTGCTTACTCAGAGACGGAACATCTCATCGTACCCGTTCTCGGCAGAGCGTATTTCCGAAAAGGCAAACGTCTGGATCCTTCTCCCACAAGGAAGGTGCCAGCCCTGAAAGCTGTTGCTGGTCTTCAACTTCCCTTGGAAGCATAGTCACAGGCACAACAGCCCTGGGGATCAGTGCTTTCCCAGAGATGGAACATCTCATCGTGCCCGTTCTCGGCAGAGCCGTTTTCCGAAATGGGAAACGTCCGGCTCCTTCTCCCACAAGGAAGGTGCCAGCCCTGAAAGCTGTTGCTGGTCTTCACTTGCCCTTGGCAACCTATTCACAGGCACAACAGCCCTGGGGATCAGTGCTTTCCCAGAGACGGAACATCCAATTGTGGCCGTTCTCGGCAGAGCCGTTTTCCGAAATGGGAAACGTCCGGCTCCTTCTCCCACAAGGAAGGTGCCAGCCCTGAAAGCTGTTGCTGGTCTTCACCTTCCATTGCAAGCCTACTCACAGGCACAACAGCCCTGGGGATCAGTGCTTTCTCAGAGACGGAACATCTCATCGTACCCGTTCTCGGCAGAGCGTATTTCTGAAATGGGAAACGTCCAGCTCCTTCTCCCACAAGGAAGGTGCCAGCCCTGAAAGCTGTTGCTGGTCTTGATCTTCCCTTGGAAGCCTAGTCACAGGCACAACAGCCCTGGGGATCTGTGCTTTCCCAGAGACGGAACATCCAATTGTGGCCATTCTAGTCAGAGCCATTTTCCGAAATGGGAAACGTCCGGATCCTTCTCCCACAAGGAAGGTGCCAGCCCTGAAAGCTGTTGCTGGTCTTCACCTTCCCTAGACAGCCTACTCACAGGCACAACAGCCCTGGGGATCAGTGCTTTCCCAGAGACGGAACATTTCATCGAATCCGTTCTCGGCAGAGCCATTTTCTGAAAGGGGAAACGTCCGGCTCCTTTTCCCACAAGGAAGGTGCCAGCCCTGAAAGCTGTTGCTGGTCTTCACCTTCCCTTGGAAGCCTACTCACAGGCACAACAGCCCTGGGGATCAGTGCTTTCCCAGAGACGGAACATCTCCTCGTGCCCGTTCTCGGCAGAGCCGTTTTCCGAAATGGGAAACGTCCGGCTCCTTCTCCCACAAGGAAGGTGCCAGCCCTGAAAGCTGTTGCTGGTCTTCACCTGCCCTTGGCAACCTATTCACAGGCACAACAGCCCTGGGGATCAGTGCTTTCCCAGAGACGGAACATCTCATAGTGCCCGTTCTTGGCAGAGCCATTTTCCAAAACGGCGAACGTCTGGCTCCTTCTCCCACAAGGAAGGTGCCAGCCCTGAAAGCTGTTGCTGGTCTTCACCTTCCCTGGGCAGCCTACTCACAGGCACAACAGCCCTGGGGATCAGTGCTTTCCCAGAGACGGAACATCTCATCGTACCCGTTCTCGGCAGAGCGCTTTTCCGAAAAGGGAAACGTACGGATCCTTCTCCCACAAGGAAGGGGCCAGCCCTGAAAGCTGTTGCTGGTCTTCACCTTCCCTGGACAGCCTACTCACAGGCACAACAGCCCTGGGGATCAGTGCTTTCCCAGAGACGGAACATTTCATCGTAGCCGTTCTCGGCAGAGCCGTTTTCCGAAAAGGGAAACGTCCGGATCCTTCTCCCACAAGGAAGCGGGCAGCCCTGAAAGCTGTTGCTGGTCTTCACCTTCCCTGGGCAGCCTAGTAACAGGCACAACAGCCCTGGAGATCAGTGCTTTCCCAGAGATGGAACATCTCCTAGTGCCTGATCTTGGCAGAGCCTTTTCCAAAACGGCGAACGTCCAGCTCATTTTCCCACAAGGAAGGGGCCAGCCCTGAAAGCTGTTGCTGGTCTTCACCTTCCCTGGGTAACCTATTCACAGGCACAACAGCCCTGGGGATCAGTGCTTTCCCAGAGGCGGAACATTTCATCGTACCCGTTCTCGGCAGAGCCGTTTTCCGAAAAGGGAAACGTCCGGATCATTCTCCCACAAGGAAGGTGCCAGCCCTGAAAGCTGTTGCTGGTCTTCACCTTCCCTGGGCAGCCTACTCACAGGCACAACAGCCCTGGGGATCAGTGCTTTCCCAGAGACGGAACATCTCATCGTACCCGTTCTCGGCAGAGCGTATTTCCGAAACGGCAAACGTCCGGATCATTCTCCCACAAGGAAGGTGCCAGCCCTGAAAGCTGTTGCTGGTCTTCACCTTCCCTGGACAGCCTACTCACAGGCACAACAGCCCTGGGGATCAGTGCTTTCCCAGAGACGGAACATCTCATCCTCCCCTTTCTTGGCAGAGCCTTTTTCCAAAACGGCAAACATCCGGCTCCTTCTCCCACAAGGAAGGTGCAAGCCCTGAAAGCTGTTGCTGGTCTTGACCTTCCCTGGGCAGCTTACTCACAGGCACAACAGCCCTGGGGATCAGTGCTTTCCCAGAGACGGAACATTTCATCGAATCCGTTCTCGGCAGAGCCATTTTCTGAAATGGGAAACGTCCGGATCCTTCTCCCCCAAGGAAGGTGCCAGCCCTGAAAGCTGTTGCTGGTCTTCACCTTCCCTGGACAGCCTAGTCACAGGCACAAAAGCCCTGGGGATCTGTGCTTTCCCAGAGACGGAACATTTCATCGTACCCGTTCTCGGCAGAGCAGTTTTCCGAAAAGGGAAATGTCCGGATCCTTCTCCCACAAGGAAGCGGCCAGCCCTGAAAGCTGTTGCTGGTCTTCACCTTCCCTGGGTAGCCTAGTAACAGGCACAACAGCCCTGGGGATCAGTGCTTTCCCAGAGACGGACATCTCCTAGTGCCTGATCTTGGCAGAGCCTTTTCCAAAACGGCGAACTTCCAGCTCATTCTCCCACAAGGAAGGGGCCAGCCCTGAAAGCTGTTGCTGGTCTTCACCTTCCCTGGGCAACCTATTCACAGGCACAACAGCCCTGGGGATCAGTGCTTTCCCAGAGACGGAACATCTCATCGTACCCGTTCTCGGCAGAGCGTATTTCCGAAACGGCAAACGTCCGGATCCTTCTCCCACAAGGAAGGTGCCAGCCCTGAAAGCTGTTGCTGGTCTTCACCTTCCCTTGGAAGCCTAGTCACAGGCACAACAGCCCTGGGGATCAGTGCTTTCCCAGAGACGGAACATCTCCTCGTGCCCGTTCTCGGCAGAGCCGTTTTCCGAAATGGGAAACGTCCGGAACCTTCTCCCACAAAGAAGCGGCCAGCCCTGAAAGCTGTTGCTGTTCTTCACCTTCCCTTGGCAACCTATTCACAGGCACAACAGCCCTGGGGATCAGTGCTTTCCCAGAGACGGAACATTTCATCTTACCCGTTCTCGGCAGAGCGCTTTTCCGAAAAGGGAAACGTCCGGATCCTTCTCCCACAAGGAAGGGGCCAGCCCTGAAAGCTGTTGCTGGTCTTCACCTTCCCTGGACAGCCTAGTCACAGGCACAACAGCCCTGGGGATCAGTGCTTTCCCAGAGATGGAACATTTCATCGTAGCCGTTCTCGGCAGAGCCGTTTTCCGAAAAGGGAAACGTCCGGATCCTTCTCCCACAAGGAAGCGGGCAGCCCTGAAAGCTGTTGCTGGTCTTCACCTTCCCTTGGAAGCATAGTCACAGGCACGACAGCCCTGGGGATCAGTGCTTTCCCAGAGACGGAACATCTCCTCGTACCCGTTCTCGGCAGAGTGTATTTCCGAAACGGCAAACGTCCGGATTATTCTCCCACAAGGAAGGTGCCAGCCCTGAAAGCTGTTGCTGATCTTCACCTTCCCTGGACAGCCTACTCACAGGCACAACAGCCCTGGGGATCAGTGCTTTCCCAGAGACGGAACATCTCATCCTCCCCTTTCTTGGCAGAGCCTTTTTCCAAAACGGCAAACGTCTGGCTCCTTCTCCCACAAGGAAGGTGCCAGCCCTGAAAGCTGTTGCTGGTCTTGACCTTCCCTGGGCAGCCTACTCACAGGCACAACAGCCCTGGGGATCAGTGCTTTCCCAGAGACGGAACATTTCATCGAATCCGTTCTCGGCAGAGCCATTTTCTGAAATGGGAAACGTCCGGCTCCTTCTCCCCCAAGGAAGGGGCCAGCCCTGAAAGCTGTTGCTGGTCTTCACCTTCCCTGGACAGCCTAGTCACAGGCACAACAGCCCTGGGGATCTGTGCTTTCCCAGAGACGGAACATTTCATCGTAGCCGTTCTCGGCAGAGCCGTTTTCCGAAAAGGGAAATGTCCGGATCCTTCTCCCACAAGGAAGCGGCCAGCCCTGAAAGCTGTTGCTGGTCTTCACCTTCCCTGGGTAGCCTAGTAACAGGCACAACAGCCCTGGGGATCAGTGCTTTCCCAGAGACGTACATCTCCTAGTGCCTGATCTTGGCAGAGCCTTTTCCAAAACGGCGAACGTCCAGCTCATTCTCCCACAAGGAAGGGGCCAGCCCTGAAAGCTGTTGCTGGTCTTCACCTTCCCTGGGTAACCTATTCACAGGCACAACAGCCCTGGGGATCAGTGCTTTCCCAGAGGCGGTACATTTCATCGTACCCGTTCTCGGCAGAGCCGTTTTCCGAAAAGGGAAACGTCCGGATCATTCTCCCACAAGGAAGGTGCCAGCCCTGAAAGCTGTTGCTGGTCTTCACCTTCCCTGGGCAGCCTACTCACAGGCACAACAGCCCTGGGGATCAGTGCTTTCCCAGAGACGGAACATCTCATCGTACCCGTTCTCGGCAGAGCGTATTTCCGAAACGGCAAACGTCCGGATCATTCTCCCACAAGGAAGGTGCCAGCCCTGAAAGCTGTTGCTGGTCTTCACCTTCCCTGGACAGCCTACTCACAGGCACAACAGCCCTGGGGATCAGTGCTTTCCCAGAGACGGAACATCTCATCCTCCCCTTTCTTGGCAGAGCCTTTTTCCAAAACGGCAAACGTCCGGCTCCTTCTCCCACAAGGAAGGTGCAAGCCCTGAAAGCTGTTGCTGGTCTTGACCTTCCCTGGGCAGCCTACTCACAGGCACAACAGCCCTGGGGATCAGTGCTTTCCCAGAGACGGAACATTTCATCGAATCCGTTCTCGGCAGAGCCATTTTCTGAAATGGGAAACGTCCGGATCCTTCTCCCCCAAGGAAGGTGCCAGCCCTGAAAGCTGTTGCTGGTCTTCACCTTCCCTGGACAGCCTAGTCACAGGCACAAAAGCCCTGGGGATCTGTGCTTTCCCAGAGACGGAACATTTCATCGTACCCGTTCTCGGCAGAGCAGTTTTCCGAAAAGGGAAATGTCCGGATCCTTCTCCCACAAGGAAGCGGCCAGCCCTGAAAGCTGTTGCTGGTCTTCACCTTCCCTGGGTAGCCTAGTAACAGGCACAACAGCCCTGGGGATCAGTGCTTTCCCAGAGACGGACATCTCCTAGTGCCTGATCTTGGCAGAGCCTTTTCCAAAACGGCGAACGTCCAGCTCATTCTCCCACAAGGAAGGGGCCAGCCCTGAAAGCTGTTGCTGGTCTTCACCTTCCCTGGGCAACCTATTCACAGGCACAACAGCCCTGGGGATCAGTGCTTTCCCAGAGACGGAACATCTCATCGTACCCGTTCTCGGCAGAGCGTATTTCCGAAACGGCAAACGTCCGGATCCTTCTCCCACAAGGAAGGTGCCAGCCCTGAAAGCTGTTGCTGGTCTTCACCTTCCCTGGGCAGCCTACTCACAGGCACAACAGCCCTGGGGATCAGTGCTTTCCCAGAGACGGAACATTTCATCGAATCCGTTCTCGGCAGAGCCATTTTCTGAAAGGGGAAACGTCCGGCTCCTTTTCCCACAAGGAAGGTGCCAGCCCTGAAAGCTGTTGCTGGTCTTCACCTTCCCTTGGAAGCCTACTCACAGGCACAACAGCCCTGGGGATCAGTGCTTTCCCAGAGACGGAACATCTCCTCGTGCCCGTTCTCGGCAGAGCCGTTTTCCGAAATGGGAAACGTCCGGAACCTTCTCCCACAAAGAAGTTGCCAGCCCTGAAAGCTGTTGCTGTTCTTCACCTTCCCTTGGCAACCTATTCACAGGCACAACAGCCCTGGGGATCAGTGCTTTCCCAGAGACGGAACATTTCATCTTACCCGTTTTCGGCAGAGCGCTTTTCCGAAAAGGGAAACGTCCGGCTCCTTCTCCCACAAGGAAGTTGCCAGCCCTGAAAGCTGTTGCTGGTCTTCACCTTCCCTGGACAGCCTAGTCACAGGCACAACAGCCCTGGGGATCAGTGCTTTCCCAGAGACGGAACATTTCATCGTAGCCGTTCTCGGCAGAGCCGTTTTCCGAAAAGGGAAACGTCCGGATCCTTCTCCCACAAGTAAGCGGGCAGCCCTGAAAGCTGTTGCTGGTCTTCACCTTCCCTTGGAAGCATAGTCACAGGCACGACAGCCCTGGGGATCAGTGCTTTCCCAGAGACGGAACATCTCCTCGTACCCGTTCTCGGCAGAGCGTATTTCCGAAACGGCAAACGTCCGGATTATTCTCCCACAAGGAAGGTGCCAGCCCTGAAAGCTGTTGCTGATCTTCACCTTCCCTGGACAGCCTACTCACAGGCACAACAGCCCTGGGGATCAGTGCTTTCCCAGAGACGGAACATCTCATCCTCCCCTTTCTTGGCAGAGCCTTTTTCCAAAACGGCAAACGTCTGGCTCCTTCTCCCACAAGGAAGGTGCCAGCCCTGAAAGCTGTTGCTGGTCTTGACCTTCCCTGGGCAGCCTACTCACAGGCACAACAGCCCTGGGGATCAGTGCTTTCCCAGAGACGGAACATTTCATCGAATCCGTTCTCGGCAGAGCCATTTTCTGAAATGGGAAACGTCCGGCTCCTTCTCCCCCAAGGAAGGGGCCAGCCCTGAAAGCTGTTGCTGGTCTTCACCTTCCCTGGACAGCCTAGTCACAGGCACAACAGCCCTGGGGATCTGTGCTTTCCCAGAGACGGAACATTTCATCGTAGCCGTTCTCGGCAGAGCCGTTTTCCGAAAAGGGAAATGTCCGGATCCTTCTCCCACAAGGAAGCGGCCAGCCCTGAAAGCTGTTGCTGGTCTTCACCTTCCCTGGGTAGCCTAGTAACAGGCACAACAGCCCTGGGGATCAGTGCTTTCCCAGAGACGGAACATCTCATCGTACCCGTTCTCGGCAGAGCGTATTTCCGAAACGGCAAACGTCCGGATCCTTCTCCCACAAGGAAGGTGCCAGCCCTGAAAGCTGTTGCTGGTCTTGACCTTCCCTTGGCAGCCTAGTCACAGGCACAACAGCCCTGGGGATCAGTGCTTTCCCAGAGACGGAACATCTCCTCGTGCCCGTTCTCGGCAAAGCCATTTTCCGAAATGGGAAACGTCCGGAACCTTCTCCCACAAAGAAGCGGCCAGCCCTGAAAGCTGTTGCTGTTCTTCACCTTCCCTTGGCAACCTATTCACAGGCACAACAGCCCTGGGGATCAGTGCTTTCCCAGAGACGGAACATTTCATCTTACCCGTTCTCGGCAGAGCGCTTTTCCGAAAAGGGAAACGTCCGGATCCTTCTCCCACAAGGAAGGGGCCAGCCCTGAAAGCTGTTGCTGGTCTTCACCTTCCCTGGACAGCCTAGTCACAGGCACAACAGCCCTGGGGATCAGTGCTTTCCCAGAGACGGAACATTTCATCGTAGCCGTTCTCGGCAGAGCCGTTTTCCGAAAAGGGAAACGTCCGGATCCTTCTCCCACAAGGAAGCGGGCAGCCCTGAAAGCTGTTGCTGGTCTTCACCTTCCCTTGGAAGCATAGTCACAGGCACGACAGCCCTGGGGATCAGTGCTTTCCCAGAGACGGAACATCTCCTTGTACCCGTTCTCGGCAGAGTGTATTTCCGAAACGGCAAACGTCCGGATCATTCTCCCACAAGGAAGGTGCCAGCCCTGAAAGCTGTTGCTGATCTTCACCTTCCCTGGACAGCCTACTCACAGGCACAACAGCCCTGGGGATCAGTGCTTTCCCAGAGACGGAACATCTCATCCTCCCCTTTCTTGGCAGAGCCTTTTTCCAAAACGGCAAACGTCTGGCTCCTTCTCCCACAAGGAAGGTGCCAGCCCTGAAAGCTGTTGCTGGTCTTGACCTTCCCTGGGCAGCCTACTCACAGGCACAACAGCCCTGGGGATCAGTGCTTTCCCAGAGACGGAACATTTCATCGAATCCGTTCTCGGCAGAGCCATTTTCTGAAATGGGAAACGTCCGGATCCTTCTCCCCCAAGGAAGGGGCCAGCCCTGAAAGCTGTTGCTGGTCTTCACCTTCCCTGGACAGCCTAGTCACAGGCACAACAGCCCTGGGGATCTGTGCTTTCCCAGAGACGGAACATTTCATCGTAGCCGTTCTCGGCAGAGCCGTTTTCCGAAAAGGGAAATGTCCGGATCCTTCTCCCACAAGGAAGCGGCCAGCCCTGAAAGCTGTTGCTGGTCTTCACCTTCCCTGGGTAGCCTAGTAACAGGCACAACAGCCCTGGGGATCAGTGCTTTCCCAGAGACGTACATCTCCTAGTGCCTGATCTTGGCAGAGCCTTTTCCAAAACGGCGAACGTCCAGCTCATTCTCCCACAAGGAAGGGGCCAGCCCTGAAAGCTGTTGCTGGTCTTCACCTTCCCTGGGTAACCTATTCACAGGCACAACAGCCCTGGGGATCAGTGCTTTCCCAGAGGCGGTACATTTCATCGTACCCGTTCTCGGCAGAGCCGTTTTCCGAAAAGGGAAACGTCCGGATCATTCTCCCACAAGGAAGGTGCCAGCCCTGAAAGCTGTTGCTGGTCTTCACCTTCCCTGGGCAGCCTACTCACAGGCACAACAGCCCTGGGGATCAGTGCTTTCCCAGAGACGGAACATCTCATCGTACCCGTTCTCGGCAGAGCGTATTTCCGAAACGGCAAACGTCCGGATCATTCTCCCACAAGGAAGGTGCCAGCCCTGAAAGCTGTTGCTGGTCTTCACCTTCCCTGGACAGCCTACTCACAGGCACAACAGCCCTGGGGATCAGTGCTTTCCCAGAGACGGAACATCTCATCCTCCCCTTTCTTGGCAGAGCCTTTTTCCAAAACGGCAAACGTCTGGCTCCTTCTCCCACAAGGAAGGTGCCAGCCCTGAAAGCTGTTGCTGGTCTTGACCTTCCCTGGGCAGCCTACTCACAGGCACAACAGCCCTGGGGATCAGTGCTTTCCCAGAGACGGAACATTTCATCGAATCCGTTCTCGGCAGAGCCATTTTCTGAAATGGGAAACGTCCGGATCCTTCTCCCCCAAGGAAGGGGCCAGCCCTGAAAGCTGTTGCTGGTCTTCACCTTCCCTGGACAGCCTAGTCACAGGCACAAAAGCCCTGGGGATCTGTGCTTTCCCAGAGACGGAACATTTCATCGTAGCCGTTCTCGGCAGAGCCGTTTTCCGAAAAGGGAAATGTCCGGAACCTTCTCCCACAAGGAAGCGGCCAGCCCTGAAAGCTGTTGCTGGTCTTCACCTTCCCTGGGTAGCCTAGTAACAGGCACAACAGCCCTGGGGATCAGTGCTTTCCCAGAGACGTACATCTCCTAGTGCCTGATCTTGGCAGAGCCTTTTCCAAAACGGCGAACGTCCAGCTCATTCTCCCACAAGGAAGGGGCCAGCCCTGAAAGCTGTTGCTGGTCTTCACCTTCCCTGGGTAACCTATTCACAGGCACAACAGCCCTGGGGATCAGTGCTTTCCCAGAGGCGGTACATTTCATCGTACCCGTTCTCGGCAGAGCCGTTTTCCGAAAAGGGAAACGTCCGGATCATTCTCCCACAAGGAAGGTGCCAGCCCTGAAAGCTGTTGCTGGTCTTCACCTTCCCTGGGCAGCCTACTCACAGGCACAACAGCCCTGGGGATCAGTGCTTTCCCAGAGACGGAACATCTCATCGTACCCGTTCTCGGCAGAGCGTATTTCCGAAACGGCAAACGTCCGGATCATTCTCCCACAAGGAAGGTGCCAGCCCTGAAAGCTGTTGCTGGTCTTCACCTTCCCTTGGAAGCCTACTCACAGGCACAACAGCCCTGGGGATCAGTGCTTTCCCAGAGACGGAACATCTCATCCTCCCCTTTCTTGGCAGAGCCTTTTTCCAAAAGGGCAAACGTCCGGCTCCTTCTCCCACAAGGAAGGTGCAAGCCCTGAAAGCTGTTGCTGGTCTTGACCTTCCCTGGGCAGCCTACTCACAGGCACAACAGCCCTGGGGATCAGTGCTTTCCCAGAGACGGAACATTTCATCGAATCCGTTCTCGGCAGAGCCATTTTCTGAAAGGGGAAACGTCCGGATCCTTCTCCCCCAAGGAAGGTGCCAGCCCTGAAAGCTGTTGCTGGTCTTCACCTTCCCTGGACAGCCTAGTCACAGGCACAAAAGCCCTGGGGATCTGTGCTTTCCCAGAGACGGAACATTTCATCGTACCCGTTCTCGGCAGAGCAGTTTTCCGAAAAGGGAAATGTCCGGATCCTTCTCCCACAAGGAAGCGGCCAGCCCTGAAAGCTGTTGCTGGTCTTCACCTTCCCTGGGTAGCCTAGTAACAGGCACAACAGCCCTGGGGATCAGTGCTTTCCCAGAGACGGACATCTCCTAGTGCCTGATCTTGGCAGAGCCTTTTCCAAAACGGCGAACGTCCAGCTCATTCTCCCACAAGGAAGGGGCCAGCCCTGAAAGCTGTTGCTGGTCTTCACCTTCCCTGGGCAACCTATTCACAGGCACAACAGCCCTGGGGATCAGTGCTTTCCCAGAGACGGAACATCTCATCGTACCCGTTCTCGGCAGAGCGTATTTCCGAAACGGCAAACGTCCGGATCCTTCTCCCACAAGGAAGGTGCCAGCCCTGAAAGCTGTTGCTGGTCTTCACCTTCCCTGGGCAGCCTACTCACAGGCACAACAGCCCTGGGGATCAGTGCTTTCCCAGAGACGGAACATTTCATCGAATCCGTTCTCGGCAGAGCCATTTTCTGAAAGGGGAAACGTCCGGCTCCTTTTCCCACAAGGAAGGTGCCAGCCCTGAAAGCTGTTGCTGGTCTTCACCTTCCCTTGGAAGCCTACTCACAGGCACAACAGCCCTGGGGATCAGTGCTTTCCCAGAGACTGAACATCTCCTCGTGCCCGTTCTCGGCAGAGCCGTTTTCCGAAAAGGGAAACGTCCGGATCCTTCTCCCACAAGGAAGCGGGCAGCCCTGAAAGCTGTTGCTGGTCTTCACCTTCCCTGGGCAGCCTAGTCACAGGCACAACAGCCCTGGGGATCAGTGCTTTCCCAGAGACGGAACATCTCCTAGTGCCTGATCTTGGCAGAGCCTTTTCCAAAACGGCGAACGTCCAGCTCATTCTCCCACAAGGAAGGGGCCACCCCTGAAAGCTGTTGCTGTTCTTCACCTTCCCTGGGTAACCTATTCACAGGCACCACAGCCCTGGGGATCAGTGCTTTCGCAGAGACGGAACATCTCATCGTACCCGTTCTCGGCAGAGCGTATTTCCGAAACGGCGAACGTCCGGATCATTCTCCGCCAAGGAAGGTGCCAGCCCTGAAAGCTGTTGCTGGTCTTCACCTTCCCTGGGCAACCTATTCACAGGCACAACAGCCCTGGGGATCAGTGCTTTCCCAGAGACGGAACATCTCATCGTACCTGTTCTCGGCAGAGCGTATTTCCGAAACGGCAAACGTCCGGCTCCTTCTCCCACAAGGAAGGTGCCAGCCCTGAAAGCTGTTGCTGGTCTTCACCTTCCCTGGGCAGCCTACTCACAGGCACAACAGCCCTGGGGATCAGTGCTTTCCCAGAGACAGAACATCTCATCGTACCCGTTCTCGGCAGAGCCGTATTTCCGAAACGGCAAACGTCCGGATCATTCTCCCACAAGGAAGGTGCCAGCCCTGAAAGCTGTTGCTGGTCTTCACCTTCCCTGGACAGCCTACTCACAGGCACAACAGCCCTGGGGATCTGTGCTTTCCCAGAGACGGAACATCTCCTCGTGCCCGTTCTCGGCAGAGCCATTTTCCAAAACGGCGAACGTCTGGCTCCTTCTCCCACAAGGAAGGTGCCAGCCCTGAAAGCTGTTGCTGATCTTCACCTTCCCTTGGAAAGCTATTCACAGGCACAACAGCCCTGGGGATCAGTGCTTTCCCAGAGACGGAATATTTCATCGTATCCGTTCTCGGCAGAGCGTATTTCCGAAAAGGGAAACGTCCGGATCCTTCTCCCACAAGGAAGCGGCCAGCCCTGAAAGCTGTTGCTGGTCTTCACCTTCCCTGGGCAGCCTAGTCACAGGCACAACAGCCCTGGGGATCAGTGCTTTCCCAGAGACGGAACATCTCCTAGTGCCTGATCTTGGCAGAGCCTTTTCCAAAACGGCGAACGTCCAGCTCATTCTCCCACAAGGAAGGGGCCACCCCTGAAAGCTGTTGCTGTTCTTCACCTTCCCTGGGTAACCTATTCACAGGCACCACAGCCCTGGGGATCAGTGCTTTCGCAGAGACGGAACATCTCATCGTACCCGTTCTCGGCAGAGCGTATTTCCGAAACGGCGAACGTCCGGATCATTCTCCGCCAAGGAAGGGGCCAGCCCTGAAAGCTGTTGCTGGTCTTCACCTTCCCTGGGCAACCTATTCACAGGCACAACAGCCCTGGGGATCAGTGCTTTCCCAGAGACGGAACATCTCATCGTACCTGTTCTCGGCAGAGCGTATTTCCGAAACGGCAAACGTCCGGCTCCTTCTCCCACAAGGAAGGTGCCAGCCCTGAAAGCTGTTGCTGGTCTTCACCTTCCCTGGGCAGCCTACTCACAGGCACAACAGCCCTGGGGATCAGTGCTTTCCCAGAGACAGAACATCTCATCGTAACCGTTCTCGGCAGAGCCGTATTTCCGAAACGGCAAACGTCCGGATCATTCTCCCACAAGGAAGGTGCCAGCCCTGAAAGCTGTTGCTGGTCTTCACCTTCCCTGGACAGCCTACTCACAGGCACAACAGCCCTGGGGATCTGTGCTTTCCCAGAGACGGAACATCTCCTCGTGCCCGTTCTCGGCAGAGCCATTTTCCAAAACGGCGAACGTCTGGCTCCTTCTCCCACAAGGAAGGTGCCAGCCCTGAAAGCTGTTGCTGATCTTCACCTTCCCTTGGAAAGCTATTCACAGGCACAACAGCCCTGGGGATCAGTGCTTTCCCAGAGACGGAATATTTCATCGTACCCGTTCTCGGCAGAGCGTATTTCCGAAAAGGGAAACGTCCGGATCCTTCTCCCACAAGGAAGCGGCCAGCCCTGAAAGCTGTTGCTGGTCTTCACCTTCCCTGGACAGCCTACTCACAGGCACAACAGCCCTGGGGATCAGTGCTTTCCCAGAGACGGAACATCCAATTGTGGCCGTTCTCGGCAGAGCCATTTTTCCGAAATGGGAAACGTCCGGCTCCTTCTCCCACAAGGAAGGTGCCAGCCCTGAAAGCTGTTGCTGGTCTTCACCTTCCCTGGGCAGCCTACTCACAGGCACAACAGCCCTGGGGATCAGTGCTTTCTCAGAGACGGAACATCTCATCGTACCCGTTCTCGGCAGAGCGTATTTCCGAAATGGGAAACGTCCGGATCCTTCTCCCACAAGGAAGGTGCCAGCCCTGAAAGCTGTTGCTGGTCTTGACCTTCCCTTGGCAGCCTACGCACAGGCACAACAGCCCTGGGGATCTGTGCTTTCCCAGAGACGGAACATCCAATTGTGGCAATTCTAGTCAGAGCCATTTTTCTGAAATAGGAAACGTCTGGCTCCTTCTCCCACAAGGAAGGTGCCAGCCCTGAAAGCTGTTGCTGGTCTTCACCTTCCCTAGACAGCCTACTCACAGGCACAACAGCCCTGGGGATCAGTGCTTTCCCAGAGACGGAACATTTCATCCTACCCGTTCTCGGCAGAGCCATTTTCCGAAAAGGGAAACGTCCGGATCCTTCTCCCACAAGGAAGCGGGCAGCCCTGAAAGCTGTTGCTGGTCTTCACCTTCCCTGGACAGCCTACTCACAGGCACAACAGCCCTGGGGATCAGTGCTTTCCCAGAGACGGAACATCTCATCGTAACTGTTCTCGGCAGAGCTTATTTCCGACACGGCAAACGTCCGGATCCTTCTCCCACAAGGAAGGTGCCAGCCCTGAAAGCTGTTGCTGATCTTCACCTTCCCTTGGAAACCTATTCACAGGCACAACAGCCCTGGGGATCAGTGCTTACTCAGAGACGGAATATCTCCTAGTGCCTGATCTTGGCAGAGCCTTTTCCAAAACGGCGAACGTCCAGCTCATTCTCCCACAAGGAAGGGGCCAGCCCTGAAAGCTGTTGCTGGTCTTCACCTTCCCTGGGCAACCTATTCACAGGCACAACAGCCCTGGGGATCTGTGGTTTCCCAGAGACGGAACATTTCATCGTACCCGTTCTCGGCAGAGCCGTTTTCCGAAAAGGGAAACGTCCGGATCCTTCTCCCACAAGGAAGCGGCCAGCCCTGAAAGCTGTTGCTGGTCTTCACCTTCCCTTGGAAGCCTAGTCACAGGCACAACAGCCCTGGGGATCAGTGCTTTCCCAGAGACGGAACATCTCCCCGTGCCCGTTCTCGGCAGAGCCGTTTTCCGAAATGGGAAACGTCTGGCTCCTTCTCCCACAAGGAAGGTGCCAGCCCTGAAAGCTTTTGCTGGTCTTCACCTGCCCTTGGCATCCTATTCAGAGGCACAACAGCCCTGGGGATCAGTGCTTTCCCTGAGACGGAACATTTCATCGTACCCGTTCTCGGCAGAGCCGTTTTCCGAAAAGGGAAAAGTCCGGATCCTTCTCCCACAAGGAAGGTGCCAGCCCTGAAAGCTGTTGCTGGTCTTCACCTTCCCTTGGAAGCATAGTCACAGGCACAACAGCCCTGGGGATCAGTGCTTTCCCAGAGACGGAACATCTCATCGTACCCGTTCTCGGCAGAGCCGTTTTCCGAAAAGGGAAATGTCCGGATCCTTCTCCCACAAGGAAGCGGCCAGCCCTGAAAGCTGTTGCTGGTCTTCACCTTCCCTGGACAGCCTACTCACAGGCACAACAGCCCTGGGGATCAGTGCTTTCCCAGAGACGGAACATCTCATAGTGCCCGTTCTTGGCAGAGCCATTTTCCAAAACGGCGAACGTCTGGCTCCTTCTCCCACAAGGAAGGTGACAGCCCTGAAAGCTGTTGCTGATCTTCACCTTCCCTTGGAAACCTATTCACAGGCACAACAGCCCTGGGGATCAGTGCTTTCCCAGAGACGGAACATCTCATCCTGCCCTTTCTTGGCAGAGCCTCTTTCCAAAACGGCAAACGTCCGGCTCCTTCTCCCACAAGGAAGTTGCCAGCCCTGAAAGCTGTTGCTGGTCTTCACCTTCCCTGGGCAGCCTACTCACAGGCACAACAGCCCTGGGCATCAGTGCTTTCCCAGAGACGGAACATTTCATCGAATCCGTTCTCGGCAGAGCCATTTTCTGAAATGGGAAACGTCCGGCTCCTTCTCCCACAAGGAAGGTGCCAGCCCTGAAAGCTGTTGCTGGTCTTCACCTTCCCTTGGAAGCCTAGTCACAGGCACAACAGCCCTGGGATTCTGTGCTTTCCCAGAGACGGAACATCCAATTGTGGCCATTCTAGTCAGAGCCATATTTCTGAAATGGGAAACGTCTGGCTCCTTCTCCCACAAGGAAGGTGCCAGCCCTGAAAGCTGTTGCTGGTCTTCACCTGCCCTTGGCAACCTATTCACAGGCACAACAGCCCTGGGGATCAGTGCTTTCCCAGAGACAGAACATCCAATTGTGGCCGTTCTCGGCAGAGCCATTTTTCCGAAATGGGAAACGTCCGGCTCCTTCTCCCACAAGGAAGGTGCCAGCCCTGAAAGCTGTTGCTGGTCTTCACCTTCCCTGGGCAGCCTACTCACAGGCACAACAGCCCTGGGGATCAGTGCTTTCTCAGAGACGGAACATCTCATCGTACCCATTCTCGGAAGAGCGTATTTCCGAAATGGGAAACGTCCGGATCCTTCTCCCACAAGGAAGGTGCCAGCCCTGAAAGCTGTTGCTGGTCTTGACCTTCCCTTGGCAGCCTAGTCACAGGCACAACAGCCCTGGGGATCAGTGCTTTCCCAGAGACGGAACATGCAATTGTGGCAATTCTAGTCAGAGCCATTTTTCTGAAATGGGAAACGTCTGGCTCCTTCTCCCACAAGGAAGGTGCCAGCCCTGAAAGCTGTTGCTGGTGTTCACCTTCCCTGGGCAGCCTACTCACAGGCACAACAGCCCTGCGGATCAGTGCTTTCCCAGAGACGGAACATTTCATCCTACCCGTTCTCGGCAGAGCCGTTTTCCGAAAAGGGAAACGTCCGGATCCTTCTCCCACAAGGAAGCGGGCAGCCCTGAAAGCTGTTGCTGGTCTTCACCTTCCCTGGGCAGCCTAGTCACAGGCACAACAGCCCTGGGGATCAGTGCTTTCCCAGAGACGGAACATCTCCTAGTGCCTGATCTTGGCAGAGCCTTTTCCAAAACGGCGAACGTCCAGCTCATTCTCCCACAAGGAAGGGGCCACCCCTGAAAGCTGTTGCTGTTCTTCACCTTCCCTGGGTAACCTATTCACAGGCACCACAGCCCTGGGGATCAGTGCTTTCGCAGAGACGGAACATCTCATCGTACCCGTTCTCGGCAGAGCGTATTTCCGAAACGGCGAACGTCCGGATCATTCTCCGCCAAGGAAGGGGCCAGCCCTGAAAGCTGTTGCTGGTCTTCACCTTCCCTGGGCAACCTATTCACAGGCACAACAGCCCTGGGGATCAGTGCTTTCCCAGAGACGGAACATCTCATCGTACCTGTTCTCGGCAGAGCGTATTTCCGAAACGGCAAACGTCCGGCTCCTTCTCCCACAAGGAAGGTGCCAGCCCTGAAAGCTGTTGCTGGTCTTCACCTTCCCTGGGCAGCCTACTCACAGGCACAACAGCCCTGGGGATCAGTGCTTTCCCAGAGACAGAACATCTCATCGTACCCGTTCTCGGCAGAGCCGTATTTCCGAAACGGCAAACGTCCGGATCATTCTCCCACAAGGAAGGTGCCAGCCCTGAAAGCTGTTGCTGGTCTTCACCTTCCCTGGGTAGCCTAGTCACAGGCACAACAGCCCTGGGGATCTGTGCTTTCCCAGAGACGGAACATCTCCTCGTGCCCGTTCTCGGCAGAGCCATTTTCCAAAACGGCGAACGTCTGGCTCCTTCTCCCACAAGGAAGGTGCCAGCCCTGAAAGCTGTTGCTGATCTTCACCTTCCCTTGGAAAGCTATTCACAGGCACAACAGCCCTGGGGATCAGTGCTTTCCCAGAGACGGAATATTTCATCGTACCCGTTCTCGGCAGAGTGTATTTCCGAAAAGGGAAACGTCCGGATCCTTCTCCCACAAGGAAGCGGCCAGCCCTGAAAGCTGTTGCTGGTCTTCACCTTCCCTGGACAGCCTACTCACAGGCACAACAGCCCTGGGGATCAGTGCTTTCCCAGAGACGGAACATCCAATTGTGGCCGTTCTCGGCAGAGCCATTTTTCCGAAATGGGAAACGTCCGGCTCCTTCTCCCACAAGGAAGGTGCCAGCCCTGAAAGCTGTTGCTGGTCTTCACCTTCCCTGGGCAGCCTACTCACAGGCACAACAGCCCTGGGGATCAGTGCTTTCTCAGAGACGGAACATCTCATCGTACCCGTTCTCGGCAGAGCGTATTTCCGAAATGGGAAACGTCCGGATCCTTCTCCCACAAGGAAGGTGCCAGCCCTGAAAGCTGTTGCTGGTCTTGACCTTCCCTTGGCAGCCTACGCACAGGCACAACAGCCCTGGGGATCTGTGCTTTCCCAGAGAAGGAACATCCAATTGTGGCAATTCTAGTCAGAGCCATTTTTCTGAAATAGGAAACGTCTGGCTCCTTCTCCCACAAGGAAGTTGCCAGCCCTGAAAGCTGTTGCTGGTCTTCACCTTCCCTAGACAGCCTACTCACAGGCACAACAGCCCTGGGGATCAGTGCTTTCCCAGAGACGGAACATTTCATCCTACCCGTTCTCGGCAGAGCCATTTTCCGAAAAGGGAAACGTCCGGATCCTTCTCCCACAAGGAAGCGGGCAGCCCTGAAAGCTGTTGCTGGTCTTCACCTTCCCTGGACAGCCTACTCACAGGCACAACAGCCCTGGGGATCAGTGCTTTCCCAGAGACGGAACATCTCATCGTAACTGTTCTCGGCAGAGCTTATTTCCGACACGGCAAACGTCCGGATCCTTCTCCCACAAGGAAGGTGCCAGCCCTGAAAGCTGTTGCTGATCTTCACCTTCCCTTGGAAACCTATTCACAGGCACAACAGCCCTGGGGATCAGTGCTTACTCAGAGACGGAATATCTCCTAGTGCCTGATCTTGGCAGAGCCTTTTGCAAAACGGCGAACGTCCAGCTCATTCTCCCACAAGGAAGGGGCCAGCCCTGAAAGCTGTTGCTGGTCTTCACCTTCCCTGGGCAACCTATTCACAGGCACAACAGCCCTGGGGATCTGTGGTTTCCCAGAGACGGAACATTTCATCGTACCCGTTCTCGGCAGAGCCGTTTTCCGAAAAGGGAAACGTCCGGATCCTTCTCCCACAAGGAAGCGGCCAGCCCTGAAAGCTGTTGCTGGTCTTCACTTTCCCTTGGAAGCCTAGTCACAGGCACAACAGCCCTGGGGATCAGTGCTTTCCCAGAGACGGAACATCTCCCCGTGCCCGTTCTCGGCAGAGCCGTTTTCCGAAATGGGAAACGTCTGGCTCCTTCTCCCACAAGGAAGCGGCCAGCCCTGAAAGCTTTTGCTGGTCTTCACCTGCCCTTGGCAACCTATTCAGAGGCACAACAGCCCTGGGGATCAGTGCTTTCCCTGAGACGGAACATTTCATCGTACCCGTTCTCGGCAGAGCCATTTTCCGAAAAGGGAAAAGTCCGGATCCTTCTCCCACAAGGAAGGTGCCAGCCCTGAAAGCTGTTGCTGGTCTTCACCTTCCCTTGGAAGCATAGTCACAGGCACAACAGCCCTGGGGATCAGTGCTTTCCCAGAGACGGAACATCTCATCGTACCCGTTCTCGGCAGAGCCGTTTTCCGAAAAGGGAAATGTCCGGATCCTTCTCCCACAAGGAAGCGGCCAGCCCTGAAAGCTGTTGCTGGTCTTCACCTTCCCTGGACAGCCTACTCACAGGCACAACAGCCCTGGGGATCAGTGCTTTCCCAGAGACGGAACATCTCATAGTGCCCGTTCTTGGCAGAGCCATTTTCCAAAACGGCGAACGTCTGGCTCCTTCTCCCACAAGGAAGGTGACAGCCCTGAAAGCTGTTGCTGATCTTCACCTTCCCTTGGAAACCTATTCACAGGCACAACAGCCCTGGGGATCAGTGCTTTCCCAGAGACGGAACATCTCATCCTGCCCTTTCTTGGCAGAGCCTCTTTCCAAAACGGCAAACGTCCGGCTCCTTCTCCCACAAGGAAGTTGCCAGCCCTGAAAGCTGTTGCTGGTCTTCACCTTCCCTGGGCAGCCTACTCACAGGCACAACAGCCCTGGGCATCAGTGCTTTCCCAGAGACGGAACATTTCATCGAATCCGTTCTCGGCAGAGCCATTTTCTGAAATGGGAAACGTCCGGCTCCTTCTCCCACAAGGAAGGTGCCAGCCCTGAAAGCTGTTGCTGGTCTTCACCTTCCCTTGGAAGCCTAGTCACAGGCACAACAGCCCTGGGATTCTGTGCTTTCCCAGAGACGGAACATCCAATTGTGGCCATTCTAGTCAGAGCCATATTTCTGAAATGGGAAACGTCTGGCTCCTTCTCCCACAAGGAAGGTGCCAGCCCTGAAAGCTGTTGCTGGTCTTCACCTTCCCTAGACAGCGTACTCACAGGCACAACAGCCCTGGGGATCAGTGCTTTCCCAGAGACGGAATATTTCATCGTACCCGTTCTCGGCAGAGCCGTTTTCCGAAAAGGGAAACGTCCGGATCCTTCTCCCACAAGGAAGGTGCCAGCCCTGAAAGCTGTTGCTGGTCTTCACCTTCTCTGGGCAGCCTAGTCACAGGCACAACAGCCCTGGGGATCAGTGCTTTCCCAGAGACGGAACATCCAATTGTGGCCGTTCTCGGCAGAGCCATTTTTCCGAAATGGGAAACGTCCGGCTCCTTCTCCCACAAGGAAGGTGCCAGCCCTGAAAGCTGTTGCTGGTCTTCACCTTCCCTGGGCAGCCTACTCACAGGCACAACAGCCCTGGGGATCAGTGCTTTCTCAGAGACGGAACATCTCATCGTACCCGTTCTCGGCAGAGCGTATTTCCGAAATGGGAAACGTCCGGATCCTTCTCCCACAAGGAAGGTGCCAGCCCTGAAAGATGTTGCTGGTCTTCACCTTCCCTTGGCAGCCTAGTCACAGGCACAACAGCCCTGGGGATCAGTGCTTTCCCAGAGACGGAACATGCAATTGTGGCAATTCTAGTCAGAGCCATTTTTCTGAAATGGGAAACGTCTGGCTCCTTCTCCCACAAGGAAGGTGCCAGCCCTGAAAGCTGTTGCTGGTGTTCACCTTCCCTAGACAGCCTACTCACAGGCACAACAGCCCTGCGGATCAGTGCTTTCCCAGAGACGGAACATTTCATCCTACCCGTTCTCGGCAGAGCCGTTTTCCGAAAAGGGAAACGTCCGGATCCTTCTCCCACAAGGAAGCGGGCAGCCCTGAAAGCTGTTGCTGGTCTTCACCTTCCCTGGGCAGCCTAGTCACAGGCACAACAGCCCTGGGGATCAGTGCTTTCCCAGAGACGGAACATCTCCTAGTGCCTGATCTTGGCAGAGCCTTTTCCAAAACGGCGAACGTCCAGCTCATTCTCCCACAAGGAAGGGGCCACCCCTGAAAGCTGTAGCTGTTCTTCACCTTCCCTGGGTAACCTATTCACAGGCACCACAGCCCTGGGGATCAGTGCTTTCCCAGAGACGGAACATCTCATCGTACCCGTTCTCGGCAGAGCGTATTTCCGAAACGGCGAACGTCCGGATCATTCTCCGCCAAGGAAGGGGCCAGCCCTGAAAGCTGTTGCTGGTCTTCACCTTCCCTTGGAAACCTATTCACAGGCACAACAGCCCTGGGGATCAGTGCTTTCCCAGAGACGGAACATCTCATCGTACCTGTTCTCGGCAGAGCGTATTTCCGAAACGGCAAACGTCCGGATCATTCTCCCACAAGGAAGGTGCCAGCCCTGAAAGCTGTTGCTGGTCTTCACCTTCCCTGGGCAGCCTACTCACAGGCACAACAGCCCTGGGGATCAGTGCTTTCCCAGAGACAGAACATCTCATCGTACCCGTTCTCGGCCGAGCCGTATTTCCGAAACGGCAAACGTCCGGATCATTCTCCCACAAGGAAGGTGCCAGCCCTGAAAGCTGTTGCTGGTCTTCACCTTCCCTGGACAGCCTACTCACAGGCACAACAGCCCTGGGGATCTGTGCTTTCCCAGAGACGGAACATCTCCTCGTGCCCGTTCTCGGCAGAGCCATTTTCCAAAACGGCGAACGTCTGGCTCCTTCTCCCACAAGGAAGGTGCCAGCCCTGAAAGCTGTTGCTGATCTTCACCTTCCGTTGGAAAGCTATTCACAGGCACAACAGCCCTGGGGATCAGTGCTTTCCCAGAGACGGAATATTTCATCGTACCCGTTCTCGGCAGAGCGTATTTCCGAAAAGGGAAACGTCCGGATCCTTCTCCCACAAGGAAGGTGCCAGCCCTGAAAGCTTTTGCTGGTCTTCACCTGCCCTTGGCAACCTATTCACAGGCACAACAGCCCTGGGGATCAGTGCTTTCCCAGAGACGGAACATCCAATTGTGGCCGTTCTCGGCAGAGCCATTTTTCCGAAATGGGAAACGTCCGGCTCCTTCTCCCACAAGGAAGGTGCCAGCCCTGAAAGCTGTTGCTGGTCTTCACCTTCCCTGGGCAGCCTACTCACAGGCACAACAGCCCTGGGGATCAGTGCTTTCTCAGAGACGGAACATCTCATCGTACCCGTTCTCGGCAGAGCGTATTTCCGAAATGGGAAACGTCCGGATCCTTCTCCCACAAGGAAGGTGCCAGCCCTGAAAGCTGTTGCTGGTCTTGACCTTCCCTTGGCAGCCTAGTCACAGGCACAACAGCCCTGGGGATCAGTGCTTTCCCAGAGACGGAACATGCAATTGTGGCAATTCTAGTCAGAGCCATTTTTCTGAAATGGGAAACGTCTGGCTCCTTCTCCCACAAGGAAGGTGCCAGCCCTGAAAGCTGTTGCTGGTGTTCACCTTCCCTGGGCAGCCTACTCACAGGCACAACAGCCCTGGGGATCAGTGCTTTCCCAGAGACGGAACATCTCATCGTACCTGTTCTCGGCAGAGCGTATTTCCGAAACGGCAAACGTCCGGATCATTCTCCCACAAGGAAGGGGCCAGCCCTGAAAGCTGTTGCTGGTCTTCACCTTCCCTGGGCAGCCTACTCACAGGCACAACAGCCCTGGGGATCTGTGCTTTCCCAGAGACGGAACATCTCCTCGTGCCCGTTCTCGGCAGAGCCGTTTTCCAAAACGGCGAACGTCTGGCTCCTTCTCCCACAAGGAAGGTGCCAGCCCTGAAAGCTGTTGCTGATCTTCACCTTCCGTTGGAAAGCTATTCACAGGCACAACAGCCCTGGGGATCAGTGCTTTCCCAGAGACGGAATATTTCATCGTACCCGTTCTCGGCAGAGCGTATTTCCGAAAAGGGAAACGTCCGGATCCTTCTCCCACAAGGAAGCGGCCAGCCCTGAAAGCTTTTGCTGGTCTTCACCTGCCCTTGGCAACCTATTCACAGGCACAACAGCCCTGGGGATCAGTGCTTTCCCAGAGACGGAACATCCAATTGTGGCCGTTCTCGGCAGAGCCATTTTTCCGAAATGGGAAACGTCCGGCTCCTTCTCCCACAAGGAAGGTGCCAGCCCTGAAAGCTGTTGCTGGTCTTCACCTTCCCTGGGCAGCCTACTCACAGGCACAACAGCCCTGGGGATCAGTGCTTTCTCAGAGACGGAACATCTCATCGTACCCGTTCTCGGCAGAGCGTATTTCCGAAATGGGAAACGTCCGGATCCTTCTCCCACAAGGAAGGTGCCAGCCCTGAAAGCTGTTGCTGGTCTTGACCTTCCCTTGGCAGCCTAGTCACAGGCACAACAGCCCTGGGGATCAGTGCTTTCCCAGAGACGGAACATGCAATTGTGGCAATTCTAGTCAGAGCCATTTTTCTGAAATGGGAAACGTCTGGCTCCTTCTCCCACAAGGAAGGTGCCAGCCCTGAAAGCTGTTGCTGGTGTTCACCTTCCCTGGGCAGCCTACTCACAGGCACAACAGCCCTGCGGATCAGTGCTTTCCCAGAGACGGAACATTTCATCCTACCCGTTCTCGGCAGAGCCGTTTTCCGAAAAGGGAAACGTCCGGATCCTTCTCCCACAAGGAAGCGGGCAGCCCTGAAAGCTGTTGCTGGTCTTCACCTTCCCTGGGCAGCCTAGTCACAGGCACAACAGCCCTGGGGATCAGTGCTTTCCCAGAGACGGAACATCTCCTAGTGCCTGATCTTGGCAGAGCCTTTTCCAAAACGGCGAACGTCCAGCTCATTCTCCCACAAGGAAGGGGCCACCCCTGAAAGCTGTTGCTGTTCTTCACCTTCCCTGGGTAACCTATTCACAGGCACCACAGCCCTGGGGATCAGTGCTTTCCCAGAGACGGAACATCTCATCGTACCCGTTCTCGGCAGAGCGTATTTCCGAAACGGCGAACGTCCGGATCATTCTCCGCCAAGGAAGGGGCCAGCCCTGAAAGCTGTTGCTGGTCTTCACCTTCCCTGGGCAACCTATTCACAGGCACAACAGCCCTGGGGATCAGTGCTTTCCCAGAGACGGAACATCTCATCGTACCTGTTCTCGGCAGAGCGTATTTCCGAAACGGCAAACGTCCGGCTCCTTCTCCCACAAGGAAGGTGCCAGCCCTGAAAGCTGTTGCTGGTCTTCACCTTCCCTGGGCAGCCTACTCACAGGCACAACAGCCCTGGGGATCAGTGCTTTCCCAGAGACAGAACATCTCATCGTACCCGTTCTCGGCAGAGCCGTATTTCCGAAACGGCAAACGTCCGGATCCTTCTCCCACAAGGAAGGTGCCAGCCCTGAAAGCTGTTGCTGGTCTTCACCTTCCCTGGACAGCCTACTCACAGGCACAACAGCCCTGGGGATCTGTGCTTTCCCAGAGACGGAACATCTCCTCGTGCCCGTTCTCGGCAGAGCCATTTTCCAAAACGGCGAACGTCTGGCTCCTTCTCCCACAAGGAAGGTGCCAGCCCTGAAAGCTGTTGCTGGTCTTCACCTTCCCTTGGAAAGCTATTCACAGGCACAACAGCCCTGGGGATCAGTGCTTTCCCAGAGACGGAATATTTCATCGTACCCGTTCTCGGCAGAGCGTATTTCCGAAAAGGGAAACGTCCGGATCCTTCTCCCACAAGGAAGCGGCCAGCCCTGAAAGCTGTTGCTGGTCTTCACCTTCCCTGGGCAGCCTACTCACAGGCTCAACAGCCCTGGGGATCAGTGCTTTCCCAGAGACGGAACATCCAATTGTGGCCGTTCTCGGCAGAGCCATTTTTCCGAAATGGGAAACGTCCGGCTCCTTCTCCCACAAGGAAGGTGCCAGCCCTGAAAGCTGTTGCTGGTCTTCACCTTCCCTGGGCAGCCTACTCACAGGCACAACAGCCCTGGGGATCAGTGCTTTCTCAGAGACGGAACATCTCATCGTACCCGTTCTCGGCAGAGCGTATTTCCGAAATGGGAAACGTCCGGATCCTTCTCCCACAAGGAAGGGGCCAGCCCTGAAAGCTGTTGCTGGTCTTCACCTTCCCTGGACAGCCTAGTCACAGGCACAACAGCCCTGGGGATCAGTGCTTTCCCAGAGACGGAACATGCAATTGTGGCAATTCTAGTCAGAGCCATTTTTCTGAAATGGGAAACGTCTGGCTCCTTCTCCCACAAGGAAGGGGCCAGCCCTGAAAGCTGTTGCTGGTGTTCACCTTCCCTGGGCAGCCTACTCACAGGCACAACAGCCCTGCGGATCAGTGCTTTCCCAGAGACGGAACATTTCATCCTACCCGTTCTCGGCAGAGCCGTTTTCCGAAAAGGGAAACGTCCGGATCCTTCTCCCACAAGGAAGCGGCCAGCCCTGAAAGCTGTTGCTGGTCTTCACCTTCCCTGGGCAGCCTAGTCACAGGCACAACAGCCCTGGGGATCAGTGCTTTCCCAGAGACGGAACATCTCCTAGTGCCTGATCTTGGCAGAGCCTTTTCCAAAACGGCGAACGTCCAGCTCATTCTCCCACAAGGAAGGGGCCAGCCCTGAAAGCTGTTGCTGTTCTTCACCTTCCCTGGGTAACCTATTCACAGGCACCACAGCCCTGGGGATCAGTGCTTTCCCAGAGACGGAACATCTCATCGTACCCGTTCTCGGCAGAGCGTATTTCCGAAACGGCGAACGTCCGGATCATTCTCCGCCAAGGAAGGGGCCAGCCCTGAAAGCTGTTGCTGGTCTTCACCTTCCCTGGGCAACCTATTCACAGGCACAACAGCCCTGGGGATCAGTGCTTTCCCAGAGACGGAACATCTCATCGTACCTGTTCTCGGCAGAGCGTATTTCCGAAACGGCAAACGTCCGGATCATTCTCCCACAAGGAAGGTGCCAGCCCTGAAAGCTGTTGCTGGTCTTCACCTTCCCTAGACAGCCTACTCACAGGCACAACAGCCCTGGGGATCAGTGCTTTCCCAGAGACGGAACATTTCATCCTACCCGTTCTCGGCAGAGCCATTTTCCGAAAAGGGAAACGTCCGGATCCTTCTCCCACAAGGAAGCGGGCAGCCCTGAAAGCTGTTGCTGGTCTTCACCTTCCCTGGACAGCCTACTCACAGGCACAACAGCCCTGGGGATCAGTGCTTTCCCAGAGACGGAACATCTCATCGTACCCGTTCTCGGCAGAGCGTATTTCCGAAATGGGAAACGTCCGGATCCTTCTCCCACAAGGAAGGTGCCAGCCCTGAAAGCTGTTGCTGGTCTTGACCTTCCCTTGGCAGCCTACGCACAGGCACAACAGCCCTGGGGATCTGTGCTTTCCCACAGACGGAACATCCAATTGTGGCAATTCTAGTCAGAGCCATTTTTCTGAAATAGGAAACGTCTGGCTCCTTCTCCCACAAGGAAGGTGCCAGCCCTGAAAGCTGTTGCTGGTCTTCACCTTCCCTAGACAGCCTACTCACAGGCACAACAGCCCTGGGGATCAGTGCTTTCCCAGAGACGGAACATTTCATCCTACCCGTTCTCGGCAGAGCCATTTTCCGAAAAGGGAAACGTCCGGATCCTTCTCCCACAAGGAAGCGGGCAGCCCTGAAAGCTGTTGCTGGTCTTCACCTTCCCTGGACAGCCTACTCACAGGCACAACAGCCCTGGGGATCAGTGCTTTCCCAGAGACGGAACATCTCATCGTAACTGTTCTCGGCAGAGCTTATTTCCGACAGGGCAAACGTCCGGATCATTCTCCCACAAGGAAGGTGCCAGCCCTGAAAGCTGTTGCTGGTCTTCACCTTCCCTGGGCAGCCTACTAACAGGCACAACAGCCCTGGGGATCTGTGCTTTCCCAGAGACGGAACATCTCCTCGTGCCCGTTCTCGGCAGAGCCATTTTCCAAAACGGCGAACGTCTGGCTCCTTCTCCCACAAGGAAGGTGCCAGCCCTGAAAGCTGTTGCTGATCTTCACCTTCCGTTGGAAAGCTATTCACAGGCACAACAGCCCTGGGGATCAGTGCTTTCCCAGAGACGGAACATCTCATCCTGCCCTTTCTCGGCAGAGCCTTTTTCCAAAACGGCAAACGTCCAGCTCCTTCTCCCACAAGGAAGGTGACAGCCCTGAAAGCTGTTGCTGGTCTTGACCTTCCCTTGGCAGCCTAGTCACAGGCACAAGAGCCCTGGGGATCAGTGCTTTCCCAGAGACGGAACATCCAATTGTGGCCATTCTAGTCAGAGCCATTTTTCTGAAATGGGAAACGTCTGGCTCCTTCTCCCACAAGGAAGGTGCCAGCCCTGAAAGCTGTTGCTGGTCTTCACCTTCCCTAGACAGCCTACTCACAGGCACAACAGCCCTGGGGATCAGTGCTTTCCCAGAGACGGAACATTTCATCGTAGCCGTTCTTGGCAGAGCCATTTTCGAAACAGCAAACGTCCGGCTCCTTCTCCCACAAGGAAGGTGCCAGCCCTGAAAGCTGTTGCTGGTCTTCACCTTCCCTGGGCAGCCTACTCACAGGCACAACAGCCCTGGGGATCAGTGCTTTCCCAGAGACGGAACATCTCACCCTCCCCTTTCTTGGCAGAGCCTTTTTCCAAAACGGCAAACCTCCGGCTCCTTCTCCCACAAGGAAGGTGCCAGCCCTGAAAGATGTTGCTGGTCTTCACCTTCCCTGGGCAGCCTACTCACAGGCACAACAGCCCTGGGGATCAGTGCTTTCCCAGAGACGGAACATCTCATAGTGCCCGTTCTTGGCAGAGCCATTTTCCAAAACGGCGAACGTCTGGCTCCTTCTCCCACAAGGAAGGTGACAGCCCTGAAAGCTGTTGCTGATCTTCACCTTCCCTTGGAAACCTATTCACAGGCACAACAGCCCTGGGGATCAGTGCTTTCCCAGAGACGGAACATCTCATCCTGCCCTTTCTTGGCAGAGCCTCTTTCCAAAACGGCAAACGTCTGGCTCCTTCTCCCACAAGTAAGTTGCCAGCCCTCAAGCTGTTGCTGGTCTTCACCTTCCCTGGGCAGCCTACTCACAGGCACAACAGCCCTGGGCATCAGTGCTTTCCCAGAGACGGAACATTTCATCGAATCCGTTCTCGGCAGAGCCATTTTCTGAAATGGGAAACGTGTGGCTCCTTCTCCCACAAGGAAGGTGCCAGCCCTGAAAGCTGTTGCTGGTCTTCACCTTCCCTTGGAAGCCTAGTCACAGGCACAACAGCCCTGGGATTCTGTGCTTTCCCAGAGACGGAACATCCAATTGTGGCCATTCTAGTCAGAGCCATATTTCTGAAATGGGAAACGTCTGGCTCCTTCTCCCACAAGGAAGGTGCCAGCCCTGAAAGCTGTTGCTGGTCTTCACCTTCCCTTGGCAACCTATTCACAGGCACAACAGCCCTGGGGATCAGTGCTTTCCCAGAGACGGAATATTTCATCGTACCCGTTCTCGGCAGAGCGTATTTCCGAAATGGGAAACGTCCGGATCCTTCTCCCACAAGGAAGCGGCCAGCCCTGAAAGTTTTTGCTGGTCTTCACCTGCCCTTGGCAACCTATTCACAGGCACAACAGCCCTGGGGATCAGTGCTTTCCCAGAGACGGAACATCCAATTGTGGCCGTTCTCGGCAGAGCCATTTTTCCGACATGGGAAACGTCCGGATCCTTCTCCCACAAGGAAGGTGCCAGCCCTGAAAGCTGTTGCTGGTCTTGACCTTCCCTTGGCAGCCTAGTCACAGGCACAAGAGCCCTGGGGATCAGTGCTTTCCCAGAGACGGAACATGCAATTGTGGCAATTCTAGTCAGAGCCATTTTTCTGAAATGGGAAACGTCTGGCTCCTTCTCCCACAAGGAAGGTGCCAGCCCTGAAAGCTGTTGCTGGTCTTCACCTTCCCTGGGCAGCCTACTCACAGGCACAACAGCCCTGCGGATCAGTGCTTTCCCAGAGACGGAACATTTCATCCTACCCGTTCTCGGCAGAGCCGTTTTCCGAAAAGGGAAACGTCTGGATCCTTCTCCCACAAGGAAGCGGGCAGCCCTGAAAGCTGTTGCTGGTCTTCACCTTCCCTGGGCAGCCTAGTCACAGGCACAACAGCCCTGGGGATCAGTGCTTTCCCAGAGACGGAACATCTCCTAGTGCCTGATCTTGGTAGAGCCTTTTCCAAAACGGCGAACGTCCAGCTCATTCTCCCACAAGGAAGGGGCCACCCCTGAAAGCTGTTGCTGGTCTTCACCTTCCCTGGGTAACCTATTCACAGGCACAACAGCCCTAGGGATCAGTGCTTTCCCAGAGACGGAACATCTCCTAGTGCCTGATCTTGGTAGAGCCTTTTCCAAAACGGCGAACGTCCAGCTCATTCTCCCACAAGGAAGGTGCCAGCCCTGAAAGCTGTTGCTGGTCTTCACCTTCCCTGGGCAGCCTACTCACAGGCACAACAGCTCTGGGTATCAGTGGTTTCCCAGAGACGGAACATTTCATCGAATCCGTTCTCGGCAGAGCCATTTTCTGAAATGGGAAACGTCCGGCTCCTTTTCCCACAAGGAAGGTGCCAGCCCTGAAAGCTGTTGCTGGTCTTCACCTTCCCTTGGAAGCCTAGTCACAGGCACAACAGCCCTGGGGATCAGTGCTTTCCCAGAGACGGAACATCTCATAGTGCCCGTTCTCGGCAGAGCCGTTTTCCGAAAAGGGAAACGTACGGATCCTTCTCCCACAAGGAAGCGGCCAGCCCTGAAAGCTGTTGCTGGTCTTCACCTTCCCTGGGTAGCCTAGTAACAGGCACAACAGCCCTGGGGATCTGTGCTTTCCCAGAGACAGAACATCTCCTCGTGCCCGTTCTCGGCAGAGCCTTTTTCCAAAACGGCAAACGTCCGGCTCCTTCTCCCACAAGGAAGGTGCCAGCCCTGAAAGCTGTTGCTGGTCTTGACCTTCCCTTGGCAGCCTAGTCACAAGCACAAGAGCCCTGGGGATATGTGCTTTCCCAGAGACGGAACATCCAATTGTGGCCATTCTCGTCAGAGCCATTTTTCTGAAATGGGAAACGTCTGGCTCCTTCTCCCACAAGGAAGGTGCCAGCCCTGAAAGCTGTTGCTGGTCTTCACCTTCCCTGGGTAGCCTAGTCACAGGCACAACAGCCCTGGGGATCAGTGCTTTCCCAGAGACGGAACATCCAATTGTGGCCGTTCTCGGCAGAGCCATTTTTCCGAAATGGGAAACGTCCGGCTCCTTCTCCCACAAGGAAGGTGCCAGCCCTGAAAGCTGTTGCTGGTCTTCACCTTCCCTGGGCAGCCTAGTCACAGGCACAACAGCCCTGGGGATCAGTGCTTTCCCAGAAATGGAACATTTCATCGAATCCTTTCTCGGCAGAGCCGTTTTCTGAAATGGGAAACGTCCGGATCCTTTTCCCACAAGGAAGGTGCCAGCCCTGAAAGCTGTTGCTGGTCTTCACCTTCCCTTGGAAGCCTAGTCACAGGCACAACAGCCCTGGGGATCAGTGCTTTCCCAGAGACGGAACATCTCATCCTGCCCGTTCTCGGCAGAGCCGTTTTCCGAAAAGGCAAACGTCCGGATCATTCTCCCACAAGGAAGGTGCCAGCCCTGAAAGCTGTTCCTGGTCTTCACCTTCCCTGGACAGCCTACTCACAGGCACAACAGCCCTGGGGATCAGTGCTTTCCCAGAGACGGAACATCTCATCCTGCCCTTTCTTGGCAGAGCCTTTTTCCAAAACGGCAAACGTCCGGCTCCTTCTCCCACAAGGAAGGTGCCAGCCCTGAAAGCTGTTGCTGGTCTTGACCTTCCCTGGGCAGCCTACTCACAGGCACAACAGCCCTGGGGATCAGTGCTTTCCCAGAGACGGAACATTTCGTCAAATCGGTTCTCGGCAGAGCCATTTTCCGAAAAGGGAAACGTCCGGATCCTTCTCCCACAAGGAAGGGGCCAGCCCTGAAAGCTGTTGCTGGTCTTCACCTTCCCTGGGTAGCCTAGTAACAGGCACAACAGCCCTGGGGATCAGTGCTTTCCCAGAGACGGACATCTCCTAGTGCCTGATCTTGGCAGAGCCTTTTCCAGAACGGCGAACGTCCAGCTCATTCTCCCACAAGGAAGGTGCCAGCCCTGAAAGCTGTTGCTGGTCTTCACCTTCCCTGGGCAGCCTACTCACAGGCACAACAGCTCTGGGAATCAGTGGTTTCCCAGAGACGGAACATTTCATCGAATCCGTTCTCGGCAGAGCCATTTTCTGAAATGGGAAACGTCCGGCTCCTTTTCCCACAAGGAAGGTGCCAGCCCTGAAAGCTGTTGCTGGTCTTCACCTTCCCTTGGAAGCCTAGTCACAGGCACAACAGCCCTGGGGATCAGTGCTTTCCCAGAGACGGAACATCTCATAGTGCCCGTTCTCGGCAGAGCCGTTTTCCGAAACGGCAAACGTCCGGATCCTTCTCCCACAAGGAAGCGGCCAGCCCTGAAAGCTGTTGCTGGTCTTCACCTTCCCTGGGTAGCCTAGTAACAGGCACAACAGCCCTGGGGATCAGTGCTTTCCCAGAGACGGAACATCCAATTGTGGCCGTTCTCGGCAGAGCCATTTTTCCGAAATGGGAAACGTCCGGCTCCTTCTCCCACAAGGAAGGTGCCAGCCCTGAAAGCTGTTGCTGGTCTTCACCTTCCCTACACAGCCTACTCACAGGCACAACAGCCCTGGGGATCAGTGCTTTCTCAGAGACGGAACATCTCATCGTACCCGTTCTCGGCAGAGCCATTTTCTGAAATGGGAAACGTCCGGATCCTTCTCCCACAAGGAAGGTGCCAGCCCTGAAAGCTGTTGCTGGTCTTGACCTTCCCTTGGCAGCCTAGGCACAGGCACAACAGCCCTGGGGATCAGTGCTTTCCCAGAGACGGAACATCCAATTGTGGCAATTCTAGTCAGAGCCATTTTTCTGAAATGGGAAACGTCTGGCTCCTTCTCTCACAAGGAAGGTGCCAGCCCTGAAAGCTGTTGCTGGTCTTCACCTTCCCTAGACAGCCTACTCACAGGCACAACAGCCCTGGGGATCAGTGCTTTCCCAGAGACGGAACATTTCATCCTACCCGTTCTCGGCAGAGCCGTTTTCCTAAAAGGGAAACGTCCGGATCCTTCTCCCACAAGGAAGCGGGCAGCCCTGAAAGCTGTTGCTGGTCTTCACCTTCCCTGGACAGCCTACTCACAGGCACAACAGCCCTGGGGATCAGTGCTTTCCCAGAGACGGAACATCTCCTAGTGCCTGATCTTGGCAGAGCCTTTTCCAAAACGGCGAACGTCCAGCTCATTCTCCCACAAGGAAGGGGCCACCCCTGAAAGCTGTTGCTGGTCTTCACCTTCCCTGGGCAACCTATTCACAGGCACAACAGCCCTGGGGATCAGTGCTTTCCCAGAGACGGAACATCTCATCGTAACTGTTCTCGGCAGAGCTTATTTCCGACACGGCAAACGTCCGGATCCTTCTACCACAAGGAAGGTGCCAGCCCTGAAAGCTGTTGCTGGTCTTCACCTTCCCTGGACAGCCTACTCACAGGCACAACAGCCCTGGGGATCTGTGCTTTCCCAGAGACGGAACATCTCCTCGTGCCCGTTCTCGGCAGAGCCATTTTCCAAAACGGCGAACGTCTGGCTCCTTCTCCCACAAGGAAGGTGCCAGCCCTGAAAGCTGTTGCTGGTCTTCACCTTCCCTTGGAAACCTATTCACAGGCACAACAGCCCTGGGGATCAGTGCTTTCTCAGAGACGGAACATCTCATCCTGCCCTTTCTCGGCAGAGCCTTTTTCCAAAACGGCAAACGTCCGGCTCCTTCTCCCACAAGGAAGGTGCCAGCCCTGAAAGCTGTTGCTGGTCTTGACCTTCCCTTGGCAGCCTAGTCACAAGCACAAGAGCCCTGGGGATATGTGCTTTCCCAGAGACGGAACATCCAATTGTGGCCATTCTCGTCAGAGCCATTTTTCTGAAATGGGAAACGTCTGGCTCCTTCTCCCACAAGGAAGGTGCCAGCCCTGAAAGCTGTTGCTGGTCTTCACCTTCCCTGGGTAGCCTACTCACAGGCACAACAGCCCTGGGGATCAGTGCTTTCCCAGAGACGGAACATCCAATTGTGGCCGTTCTCGGCAGAGCCATTTTTCCGAAATGGGAAACGTCCGGCTCCTTCTCCCACAAGGAAGGTGCCAGCCCTGAAAGCTGTTGCTGGTCTTCACCTTCCCTGGGCAGCCTAGTCACAGGCACAACAGCCCTGGGGATCAGTGCTTTCCCAGAAATGGAACATTTCATCGAATCCTTTCTCGGCAGAGCCGTTTTCTGAAATGGGAAACGTCCGGATCCTTTTCCCACAAGGAAGGTGCCAGCCCTGAAAGCTGTTGCTGGTCTTCACCTTCCCTTGGAAGCCTAGTCACAGGCACAACAGCCCTGGGGATCAGTGCTTTCCCAGAGACGGAACATCTCATCGTAACTGTTCTCGGCAGAGCTTATTTCCGACACGGCAAACGTCCGGATCATTCTCCCACAAGGAAGGTGCCAGCCCTGAAAGCTGTTGCTGGTCTTCACCTTCCCTGGGCAGCCTACTCACAGGCACAACAGCCCTGGGGATCAGTGCTTTCCCAGAGACGGAACATCTCATCGTACCCGTTCTCGGCAGAGCGTATTTCCGAAACGGCAAACGTCCGGCTCCTTCTCCCACAAGGAAGGTGCCAGCCCTGAAAGCTGTTGCTGGTCTTCACCTTCCCTGGACAGCCTACTCACAGGCACAACAGCCCTGGGGATCTGTGCTTTCCCAGAGACGGAACATCTCCTCGTGCCCGTTCTCGGCAGAGCCATTTTCCAAAACGGCGAACGTCTGGCTCCTTCTCCCACAAGGAAGGTGCCAGCCCTGAAAGCTGTTGCTGATCTTCACCTTCCGTTGGAAAGCTATTCACAGGCACAACAGCCCTGGGGATCAGTGCTTTCCCAGAGACGGAACATCTCATCCTGCCCTTTCTCGGCAGAGCCTTTTTCCAAAACGGCAAACGTCCGGCTCCTTCTCCCACAAGGAAGGTGACAGCCCTGAAAGCTGTTGCTGCTCTTGACCTTCCCTTGGCAGCCTACGCACAGGCACAACAGCCCTGGGGATCAGTGCTTTCCCAGAGACGGAACATCCAATTGTGGCCATTCTAGTCAGAGCCATTTTTCTGAAATGGGGAACGTCTGGCTCCTTCTCCCACAAGGAAGGTGCCAGCCCTGAAAGCTGTTGCTGGTCTTCACCTTCCCTAGACAGCCTACTCACAGGCACAACAGCCCTGGGGATCTGTGCTTTCCCAGAGACGGAACATTTCATCGTACCCGTTCTTGGCAGAGCCATTTTCGAAACAGCAAACGTCCGGCTCCTTCTCCCACAAGGAAGGTGCCAGCCCTGAAAGCTGTTGCTGGTCTTCACCTTCCCTGGGCAGCCTACTCACAGGCACAACAGCCCTGGGGATCAGTGCTTTCCCAGAGACGGAACATCTCACCCTCCCCTTTCTTGGCAGAGCCTTTTTCCAAAACGGCAAACGTCCGGCTCCTTCTCCCACAAGGAAGGTGCCAGCCCTGAAAGCTGTTGCTGGTCTTCACCTTCCCTGGGCAGCCTACTCACAGGCACAACAGCCCTGGGGATCAGTGCTTTCCCAGAGACGGAACATCTCATAGTGCCCGTTCTTGGCAGAGCCATTTTCCAAAACGGCGAACGTCTGGCTCCTTCTCCCACAAGGAAGGTGACAGCCCTGAAAGCTGTTGCTGATCTTCACCTTCCCTTGGAAACCTATTCACAGGCACAACAGCCCTGGGGATCAGTGCTTTCCCAGAGACGGAACATCTCATCCTGCCCTTTCTTGGCAGAGCCTCTTTCCAAAACGGCAAACGTCTGGCTCCTTCTCCCACAAGGAAGTTGCCAGCCCTCAAGCTGTTGCTGGTCTTCACCTTCCCTGGGCAGCCTACTCACAGGCACAACAGCCCTGGGCATCAGTGCTTTCCCAGAGACGGAACATTTCATCGAATCCGTTCTCGGCAGAGCCATTTTCTGAAATGGGAAACGTGTGGCTCCTTCTCCCACAAGGAAGGTGCCAGCCCTGAAAGCTGTTGCTGGTCTTCACCTTCCCTTGGAAGCCTAGTCACAGGCACAACAGCCCTGGGATTCTGTGCTTTCCCAGAGACGGAACATCCAATTGTGGCCATTCTAGTCAGAGCCATATTTCTGAAATGGGAAACGTCTGGCTCCTTCTCCCACAAGGAAGGTGCCAGCCCTGAAAGCTGTTGCTGGTCTTCACCTTCCCTTGGCAACCTATTCACAGGCACAACAGCCCTGGGGATCAGTGCTTTCCCAGAGACGGAATATTTCATCGTACCCGTTCTCGGCAGAGCGTATTTCCGAAATGGGAAACGTCCGGATCCTTCTCCCACAAGGAAGGTGCCAGCCCTGAAAGCTTTTGCTGGTCTTCACCTGCCCTTGGCAACCTATTCACAGGCACAACAGCCCTGGGGATCAGTGCTTTCCCAGAGACGGAACATCCAATTGTGGCCGTTCTCGGCAGAGCCATTTTTCCGACATGGGAAACGTCCGGATCCTTCTCCCACAAGGAAGGTGCCAGCCCTGAAAGCTGTTGCTGGTCTTGACCTTCCCTTGGCAGCCTAGTCACAGGCACAAGAGCCCTGGGGATCAGTGCTTTCCCAGAGACGGAACATGCAATTGTGGCAATTCTAGTCAGAGCCATTTTTCTGAAATGGGAAACGTCTGGCTCCTTCTCCCACAAGGAAGGTGCCAGCCCTGAAAGCTGTTGCTGGTCTTCACCTTCCCTGGGCAGCCTACTCACAGGCACAACAGCCCTGCGGATCAGTGCTTTCCCAGAGACGGAACATTTCATCCTACCCGTTCTCGGCAGAGCCGTTTTCCGAAAAGGGAAACGTCTGGATCCTTCTCCCACAAGGAAGCGGGCAGCCCTGAAAGCTGTTGCTGGTCTTCACCTTCCCTGGGCAGCCTAGTCACAGGCACAACAGCCCTGGGGATCAGTGCTTTCCCAGAGACGGAACATCTCCTAGTGCCTGATCTTGGTAGAGCCTTTTCCAAAACGGCGAACGTCCAGCTCATTCTCCCACAAGGAAGGGGCCACCCCTGAAAGCTGTTGCTGGTCTTCACCTTCCCTGGGTAACCTATTCACAGGCACAACAGCCCTAGGGATCAGTGCTTTCCCAGAGACGGAACATCTCCTAGTGCCTGATCTTGGTAGAGCCTTTTCCAAAACGGCGAACGTCCAGCTCATTCTCCCACAAGGAAGGGGCCAGCCCTGAAAGGTGTTGCTGGTCTTCACCTTCCCTGGGCAGCCTACTCACAGGCACAACAGCCCTGGGGATCTGTGCTTTCCCAGAGACGGAACATCTCCTCGTGCCCGTTCTCGGCAGAGCCATTTTCCAAAACGGCGAACGTCTGGCTCCTTCTCCCACAAGGAAGGTGCCAGCCCTGAAAGCTGTTGCTGGTCTTCACCTTCCCTTGGAAACCTATTCACAGGCACAACAGCCCTGGGGATCAGTGCTTTCTCAGAGACGGAACATCTCATCCTGCCCTTTCTCGGCAGAGCCTTTTTCCAAAACGGCAAACGTCCGGCTCCTTCTCCCACAAGGAAGGTGCCAGCCCTGAAAGCTGTTGCTGGTCTTGACCTTCCCTTGGCAGCCTAGTCACAAGCACAAGAGCCCTGGGGATATGTGCTTTCCCAGAGACGGAACATCCAATTGTGGCCATTCTCGTCAGAGCCATTTTTCTGAAATGGGAAACGTCTGGCTCCTTCTCCCACAAGGAAGGTGCCAGCCCTGAAAGCTGTTGCTGGTCTTCACCTTCCCTGGGTAGCCTACTCACAGGCACAACAGCCCTGGGGATCAGTGCTTTCCCAGAGACGGAACATCCAATTGTGGCCGTTCTCGGCAGAGCCATTTTTCCGAAATGGGAAACGTCCGGCTCCTTCTCCCACAAGGAAGGTGCCAGCCCTGAAAGCTGTTGCTGGTCTTCACCTTCCCTGGGCAGCCTAGTCACAGGCACAACAGCCCTGGGGATCAGTGCTTTCCCAGAAATGGAACATTTCATCGAATCCTTTCTCGGCAGAGCCGTTTTCTGAAATGGGAAACGTCCGGATCCTTTTCCCACAAGGAAGGTGCCAGCCCTGAAAGCTGTTGCTGGTCTTCACCTTCCCTTGGAAGCCTAGTCACAGGCACAACAGCCCTGGGGATCAGTGCTTTCCCAGAGACGGAACATCTCATCCTGCCCGTTCTCGGCAGAGCCGTTTTCCGAAACGGCAAACGTCCGGATCATTCTCCCACAAGGAAGGTGCCAGCCCTGAAAGCTGTTCCTGGTCTTCACCTTCCCTGGACAGCCTACTCACAGGCACAACAGCCCTGGGGAATAGTGCTTTCCCAGAGACGGAACATCTCATCCTGCCCGTTCTCGGCAGAGCGTATTTCCAAAACGGCAAACGTCCGGCTCCTTCTCCCACAAGGAAGGTGCCAGCCCTGAAAGCTGTTGCTGGTCTTGACCTTCCCTTGGCAGCCTACTCACAGGCACAACAGCCCTGGGGATCAGTGCTTTCCCAGAGACGGAACATTTCGTCAAATCCGTTCTCGGCAGAGCCATTTTCCGAAAAGGGAAACGTCCGGATCCTTCTCCCACAAGGAAGGGGCCAGCCCTGAAAGCTGTTGCTGGTCTTCACCTTCCCTGGGTAGCCTAGTAACAGGCACAACAGCCCTGGGGATCAGTGCTTTCCCAGAGACGGACATCTCCTAGTGCCTGATCTTTGCAGAGCCTTTTCCAGAACGGCGAACGTCCAGCTCATTCTCCCACAAGGAAGGTGCCAGCCCTGAAAGCTGTTGCTGGTCTTCACCTTCCCTGGGCAGCCTACTCACAGGCACAACAGCTCTGGGTATCAGTGGTTTCCCAGAGACGGAACATTTCATCGAATCCGTTCTCGGCAGAGCCATTTTCTGAAATGGGAAACGTCCGGCTCCTTTTCCCACAAGGAAGGTGCCAGCCCTGAAAGCTGTTGCTGGTCTTCACCTTCCCTTGGAAGCCTAGTCACAGGCACAACAGCCCTGGGGATCAGTGCTTTCTCAGAGACGGAACATCTCCTCGTGCCCGTTCTCGGCAGAGCCGTTTTCCGAAAAGGGAAACGTCCGGATCCTTCTCCCACAAGGAAGCGGCCAGCCCTGAAAGCTGTTGCTGGTCTTCACCTTCCCTGGGTAGCCTAGTAACAGGCACAACAGCCCTGGGGATCAGTGCTTTCCCAGAGACGGAACATCCAATTGTGGCCGTTCTCGGCAGAGCCATTTTTCCGAAATGGGAAACGTCCGGCTAGTTCTCCCACAAGGAAGGTGCCAGCCCTGAAAGCTGTTGCTGGTCTTCACCTTCCCTACACAGCCTACTCACAGGCACAACAGCCCTGGGGATCTGTGCTTTCCCAGAGACGGAACATCTCCTCGTGCCCGTTCTCGGCAGAGCCATTTTCCAAAACGGCGAACGTCTGGCTCCTTCTCCCACAAGGAAGGTGCCAGCCCTGAAAGCTGTTGCTGGTCTTCACCTTCCCTTGGAAACCTATTCACAGGCACAACAGCCCTGGGGATCAGTGCTTTCCCAGAGACGGAACATCTCATCCTGCCCTTTCTCGGCAGAGCCGTTTTCCGAAATGGGAAACGTCCGGCTCCTTCTCCCACAAGGAAGGTGCCAGCCCTGAAAGCTGTTGCTGGTCTTGACCTTCCCTGGACAGCCTAGTCACAGGCACAACAGCCCTGGGGATCTGTGATTTCCCAGAGACAGAACATCCAATTGTGGCCATTCTAGTCAGAGCCATTTTTCTGAAATGGGAAACGTCCGGATCCTTCTCCCACAAGGAAGGTGCCAGCCCTGAAAGCTGTTGCTGGTCTTCACCTTCCCTTGGAAGCCTAGTCACAGGCACAACAGCCCTGGGGATCAGTGCTTTCCCAGAGACGGAACATCTCATAGTGCCCGTTCTCGGCAGAGCCGTTTTCCGAAAAGGGAAACGTCCGGATCCTTCTCCCACAAGGAAGGTGCCAGCCCTGAAAGCTGTTGCTGGTCTTCACCTTCCCTTGGAAGCATAGTCACAGGCACAACAGCCCTGGGGATCAGTGCTTTCCCAGAGACGGAACATCTCATCGTACCCGTTCTCGGCAGAGCCTATTTCCGAAACGGCAAACGTCCGGATCATTCTCCCACAAGGAAGGGGCCAGCCCTGAAAGCTGTTGCTGGTCTTCACCTTCCCTGGGCAGCCTAGTCACAGGCACAACAGCCCTGGGGATCAGTGCTTTCCCAGAGACGGAACATCTCCTCGTGCCCGTTCTTGGCAGAGCTATTTTCCAAAACGGCGAACGTCTGGCTCCTTCTCCCACAAGGAAGTTGCCAGCCCTGAAAGCTGTTGCTGATCTTCACCTTCCCTTGGCAGGCTAGTCACAGGCACAACAGCCCTGGGGATCAGTGCTTTCCCAGAGACGGAACATCTCATCCTGCCCTTTCTTGGCAGAGCCTTTTTCCAAAACGGCAAACGTCCGGCTCCTTCTCCCACAAGGAAGTTGCCAGCCCTGAAAGCTGTTGCTGGTCTTCACCTTCCCTGGGCAGCCTACTCACAGGCACAACAGCCCTGGGGATCAGTGCTTTCCCAGAGACGGAACATCTAATTGTGGCCATTCTAGTCAGAGCCATTTTTCTGAAATAGGAAACGTCTGGCTCCTTCTCCCACAAGGAAGCGGCCAGCCCTGAAAGCTGTTGCTGGTCTTCACCTGCCCTTGGAAACCTAGTCACAGGCACAACAGCCCTGGGGATCAGTGCTTTCCCAGAGACGGAACATCCAATTGTGGCCGTTCTCGGCAGAGCCATTTTTCCGAAATGGGAAACGTCCGGCACTTTCTCCCACAAGGAAGGTGCCAGCGCTGAAAGCTGTTGCTGGTCTTCACCTTCCCTTGGAAGCCTACTCACAGGCACAACAGCCCTGGGGATCAGTGCTTTCTCAGAGACGGAACATCTCATCGTACCCGTTCTCGGCAGAGCGTATTTCCGAAAGGGCAAACGTCTGGATCCTTCTCCCACAAGGAAGGTGCCAGCCCTGAAAGCTGTTGCTGGTCTTCACCTTCCCTTGGAAGCATAGTCACAGGCACAACAGCCCTGGGGATCAGTGCTTTCCCAGAGATGGAACATCTCATCGTGCCCGTTCTCGGCAGAGCCGTTTTCCGAAATGGGAAACGTCCGGCTCTTTCTCCCACAAGGAAGGTGCCAGCCCTGAAAGCTGTTGCTGATCTTCACCTGCCCTTGGCAACCTATTCACAGGCACAACAGCCCTGGGGATCAGTGCTTTCCCAGAGACGGAACATCTCATCGTACCCGTTCTCGGCAGAGCCGTTTTCCGAAAAGGGAAATGTCCGGCTCCTTCTCCCACACGGAAGGGGCCAGCCCTGAAAGCTGTTGCTGGTCTTCACCTTCCCTGGGTAGCCTAGTAACAGGCACAACAGCCCTGGGGATCAGTGCTTTCCCAGAGACGGACATCTCCTAGTGCCTGATCTTGGCAGAGCCTTTTCCAAAACGGCGAACGTCCAGCTCATTCTCCCACAAGGAAGGTGCCAGCCCTGAAAGCTGTTGCTGGTCTTCACCTTCCCTGGGCAGCCTACTCACAGGCACAACAGCCCTGGGTATCATGCTTTCCCAGAGACGGAACATTTCATCGAATCCGTTCTCGGCAGAGCCATTTTCTGAAATGGGAAACGTCCGGCTCCTTTTCCCACAAGGAAGGTGCCAGCCCTGAAAGCTGTTGCTGGTCTTCACCTTCCCTTGGAAGCCTAGTCACAGGCACAACAGCCCTGGGGATCAGTGCTTTCCCAGAGACGGAACATCTCATAGTGCCCGTTCTCGGCAGAGCCGTTTTCCGAAAAGGGAAACGTCCGGATCCTTCTCCCACAAGGAAGGTGCCAGCCCTGAAAGCTGTTGCTGGTCTTCACCTTCCCTTGGAAGCATAGTCACAGGCACAACACCCCTGGGGATCAGTGCTTTCCCAGAGACGGAACATCTCATCGTACCCGTTCTCGGCAGAGCCTATTTCCGAAACGGCAAACGTCCGGATCATTCTCCCACAAGGAAGGGGCCAGCCCTGAAAGCTGTTGCTGGTCTTCACCTTCCCTGGGCAGCCTAGTCACAGGCACAACAGCCCTGGGGATCAGTGCTTTCCCAGAGACGGAACATCTCATAGTGCCCGTTCTTGGCAGAGCCATTTTCCAAAACGGCGAACGTCTGGCTCCTTCTCCCACAAGGAAGGTGCCAGCCCTGAAAGCTGTTGCTGATCTTCACCTTCCCTTGGAAACCTCTTCACAGGCACAACAGCCCTGGGGATCAGTGCTTTCCCAGAGACGGAACATCTCATCCTGCCCTTTCTTGGCAGAGCCTTTTTCCAAAACGGCAAACGTCCGGCTCCTTCTCCCACAAGGAAGTTGCCAGCCCTGAAAGCAGTTGCTGGTCTTCACCTTCCCTTGGCAGCCTACTCACAGGCACAACAGCCCTGGGGATCTGTGCTTTCCCAGAGACGGAACATCTAATTGTGGCCATTCTAGTCAGAGCCATTTTTCTGAAATGGGAAACGTCTGGCTCCTTCTCCCACAAGGAAGGTGCCAGCCCTGAAAGCTGTTGCTGGTCTTCACCTTCCCTGGACAGCCTAGTCACAGGCACAACAGCCCTGGGGATCAGTGCTTTCCCAGAGACGGAACATCTCCTAGTGCCTGATCTTGGCAGAGCCTTTTCCAAAACGGCAAACGTCCAGCTAATTCTCCCACAAGGAAGGGGCCACCCCTGAAAGCTGTTGCTGGTCTTCACCTTCCCTGGGCAACCTATTCACAGGCACAACAGCCCTGGGGATCAGTGCTTTCCCAGAGACGGAACATCTCATCGTAACTGTTCTCGGCAGAGCTTATTTCCGACACGGCAAACGTCCGGATCCTTCTACCACAAGGAAGGTGCCAGCCCTGAAAGCTGTTGCTGGTCTTCACCTTCCCTGGACAGCCTACTCACAGGCACAACAGCCCTGGGGATCTGTGCTTTCCCAGAGACGGAACATCTCCTCGTGCCCGTTCTCGGCAGAGCCATTTTCCAAAACGGCGAACGTCTGGCTCCTTCTCCCACAAGGAAGGTGCCAGCCCTGAAAGCTGTTGCTGGTCTTCACCTTCCCTTGGAAAGCTATTCACAGGCACAACAGCCCTGGGGATCAGTGCTTTCCCAGAGACGGAACATCTCATCCTGCCCTTTCTCGGCAGAGCCGTTTTCCGAAATGGGAAACGTCCGGCTCCTTCTCCCACAAGGAAGGTGCCAGCCCTGAAAGCTGTTGCTGGTCTTGACCTTCCCTTGGCAGCCTAGTCACAGGCACAAGAGCCCTGGGGATCAGTGCTTTCCCAGAGACGGAACATCCAATTGTGGCCATTCTAGTCAGAGCTATTTTTCTGAAATGGGAAACGTCCGGATCCTTCTCCCACAAGGAAGGTGCCAGCCCTGAAAGCTGTTGCTGGTCTTCACCTTCCCTTGGAAGCCTAGTCACAGGCACAACAGCCCTGGGGATCAGTGCTTTCCCAGAGACGGAACATCTCATAGTGCCCGTTCTCGGCAGAGCCGTTTTCCGAAAAGGGAAACGTCCGGATCCTTCTCCCACAAGGAAGGGGCCAGCCTTGAAAGCTGTTGCTGGTCTTCACCTTCCCTTGGAAGCATAGTCACAGGCACAACACCCCTGGGGATCAGTGCTTTCCCAGAGACGGAACATCTCATCGTACCCGTTCTCGGCAGAGCCTATTTCCGAAACGGCAAACGTCCGGATCATTCTCCCACAAGGAAGGGGCCAGCCCTGAAAGCTGTTGCTGGTCTTCACCTTCCCTGGGCAGCCTAGTCACAGGCACAACAGCCCTGGGGATCAGTGCTTTCCCAGAGACGGAACATCTCATAGTGCCCGTTCTTGGCAGAGCCATTTTCCAAAACGGCGAACGTCTGGCTCCTTCTCCCACAAGGAAGGTGCCAGCCCTGAAAGCTGTTGCTGATCTTCACCTTCCCTTGGAAACCTATTCACAGGCACAACAGCCCTGGGGATCAGTGCTTTCCCAGAGACGGAACATCTCATCCTGCCCTTTCTTGGCAGAGCCTTTTTCCAAAACGGCAAACGTCCGGCTCCTTCTCCCACAAGGAAGTTGCCAGCCCTGAAAGCAGTTGCTGGTCTTCACCTTCCCTTGGCAGCCTACTCACAGGCACAACAGCCCTGGGGATCAGTGCTTTCCCAGAGACGGAACATGCAATTGTGGCAATTCTAGTCAGAGCCATTTTTCTGAAATGGGAAACGTCTGGCTCCTTCTCCCACAAGGAAGGTGCCAGCCCTGAAAGCTGTTGCTGGTCTTCACCTTCCCTGGGTAGCCTAGTAACAGGCACAACAGCCCTGGGGATCAGTGCTTTCCCAGAGACGGAACATCCAATTGTGGCCGTTCTCGGCAGAGCCATTTTTCCGACATGGGAAACGTCCGGATCCTTCTCCCACAAGGAAGGTGCCAGCCCTGAAACCTGTTGCTGGTCTTCACCTTCCCTGGGCAGCCTACTCACAGGCACAACAGCCCTGGGGATAAGTGCTTTCCCAGAAATGGAACATTTCATCGAATCCTTTCTCGGCAGAGCCGTTTTCTGAAATGGGAAACGTCCGGATCCTTTTCCCACAAGGAAGGTGCCAGCCCTGAAAGCTGTTGCTGGTCTTCACCTTCCCTTGGAAGCCTAGTCACAGGCACAACAGCCCTGGGGATCAGTGCTTTCCCAGAGACGGAACATCTCATCGTACCCGTTCTCGGCAGAGCCGTTTTCCGAAAAGGGAAATGTCCGGCTCCTTCTCCCACACGGAAGGGGCCAGCCCTGAAAGCTGTTGCTGGTCTTCACCTTCCCTGGGTAGCCTAGTAACAGGCACAACAGCCCTGGGGATCAGTGCTTTCCCAGAGACGGACATCTCCTAGTGCCTGATCTTGGCAGAGCCTTTTCCAAAACGGCGAACGTCCAGCTCATTCTCCCACAAGGAAGGTGCCAGCCCTGAAAGCTGTTGCTGGTCTTCACCTTCCCTGGGCAGCCTACTCACAGGCACAACAGCCCTGGGTATCAGTGCTTTCCCAGAGACGGAACATTTCATCGAATCCGTTCTCGGCAGAGCCATTTTCTGAAATGGGAAACGTCCGGCTCCTTTTCCCACAAGGAAGGTGCCAGCCCTGAAAGCTGTTGCTGGTCTTCACCTTCCCTTGGAAGCCTAGTCACAGGCACAACAGCCCTGGGGATCAGTGCTTTCCCAGAGACGGAACATCTCATAGTGCCCGTTCTCGGCAGAGCCGTTTTCCGAAAAGGGAAACGTCCGGATCCTTCTCCCACAAGGAAGGTGCCAGCCCTGAAAGCTGTTGCTGGTCTTCACCTTCCCTTGGAAGCATAGTCACAGGCACAACACCCCTGGGGATCAGTGCTTTCCCAGAGACGGAACATCTCATCGTACCCGTTCTCGGCAGAGCCTATTTCCGAAACGGCAAACGTCCGGATCATTCTCCCACAAGGAAGGGGCCAGCCCTGAAAGCTGTTGCTGGTCTTCACCTTCCCTGGGCAGCCTAGTCACAGGCACAACAGCCCTGGGGATCAGTGCTTTCCCAGAGACGGAACATCTCATAGTGCCCGTTCTTGGCAGAGCCATTTTCCAAAACGGCGAACGTCTGGCTCCTTCTCCCACAAGGAAGGTGCCAGCCCTGAAAGCTGTTGCTGATCTTCACCTTCCCTTGGAAACCTCTTCACAGGCACAACAGCCCTGGGGATCAGTGCTTTCCCAGAGACGGAACATCTCATCCTGCCCTTTCTTGGCAGAGCCTTTTTCCAAAACGGCAAACGTCCGGCTCCTTCTCCCACAAGGAAGTTGCCAGCCCTGAAAGCAGTTGCTGGTCTTCACCTTCCCTTGGCAGCCTACTCACAGGCACAACAGCCCTGGGGATCTGTGCTTTCCCAGAGACGGAACATCTAATTGTGGCCATTCTAGTCAGAGCCATTTTTCTGAAATGGGAAACGTCTGGCTCCTTCTCCCACAAGGAAGGTGCCAGCCCTGAAAGCTGTTGCTGGTCTTCACCTTCCCTGGGTAGCCTAGTAACAGGCACAACAGCCCTGGGGATCAGTGCTTTCTCAGAGACGGAACATCCAATTGTGGCCGTTCTCGGCAGAGCCATTTTTCCGACATGGGAAACGTCCGGATCCTTCTCCCACAAGGAAGGTGCCAGCCCTGAAAGCTGTTGCTGGTCTTCACCTTCCCTGGGCAGCCTACTCACAGGCACAACAGCCCTGGGGATCAGTGCTTTCCCAGAAATGGAACATTTCATCGAATCCTTTCTCGGCAGAGCCGTTTTCTTAAATGGGAAACGTCCGGATCCTTTTCCCACAAGGAAGGTGCCAGCCCTGAAAGCTGTTGCTGGTCTTCACCTTCCCTTGGAAGCCTAGTCACAGGCACAACAGCCCTGGGGATCAGTGCTTTCCCAGAGACGGAACATCTCCTTGTGCCCGTTCTCGGCAGAGCCATTTTTCCGAAATGGGAAACGTCCGGCTCCTTCTCCCACACGGAAGCGGCCAGCCCTGAAAGCTGTTGCTGGTCTTCACCTGCCCTTGGCAACCTATTCACAGGCACAACAGCCCTGGGGATCAGTGCTTTCCCAGAGACGGAACATTTCATCGTACCCGTTCTCGGCAGAGCCGTTTTCCGAAACGGCAAACGTCCGGATCATTCTCCCACAAGGAAGGTGCCAGCCCTGAAAGCTGTTGCTGGTCTTCACCTTCCCTGGACAGCCTACTCACAGGCACAACAGCCCTGGGGATCAGTGCTTTCCCAGAGACGGAACATCTCCTAGTGCCCGTTCTTGGCAGAGCCATTTTCCAAAACGGCGAACGTCTGGCTCCTTCTCCCACAAGGAAGGTGCCAGCCCTGAAAGCTGTTGCTGATCTTCACCTTCCCTTGGAAAGCTATTCACAGGCACAACAGCCCTGGGGATCAGTGCTTTCCCAGAGACGGAACATCTCATCCTGCCCTTTCTTGGCAGAGCCTTTTTCCAAAACGGCAAACGTCTGGCTCCTTCTCCCACAAGGAAGTTGCCAGCCCTGAAAGCTGTTGCTGGTCTTCACCTTCCCTAGACAGCCTACTCACAGGCACAACAGCCCTGGGGATCAGTGCTTTCCCAGAGACGGAACATTTCATCGTAGCCGTTCTCGGCAGAGCCGTTTTCCGAAAAGGGAAACGTCCGGATCCTTCTCCCACAAGGAAGGTGCCAGCCCTGAAAGCTGTTGCTGGTCTTCACCTTCCCTTGGAAGCCTAGTCACAGGCACAACAGCCCTGGGGATCAGTGCTTTCCCAGAGACGGAACATCTCCTAGTGCCTGATCTTGGCACAGCCTTTTCCAAAACGGCGAACGTCCAGTTCATTCTCCCACAAGGAAGGGGCCAGCCCTGAAAGCTGTTGCTGGTCTTCACCTTCCCTTGGAAGCATAGTCACAGGCACAACAGCCCTGGGGATCAGTGCTTTCCCAGAGACGGAACATCTCATCATACCCGTTCTCGGCAGAGCGTATTTCCGAAACGGCAAACGTCCGGATCATTCTCCCACAAGGAAGGTGCCAGCCCTGAAAGCTGTTGCTGGTCTTCACCTTCCCTGGGCAGCCTACTCACAGGCACAACAGCCCTGGGGATCTGTGCTTTCCCAGAGACGGAACATCTCATCCTCCCCTTTCTTGGCAGAGCCTTTTTCCAAAACGGCAAACGTCCGGCTCCTTCTCCCACAAGGAAGTTGCCAGCCCTGAAAGCTGTTGCTGGTCTTGACCTTCCCTGGGCAGCCTACTCACAGGCACAACAGCCCTGGGGATCAGTGCTTTCCCAGAGACGGAACATTTCGTCAAATCCGTTCTCGGCAGAGCCATTTTCCGAAAAGGGAAACGTCCGGATCCTTCTCCCACAAGGAAGGGGCCAGCCCTGAAAGCTGTTGCTGGTCTTCACCTTCCCTGGACAGCCTAGTCACAGGCACAAAAGCCCTGGGGATCTGTGCTTTCCCAGAGACGGAACATTTCATCGTAGCCGTTCTCGGCAGAGCCGTTTTCCGAAAAGGGAAATGTCCGGATCCTTCTCCCACAAGGAAGGTGCCAGCCCTGAAAGCTGTTGCTGGTCTTCACCTTCCCTGGGCAGCCTAGTAACAGGCACAACAGCCCTGGGGATCAGTGCTTTCCCAGAGACGGACATCTCCTAGTGCCTGATCTTGGCAGAGCCTTTTCCAAAACGGCGAACGTCCAGCTCATTCTCCCACAAGGAAGGTGCCAGCCCTGAAAGCTGTTGCTGGTCTTCACCTTCCCTGGGCAGCCTACTCACAGGCACAACAGCCCTGGGTATCAGTGCTTTCCCAGAGACGGAACATTTCATCGAATCCGTTCTCGGCAGAGCCATTTTCTGAAATGGGAAACGTCCGGCTCCTTTTCCCACAAGGAAGGTGCCAGCCCTGAAAGCTGTTGCTGGTCTTCACCTTCCCTTGGAAGCCTAGTCACAGGCACAACAGCCCTGGGGATCAGTGCTTTCCCAGAGACGGAACATCTCATAGTGCCCGTTCTCGGCAGAGCCGTTTTCCGAAAAGGGAAACGTCCGGATCCTTCTCCCACAAGGAAGGTGCCAGCCCTGAAAGCTGTTGCTGGTCTTCACCTTCCCTGGGCAGCCTACTCACAGGCACAACAGCCCTGGGGATCAGTGCTTTCCCAGAGACGGAACATCTCATCCTCCCCTTTCTTGGCAGAGCCTTTTTCCAAAACGGCAAACGTCCGGCTCCTTCTCCCACAAGGAAGTTGCCAGCCCTGAAAGCTGTTGCTGGTCTTGACCTTCCCTGGGCAGCCTACTCACAGGCACAACAGCCCTGGGGATCAGTGCTTTCCCAGAGACGGAACATTTCGTCAAATCCGTTCTCGGCAGAGCCATTTTCCGAAAAGGGAAACGTCCGGATCCTTCTCCCACAAGGAAGGGGCCAGCCCTGAAAGCTGTTGCTGGTCTTCACCTTCCCTGGACAGCCTAGTCACAGGCACAAAAGCCCTGGGGATCTGTGCTTTCCCAGAGACGGAACATTTCATCGTAGCCGTTCTCGGCAGAGCCGTTTTCCGAAAAGGGAAATGTCCGGATCCTTCTCCCACAAGGAAGGTGCCAGCCCTGAAAGCTGTTGCTGGTCTTCACCTTCCCTGGGCAGCCTAGTAACAGGCACAACAGCCCTGGGGATCAGTGCTTTCCCAGAGACGGACATCTCCTAGTGCCTGATCTTGGCAGAGCCTTTTCCAAAACGGCGAACGTCCAGCTCATTCTCCCACAAGGAAGGTGCCAGCCCTGAAAGCTGTTGCTGGTCTTCACCTTCCCTGGGCAGCCTACTCACAGGCACAACAGCCCTGGGTATCAGTGCTTTCCCAGAGACGGAACATTTCATCGAATCCGTTCTCGGCAGAGCCATTTTCTGAAATGGGAAACGTCCGGCTCCTTTTCCCACAAGGAAGGTGCCAGCCCTGAAAGCTGTTGCTGGTCTTCACCTTCCCTTGGAAGCCTAGTCACAGGCACAACAGCCCTGGGGATCAGTGCTTTCCCAGAGACGGAACATCTCATAGTGCCCGTTCTCGGCAGAGCCGTTTTCCGAAAAGGGAAACTTCCGGATCCTTCTCCCACAAGGAAGGGGCCAGCCCTGAAAGCTGTTGCTGGTCTTCACCTTCCCTTGGAAGCATAGTCACAGGCACAACAGCCCTGGGGATCAGTGCTTTCCCAGAGACGGAACATCTCATCGTACCCGTTCTCGGCAGAGCGTATTTCCGAAACGGCAAACGTCCGGATCATTCTCCCACAAGGAAGGTGCCAGCCCTGAAAGCTGTTGCTGGTCTTCACCTTCCCTGGGCAGCCTAGTCACAGGCACAACAGCCCTGGGGATCAGTGCTTTCCCAGAGACGGAACATCTCCTCGTGCCCGTTCTTGGCAGAGCCATTTTCCAAAACGGCGAACGTCTGGCTCCTTCTCCCACAAGGAAGTTGCCAGCCCTGAAAGCTGTTGCTGATCTTCACCTTCCCTTGGAAACCTCTTCACAGGCACAACAGCCCTGGGGATCAGTGCTTTCCCAGAGACGGAACATCTCATCCTGCCCTTTCTTGGCAGAGCCTTTTTCCAAAACGGCAAACGTCCGGCTCCTTCTCCCACAAGGAAGTTGCCAGCCCTGAAAGCTGTTGCTGGTCTTCACCTTCCCTGGGCAGCCTACTCACAGGCACAACAGCCCTGGGGATCAGTGCTTTCCCAGAGACGGAACATCTAATTGTGGCCATTCTAGTCAGAGCCATTTTTCTGAAATAGGAAACGTCTGGCTCCTTCTCCCACAAGGAAGCGGCCAGCCCTGAAAGCTGTTGCTGGTCTTCACCTGCCCTTGGCAACCTATTCACAGGCACAACAGCCCTGGGGATCAGTGCTTTCCCAGAGACGGAACATCCAATTGTGGCCGTTCTCGGCAGAGCCATTTTTCCGAAATGGGAAACGTCCGGCACTTTCTCCCACAAGGAAGGTGCCAGCGCTGAAAGCTGTTGCTGGTCTTCACCTTCCCTTGGAAGCCTACTCACAGGCACAACAGCCCTGGGGATCAGTGCTTTCTCAGAGACGGAACATCTCATCGTACCCGTTCTCGGCAGAGCGTATTTCCGAAAGGGCAAAAGTCCGGATCATTCTCCCACAAGGAAGGTGCCAGCCCTGAAAGCTGTTGCTGGTCTTCACCTTCCCTGGACAGCCTACTCACAGGCACAACAGCCCTGGGGATCAGTGCTTTCCCAGAGACGGAACATTTCATCAAATCCGTTCTCGGCAGAGCCGTTTTCCGAAATGGGAAACGTCCGGCTCTTTCTCCCACAAGGAAGGTGCCAGCCCTGAAAGCTGTTGCTGATCTTCACCTGCCCTTGGCAACCTATTCACAGGCACAACAGCCCTGGGGATCAGTGCTTTCCCAGAGACGGAACATCTCATCGTACCCGTTCTCGGCAGAGCCGTTTTCCGAAAAGGGAAATGTCCGGCTCCTTCTCCCACACGGAAGGGGCCACCCCTGAAAGCTGTTGCTGGTCTTCACCTTCCCTGGGTAGCCTAGTAACAGGCACAACAGCCCTGGGGATCAGTGCTTTCCCAGAGACGGACATCTCCTAGTGCCTGATCTTGGCAGAGCCTTTTCCAAAACGGCGAACGTCCAGCTCATTCTCCCACAAGGAAGGTGCCAGCCCTGAAAGCTGTTGCTGGTCTTCACCTTCCCTGGGCAGCCTACTCACAGGCACAACAGCCCTGGGGATCAGTGCTTTCCCAGAGACGGAACATTTCATCAAATCCGTTCTCGGCAGAGCCATTTTCTGAAATGGGAAACGTCCGGCTCCTTTTCCCACAAGGAAGGTGCCAGCCCTGAAAGCTGTTGCTGGTCTTCACCTTCCCTTGGAAGCCTAGTCACAGGCACAACAGCCCTGGGGATCAGTGCTTTCCCAGAGACGGAACATCTCATAGTGCCCGTTCTCGGCAGAGCCGTTTTCCGAAAAGGGAAACGTCCGGATCCTTCTCCCACAAGGAAGGTGCCAGCCCTGAAAGCTGTTGCTGGTCTTCACCTTCCCTTGGAAGCATAGTCACAGGCACAACAGCCCTGGGGATCAGTGCTTTCCCAGAGACGGAACATCTCATCGTACCCGTTCTCGGCAGAGCCTATTTCCGAAACGGCAAACGTCCGGATCATTCTCCCACAAGGAAGGGGCCAGCCCTGAAAGCTGTTGCTGGTCTTCACCTTCCCTGGGCAGCCTAGTCACAGGCACAACAGCCCTGGGGATCAGTGCTTTCCCAGAGACGGAACATCTCATAGTGCCCGTTCTTGGCAGAGCCATTTTCCAAAACGGCGAACGTCTGGCTCCTTCTCCCACAAGGAAGGTGCCAGCCCTGAAAGCTGTTGCTGATCTTCACCTTCCCTTGGAAACCTATTCACAGGCACAACAGCCCTGGGGATCAGTGCTTTCCCAGAGACGGAACATCTCATCCTGCCCTTTCTTGGCAGAGCCTTTTTCCAAAACGGCAAACGTCCGGCTCCTTCTCCCACAAGGAAGTTGCCAGCCCTGAAAGCTGTTGCTGGTCTTCACCTTCCCTGGGCAGCCTAGTCACAGGCACAACAGCCCTGGGGATCTGTGCTTTCCCAGAGACGGAACATCTAATTGTGGCCATTCTAGTCAGAGCCATTTTTCTGAAATAGGAAACGTCTGGCTCCTTCTCCCACAAGGAAGGTGCCAGCCCTGAAAGCTGTTGCTGGTCTTCACCTTCCCTGGGCAGCCTACTCACAGGCACAACAGCCCTGGGGATCTGTGCTTTCCCAGAGACGGAACATCTAATTGTGGCCATTCTAGTCAGAGCCATTTTTCTGAAATAGGAAACGTCTGGCTCCTTCTCCCACAAGGAAGGGGCCAGCCCTGAAAGCTGTTGCTGGTCTTCACCTTCCCTTGGAAGCATAGTCACAGGCACAACAGCCCTGGGGATCAGTGCTTTCCCAGAGACGGAACATCTCATCATACCCGTTCTCGGCAGAGCGTATTTCCGAAACGGCAAACGTCCGGATCATTCTCCCACAAGGAAGGTGCCAGCCCTGAAAGCTGTTGCTGGTCTTCACCTTCCCTGGGCAGCCTACTCACAGGCACAACAGCCCTGGGGATCTGTGCTTTCCCAGAGACGGAACATCTCATCCTGCCCTTTCTTGGCAGAGCCTTTTTCCAAAACGGCAAACGTCCGGCTCCTTCTCCCACAAGGAAGTTGCCAGCCCTGAAAGCTGTTGCTGGTCTTGACCTTCCCTGGGCAGCCTACTCACAGGCACAACAGCCCTGGGGATCAGTGCTTTCCCAGAGACGGAACATTTCGTCAAATCCGTTCTCGGCAGAGCCATTTTCCGAAAAGGGAAACGTCCGGATCCTTCTCCCACAAGGAAGGGGCCAGCCCTGAAAGCTGTTGCTGGTCTTCACCTTCCCTGGACAGCCTAGTCACAGGCACAAAAGCCCTGGGGATCTGTGCTTTCCCAGAGACGGAACATTTCATCGTAGCCGTTCTCGGCAGAGCCGTTTTCCGAAAAGGGAAATGTCCGGATCCTTCTCCCACAAGGAAGGTGCCAGCCCTGAAAGCTGTTGCTGGTCTTCACCTTCCCTGGGCAGCCTAGTAACAGGCACAACAGCCCTGGGGATCAGTGCTTTCCCAGAGACGGACATCTCCTAGTGCCTGATCTTGGCAGAGCCTTTTCCAAAACGGCGAACGTCCAGCTCATTCTCCCACAAGGAAGGTGCCAGCCCTGAAAGCTGTTGCTGGTCTTCACCTTCCCTGGGCAGCCTACTCACAGGCACAACAGCCCTGGGTATCAGTGCTTTCCCAGAGACGGAACATTTCATCGAATCCGTTCTCGGCAGAGCCATTTTCTGAAATGGGAAACGTCCGGCTCCTTTTCCCACAAGGAAGGTGCCAGCCCTGAAAGCTGTAGCTGGTCTTCACCTTCCCTTGGAAGCCTAGTCACAGGCACAACAGCCCTGGGGATCAGTGCTTTCCCAGAGACGGAACATCTCATAGTGCCCGTTCTCGGCAGAGCCGTTTTCCGAAAAGGGAAACGTCCGGATCCTTCTCCCACAAGGAAGGTGCCAGCCCTGAAAGCTGTTGCTGGTCTTCACCTTCCCTGGGCAGCCTACTCACAGGCACAACAGCCCTGGGGATCTGTGCTTTCCCAGAGACGGAACATCTCATCCTCCCCTTTCTTGGCAGAGCCTTTTTCCAAAACGGCAAACGTCCGGCTCCTTCTCCCACAAGGAAGTTGCCAGCCCTGAAAGCTGTTGCTGGTCTTGACCTTCCCTGGGCAGCCTACTCACAGGCACAACAGCCCTGGGGATCAGTGCTTTCCCAGAGACGGAACATTTCGTCAAATCCGTTCTCGGCAGAGCCATTTTCCGAAAAGGGAAACGTCCGGATCCTTCTCCCACAAGGAAGGGGCCAGCCCTGAAAGCTGTTGCTGGTCTTCACCTTCCCTGGACAGCCTAGTCACAGGCACAAAAGCCCTGGGGATCTGTGCTTTCCCAGAGACGGAACATTTCATCATAGCCGTTCTCGGCAGAGCCGTTTTCCGAAAAGGGAAATGTCCGGCTCCTTCTCCCACAAGGAAGGTGCCAGCCCTGAAAGCTGTTGCTGGTCTTCACCTTCCCTGGGCAGCCTAGTAACAGGCACAACAGCCCTGGGGATCAGTGCTTTCCCAGAGACGGACATCTCCTAGTGCCTGATCTTGGCAGAGCCTTTTCCAAAACGGCGAACGTCCAGCTCATTCTCCCACAAGGAAGGTGCCAGCCCTGAAAGCTGTTGCTGGTCTTCACCTTCCCTGGGCAGCCTACTCACAGGCACAACAGCCCTGGGTATCAGTGCTTTCCCAGAGACGGAACATTTCATCGAATCCGTTCTCGGCAGAGCCATTTTCTGAAATGGGAAACGTCCGGCTCCTTTTCCCACAAGGAAGGTGCCAGCCCTGAAAGCTGTTGCTGGTCTTCACCTTCCCTTGGAAGCCTAGTCACAGGCACAACAGCCCTGGGGATCAGTGCTTTCCCAGAGACGGAACATCTCATAGTGCCCGTTCTCGGCAGAGCCGTTTTCCGAAAAGGGAAACGTCCGGATCATTCTCCCACAAGGAAGGTGCCAGCCCTGAAAGCTGTTGCTGGTCTTCACCTTCCCTTGGAAGCATAGTCACAGGCACAACAGCCCTGGGGATCAGTGCTTTCCCAGAGACGGAACATCTCATCGTACCCGTTCTCGGCAGAGCGTATTTCCGAAACGGCAAACGTCCGGATCATTCTCCCACAAGGAAGGTGCCAGCCCTGAAAGCTGTTGCTGGTCTTCACCTTCCCTGGGCAGCCTAGTCACAGGCACAACAGCCCTGGGGATCAGTGCTTTCCCAGAGACGGAACATCTCCTCGTGCCCGTTCTTGGCAGAGCCATTTTCCAAAACGGCGAACGTCTGGCTCCTTCTCCCACAAGGAAGGTGCCAGCCCTGAAAGCTGTTGCTGATCTTCACCTTCCCTTGGAAACCTATTCACAGGCACAACAGCCCTGGGGATCAGTGCTTTCCCAGAGACGGAACATCTCATCCTGCCCTTTCTTGGCAGAGCCTTTTTCCAAAACGGCAAACGTCCGGCTCCTTCTCCCACAAGGAAGTTGCCAGCCCTGAAAGCTGTTGCTGGTCTTCACCTTCCCTGGGCAGCCTACTCACAGGCACAACAGCCCTGGGGATCAGTACTTTCCCAGAGACGGAACATCTAATTGTGGCCATTCTAGTCAGAGCCATTTTTCTGAAATAGGAAACGTCTGGCTCCTTCTCCCACAAGGAAGCGGCCAGCCCTGAAAGCTGTTGCTGGTCTTCACCTGCCCTTGGCAACCTATTCACAGGCACAACAGCCCTGGGGATCAGTGCTTTCCCAGAGACGGAACATCCAATTGTGGCCGTTCTCGGCAGAGCCATTTTTCCGAAATGGGAAACGTCCGGCACTTTCTCCCACAAGGAAGGTGCCAGCGCTGAAAGCTGTTGCTGGTCTTCACCTTCCCTTGGAAGCCTACTCACAGGCACAACAGCCCTGGGGATCAGTGCTTTCTCAGAGACGGAACATCTCATCGTACCCGTTCTCGGCAGAGCGTATTTCCGAAAGGGCAAAAGTCCGGATCATTCTCCCACAAGGAAGGTGCCAGCCCTGAAAGCTGTTGCTGGTCTTCACCTTCCCTGGACAGCCTACTCACAGGCACAACAGCCCTGGGGATCAGTGCTTTCCCAGAGACGGAACATTTCATCAAATCCGTTCTCGGCAGAGCCGTTTTCCGAAATGGGAAACGTCCGGCTCTTTCTCCCACAAGGAAGGTGCCAGCCCTGAAAGCTGTTGCTGATCTTCACCTGCCCTTGGCAACCTATTCACAGGCACAACAGCCCTGGGGATCAGTGCTTTCCCAGAGACGGAACATCTCATCGTACCCGTTCTCGGCAGAGCCGTTTTCCGAAAAGGGAAATGTCCGGATCCTTCTCCCACACGGAAGGGGCCACCCCTGAAAGCTGTTGCTGGTCTTCACCTTCCCTGGGTAGCCTAGTAACAGGCACAACAGCCCTGGGGATCAGTGCTTTCCCAGAGACGGACATCTCCTAGTGCCTGATCTTGGCAGAGCCTTTTCCAAAACGGCGAACGTCCAGCTCATTCTCCCACAAGGAAGGTGCCAGCCCTGAAAGCTGTTGCTGGTCTTCACCTTCCCTGGGCAGCCTACTCACAGGCACAACAGCCCTGGGTATCAGTGCTTTCCCAGAGACGGAACATTTCATCAAATCCGTTCTCGGCAGAGCCATTTTCTGAAATGGGAAACGTCCGGCTCCTTTTCCCACAAGGAAGGTGCCAGCCCTGAAAGCTGTTGCTGGTCTTCACCTTCCCTTGGAAGCCTAGTCACAGGCACAACAGCCCTGGGGATCAGTGCTTTCCCAGAGACGGAACATCTCATAGTGCCCGTTCTCGGCAGAGCCGTTTTCCGAAAAGGGAAACGTCCGGATCCTTCTCCCACAAGGAAGGTGCCAGCCCTGAAAGCTGTTGCTGGTCTTCACCTTCCCTTGGAAGCATAGTCACAGGCACAACAGCCCTGGGGATCAGTGCTTTCCCAGAGACGGAACATCTCATCGTACCCGTTCTCGGCAGAGCCTATTTCCGAAACGGCAAACGTCCGGATCATTCTCCCACAAGGAAGGGGCCAGCCCTGAAAGCTGTTGCTGGTCTTCACCTTCCCTGGGCAGCCTAGTCACAGGCACAACAGCCCTGGGGATCAGTGCTTTCCCAGAGACGGAACATCTCATAGTGCCCGTTCTTGGCAGAGCCATTTTCCAAAACGGCGAACGTCTGGCTCCTTCTCCCACAAGGAAGGTGCCAGCCCTGAAAGCTGTTGCTGATCTTCACCTTCCCTTGGAAACCTATTCACAGGCACAACAGCCCTGGGGATCAGTGCTTTCCCAGAGACGGAACATCTCATCCTGCCCTTTCTTGGCAGAGCCTTTTTCCAAAACGGCAAACGTCCGGCTCCTTCTCCCACAAGGAAGTTGCCAGCCCTGAAAGCTGTTGCTGGTCTTCACCTTCCCTGGGCAGCCTACTCACAGGCACAACAGCCCTGGGGATCTGTGCTTTCCCAGAGACGGAACATCTAATTGTGGCCATTCTAGTCAGAGCCATTTTTCTGAAATAGGAAACGTCTGGCTCCTTCTCCCACAAGGAAGGTGCCAGCCCTGAAAGCTGTTGCTGGTCTTCACCTTCCCTAGACAGCCTACTCACAGGCACAACAGCCCTGGGGATCAGTGCTTTCCCAGAGACGGAACATTTCATCCTACCCGTTCTCGGCAGAGCCGTTTTCCTAAATAGGAAACGTCCGGATCCTTCTCCCACAAGGAAGCGGCCAGCCCTGAAAGCTTTTGCTGGTCTTCACCTGCCCTTGGCAACCTATTCACAGGCACAACAGCCCTGGGGATCAGTGCTTTCCCAGAGACGGAACATCCAATTGTGGCCGTTCTCGGCAGAGCCATTTTTCCGAAATGGGAAACGTCCGGCACTTTCTCCCACAAGGAAGGTGCCAGCGCTGAAAGCTGTTGCTGGTCTTCACCTTCCCTTGGAAGCCTACTCACAGGCACAACAGCCCTGCGGATCAGTGCTTACTCAGAGACGGAACATCTCATCGTACCCGTTCTCGGCAGAGCGTATTTCCGAAAAGGCAAACGTCTGGATCCTTCTCCCACAAGGAAGGTGCCAGCCCTGAAAGCTGTTGCTGGTCTTCAACTTCCCTTGGAAGCATAGTCACAGGCACAACAGCCCTGGGGATCAGTGCTTTCCCAGAGATGGAACATCTCATCGTGCCCGTTCTCGGCAGAGCCGTTTTCCGAAATGGGAAACGTCCGGCTCCTTCTCCCACAAGGAAGGTGCCAGCCCTGAAAGCTGTTGCTGGTCTTCACTTGCCCTTGGCAACCTATTCACAGGCACAACAGCCCTGGGGATCAGTGCTTTCCCAGAGACGGAACATCCAATTGTGGCCGTTCTCGGCAGAGCCGTTTTCCGAAATGGGAAACGTCCGGCTCCTTCTCCCACAAGGAAGGTGCCAGCCCTGAAAGCTGTTGCTGGTCTTCACCTTCCATTGCAAGCCTACTCACAGGCACAACAGCCCTGGGGATCAGTGCTTTCTCAGAGACGGAACATCTCATCGTACCCGTTCTCGGCAGAGCGTATTTCTGAAATGGGAAACGTCCAGCTCCTTCTCCCACAAGGAAGGTGCCAGCCCTGAAAGCTGTTGCTGGTCTTGATCTTCCCTTGGAAGCCTAGTCACAGGCACAACAGCCCTGGGGATCTGTGCTTTCCCAGAGACGGAACATCCAATTGTGGCCATTCTAGTCAGAGCCATTTTCCGAAATGGGAAACGTCCGGATCCTTCTCCCACAAGGAAGGTGCCAGCCCTGAAAGCTGTTGCTGGTCTTCACCTTCCCTAGACAGCCTACTCACAGGCACAACAGCCCTGGGGATCAGTGCTTTCCCAGAGACGGAACATTTCATCGAATCCGTTCTCGGCAGAGCCATTTTCTGAAAGGGGAAACGTCCGGCTCCTTTTCCCACAAGGAAGGTGCCAGCCCTGAAAGCTGTTGCTGGTCTTCACCTTCCCTTGGAAGCCTAGTCACAGGCACAACAGCCCTGGGGATCAGTGCTTTCCCAGAGACGGAACATCTCCTCGTGCCCGTTCTCGGCAGAGCCGTTTTCCGAAATGGGAAACGTCCGGCTCCTTCTCCCACAAGGAAGGTGCCAGCCCTGAAAGCTGTTGCTGGTCTTCACCTGCCCTTGGCAACCTATTCACAGGCACAACAGCCCTGGGGATCAGTGCTTTCCCAGAGACGGAACATCTCATAGTGCCCGTTCTTGGCAGAGCCATTTTCCAAAACGGCGAACGTCTGGCTCCTTCTCCCACAAGGAAGGTGCCAGCCCTGAAAGCTGTTGCTGGTCTTCACCTTCCCTAGACAGCCTACTCACAGGCACAACAGCCCTGGGGATCAGTGCTTTCCCAGAGACGGAACATCTCATCGTACCCGTTCTCGGCAGAGCGCTTTTCCGAAAAGGGAAACGTACGGATCCTTCTCCCACAAGGAAGGGGCCAGCCCTGAAAGCTGTTGCTGGTCTTCACCTTCCCTGGACAGCCTACTCACAGGCACAACAGCCCTGGGGATCAGTGCTTTCCCAGAGACGGAACATTTCATCGTAGCCGTTCTCGGCAGAGCCGTTTTCCGAAAAGGGAAACGTCCGGATCCTTCTCCCACAAGGAAGCGGGCAGCCCTGAAAGCTTTTGCTGGTCTTCACCTTCCCTGGGCAGCCTAGTAACAGGCACAACAGCCCTGGAGATCAGTGCTTTCCCAGAGATGGAACATCTCCTAGTGCCTGATCTTGGCAGAGCCTTTTCCAAAACGGCGAACGTCCAGCTCATTTTCCCACAAGGAAGGGGCCAGCCCTGAAAGCTGTTGCTGGTCTTCACCTTCCCTGGGTAACCTATTCACAGGCACAACAGCCCTGGGGATCAGTGCTTTCCCAGAGGCGGAACATTTCATCGTACCCGTTCTCGGCAGAGCCGTTTTCCGAAAAGGGAAACGTCCGGATCATTCTCCCACAAGGAAGGTGCCAGCCCTGAAAGCTGTTGCTGGTCTTCACCTTCCCTGGGCAGCCTACTCACAGGCACAACAGCCCTGGGGATCAGTGCTTTCCCAGAGACGGAACATCTCATCGTACCCGTTCTCGGCAGAGCGTATTTCCGAAACGGCAAACGTCCGGATCATTCTCCCACAAGGAAGGTGCCAGCCCTGAAAGCTGTTGCTGGTCTTCACCTTCCCTGGACAGCCTACTCACAGGCACAACAGCCCTGGGGATCAGTGCTTTCCCAGAGACGGAACATTTCATCGAATCCGTTCTCGGCAGAGCCATTTTCTGAAATGGGAAACGTCCGGATCCTTCTCCCCCAAGGAAGGTGCCAGCCCTGAAAGCTGTTGCTGGTCTTCACCTTCCCTGGACAGCCTAGTCACAGGCACAAAAGCCCTGGGGATCTGTGCTTTCCCAGAGACGGAACATTTCATCGTACCCGTTCTCGGCAGAGCAGTTTTCCGAAAAGGGAAATGTCCGGATCCTTCTCCCACAAGGAAGCGGCCAGCCCTGAAAGCTGTTGCTGGTCTTCACCTTCCCTGGGTAGCCTAGTAACAGGCACAACAGCCCTGGGGATCAGTGCTTTCCCAGAGACGGACATCTCCTAGTGCCTGATCTTGGCAGAGCCTTTTCCAAAACGGCGAACGTCCAGCTCATTCTCCCACAAGGAAGGGGCCAGCCCTGAAAGCTGTTGCTGGTCTTCACCTTCCCTGGGCAACCTATTCACAGGCACAACAGCCCTGGGGATCAGTGCTTTCCCAGAGACGGAACATCTCATCGTACCCGTTCTCGGCAGAGCGTATTTCCGAAACGGCAAACGTCCGGATCCTTCTCCCACAAGGAAGGTGCCAGCCCTGAAAGCTGTTGCTGGTCTTCACCTTCCCTTGGAAGCCTAGTCACAGGCACAACAGCCCTGGGGATCAGTGCTTTCCCAGAGACGGAACATTTCATCGTAGCCGTTCTCGGCAGAGCCGTTTTCCGAAAAGGGAAACGTCCGGAACCTTCTCCCACAAAGAAGCGGCCAGCCCTGAAAGCTGTTGCTGTTCTTCACCTTCCCTTGGCAACCTATTCACAGGCACAACAGCCCTGGGGATCAGTGCTTTCCCAGAGACGGAACATTTCATCTTACCCGTTCTCGGCAGAGCGCTTTTCCGAAAAGGGAAACGTCCGGATCCTTCTCCCACAAGGAAGGGGCCAGCCCTGAAAGCTGTTGCTGGTCTTCACCTTCCCTGGACAGCCTAGTCACAGGCACAACAGCCCTGGGGATCAGTGCTTTCCCAGAGACGGAACATTTCATCGTAGCCGTTCTCGGCAGAGCCGTTTTCCGAAAAGGGAAACGTCCGGATCCTTCTCCCACAAGGAAGCGGGCAGCCCTGAAAGCTGTTGCTGGTCTTCACCTTCCCTTGGAAGCATAGTCACAGGCACGACAGCCCTGGGGATCAGTGCTTTCCCAGAGACGGAACATCTCCTCGTACCCGTTCTCGGCAGAGTGTATTTCCGAAACGGCAAACGTCCGGATTATTCTCCCACAAGGAAGGTGCCAGCCCTGAAAGCTGTTGCTGATCTTCACCTTCCCTGGACAGCCTACTCACAGGCACAACAGCCCTGGGGATCAGTGCTTTCCCAGAGACGGAACATCTCATCCTCCCCTTTCTTGGCAGAGCCTTTTTCCAAAACGGCAAACGTCTGGCTCCTTCTCCCACAAGGAAGGTGCCAGCCCTGAAAGCTGTTGCTGGTCTTGACCTTCCCTGGGCAGCCTACTCACAGGCACAACAGCCCTGGGGATCAGTGCTTTCCCAGAGACGGAACATTTCATCGAATCCGTTCTCGGCAGAGCCATTTTCTGAAATGGGAAACGTCCGGATCCTTCTCCCCCAAGGAAGGGGCCAGCCCTGAAAGCTGTTGCTGGTCTTCACCTTCCCTGGACAGCCTAGTCACAGGCACAACAGCCCTGGGGATCTGTGCTTTCCCAGAGACGGAACATTTCATCGTAGCCGTTCTCGGCAGAGCCGTTTTCCGAAAAGGGAAATGTCCGGATCCTTCTCCCACAAGGAAGCGGCCAGCCCTGAAAGCTGTTGCTGGTCTTCACCTTCCCTGGGTAGCCTAGTAACAGGCACAACAGCCCTGGGGATCAGTGCTTTCCCAGAGACGTACATCTCCTAGTGCCTGATCTTGGCAGAGCCTTTTCCAAAACGGCGAACGTCCAGCTCATTCTCCCACAAGGAAGGGGCCAGCCCTGAAAGCTGTTGCTGGTCTTCACCTTCCCTGGGTAACCTATTCACAGGCACAACAGCCCTGGGGATCAGTGCTTTCCCAGAGGCGGTACATTTCATCGTACCCGTTCTCGGCAGAGCCGTTTTCCGAAAAGGGAAACGTCCGGATCATTCTCCCACAAGGAAGGTGCCAGCCCTGAAAGCTGTTGCTGGTCTTCACCTTCCCTGGGCAGCCTACTCACAGGCACAACAGCCCTGGGGATCAGTGCTTTCCCAGAGACGGAACATCTCATCGTACCCGTTCTCGGCAGAGCGTATTTCCGAAACGGCAAACGTCCGGATCATTCTCCCACAAGGAAGGTGCCAGCCCTGAAAGCTGTTGCTGGTCTTCACCTTCCCTGGACAGCCTACTCACAGGCACAACAGCCCTGGGGATCAGTGCTTTCCCAGAGACGGAACATCTCATCCTCCCCTTTCTTGGCAGAGCCTTTTTCCAAAACGGCAAACGTCCGGCTCCTTCTCCCACAAGGAAGGTGCAAGCCCTGAAAGCTGTTGCTGGTCTTGACCTTCCCTGGGCAGCCTACTCACAGGCACAACAGCCCTGGGGATCAGTGCTTTCCCAGAGACGGAACATTTCATCGAATCCGTTCTCGGCAGAGCCATTTTCTGAAATGGGAAACGTCCGGATCCTTCTCCCCCAAGGAAGGTGCCAGCCCTGAAAGCTGTTGCTGGTCTTCACCTTCCCTGGACAGCCTAGTCACAGGCACAAAAGCCCTGGGGATCTGTGCTTTCCCAGAGACGGAACATTTCATCGTACCCGTTCTCGGCAGAGCAGTTTTCCGAAAAGGGAAATGTCCGGATCCTTCTCCCACAAGGAAGCGGCCAGCCCTGAAAGCTGTTGCTGGTCTTCACCTTCCCTGGGTAGCCTAGTAACAGGCACAACAGCCCTGGGGATCAGTGCTTTCCCAGAGACGGACATCTCCTAGTGCCTGATCTTGGCAGAGCCTTTTCCAAAACGGCGAACGTCCAGCTCATTCTCCCACAAGGAAGGGGCCAGCCCTGAAAGCTGTTGCTGGTCTTCACCTTCCCTGGGCAACCTATTCACAGGCACAACAGCCCTGGGGATCAGTGCTTTCCCAGAGACGGAACATCTCATCGTACCCGTTCTCGGCAGAGCGTATTTCCGAAACGGCAAACGTCCGGATCCTTCTCCCACAAGGAAGGTGCCAGCCCTGAAAGCTGTTGCTGGTCTTCACCTTCCCTGGGCAGCCTACTCACAGGCACAACAGCCCTGGGGATCAGTGCTTTCCCAGAGACGGAACATTTCATCGAATCCGTTCTCGGCAGAGCCATTTTCTGAAAGGGGAAACGTCCGGCTCCTTTTCCCACAAGGAAGGTGCCAGCCCTGAAAGCTGTTGCTGGTCTTCACCTTCCCTTGGAAGCCTACTCACAGGCACAACAGCCCTGGGGATCAGTGCTTTCCCAGAGACGGAACATCTCCTCGTGCCCGTTCTCGGCAGAGCCGTTTTCCGAAATGGGAAACGTCCGGAACCTTCTCCCACAAAGAAGTTGCCAGCCCTGAAAGCTGTTGCTGTTCTTCACCTTCCCTTGGCAACCTATTCACAGGCACAACAGCCCTGGGGATCAGTGCTTTCCCAGAGACGGAACATTTCATCTTACCCGTTTTCGGCAGAGCGCTTTTCCGAAAAGGGAAACGTCCGGCTCCTTCTCCCACAAGGAAGTTGCCAGCCCTGAAAGCTGTTGCTGGTCTTCACCTTCCCTGGACAGCCTAGTCACAGGCACAACAGCCCTGGGGATCAGTGCTTTCCCAGAGACGGAACATTTCATCGTAGCCGTTCTCGGCAGAGCCGTTTTCCGAAAAGGGAAACGTCCGGATCCTTCTCCCACAAGTAAGCGGGCAGCCCTGAAAGCTGTTGCTGGTCTTCACCTTCCCTTGGAAGCATAGTCACAGGCACGACAGCCCTGGGGATCAGTGCTTTCCCAGAGACGGAACATCTCCTCGTACCCGTTCTCGGCAGAGCGTATTTCCGAAACGGCAAACGTCCGGATTATTCTCCCACAAGGAAGGTGCCAGCCCTGAAAGCTGTTGCTGGTCTTCACCTTCCCTGGGCAGCCTACTCACAGGCACAACAGCCCTGGGGATCAGTGCTTTCCCAGAGACGGAACATCTCATCCTCCCCTTTCTTGGCAGAGCCTTTTTCCAAAACGGCAAACGTCTGGCTCCTTCTCCCACAAGGAAGGTGCCAGCCCTGAAAGCTGTTGCTGGTCTTGACCTTCCCTGGGCAGCCTACTCACAGGCACAACAGCCCTGGGGATCAGTGCTTTCCCAGAGACGGAACATTTCATCGAATCCGTTCTCGGCAGAGCCATTTTCTGAAATGGGAAACGTCCGGATCCTTCTCCCCCAAGGAAGGGGCCAGCCCTGAAAGCTGTTGCTGGTCTTCACCTTCCCTGGACAGCCTAGTCACAGGCACAACAGCCCTGGGGATCTGTGCTTTCCCAGAGACGGAACATTTCATCGTAGCCGTTCTCGGCAGAGCCGTTTTCCGAAAAGGGAAATGTCCGGATCCTTCTCCCACAAGGAAGCGGCCAGCCCTGAAAGCTGTTGCTGGTCTTCACCTTCCCTGGGTAGCCTAGTAACAGGCACAACAGCCCTGGGGATCAGTGCTTTCCCAGAGACGGAACATCTCATCGTACCCGTTCTCGGCAGAGCGTATTTCCGAAACGGCAAACGTCCGGATCCTTCTCCCACAAGGAAGGTGCCAGCCCTGAAAGCTGTTGCTGGTCTTCACCTTCCCTTGGAAGCCTAGTCACAGGCACAACAGCCCTGGGGATCAGTGCTTTCCCAGAGACGGAACATCTCCTCGTGCCCGTTCTCGGCAGAGCCGTTTTCCGAAATGGGAAACGTCCGGAACCTTCTCCCACAAAGAAGCGGCCAGCCCTGAAAGCTGTTGCTGTTCTTCACCTTCCCTTGGCAACCTATTCACAGGCACAACAGCCCTGGGGATCAGTGCTTTCCCAGAGACGGAACATTTCATCTTACCCGTTCTCGGCAGAGCGCTTTTCCGAAAAGGGAAACGTCCGGATCCTTCTCCCACAAGGAAGGGGCCAGCCCTGAAAGCTGTTGCTGGTCTTCACCTTCCCTGGACAGCCTAGTCACAGGCACAACAGCCCTGGGGATCAGTGCTTTCCCAGAGACGGAACATTTCATCGTAGCCGTTCTCGGCAGAGCCGTTTTCCGAAAAGGGAAACGTCCGGATCCTTCTCCCACAAGGAAGCGGGCAGCCCTGAAAGCTGTTGCTGGTCTTCACCTTCCCTTGGAAGCATAGTCACAGGCACGACAGCCCTGGGGATCAGTGCTTTCCCAGAGACGGAACATCTCCTCGTACCCGTTCTCGGCAGAGTGTATTTCCGAAACGGCAAACGTCCGGATTATTCTCCCACAAGGAAGGTGCCAGCCCTGAAAGCTGTTGCTGATCTTCACCTTCCCTGGGCAGCCTAGTCACAGGCACAACAGCCCTGCGGATCAGTGCTTTCCCAGAGACGGAACATCTCATCCTCCCCTTTCTTGGCAGAGCCTTTTTCCAAAACGGCAAACGTCTGGCTCCTTCTCCCACAAGGAAGGTGCCAGCCCTGAAAGCTGTTGCTGGTCTTGACCTTCCCTGGGCAGCCTACTCACAGGCACAACAGCCCTGGGGATCAGTGCTTTCCCAGAGATGGAACATTTCATCGAATCCGTTCTCGGCAGAGCCATTTTCTGAAATGGGAAACGTCCGGATCCTTCTCCCCCAAGGAAGGGGCCAGCCCTGAAAGCTGTTGCTGGTCTTCACCTTCCCTGGACAGCCTAGTCACAGGCACAACAGCCCTGGGGATCTGTGCTTTCCCAGAGACGGAACATTTCATCGTAGCCGTTCTCGGCAGAGCCGTTTTCCGAAAAGGGAAATGTCCGGATCCTTCTCCCACAAGGAAGCGGCCAGCCCTGAAAGCTGTTGCTGGTCTTCACCTTCCCTGGGTAGCCTAGTAACAGGCACAACAGCCCTGGGGATCAGTGCTTTCCCAGAGACGTACATCTCCTAGTGCCTGATCTTGGCAGAGCCTTTTCCAAAACGGCGAACGTCCAGCTCATTCTCCCACAAGGAAGGGGCCAGCCCTGAAAGCTGTTGCTGGTCTTCACCTTCCCTGGGTAACCTATTCACAGGCACAACAGCCCTGGGGATCAGTGCTTTCCCAGAGGCGGTACATTTCATCGTACCCGTTCTCGGCAGAGCCGTTTTCCGAAAAGGGAAACGTCCGGATCATTCTCCCACAAGGAAGGTGCCAGCCCTGAAAGCTGTTGCTGGTCTTCACCTTCCCTGGGCAGCCTACTCACAGGCACAACAGCCCTGGGGATCAGTGCTTTCCCAGAGACGGAACATCTCATCGTACCCGTTCTCGGCAGAGCGTATTTCCGAAACGGCAAACGTCCGGATCATTCTCCCACAAGGAAGGTGCCAGCCCTGAAAGCTGTTGCTGGTCTTCACCTTCCCTGGACAGCCTACTCACAGGCACAACAGCCCTGGGGATCAGTGCTTTCCCAGAGACGGAACATCTCATCCTCCCCTTTCTTGGCAGAGCCTTTTTCCAAAACGGCAAACGTCTGGCTCCTTCTCCCACAAGGAAGGTGCCAGCCCTGAAAGCTGTTGCTGGTCTTGACCTTCCCTGGGCAGCCTACTCACAGGCACAACAGCCCTGGGGATCAGTGCTTTCCCAGAGACGGAACATTTCATCGAATCCGTTCTCGGCAGAGCCATTTTCTGAAATGGGAAACGTCCGGATCCTTCTCCCCCAAGGAAGGGGCCAGCCCTGAAAGCTGTTGCTGGTCTTCACCTTCCCTGGACAGCCTAGTCACAGGCACAACAGCCCTGGGGATCTGTGCTTTCCCAGAGACGGAACATTTCATCGTAGCCGTTCTCGGCAGAGCCGTTTTCCGAAAAGGGAAATGTCCGGATCCTTCTCCCACAAGGAAGCGGCCAGCCCTGAAAGCTGTTGCTGGTCTTCACCTTCCCTGGGTAGCCTAGTAACAGGCACAACAGCCCTGGGGATCAGTGCTTTCCCAGAGACGTACATCTCCTAGTGCCTGATCTTGGCAGAGCCTTTTCCAAAACGGCGAACGTCCAGCTCATTCTCCCACAAGGAAGGGGCCAGCCCTGAAAGCTGTTGCTGGTCTTCACCTTCCCTGGGTAACCTATTCACAGGCACAACAGCCCTGGGGATCAGTGCTTTCCCAGAGGCGGTACATTTCATCGTACCCGTTCTCGGCAGAGCCGTTTTCCGAAAAGGGAAACGTCCGGATCATTCTCCCACAAGGAAGGTGCCAGCCCTGAAAGCTGTTGCTGGTCTTCACCTTCCCTGGGCAGCCTACTCACAGGCACAACAGCCCTGGGGATCAGTGCTTTCCCAGAGACGGAACATCTCATCGTACCCGTTCTCGGCAGAGCGTATTTCCGAAACGGCAAACGTCCGGATCATTCTCCCACAAGGAAGGTGCCAGCCCTGAAAGCTGTTGCTGGTCTTCACCTTCCCTGGACAGCCTACTCACAGGCACAACAGCCCTGGGGATCAGTGCTTTCCCAGAGACGGAACATCTCATCCTCCCCTTTCTTGGCAGAGCCTTTTTCCAAAACGGCAAACGTCCGGCTCCTTCTCCCACAAGGAAGGTGCAAGCCCTGAAAGCTGTTGCTGGTCTTGACCTTCCCTGGGCAGCCTACTCACAGGCACAACAGCCCTGGGGATCAGTGCTTTCCCAGAGACGGAACATTTCATCGAATCCGTTCTCGGCAGAGCCATTTTCTGAAATGGGAAACGTCCGGATCCTTCTCCCCCAAGGAAGGTGCCAGCCCTGAAAGCTGTTGCTGGTCTTCACCTTCCCTGGACAGCCTAGTCACAGGCACAAAAGCCCTGGGGATCTGTGCTTTCCCAGAGACGGAACATTTCATCGTACCCGTTCTCGGCAGAGCAGTTTTCCGAAAAGGGAAATGTCCGGATCCTTCTCCCACAAGGAAGCGGCCAGCCCTGAAAGCTGTTGCTGGTCTTCACCTTCCCTGGGTAGCCTAGTAACAGGCACAACAGCCCTGGGGATCAGTGCTTTCCCAGAGACGGACATCTCCTAGTGCCTGATCTTGGCAGAGCCTTTTCCAAAACGGCGAACGTCCAGCTCATTCTCCCACAAGGAAGGGGCCAGCCCTGAAAGCTGTTGCTGGTCTTCACCTTCCCTGGGCAACCTATTCACAGGCACAACAGCCCTGGGGATCAGTGCTTTCCCAGAGACGGAACATCTCATCGTACCCGTTCTCGGCAGAGCGTATTTCCGAAACGGCAAACGTCCGGATCCTTCTCCCACAAGGAAGGTGCCAGCCCTGAAAGCTGTTGCTGGTCTTCACCTTCCCTGGGCAGCCTACTCACAGGCACAACAGCCCTGGGGATCAGTGCTTTCCCAGAGACGGAACATTTCATCGAATCCGTTCTCGGCAGAGCCATTTTCTGAAAGGGGAAACGTCCGGCTCCTTTTCCCACAAGGAAGGTGCCAGCCCTGAAAGCTGTTGCTGGTCTTCACCTTCCCTTGGAAGCCTACTCACAGGCACAACAGCCCTGGGGATCAGTGCTTTCCCAGAGACGGAACATCTCCTCGTGCCCGTTCTCGGCAGAGCCGTTTTCCGAAATGGGAAACGTCCGGAACCTTCTCCCACAAAGAAGTTGCCAGCCCTGAAAGCTGTTGCTGTTCTTCACCTTCCCTTGGCAACCTATTCACAGGCACAACAGCCCTGGGGATCAGTGCTTTCCCAGAGACGGAACATTTCATCTTACCCGTTTTCGGCAGAGCGATTTTCCGAAAAGGGAAACGTACGGATCCTTCTCCCACAAGGAAGGGGCCAGCCCTGAAAGCTGTTGCTGGTCTTCACCTTCCCTGGACAGCCTAGTCACAGGCACAACAGCCCTGGGGATCAGTGCTTTCCCAGAGACGGAACATTTCATCGTAGCCGTTCTCGGCAGAGCCGTTTTCCGAAAAGGGAAACGTCCGGATCCTTCTCCCACAAGTAAGCGGGCAGCCCTGAAAGCTGTTGCTGGTCTTCACCTTCCCTTGGAAGCATAGTCACAGGCACGACAGCCCTGGGGATCAGTGCTTTCCCAGAGACGGAACATCTCCTCGTACCCGTTCTCGGCAGAGCGTATTTCCGAAACGGCAAACGTCCGGATTATTCTCCCACAAGGAAGGTGCCAGCCCTGAAAGCTGTTGCTGATATTCACCTTCCCTGGACAGCCTACTCACAGGCACAACAGCCCTGGGGATCAGTGCTTTCCCAGAGACGGAACATCTCATCCTCCCCTTTCTTGGCAGAGCCTTTTTCCAAAACGGCAAACGTCTGGCTCCTTCTCCCACAAGGAAGGTGCCAGCCCTGAAAGCTGTTGCTGGTCTTGACCTTCCCTGGGCAGCCTACTCACAGGCACAACAGCCCTGGGGATCAGTGCTTTCCCAGAGACGGAACATTTCATCGAATCCGTTCTCGGCAGAGCCATTTTCCGAAAAGGGAAACGTCCGGATCCTTCTCCCCCAAGGAAGGGGCCAGCCCTGAAAGCTGTTGCTGGTCTTCACCTTCCCTGGACAGCCTAGTCACAGGCACAACAGCCCTGGGGATCTGTGCTTTCCCAGAGACGGAACATTTCATCGTAGCCGTTCTCGGCAGAGCCGTTTTCCGAAAAGGGAAATGTCCGGATCCTTCTCCCACAAGGAAGCGGCCAGCCCTGAAAGCTGTTGCTGGTCTTCACCTTCCCTGGGTAGCCTAGTAACAGGCACAACAGCCCTGGGGATCAGTGCTTTCCCAGAGACGGACATCTCCTAGTGCCTGATCTTGGCAGAGCCTTTTCCAAAACGGCGAACGTCCAGCTCATTCTCCCACAAGGAAGGGGCCAGCCCTGAAAGCTGTTGCTGGTCTTCACCTTCCCTGGGCAACCTATTCACAGGCACAACAGCCCTGGGGATCAGTGCTTTCCCAGAGACGGAACATCTCATCGTACCCGTTCTCGGCAGAGCGTATTTCCGAAACGGCAAACGTCCGGATCATTCTCCCACAAGGAAGGTGCCAGCCCTGAAAGCTGTTGCTGGTCTTCACCTTCCCTGGGCTGCCTACTCACAGGCACAACAGCCCTGGGGAACAGTGCTTTCCCAGAGACGGAACATTTCATCGAATCCGTTCTCGGCAGAGCCATTTTCTGAAATGGGAAACGTCCGGCTCCTTTTCCCACAAGGAAGGTGCCAGCCCTGAAAGCTGTTGCTGGTCTTCACCTTCCCTTGGAAGCCTAGTCACAGGCACAACAGCCCTGGGGATCAGTGCTTTCCCAGAGACGGAACATCTCCTCGTGCCCGTTCTCGGCAGAGCCGTTTTCCGAAATGGGAAACGTCCGGATCCTTCTCCCACAAGGAAGCGGCCAGCCCTGAAAGCTGTTGCTGGTCTTCACCTTCCCTGGGCAACCTATTCACAGGCACAACAGCCCTGGGGATCAGTGCTTTCCCAGAGACGGAACATTTCATCGTACCCGTTCTCGGCAGAGCCGTTTTCCGAAAAGGGAAACGTCCGGATCCTTCTCCCACAAGGAAGGTGCCAGCCCTGAAAGCTGTTGCTGGTCTTCACCTTCCCTTGGAAGCATAGTCACAGGCACAACAGCCCTGGGGATCAGTGCTTTCCCAGAGACGGAACATCTCATAGTGCCCTTTCTTGGCAGAGCCTTTTTCCAAAACGGCAAACGTCTGGCGCCTTCTCCCACAAGGAAGGTGCCAGCCCTGAAAGCTGTTGCTGGTCTTCACCTTCCCTTGGAAACCTATTCACAGGCACAACAGCCCTGGGGATCAGTGCTTTCCCAGAGACGGAACATCTCATCCTGCACTTTCTTGGCAGAGCCTTTTTCCAAAATGGCAAACGTACGGCTCCTTCTCCCACAAGGAAGTTGCCAGCCCTGAAAGCTGTTGCTGGTCTTCACCTTCCCTGGGCAGCCTACTCACAGGCACAACAGCCCTGGGGATCAGTGCTTTCCCAGAGACGGAACATTTCATCGAATCCGTTCTCGGCAGAGCCATTTTCTGAAATGTGAAACGTACGGCTCCTTCTCCCACAAGGAAGGGGCCAGCCCTGAAAGCTGTTGCTGGTCTTGACCTTCCCTTGGAAGCCTACTCACAGGCACAACAGCCCTGGGGATCAGTGCTTTCCCAGAGACGGAACATCCAATTGTGGCCATTCTAGTCAGAGCCATTTTTCTGAAATGGGAAACGTCTGGCTCCTTCTCCCACAAGGAAGGTGCCAGCCCTGAAAGCTGTTGCTGGTCTTCACCTTCCCTGGGCAGCCTACGCACAGGCACAACAGCCCTGGGGATCAGTGCTTTCCCAGAGACGGAATATTTCATCCTACCCGTTCTCGGCAGAGCCGTTTTCCGAAATGGGAAACGTCCGGATCCTTCTCCCACAAGGAAGCGGCCAGCCCTGAAAGCTTTTGCTGGTCTTCACCTTCCCTGGGCTGCCTACTCACAGGCACAACAGCCCTGGGGATCAGTGCTTTCCCAGAGACGGAACATTTCATCGAATCCGTTCTCGGCAGAGCCATTTTCTGAAATGGGAAACGTCCGGCTCCTTTTCCCACAAGGAAGGGGCCAGCCCTGAAAGCTGTTGCTGGTCTTCACCTTCCCTGGGCAACCTATTCACAGGCACAACAGCCCTGGGGATCAGTGCTTTCCCAGAGACGGAACATCTCATCGTACCCGTTCTCGGCAGAGCGTATTTCCGAAACGGCAAACGTCCGGATCATTCTCCCACAAGGAAGGTGCCAGCCCTGAAAGCTGTTGCTGGTCTTCACCTTCCCTGGAAAGCCTACTCACAGGCACAACAGCCCTGGGGATAAGTGCTTTCCCAGAGACGGAACATTTCATCGAATCCGTTCTCGGCAGAGCCATTTTCTGAAATGGGAAACGTCCGGCTCCTTTTCCCACAAGGAAGGTGCCAGCCCTGAAAGCTGTTGCTGGTCTTCACCTTCCCTTGGAAGCCTAGTCACAGGCACAACAGCCCTGGGGATCAGTGCTTTCCCAGAGACGGAACATCTCCTCGTGCCCGTTCTCGGCAGAGCCGTTTTCCGAAATGGGAAACGTCCGGATCCTTCTCCCACAAGGAAGCGGCCAGCCCTGAAAGCTGTTGCTGGTCTTCACCTGCCCTAGGCAACCTATTCACAGGCACAACAGCCCTGGGGATCAGTGCTTTCCCAGAGACAGAACATTTCATCGAATCCGTTTTCGGCAGAGCTTATTTCTGAAATGGGAAACGTCCGGATCCTTCTCCCACAAGGAAGGGGCCAGCCCTGAAAGCTGTTGCTGATCTTCACCTTCCCTTGGAAACCTAGTCACAGGCACAACAGCCCTGGGGATCTGTGCTTTCCCAGAGACGGAACATCCAATTGTGTCCATTCTAGTCAGAGCCGTTTTCCGAAATGGGAAACGTCTGGCTCCTTCTCCCACAAGGAAGGTGCCAGCCCTGAAAGCTGTTGCTGGTCTTCACCTTCCCTAGACAGCCTACTCACAGGCACAACAGCCCTGGGGATCAGTGCTTTCCCAGAGACGGAACATCTCTTCATACCCGTTCTCAGCAGAGCCGTTTTCCGAAATGGGAAACGTCCGGATCCTTCTCCCACAAGGAAGGTGCCAGCCCTGAAAGCTGTTGCTGGTCTTCACCTTCCCTGGACAGCCTAGTCACAGGCACAACAGCCCTGGGGATCAGTGCTTTCCCAGAGACGGAACATTTCATCGTAGCCGTTCTCGGCAGAGCCGTTTTCCGAAAAGGGAAACGTCCGGATCCTTCTCCCACAAGGAAGGTGCCAGCCCTGAAAGCTGTTGCTGGTCTTCACCTTCCCTGGGCAGCCTACTCACAGGCACAACAGCCCTGGGGATCAGTGCTTTCCCAGAGACGGAATATCTCCTAGTGCCTGATCTTGGCAGAGCCTTTTCCAAAACGGCAAACGTCCGGATCCTTCTCCCACAAGGAAGGTGCCAGCCCTGAAAGCTGTTGCTGGTCTTCACCTTCCCTGGGTAACCTATTCACAGGCACAACAGCCCTGGGGATCAGTGCTTTCCCAGAGACGGAACATCTCATCGTACCCGTTCTCGGCAGAGCCGTTTTCCGAAAAGGGAAACGTCCGGCTCCTTCTCCCACAAGGAAGGTGCCAGCCCTGAAAGCTGTTGCTGGTCTTCACCTTCCCTTGGAAGCATAGTCATAGGCACAACAGCCCTGGGGATCAGTGCTTTCCCAGAGACGGAACATCTCATCGTACTCGTTCTCGGCAGAGCGTATTTCCGAAACGGCAAATGTCCGGATCCTTCTCCCACAAGGAAGGTGCCAGCCCTGAAAGCTGTTGCTGGTCTTCACCTTCCCTGGACAGCCTACTCACAGGCACAACAGCCCTGGGGATCAGTGCTTTCCCAGAGACGGAACATTTCATCGTATCCGTTCTCGGCAGAGCCATTTTCTGAAATGGGAAACGTCCGGATCCTTCTCCCACAAGGAAGGTGCCAGCCCTGAAAGCTTTTGCTGGTCTTCACCTTCATTGGGCAACCTATTCACAGGCACAACAGCCCTGGGGATCAGTGCTTTCCCAGAGACGGAACATCCAATTGTGGCCGTTCTCGGCAGAGCCATTTTTCCGAAATGGGAAACGTCCGGCTCTTTCTCCCACAAGGAAGGTGCCAGCCCTGAAAGCTGTTGCTGGTCTTCACCTTCCCTTGGCAACCTAGTCACAGGCACAACAGCCCTGGGGATCAGTGCTTTCCCAGAGACGGAACATCCAATTGTGGCCATTCTAGTCAGAGCCATTTTTCTGAAATGGGAAACGTCTGGCTCCTTCTCCCACAAGGAAAGTGCCAGCCCTGAAAGCTGTTGCTGGTCTTCACCTTCCCTGGGCAACCTATTCACAGGCACAACAGCCCTGGGGATCAGTGCTTTCCCAGAGACGGAACATTTCATCCTACCCGTTCTCGGCAGAGCCGTTTTCCGAAAAGGGAAACGTCCGGCTCCTTCTCCCACAAGGAAGGGGCCAGCCCTGAAAGCTGTTGCTGGTCTTCACCTTCCCTGGACAGCCTAGTCACAGGCACAACAGCCCCGGGGATCTGTGCTTTCCCAGAGACGGAACATTTCATCGTACCCGTTCTCGGCAGAGCCGTTTTCCGAAAAGGGAAACGTCCGGATCCTTCTCCCACAAGGAAGCGGGCAGCCCTGAAAGCTGTTGTTGGTCTTCACCTTCCCTGGGCATCCTAGTAACAGGCACAACAGCCCTGGGGATCAGTGCTTTCCCAGAGACGGAACATCTCCTAGTGCCTGATCTTGGCAGAGCCTTTTCCAAAACGGCGAACGTCCAGCTCATTCTCCCACAAGAAAGGGGCCAGCCCTGAAAGCTGTTGCTGGTCTTCACCTTCCCTGCACAGCCTAGTCACAGGCACAACAGCCCTGGGGATCAGTGCTTTCCCAGAGACGGAACATTTCATCGAATCCGTTCTCGGCAGAGCCGTTTTCCGAAAAGGGAAACGTCCGGCTCCTTTTCCCACAAGGAAGGTGCCAGCCCTGAAAGCTGTTGCTGGTCTTCACCTTCCCTTGGAAGCCTAGTCACAGGCACAACAGCCCTGGGGATCAGTGCTTTCCCAGAGACGGAACATCTCCTCGTGCCCGTTCTCGGCAGAGCCGTTTTCCGAAATGGGAAACGTCCGGATCCTTCTCCCACAAGGAAGCGGCCAGCCCTGAAAGCTGTTGCTGGTCTTCACCTTCCCTGGGCAACCTATTCACAGGCACAACAGCCCTGGGGATCAGTGCTTTCCCTGAGACGGAACATTTCATCGTACCCGTTCTCGGCAGAGCCGTTTTCCGAAAAGGGAAACGTCCGGATCCTTCTCCCACAAGGAAGGTGCCAGCCCTGAAAGCTGTTGCTGGTCTTCACCTTCCCTTGGAAGCATAGTCACAGGCACAACAGCCCTGGGGATCAGTGCTTTCCCAGAGACGGAACATCTCATAGTGCCCTTTCTTGGCAGAGTTTTTTTCTAAAACGGCAAACGTCTGGCGCCTTCTCCCACAAGGAAGGTGCCAGCCCTGAAAGCTGTTGCTGGTCTTCACCTTCCCTTGGAAACCTATTCACAGGCACAACAGCCCTGGGGATCAGTGCTTTCCCAGAGACGGAACATCTCATCCTGCACTTTCTTGGCAGAGCCTTTTTCCAAAATGGCAAACGTACGGCTCCTTCTCCCACAAGGAAGTTGCCAGCCCTGAAAGCTGTTGCTGGTCTTCACCTTCCCTGGGCAGCCTACTCACAGGCACAACAGCCCTGGGGATCAGTGCTTTCCCAGAGACGGAACATTTCATCGAATCCGTTCTCGGCAGAGCCATTTTCTGAAATGTGAAACGTACGGCTCCTTCTCCCACAAGGAAGGGGCCAGCCCTGAAAGCTGTTGCTGGTCTTGACCTTCCCTTGGAAGCCTACTCACAGGCACAACAGCCCTGGGGATCAGTGCTTTCCCAGAGACGGAACATCCAATTGTGGCCATTCTAGTCAGAGCCATTTTTCTGAAATGGGAAACGTCTGGCTCCTTCTCCCACAAGGAAGGTGCCAGCCCTGAAAGCTGTTGCTGGTCTTCACCTTCCCTGGGCAGCCTACGCACAGGCACAACAGCCCTGGGGATCAGTGCTTTCCCAGAGACGGAATATTTCATCCTACCCGTTCTCGGCAGAGCCGTTTTCCGAAATGGGAAACGTCCGGATCCTTCTCCCACAAGGAAGCGGCCAGCCCTGAAAGCTTTTGCTGGTCTTCACCTTCCCTGGGCTGCCTACTCACAGGCACAACAGCCCTGGGGATCAGTGCTTTCCCAGAGACGGAACATTTCATCGAATCCGTTCTCGACAGAGCCATTTTCTGAAATGGGAAACGTCCGGCTCCTTTTCCCACAAGGAAGGGGCCAGCCCTGAAAGCTGTTGCTGGTCTTCACCTTCCCTGGGCAACCTATTCACAGGCACAACAGCCCTGGGGATCAGTGCTTTCCCAGAGACGGAACATCTCATCGTACCCGTTCTCGGCAGAGCGTATTTCCGAAACGGCAAACGTCCGGATCATTCTCCCACAAGGAAGGTGCCAGCCCTGAAAGCTGTTGCTGGTCTTCACCTTCCCTGGAAAGCCTACTCACAGGCACAACAGCCCTGGGGATAAGTGCTTTCCCAGAGACGGAACATTTCATCGAATCCGTTCTCGGCAGAGCCATTTTCTGAAATGGGAAACGTCCGGCTCCTTTTCCCACAAGGAAGGTGCCAGCCCTGAAAGCTGTTGCTGGTCTTCACCTTCCCTTGGAAGCCTAGTCACAGGCACAACAGCCCTGGGGATCAGTGCTTTCCCAGAGACGGAACATCTCCTCGTGCCCGTTCTCGGCAGAGCCGTTTTCCGAAATGGGAAACGTCCGGATCCTTCTCCCACAAGGAAGCGGCCAGCCCTGAAAGCTGTTGCTGGTCTTCACCTGCCCTAGGCAACCTATTCACAGGCACAACAGCCCTGGGGATCAGTGCTTTCCCAGAGACAGAACATTTCATCGAATCCGTTCTCGGCAGAGCTTATTTCTGAAATGGGAAACGTCCGGATCCTTCTCCCACAAGGAAGGGGCCAGCCCTGAAAGCTGTTGCTGATCTTCACCTTCCCTTGGAAACCTAGTCACAGGCACAACAGCCCTGGGGATCTGTGCTTTCCCAGAGACGGAACATCCAATTGTGTCCATTCTAGTCAGAGCCGTTTTCCGAAATGGGAAACGTCTGGCTCCTTCTCCCACAAGGAAGGTGCCAGCCCTGAAAGCTGTTGCTGGTCTTCACCTTCCCTAGACAGCCTACTCACAGGCACAACAGCCCTGGGGATCAGTGCTTTCCCAGAGACGGAACATCTCTTCATACCCGTTCTCAGCAGAGCCGTTTTCCGAAATGGGAAACGTCCGGATCCTTCTCCCACAAGGAAGGTGCCAGCCCTGAAAGCTGTTGCTGGTCTTCACCTTCCCTGGACAGCCTAGTCACAGGCACAACAGCCCTGGGGATCAGTGCTTTCCCAGAGACGGAACATTTCATAGTACCCGTTCTCGGCAGAGCCGTTTTCCGAAAAGGGAAACGTCCGGATCCTTCTCCCACAAGGAAGGTGCCAGCCCTGAAAGCTGTTGCTGGTCTTCACCTTCCCTGGGCAGCCTACTCACAGGCACAACAGCCCTGGGGATCAGTGCTTTCCCAGAGACGGAATATCTCCTAGTGCCTGATCTTGGCAGAGCCTTTTCCAAAACGGCAAACGTCCGGATCCTTCTCCCACAAGGAAGGTGCCAGCCCTGAAAGCTGTTGCTGGTCTTCACCTTCCCTGGGTAACCTATTCACAGGCACAACAGCCCTGGGGATCAGTGCTTTCCCAGAGACGGAACATCTCATCGTACCCGTTCTCGGCAGAGCCGTTTTCCGAAAAGGGAAACGTCCGGCTCCTTCTCCCACAAGGAAGGTGCCAGCCCTGAAAGCTGTTGCTGGTCTTCACCTTCCCTTGGAAGCATAGTCATAGGCACAACAGCCCTGGGGATCAGTGCTTTCCCAGAGACGGAACATCTCATCGTACTCGTTCTCGGCAGAGCGTATTTCCGAAACGGCAAATGTCCGGATCCTTCTCCCACAAGGAAGGTGCCAGCCCTGAAAGCTGTTGCTGGTCTTCACCTTCCCTGGACAGCCTACTCACAGGCACAACAGCCCTGGGGATCAGTGCTTTCCCAGAGACGGAACATTTCATCGTATCCGTTCTCGGCAGAGCCATTTTCTGAAATGGGAAACGTCCGGATCCTTCTCCCACAAGGAAGGTGCCAGCCCTGAAAGCTTTTGCTGGTCTTCACCTGCCCTTGGCAACCTATTCACAGGCACAACAGCCCTGGGGATCAGTGCTTTCCCAGAGACGGAACATCCAATTGTGGCCGTTCTCGGCAGAGCCATTTTTCCGAAATGGGAAACGTCCGGCTCCTTCTCCCACAAGGAAGGTGCCAGCCCTGAAAGCTGTTGCTGGTCTTCACCTTCCCTTGGAAGCCTAGTCACAGGCACAACAGCCCTGGGGATCAGTGCTTTCCCAGAGACGGAACATCTCATCGTACCCGTTCTCGGCAGAGCGTATTTCCGAAATGGGAAACGTCCGGATCCTTCTCCCACAAGGAAGGTGCCAGCCCTGAAAGCTGTTGCTGGTCTTCACCTTCCCTTGGCAACCTAGTCACAGGCACAAGAGCCCTGGGGATCAGTGCTTTCCCAGAGACGGAACATCCAATTGTGGCCATTCTAGTCAGAGCCATTTTTCTGAAATGGGAAACGTCTGGCTCCTTCTCCCACAAGGAAAGTGCCAGCCCTGAAAGCTGTTGCTGGTCTTCACCTTCATTGGGCAACCTATTCACAGGCACAACAGCCCTGGGGATCAGTGCTTTCCCAGAGACGGAACATCCAATTGTGGCCGTTCTCGGCAGAGCCATTTTTCCGAAATGGGAAACGTCCGGCTCTTTCTCCCACAAGGAAGGTGCCAGCCCTGAAAGCTGTTGCTGGTCTTCACCTTCCCTTGGCAACCTAGTCACAGGCACAACAGCCCTGGGGATCAGTGCTTTCCCAGAGACGGAACATCCAATTGTGTCCATTCTCGGCAGAGCCATTTTTCTGAAATGGGAAACGTCTGGCTCCTTCTCCCACAAGGAAAGTGCCAGCCCTGAAAGCTGTTGCTGGTCTTCACCTTCCCTGGGCAACCTATTCACAGGCACAACAGCCCTGGGGATCAGTGCTTTCCCAGAGACGGAACATTTCATCCTACCCGTTCTCGGCAGAGCCGTTTTCCGAAAAGGGAAACGTCCGGCTCCTTCTCCCACAAGGAAGGGGCCAGCCCTGAAAGCTGTTGCTGGTCTTCACCTTCCCTGGACAGCCTAGTCACAGGCACAACAGCCCCGGGGATCTGTGCTTTCCCAGAGACGGAACATTTCATCGTACCCGTTCTCGGCAGAGCCGTTTTCCGAAAAGGGAAACGTCCGGATCCTTCTCCCACAAGGAAGCGGGCAGCCCTGAAAGCTGTTGTTGGTCTTCACCTTCCCTGGGCATCCTAGTAACAGGCACAACAGCCCTGGGGATCAGTGCTTTCCCAGAGACGGAACATCTCCTAGTGCCTGATCTTGGCAGAGCCTTTTCCAAAACGGCGAACGTCCAGCTCATTCTCCCACAAGAAAGGGGCCAGCCCTGAAAGCTGTTGCTGGTCTTCACCTTCCCTGCACAGCCTAGTCACAGGCACAACAGCCCTGGGGATCAGTGCTTTCCCAGAGACGGAACATTTCATCGAATCCGTTCTCGGCAGAGCTTATTTCTGAAATGGGAAACGTCCGGATCCTTCTCCCACAAGGAAGGTGCCAGCCCTGAAAGCTGTTGCTGATCTTCACCTTCCCTTGGAAACCTAGTCACAGGCACAACAGCCCTGGGGATCTGTGCTTTCCCAGAGACGGAACATCCAATTGTGGCCATTCTAGTCAGAGCCGTTTTCCGAAATGAGAAACGTCTGGCTCCTTCTCCCACAAGGAAGGTGCCAGCCCTGAAAGCTGTTGCTGGTCTTCACCTTCCCTAGACAGCCTACTCACAGGCACAACAGCCCTGGGGATCAGTGCTTTCCCAGAGACGGAACATCTCATCGTACCCGTTCTCGGCAGAGCGTATTTCCGAAACGGCAAACGTCCGGATCATTCTCCCACAAGGAAGGTGCCAGCCCTGAAAGCTGTTGCTGGTCTTCACCTTCCCTGGACAGCCTACTCACAGGCACAACAGCCCTGGGGATCAGTGCTTTCCCAGAGACGGAACATCTCATAGTGCCCGTTCTTGGTAGAGCCATTTTCCAAAATGGAAACGTCCGGCTCCTTCTCCCACAAGGAAGGTGCCAGCCCTGAAAGCTGTTGCTGATCTTCACCTTCCCTTGGAAACCTATTCACAGGCACAACAGCCCTGGGGATCAGTGCTTTCCCAGAGACGGAACATCTCATCCAGCCGTTTCTTGGCAGAGCGTTTTTCCGAAACGGCAAACGTCCGGCTCCTTCTCCCACAAGGAAGTTGCCAGCCCTGAAAGCTGTTGGTGGTCTTCACCTTCCCTGGGCAGCCTACTCACAGGCACAACAGCCCTGGGGATCAGTGCTTTCCCAGAGACGGAACATTTCATCCTACCCATTCTAGGCAGAGCCATTTTCTGAAATGGGAAACGTCCGGATCCTTCTCCCACAAGGAAGGTGCCAGCCCTGAAAGCTGTTGCTGGTCTTCACCTTCCCTGGGCAACCTATTCACAGGCACAACAGCCCTGGGGATCAGTGCTTTCCCAGAGACGGAACATCTCCTCGTGCCCGTTCTCGGCAGAGCCGTTTTCTGAAATGGGAAACGTCCGGATCCTTCTCCCACAAGGAAGCGGCCAGCCCTGAAAGCTTTTGCTGGTATTCACCTGCCCTTGGCAACCTATTCACAAGCACAACAGCCCTGGGGATCAGTGCTTTCCCAGAGACGGAACATCCAATTGTGGCCGTTCTCGGCAGAGACTTTTTTCTGAAATGGGAAACGTCCAGCTCTTTCTCCCACAAGGAAGGTGCCAGAGCTGAAAGCTGTTGCTGGTCTTCACCTTCCCTGGGCAACCTATTCACAGGCACAACAGCCCTGGGGATCAGTGCTTTCCCAGAGACGGAACATCTCATCGTACCCGTTCTCGGCAGAGCGTATTTCCGAAACGGCAAACGTCCGGATCCTTCTCCCACAAGGAAGGTGCCAGCCCTGAAAGCTGTTGCTGGTCTTCACCTTCCCTGGGCAGCCTACTCACAGGCACAACAGCCCTGGGGATCAGTGCTTTCCCAGAGACGGAACATTTCATCGAATCCGTTCTCGGCAGAGCCATTTTCTGAAAGGGGAAACGTCCGGCTCCTTTTCCCACAAGGAAGGTGCCAGCCCTGAAAGCTGTTGCTGGTCTTCACCTTCCCTTGGAAGCCTACTCACAGGCACAACAGCCCTGGGGATCAGTGCTTTCCCAGAGACGGAACATCTCCTCGTGCCCGTTCTCGGCAGAGCCGTTTTCCGAAATGGGAAACGTCCGGAACCTTCTCCCACAAAGAAGTTGCCAGCCCTGAAAGCTGTTGCTGTTCTTCACCTTCCCTTGGCAACCTATTCACAGGCACAACAGCCCTGGGGATCAGTGCTTTCCCAGAGACGGAACATTTCATCTTACCCGTTTTCGGCAGAGCGCTTTTCCGAAAAGGGAAACGTACGGATCCTTCTCCCACAAGGAAGGGGCCAGCCCTGAAAGCTGTTGCTGGTCTTCACCTTCCCTGGACAGCCTAGTCACAGGCACAACAGCCCTGGGGATCAGTGCTTTCCCAGAGACGGAACATTTCATCGTAGCCGTTCTCGGCAGAGCCGTTTTCCGAAAAGGGAAACGTCCGGATCCTTCTCCCACAAGTAAGCGGGCAGCCCTGAAAGCTGTTGCTGGTCTTCACCTTCCCTTGGAAGCATAGTCACAGGCACGACAGCCCTGGGGATCAGTGCTTTCCCAGAGACGGAACATCTCCTCGTACCCGTTCTCGGCAGAGCGTATTTCCGAAACGGCAAACGTCCGGATTATTCTCCCACAAGGAAGGTGCCAGCCCTGAAAGCTGTTGCTGATCTTCACCTTCCCTGGGCAGCCTACTCACAGGCACAACAGCCCTGGGGATCAGTGCTTTCCCAGAGACGGAACATCTCATCCTCCCCTTTCTTGGCAGAGCCTTTTTCCAAAACGGCAAACGTCTGGCTCCTTCTCCCACAAGGAAGGTGCCAGCCCTGAAAGCTGTTGCTGGTCTTGACCTTCCCTGGGCAGCCTACTCACAGGCACAACAGCCCTGGGGATCAGTGCTTTCCCAGAGACGGAACATTTCATCGAATCCGTTCTCGGCAGAGCCATTTTCCGAAAAGGGAAACGTCCGGATCCTTCTCCCCCAAGGAAGGGGCCAGCCCTGAAAGCTGTTGCTGGTCTTCACCTTCCCTGGACAGCCTAGTCACAGGCACAACAGCCCTGGGGATCTGTGCTTTCCCAGAGACGGAACATTTCATCGTAGCCGTTCTCGGCAGAGCCGTTTTCCGAAAAGGGAAATGTCCGGATCCTTCTCCCACAAGGAAGCGGCCAGCCCTGAAAGCTGTTGCTGGTCTTCACCTTCCCTGGGTAGCCTAGTAACAGGCACAACAGCCCTGGGGATCAGTGCTTTCCCAGAGACGGACATCTCCTAGTGCCTGATCTTGGCAGAGCCTTTTCCAAAACGGCGAACGTCCAGCTCATTCTCCCACAAGGAAGGGGCCAGCCCTGAAAGCTGTTGCTGGTCTTCACCTTCCCTGGGCAACCTATTCACAGGCACAACAGCCCTGGGGATCAGTGCTTTCCCAGAGACGGAACATCTCATCGTACCCGTTCTCGGCAGAGCGTATTTCCGAAACGGCAAACGTCCGGATCATTCTCCCACAAGGAAGGTGCCAGCCCTGAAAGCTGTTGCTGGTCTTCACCTTCCCTGGGCTGCCTACTCACAGGCACAACAGCCCTGGGGAACAGTGCTTTCCCAGAGACGGAACATTTCATCGAATCCGTTCTCGGCAGAGCCATTTTCTGAAATGGGAAACGTCCGGCTCCTTTTCCCACAAGGAAGGTGCCAGCCCTGAAAGCTGTTGCTGGTCTTCACCTTCCCTTGGAAGCCTAGTCACAGGCACAACAGCCCTGGGGATCAGTGCTTTCCCAGAGACGGAACATCTCCTCGTGCCCGTTCTCGGCAGAGCCGTTTTCCGAAATGGGAAACGTCCGGATCCTTCTCCCACAAGGAAGCGGCCAGCCCTGAAAGCTGTTGCTGGTCTTCACCTTCCCTGGGCAACCTATTCACAGGCACAACAGCCCTGGGGATCAGTGCTTTCCCAGAGACGGAACATTTCATCGTACCCGTTCTCGGCAGAGCCGTTTTCCGAAAAGGGAAACGTCCGGATCCTTCTCCCACAAGGAAGGTGCCAGCCCTGAAAGCTGTTGCTGGTCTTCACCTTCCCTTGGAAGCATAGTCACAGGCACAACAGCCCTGGGGATCAGTGCTTTCCCAGAGACGGAACATCTCATAGTGCCCTTTCTTGGCAGAGCCTTTTTCCAAAACGGCAAACGTCTGGCGCCTTCTCCCACAAGGAAGGTGCCAGCCCTGAAAGCTGTTGCTGGTCTTCACCTTCCCTTGGAAACCTATTCACAGGCACAACAGCCCTGGGGATCAGTGCTTTCCCAGAGACGGAACATCTCATCCTGCACTTTCTTGGCAGAGCCTTTTTCCAAAATGGCAAACGTACGGCTCCTTCTCCCACAAGGAAGTTGCCAGCCCTGAAAGCTGTTGCTGGTCTTCACCTTCCCTGGGCAGCCTACTCACAGGCACAACAGCCCTGGGGATCAGTGCTTTCCCAGAGACGGAACATTTCATCGAATCCGTTCTCGGCAGAGCCATTTTCTGAAATGTGAAACGTACGGCTCCTTCTCCCACAAGGAAGGGGCCAGCCCTGAAAGCTGTTGCTGGTCTTGACCTTCCCTTGGAAGCCTACTCACAGGCACAACAGCCCTGGGGATCAGTGCTTTCCCAGAGACGGAACATCCAATTGTGGCCATTCTAGTCAGAGCCATTTTTCTGAAATGGGAAACGTCTGGCTCCTTCTCCCACAAGGAAGGTGCCAGCCCTGAAAGCTGTTGCTGGTCTTCACCTTCCCTGGGCAGCCTACGCACAGGCACAACAGCCCTGGGGATCAGTGCTTTCCCAGAGACGGAATATTTCATCCTACCCGTTCTCGGCAGAGCCGTTTTCCGAAATGGGAAACGTCCGGATCCTTCTCCCACAAGGAAGCGGCCAGCCCTGAAAGCTTTTGCTGGTCTTCACCTTCCCTGGGCTGCCTACTCACAGGCACAACAGCCCTGGGGATCAGTGCTTTCCCAGAGACGGAACATTTCATCGAATCCGTTCTCGGCAGAGCCATTTTCTGAAATGGGAAACGTCCGGCTCCTTTTCCCACAAGGAAGGGGCCAGCCCTGAAAGCTGTTGCTGGTCTTCACCTTCCCTGGGCAACCTATTCACAGGCACAACAGCCCTGGGGATCAGTGCTTTCCCAGAGACGGAACATCTCATCGTACCCGTTCTCGGCAGAGCGTATTTCCGAAACGGCAAACGTCCGGATCATTCTCCCACAAGGAAGGTGCCAGCCCTGAAAGCTGTTGCTGGTCTTCACCTTCCCTGGAAAGCCTACTCACAGGCACAACAGCCCTGGGGATAAGTGCTTTCCCAGAGACGGAACATTTCATCGAATCCGTTCTCGGCAGAGCCATTTTCTGAAATGGGAAACGTCCGGCTCCTTTTCCCACAAGGAAGGTGCCAGCCCTGAAAGCTGTTGCTGGTCTTCACCTTCCCTTGGAAGCCTAGTCACAGGCACAACAGCCCTGGGGATCAGTGCTTTCCCAGAGACGGAACATCTCCTCGTGCCCGTTCTCGGCAGAGCCGTTTTCCGAAATGGGAAACGTCCGGATCCTTCTCCCACAAGGAAGCGGCCAGCCCTGAAAGCTGTTGCTGGTCTTCACCTGCCCTAGGCAACCTATTCACAGGCACAACAGCCCTGGGGATCAGTGCTTTCCCAGAGACAGAACATTTCATCGAATCCGTTCTCGGCAGAGCTTATTTCTGAAATGGGAAACGTCCGGATCCTTCTCCCACAAGGAAGGGGCCAGCCCTGAAAGCTGTTGCTGATCTTCACCTTCCCTTGGAAACCTAGTCACAGGCACAACAGCCCTGGGGATCTGTGCTTTCCCAGAGACGGAACATCCAATTGTGTCCATTCTAGTCAGAGCCGTTTTCCGAAATGGGAAACGTCTGGCTCCTTCTCCCACAAGGAAGGTGCCAGCCCTGAAAGCTGTTGCTGGTCTTCACCTTCCCTAGACAGCCTACTCACAGGCACAACAGCCCTGGGGATCAGTGCTTTCCCAGAGACGGAACATCTCTTCATACCCGTTCTCAGCAGAGCCGTTTTCCGAAATGGGAAACGTCCGGATCCTTCTCCCACAAGGAAGGTGCCAGCCCTGAAAGCTGTTGCTGGTCTTCACCTTCCCTGGACAGCCTAGTCACAGGCACAACAGCCCTGGGGATCAGTGCTTTCCCAGAGACGGAACATTTCATCGTAGCCGTTCTCGGCAGAGCCGTTTTCCGAAAAGGGAAACGTCCGGATCCTTCTCCCACAAGGAAGGTGCCAGCCCTGAAAGCTGTTGCTGGTCTTCACCTTCCCTGGGCAGCCTACTCACAGGCACAACAGCCCTGGGGATCAGTGCTTTCCCAGAGACGGAATATCTCCTAGTGCCTGATCTTGGCAGAGCCTTTTCCAAAACGGCAAACGTCCGGATCCTTCTCCCACAAGGAAGGTGCCAGCCCTGAAAGCTGTTGCTGGTCTTCACCTTCCCTGGGTAACCTATTCACAGGCACAACAGCCCTGGGGATCAGTGCTTTCCCAGAGACGGAACATCTCATCGTACCCGTTCTCGGCAGAGCCGTTTTCCGAAAAGGGAAACGTCCGGCTCCTTCTCCCACAAGGAAGGTGCCAGCCCTGAAAGCTGTTGCTGGTCTTCACCTTCCCTTGGAAGCATAGTCATAGGCACAACAGCCCTGGGGATCAGTGCTTTCCCAGAGACGGAACATCTCATCGTACTCGTTCTCGGCAGAGCGTATTTCCGAAACGGCAAATGTCCGGATCCTTCTCCCACAAGGAAGGTGCCAGCCCTGAAAGCTGTTGCTGGTCTTCACCTTCCCTGGACAGCCTACTCACAGGCACAACAGCCCTGGGGATCAGTGCTTTCCCAGAGACGGAACATTTCATCGTATCCGTTCTCGGCAGAGCCATTTTCTGAAATGGGAAACGTCCGGATCCTTCTCCCACAAGGAAGGTGCCAGCCCTGAAAGCTTTTGCTGGTCTTCACCTTCATTGGGCAACCTATTCACAGGCACAACAGCCCTGGGGATCAGTGCTTTCCCAGAGACGGAACATCCAATTGTGGCCGTTCTCGGCAGAGCCATTTTTCCGAAATGGGAAACGTCCGGCTCTTTCTCCCACAAGGAAGGTGCCAGCCCTGAAAGCTGTTGCTGGTCTTCACCTTCCCTTGGCAACCTAGTCACAGGCACAACAGCCCTGGGGATCAGTGCTTTCCCAGAGACGGAACATCCAATTGTGGCCATTCTAGTCAGAGCCATTTTTCTGAAATGGGAAACGTCTGGCTCCTTCTCCCACAAGGAAAGTGCCAGCCCTGAAAGCTGTTGCTGGTCTTCACCTTCCCTGGGCAACCTATTCACAGGCACAACAGCCCTGGGGATCAGTGCTTTCCCAGAGACGGAACATTTCATCCTACCCGTTCTCGGCAGAGCCGTTTTCCGAAAAGGGAAACGTCCGGCTCCTTCTCCCACAAGGAAGGGGCCAGCCCTGAAAGCTGTTGCTGGTCTTCACCTTCCCTGGACAGCCTAGTCACAGGCACAACAGCCCCGGGGATCTGTGCTTTCCCAGAGACGGAACATTTCATCGTACCCGTTCTCGGCAGAGCCGTTTTCCGAAAAGGGAAACGTCCGGATCCTTCTCCCACAAGGAAGCGGGCAGCCCTGAAAGCTGTTGTTGGTCTTCACCTTCCCTGGGCATCCTAGTAACAGGCACAACAGCCCTGGGGATCAGTGCTTTCCCAGAGACGGAACATCTCCTAGTGCCTGATCTTGGCAGAGCCTTTTCCAAAACGGCGAACGTCCAGCTCATTCTCCCACAAGAAAGGGGCCAGCCCTGAAAGCTGTTGCTGGTCTTCACCTTCCCTGCACAGCCTAGTCACAGGCACAACAGCCCTGGGGATCAGTGCTTTCCCAGAGACGGAACATTTCATCGAATCCGTTCTCGGCAGAGCCGTTTTCCGAAAAGGGAAACGTCCGGCTCCTTTTCCCACAAGGAAGGTGCCAGCCCTGAAAGCTGTTGCTGGTCTTCACCTTCCCTTGGAAGCCTAGTCACAGGCACAACAGCCCTGGGGATCAGTGCTTTCCCAGAGACGGAACATCTCCTCGTGCCCGTTCTCGGCAGAGCCGTTTTCCGAAATGGGAAACGTCCGGATCCTTCTCCCACAAGGAAGCGGCCAGCCCTGAAAGCTGTTGCTGGTCTTCACCTTCCCTGGGCAACCTATTCACAGGCACAACAGCCCTGGGGATCAGTGCTTTCCCAGAGACGGAACATTTCATCGTACCCGTTCTCGGCAGAGCCGTTTTCCGAAAAGGGAAACGTCCGGATCCTTCTCCCACAAGGAAGGTGCCAGCCCTGAAAGCTGTTGCTGGTCTTCACCTTCCCTTGGAAGCATAGTCACAGGCACAACAGCCCTGGGGATCAGTGCTTTCCCAGAGACGGAACATCTCATAGTGCCCTTTCTTGGCAGAGCCTTTTTCCAAAACGGCAAACGTCTGGCGCCTTCTCCCACAAGGAAGGTGCCAGCCCTGAAAGCTGTTGCTGGTCTTCACCTTCCCTTGGAAACCTATTCACAGGCACAACAGCCCTGGGGATCAGTGCTTTCCCAGAGACGGAACATCTCATCCTGCACTTTCTTGGCAGAGCCTTTTTCCAAAATGGCAAACGTACGGCTCCTTCTCCCACAAGGAAGTTGCCAGCCCTGAAAGCTGTTGCTGGTCTTCACCTTCCCTGGGCAGCCTACTCACAGGCACAACAGCCCTGGGGATCAGTGCTTTCCCAGAGACGGAACATTTCATCGAATCCGTTCTCGGCAGAGCCATTTTCTGAAATGTGAAACGTACGGCTCCTTCTCCCACAAGGAAGGGGCCAGCCCTGAAAGCTGTTGCTGGTCTTGACCTTCCCTTGGAAGCCTACTCACAGGCACAACAGCCCTGGGGATCAGTGCTTTCCCAGAGACGGAACATCCAATTGTGGCCATTCTAGTCAGAGCCATTTTTCTGAAATGGGAAACGTCTGGCTCCTTCTCCCACAAGGAAGGTGCCAGCCCTGAAAGCTGTTGCTGGTCTTCACCTTCCCTGGGCAGCCTACGCACAGGCACAACAGCCCTGGGGATCAGTGCTTTCCCAGAGACGGAATATTTCATCCTACCCGTTCTCGGCAGAGCCGTTTTCCGAAATGGGAAACGTCCGGATCCTTCTCCCACAAGGAAGCGGCCAGCCCTGAAAGCTTTTGCTGGTCTTCACCTTCCCTGGGCTGCCTACTCACAGGCACAACAGCCCTGGGGATCAGTGCTTTCCCAGAGACGGAACATTTCATCGAATCCGTTCTCGACAGAGCCATTTTCTGAAATGGGAAACGTCCGGCTCCTTTTCCCACAAGGAAGGGGCCAGCCCTGAAAGCTGTTGCTGGTCTTCACCTTCCCTGGGCAACCTATTCACAGGCACAACAGCCCTGGGGATCAGTGCTTTCCCAGAGACGGAACATCTCATCGTACCCGTTCTCGGCAGAGCGTATTTCCGAAACGGCAAACGTCCGGATCATTCTCCCACAAGGAAGGTGCCAGCCCTGAAAGCTGTTGCTGGTCTTCACCTTCCCTGGAAAGCCTACTCACAGGCACAACAGCCCTGGGGATAAGTGCTTTCCCAGAGACGGAACATTTCATCGAATCCGTTCTCGGCAGAGCCATTTTCTGAAATGGGAAACGTCCGGCTCCTTTTCCCACAAGGAAGGTGCCAGCCCTGAAAGCTGTTGCTGGTCTTCACCTTCCCTTGGAAGCCTAGTCACAGGCACAACAGCCCTGGGGATCAGTGCTTTCCCAGAGACGGAACATCTCCTCGTGCCCGTTCTCGGCAGAGCCGTTTTCCGAAATGGGAAACGTCCGGATCCTTCTCCCACAAGGAAGCGGCCAGCCCTGAAAGCTGTTGCTGGTCTTCACCTGCCCTAGGCAACCTATTCACAGGCACAACAGCCCTGGGGATCAGTGCTTTCCCAGAGACAGAACATTTCATCGAATCCGTTCTCGGCAGAGCTTATTTCTGAAATGGGAAACGTCCGGATCCTTCTCCCACAAGGAAGGGGCCAGCCCTGAAAGCTGTTGCTGATCTTCACCTTCCCTTGGAAACCTAGTCACAGGCACAACAGCCCTGGGGATCTGTGCTTTCCCAGAGACGGAACATCCAATTGTGTCCATTCTAGTCAGAGCCGTTTTCCGAAATGGGAAACGTCTGGCTCCTTCTCCCACAAGGAAGGTGCCAGCCCTGAAAGCTGTTGCTGGTCTTCACCTTCCCTAGACAGCCTACTCACAGGCACAACAGCCCTGGGGATCAGTGCTTTCCCAGAGACGGAACATCTCTTCATACCCGTTCTCAGCAGAGCCGTTTTCCGAAATGGGAAACGTCCGGATCCTTCTCCCACAAGGAAGGTGCCAGCCCTGAAAGCTGTTGCTGGTCTTCACCTTCCCTGGACAGCCTAGTCACAGGCACAACAGCCCTGGGGATCAGTGCTTTCCCAGAGACGGAACATTTCATAGTACCCGTTCTCGGCAGAGCCGTTTTCCGAAAAGGGAAACGTCCGGATCCTTCTCCCACAAGGAAGGTGCCAGCCCTGAAAGCTGTTGCTGGTCTTCACCTTCCCTGGGCAGCCTACTCACAGGCACAACAGCCCTGGGGATCAGTGCTTTCCCAGAGACGGAATATCTCCTAGTGCCTGATCTTGGCAGAGCCTTTTCCAAAACGGCAAACGTCCGGATCCTTCTCCCACAAGGAAGGTGCCAGCCCTGAAAGCTGTTGCTGGTCTTCACCTTCCCTGGGTAACCTATTCACAGGCACAACAGCCCTGGGGATCAGTGCTTTCCCAGAGACGGAACATCTCATCGTACCCGTTCTCGGCAGAGCCGTTTTCCGAAAAGGGAAACGTCCGGCTCCTTCTCCCACAAGGAAGGTGCCAGCCCTGAAAGCTGTTGCTGGTCTTCACCTTCCCTTGGAAGCATAGTCATAGGCACAACAGCCCTGGGGATCAGTGCTTTCCCAGAGACGGAACATCTCATCGTACTCGTTCTCGGCAGAGCGTATTTCCGAAACGGCAAATGTCCGGATCCTTCTCCCACAAGGAAGGTGCCAGCCCTGAAAGCTGTTGCTGGTCTTCACCTTCCCTGGACAGCCTACTCACAGGCACAACAGCCCTGGGGATCAGTGCTTTCCCAGAGACGGAACATTTCATCGTATCCGTTCTCGGCAGAGCCATTTTCTGAAATGGGAAACGTCCGGATCCTTCTCCCACAAGGAAGGTGCCAGCCCTGAAAGCTTTTGCTGGTCTTCACCTGCCCTTGGCAACCTATTCACAGGCACAACAGCCCTGGGGATCAGTGCTTTCCCAGAGACGGAACATCCAATTGTGGCCGTTCTCGGCAGAGCCATTTTTCCGAAATGGGAAACGTCCGGCTCCTTCTCCCACAAGGAAGGTGCCAGCCCTGAAAGCTGTTGCTGGTCTTCACCTTCCCTTGGAAGCCTAGTCACAGGCACAACAGCCCTGGGGATCAGTGCTTTCCCAGAGACGGAACATCTCATCGTACCCGTTCTCGGCAGAGCGTATTTCCGAAATGGGAAACGTCCGGATCCTTCTCCCACAAGGAAGGTGCCAGCCCTGAAAGCTGTTGCTGGTCTTCACCTTCCCTTGGCAACCTAGTCACAGGCACAAGAGCCCTGGGGATCAGTGCTTTCCCAGAGACGGAACATCCAATTGTGGCCATTCTAGTCAGAGCCATTTTTCTGAAATGGGAAACGTCTGGCTCCTTCTCCCACAAGGAAAGTGCCAGCCCTGAAAGCTGTTGCTGGTCTTCACCTTCATTGGGCAACCTATTCACAGGCACAACAGCCCTGGGGATCAGTGCTTTCCCAGAGACGGAACATCCAATTGTGGCCGTTCTCGGCAGAGCCATTTTTCCGAAATGGGAAACGTCCGGCTCTTTCTCCCACAAGGAAGGTGCCAGCCCTGAAAGCTGTTGCTGGTCTTCACCTTCCCTTGGCAACCTAGTCACAGGCACAACAGCCCTGGGGATCAGTGCTTTCCCAGAGACGGAACATCCAATTGTGTCCATTCTCGGCAGAGCCATTTTTCTGAAATGGGAAACGTCTGGCTCCTTCTCCCACAAGGAAAGTGCCAGCCCTGAAAGCTGTTGCTGGTCTTCACCTTCCCTGGGCAACCTATTCACAGGCACAACAGCCCTGGGGATCTGTGCTTTCCCAGAGACGGAACATTTCATCCTACCCGTTCTCGGCAGAGCCGTTTTCCGAAAAGGGAAACGTCCGGCTCCTTCTCCCACAAGGAAGGGGCCAGCCCTGAAAGCTGTTGCTGGTCTTCACCTTCCCTGGACAGCCTAGTCACAGGCACAACAGCCCCGGGGATCTGTGCTTTCCCAGAGACGGAACATTTCATCGTACCCGTTCTCGGCAGAGCCGTTTTCCGAAAAGGGAAACGTCCGGATCCTTCTCCCACAAGGAAGCGGGCAGCCCTGAAAGCTGTTGTTGGTCTTCACCTTCCCTGGGCATCCTAGTAACAGGCACAACAGCCCTGGGGATCAGTGCTTTCCCAGAGACGGAACATCTCCTAGTGCCTGATCTTGGCAGAGCCTTTTCCAAAACGGCGAACGTCCAGCTCATTCTCCCACAAGAAAGGGGCCAGCCCTGAAAGCTGTTGCTGGTCTTCACCTTCCCTGCACAGCCTAGTCACAGGCACAACAGCCCTGGGGATCAGTGCTTTCCCAGAGACGGAACATTTCATCGAATCCGTTCTCGGCAGAGCTTATTTCTGAAATGGGAAACGTCCGGATCCTTCTCCCACAAGGAAGGTGCCAGCCCTGAAAGCTGTTGCTGATCTTCACCTTCCCTTGGAAACCTAGTCACAGGCACAACAGCCCTGGGGATCTGTGCTTTCCCAGAGACGGAACATCCAATTGTGGCCATTCTAGTCAGAGCCGTTTTCCGAAATGAGAAACGTCTGGCTCCTTCTCCCACAAGGAAGGTGCCAGCCCTGAAAGCTGTTGCTGGTCTTCACCTTCCCTAGACAGCCTACTCACAGGCACAACAGCCCTGGGGATCAGTGCTTTCCCAGAGACGGAACATCTCATCGTACCCGTTCTCGGCAGAGCGTATTTCCGAAACGGCAAACGTCCGGATCATTCTCCCACAAGGAAGGTGCCAGCCCTGAAAGCTGTTGCTGGTCTTCACCTTCCCTGGACAGCCTACTCACAGGCACAACAGCCCTGGGGATCAGTGCTTTCCCAGAGACGGAACATCTCATAGTGCCCGTTCTTGGTAGAGCCATTTTCCAAAATGGAAACGTCCGGCTCCTTCTCCCACAAGGAAGGTGCCAGCCCTGAAAGCTGTTGCTGATCTTCACCTTCCCTTGGAAACCTATTCACAGGCACAACAGCCCTGGGGATCAGTGCTTTCCCAGAGACGGAACATCTCATCCAGCCGTTTCTTGGCAGAGCGTTTTTCCGAAACGGCAAACGTCCGGCTCCTTCTCCCACAAGGAAGTTGCCAGCCCTGAAAGCTGTTGGTGGTCTTCACCTTCCCTGGGCAGCCTACTCACAGGCACAACAGCCCTGGGGATCAGTGCTTTCCCAGAGACGGAACATTTCATCCTACCCATTCTAGGCAGAGCCATTTTCTGAAATGGGAAACGTCCGGATCCTTCTCCCACAAGGAAGGTGCCAGCCCTGAAAGCTGTTGCTGGTCTTCACCTTCCCTGGGCAACCTATTCACAGGCACAACAGCCCTGGGGATCAGTGCTTTCCCAGAGACGGAACATCTCCTCGTGCCCGTTCTCGGCAGAGCCGTTTTCTGAAATGGGAAACGTCCGGATCCTTCTCCCACAAGGAAGCGGCCAGCCCTGAAAGCTTTTGCTGGTATTCACCTGCCCTTGGCAACCTATTCACAAGCACAACAGCCCTGGGGATCAGTGCTTTCCCAGAGACGGAACATCCAATTGTGGCCGTTCTCGGCAGAGACTTTTTTCTGAAATGGGAAACGTCCAGCTCTTTCTCCCACAAGGAAGGTGCCAGAGCTGAAAGCTGTTGCTGGTCTTCACCTTCCCTTGGAAGCCTACTCACAGGCACAACAGCCCTGGGGATCAGTGCTTACTCAGAGACGGAACATCTCATCGTACCCGTTCTCGGCAGAGCGTATTTCTGAAAGGGCAAACGTCTGGATCCTTCTCCCACAAGGAAGGTGCCAGCCCTGAAAGCTGTTGCTGGTCTTGACCTTCCCTTGGAAGTCCAGTCACAGGCACAACAGCCCTGGGGATCTGTGCTTTCCCAGAGAAGGAACATCCAATTGTGTCCATTCTAGTCAGAGCCATTTTTCTGAAATGGGAAAAGTCTGGCTCCTTCTCCCACAAGGAAGGTGCCAGCCCTGAAAGCTGTTGCTGGTCTTCACCTTCCCTGGACAGCCTACTCACAGGCACAACAGCCCTGGGGATCAGTGCTTTCCCAGAGACGGAACATCTCTTCATACCCGTTCTCAGCAGAGCCGTTTTCCGAAATGGGAAACGTCCGGATCCTTCTCCCACAAGGAAGGTGCCAGCCCTGAAAGCTGTTGCTGGTCTTCACCTTCCCTGGACAGCCTAGTCACAGGCACAACAGCCCTGGGGATCAGTGCTTTCCCAGAGACGGAACATTTCATCGTAGCCGTTCTCGGCAGAGCCGTTTTCCGAAAAGGGAAACGTCCGGATCCTTCTCCCAAAAGGAAGGTGCCAGCCCTGAAAGCTGTTGCTGGTCTTCACCTTCCCTGGGCAGCCTACTCACAGGCACAACAGCCCTGGGGATCAGTGCTTTCCCAGAGACGGAATATCTCCTAGTGCCTGATCTTGGCAGAGCCTTTTCCAAAACGGCAAACGTCCGGATCCTTCTCCCACAAGGAAGGTGCCAGCCCTGAAAGCTGTTGCTGGTCTTCACCTTCCCTGGGTAACCTATTCACAGGCACAACAGCCCTGGGGATCAGTGCTTTCCCAGAGACGGAACATCTCATCGTACCCGTTCTCGGCAGAGCCGTTTTCCGAAAAGGGAAACGTCCGGCTCCTTCTCCCACAAGGAAGGGGCCAGCCCTGAAAGCTGTTGCTGGTCTTCACCTTCCCTGGACAGCCTACTCACAGGCACAACAGCCCTGGGGATCAGTGCTTTCCCAGAGACGGAACATTTCATCGTATCCGTTCTCGGCAGAGCCATTTTCTGAAATGGGAAACGTCCGGATCCTTCTCCCACAAGGAAGGTGCCAGCCCTGAAAGCTTTTGCTGGTCTTCACCTGCCCTTGGCAACCTATTCACAGGCACAACAGCCCTGGGGATCAGTGCTTTCCCAGAGACGGAACATCCAATTGTGGCCGTTCTCGGCAGAGCCATTTTTCCGAAATGGGAAACGTCCGGCTCCTTCTCCCACAAGGAAGGTCCCAGCCCTGAAAGCTGTTGCTGGTCTTCACCTTCCCTTGGAAGCCTAGTCACAGGCACAACAGCCCTGGGGATCAGTGCTTTCCCAGAGACGGAACATCTCATCGTACCCGTTCTCGGCAGAGCGTATTTCCGAAATGGGAAACGTCCGGATCCTTCTCCCACAAGGAAGGTGCCAGCCCTGAAAGCTGTTGCTGGTCTTCACCTTCCCTTGGCAACCTAGTCACAGGCACAAGAGCCCTGGGGATCAGTGCTTTCCCAGAGACGGAACATCCAATTGTGGCCATTCTAGTCAGAGCCATTTTTCTGAAATGGGAAACGTCTGGCTCCTTCTCCCACAAGGAAAGTGCCAGCCCTGAAAGCTGTTGCTGGTCTTCACCTTCATTGGGCAACCTATTCACAGGCACAACAGCCCTGGGGATCAGTGCTTTCCCAGAGACGGAACATCCAATTGTGGCCGTTCTCGGCAGAGCCATTTTTCCGAAATGGGAAACGTCCGGCTCTTTCTCCCACAAGGAAGGTGCCAGCCCTGAAAGCTGTTGCTGGTCTTCACCTTCCCTTGGCAACCTAGTCACAGGCACAACAGCCCTGGGGATCTGTGCTTTCCCAGAGACGGAACATCCAATTGTGGCCATTCTAGTCAGAGCCATTTTTCTGAAATGGGAAACGTCTGGCTCCTTCTCCCACAAGGAAAGTGCCAGCCCTGAAAGCTGTTGCTGGTCTTCACCTTCCCTGGGCAACCTATTCACAGGCACAACAGCCCTGGGGATCAGTGCTTTCCCAGAGACGGAACATTTCATCCTACCCGTTCTCGGCAGAGCCGTTTTCCGAAAAGGGAAACGTCCGGCTCCTTCTCCCACAAGGAAGGGGCCAGCCCTGAAAGCTGTTGCTGGTCTTCACCTTCCCTGGACAGCCTAGTCACAGGCACAACAGCCCCGGGGATCTGTGCTTTCCCAGAGACGGAACATTTCATCGTACCCGTTCTCGGCAGAGCCGTTTTCCGAAAAGGGAAACGTCCGGATCCTTCTCCCACAAGGAAGCGGGCAGCCCTGAAAGCTGTTGTTGGTCTTCACCTTCCCTGGGCATCCTAGTAACAGGCACAACAGCCCTGGGGATCAGTGCTTTCCCAGAGACGGAACATCTCCTAGTGCCTGATCTTGGCAGAGCCTTTTCCAAAACGGCGAACGTCCAGCTCATTCTCCCACAAGAAAGGGGCCAGCCCTGAAAGCTGTTGCTGGTCTTCACCTTCCCTGCACAGCCTAGTCACAGGCACAACAGCCCTGGGGATCAGTGCTTTCCCAGAGACGGAACATTTCATCGAATCCGTTCTCGGCAGAGCCGTTTTCCGAAAAGGGAAACGTCCGGATCCTTCTCCCACAAGGAAGGTGCCAGCGCTGAAAGCTGTTGCTGGTCTTCACCTTCCCTTGGAAGCCTAGTCACAGGCACAACAGCCCTGGGGATCAGTGCTTTCCCAGAGACGGAACATCTCATCGTACCCGTTCTCGGCAGAGCATATTTCCGAAACGGCAAACGTCCGGCTCCTTCTCCCACAAGGAAGGTGCCAGCCCTGAAAGCTGTTGCTGGTCTTCACCTTCCCTTGGAAGCCTACTCACAGGCACAACAGCCCTGGGGATCTGTGCTTTCCCAGAGACGGAACATCTCATCCTGCCCGTTCTCGGCAGAGCCGTTTTCCGAAATGGGAAACGTCCGGATCCTTCTCCCACAAGGAAGGTGCCAGCCCTGAAAGCGGTTGCTGGTGTTGACCTTCCCTTGGAAGCCTAGTCACAGGCACAACAGCCCTGGGGATCAGTGCTTTCCCAGAGACGGAACATTTCATCGTACCCGTTCTCGGCAGAGCCATTTTCCGAAAAGGGAAACGTCCGGATCCTTCTCCCACAAGGAAGGGGCCAGCCCTGAAAGCTGTTGCTGGTCTTCACCTTCCCTTGGAAGCATAGTCACAGGCACAACAGCCCTGGGGATCAGTGCTTTCCCAGAGACGGAACATCTCCTCGTGCCCGTTCTCGGCAGAGCGTATTTCCGAAACGGCAAACGTCCGGATCCTTCTCCCACAAGGAAGGTGCCAGCCCTGAAAGCTGTTGCTGTTCTTCACCTTCCCTGGACAGCCTACTCACAGGCACAACAGCCCTGGGGATCAGTGCTTTCCCAGAGACGGAACATCTCATAGTGCCCGTTCTTGGTAGAGCCATTTTCCAAAACAGCGAACGTCCGGCTCCTTCTCCCACAAGGAAGTTGCCAGCCCTGAAAGCTGTTGCTGGTCTTCACCTTCCCTAGACAGCCTAATCACAGGCACAACAGCCCTGGGGATCAGTGCTTTCCCAGAGACGGAACATTTCCTCGTGCCCTTTCTTGGCAGAGCCTTTTTCCGAAAAGGGAAACGTCCGGATCCTTCTCCCACAAGGAAGTTGCCAGCCCTGAAAGGTGTTGCTGGTCTTCACCTTCCCTTGGAAGCCTATTCACAGGCACAACAGCCCTGGGGATCAGTGCTTTCCCAGAGACGGAACATCTCCTCGTGCCCGTTCTCGGCAGAGCCGTTTTCCGAAATGGGAAACGTCCGGATCCTTCTCCCACAAGGAAGGTGCCAGCCCTGAAAGCTTTTGCTGGTCTTCACATGCCCTTGGCAACCTATACACAGGCACAACAGCCCTGGGGATCAGTGCTTTCCCAGAGACGGAACATCCAATTGTGGCCGTTCTCGGCAGAGCCTTTTTTCCGAAATGGGAAACGTCCAGCTCTTTCTCCCACAAGGAAGGTGCCAGCGCTGAAAGCTGTTGCTGGTCTTCACCTTCCCTTGGAAGCCTACTCACAGGCACAACAGCCCTGCGGATCAGTGCTTACTCAGAGACGGAACATCTCATCGTACCCGTTCTCGGCAGAGCGTATTCCCGAAAGGGCAAACGTCTGGATCCTTCTCCCACAAGGAAGGTGCCAGCCCTGAAAGCTGTTGCTGGTCTTCACCTTCCATTGGAAGCCTACTCACAGGCACAACAGCCCTGGGGATCAGTGCTTTCCCAGAGACGGAACATTTCATCGAATCCGTTCTCGGCAGAGCTTATTTCTGAAATGGGAAACGTCCGGATCCTTCTCCCACAAGGAAGGTGCCAGCCCTGAAAGCTGTTGCTGATCTTCACCTTCCCTTGGAAACCTAGTCACAGGCACAACAGCCCTGGGGATCTGTGCTTTCCCAGAGACGGAACATCCAATTGTGGCCATTCTAGTCAGAGCCGTATTCCAACATGGGAAACGTCTGGCTCCTTCTCCCACAAGGAAGGTGCCAGCCCTGAAAGCTGTTGCTGGTCTTCACCTTCCCTAGACAGCCTACTCACAGGCACAACAGCCCTGGGGATCAGTGCTTTCCCAGAGACGGAACATCTCATCGTACCCGTTCCCGGCAGAGCGTATTTCCGAAACGGCAAACGTCCGGATCATTCTCCCACAAGGAAGGTGCCAGCCCTGAAAGCTGTTGCTGGTCTTCACCTTCCCTGGACAGCCTACTCACAGGCACAACAGCCCTGGGGATCAGTGCTTTCCCAGAGACGGAACATCTCATAGTGCCCGTTCTCGGTAGAGCCATTTTCCAAAATGGAAACGTCCGGCTCCTTCTCCCACAAGGAAGGTGCCAGCCCTGAAAGCTGTTGCTGATCTTCACCTTCCCTTGGAAACCTATTCACAGGCACAACAGCCCTGGGGATCAGTGCTTTCCCAGAGACGGAACATCTCATCCAGCCGTTTCTTGGCAGAGCGTTTTTCCGAAAAGGCAAACGTCCGGCTCCTTCTCCCACAAGGAAGTTGCCAGCCCTGAAAGCTGTTGGTGGTCTTCACCTTCCCTGGGCAGCCTACTCACAGGCACAACAGCCCTGGGGATCAGTGCTTTCCCAGAGACGGAACATTTCATCCTACCCATTCTAGGCAGAGCCATTTTCTGAAATGGGAAACGTCCGGATCCTTCTCCCACAAGGAAGGTGCCAGCCCTGAAAGCTGTTGCTGGTCTTCACCTTCCCTGGGCAACCTATTCACAGGCACAACAGCCCTGGGGATCAGTGCTTTCCCAGAGACGGAACATTTCATAGTACCCGTTCTCGGCAGAGCCGTTTTCCGAAAAGGGAAACGTCCGGATCCTTCTCCCACAAGGAAGGTGCCAGCCCTGAAAGCTGTTGCTGGTCTTCACCTTCCCTTGGAAGCATAGTCACAGGCACAACAGCCCTGGGGATCAGTGCTTTCCCAGAGACGGAACATCTCCTCGTGCCCGTTCTCGGCAGAGCGTATTTCCGAAACGGCAAACATCCAGATCCTTCTCCCACAAGGAAGGTGCCAGCCCTGAAAGCTGTTGCTGGTCTTCACCTTCCCTGGACAGCCTAATCACAGGCACAACAGCCCTGGGGATCAGTGCTTTCCCAGAGACGGAATATTTCATCGAATGCGTTCTCGGCAGAGCCATTTTCTGAAATGGGAAACGTCTGGATCCTTCTGCCACAAGGAAGGTGCCAGCCCTGAAAGCTGTTGCTGGTCTTCACCTTCCCTTGGCAGCCTAGTCACAGGCACAACAGCCCTGGGGATCAGTGCTTTCCCAGAGACGGAACATCTCCTCGTGCCCGTTCTCGGCAGAGCCGTTATCCGAAATGGGAAACGTCCGGATCCTTCTCCCACAAGGAAGGTGCCAGAGCTGAAAGCTGTTGCTGGTCTTCACCTTCCCTTGGAAGCATAGTCACAGGCACAACAGCCCTGGGGATCAGTGCTTTCCCAGAGACGGAACATCTCATCGTACCCGTTCTCGGCAGAGCCTATTTCCGAAACGGCAAACGTCCGGATCATTCTCCCACAAGGAAGGTGCCAGCCCTGAAAGCTGTTGCTGGTCTTCACCTTCCCTGGACAGCCTACTCACAGGCACAACAGCCCTGGGGATCAGTGCTTTCCCAGAGACGGAATATTTCATCGAATGCGTTCTCGGCAGAGCCATTTTCTGAAATGGGAAACGTCTGGATCCTTCTCCCACAAGGAAGGTGCCAGCCCTGAAAGCTGTTGCTGATCTTCACCTTCCCTTGGAAACCTATTCACAGGCACAACAGCCCTGGGGATCAGTGCTTTCCCAGAGACGGAACATCTCATCCAGCCCTTTCTTGGCAGAGCGTTTTTCCGAAATGGGAAACGTCCGGCTCCTTCTCCCACAAGGAAGTTGCCAGCCCTGAAAGCTGTTGCTGGTCTTCACCTTCCCTGGGCAGCCTACTCACAGGCACAACAGCCCTGGGGATCAGTGCTTTCCCAGAGACGGAACATTTCATCCTACCCGTTCTAGGCAGAGCCATTTTCTGAAATGGGAAACGTCCGGCTCCTTCTCCCACAAGGAAGGGGCCAGCCCTGAAAGCTGTTGCTGGTCTTCACCTTCCCTGGGCAACCTATTCACAGGCACAGCAGCCCTGGGGATCAGTGCTTTCCCAGAGACGGAACATCTCCTCGTGCCCGTTCTCGGCAGAGCCGTTTTCTGAAACGGGAAACGTCCGGATCCTTCTCCCACAAGGAAGCGGCCAGCCCTGAAAGCTTTTGCTGGTATTCACCTGCCCTTGGCAACCTATTCACAAGCACAACAGCCCTGGGGATCAGTGCTTTCCCAGAGACGGAACATCCAATTGTGGCCGTTCTCGGCAGAGCCTTTTTTCCGAAATGGGAAACGTCCAGCTCTTTCTCCCACAAGGAAGGTGCCAGAGCTGAAAGCTGTTGCTGGTCTTCACCTTCCCTTGGAAGCCTACTCACAGGCACAACAGCCCTGGGGATCAGTGCTTACTCAGAGACGGAACATCTCATCGTACCCGTTCTCGGCAGAGCGTATTTCTGAAAGGGCAAACGTCTGGATCCTTCTCCCACAAGGAAGGTGCCAGCCCTGAAAGCTGTTGCTGGTCTTGACCTTCCCTTGGAAGTCCAGTCACAGGCACAACAGCCCTGGGGATCTGTGCTTTCCCAGAGAAGGAACATCCAATTGTGTCCATTCTAGTCAGAGCCATTTTTCTGAAATGGGAAACGTCTGGCTCCTTCTCCCACAAGGAAGGTGCCAGCCCTGAAAGCTGTTGCTGGTCTTCACCTTCCCTAGACAGCCTACTCACAGGCACAACAGCCCTGGGGATCAGTGCTTTCCCAGAGACGGAACATTTCATCCTACCCGTTATCGGAAGAGCCGTTTTCCGAAAAGGGAAACGTCCGGCTCCTTCTCCCACAAGGAAGGTGCCAGCCCTGAAAGCTGTTGCTGGTCTTCACCTTCCTTGGGCAGCATAGTCACAGGCACAACAGCCCTGGGGATCAGTGCTTTCCCAGAGACGGAACATCTCATAGTGCCTGATCTTGGCAGAGCCTTTTCCAAAACGGCAAACGTCCAGCTCATTCTCCCACAAGGAAGGGGCCAGCCCTGAAAGCTGTTGCTGGTCTTCACCTTCCCTGGGTAACCTATTCACAGGCACAACAGCCCTTGGGATCAGTGCTTTCCCAGAGACGGAACATTTCATAGTACCCGTTCTCGGCAGAGCGTATTTCCGAAACGGCAAACGTCCGGATCCTTCTCCCACAAGGAAGGTGCCAGCCCTGAAAGCTGTTGCTGGTCTTCACCTTCCCTGGACAGCCTACTCACAGGCACAACAGCCCTGGGGATCAGTGCTTTCCCAGAGACGGAATATTTCATCGAATGCGTTCTCGGCAGAGCCATTTTCTGAAATGGGAAACGTCTGGATCCTTCTCCCACAAGGAAGGTGCCAGCCCTGAAAGCTGTTGCTGGTCTTCACCTTCCCTTGGCAGCCTAGTCACAGGCACAACAGCCCTGGGGATCAGTGCTTTCCCAGAGACGAAACATCTCCTCGTGCCCGTTCTCGGCAAAGCCGTTTTCCGAAATGGGAAACGTCCGGATCCTTCTCCCACAAGGAAGGTGCCAGAGCTGAAAGCTGTTGCTGGTCTTCACCTTCCCTTGGAAGCATAGTCACAGGCACAACAGCCCTGGGGATCAGTGCTTTCCCAGAGACGGAACATCTCATCGTACCCGTTCTCGGCAGAGCGTATTTCCGAAACGGCAAACGTCCGGATCATTCTCCCACAAGGAAGGTGCCAGCCCTGAAAGCTGTTTCTGGTCTTCACCTTCCCTGGACAGCCTACTCACAGGCACAACAGCGCTGGGGATCAGTGCTTTCCCAGAGACGGAACATCTCATAGTGCCCGTTCTTGGTAGAGCCAATTTCCAAAACGGCGAATGTCCGGCTCCTTCTCCCACAAGGAAGGTGCCAGCCCTGAAAGCTGTTGCTGATCTTCACCTTCCCTTGGAAACCTATTCACAGGCACAACAGCCCGGGGGATCAGTGCTTTCCCAGAGACGGAACATCTCATCCTGCCATTTCTTGGCAGAGCCTTTTTCCGAAACGGCAAACGTCCGGCTCCTTCTCCCACAAGGAAGTTGCCAGCCCTGAAAGCTGTTGGTGGTCTTCACCTTCCCTGGGCAGCCTACTCACAGGCACAACAGCCCTGGGGATCAGTGCTTTCCCAGAGACGGAACAGTTCATCGAATCCGTTCTCGACAGAGCCATTTTTCCGAAATGGGAAACGTCCGGCTCTTTCTCCCACAAGGAAGGTGCCAGAGCTGAAAGCTGTTGCTGGTCTTCACCTTCCCTTGGAAGCCTACTCACAGGCACAACAGCCCTGGGGATCACTGCTTACTCAGAGACGGAACATCTCATCGTACCCGTTCTCGGCAGAGCGTATTTCTGAAAGGGCAAACGTCTGGATCATTCTCCCACAAGGAAGGTGCCAGCCCTGAAAGCTGTTGCTGGTCTTCACCTTCCCTGGGCAGCCTACTCACAGGCACAACAGCCCTGGGGATCAGTGCTTTCCCAGAGGTGGAACATCTCATCGTGCCCGTTCTCGGCAGAGCGTATTTCCGAAATGGGAAACGTCCGGCTCCTTCTCCCACAAGGAAGGTGCCAGCCCTGAAAGCTGTTGCTGGTCTTGACCTTCCCTTGGAAGCCCAGTCACAGGCACAACAGCCCGGGGGATCTGTGCTTTCCCAGAGACGGAACATCCAATTGTGTCCATTCTAGTCAGAGCCATTTTTCTGAAATGGGAAACGTCTGGCTCCTTCTCCCACAAGGAAGGTGCCAGCCCTGAAAGCTGTTGCTGGTCTTCACTTTCCCTAGACAGCCTACTCACAGGCACAACAGCCCTGGGGATCAGTGCTTTCCCAGAGACGGAACATTTCATCGAATCCGTTCTCAGCAGAGCCGCTTTCCGAAATGGGAAACGTCCGGCTCCTTCTCTCACAAGGAGGGTGCCAGCCCTGAAAGCTGTTGCTGGTCTTCACCTTCCCTGGACAGCCTAGTCACAGGCACAACAGCCCTGGGGATCTGTGCTTTCCCAGAGACGGAACATTTCATCGTAGCCGTTCTCGGCAGAGCCGTTTTCCGAAATGGGAAACGTCCGGATCCTTCTCCCACAAGGAAGGTGCCAGCCCTGAAAGCTGTTGCTGGTCTTCACCTTCCCTGGACAGCCTACTCACAGGCACAACAGCCCTGGGGATCAGTGCTTTCCCAGAGACGGAGCATCTCATAGTGCCCGTTCTTGGCAGAGCCATTTTCCAAAACGGCGAACGTCCGGCTCCTTCTCCCACAAGGAAGGTGCCAGCCCTGAAAGCTGTTGCTGATCTTCAGCTTCCCTTGGAAATCTATCCACAGGCACAACAGCCCTGGGGATCAGTGCTTTCCCAGAGACGGAACATCTCATCGTGCCCTTTCTTGGCAGAGCCTTTTTCCAAAAAGGCTAATGTCCGGCTCCTTCTCCCACAAGGAAGTTGCCAGCCCTGAAAGCTGTTGCTGGTCTTCACCTTCCCTAGACAGCCTACTCACAGGCACAACAGCCCTGGGGATCAGTGCTTTCCCAGAGACGGAACATTTCATCGAATCCGTTCTCGGCAGAGCCATTTTCTGAAATGGGAAACGTCCGGATCCTTCTCCCACAAGGAAGGTGCCAGCCCTGAAAGCTGTTGCTGGTCTTCACCTTCCCTTGGAAGCCTAGTCACAGGCACAACAGCCCTGGGGATCAGTGCTTTCCCAGAGATGGAACATCTCATAGTGCCCGTTCTCGGCAGAGCCGTTTTCCGAAATGGGAAACGTCCGGCTCCTTCTCCCACAAGGAAGGTGCCAGCCCTGAAAGCTGTTGCTGGTCTTCACCTTCCATTCGAAGCCTACTCATAGGCACAACAGCCCTGGAGATCAGTGCTTTCTCAGAGACGGAACATGTCATCGTACCCATTCTCGGCAGACCATATTTCTGAAATGGGAAACGTCCGGATCCTTCTCCCACAAGGAAGGTGCCAGCCCTGAAAGCTGTTGCTGGTCTTGACCTTCCCTTGGAAGCCTAGTCACAGGCACAATAGCCCTGGGGATCTGTGCTTTCCCAGAGACAGAACATCCAATTGTGGCCATTCCAGTCAGAGCCATTTTTCTGAAATGGGAAACGTCTGGCTCCTTCTCCCACAAGGAAGGTGCCAGCCCTGAAAGCTGTTGCTCGTCTTCATCTTCCCTTGGAAGCATAGTCACAGGCACAACAGCCCTGGGGATCAGTGCTTTCCCAGAGACGGAACATCTCATCGTACCCGTTCTCGGCAGAGCCGTTTTCCGAAACGGCAAACGTCTGGCTCCTTCTCCCACAAGGAAGGTGCCAGCCCTGAAACCTGTTGCTGGTCTTCACCTTCCCTGGACAGCCTACTCACAGGCACAACAGCCCTGGGGATCAGTGCTTTCCCAGAGACGGAACATCTCATAGTGCCCGCTCTTGGCAGAGCCTTTTTGCAAAACGGCAAACGTCTGGCTCCTTCTCCCACAAGGAAGGTGCCAGCCCTGAAAGCTGTTGCTGGTCTTCACCTTCCCTGGGCAGCCTACTCACAGGCACAACAGCCCTGGGGATCAGTGCTTTCCCAGAGACGGAACATTTCATCGAATCCGTTCTCGGCAGAGCCATTTACTGAAATGGGAAACGTCCGGATCCTTCTCCCACAAGGAAGGGGCCAGCCCTGAAAGCTGTTGCTGGTCTTCACCTTCCCTTGGCAACCTAGTCACAGGCAGAAGAGCCCTGGGGATCAGTGCTTTCCCAGAGACGGAACATCTCCTCGTGCCCGTTCTCGGCAGAGCCTTTTTCCGAAATGGGAAACGTCCGGATCCTTCTCCCACAAGGAAGGTGCCAGCCCTGAAAGCTGTTGCTGGTCTTCACCTTCCCTGGACAGCCTACTCACAGGCACAACAGCCCTGGGGATCAGTGCTTTCCCAGAGATGGAACATCTCCTCGTGCCCGTTCTCGGCACAGCCTTTTTCCAAAACGGTGAACGTCTGGATCCTTCTCCCACAAGGAAGGTGCCAGCCCTGAAAGCTGTTGCTGATCTTCACCTTCCCTTGGAAACCTAATCACAGGCACAACAGCCCTGGGGATCAGTGCTTTCCCAGAGACGGAACATCTCCTTGTGCCCGTTCTCGGCAGAGCCATTTTTCCGAAAAGGGAAACGTCCGGATCCTTCTCCCACAAGGAAGGTGCCAGCCCTGAAACCTGTTGCTGGTCTTGACCTTCCCTTGGCAGCCTAGTCACAGGCACAACAGCCCTGGGGATCAGTGCTTTCCCAGAGACGGAACATCCAATTGTGGCCATTCTAGTCAGAGCCATTTTTCTGAAATGGGAAACGTCCGGATCATTCTCCCACAAGGAAGGTGCCAGCCCTGAAAGCTGTTGCTGGTCTTCACCTTCCCTAGACAGCCTACTCACAGGCACAACAGCCCTGGGGATCAGTGCTTTCCCAGAGACGGAACATCTCATCGTACCCGTTCTCGGCAGAGCCATATTCCGAAATGGGAAACGTCCGGCTCCTTCTCCCACAAGGAAGGGGCCAGCCCTGAAAGCTGTTGTTGGTCTTCACCTTCCCTTGGAAGCCTAGTCACAGGCACAACAGCCCTGGGGATCAGTGCTTTCCCAGAGACGGAACATTTCATCGTAGCCGTTCTCGGCAGAACCGTTTTCCGAAAAGGGAAACGTCCGGCTCCTTCTCCCACAACGAAGTTGCCAGCCCTGAAAGCTGTTGCTTGTCTTCACCTTCCCTTGGCAGCCTAGTAACAGGAACAACAGCCCTGGGGATCAGTGCTTTCCCAGAGACGGAATATCTCCTAGTGCCCGTTCTCGGCACAGCCTTTTTCCAAAACGGCGAACGTCCGGCTCCTTCTCCCACAAGGAAGGTGCCAGCCCTGAAAGCTGTTGCTGGTCTTCAACTTCCCTGGACAGCCTACTCACAGGCACAACAGCCCTGGGGATCAGTGCTTTCCCAGAGATGGAACATCTCATCCTGCCCTTTCTTGGCAGAGCCTTTTTCCAAAACGGCAAACGTCCGGCTCCTTCTCCCACAAGGAAGGTGCCAGCCCTGAAAGCTGTTGGTGGTCTTCACCTTCCCTGGGCAGCCTACTCACAGGCACAACAGCCCTGGGGATCAGTGCTTTCCCAGAGACGGAACATTTCATCGAATCCGTTCTCGGCAGAGCCATTTTCTGAAATGGGAAACGTCCGGATCCTTCTCCCACAAGGAAGGTGCCAGCCCTGAAAGCTGTTGCTGGTCTTGACCTTCCCTGGACAGCCTAGTCACAGGCACAACAGCCCTGGGGATCTGTGATTTCCCAGAGACAGAACATCCAATTGTGGCCATTCCAGTCAGAGCCAATTTTCTGAAATGGGAAACGTCCGGCTCCTTCTCCCACAAGGAAGGTGCCAGCCCTGAAAGCTGTTGCTGGTCTTCACCTTCCATTGGAAGCCTACTCACAGGCACAACAGCCCTGGGGATCAGTGCTTTCTCAGAGACGGAACATCTCATCGTACCCGTTCTCGGCAGAGCGTATTTCCGAAACGGCAAACGTCCGGATCGTTCTCCCACAAGGAAGGGGCCAGCCCTGAAAGCTGTTGCTCGTCTTCATCTTCCCTTGGAAGCATAGTCACAGGCACAACAGCCCTGGGGATCAGTGCTTTCCCAGAGACGGAACATCTCATCGTACCCGTTCTCGGCAGAGCGTATTTCCGAAACGGCAAACGTCCGGATCATTCTCCCACAAGGGAGGTGCCAGCCCTGAAACCTGTTGCTGGTCTTCACCTTCCCTGGGCAGCCTATTCACAGGCACAACAGCCCTGGGGATCAGTGCTTTCCCAGAGACGGAACATCTCATAGTGCCCGCTCTTGGCAGAGCCTTTTTGCAAAACGGCAAACATCTGGCTCCTTCTCCCACAAGGAAGGTGCCAGCCCTGAAAGCTGTTGCTGGTCTTCACCTTCCCTGGGCAGCCTAGTCACAGGCACAACAGCCCTGGGGATCAGTGCTTTCCCAGAGACGGAACATTTCATCGAATCCGTTCTCGGCAGAGCCATTTTCTGAAATGGGAAACGTCCGGATCCTTCTCCCACAAGGAAGGGGCCAGCCCTGAAAGCTGTTGCTGGTCTTCACCTTCCCTTGGAAGCCTAGTCACAGGCACAACAGCCCTGGGGATCTGTGCTTTCCCAGAGACGGAACATCTCCTCGTGCCCGTTCTCGGCAGAGCCGTTTTCCGAAATGGGAAAAGTCCGGATCCTTCTCCCACAAGGAAGGTGCCAGCCCTGAAAGCTGTTGCTGGTCTTCAGCTTCCCTGGACAGCCTACTCACAGGCACAACAGCCCTGGGGATCAGTGCTTTCCCAGAGATGGAACATCTCCTCGTGCCCGTTCTCGGCACAGCCTTTTTCCAAAACGGCGAACGTCCGGATCCTTCTCCCACAAGGAAGGTGCCAGCCCTGAAAGCTGTTGCTGATCTTCACCTTCCCTTGGAAACCTAATCACAGGCACAACAGCCCTGGGGATCAGTGCTTTCCCAGAGACGGAACATCTCCTTGTGCCCGTTCTCGGCAGAGCCATTTTTCCGAAAAGGGAAACGTCCGGATCCTTCTCCCACAAGGAAGGTGCCAGCCCTGAAACCTGTTGCTGGTCTTGACCTTCCCTTGGCAGCCTAGTCACAGGCACAACAGCCCTCGGGATCTATGCTTTCCCAGAGACGGAACATCCAATTGTGGCCATTCTAGTCAGAGCCATTTTTCTGAAATGGGAAACGTCCGTCTCCTTCTCCCACAAGGAAGGGGCCAGCCCTGAAAGCTGTTGCTGGTCTTCACCTTCCCTGGGCAACCTATTCACAGGCACAACAGCCCTGGGGATCTGTGCTTTCCCAGAGACGGAACATCTCTTCATACCCATTCTCGGCAGAGCCGTATTCCAACATGGGAAACGTCCGGCTCCTTCTCCCACATGGAAGGTGCCAGCCCTGAAAGCTGTTGCTGATCTTCACCTTCCCTTGGCAGCCTAGTCACAGGCACAACAGCCCTGGGGATCTGTGCTTTCCCAGAGACGGAACATCCAATTGTGGCCATTCTAGTCAGAGCCATTTTTCTGAAATGGGAAACGTCCGGATCATTCTCCCACAAGGAAGGTGCCAGCGCTGAAAGCTGTTGCTGGTCTTCACCTTCCCTAGACAGCCTACTCACAGGCACAACAGCCCTGGGGATCAGTGCTTTCCCAGAGACAGAACATCTCATCGTACCCGTTCTCGGCAGAGCCGTTTTCCGAAAAGGGAAACGTCTGGCTCCTTCTCCCCCAAGGAAGGGGCCAGCCCTGAAAGCTGTTGCTGGTCTTCACCTTCCCTGGGCAACCTATTCACAGGCACAACAGCCCTGGGGATCTGTGCTTTCCCAGAGACGGAACATCTCATCGTACCCGTTCTCAGCAGAGCCATTTTCCAAAATGGGAAACGTCCGGCTCCTTCTCCCACAAGGAAGGGTCCAGCCCTGAAAGCTGTTGCTGGTCTTCACCTTCCCTTGGAAGCCTAGTCACAGGCACAACAGCCCTGGGGATCAGTGCTTTCCCAGAGACGGAACATTTCATCGTAGCCGTTCTCGGCAGAGCCGTTTTCCGAAAAGGGAAACGTCCGGATGCTTCTCCGACAAGGAAGGTGCCAGCCCTGAAAGCTGTTGCTTGTCTTCACCTTCCCTTGGCAGCCTAGTAACAGGAACAACAGCCCTGGGGATCAGTGCTTTCCCAGAGACGGAATATCTCCCAGTGCCCGTTCTCGGCACAGCCTTTTTCCAAAACGGCGAACGTCCGGCTCCTTCTCCCACAAGGAAGGTGCCAGCCCTGAAAGCTGTTGCTGGTCTTCACCTTCCCTGGGCAGCCTACTCACAGGCACAACAGCCCTGGGGATCAGTGCTTTCCCAGAGATGGAACATCTCATCCTGCCCTTTCTTGGCAGAGCCTTTTTCCAAAAAGGCAAACCTCCGGCTCCTTCTCCCACAAGGAAGTTGCCAGCCCTGAAAGATGTTGCTGGTCTTCACCTTCCCTGGGCAGCCTACTCACAGGCACAACAGCCCTGGGGATCAGTGCTTTCCCAGAGATGGAACATTTCATCGAATCCGTTCTCGGCAGAGCCATTTTCTGAAATGGGAAACGTCCGGATCCTTCTCCCACAAGGAAGGGGCCAGCCCTGAAAGCTGTTGCTGGTCTTCACCTTCCCTTGGCAGCCTAGTCACAGGCACAACAGCCCTGGGGATCAGTGCTTTCCCAGAGACGGAACATCTCCTCGTGCCCGTTCTCGGCAGAGCCGTTTTCTGAAAAGGGAAACGTCCGGATCCTTCTCCCACAAGGAAGCGGCCAGCCCTGAAAGCTTTTGCTGGTCTTCACCTGCCCTTGGCAACCTATTCACAGGCACAACAGCCCTGGGGATCAGTGCTTTCCCAGAGACGGAACATCCAATTGTGGCCGTTCTCGGCAGAGCCATTTATTCGAAATGGGAAACGTCCGGCTCCTTCTCCCACAAGGAAGGTGCCAGCCCTGAAAGCTGTTGCTGGTCTTCACCTTCCCTGGGCAGCCTACTCACAGGCACAACAGCCCTGGGGATCAGTGCTTTCCCAGAGACGGAACATCTCATCGTACCCGTTCTCGGCAGAGCGTATTTCCGAAACGGCAAACGTCCGGATCCTTCTCCCACAAGGAAGGTGCCAGCCCTGAAACCTGTTGCTGGTCTTCACCTTCCCTGGGCAGCCTACTCACAGGCACAACAGCCCTGGGGATCAGTGCTTTCCCAGAGATGGAACATCTCATAGTGCCCGCTCTTGGCAGAGCCTTTTTGCAAAACGGCAAACGTCTGGCTCCTTCTCCCACAAGGAAGGTGCCAGCCCTGAAAGCTGTTGCTGGTCTTCACCTTCCCTGGGCAGCCTAGTCACAGGCACAACAGCCCTGGGGATCAGTGCTTTCCCAGAGACGGAACATTTCATCGAATCCGTTCTCGGCAGAGCCATTTTCTGAAATGGGAAACGTCCGGATCCTTCTCCCACAAGGAAGGGGCCAGCCCTGAAAGCTGTTGCTGGTCTTCACCTTCCCTTGGAAGCCTAGTCACAGGCACAACAGCCCTGGGGATCAGTGCTTTCCCAGAGACGGAACATCTCCTCGTGCCCGTTCTCGGCAGAGCCGTTTTCCGAAATGGGAAACGTCCGGCTCCTTCTCCCACAAGGAAGGTGCCAGCCCTGAAAGCTGTTGCTGGTCTTCACCTTCCCTGGACAGCCTACTCACACGCACAACAGCCCTGGGGATCAGTGCTTTCCCAGAGATGGAACATCTCCTCGTGCCCGTTCTCGGCACAGCCTTTTTCCAAAACGGCGAACGTCCGGATCCTTCTCCCACAAGGAAGGTGCCAGCCCTGAAAGCTGTTGCTGATCTTCACCTTCCCTTGGAAACCTAATCACAGGCACAACAGCCCTGGGGATCAGTGCTTTCCCAGAGACGGAACATCTCCTTGTGCCCGTTCTCGGCAGAGCCATTTTTCCGAAAAGGGAAACGTCCGGCTCCTTCTCCCACAAGGAAGGTGCCAGCCCTGAAAGCTGTTGCTGGTCTTGACCTTCCCTTGGCAGCCTAGTCACAGGCACAACAGCCCTCGGGATCTGTGCTTTCCCAGAGACGGAACATCCAATTGTGGCCATTCTAGTCAGAGCCATTTTTCTGAAATGGGAAACGTCCGTCTCCTTCTCCCACAAGGAAGGGGCCAGCCCTGAAAGCTGTTGCTGGTCTTCACCTTCCCTGGGCAACCTATTCACAGGCACAACAGCCCTGGGGATCTGTGCTTTCCCAGAGACGGAACATCCAATTGTGGCCGTTCTAGTCAGAGCCATTTTTCTGAAATGGGAAACGTCCGGATCATTCTCCCACAAGGAAGGTGCCAGCCCTGAAAGCTGTTGCTGGTCTTCACCTTCCCTAGACAGCCTACTCTCAGGCACAACAGCCCTGGGGATCAGTGCTTTCCCAGAGACAGAACATTTCATCGTACCCGTTCTCGGCAGAGCCGTTTTCCGAAAAGGGAAACGTCTGGCTCCTTCTCCCCCAAGGAAGGGGCGAGCCCTGAAAGCTGTTGCTGGTCTTCACCTTCCCTGGGCAACCTATTCACAGGCACAACAGCCCTGGGGATCTGTGCTTTCCCAGAGACGGAACATCTCATCGTACCCGTTCTCGGCAGAGCCATATTCCGAAATGGGAAACGTCCGGCTCCTTCTCCCACAAGGAAGGGGCCAGCCCTGAAAGCTGTTGCTGGTCTTCACCTTCCCTTGGAAGCCTAGTCACAGGCACAACAGCCCTGGGGATCAGTGCTTTCCCAGAGACGGAACATTTCATCGTAGCCGTTCTCGGCAGAGCCGTTTTCCGAAAAGGGAAACGTCCGGATCCTTCTCCAACAAGGAAGGTGCCAGCCCTGAAAGCTGTTGCTTGTCTTCACCTTCCCTTGGCAGCCTAGTAACAGGAACAACAGCCCTGGGGATCAGTGCTTTCCCAGAGACGTAATATCTCCTAGTGCCCGTTCTCGGCACAGCCTTTTTCCAAAACGGCGAACGTCCGGCTCCTTCTCCCACAAGGAAGGTGCCAGCCCTGAAAGCTGTTGCTGGTCTTCACCTTCCCTGGGCAGCCTACTCACAGGCACAACAGCCCTGGGGATCAGTGATTTCCCAGAGATGGAACATCTCATCCTGCCCTTTCTTGGCAGAGCCTTTTTCCAAAAAGGCAAACGTCCGGCTCCTTCTCCCACAAGGAAGGGGCCAGCCCTGAAAGCTGTTGCTGGTCTTCACCTTCCCTGGGCAGCCTACTCACAGGCACAACAGCCCTGGGGATCAGTGCTTTCCCAGAGATGGAACATTTCATCGAATCCGTTCTCGGCAGAGCCATTTTCTGAAATGGGAAACGTCCGGATCCTTCTCCCACAAGGAAGGGGCCAGCCCTGAAAGCTGTTGCTGGTCTTCACCTTCCCTTGGCAGCCTAGTAACAGGCACAACAGCCCTGGGGATCAGTGCTTTCCCAGAGACGGAACATCTCCTCGTGCCCGTTCTCGGCAGAGCCGTTTTCTGAAATGGGAAACGTCCGGATCCTTCTCCCACAAGGAAGCGGCCAGCCCTGAAAGCTTTTGCTGGTCTTCACCTGCCCTTGGCAACCTATTCACAGGCACAACAGCCCTGGGGATCAGTGCTTTCCCAGAGACGGAACATCCAATTGTGGCCGTTCTCGGCAGAGCCATTTTTCCGAAATGGGAAACGTCCGGCTCCTTCTCCCACAAGGAAGGTGCCAGCCCTGAAAGCTGTTGCTGGTCTTCACCTTCCCTGGGCAGCCTACTCACAGGCACAACAGCCCTGGGGATCAGTGCTTTCCCAGAGACGGAATATTTCATCGTACCCGTTCTCGGCAGAGCGTATTTCCGAAACGGCAAACGTCCGGATCCTTCTCCCACAAGGAAGGTGCCAGCCCTGAAACCTGTTGCTGGTCTTCACCTTCCCTGGGCAGCCTACTCACAGGCACAACAGCCCTGGGGATCAGTGCTTTCCCAGAGATGGAACATCTCATAGTGCCCGCTCTTGGCAGAGCCTTTTTGCAAAACGGCAAACGTCTGGCTCCTTCTCCCACAAGGAAGGTGCCAGCCCTGAAAGCTGTTGCTGGTCTTCACCTTCCCTGGGCAGCCTAGTCACAGGCACAACAGCCCTGGGGATCAGTGCTTTCCCAGAGACGGAACATTTCATCGAATCCGTTCTCGGCAGAGCCATTTTCTGAAATGGGAAACGTCCGGATCCTTCTCCCACAAGGAAGGGGCCAGCCCTGAAAGCTGTTGCTGGTCTTCACCTTCCCTTGGAAGCCTAGTCACAGGCACAACAGCCCTGGGGATCAGTGCTTTCCCAGAGACGGAACATCTCCTCGTGCCCGTTCTCGGCAGAGCCGTTTTCCGAAATGGGAAACGTCCGGCTCCTTCTCCCACAAGGAAGGTGCCAGCCCTGAAAGCTGTTGCTGGTCTTCACCTTCCCTGGACAGCCTACTCACAGGCACAACAGCCCTGGGGATCAGTGCTTTCCCAGAGATGGAACATCTCCTCGTGCCCGTTCTCGGCACAGCCTTTTTCCAAAACGGCGAACGTCCGGATCCTTCTCCCACAAGGAAGGTGCCAGCCCTGAAAGCTGTTGCTGATCTTCACCTTCCCTTGGAAACCTAATCACAGGCACAACAGCCCTGGGGATCAGTGCTTTCCCAGAGACGGAACATCTCCTTGTGCCCGTTCTCGGCAGAGCCATTTTTCCGAAAAGGGAAACGTCCGGCTCCTTCTCCCACAAGGAAGGTGCCAGCCCTGAAAGCTGTTGCTGGTCTTGACCTTCCCTTGGCAGCCTAGTCACAGGCACAACAGCCCTCGGGATCTGTGCTTTCCCAGAGACGGAACATCCAATTGTGGCCATTCTAGTCAGAGCCATTTTTCTGAAATGGGAAACGTCCGTCTCCTTCTCCCACAAGGAAGGGGCCAGCCCTGAAAGCTGTTGCTGGTCTTCACCTTCCCTGGGCAACCTATTCACAGGCACAACAGCCCTGGGGATCTGTGCTTTCCCAGAGACGGAACATCCAATTGTGGCCGTTCTAGTCAGAGCCATTTTTCTGAAATGGGAAACGTCCGGATCATTCTCCCACAAGGAAGGTGCCAGCCCTGAAAGCTGTTGCTGGTCTTCACCTTCCCTAGACAGCCTACTCTCAGGCACAACAGCCCTGGGGATCAGTGCTTTCCCAGAGACAGAACATTTCATCGTACCCGTTCTCGGCAGAGCCGTTTTCCGAAAAGGGAAACGTCTGGCTCCTTCTCCCCCAAGGAAGGGGCGAGCCCTGAAAGCTGTTGCTGGTCTTCACCTTCCCTGGGCAACCTATTCACAGGCACAACAGCCCTGGGGATCTGTGCTTTCCCAGAGACGGAACATCTCATCGTACCTCTTCTCGGCAGAGCCATATTCCGAAATGGGAAACGTCCGGCTCCTTCTCCCACAAGGAAGGGGCCAGCCCTGAAAGCTGTTGCTGGTCTTCACCTTCCCTTGGAAGCCTAGTCACAGGCACAACAGCCCTGGGGATCAGTGCTTTCCCAGAGACGGAACATTTCATCGTAGCCGTTCTCGGCAGAGCCGTTTTCCGAAAAGGGAAACGTCCGGATCCTTCTCCGACAAGGAAGGTGCCAGCCCTGAAAGCTGTTGCTGGTCTTCACCTTCCCTTGGAAGCCTAGTCACAGGCACAACAGCCCTGGGGATCAGTGCTTTCCCAGAGACGGAACATCTCCTCGTGCCCGTTCTCGGCATAGCCGTTTTCTGAAAAGGGAAACGTCCGGCTCCTTCTCCCACAAGGAAGGTGCCAGCCCTGAAAGCTGTTGCTGGTTTTCACCTTCCCTGGACAGCCTACTCACAGGCACAACAGCCCTGGGGATCAGTGCTTTCCCAGAGACGGAACATTTCATCGTAGCCGTTCTCGGCAGAGCCGTTTTCCGAAAAGGGAAACGTCCGGATCCTTCTCCGACAAGGAAGGTGCCAGCCCTGAAAGCTGTTGCTGGTCTTCACCTTCCCTGGGCAGCCTAGTAACAGGAACAACAGCCCTGGGGATCAGTGCTTTCCCAGAGACGGAATATCTCCTAGTGCCTGATCTTGGCAGTGCCTTTTCCAAAACGCCGAACGTCCAGCTCATTCTCCCACAAGGAAGGGGCCAGCCCTGAAAGCTGTTGCTGGTCTTCACCTTCCCTGGGCAACCTACTCACAGGCACAGCAGCCCTGGGGATCAGTGCTTTCCCAGAGATGGAACATCTCATCATACCCGTTCTCGGCAGAGCGCATTTCTGAAACGGCAAAACCGGCTCCGTCTCCCACAAGGAAGGTGCCAGCCCTGAAAGCTGTTGCTGGTCTTCACCTTCCCTGGAAAGCCTACTCACAGGCACAACAGCCCTGGGGATCAGTGCTTTCCCAGAGACGGAACATCTCATAGTGCCCGTTCTTGGCAGAGCCATTTTCCAAAACGGCAAACGTCCGGATCCTTCTCCCACAAGGAAGGTGCCAGCCCTGAAAGCTGTTGCTGGTCTTCACCTTCCCTGGGCAGCCTACTCACAGGCACAACAGCCCTGGGGATCAGTGCTTTCCCAGAGACGGAACATCTCATAGTGCCCGTTCTTGGCAGAGCCATTTTCCAAAACGGCGAACGTCCGGCTCCTTCTCCCACAAGGAAGGTGCCAGCCCTGAAAGCTGTTGCTGATCTTCACCTTCCCTTGGAAGCCTAGTCACAGGCACAACAGCCCTGGGGATCAGTGCTTTCCCAGAGACGGAACATCTCCTCGTGCCCGTTCTCGGCAGAGCCGTTTTCTGAAAACGGAAACGTCCGGATCCTTCTCCCACAAGGAAGGTGCCAGCCCTGAAAGCTGTTGCTGGTCTTCACCTTCCCTTGGAAGCCTACTCACAGGCACAACAGCCCTGGGGATCAGTGCTTTCCCAGAGATGGAACATTTCATCGTAGCCGTTCTCGGCAGAGCCGTTTTCCGAAAAGGGAAAAGTCCGGATCCTTCTCCGACAAGGAAGGTGCCAGCCCTGAAAGCTGTTGCTGGTCTTCACCTTCCCTAGACAGCCTACTCACAGGAACAACAGCCCTGGGGATCAGTGCTTTCCCAGAGACGGAACATTTCATCCTACCCATTCTCGGCAGAGCCGTTTTCCGAAAAGGGAAACGTCCGGATGATTCTCCCACAAGGAAGGGGCCAGCCCTGAAAGCTGTTGCTGGTCTTGACCTTCCCTGGGCAGCCTACTCACAGGCACAACAGCCCTGGGGATCAGTGCTTTCCCAGAGATGGAACATCTCATCGTACCTGTTCTCGGCAGAGCGTATTTCCGAAACGGCAAACGTCCGGCTCCTTCTCCCACAAGGAAGGTGCCAGCCCTGAAAGCTGTTGCTGGTCTTCACCTTCCCTGGACAGCCTACTCACAGGCACAACAGCCCTGGGGATCAGTGCTTTCCCAGAGACGGAACATCTCATAGTGCCCGTTCTTGGCAGAGCCATTTTCCAAAACGGCGAACGTCCGGCTCCTTCTCCCACAAGGAAGGTGCCAGCCCTGAAAGCTGTTGCTGGTCTTCACCTTCCCTGGGCAGCCTAGTCACAGGCACAACAGCCCTGGGGATCAGTGCTTTCCCAGATACGGAACATTTCATCGTAGCCTTTCTCGGCAGAGCCTTTTTCCGAAAAGGGAAACGTCCGGATCCTTCTCCCACAAGGAAGGTGCGAGCCCTGAAAGCTGTTGCTGGTCTTCACCTTCCCTGGGCAGCCTAGTCACAGGCACAACAGCCCTGGGGATCAGTGCTTTCCCAGAGACGGAATATCTCCTAGTGCCTGAACTTGGCAGAGCCTTTTCCAAAACGCCGAACGTCCAGCTCATTCTCCCACAAGGAAGGGGCCAGCCCTGAAAGCTGTTGCTGGTCTTCACCTTCCCTGGGCAACCTACTCACAGGCACAGCAGCCCTGGGGATCAGTGCTTTCCCAGAGATGGAACATCTCATCGTACCCGTTCTCGGCAGAGCGCATTTCTGAAACGGCAAACGACCGGCTCCGTCTCCCACAAGGAAGGTGCCAGCCCTGAAAGCTGTTGCTGGTCTTCACCTTCCCTGGGCAGCCTAGTCACAGGCACAACAGCCCTGGGGATCAGTGCTTTCCCAGAGACGGAACATCTACTCGTGCCCGTTCTCGGTAGAGCCATTTTCTGAAATGCGAAACGTCCGGATCGTTCTCCCACAAGGAAGGGGCCAGCCCTGAAAGCTGTTGCTGATCTTCACCTTCCCTTGGAAGCCTAGTCACAGGCACAACAGCCCTGGGGATCAGTGCTTTCCCAGAGACGGAACATCTCCTCGTGCCCGTTCTCGGCATAGCCGTTTTCTGAAAACGGAAACGTCCGGCTCCTTCTCCCACAAGGAAGGTGCCAGCCCTGAAAGCTGTTGCTGGTCTTCACCTTCCCTTGGAAGCCTACTCACAGGCACAACAGCCCTGGGGATCAGTGCTTTCCCAGAGACGGAACATTTCATCGTAGCCGTTCTCGGCAGAGCCGTTTTCCGAAAAGGGAAAAGTCCGGATCCTTCTCCGACAAGGAAGGTGCCAGCCCTGAAAGCTGTTGCTGGTCTTCACCTTCCCTAGACAGCCTACTCACAGGAACAACAGCCCTGGGGATCAGTGCTTTCCCAGAGACGGAACATTTCATCCTACCCATTCTCGGCAGAGCCGTTTTCCGAAAAGGGAAACGTCCGGATGATTCTCCCACAAGGAAGGGGCCAGCCCTGAAAGCTGTTGCTGGTCTTCACCTTCCCTGGGCAGCCTACTCACAGGCACAACAGCCCTGGGGATCAGTGCTTTCCCAGAGACGGAACATTTCATCGTACCCGTTCTCGGCAGAGCCATTTTCCGAAAAGGGAAATGTCCGGATTCTACTCCCACAAGGAAGGTGCCAGCCCTGAAAGCTGTTGCTGGTCTTCACCTTCCCTTGGAAGCATAGTCACAGGCACAACAGCCCTGGGGATCAGTGCTTTCCCAGAGATGGAACATCTCATCGTACCCGTTCTCGGCAGAGCGTATTTCCGAAACGGCAAACGTCCGGATCCTTCTCCCACAAGGAAGGTGCCAGCCCTGAAAGCTGTTGCTGGTCTTCACCTTCCCTGGGCAGCCTAGTCACAGGCACAACAGCCCTGGGGATCAGTGCTTTCCCAGAGACGGAACATCTCATAGTGCCCGTTCTTGGCAGAGCCATTTTCCAAAACGGCGAACGTCCGGCTCCTTCTCCCACAAGGAAGGTGCCAGCCCTGAAAGCTGTTGCTGATCTTCACCTTCCCTTGGCAGCCTAGTCACAGGCACAACAGCCCTGGGGATCAGTGCTTTCCCAGAGACGGAACATCTCTTCATACCCGTTCTCGGCAGAGCCGTATTCCGAAATGGGAAACGTCCGGCTCCTTCTCCCACAAGGAAGGGGCCAGCCCTGAAAGCTGTTGCTGGTCTTCACCTTCCCTGGGCAGCCTAGTCACAGGCACAACAGCCCTGGGGATCAGTGCTTTCCCAGAGACGGAACATTTCATCGAAGCCTTACTCGGCAGAGCCTTTTTCCGAAAAGGGAAACGTCCGGATCCTTCTCCCACAAGGAAGGTGCGAGCCCTGAAAGCTGTTGCTGGTCTTCACCTTCCCTGGGCAGCCTAGTCACAGGCACAACAGCCCTGGGGATCAGTGCTTTCCCAGAGACGGAATATCTCCTAGTGCCTGATCTTGGCAGAGCCTTTTCCAAAACGCCGAACGTCCAGCTCATTCTCCCACAAGGAAGGGGCCAGCCCTGAAAGCTGTTGCTGGTCTTCACCTTCCCTGGGCAACCTACTCAAAGGCACAGCAGCCCTGGGGATCAGTGCTTTCCCAGAGATGGAACATCTCATCGTACCCGTTCTCGGCAGAGCGCATTTCTGAAACGGCAAAACCGGCTCCGTCTCCCACAAGGAAGGTGCCAGCCCTGAAAGCTGTTGCTGGTCTTCACCTTCCCTGGACAGCCTACTCACAGGCACAACAGCCCTGGGGATCAGTGCTTTCCCAGAGACGGAACATCTCATAGTGCCCGTTCTTGGCAGAGCCATTTTCCAAAACGGGAAACGTCCGGCTCCTTCTCCCACAAGGAAGGTGCCAGCCCTGAAAGCTGTTGCTGGTCTTCACCTTCCCTTGGAAGCCTAGTCACAGGCACAACAGCCCTGGGGATCAGTGCTTTCCCAGAGACGGAACATCTCCTCGTGCCCGTTCTCGGCAGAGCCGTTTTCTGAAAACGGAAACGTCCGGCTCCTTCTCCCACAAGGAAGGTGCCAGCCCTGAAAGCTGTTGCTGGTCTTCACCTTCCCTTGGAAGCCTAGTCACAGGCACAACAGCCCTGGGGATCAGTGCTTTCCCAGAGACGGAACATTTCATCGTAGCCGTTCTCGGCAGAGCCGTTTTCCGAAAAGGGAAAAGTCCGGATCCTTCTCCGACAAGGAAGGTGCCAGCCCTGAAAGCTGTTGCTGGTCTTCACCTTCCCTAGACAGCCTACTCACAGGAACAACAGCCCTGGGGATCAGTGCTTTCCCAGAGACGGAACATTTCATCCTACCCATTCTCGGCAGAGCCGTTTTCCGAAAAGGGAAACGTCCGGATGATTCTCCCACAAGGAAGGGGCCAGCCCTGAAAGCTGTTGCTGATCTTCACCTTCCCTTGGAAACCTAATCACAGGCACAACAGCCCTGGGGATCAGTGCTTTCCCAGAGACAGAACATCTCCTTGTACCCGTTCTCGGCAGAGCCATTTTTCCGAAATGGGAAACGTCCGGATCGTTCTCCCACAAGGAAGGTGCCAGCCCTGAAACCTGTTGCTGGTCTTCACCTTCCCTGGGCAGCCTAGTCACAGGCACAACAGCCCTGGGGATCAGTGCTTTCCCAGACACGGAACATCTCATCCTGCCCTTTCTTGCCCAGCCTTTTTCCAAAACGGCGAACGTACGGATCCTTCTCCCACAAGGAAGGTGCCAGCCCTGAAAGCTGTTGCTGGTCTTCACCTTCCCTGGACAGCCTACTCACAGGCACAACAGCCCTGGGGATCAGTGCTTTCCCAGAGACGGAATATCTCCTAGTGCCTGATCTTGGCAGAGCCTTTTCCAAAACGCCGAACGTCCAGCTCATTCTCCCACAAGGAAGGGGCCAGCCCTGAAAGCTGTTGCTGGTCTTCACCTTCCCTGGGCAGCCTACTCACAGGCACAACAGCCCTGGGGATCAGTGCTTTCCCAGAGATGGAACATCTCATCGTACCCGTTCTCGGCAGAGCGTATTTCCGAAACGGCAAACGTCCGGATCCTTTTCCCACAAGGAAGGTGCCAGCCCTGAAAGCTGTTGCTGGTCTTCACCTTCCCTGGACAGCCTACTCACAGGCACAACAGCCCTGGGGATCAGTGCTTTCCCAGAGACGGAACATCTCCTCGTGCCCGTTCTTGGCTGAGCCATTTTCCAAAACGGCGAACGTCCGGCTCCTTCTCACACAAGGAAGGTGCCAGCCCTGAAAGCTGTTGCTGATCTTCACCTTCCCTTGGCAGGCTAGTCACAGGCACAACAGCCCTGGGGATCAGTGCTTTCCCAGAGACGGAACATCTCCTCGTGCCCGTTCTCGGCAGAGACATTTTCTGAAACGGCAAACGTCCGGATCCTTCTCCCACAAGGAAGGGGCCAGCCCTGAAAGCTGTTGCTGGTCTTCACCTTCCCTTGGAAGCCTAGTCACAGGCACAACAGCCCTGGGGATCAGTGCTTTCCCAGAGACGGAACATCTCCTCCTGCCCGTTCTCGGCAGAGCCGTTTTCTGAAAAGGGAAACGTCCGGCTCCTTCTCCCACAAGGAAGTGCCAGCCCTGAAAGCTGTTGCTGGTCTTCACCTTCCCTGGGCAACCTAGTCACAGGCACAACAGCCCTGGGGATCAGTGCTTTCCCAGAGATGGAACATTTCATCGTATCAGTTCTCAGCAGAGCCATTTTCTGAAAGGGGAAACGTCTGGATCCTTCTCCCACAAGGAAGGGGCCAGCCCTGAAACCTGTTGCTGGTCTTCACCTTCCCTGGGCAGCCTAGTCACAGGCACAACAGCCCTGGGGATCAGTACTTTCCCAGAGACGGAATATCTCCTAGTGCCTGATCTTGGCAGAGCCTTTTCCAAAACACCGAACGTCCAGCTCATTCTCCCACAAGGAAGGGGCCAGCCCTGAAAGCTGTTGCTGGTCTTCACCATCCCTGGGCAGCCTAGTCACAGGCACAACAGCCCTGGGGATCAGTGCTTTCCCAGAGACGGAATATCTCCTAGTGCCTGATCTTGGCAGAGCCTTTTCCAAAACGCCGAACGTCCGGCTCCTTCTCCCACAAGGAAGGTGCCAGCCCTGAAAGCTGTTGCTGGTCTTCACCTTCCCTTGGAAGCCTAGTCACAGGCACAACAGCCCTGGGGATCAGTGCTTTCCCAGAGACGGAACATCTCCTCGTGCCCGTTCTCGGCAGAGCCGTTTTCTGAAAACGGAAACGTCCGGCTCCTTCTCCCACAAGGAAGGTGCCAGCCCTGAAAGCTGTTGCTGGTCTTCACCTTCCCTTGGAAGCCTAGTCACAGGCACAACAGCCCTGGGGATCAGTGCTTTCCCAGAGACGGAACATTTCATCGTAGCCGTTCTCGGCAGAGCCGTTTTCCGAAAAGGGAAAAGTCCGGATCCTTCTCCGACAAGGAAGGTGCCAGCCCTGAAAGCTGTTGCTGGTCTTCACCTTCCCTAGACAGCCTACTCACAGGAACAACAGCCCTGGGGATCAGTGCTTTCCCAGAGACGGAACATTTCATCCTACCCATTCTCGGCAGAGCCGTTTTCCGAAAAGGGAAACGTCCGGATGATTCTCCCACAAGGAAGGGGCCAGCCCTGAAAGCTGTTGCTGATCTTCACCTTCCCTTGGAAACCTAATCACAGGCACAACAGCCCTGGGGATCAGTGCTTTCCCAGAGACAGAACATCTCCTTGTACCCGTTCTCGGCAGAGCCATTTTTCCGAAATGGGAAACGTCCGGATCGTTCTCCCACAAGGAAGGTGCCAGCCCTGAAACCTGTTGCTGGTCTTCACCTTCCCTGGGCAGCCTAGTCACAGGCACAACAGCCCTGGGGATCAGTGCTTTCCCAGAGACGGAACATCTCATCCTGCCCTTTCTTGCCCAGCCTTTTTCCAAAACGGCGAACGTACGGATCCTTCTCCCACAAGGAAGGTGCCAGCCCTGAAAGCTGTTGCTGGTCTTCACCTTCCCTGGACAGCCTACTCACAGGCACAACAGCCCTGGGGATCAGTGCTTTCCCAGAGACGGAATATCTCCTAGTGCCTGATCTTGGCAGAGCCTTTTCCAAAACGCCGAACGTCCAGCTCATTCTCCCACAAGGAAGGGGCCAGCCCTGAAAGCTGTTGCTGGTCTTCACCTTCCCTGGGCAGCCTACTCACAGGCACAACAGCCCTGGGGATCAGTGCTTTCCCAGAGATGGAACATCTCATCGTACCCGTTCTCGGCAGAGCGTATTTCCGAAACGGCAAACGTCCGGATCCTTTTCCCACAAGGAAGGTGCCAGCCCTGAAAGCTGTTGCTGGTCTTCACCTTCCCTGGACAGCCTACTCACAGGCACAACAGCCCTGGGGATCAGTGCTTTCCCAGAGACGGAACATCTCCTCGTGCCCGTTCTTGGCTGAGCCATTTTCCAAAACGGCGAACGTCCGGCTCCTTCTCACACAAGGAAGGTGCCAGCCCTGAAAGCTGTTGCTGATCTTCACCTTCCCTTGGCAGGCTAGTCACAGGCACAACAGCCCTGGGGATCAGTGCTTTCCCAGAGACGGAACATCTCCTCGTGCCCGTTCTCGGCAGAGACATTTTCTGAAACGGCAAACGTCCGGATCCTTCTCCCACAAGGAAGGGGCCAGCCCTGAAAGCTGTTGCTGGTCTTCACCTTCCCTTGGAAGCCTAGTCACAGGCACAACAGCCCTGGGGATCAGTGCTTTCCCAGAGACGGAACATCTCCTCCTGCCCGTTCTCGGCAGAGCCGTTTTCTGAAAAGGGAAACGTCCGGCTCCTTCTCCCACAAGGAAGTGCCAGCCCTGAAAGCTGTTGCTGGTCTTCACCTTCCCTGGGCAACCTAGTCACAGGCACAACAGCCCTGGGGATCAGTGCTTTCCCAGAGATGGAACATTTCATCGTATCAGTTCTCAGCAGAGCCATTTTCTGAAAGGGGAAACGTCTGGATCCTTCTCCCACAAGGAAGGGGCCAGCCCTGAAACCTGTTGCTGGTCTTCACCTTCCCTGGGCAGCCTAGTCACAGGCACAACAGCCCTGGGGATCAGTACTTTCCCAGAGACGGAATATCTCCTAGTGCCTGATCTTGGCAGAGCCTTTTCCAAAACACCGAACGTCCAGCTCATTCTCCCACAAGGAAGGGGCCAGCCCTGAAAGCTGTTGCTGGTCTTCACCTTCCCTGGGCAGCCTAGTCACAGGCACAACAGCCCTGGGGATCAGTGCTTTCCCAGAGACGGAATATCTCCTAGTGCCTGATCTTGGCAGAGCCTTTTCCAAAACGCCGAACGTCCGGCTCCTTCTCCCACAAGGAAGGTGCCAGCCCTGAAAGCTGTTGCTGGTCTTCACCTTCCCTGGACAGCCTACTCACAGGCACAACAGCCCTGGGGATCAGTGCTTTCCCAGAGACGGAACATCTCCTCGTGCCCGTTCTTGGCTGAGCCATTTTCCAAAACGGCGAACGTCCGGCTACTTCTCCCACAAGGAAGGTGCCAGCCCTGAAAGCTGTTGCTGATCTTCACCTTCCCTTGGAAACCTAATCACAGGCACAACAGCACTGGGGATCAGTGCTTTCCCAGAGACGGAACATCTCATCGTACCCGTTCTCGGCAGAGCGTATTTCCGAAAGGGCAAACGTCCGGATCCTTCTCCCACAAGGAAGGTGCCAGCCCTGAAAGCTGTTGCTGATCTTCACCTTCCCTTGGAAAACTAATCACAGGCACAACAGCCCTGGGGATCAGTGCTTTCCCAGAGACGGAACATCTCCTTGTGCCTGTTCTCGCCAGAGCCATTTTTCCGAAATGGGAAACGTCCGGCACCTTCTCCCACAAGGAAGGTGCCAGCCCTGAAACCTGTTGCTGGTCTTCACCTTCCCTGGGCAGCCTAGTCACAGGCACAACAGCCCTGGGGATCAGTGCTTTCCCAGAGACGGAATATCTCCTAGTGCTTGATCTTGGCAGAGCCTTTTCCAAAACGCCGAACGTCCAGCTCATTCTCCCACAAGGAAGGGGCCAGCCCTGAAAGCTGTTGCTGGTCTTCACCTTCCCTGGGCAGCCTAGTCACAGGCACAACAGCCCTGGGGATCAGTGCTTTCCCAGAGACGGAATATCTCCTAGTGCCTGATCTTGGCAGAGCCTTTTCCAAAACGCCGAACGTCCGGCTCCTTCTCCCACAAGGAAGGTGCCAGCCCTGAAAGCTGTTGCTGGTCTTCACCTTCCCTGGACAGCCTACTCACAGGCACAACAGCCCTGGGGATCAGTGCTTTCCCAGAGATGCAACATCTCATCGTGCCCGTTCTCGGCACAGCCTTTTTCCAAAACGGCGAACGTCCGGATCCTTCTCCCACAAGGAAGGGGCCAGCCCTGAAAGCTGTTGCTGATCTTCACCTTCCCTGGGCAGCCTAGTCACAGGCACAACAGCCCTGGGGATCAGTGCTTTCCCAGAGACAGAACATCTCCTTGTACCCGTTCTCGGCAGAGCCATTTTTCCGAAATGGGAAACGTCCGGATCGTTCTCCCACAAGGAAGGTGCCAGCCCTGAAACCTGTTGCTGGTCTTCACCTTCCCTGGGCAGCCTAATCACAGGCACAACAGCCCTGGGGATCAGTGCTTTCCCAGACACGGAACATCTCATCCTGCCCTTTCTTGCCCAGCCTTTTTCCAAAACGGCAAACGTCCGGATCCTTCTCCCACAAGGAAGTTGCCAGCCCTGAAAGCTGTTGCTGGTCTTCACCTTCCCTGGACAGCCTACTCACAGGCACAACAGCCCTGGGGATCAGTGCTTTCCCAGAGACGGAACATTTCATCGAACCCGTTCTCGGCAGAGCCATTTTCTGAAACGGCGAACGTCTGGCTCCTTCTCCCACAAGGAAGGTGCCAGCCCTGAAAGCTGTTGCTGATCTTCACCTTCCCTTGGAAAACTAATCACAGGCACAACAGCCCTGGGGATCAGTGCTTTCCCAGAGACGGAACATCTCCTCGTGCCCGTTCTCGGCAGAGCCATTTTTCCGAAATGGGAAACGTCCGGCTCCTTCTCCCACAAGGAAGGTGCCAGCCCTGAAAGCTGTTGCTGGTCTTCACCTTCCCTGGGCAGCCTAGTCACAGGCACAACAGCCCTGGGGATCAGTGCTTTCCCAGAGACGGAACATTTCATCGTATCCGTTCTCAGCAGAGCCATTTTCTGAAAGGGAAACGTCCGGCTCCTTCTCCCACAAGGAAGGGGCCAGCCCTGAAAGCTGTTGCTGGTCTTCACCTTCCCTGGGCAGCCTAGTCACAGGCACAACAGCCCTGGGGATCAGTGCTTTCCCAGAGACGGAATATCTCCTAGTGCCTGATCTTGGCAGAGCCTTTTCCAAAACGCCGAACGTCCAGCTCATTCTCCCACAAGGAAGGGGCCAGCCCTGAAAGCTGTTGCTGGTCTTCACCTTCCCTGGGCAGCCTACTCACAGGCACAACAGCCCTGGGGATCAGTGCTTTCCCAGAGATGGAACATCTCATCGTACCCGTTCTCGGCAGAGCGTATTTCCGAAACGGCAAACGTCCGGATCCTTTTCCCACAAGGAAGGTGCCAGCCCTGAAAGCTGTTGCTGGTCTTCACCTTCCCTGGACAGCCTACTCACAGGCACAACAGCCCTGGGGATCAGTGCTTTCCCAGAGACGGAACATCTCCTCGTGCCCGTTCTTGGCTGAGCCATTTTCCAAAACGGCGAACGTCCGGCTCCTTCTCCCACAAGGAAGGTGCCAGCCCTGAAAGCTGTTGCTGATCTTCACCTTCCCTTGGCAGGCTAGTCACAGGCACAACAGCCCTGGGGATCAGTGCTTTCCCAGAGACGGAACATCTCCTCGTGCCCGTTCTCGGCAGAGACATTTTCTGAAACGGCAAACGTCCGGATCCTTCTCCCACAAGGAAGGGGCCAGCCCTGAAAGCTGTTGCTGGTCTTCACCTTCCCTTGGAAGCCTAGTCACAGGCAAAACAGCCCTGGGGATCAGTGCTTTCCCAGAGACGGAACATCTCCTCCTGCCCGTTCTCGGCAGAGCCGTTTTCTGAAAAGGGAAACGTCCGGCTCCTTCTCCCACAAGGAAGTGCCAGCCCTGAAAGCTGTTGCTGGTCTTCACCTTCCCTGGGCAACCTATTCACAGGCACAACAGCCCTGGGGATCAGTGCTTTCCCAGAGATGGAACATTTCATCGTATCAGTTCTCAGCAGAGCCATTTTCTGAAAGGGGAAACGTCTGGATCCTTCTCCCACAAGGAAGGTGCCAGCCCTGAAACCTGTTGCTGGTCTTCACCTTCCCTGGGCAGCCTAGTCACAGGCACAACAGCCCTGGGGATCAGTACTTTCCCAGAGACGGAATATCTCCTAGTGCCTGATCTTGGCAGAGCCTTTTCCAAAACACCGAACGTCCAGCTCATTCTCCCACAAGGAAGGGGCCAGCCCTGAAAGCTGTTGCTGGTCTTCACCTTCCCTGGGCAGCCTAGTCACAGGCACAACAGCCCTGGGGATCAGTGCTTTCCCAGAGACGGAATATCTCCTAGTGCCTGATCTTGGCAGAGCCTTTTCCAAAACGCCGAACGTCCGGCTCCTTCTCCCACAAGGAAGGTGCCAGCCCTGAAAGCTGTTGCTGGTCTTCACCTTCCCTGGACAGCCTACTCACAGGCACAACAGCCCTGGGGATCAGTGCTTTCCCAGAGACGGAACATCTCCTCGTGCCCGTTCTTGGCTGAGCCATTTTCCAAAACGGCGAACGTCCGGATCCTTCTCCCACAAGGAAGGTGCCAGCCCTGAAAGCTGTTGCTGATCTTCACCTTCCCTTGGAAACCTAATCACAGGCACAACAGCACTGGGGATCAGTGCTTTCCCAGAGACGGAACATCCAATTGTGGCCGTTCTCGGTAGAGCCATTTTTCCGAAAAGGGAAACGTCCGGCTCCTTCTCCCACAAGGAAGGTGCCAGCCCTGAAAGCTGTTGCTGATCTTCACCTTCCCTTGGAAAACTAATCACAGGCACAACAGCCCTGGGGATCAGTGCTTTCCCAGAGACGGAACATCTCCTTGTGCCTGTTCTCGCCAGAGCCATTTTTCCGAAATGGGAAACGTCCGGCTCCTTCTCCCACAAGGAAGGTGCCAGCCCTGAAACCTGTTGCTGGTCTTCACCTTCGCTGGGCAGCCTAGTCACAGGCACAACAGCCCTGGGGATCAGTGCTTTCCCAGAGACGGAATATCTCCTAGTGCCTGATCTTGGCAGAGCCTTTTCCAAAACGCCGAACGTCCAGCTCATTCTCCCACAAGGAAGGTGCCAGCCCTGAAAGCTGTTGCTGGTCTTCACCTTCCCTGGGCAGCCTAGTCACAGGCACAACAGCCCTGGGGATCAGTGCTTTCCCAGAGACGGAATATCTCCTAGTGCCTGATCTTGGCAGAGCCTTTTCCAAAACGCCGAACGTCCAGCTCATTCTCCCACAAGGAAGGGGCCAGCCCTGAAAGCTGTTGCTGGTCTTCACCTTCCCTGGGCAGCCTACTCACAGGCACAACAGCCCTGGGGATCAGTGCTTTCCCAGAGATGGAACATCTCATCGTACCCGTTCTCGGCAGAGCGTATTTCCGAAACGGCAAACGTCCGGATCCTTTTCCCACAAGGAAGGTGCCAGCCCTGAAAGCTGTTGCTGGTCTTCACCTTCCCTGGACAGCCTACTCACAGGCACAACAGCCCTGGGGATCAGTGCTTTCCCAGAGACGGAACATCTCCTCGTGCCCGTTCTTGGCTGAGCCATTTTCCAAAACGGCGAACGTCCGGCTCCTTCTCCCACAAGGAAGGTGCCAGCCCTGAAAGCTGTTGCTGATCTTCACCTTCCCTTGGCAGGCTAGTCACAGGCACAACAGCCCTGGGGATCAGTGCTTTCCCAGAGACGGAACATCTCCTCGTGCCCGTTCTCGGCAGAGACATTTTCTGAAACGGCAAACGTCCGGATCCTTCTCCCACAAGGAAGGGGCCAGCCCTGAAAGCTGTTGCTGGTCTTCACCTTCCCTTGGAAGCCTAGTCACAGGCACAACAGCCCTGGGGATCAGTGCTTTCCCAGAGACGGAACATCTCCTCCTGCCCGTTCTCGGCAGAGCCGTTTTCTGAAAAAGGAAACGTCCGGCTCCTTCTCCCACAAGGAAGTGCCAGCCCTGAAAGCTTTTGCTGGTCTTCACCTGCCCTGGGCAACCTAGTCACAGGCACAACAGCCCTGGGGATCAGTGCTTTCCCAGAGATGGAACATTTCATCGTATCAGTTCTCAGCAGAGCCATTTTCTGAAAGGGGAAACGTCTGGATCCTTCTCCCACAAGGAAGGTGCCAGCCCTGAAACCTGTTGCTGGTCTTCACCTTCCCTGGGCAGCCTAGTCACAGGCACAACAGCCCTGGGGATCAGTGCTTTCCCAGAGACAGAATATCTCCTAGTGCCTGATCTTGGCAGAGCCTTTTCCAAAACACCGAACGTCCAGCTCATTCTCCCACAAGGAAGGGGCCAGCCCTGAAAGCTGTTGCTGGTCTTCACCTTCCCTGGGCAGCCTAGTCACAGGCACAACAGCCCTGGGGATCAGTGCTTTCCCAGAGACGGAACATCCAATTGTGGCCGTTCTCGGTAGAGCCATTTTTCCGAAAAGGGAAACGTCCGGCTCCTTCTCCCACAAGGAAGGTGCCAGCCCTGAAAGCTGTTGCTGGTCTTCACCTTCCCTTGGAAGCCTACTCACAGGCACAACAGCCCTGGGGATCAGTGCTTTCTCAGAGACGGAACATCTCATCGTACCCGTTCTCGGCAGAGCGTATTTCCGAAAGGGCAAACGTCCGGATCCTTCTCCCACAAGGAAGGTGCCAGCCCTGAAAGCTGTTGCTGATCTTCACCTTCCCTTGGAAAACTAATCACAGGCACAACAGCCCTGGGGATCAGTGCTTTCCCAGAGACGGAACATCTCCTTGTGCCTGATCTTGGCAGAGCCTTTTCCAAAACGCCGAACGTCCGGCTCCTTCTCCCACAAGGAAGGTGCCAGCCCTGAAAGCTGTTGCTGGTCTTCACCTTCCCTGGACAGCCTACTCACAGGCAAAACAGCCCTGGGGATCAGTGCTTTCCCAGAGACGGAACATCTCCTCGTGCCCGTTCTCGGCAGAGCCATTTTCCAAAACGGCGAACGTCCGGCTCCTTCTCCCACAAGGAAGGTGCCAGCCCTGAAAGCTGTTGCTGATCTTCACCTTCCCTTGGAAACCTAATCACAGGCACAACAGCCCTGGGGATCAGTGCTTTCCCAGAGACGGAACATCTCCTTGTGCCCGTTCTCGGCAGAGCCATTTTTCCGAAATGGGAAACGTCCGGATCGTTCTCCCACAAGGAAGGTGCCAGCCCTGAAACCTGTTGCTGGTCTTCACCTTCCCTGGGCAGCCTACTCACAGGCACAACAGCCCTGGGGATCAGTGCTTTCCCAGAGACGGAACATCTCATCCTGCCCTTTCTTGCAGAGCCTTTTTCCAAAACGGCAAACGTCCGGATCCTTCTCCCACAAGGAAGTTGCCAGCCCTGAAAGCTGTTGCTGGTCTTCACCTTCCCTGGACAGCCTACTCACAGGCACAACAGCCCTGGGGATCAGTGCTTTCCCAGAGACGGAACATTTCAACGAATCCGTTCTCGGCAGAGCCATTTTCTGAAATGGGAAACGTCTGGATCCTTCTCCCACAAGGAAGGTGCCAGCCCTGAAAGCTGTTGCTGGTCTTCACCTTCCCTGGGCAGCCTAGTCACAGGCACAACAGCCCTGGGGATCAGTGCTTTCCCAGAGATGGAACATCTCATTGTGCCCGTTCTCGGCACAGCCTTTTTCCAAAACGGCGAACGTCCGGATCCTTCTCCCACAAGGAAGGTGCCAGCCCTGAAAGCTGTTGCTGATCTTCACCTTCCCTTGGAAAACTAATCACAGGCACAACAGCCCTGGGGATCAGTGCTTTCCCAGAGACGGAACATCTCCTTGTGCCCGTTCTCGGCAGAGCCATTTTTCCGAAATGGGAAACGTCCGGCTCCTTCTCCCACAAGGAAGGTGCCAGCCCTGAAACCTGTTCCTGGTCTTCACCTTCCCTGGGCAGCCTAGTCACAGGCACAACAGCCCTGGGGATCAGTGCTTTCCCAGAGACGGAATATCTCCTAGTGCCTGATCTTGGCAGAGCCTTTTCCAAAACGCCGAACGTCCAGCTCATTCTCCCACAAGGAAGGTGCCAGCCCTGAAAGCTGTTGCTGGTCTTCACCTTCCCTGGACAGCCTACTCACAGGCACAACAGCCCTGGGGATCAGTGCTTTCCCAGAGATGGAACATCTCATCGTACCCGTTCTCGGCAGAGCGTATTTCCGAAACGGCAAACGTCCGGATCCTTTTCCCACAAGGAAGGTGCCAGCCCTGAAACCTGTTGCTGGTCTTCACCTTCCCTGGGCAGCCTAGTCACAGGCACAACAGCCCTGGGGATCAGTGCTTTCCCAGAGACGGAATATCTCCTAGTGCCTGATCTTGGCAGAGCCTTTTCCAAAACGCCGAACGTCCGGCTCCTTCTCCCACAAGGAAGGTGCCAGCCCTGAAAGCTGTTGCTGGTCTTCACCTTCCCTGGACAGCCTACTCACAGGCACAACAGCCCTGGGGATCAGTGCTTTCCCAGAGACGGAACATCTCCTCGTGCCCGTTCTTGGCTGTGACATTTTCCAAAACGGCGAACGTCCGGCTCCTTCTCCCACAAGGAAGGTGCCAGCCCTGAAAGCTGTTGCTGATCTTCACCTTCCCTTGGAAACCTAATCACAGGCACAACAGCCCTGGGGATCAGTGCTTTCCCAGAGACGGAACATCTCCTTGTGCCCGTTCTCGGCAGAGCAATTTTTCCGAAATGGGAAACGTCCGGATCGTTCTCCCACAAGGAAGGTGCCAGCCCTGAAACCTGTTGCTGGTCTTCACCTTCCCTGGGCAGCCTACTCACAGGCACAACAGCCCTGGGGATCAGTGCTTTCCCAGAGACGGAACATCTCATCCTGCCCTTTCTTGCAGAGCCTTTTTCCAAAACGGCAAACGTCCGGATCCTTCTCCCACAAGGAAGGTGCCAGCCCTGAAAGCTGTTGCTGGTCTTCACCTTCCCTGGACAGCCTACTCACAGGCACAACAGCCCTGGGGATCAGTGCTTTCCCAGAGACGGAACATTTCAACGAATCCGTTCTCGGCAGAGCCATTTTCTGAAATGGGAAACGTCTGGATCCTTCTCCCACAAGGAAGGTGCCAGCCCTGAAAGCTGTTGCTGGTCTTCACCTTCCCTGGGCAGCCTAGTCACAGGCACAACAGCCCTGGGGATCAGTGCTTTCCCAGAGATGGAACATCTCATCGTGCCCGTTCTCGGCAGAGCGTATTTCCGAAAGGGCAAACGTCCGGATCCTTCTCCCACAAGGAAGGTGCCAGCCCTGAAAGCTGTTGCTGATCTTCACCTTCCCTTGGAAAACTAATCACAGGCACAACAGCCCTGGGGATCAGTGCTTTCCCAGAGACGGAACATCTCCTTGTGCCTGTTCTCGCCAGAGCCATTTTTCCGAAATGGGAAACGTCCGGCTCCTTCTCCCACAAGGAAGGTGCCAGCCCTGAAACCTGTTGCTGGTCTTCACCTTCCCTGGGCAGCCTAGTCACAGGCACAACAGCCCTGGGGATCAGTGCTTTCCCAGAGACGGAATATCTCCTAGTGCCTGATCTTGGCAGAGCCTTTTCCAAAACGCCGAACGTCCAGCTCATTCTCCCACAAGGAAGGGGCCAGCCCTGAAAGCTGTTGCTGGTCTTCACCTTCCCTGGGCAGCCTAGTCACAGGCACAACAGCCCTGGGGATCAGTGCTTTCCCAGAGACGGAATATCTCCTAGTGCCTGATCTGGGCAGAGCCTTTTCCAAAACGCCGAACGTCCGGCTCCTTCTCCCACAAGGAAGGTGCCAGCCCTGAAAGCTGTTGCTGGTCTTCACCTTCCCTGGACAGCCTACTCACAGGCACAACAGCCCTGGGGATCAGTGCTTTCCCAGAGACGGAACATCTCCTCGTGCCCGTTCTTGGCTGAGCCATTTTCCAAAACGGCGAACGTCCGGCTCCTTCTCCCACAAGGAAGGTGCCAGCCCTGAAACCTGTTGCTGATCTTCACCTTCCATTGGCAGGCTAGTCACAGGCACAACAGCCCTGGGGATCAGTGCTTTCCCAGAGACGGAACATCTCCTCGTGCCCGTTCTCGGCAGAGCCATTTTCTGAAACGGCAAACGTCCGGATCCTTCTCCCACAAGGAAGGGGCCAGCCCTGAAACCTGTTGCTGGTCTTCACCTTCCCTGGGCAGCCTAGTCACAGGCACAACAGCCCTGGGGATCAGTGCTTTCCCAGAGACGGAACATCTCCTCCTGCCCGTTCTCGGCAGAGCCGTTTTCTGAAAAGGGAAACGTCCGGCTCCTTCTCCCACAAGGAAGTGCCAGCCCTGAAAGCTTTTGCTGGTCTTCACCTGCCCTGGGCAACCTATTCACAGGCACAACAGCCCTGGGGATCAGTGCTCTCCCAGAGACGGAACATCCAATTGTGGCCGTTCTCGGCAGAGCCATTTTTCCGAAATGGGAAACGTCCGGCTCCTTCTCCCACAAGGAAGGTGCCAGCCCTGAAAGCTGTTGCTGGTGTTCACCTTCCCTTGGAAGCCTACTCACAGGCACAACAGCCCTGGGGATCAGTGCTTTCTCAGAGACGGAACATCTCATCGTACCCATTCTCGGCAGAGCGTATTTCCGAAAGGGCAAACGTCTGGATCCTTCTCCCACAAGGAAGGTGCCAGCCCTGAAAGCTGTTGCTGGTCTTCACCTTCCCTGGGCAGCCTACTCACAGGCACAACTGCCCTGGGGATCAGTGCTTTCCCAGAGATGGAACATCTCATCGTGCCCGTTCTCGGCACAGCCTTTTTCCAAAACGGCGAACGTCCGGATCCTTCTCCCACAAGGAAGGTGCCAGCCCTGAAAGCTGTTGCTGATCTTCACCTTCCCTTGGAAACCTAATCACAGGCACAACAGCCCTGGGGATCAGTGCTTTCCCAGAGACGGAACATCTCCTTGTGCCTGTTCTCGCCAGAGCCATTTTTCCGAAATGGGAAACGTCCGGCTCCTTCTCCCACAAGGAAGGTGCAAGCCCTGAAACCTGTTGCTGGTCTTCACCTTCCCTGGGCAGCCTAGTCACAGGCACAACAGCCCTGGGGATCAGTGCTTTCCCAGAGATGGAACATTTCATCGTATCCGTTCTCAGCAGAGCCATTTTCTGAAAGGGGAAACGTCTGGATCCTTCTCCCACAAGGAAGGTGCCAGCCCTGAAAGCTGTTGCTGGTCTTCACCTTCCCTGGGCAGCCTAGTCACAGGCACAACAGCCCTGGGGATCAGTGCTTTCCCAGAGACGGAATATCTCCTAGTGCCTGATCTTGGCAGAGCCTTTTCCAAAACGCCGAACGTCCAGCTCATTCTCCCACAAGGAAGGGGCCAGCCCTGAAAGCTGTTGCTGGTCTTCACCTTCCCTGGGCAGCCTAGTCACAGGCACAACAGCCCTGGGGATCAGTGCTTTCCCAGAGACGGAATATCTCCTAGTGCCTGATCTTGGCAGAGCCTTTTCCAAAACGCCGAACGTCCGGCTCCTTCTCCCACAAGGAAGGTGCCAGCCCTGAAAGCTGTTGCTGGTCTTCACCTGCCCTGGACAGCCTACTCACAGGCACAACAGCCCTGGGGATCAGTGCTTTCCCAGAGACGGAACATCTCCTCGTGCCCGTTCTTGGCTGTGCCATTTTCCAAAACGGCGAACGTCCGGCTCCTTCTCCCACAAGGAAGGTGCCAGCCCTGAAAGCTGTTGCTGATCTTCACCTTCCCTTGGAAACCTAATCACAGGCACAACAGCCCTGGGGATCAGTGCTTTCCCAGAGACGGAACATCTCCTTGTGCCCGTTCTCGGCAGAGCCATTTTTCCGAAATGGGAAACGTCCGGATCGTTCTCCCACAAGGAAGGTGCCAGCCCTGAAACCTGTTGCTGGTCTTCACCTTCCCTGGGCAGCCTACTCACAGGCACAACAGCCCTGGGGATCAGTGCTTTCCCAGAGACGGAACATCTCATCCTGCCCTTTCTTGCAGAGCCTTTTTCCAAAACGGCAAACGTCCGGATCCTTCTCCCACAAGGAAGTTGCCAGCCCTGAAAGCTGTTGCTGGTCTTCACCTTCCCTGGACAGCCTACTCACAGGCACAACAGCCCTGGGGATCAGTGCTTTCCCAGAGACGGAACATTTCAACGAATCCGTTCTCGGCAGAGCCATTTTCTGAAATGGGAAACGTCTGGATCCTTCTCCCACAAGGAAGGTGCCAGCCCTGAAAGCTGTTGCTGGTCTTCACCTTCCCTGGGCAGCCTAGTCACAGGCACAACAGCCCTGGGGATCAGTGCTTTCCCAGAGATGGAACATCTCATCGTGCCCGTTCTCGGCACAGCCTTTTTCCAAAACGGCGAACGTCCGGCTCCTTCTCCCACAAGGAAGGTGCCAGCCCTGAAACCTGTTCCTGGTCTTCACCTTCCCTGGGCAGCCTAGTCACAGGCACAACAGCCCTGGGGATCAGTGCTTTCCCAGAGACGGAATATCTCCTAGTGCCTGATCTTGGCAGAGCCTTTTCCAAAACGCCGAACGTCCAGCTCATTCTCCCACAAGGAAGGTGCCAGCCCTGAAAGCTGTTGCTGGTCTTCACCTTCCCTGGGCAGCCTACTCACAGGCACAACAGCCCTGGGGATCAGTGCTTTCCCAGAGATGGAACATCTCATCGTACCCGTTCTCGGCAGAGCGTATTTCCGAAACGGCAAACGTCCGGATCCTTTTCCCACAAGGAAGGTGCCAGCCCTGAAACCTGTTGCTGGTCTTCACCTTCCCTGGGCAGCCTAGTCACAGGCACAACAGCCCTGGGGATCAGTGCTTTCCCAGAGACGGAATATCTCCTAGTGCCTGATCTTGGCAGAGCCTTTTCCAAAACGCCGAACGTCCAGCTCATTCTCCCACAAGGAAGGGGCCAGCCCTGAAAGCTGTTGCTGGTCTTCACCTTCCCTGGGCAGCCTACTCACAGGCACAACAGCCCTGGGGATCAGTGCTTTCCCAGAGACGGAACATCTCCTCGTGCCCGTTCTTGGCTGTGCCATTTTCCAAAACGGCGAACGTCCGGCTCCTTCTCCCACAAGGAAGGTGCCAGCCCTGAAAGCTGTTGCTGGTCTTCACCTTCCCTGGACAGCCTACTCACAGGCACAACAGCCCTGGGGATCAGTGCTTTCCCAGAGACGGAACATCTCCTTGTGCCCGTTCTCGGCAGAGCCATTTTTCCGAAATGGGAAACGTCCGGATCGTTCTCCCACAAGGAAGGTGCCAGCCCTGAAACCTGTTGCTGGTCTTCACCTTCCCTGGGCAGCCTACTCACAGGCACAACAGCCCTGGGGATCAGTGCTTTCCCAGAGACGGAACATCTCATCCTGCCCTTTCTTGCAGAGCCTTTTTCCAAAACGGCAAACGTCCGGATCCTTCTCCCACAAGGAAGCTGCCAGCCCTGAAAGCTGTTGCTGGTCTTCACCTTCCCTGGGCAGCCTACTCACAGGCACAACAGCCCTGGGGATCAGTGCTTTCCCAGAGACGGAACATTTCAACGAATCCGTTCTCGGCAGAGCCATTTTCTGAAATGGGAAACGTCTGGATCCTTCTCCCACAAGGAAGGTGCCAGCCCTGAAAGCTGTTGCTGGTCTTCACCTTCCCTGGGCAGCCTAGTCACAGGCACAACAGCCCTGGGGATCAGTGCTTTCCCAGAGATGGAACATCTCATGGTGCCCGTTCTCGGCAAAGCCTTTTTCCAAAACGGCGAACGTCCGGATCCTTCTCCCACAAGGAAGGTGCCAGCCCTGAAAGCTGTTGCTGATCTTCACCTTCCCTTGGAAAACTAATCACAGGCACAACAGCCCTGGGGATCAGTGCTTTCCCAGAGACGGAACATCTCCTTGTGCCCGTTCTCGGCAGAGCCATTTTTCCGAAATGGGAAACGTCCGGCTCCTTCTCCCACAAGGAAGGTGCCAGCCCTGAAACCTGTTACTGGTCTTCACCTTCCCTGGGCAGCCTAGTCACAGGCACAACAGCCCTGGGGATCAGTGCTTTCCCAGAGACGGAATATCTCCTAGTGCCTGATCTTGGCAGAGCCTTTTCCAAAACGCCGAACGTCCAGCTCATTCTCCCACAAGGAAGGGGCCAGCCCTGAAAGCTGTTGCTGATCTTCACCTTCACTTGGCAGGCTAGTCACAGGCACAACAGCCCTGGGGATCAGTGCTTTCCCAGAGACGGAACATCCAATTGTGGCCGTTCTCGGCAGAGCCATTTTTCCGAAATGGGAAACGTCCGGCTCCTTCTCCCACAAGGAAGGTGCCAGCCCTGAAAGCTGTTGCTGGTCTTCACCTTCCCTTGGAAGCCTACTCACAGGCACAACAGCCCTGGGGATCAGTGCTTTCTCAGAGACGGAACATCTCATCGTACCCATTCTCGGCAGAGCGTATTTCCGAAAGGGCAAACGTCTGGATCCTTCTCCCACAAGGAAGGTGCCAGCCCTGAAAGCTGTTGCTGGTCTTCACCTTCCCTGGGCAGCCTACTCACAGGCACAACAGCCCTGGGGATCAGTGCTTTCCCAGAGATGGAACATCTCATCGTGCCCGTTCTCGGCACAGCCTTTTTCCAAAACGGCGAACGTCCGGATCATTCTCCCACAAGGAAAGTGCCAGCCCTGAAAGCTGTTGCTGGTCTTCACCTTCCCTTGGAAACCTAATCACAGGCACAACAGCCCTGGGGATCAGTGCTTTCCCAGAGATGGAACATCTCATCGTACCCGTTCTCGGCAGAGCGTATTTCCGAAACGGCAAACGTCCGGATCCTTTTCCCACAAGGAAGGTGCCAGCCCTGAAAGCTGTTGCTGGTCTTCACCTTCCCTGGACAGCCTACTCACAGGCACAACAGCCCTGGGGATCAGTGCTTTCCCAGAGACGGAACATCTCCTCGTGCCCGTTCTTGGCTGAGCCATTTTCCAAAACGGCGAACGTCCGGCTCCTTCTCCCACAAGGAAGGTGCCAGCCCTGAAAGCTGTTGCTGATCTTCACCTTCCCTTGGCAGGCTAGTCACAGGCACAACAGCCCTGGGGATCAGTGCTTTCCCAGAGACGGAACATCTCCTCCTGCCCGTTCTCGGCAGAGCCGTTTTCTGAAAAGGGAAACGTCCGGCTCCTTCTCCCACAAGGAAGTTGCCAGCCCTGAAAGCTTTTGCTGGTCTTCACCTGCCCTGGGCAACCTATTCACAGGCACAACAGCCCTGGGGTTCAGTGCTTTCCCAGAGACGGAACATCCAATTGTGGCCGTTCTCGGCAGAGCCATTTTTCCGAAATGGGAAACGTCCGGCTCCTTCTCCCACAAGGAAGGTGCCAGCCCTGAAAGCTGTTGCTGGTCTTCACCTTCCCTTGGAAGCCTACTCACAGGCACAACAGCCCTGGGGATCAGTGCTTTCCCAGAGACGGAACATCTCATCGTACCCATTCTCGGCAGAGCGTATTTCCGAAAGGGCAAACGTCTGGATCCTTCTCTCACAAGGAAGGTGCCAGCCCTGAAAGCTGTTGCTGGTCTTCACCTTCCCTGGGCAGCCTACTCACAGGCACAACTGCCCTGGGGATCAGTGCTTTCCCAGAGATGGAACATCTCATCGTGCCCGTTCTCGGCACAGCCTTTTTCCAAAATGGCGAACGTCCGGATCCTTCTCCCACAAGGAAGGTGCCAGCCCTGAAAGCTGTTGCTGATCTTCACCTTCCCTTGGAAAACTAATCACAGGCACAACAGCCCTGGGGATCAGTGCTTTCCCAGAGACGGAACATCTCCTTGTGCCTGTTCTCACCAGAGCCATTTTTCCGAAATGGGAAACGTCCGGCTCCTTCTCCCACAAGGAAGGTGCCAGCCCTGAAACCTGTTGCTGGTCTTCACCTTCCCTGGGCAGCCTAGTCACAGGCACAACAGCCCTGGGGATCAGTGCTTTCCCAGAGATGGAACATCTCATCGTATCCGTTCTCAGCAGAGCCATTTTCTGAAAGGGGAAACGTCTGGATCCTTCTCCCACAAGGAAGGTGCCAGCCCTGAAACCTGTTGCTGGTCTTCACCTTCCCTGGGCAGCCTAGTCACAGGCACAACAGCCCTGGGGATCAGTGCTTTCCCAGAGACGGAATATCTCCTAGTGACTGATCTTGGCAGAGCCTTTTCCAAAACGCCGAACGTCCAGCTCATTCTCCCACAAGGAAGGGGCCAGCCCTGAAAGCTGTTGCTGGTCTTCACCTTCCCTGGGCAGCCTAGTCACAGGCACAACAGCCCTGGGGATCAGTGCTTTCCCAGAGACGGAATATCTCCTTGTGCCTGATCTTGGCAGAGCCTTTTCCAAAACGCCGAACGTCCGGCTCCTTCTCCCACAAGGAAGGTGCCAGCCCTGAAAGCTGTTGCTGGTCTTCACCTTCCCTGGACAGCCTACTCACAGGCACAACTGCCCTGGGGATCAGTGCTTTCCCAGAGATGGAACATCTCATCGTGCCCGTTCTCGGCACAGCCTTTTTCCAAAACGGCGAACGTCCGGATCCTTCTCCCACAAGGAAGGTGCCAGCCCTGAAAGCTGTTGCTGATCTTCACCTTCCCTTGGAAACCTAATCACAGGCACAACAGCCCTGGGGATCAGTGCTTTCCCAGAGACGGAACATCCAATTGTGGCCGTTCTCGGTAGAGCCATTTTTCCGAAATGGGAAACGTCCGGCTCCTTCTCCCACAAGGAAGGTGCCAGCCCTGAAAGCTGTTGCTGGTCTTCATCTTCCCTTGGAAGCCTACTCACAGGCACAACAGCCCTGGGGATCAGTGCTTTCTCAGAGATGGAACATCTCCTCGTACCCGTTCTCGGCAGAGCGTATTTCCGAAAGGGCAAACGTCCGGTTACTTCTCCCACAAGGAAGGTGCCAGCCCTGAAAGCTGTTGCTGATCTTCACCTTCCCTTGGAAAACTAATCACAGGCACAACAGCCCTGGGGATCAGTGCTTTCCCAGAGACGGAACATCTCCTTGTGCCTGTTCTCGCCAGAGCCATTTTTCCGAAATGGGAAACGTCCGGCTCCTTCTCCCACAAGGAAGGTGCCAGCCCTGAAAGCTGTTGCTGGTCTTCACCTTCCCTGGGCAGCCTAGTCACAGGCACAACAGCCCTGGGGATCAGTGCTTTCCCAGAGATGGAACATTTCATCGTATCCGTTCTCAGCAGAGCCTTTTTCTGAAAGGGGAAACGTCTGGATCCTTCTCCCACAAGGAAGGTGCCAGCCCTGAAAGCTGTTGCTGGTCTTCACCTTCCCTGGACAGCCTACTCACAGGCACAACAGCCCTGGGGATCAGTGCTTTCCCAGAGACGGAATATCTCCTAGTGCCTGATCTTGGCAGAGCCTTTTCCAAAACGCCGAACGTCCGGCTCCTTCTCCCACAAGGAAGGTGCCAGCCCTGAAAGCTGTTGCTGGTCTTCACCTTCCCTGGGCAGCCTAGTCACAGGCACAACAGCCCTGGGGATCAGTGCTTTCCCAGAGACGGAACATCTCCTCGTGCCCGTTCTTGGCTGTGCCATTTTCCAAAACGGCGAACGTCCGGCTCCTTCTCCCACAAGGAAGGTGCCAGCCCTGAAAGCTGTTGCTGATCTTCACCTTCCCTTGGAAACCTAATCACAGGCACAACAGCCCTGGGGATCAGTGCTTTCCCAGAGACGGAACATCTCCTTGTGCCCGTTCTCGGCAGAGCCATTTTTCCGAAATGGGAAACGTCCGGATCGTTATCCCACAAGGAAGGTGCCAGCCCTGAAAGCTGTTGCTGGTCTTCACCTTCCCTGGGCAGCCTACTCACAGGCACAACAGCCCTGGGGATCAGTGCTTTCCCAGAGACGGAACATCTCATCCTGCCCTTTCTTGCAGAGCCTTTTTCCAAAACGGCAAACGTCCGGATCCTTCTCCCACAAGGAAGGTGCCAGCCCTGAAAGCTGTTGCTGGTCTTCACCTTCCCTGGACAGCCTAGTCACAGGCACAACAGCCCTGGGGATCTGTGCTTTCCCAGAGACGGAACATTTCAACGAATCCGTTCTCGGCAGAGCCATTTTCTGAAATGGGAAACGTCTGGATCCTTCTCCCACAAGGAAGGTGCCAGCCCTGAAAGCTGTTGCTGGTCTTCACCTTCCCTGGACAGCCTAGTCACAGGCACAACAGCCCTGGGGATCAGTGCTTTCCCAGAGATGGAACATCTCATCGTGCCCGTTCTCGGCACAGCCTTTTTCCAAAACGGCGAACGTCCAGCTCATTCTCCCACAAGGAAGGTGCCAGCCCTGAAAGCTGTTGCTGATCTTCACCTTCCCTTGGAAAACTAATCACAGGCACAACAGCCCTGGGGATCAGTGCTTTCCCAGAGACGGAACATCTCCTTGTGCCCGTTCTCGGCAGAGCCATTTTTCCGAAATGGGAAACGTCCGGCTCCTTCTCCCACAAGGAAGGTGCCAGCCCTGAAACCTGTTGCTGGTCTTCACCTTCCCTGGGCAGCCTACTCACAGGCACAACAGCCCTGGGGATCAGTACTTTCCCAGAGATGGAACATTTCATCGTATCCGTTCTCAGCAGAGCCATTTTCTGAAAGGGAAAAGTCCGGATCCTTCTCCCACAAGGAAGGTGCCAGCCCTGAAAGCTGTTGCTGATCTTCACCTTCCCTTGGCAGGCTAGTCACAGGCACAACAGCCCTGGGGATCAGTGCTTTCCCAGAGACGGAACATCTCCTCGTGCCCGTTCTCGGCAGAGCCATTTTCTGAAACGGCAAACGTCCGGATCCTTCTCCCACAAGGAAGGGGCCAGCCCTGAAAGCTGTTGCTGGTCTTCACCTTCCCTGGACAGCCTACTCACAGGCACAACAGCCCTGGGGATCAGTGCTTTCCCAGAGACGGAACATCTCCTCGTGCCCGTTCTCGGCAGAGCCGTTTTCTGAAAAGGGAAACGTCCGGCTCCTTCTCCCACAAGGAAGTGCCAGCCCTGAAAGCTTTTGCTGGTCTTCACCTGCCCTGGGCAACCTATTCACAGGCACAACAGCCCTGGGGATCAGTGCTTTCCCAGAGACGGAACATCCAATTGTGGCCGTTCTCGGCAGAGCCATTTTTCCGAAATGGGAAACGTCCGGCTCCTTCTCCCACAAGGAAGGTGCCAGCCCTGAAAGCTGTTGCTGGTCTTCACCTTCCCTTGGAAGCCTACTCACAGGCACAACAGCCCTGGGGATCAGTGCTTTCTCAGAGACGGAACATCTCATCGTACCCATTCTCGGCAGAGCGTATTTCCGAAAGGGCAAACGTCTGGATCCTTCTCCCACAAGGAAGGTGCCAGCCCTGAAAGCTGTTGCTGATCTTCACCTTCCCTTGGAAAACTAATCACAGGCACAACTGCCCTGGGGATCAGTGCTTTCCCAGAGATGGAACATCTCATCGTGCCCGTTCTCGGCACAGCCTTTTTCCAAAACGGCGAACGTCCTGATCCTTCTCCCACAAGGAAGGTGCCAGCCCTGAAAGCTGTTGCTGATCTTCACCTTCCCTTGGAAAACTAATCACAGGCACAACAGCCCTGGGGATCAGTGCTTTCCCAGAGACGGAACATCTCCTTGTGCCCGTTCTCGGCAGAGCCATTTTTCCGAAATGGGAAACGTCCGGCTCCTTCTCCCACAAGGAAGGTGCCAGCCCTGAAACCTGTTGCTGGTCTTCACCTTCCCTGGGCAGCCTAGTCACAGGCACAACAGCCCTGGGGATCAGTGCTTTCCCAGAGATGGAACATTTCATCGTATCCGTTCTCAGCAGAGCCATTTTCTGAAAGGGGAAACGTCCGGATCCTTCTCCCACAAGGAAGGGGCCAGCCCTGAAAGCTGTTGCTGGTCTTCACCTTCCCTGGGCAGCCTAGTCACAGGCACAACAGCCCTGGGGATCAGTGCTTTCCCAGAGACGGAATATCTCCTAGTGCCTGATCTTGGCAGAGCCTTTTCCAAAACGCCGAACGTCCAGCTCATTCTCCCACAAGGAAGGGGCCAGCCCTGAAAGCTGTTGCTGGTCTTCACCTTCCCTGGGCAGCCTAGTCACAGGCACAACAGCCCTGGGGATCAGTGCTTTCCCAGAGACGGAATATCTCCTAGTGCCTGATCTTGGCAGAGCCTTTTCCAAAACGCCGAACGTCCGGCTCCTTCTCCCACAAGGAAGGTGCCAGCCCTGAAAGCTGTTGCTGGTCTTCACCTTCCCTGGACAGCCTACTCACAGGCACAACAGCCCTGGGGATCAGTGCTTTCCCAGAGACGGAACATCTCCTCGTGCCCGTTCTTGGCTGTGCCATTTTCCAAAACGGGGAACGTCCGGCTCCTTCTCCCACAAGGAAGGTGCCAGCCCTGAAAGCTGTTGCTGGTCTTCACCTTCCCTTGGCAGCCTAGTCACAGGCACAACAGCCCTGGGGATCAGTGCTTTCCCAGAGACGGAACATCTCCTCGTGCCCGTTCCAGGCAGAGCCATTTTCTGAAACATCAAACGTCCGGATCCTTCTCCCACAAGGAAGGGGCCAGCCCTGAAAGCTGTTGCTGGTCTTGACCTTCCCTTGGCAGCCTAGTCACAGGCACAACAGCCCTGGGGATCAGTGCTTTCCCAGAGACGGAACATCTCCTCGTGCCCGTTCTCGGCAGAGCCGTTTTCTGAAAAGGGAAACGTCCGGCTCCTTCTCCCACAAGGAAGGTGCCAGCCCTGAAAGCTTTTGCTGGTCTTCACCTGCCCTGGGCAACCTATTCACAGGCACAACAGCCCTGGGGATCAGTGCTTTCCCAGAGACGGAACATCCAATTGTGGCCGTTCTCGGCAGAGCCATTTTTCCGAAATGGGAAACGTCCGGCTCCTTCTCCCACAAGGAAGGTGCCAGCCCTGAAAGCTGTTGCTGGTCTTCACCTTCCCTTGGAAGCCTACTCACAGGCACAACAGCCCTGGGGATCAGTGCTTTCCCAGAGACGGAACATCTCATCGTACCCGTTCTCGGCAGAGCGTATTTCCGAAAGGGCAAACGTCTGGATCCTTCTCCCACAAGGAAGGTGCCAGCCCTGAAAGCTGTTGCTGGTCTTCACCTTCCCTGGGCAGCCTACTCACAGGCACAACAGCCCTGGGGATCAGTGCTTTCCCAGAGACGGAACATCTCCTCGTGCCCGTTCTCGGCAGAGCCGTTTTCTGAAAAGGGAAACGTCCGGCTCCTTCTCCCACAAGGAAGGTGCCAGCCCTGAAAGCTGTTGCTGGTCTTCACCTTCCCTGGGCAGCCTGTTCACAGGCACAACAGCCCTGGGGATCAGTGCTTTCCCAGAGATGAAACATCTCTTCATACCCGTTCTCGGCAGAGCCTTTTTCCGAAAAGGGAAACGTCCGGATCCTTCTCCCACAAGGAAGGGGCCAGCCCTGAAAGCTGTTGCTGGTCTTCACCTTCCCTTGGAAACCTATTCACAGGCACAACAGCCCTGGGGATCAGTGCTTTCCCAGAGACGGAACATGTCTTTGTGGCCGTTCTCGGCAGCGCTTATTTCAGAAATGGGAAAGTTCCGGCTCCTTCTCCAACAAGGAAATGGCCAGCCCTCAAAGCTGTTGCTGGTATTCACGTTCCCTGGGCAGCCTACTCACAGACTCAACAGCCCTGGGGATCAGTGCTTTCCCAGAGACGGAACATGTCTTTGTGGCCGTTCTCGGCAGCGCTTATTTCAGAAATGGGAAAGGTCCGGCTCCTTCTCCAACAAGGAAATGGCCAGCCCTCAAAGCTGTTGCTGGTATTCACGTTCCCTGGGCAGCCTACTCACAGACTCAACAGCCCTGGGGATCAGTGCTTTCCCAGAGACGGAACATCTCATCGTACCCGTTCTCGGCAGAGCCATTTTCCAAAATGGGAAACGTCCGGCTCCTTCTCCCACAAGGAAGGGGCCAGCCCTGAAAGCTGTTGCTGGTCTTCACCTTCCCTGGGCAGCCTACTCACAGGCACAACAGCCCTGGGGATCAGTGCTTTCCCAGAGACGGAACATTTCAACGAATCCGTTCTCGGCAGAGCCATTTTCTGAAATGGGAAACGTCTGGATCCTTCTCCCACAAGGAAGGTGCCAGCCCTGAAAGCTGTTGCTGGTCTTCACCTTCCCTGGGCAGCCTACTCACAGGCACAACAGCCCTGGAGATCAGTGCTTTCCCAGAGATGGAACATCTCATCGTGCCCGTTCTCGGCACAGCCTTTTTCCAAAACGGCGAACGTCCGGATCCTTCTCCCACAAGGAAGGTGCCAGCCCTGAAAGCTGTTGCTGATCTTCACCTTCCCTTGGAAAACTAATCACAGGCACAACAGCCCTGGGGATCAGTGCTTTCCCAGAGACGGAACATCTCTTTGTGCCCGTTCTCGGCAGAGCCATTTTTCCGAAATTGGAAACGTCCGGCTCCTTCTCCCACAAGGAAGGTGCCAGCCCTGAAACCTGTTGCTGGTCTTCACCTTCCCTGGGCAGCCTAGTCACAGGCACAACAGCCCTGGGGATCAGTGCTTTCCCAGAGACGGAACATCTCATCGTATCCGTTCTCAGCAGAGCCATTTTCTGAAAGGGGAAACGTCCGGATCCTTCTCCCACAAGGAAGGGGCCAGCCCTGAAAGCTGTTGCTGGTCTTCACCTTCCCTGGGCAGCCTAGTCACAGGCACAACAGCCCTGGGGATCAGTGCTTTCCCAGAGACGGAATATCTCCTAGTGCCTGATCTTGGCAGAGCCTTTTCCAAAACGCCGAACGTCCAGCTCATTCTCCCACAAGGAAGGGGCCAGCCCTGAAAGCTGTTGCTGGTCTTCACCTTCCCTGGACAGCCTACTCACAGGCACAACAGCCCTGGGGATCAGTGCTTTCCCAGAGATGGAACATCTCATCGTACCCGTTCTCGGCAGAGCGTATTTCCGAAACGGCAAACGTCCGGATCCTTTTCCCACAAGGAAGGTGCCAGCCCTGAAAGCTGTTGCTGGTCTTCACCTTCCCTGGACAGCCTAGTCACAGGCACAACAGCCCTGGGGATCAGTGCTTTCCCAGAGACGGAACATCTCCTCGTGCCCGTTCTTGGCTGAGCCATTTTCCAAAACGGCGAACGTCCGGCTCCTTCTCCCACAAGGAAGGTGCCAGCCCTGAAAGCTGTTGCTGATCTTCACCTTCCCTTGGCAGCCTAGTCACAGGCACAACAGCCCTGGGGATCAGTGCTTTCCCAGAGACGGAACATCTCCTCGTGCCCGTTCTCGGCAGAGACATTTTCTGAAACGGCAAACGTCCGGATCCTTCTCCCACAAGGAAGGTGCCAGCCCTGAAAGCTGTTGCTGGTCTTCACCTTCCCTGGGCAGCCTAGTCACAGGCACAACAGCCCTGGGGATCAGTGCTTTCCCAGAGACGGAACATCTCCTCGTGCCCGTTCTCGGCAAAGCCGTTTTCTGAAAAGGGAAACGTCCGGCTCCTTCTCCCACAAGGAAGTGCCAGCCCTGAAAGCTGTTGCTGGTCTTCACCTGCCCTGGGCAACCTATTCACAGGCACAACAGCCCTGGGGATCAGTGCTTTCCCAGAGACGGAACATCCAATTGTGGCCGTTCTCGGCAGAGCCATTTTTCCGAAATGGGAAACGTCCGGCTCCTTCTCCCACAAGGAAGGTGCCAGCCCTGAAAGCTGTTGCTGGTCTTCACCTTCCCTTGGAAGCCTACTCACAGGCACAACAGCCCTGGGGATCAGTGCTTTCCCAGAGACGGAACATTTCAACGAATCCGTTCTCGGCAGAGCCATTTTCTGAAATGGGAAACGTCTGGATCCTTCTCCCACAAGGAAGGTGCCAGCCCTGAAAGCTGTTGCTGGTCTTCACCTTCCCTGGGCAGCCTACTCACAGGCACAACAGCCCTGGAGATCAGTGCTTTCCCAGAGATGGAACATCTCATCGTGCCCGTTCTCGGCACAGCCTTTTTCCAAAACGGCGAACGTCCGGATCCTTCTCCCACAAGGAAGGTGCCAGCCCTGAAAGCTGTTGCTGATCTTCACCTTCCCTTGGAAAACAAATCACAGGCACAACAGCCCTGGGGATCAGTGCTTTCCCAGAGACGGAACATCTCCTCGTGCCCGTTCTCGGCAGAGCCGTTTTCTGAAAAGGGAAACGTCCGGCTCCTTCTCCCACAAGGAAGGTGCCAGCCCTGAAAGCTGTTGCTGGTCTTCACCTTCCCTGGGCAGCCTGTTCACAGGCACAACAGCCCTGGGGATCAGTGCTTTCCCAGAGATGAAACATCTCTTCATACCCGTTCTCGGCAGAGCCTTTTTCCGAAAAGGGAAACGTCCGGATCCTTCTCCCACAAGGAAGGGGCCAGCCCTGAAAGCTGTTGCTGGTCTTCACCTTCCCTTGGAAACCTATTCACAGGCACAACAGCCCTGGGGATCAGTGCTTTCCCAGAGACGGAACATGTCTTTGTGGCCGTTCTCGGCAGCGCTTATTTCAGAAATGGGAAAGGTCCGGCTCCTTCTCCAACAAGGAAATGGCCAGCCCTCAAAGCTGTTGCTGGTATTCACGTTCCCTGGGCAGCCTACTCACAGACTCAACAGCCCTGGGGATCAGTGCTTTCCCAGAGACGGAACATGTCTTTGTGGCCGTTCTCGGCAGCGCTTATTTCAGAAATGGGAAAGGTCCGGCTCCTTCTCCAACAAGGAAATGGCCAGCCCTCAAAGCTGTTGCTGGTATTCACGTTCCCTGGGCAGCCTACTCACAGACTCAACAGCCCTGGGGATCAGTGCTTTCCCAGAGACGGAACATCTCTTTGTGCCCGTTCTCGGCAGAGCCATTTTTCCGAAATGGGAAACGTCCGGCTCCTTCTCCCACAAGGAAGGTGCCAGCCCTGAAACCTGTTGCTGGTCTTCACCTTCCCTGGGCAGCCTAGTCACAGGCACAACAGCCCTGGGGATCAGTGCTTTCCCAGAGACGGAACATCTCATCGTATCCGTTCTCAGCAGAGCCATTTTCTGAAAGGGGAAACGTCCGGATCCTTCTCCCACAAGGAAGGGGCCAGCCCTGAAAGCTGTTGCTGGTCTTCACCTTCCCTGGGCAGCCTAGTCACAGGCACAACAGCCCTGGGGATCAGTGCTTTCCCAGAGACGGAATATCTCCTAGTGCCTGATCTTGGCAGAGCCTTTTCCAAAACGCCGAACGTCCAGCTCATTCTCCCACAAGGAAGGGGCCAGCCCTGAAAGCTGTTGCTGGTCTTCACCTTCCCTGGGCAGCCTACTCACAGGCACAACAGCCCTGGGGATCAGTGCTTTCCCAGAGATGGAACATCTCATCGTACCCGTTCTCGGCAGAGCGTATTTCCGAAACGGCAAACGTCCGGATCCTTTTCCCACAAGGAAGGTGCCAGCCCTGAAAGCTGTTGCTGGTCTTCACCTTCCCTGGACAGCCTACTCACAGGCACAACAGCCCTGGGGATCAGTGCTTTCCCAGAGACGGAACATCTCCTCGTGCCCGTTCTTGGCTGAGCCATTTTCCAAAACGGCGAACGTCCGGCTCCTTCTCCCACAAGGAAGGTGCCAGCCCTGAAAGCTGTTGCTGATCTTCACCTTCCCTTGGCAGGCTAGTCACAGGCACAACAGCCCTGGGGATCAGTGCTTTCCCAGAGACGGAACATCTCCTCGTGCCCGTTCTCGGCAGAGACATTTTCTGAAACGGCAAACGTCCGGATCCTTCTCCCACAAGGAAGGTGCCAGCCCTGAAAGCTGTTGCTGGTCTTCACCTTCCCTGGGCAGCCTAGTCACAGGCACAACAGCCCTGGGGATCAGTGCTTTCCCAGAGACGGAACATCTCCTCGTGCCCGTTCTCGGCAGAGCCGTTTTCTGAAAAGGGAAACGTCCGGCTCCTTCTCCCACAAGGAAGTGCCAGCCCTGAAAGCTGTTGCTGGTCTTCACCTGCCCTGGGCAACCTATTCACAGGCACAACAGCCCTGGGGATCAGTGCTTTCCCAGAGACGGAACATCCAATTGTGGCCGTTCTCGGCAGAGCCATTTTTCCGAAATGGGAAACGTCCGGCTCCTTCTCCCACAAGGAAGGTGCCAGCCCTGAAAGCTGTTGCTGGTCTTCACCTTCCCTTGGAAGCCTACTCACAGGCACAACAGCCCTGGGGATCAGTGCTTTCCCAGAGACGGAACATTTCAACGAATCCGTTCTCGGCAGAGCCATTTTCTGAAATGGGAAACGTCTGGATCCTTCTCCCACAAGGAAGGTGCCAGCCCTGAAAGCTGTTGCTGGTCTTCACCTTCCCTGGGCAGCCTACTCACAGGCACAACAGCCCTGGAGATCAGTGCTTTCCCAGAGATGGAACATCTCATCGTGCCCGTTCTCGGCACAGCCTTTTTCCAAAACGGCGAACGTCCGGATCCTTCTCCCACAAGGAAGGTGCCAGCCCTGAAAGCTGTTGCTGATCTTCACCTTCCCTTGGAAAACAAATCACAGGCACAACAGCCCTGGGGATCAGTGCTTTCCCAGAGACGGAACATCTCCTCGTGCCCGTTCTCGGCAGAGCCGTTTTCTGAAAAGGGAAACGTCCGGCTCCTTCTCCCACAAGGAAGGTGCCAGCCCTGAAAGCTGTTGCTGGTCTTCACCTTCCCTGGGCAGCCTGTTCACAGGCACAACAGCCCTGGGGATCAGTGCTTTCCCAGAGATGAAACATCTCTTCATACCCGTTCTCGGCAGAGCCTTTTTCCGAAAAGGGAAACGTCCGGATCCTTCTCCCACAAGGAAGGGGCCAGCCCTGAAAGCTGTTGCTGGTCTTCACCTTCCCTTGGAAACCTATTCACAGGCACAACAGCCCTGGGGATCAGTGCTTTCCCAGAGACGGAACATGTCTTTGTGGCCGTTCTCGGCAGCGCTTATTTCAGAAATGGGAAAGGTCCGGCTCCTTCTCCAACAAGGAAATGGCCAGCCCTCAAAGCTGTTGCTGGTATTCACGTTCCCTGGGCAGCCTACTCACAGACTCAACAGCCCTGGGGATCAGTGCTTTCCCAGAGACGGAACATGTCTTTGTGGCCGTTCTCGGCAGCGCTTATTTCAGAAATGGGAAAGGTCCGGCTCCTTCTCCAACAAGGAAATGGCCAGCCCTCAAAGCTGTTGCTGGTATTCACGTTCCCTGGGCAGCCTACTCACAGACTCAACAGCCCTGGGGATCAGTGCTTTCCCAGAGACGGAACATCTCATCGTATCCGTTCTCAGCAGAGCCATTTTCTGAAAGGGGAAACGTCCGGATCCTTCTCCCACAAGGAAGGGGCCAGCCCTGAAAGCTGTTGCTGGTCTTCACCTTCCCTGGGCAGCCTAGTCACAGGCACAACAGCCCTGGGGATCAGTGCTTTCCCAGAGACGGAATATCTCCTAGTGCCTGATCTTGGCAGAGCCTTTTCCAAAACGCCGAACGTCCAGCTCATTCTCCCACAAGGAAGGGGCCAGCCCTGAAAGCTGTTGCTGGTCTTCACCTTCCCTGGGCAGCCTACTCACAGGCACAACAGCCCTGGGGATCAGTGCTTTCCCAGAGATGGAACATCTCATCGTACCCGTTCTCGGCAGAGCGTATTTCCGAAACGGCAAACGTCCGGATCCTTTTCCCACAAGGAAGGTGCCAGCCCTGAAAGCTGTTGCTGGTCTTCACCTTCCCTGGACAGCCTACTCACAGGCACAACAGCCCTGGGGATCAGTGCTTTCCCAGAGACGGAACATCTCCTCGTGCCCGTTCTTGGCTGAGCCATTTTCCAAAACGGCGAACGTCCGGCTCCTTCTCCCACAAGGAAGGTGCCAGCCCTGAAAGCTGTTGCTGATCTTCACCTTCCCTTGGCAGGCTAGTCACAGGCACAACAGCCCTGGGGATCAGTGCTTTCCCAGAGACGGAACATCTCCTCGTGCCCGTTCTCGGCAGAGACATTTTCTGAAACGGCAAACGTCCGGATCCTTCTCCCACAAGGAAGGTGCCAGCCCTGAAAGCTGTTGCTGGTCTTCACCTTCCCTGGGCAGCCTAGTCACAGGCACAACAGCCCTGGGGATCAGTGCTTTCCCAGAGACGGAACATCTCCTCGTGCCCGTTCTCGGCAGAGCCGTTTTCTGAAAAGGGAAACGTCCGGCTCCTTCTCCCACAAGGAAGTGCCAGCCCTGAAAGCTGTTGCTGGTCTTCACCTGCCCTGGGCAACCTATTCACAGGCACAACAGCCCTGGGGATCAGTGCTTTCCCAGAGACGGAACATCCAATTGTGGCCGTTCTCGGCAGAGCCATTTTTCCGAAATGGGAAACGTCCGGCTCCTTCTCCCACAAGGAAGGTGCCAGCCCTGAAAGCTGTTGCTGGTCTTCACCTTCCCTTGGAAGCCTACTCACAGGCACAACAGCCCTGGGGATCAGTGCTTTCCCAGAGACGGAACATTTCAACGAATCCGTTCTCGGCAGAGCCATTTTCTGAAATGGGAAACGTCTGGATCCTTCTCCCACAAGGAAGGTGCCAGCCCTGAAAGCTGTTGCTGGTCTTCACCTTCCCTGGGCAGCCTACTCACAGGCACAACAGCCCTGGAGATCAGTGCTTTCCCAGAGATGGAACATCTCATCGTGCCCGTTCTCGGCACAGCCTTTTTCCAAAACGGCGAACGTCCGGATCCTTCTCCCACAAGGAAGGTGCCAGCCCTGAAAGCTGTTGCTGATCTTCACCTTCCCTTGGAAAACAAATCACAGGCACAACAGCCCTGGGGATCAGTGCTTTCCCAGAGACGGAACATCTCCTCGTGCCCGTTCTCGGCAGAGCCGTTTTCTGAAAAGGGAAACGTCCGGCTCCTTCTCCCACAAGGAAGGTGCCAGCCCTGAAAGCTGTTGCTGGTCTTCACCTTCCCTGGGCAGCCTGTTCACAGGCACAACAGCCCTGGGGATCAGTGCTTTCCCAGAGATGAAACATCTCTTCATACCCGTTCTCGGCAGAGCCTTTTTCCGAAAAGGGAAACGTCCGGATCCTTCTCCCACAAGGAAGGGGCCAGCCCTGAAAGCTGTTGCTGGTCTTCACCTTCCCTTGGAAACCTATTCACAGGCACAACAGCCCTGGGGATCAGTGCTTTCCCAGAGACGGAACATGTCTTTGTGGCCGTTCTCGGCAGCGCTTATTTCAGAAATGGGAAAGGTCCGGCTCCTTCTCCAACAAGGAAATGGCCAGCCCTCAAAGCTGTTGCTGGTATTCACGTTCCCTGGGCAGCCTACTCACAGACTCAACAGCCCTGGGGATCAGTGCTTTCCCAGAGACGGAACATGTCTTTGTGGCCGTTCTCGGCAGCGCTTATTTCAGAAATGGGAAAGGTCCGGCTCCTTCTCCAACAAGGAAATGGCCAGCCCTCAAAGCTGTTGCTGGTATTCACGTTCCCTGGGCAGCCTACTCACAGACTCAACAGCCCTGGGGATCAGTGCTTTCCCAGAGACGGAACATCTCTTTGTGCCCGTTCTCGGCAGAGCCATTTTTCCGAAATGGGAAACGTCCGGCTCCTTCTCCCACAAGGAAGGTGCCAGCCCTGAAACCTGTTGCTGGTCTTCACCTTCCCTGGGCAGCCTAGTCACAGGCACAACAGCCCTGGGGATCAGTGCTTTCCCAGAGACGGAACATCTCATCGTATCCGTTCTCAGCAGAGCCATTTTCTGAAAGGGGAAACGTCCGGATCCTTCTCCCACAAGGAAGGGGCCAGCCCTGAAAGCTGTTGCTGGTCTTCACCTTCCCTGGGCAGCCTAGTCACAGGCACAACAGCCCTGGGGATCAGTGCTTTCCCAGAGACGGAATATCTCCTAGTGCCTGATCTTGGCAGAGCCTTTTCCAAAACGCCGAACGTCCAGCTCATTCTCCCACAAGGAAGGGGCCAGCCCTGAAAGCTGTTGCTGGTCTTCACCTTCCCTGGACAGCCTACTCACAGGCACAACAGCCCTGGGGATCAGTGCTTTCCCAGAGATGGAACATCTCATCGTACCCGTTCTCGGCAGAGCGTATTTCCGAAACGGCAAACGTCCGGATCCTTTTCCCACAAGGAAGGTGCCAGCCCTGAAAGCTGTTGCTGGTCTTCACCTTCCCTGGACAGCCTACTCACAGGCACAACAGCCCTGGGGATCAGTGCTTTCCCAGAGACGGAACATCTCCTCGTGCCCGTTCTTGGCTGAGCCATTTTCCAAAACGGCGAACGTCCGGCTCCTTCTCCCACAAGGAAGGTGCCAGCCCTGAAAGCTGTTGCTGATCTTCACCTTCCCTTGGCAGGCTAGTCACAGGCACAACAGCCCTGGGGATCAGTGCTTTCCCAGAGACGGAACATCTCCTCGTGCCCGTTCTCGGCAGAGACATTTTCTGAAACGGCAAACGTCCGGATCCTTCTCCCACAAGGAAGGTGCCAGCCCTGAAAGCTGTTGCTGGTCTTCACCTTCCCTGGGCAGCCTAGTCACAGGCACAACAGCCCTGGGGATCAGTGCTTTCCCAGAGACGGAACATCTCCTCGTGCCCGTTCTCGGCAGAGCCGTTTTCTGAAAAGGGAAACGTCCGGCTCCTTCTCCCACAAGGAAGTGCCAGCCCTGAAAGCTGTTGCTGGTCTTCACCTGCCCTGGGCAACCTATTCACAGGCACAACAGCCCTGGGGATCAGTGCTTTCCCAGAGACGGAACATCCAATTGTGGCCGTTCTCGGCAGAGCCATTTTTCCGAAATGGGAAACGTCCGGCTCCTTCTCCCACAAGGAAGGTGCCAGCCCTGAAAGCTGTTGCTGGTCTTCACCTTCCCTTGGAAGCCTACTCACAGGCACAACAGCCCTGGGGATCAGTGCTTTCCCAGAGACGGAACATTTCAACGAATCCGTTCTCGGCAGAGCCATTTTCTGAAATGGGAAACGTCTGGATCCTTCTCCCACAAGGAAGGTGCCAGCCCTGAAAGCTGTTGCTGGTCTTCACCTTCCCTGGGCAGCCTACTCACAGGCACAACAGCCCTGGAGATCAGTGCTTTCCCAGAGATGGAACATCTCATCGTGCCCGTTCTCGGCACAGCCTTTTTCCAAAACGGCGAACGTCCGGATCCTTCTCCCACAAGGAAGGTGCCAGCCCTGAAAGCTGTTGCTGATCTTCACCTTCCCTTGGAAAACAAATCACAGGCACAACAGCCCTGGGGATCAGTGCTTTCCCAGAGACGGAACATCTCTTTGTGCCCGTTCTCGGCAGAGCCATTTTTCCGAAATGGGAAACGTCCGGCTCCTTCTCCCACAAGGAAGGTGCCAGCCCTGAAACCTGTTGCTGGTCTTCACCTTCCCTGGGCAGCCTAGTCACAGGCACAACAGCCCTGGGGATCAGTGCTTTCCCAGAGACGGAACATTTCATCGTATCCGTTCTCAGCAGAGCCATTTTCTGAAAGGGGAAACGTCCGGATCCTTCTCCCACAAGGAAGGGGCCAGCCCTGAAAGCTGTTGCTGGTCTTCACCTTCCCTGGGCAGCCTAGTCACAGGCACAACAGCCCTGGGGATCAGTGCTTTCCCGGAGACGGAATATCTCCTAGTGCCTGATCTTGGCAGAGCCTTTTCCAAAACGCCGAACGTCCAGCTCATTCTCCCACAAGGAAGGGGCCAGCCCTGAAAGCTGTTGCTGGTCTTCACCTTCCCTGGGCAGCCTACTCACAGGCACAACAGCCCTGGGGATCAGTGCTTTCCCAGAGATGGAACATCTCATCGTACCCGTTCTCGGCAGAGCGTATTTCCGAAACGGCAAACGTCTGGATCCTTTTCCCACAAGGAAGGTGCCAGCCCTGAAAGCTGTTGCTGGTCTTCACCTTCCCTGGACAGCCTACTCACAGGCACAACAGCCCTGGGGATCAGTGCTTTCCCAGAGACGGAACATCTCCTCGTGCCCGTTCTTGGCTGAGCCATTATCCAAAACGGCGAACGTCCGGCTCCTTCTCCGACAAGGAAGGTGCCAGCCCTGAAAGCTGTTGCTGGTCTTCACCTTCCCTTGGAAGCCTACTCACAGGCACAACAGCCCTGGGGATCAGTGCTTTCCCAGAGACGGAACATCTCCTCGTGCCCGTTCTCGGCAGAGCCATTTTCTGAAACGGCAAACGTCCGGATCCTTCTCCCACAAGGAAGGTGCCAGCCCTGAAAGCTGTTGCTGGTCTTCACCTTCCCTGGGCAGCCTACTCACAGGCACAACTGCCCTGGGGATCAGTGCTTTCCCAGAGATGGAACATCTCATCGTGCCCGTTCTCGGCACAGCCTTTTTCCAAAACGGCGAACGTCCGGATCCTTCTCCCACAAGGAAGGTGCCAGCCCTGAAAGCTGTTGCTGATCTTCACCTTCCCTTGGAAACCTAATCACAGGCACAACAGCACTGGGGATCAGTGCTTTCCCAGAGACGGAACATCCAATTGTGGCCGTTCTCGGTAGAGCCATTTTTCCGAAATGGGAAACGTCTGGCTCCTTCTCCCACAAGGAAGGTGCCAGCCCTGAAAGCTGTTGCTGGTCTTCACCTTCCCTTGGAAGCCTACTCACAGGCACAACAGCCCTGGGGATCAGTGCTTTCTCAGAGACGGAACATCTCATCGTACCCGTTCTCGGCAGAGCGTATTTCCGAAAGGGCAAACGTCCGGATCCTTCTCCCACAAGGAAGGTGCCAGCCCTGAAAGCTGTTGCTGATCTTCACCTTCCCTTGGAAAACTAATCACAGGCACAACAGCCCTGGGGATCAGTGCTTTCCCAGAGACGGAACATCTCCTTGTGCCCGATCTCGCCAGAGCCATTTTTCCGAAATGGGAAACGTCCGGCTCCTTCTCCCACAAGGAAGGTGCCAGCCCTGAAAGCTGTTGCTGGTCTTCACCTTCCCTGGGCAGCCTACTCACAGGCACAACAGCCCTGGGGATCAGTGCTTTCCCAGAGATGGAATATTTCATCGTATCCGTTCTCAGCAGAGCTATTTTCTGAAAGGGGAAACGTCTGGACCCTTCTCCCACAAGGAAGGGGCCAGCCCTGAAAGCTGTTGCTGGTCTTCACCTTCCCTGGGCAGCCTAGTCACAGGCACAACAGCCCTGGGGATCAGTGCTTTCCCAGAGACGGAATATCTCCTAGTGCCTGATCTTGGCAGAGCCTTTTCCAAAACGCCGAACGTCCAGCTCATTCTCCCACAAGGAAGGGGCCAGCCCTGAAAGCTGTTGCTGGTCTTCACCTTCCCTGGGCAGCCTAGTCACAGGCACAACAGCCCTGGGGATCAGTGCTTTCCCAGAGACGGAATATCTCCTAGTGCCTGATCTTGGCAGAGCCTTTTCCAAAACGGCGAACGTCCGGCTCCTTCTCCCACAAGGAAGGTGCCAGCCCTGAAAGCTGTTGCTGGTCTTCACCTTCCCTTGGAAACCTAATCACAGGCACAACAGCCCTGGGGATCAGTGCTTTCCCAGAGACGGAACATCTCCTTGTGCCCGTTCTCGGCAGAGCCATTTTTCCGAAATGGGAACCGTCCGGATCGTTCTCCCACAAGGAAGGTGCCAGCCCTGAAACCTGTTGCTGGTCTTCACCTTCCCTGGGCAGCCTACTCACAGGCACAACAGCCCTGGGGATCAGTGCTTTCCCAGAGACGGAACATCTCATCCTGCCCTTTCTTGCAGAGCCTTTTTCCAAAACGGCAAACGTCCGGATCCTTCTCCCACAAGGAAGTTGCCAGCCCTGAAAGCTGTTGCTGGTCTTCACCTTCCCTGGACAGCCTACTCACAGGCACAACAGCCCTGGGGATCAGTGCTTTCCCAGAGACGGAACATTTCAACGAATCCGTTCTCGGCAGAGCCATTTTCTGAAATGGGAAACGTCTGGATCCTTCTCCCACAAGGAAGGTGCCAGCCCTGAAAGCTGTTGCTGGTCTTCACCTTCCCTGGACAGCCTACTCACAGGCACAACAGCCCTGGGGATCAGTGCTTTCCCAGAGACGGAACATTTCAACGAATCCGTTCTCGGCAGAGCCATTTTCTGAAATGGGAAACGTCCGGATCCTTCTCCCACAAGGAAGGTGCCAGCCCTGAAAGCTGTTGCTGATCTTCACCTTCCCTTGGAAAACTAATCACAGGCACAACAGCCCTGGGGATCAGTGCTTTCCCAGAGACGGAACATCTCCTTGTGCCCGTTCTCGGCAGAGCCATTTTTCCGAAATGGGAAACGTCCGGCTCCTTCTCCCACAAGGAAGGTGCCAGCCCTGAAACCTGTTGCTGGTCTTCACCTTCCCTGGGCAGCCTAGTCACAGGCACAACAGCCCTGGCGATCAGTACTTTCCCAGAGATGGAACATTTCATCGTATCCGTTCTCAGCAGAGCCATTTTCTGAAAGGGAAACGTCCGGATCCTTCTCCCACAAGGAAGGGGCCAGCCCTGAAAGCTGTTGCTGGTCTTCACCTTCCCTGGGCAGCCTAGTCACAGGCACAACAGCCCTGGGGATCAGTGCTTTCCCAGAGACGGAACATCTCCTCGTGCCCGTTCTTGGCTGAGCCATTTTCCAAAACGGCGAACGTCCGGCTCCTTCTCCCACAAGGAAGTTGCCAGCCCTGAAAGCTGTTGGTGGCCTTCACCTTCCCTGGGCAGCCTACTCACAGGCACAACAGCCCTGGGGATCAGTGCTTTCCCAGAGACGGAACATCTCCTCGTGCCCGTTCTCGGCAGAGCCATTTTCTGAAACGGCAAACGTCCGGATCCTTCTCCCACAAGGAAGGTGCCAGCCCTGAAAGCTGTTGCTGGTCTTCACCTTCCCTTGGAAGCCTACTCACAGGCACAACAGCCCTGGGGATCAGTGCTTTCCCAGAGACGGAACATCTCCTCGTGCCCGTTCTCGGCAGAGCCGTTTTCTGAAAAGGGAAACGTCCGGCTCCTTCTCCCACAAGGAAGTGCCAGCCCTGAAAGCTTTTGCTGGTCTTCACCTTCCCTTGGAAACCTAATCACAGGCACAACAGCCCTGGGGATCAGTGCTTTCCCAGAGACGGAACATCTCCTTGTGCCCGTTCTCGGCAGAGCCATTTTTCCGAAATGGGAACCGTCCGGATCGTTCTCCCACAAGGAAGGTGCCAGCCCTGAAACCTGTTGCTGGTCTTCACCTTCCCTGGGCAGCCTACTCACAGGCACAACAGCCCTGGGGATCAGTGCTTTCCCAGAGACGGAACATCTCATCCTGCCCTTTCTTGCAGAGCCTTTTTCCAAAACGGCAAACGTCCGGATCCTTCTCCCACAAGGAAGTTGCCAGCCCTGAAAGCTGTTGCTGGTCTTCACCTTCCCTGGACAGCCTACTCACAGGCACAACAGCCCTGGGGATCAGTGCTTTCCCAGAGACGGAACATTTCAACGAATCCGTTCTCGGCAGACCCATTTTCTGAAATGGGAAACGTCTGGATCCTTCTCCCACAAGGAAGGTGCCAGCCCTGAAAGCTGTTGCTGGTCTTCACCTTCCCTGGACAGCCTACTCACAGGCACAACAGCCCTGGGGATCAGTGCTTTCCCAGAGACGGAACATTTCAACGAATCCGTTCTCGGCAGAGCCATTTTCTGAAATGGGAAACGTCCGGATCCTTCTCCCACAAGGAAGGTGCCAGCCCTGAAAGCTGTTGCTGATCTTCACCTTCCCTTGGAAAACTAATCACAGGCACAACAGCCCTGGGGATCAGTGCTTTCCCAGAGACGGAACATCTCCTTGTGCCCGTTCTCGGCAGAGCCATTTTTCCGAAATGGGAAACGTCCGGCTCCTTCTCCCACAAGGAAGGTGCCAGCCCTGAAACCTGTTGCTGGTCTTCACCTTCCCTGGGCAGCCTAGTCACAGGCACAACAGCCCTGGCGATCAGTACTTTCCCAGAGATGGAACATTTCATCTTATCCGTTCTCAGCAGAGCCATTTTCTGAAAGGGAAACGTCCGGATCCTTCTCCCACAAGGAAGGGGCCAGCCCTGAAAGCTGTTGCTGGTCTTCACCTTCCCTGGGCAGCCTAGTCACAGGCACAACAGCCCTGGGGATCAGTGCTTTCCCAGAGACGGAACATCTCCTCGTGCCCGTTCTTGGCTGAGCCATTTTCCAAAACGGCGAACGTCCGGCTCCTTCTCCCACAAGGAAGTTGCCAGCCCTGAAAGCTGTTGGTGGCCTTCACCTTCCCTGGGCAGCCTACTCACCGGCACAACAGCCCTGGGGATCAGTGCTTTCCCAGAGACGGAACATCTCCTCGTGCCCGTTCTCGGCAGAGCCATTTTCTGAAACGGCAAACGTCCGGATCCTTCTCCCACAAGGAAGTTGCCAGCCCTGAAAGCTGTTGCTGGTCTTCACCTTCCCTTGGAAGCCTACTCACAGGCACAACAGCCCTGGGGATCAGTGCTTTCCCAGAGACGGAACATCTCCTCGTGCCCGTTCTCGGCAGAGCCGTTTTCTGAAAAGGGAAACGTCCGGCTCCTTCTCCCACAAGGAAGTGCCAGCCCTGAAAGCTTTTGCTGGTCTTCACCTGCCCTGGGCAACCTATTCACAGGCACAACAGCCCTGGGGATCAGTGCTTTCCCAGAGACGGAACATCCAATTGTGGCCGTTCTCGGCAGAGCCATTTTTCCGAAATGGGAAACGTCCGGCTCCTTCTCCCACAAGGAAGGTGCCAGCCCTGAAAGCTGTTGCTGGTCTTCACCTTCCCTTGGAAGCCTACTCACAGGCACAACAGCCCTGGGGATCAGTGCTTTCCCAGAGACGGAACATCTCATCGTACCCGTTCTCGGCAGAGCGTATTTCCGAAAGGGCAAACGTCTGGATCCTTCTCCCACAAGGAAGGTGCCAGCCCTGAAAGCTGTTGCTGGTCTTCACCTTCCCTGGGCAGCCTACTCACAGGCACAACTGCCCTGGGGATCAGTGCTTTCCCAGAGATGGAACATCTCATCGTGCCCTTTCTCGGCACAGCCTTTTTCCAAAACGGCGAACGTCCGGATCCTTCTCCCACAAGGAAGGTGCCAGCCCTGAAAGCTGTTGCTGATCTTCACCTTCCCTTGGAAACCTAATCACAGGCACAACAGCACTGGGGATCAGTGCTTTCCCAGAGACGGAACATCCAATTGTGGCCGTTCTCGGTAGAGCCATTTTTCCGAAATGGGAAACGTCCGGCTCCTTCTCCCACAAGGAAGGTGCCAGCCCTGAAAGCTGTTGCTGGTCTTCACCTTCCCTTGGAAGCCTACTCACAGGCACAACAGCCCTGGGGATCAGTGCTTTCTCAGAGACGGAACATCTCATCGTACCCGTTCTCGGCAGAGCGTATTTCCGAAAGGGCAAACGTCCGGATCCTTCTCCCACAAGGAAGGTGCCAGCCCTGAAAGCTGTTGCTGATCTTCACCTTCCCTTGGAAAACTAATCACAGGCACAACAGCCCTGGGGATCAGTGCTTTCCCAGAGACGGAACATCTCCTTGTGCCCGTTCTCGCCAGAGCCATTTTTCCAAAATGGGAAACGTCCGGCTCATTCTCCCACAAGGAAGGTGCCAGCCCTGAAACCTGTTGCTGGTCTTCACCTTCCCTGGGCAGCCTAGTCACAGGCACAACAGCCCTGGGGATCAGTGCTTTCCCAGAGATGGAACATTTCATCGTATCCGTTCTCAGCAGAGCCATTTTCTGAAAGGGGAAACGTCTGGATCCTTCTCCCACAAGGAAGGGGCCAGCCCTGAAAGCTGTTGCTGGTCTTCACCTTCCCTGGGCAGCCTAGTCACAGGCACAACAGCCCTGGGGATCAGTGCTTTCCCAGAGACGGAATATCTCCTAGTGCCTGATCTTGGCAGAGCCTTTTCCAAAACGCCGAACGTCCAGCTCATTCTCCCACAAGGAAGGGGCCAGCCCTGAAAGCTGTTGCTGGTCTTCACCTTCCCTGGACAGCCTACTCACAGGCACAACAGCCCTGGGGATCAGTGCTTTCCCAGAGACGGAACATCTCCTCGTGCCCGTTCTCGGCAGAGCCATTTTCTGAAACGGCAAACGTCCGGCTCCTTCTCCCACAAGGAAGGGGCCAGCCCTGAAAGCTGTTGCTGGTCTTCACCTTCCCTTGGAAGCCTAGTCACAGGCACAACAGCCCTGGGGATCAGTGCTTTCCCAGAGACGGAACATCTCCTCGTGCCCGTTCTCGGCAGAGCCGTTTTCTGAAAAGGGAAACGTCCGGCTCCTTCTCCCACAAGGAAGGTGCCAGCCCTGAAAGCTGTTGCTGGTCTTCACCTTCCCTGGGCAGCCTGTTCACAGGCACAACAGCCCTGGGGATCAGTGCTTTCCCAGAGATGAAACATCTCTTCATACCCGTTCTCGGCAGAGCCTTTTTCCGAAAAGGGAAACGTCCGGATCCTTCTCCCACAAGGAAGGGGCCAGCCCTGAAAGCTGTTGCTGGTCTTCACCTTCCCTTGGAAACCTATTCACAGGCACAACAGCCCTGGGGATCAGTGCTTTCCCAGAGACGGAACATGTCTTTGTGGCCGTTCTCGGCAGCGCTTATTTCAGAAATGGGAAAGGTCCGGCTCCTTCTCCAACAAGGAAATGGCCAGCCCTCAAAGCTGTTGCTGGTATTCACGTTCCCTGGGCAGCCTACTCACAGACTCAACAGCCCTGGGGATCAGTGCTTTCCCAGAGACGGAACATGTCTTTGTGGCCGTTCTCGGCAGCGCTTATTTCAGAAATGGGAAAGGTCCGGCTCCTTCTCCAACACGGAAATGGCCAGCCCTCAAAGCTGTTGCTGGTATTCACGTTCCCTGGGCAGCCTACTCACAGACTCAACAGCCCTGGGGATCAGTGCTTTCCCAGAGACGGAACATGTCTTTGTGGCCGTTCTCGGCAGCGCTTATTTCAGAAATGGGAAAGGTCCGGCTCCTTCTCCAACACGGAAATGGCCAGCCCTCAAAGCTGTTGCTGGTATTCACGTTCCCTGGGCAGCCTACTCACAGACTCAACAGCCCTGGGGATCAGTGCTTTCCCAGAGACGGAACATCTCCTCGTGCCCGTTCTTGGCTGAGCCATTTTCCAAAACGGCGAACGTCCGGCTCCTTCTCCCACAAGGAAGGTGCCAGCCCTGAAAGCTGTTGCTGATCTACACCTTCCCTTGGCAGCCTAGTCACAGGCACAACAGCCCTGGGGATCAGTGCTTTCCCAGAGACGGAACATCTCATAGTGCCCGTTCTCGGCAGAGCCATTTCTGAAACGGCAAACGTCCGGATCCTTCTTCCACAAGGAAGGGGCCAGCCCTGAAAGCTGTTGCTGGTCTTCACCTTCCCTGGACAGCCTACTCAAAGGCACAACAGCCCTGGGGATCAGTGCTTTCCCAGAGACGGAACATTTCAACGAATCCGTTCTCGGCAGAGCCATTTTCTGAAATGGGAAACGTCTGGATCCTTCTCCCACAAGGAAGGTGCCAGCCCTGAAAGCTGTTGCTGGTCTTCACCTTCCCTGGGCAGCCTACTCACAGGCACAACAGCCCTGGGGATCAGTGCTTTCCCAGAGACGGAACATTTCATCGTATCCGTTCTCAGCAGAGCCATTTTCTGAAAGGGGAAACGTCCGGATCCTTCTCCCACAAGGAAGGGGCCAGCCCTGAAAGCTGTTGCTGGTCTTCACCTTCCCTGGGCAGCCTAGTCACAGGCACAACAGCCCTGGGGATCAGTGCTTTCCCAGAGACGGAATATCTCCTAGTGCCTGATCTTGGCAGAGCCTTTTCCAAAACGCCGAACGTCCAGCTCATTCTCCCACAAGGAAGGGGCCAGCCCTGAAAGCTGTTGCTGATCTTCACCTTCCCTTGGCAGGCTAGTCACAGGCACAACAGCCCTGGGGATCAGTGCTTTCCCAGAGACGGAACATCTCCTCGTGCCCGTTCTCGGCAGAGCCATTTTCTGAAACGGCAAACGTCCGGATCCTTCTCCCACAAGGAAGGGGCCAGCCCTGAAAGCTGTTGCTGGTCTTCACCTTCCCTGGGCAGCCTACTCACAGGCACAACAGCCCTGGGGATCAGTGCTTTCCCAGAGACGGAACATCTCCTCGTGCCCGTTCTCGGCAGAGCCGTTTTCTGAAAAGGGAAACGTCCGGCTCCTTCTCCCACAAGGAAGTGCCAGCCCTGAAAGCTTTTGCTGGTCTTCACCTGCCCTGGGCAACCTATTCACAGGCACAACAGCCCTGGGGATCAGTGCTTTCCCAGAGACGGAACATCCAATTGTGGCCGTTCTCGGCAGAGCCATTTTTCCGAAATGGGAAACGTCCGGCTCCTTCTCCCACAAGGAAGGTGCCAGCCCTGAAAGCTGTTGCTGGTCTTCACCTTCCCTTGGAAGCCTACTCACAGGCACAACAGCCCTGGGGATCAGTGCTTTCCCAGAGACGGAACATCTCATCGTACCCGTTCTCGGCAGAGCGTATTTCCGAAAGGGCAAACGTCTGGATCCTTCTCCCACAAGGAAGGTGCCAGCCCTGAAAGCTGTTGCTGGTCTTCACCTTCCCTGGGCAGCCTACTCACAGGCACAACTGCCCTGGGGATCAGTGCTTTCCCAGAGATGGAACATCTCATCGTGCCCGTTCTCGGCACAGCCTTTTTCCAAAACGGCGAACGTCCGGATCCTTCTCCCACAAGGAAGGTGCCAGCCCTGAAAGCTGTTGCTGATCTTCACCTTCCCTTGGAAACCTAATCACAGGCACAACAGCACTGGGGATCAGTGCTTTCCCAGAGACGGAACATCCAATTGTGGCCGTTCTCGGTAGAGCCATTTTTCCGAAATGGGAAACGTCCGGCTCCTTCTCCCACAAGGAAGGTGCCAGCCCTGAAACCTGTTGCTGGTCTTCACCTTCCCTTGGAAGCCTACTCACAGGCACAACAGCCCTGGGGATCAGTGCTTTCTCAGAGACGGAACATCTCATCGTACCCGTTCTCGGCAGAGCGTATTTCCGAAAGGGCAAACGTCCGGATCCTTCTCCCACAAGGAAGGTGCCAGCCCTGAAAGCTGTTGCTGGTCTTCACCTTCCCTTGGAAGCCTACTCACAGGCACAACAGCCCTGGGGATCAGTGCTTTCCCAGAGACGGAACATCTCCTCGTGCCCGTTCTCGGCAGAGCCGTTTTCTGAAAAGGGAAACGTCCGGTTCCTTCTCCCACAAGGAAGGTGCCAGCCCTGAAAGCTGTTGCTGGTCTTCACCTTCCCTGGGCAGCCTGTTCACAGGCACAACAGCCCTGGGGATCAGTGCTTTCCCAGAGATGAAACATCTCTTCATACCCGTTCTCGGCAGAGCCTTTTTCCGAAAAGGGAAACGTCCGGATCCTTCTCCCACAAGGAAGGGGCCAGCCCTGAAAGCTGTTGCTGGTCTTCACCTTCCCTTGGAAACCTATTCACAGGCACAACAGCCCTGGGGATCAGTGCTTTCCCAGAGACGGAACATGTCTTTGTGGCCGTTCTCGGCAGCGCTTATTTCAGAAATGGGAAAGGTCCGGCTCCTTCTCCAACAAGGAAATGGCCAGCCCTCAAAGCTGTTGCTGGTATTCACGTTCCCTGGGCAGCCTACTCACAGACTCAACAGCCCTGGGGATCAGTGCTTTCCCAGAGACGGAACATGTCTTTGTGGCCGTTCTCGGCAGCGCTTATTTCAGAAATGGGAAAGGTCCGGCTCCTTCTCCAACACGGAAATGGCCAGCCCTCAAAGCTGTTGCTGGTATTCACGTTCCCTGGGCAGCCTACTCACAGACTCAACAGCCCTGGGGATCAATGCTTTCCCAGAGACGGAACATCTCATCGTACCCGTTCTCGGCAGAGCCATTTTCCAAAATGGGAAACGTCCGGCTCCTTCTCCCACAAGGAAGGGGCCAGCCCTGAAAGCTGTTGCTGGTCTTCACGTTCCCTGGGCAGCCTACTCACAGGCACAACAGCCCTGGGGATCAGTGCTTTCCCAGAGACGGAACATCTCCTCGTGCCTGTTCTTGGCTGAGCCATTTTCCAAAACGGCGAACGTCCGGCTCCTTCTCCCACAAGGAAGGTGCCAGCCCTGAAAGCTGTTGCTGATCTTCACCTTCCCTTGGCAGCCTAGTCACAGGCACAACAGCCCTGGGGATCAGTGCTTTCCCAGAGACGGAACATCTCATAGTGCCCGTTCTCGGCAGAGCCATTTCTGAAACGGCAAACGTCCGGATCCTTCTTCCACAAGGAAGGGGCCAGCCCTGAAAGCTGTTGCTGGTCTTCACCTTCCCTGGACAGCCTACTCAAAGGCACAACAGCCCTGGGGATCAGTGCTTTCCCAGAGACGGAACATTTCAATGAATCCGTTCTCGGCAGAGCCATTTTCTGAAATGGGAAACGTCTGGATCCTTCTCCCACAAGGAAGGTGCCAGCCCTGAAAGCTGTTGCTGGTCTTCACCTTCCCTGGGCAGCCTACTCACAGGCACAACAGCCCTGGGGATCAGTGCTTTCCCAGAGACGGAACATTTCATCGTATCCGTTCTCAGCAGAGCCATTTTCTGAAAGGGGAAACGTCCGGATCCTTCTCCCACAAGGAAGGGGCCAGCCCTGAAAGCTGTTGCTGGTCTTCACCTTCCCTGGGCAGCCTAGTCACAGGCACAACAGCCCTGGGGATCAGTGCTTTCCCAGAGACGGAATATCTCATAGTGCCTGATCTTGGCAGAGCCTTTTCCAAAACGCCGAACGTCCAGCTCATTCTCCCACAAGGAAGGGGCCAGCCCTGAAAGCTGTTGCTGATCTTCACCTTCCCTTGGCAGGCTAGTCACAGGCACAACAGCCCTGGGGATCAGTGCTTTCCCAGAGACGGAACATCTCCTCGTGCCCGTTCTCGGCAGAGCCATTTTCTGAAACGGCAAACGTCCGGATCCTTCTCCCACAAGGAAGGGGCCAGCCCTGAAAGCTGTTGCTGGTCTTCACCTTCCCTTGGAAGCCTACTCACAGGCACAACAGCCCTGGGGATCAGTGCTTTCCCAGAGACGGAACATCTCCTCGTGCCCGTTCTCGGCAGAGCCGTTTTCTGAAAAGGGAAACGTCCGGCTCCTTCTCCCACAAGGAAGTGCCAGCCCTGAAAGCTTTTGCTGGTCTTCACCTGCCCTGGGCAACCTATTCACAGGCACAACAGCCCTGGGGATCAGTGCTTTCCCAGAGACGGAACATCCAATTGTGGCCATTCTCGGCAGAGCCATTTTTCCGAAATGGGAAACGTCCGGCTCCTTCTCCCACAAGGAAGGTGCCAGCCCTGAAAGCTGTTGCTGGTCTTCACCTTCCCTTGGAAGCCTACTCACAGGCACAACAGCCCTGGGGATCAGTGCTTTCCCAGAGACGGAATATCTCATCGTACCCGTTCTCGGCAGAGCGTATTTCCGAAAGGGCAAACGTCTGGATCCTTCTCCCACAAGGAAGGTGCCAGCCCTGAAAGCTGTTGCTGGTCTTCACCTTCCCTGGGCAGCCTACTCACAGGCACAACTGCCCTGGGGATCAGTGCTTCCCAGAGATGGAATATCTCATCGTGCCCTTTCTCGGCACAGCCTTTTTCCAAAACGGCGAACGTCCGGATCCTTCTCCCACAAGGAAGGTGCCAGCCCTGAAAGCTGTTGCTGATCTTCACCTTCCCTTGGAAACCTAATCACAGGCACAACAGCACTGGGGATCAGTGCTTTCCCAGAGACGGAACATCCAATTGTGGCCGTTCTCGGTAGAGCCATTTTTCCGAAATGGGAAACGTCCGGCTCCTTCTCCCACAAGGAAGGTGCCAGCCCTGAAAGCTGTTGCTGGTCTTCACCTTCCCTTGGAAGCCTACTCACAGGCACAACAGCCCTGGGGATCAGTGCTTTCTCAGAGACGGAACATCTCATCGTACCCGTTCTCGGCAGAGCGTATTTCCGAAAGGGCAAACGTCCGGATCCTTCTCCCACAAGGAAGGTGCCAGCCCTGAAAGCTGTTGCTGATCTTCACCTTCCCTTGGAAAACTAATCACAGGCACAACAGCCCTGGGGATCAGTGCTTTCTCAGAGACGGAATATCTCCTTGTGCCCGTTCTCGCCAGAGCCATTTTTCCGAAATGGGAAACGTCCGGCTCCTTCTCCCACAAGGAAGGTGCCAGCCCTGAAAGCTGTTGCTGGTCTTCACCTTCCCTGGACAGCCTACTCACAGGCACAACAGCCCTGGGGATCAGTGCTTTCCCAGAGACGGAACATTTCAACGAATCCGTTCTCGGCAGAGCCATTTTCTGAAATGGGAAACGTCTGGATCCTTCTCCCACAAGGAAGGTGCCAGCCCTGAAAGCTGTTGCTGGTCTTCACCTTCCCTGGGCAGCCTACTCACAGGCACAACAGCCCTGGAGATCAGTGCTTTCCCAGAGATGGAACATCTCATCGTGCCCGTTCTCGGCACAGCCTTTTTCCAAAACGGCGAACGTCCGGATCCTTCTCCCACAAGGAAGGTGCCAGCCCTGAAAGCTGTTGCTGATCTTCACCTTCCCTTGGAAAACTAATCACAGGCACAACAGCCCTGGGGATCAGTGCTTTCCCAGAGACGGAACATCTCTTTGTGCCCGTTCTCGGCAGAGCCATTTTTCCGAAATTGGAAACGTCCGGCTCCTTCTCCCACAAGGAAGGTGCCAGCCCTGAAACCTGTTGCTGGTCTTCACCTTCCCTGGGCAGCCTAGTCACAGGCACAACAGCCCTGGGGATCAGTGCTTTCCCAGAGACGGAACATCTCATCGTATCCGTTCTCAGCAGAGCCATTTTCTGAAAGGGGAAACGTCCGGATCCTTCTCCCACAAGGAAGGGGCCAGCCCTGAAAGCTGTTGCTGGTCTTCACCTTCCCTGGGCAGCCTAGTCACAGGCACAACAGCCCTGGGGATCAGTGCTTTCCCAGAGACGGAATATCTCCTAGTGCCTGATCTTGGCAGAGCCTTTTCCAAAACGCCGAACGTCCAGCTCATTCTCCCACAAGGAAGGGGCCAGCCCTGAAAGCTGTTGCTGGTCTTCACCTTCCCTGGACAGCCTACTCACAGGCACAACAGCCCTGGGGATCAGTGCTTTCCCAGAGATGGAACATCTCATCGTGCCCGTTCTCGGCACAGCCTTTTTCCAAAACGGCGAACGTCCGGATCCTTCTCCCACAAGGAAGGTGCCAGCCCTGAAAGCTGTTGCTGATCTTCACCTTCCCTTGGAAAACAAATCACAGGCACAACAGCCCTGGGGATCAGTGCTTTCCCAGAGACGGAACATCTCCTCGTGCCCGTTCTCGGCAGAGCCGTTTTCTGAAAAGGGAAACGTCCGGCTCCTTCTCCCACAAGGAAGGTGCCAGCCCTGAAAGCTGTTGCTGGTCTTCACCTTCCCTGGGCAGCCTGTTCACAGGCACAACAGCCCTGGGGATCAGTGCTTTCCCAGAGATGAAACATCTCTTCATACCCGTTCTCGGCAGAGCCTTTTTCCGAAAAGGGAAACGTCCGGATCCTTCTCCCACAAGGAAGGGGCCAGCCCTGAAAGCTGTTGCTGGTCTTCACCTTCCCTTGGAAACCTATTCACAGGCACAACAGCCCTGGGGATCAGTGCTTTCCCAGAGACGGAACATGTCTTTGTGGCCGTTCTCGGCAGCGCTTATTTCAGAAATGGGAAAGGTCCGGCTCCTTCTCCAACAAGGAAATGGCCAGCCCTCAAAGCTGTTGCTGGTATTCACGTTCCCTGGGCAGCCTACTCACAGACTCAACAGCCCTGGGGATCAGTGCTTTCCCAGAGACGGAACATGTCTTTGTGGCCGTTCTCGGCAGCGCTTATTTCAGAAATGGGAAAGGTCCGGCTCCTTCTCCAACAAGGAAATGGCCAGCCCTCAAAGCTGTTGCTGGTATTCACGTTCCCTGGGCAGCCTACTCACAGACTCAACAGCCCTGGGGATCAGTGCTTTCCCAGAGACGGAACATTTCAACGAATCCGTTCTCGGCAGAGCCATTTTCTGAAATGGGAAACGTCTGGATCCTTCTCCCACAAGGAAGGTGCCAGCCCTGAAAGCTGTTGCTGGTCTTCACCTTCCCTGGACAGCCTACTCACAGGCACAACAGCCCTGGGGATCAGTGCTTTCCCAGAGACGGAACATTTCAACGAATCCGTTCTCGGCAGAGCCATTTTCTGAAATGGGAAACGTCCGGATCCTTCTCCCACAAGGAAGGTGCCAGCCCTGAAAGCTGTTGCTGATCTTCACCTTCCCTTGGAAAACTAATCACAGGCACAACAGCCCTGGGGATCAGTGCTTTCCCAGAGACGGAACATCTCCTTGTGCCCGTTCTCGGCAGAGCCATTTTTCCGAAATGGGAAACGTCCGGCTCCTTCTCCCACAAGGAAGGTGCCAGCCCTGAAACCTGTTGCTGGTCTTCACCTTCCCTGGGCAGCCTAGTCACAGGCACAACAGCCCTGGCGATCAGTACTTTCCCAGAGATGGAACATTTCATCGTATCCGTTCTCAGCAGAGCCATTTTCTGAAAGGGAAACGTCCGGATCCTTCTCCCACAAGGAAGGGGCCAGCCCTGAAAGCTGTTGCTGGTCTTCACCTTCCCTGGGCAGCCTAGTCACAGGCACAACAGCCCTGGGGATCAGTGCTTTCCCAGAGACGGAACATCTCCTCGTGCCCGTTCTTGGCTGAGCCATTTTCCAAAACGGCGAACGTCCGGCTCCTTCTCCCACAAGGAAGTTGCCAGCCCTGAAAGCTGTTGGTGGCCTTCACCTTCCCTGGGCAGCCTACTCACAGGCACAACAGCCCTGGGGATCAGTGCTTTCCCAGAGACGGAACATCTCCTCGTGCCCGTTCTCGGCAGAGCCATTTTCTGAAACGGCAAACGTCCGGATCCTTCTCCCACAAGGAAGGTGCCAGCCCTGAAAGCTGTTGCTGGTCTTCACCTTCCCTTGGAAGCCTACTCACAGGCACAACAGCCCTGGGGATCAGTGCTTTCCCAGAGACGGAACATCTCCTCGTGCCCGTTCTCGGCAGAGCCGTTTTCTGAAAAGGGAAACGTCCGGCTCCTTCTCCCACAAGGAAGTGCCAGCCCTGAAAGCTTTTGCTGGTCTTCACCTGCCCTGGGCAACCTATTCACAGGCACAACAGCCCTGGGGATCAGTGCTTTCCCAGAGACGGAACATCCAATTGTGGCCGTTCTCGGCAGAGCCATTTTTCCGAAATGGGAAACGTCCGGCTCCTTCTCCCACAAGGAAGGTGCCAGCCCTGAAAGCTGTTGCTGGTCTTCACCTTCCCTTGGAAGCCTACTCACAGGCACAACAGCCCTGGGGATCAGTGCTTTCCCAGAGACGGAACATCTCATCGTACCCGTTCTCGGCAGAGCGTATTTCCGAAAGGGCAAACGTCTGGATCCTTCTCCCACAAGGAAGGTGCCAGCCCTGAAAGCTGTTGCTGGTCTTCACCTTCCCTGGGCAGCCTACTCACAGGCACAACTGCCCTGGGGATCAGTGCTTTCCCAGAGATGGAACATCTCATCGTGCCCTTTCTCGGCACAGCCTTTTTCCAAAACGGCGAACGTCCGGATCCTTCTCCCACAAGGAAGGTGCCAGCCCTGAAAGCTGTTGCTGATCTTCACCTTCCCTTGGAAACCTAATCACAGGCACAACAGCACTGGGGATCAGTGCTTTCCCAGAGACGGAACATCCAATTGTGGCCGTTCTCGGTAGAGCCATTTTTCCGAAATGGGAAACGTCCGGCTCCTTCTCCCACAAGGAAGGTGCCAGCCCTGAAAGCTGTTGCTGGTCTTCACCTTCCCTTGGAAGCCTACTCACAGGCACAACAGCCCTGGGGATCAGTGCTTTCTCAGAGACGGAACATCTCATCGTATCCGTTCTCGGCAGAGCGTATTTCCGAAAGGGCAAACGTCCGGATCCTTCTCCCACAAGGAAGGTGCCAGCCCTGAAAGCTGTTGCTGATCTTCACCTTCCCTTGGAAAACTAATCACAGGCACAACAGCCCTGGGGATCAGTGCTTTCCCAGAGACGGAACATCTCCTTGTGCCCGTTCTCGCCAGAGCCATTTTTCCAAAATGGGAAACGTCCGGCTCATTCTCCCACAAGGAAGGTGCCAGCCCTGAAACCTGTTGCTGGTCTTCACCTTCCCTGGGCAGCCTAGTCACAGGCACAACAGCCCTGGGGATCAGTGCTTTCCCAGAGATGGAACATTTCATCGTATCCGTTCTCAGCAGAGCCATTTTCTGAAAGGGGAAACGTCTGGATCCTTCTCCCACAAGGAAGGGGCCAGCCCTGAAAGCTGTTGCTGGTCTTCACCTTCCCTGGGCAGCCTAGTCACAGGCACAACAGCCCTGGGGATCAGTGCTTTCCCAGAGACGGAATATCTCCTAGTGCCTGATCTTGGCAGAGCCTTTTCCAAAACGCCGAACGTCCAGCTCATTCTCCCACAAGGAAGGGGCCAGCCCTGAAAGCTGTTGCTGGTCTTCACCTTCCCTGGACAGCCTACTCACAGGCACAACAGCCCTGGGGATCAGTGCTTTCCCAGAGACGGAACATCTCCTCGTGCCCGTTCTCGGCAGAGCCATTTTCTGAAACGGCAAACGTCCGGATCCTTCTCCCACAAGGAAGGGGCCAGCCCTGAAAGCTGTTGCTGGTCTTCACCTTCCCTTGGAAGCCTAGTCACAGGCACAACAGCCCTGGGGATCAGTGCTTTCCCAGAGACGGAACATCTCCTCGTGCCCGTTCTCGGCAGAGCCGTTTTCTGAAAAGGGAAACGTCCGGCTCCTTCTCCCACAAGGAAGGTGCCAGCCCTGAAAGCTGTTGCTGGTCTTCACCTTCCCTGGGCAGCCTGTTCACAGGCACAACAGCCCTGGGGATCAGTGCTTTCCCAGAGATGAAACATCTCTTCATACCCGTTCTCGGCAGAGCCTTTTTCCGAAAAGGGAAACGTCCGGATCCTTCTCCCACAAGGAAGGGGCCAGCCCTGAAAGCTGTTGCTGGTCTTCACCTTCCCTTGGAAACCTATTCACAGGCACAACAGCCCTGGGGATCAGTGCTTTCCCAGAGACGGAACATGTCTTTGTGGCCGTTCTCGGCAGCGCTTATTTCAGAAATGGGAAAGGTCCGGCTCCTTCTCCAACAAGGAAATGGCCAGCCCTCAAAGCTGTTGCTGGTATTCACGTTCCCTGGGCAGCCTACTCACAGACTCAACAGCCCTGGGGATCAGTGCTTTCCCAGAGACGGAACATGTCTTTGTGGCCGTTCTCGGCAGCGCTTATTTCAGAAATGGGAAAGGTCCGGCTCCTTCTCCAACACGGAAATGGCCAGCCCTCAAAGCTGTTGCTGGTATTCACGTTCCCTGGGCAGCCTACTCACAGACTCAACAGCCCTGGGGATCAGTGCTTTCCCAGAGACGGAACATGTCTTTGTGGCCGTTCTCGGCAGCGCTTATTTCAGAAATGGGAAAGGTCCGGCTCCTTCTCCAACACGGAAATGGCCAGCCCTCAAAGCTGTTGCTGGTATTCACGTTCCCTGGGCAGCCTACTCACAGACTCAACAGCCCTGGGGATCAATGCTTTCCCAGAGACGGAACATCTCATCGTACCCGTTCTTGGCAGAGCCATTTTCCAAAATGGGAAACGTCCGGCTCCTTCTCCCACAAGGAAGGGGCCAGCCCTGAAAGCTGTTGCTGGTCTTCACGTTCCCTGGGCAGCCTACTCACAGGCACAACAGCCCTGGGGATCAGTGCTTTCCCAGAGACGGAACATCTCCTCGTGCCCGTTCTCGGCTGAGCCATTTTCCAAAACGGCGAACGTCCGGCTCCTTCTCCCACAAGGAAGGTGCCAGCCCTGAAAGCTGTTGCTGATCTACACCTTCCCTTGGCAGCCTAGTCACAGGCACAACAGCCCTGGGGATCAGTGCTTTCCCAGAGACGGAACATCTCATAGTGCCCGTTCTCGGCAGAGCCATTTCTGAAACGGCAAACGTCCGGATCCTTCTTCCACAAGGAAGGGGCCAGCCCTGAAAGCTGTTGCTGGTCTTCACCTTCCCTGGACAGCCTACTCAAAGGCACAACAGCCCTGGGGATCAGTGCTTTCCCAGAGACGGAACATTTCAACGAATCCGTTCTCGGCAGAGCCATTTTCTGAAATGGGAAACGTCTGGATCCTTCTCCCACAAGGAAGGTGCCAGCCCTGAAAGCTGTTGCTGGTCTTCACCTTCCCTGGGCAGCCTAGTCACAGGCACAACAGCCCTGGGGCTCAGTGCTTTCCCAGAGACGGAACATTTCATCGTATCCGTTCTCAGCAGAGCCATTTTGTGAAAGGGGAAACGTCCGGATCCTTCTCCCACAAGGAAGGGGCCAGCCCTGAAAGCTGTTGCTGGTCTTCACCTTCCCTGGGCAGCCTAGTCACAGGCACAACAGCCCTGGGGATCAGTGCTTTCCCAGAGACGGAATATCTCCTAGTGCCTGATCTTGGCAGAGCCTTTTCCAAAACGCCGAACGTCCAGCTCATTCTCCCACAAGGAAGGGGCCAGCCCTGAAAGCTGTTGCTGATCTTCACCTTCCCTTGGCAGGCTAGTCACAGGCACAACAGCCCTGGGGATCAGTGCTTTCCCAGAGACGGAACATCTCCTCGTGCCCGTTCTCGGCAGAGCCATTTTCTGAAACGGCAAACGTCCGGCTCCTTCTCCCACAAGGAAGGTGCCAGCCCTGAAAGCTGTTGCTGGTCTTCACCTTCCCTTGGAAGCCTACTCACAGGCACAACAGCCCTGGGGATCAGTGCTTTCTCAGAGACGGAACATCTCATCGTACCCGTTCTCGGCAGAGCGTATTTCCGAAAGGGCAAACGTCTGGATCCTTCTCCCACAAGGAAGGTGCCAGCCCTGAAAGCTGTTGCTGGTCTTCACCTTCCCTGGGCAGCCTACTCACAGGCACAACTGCCCTGGGGATCAGTGCTTTCCCAGAGATGGAACATCTCATCGTGCCCTTTCTCGGCACAGCCTTTTTCCAAAACGGCGAACGTCCGGATCCTTCTCCCACAAGGAAGGTGCCAGCCCTGAAAGCTGTTGCTGATCTTCACCTTCCCTTGGAAACCTAATCACAGGCACAACAGCACTGGGGATCAGTGCTTTCCCAGAGACGGAACATCCAATTGTGCCCGTTCTCGGCAGAGCCATTTTTCCGAAATGGGAAACGTCCGGATCGTTCTCCCACAAGGAAGGTGCCAGCCCTGAAACCTGTTGCTGGTCTTCACCTTCCCTGGGCAGCCTACTCACAGGCACAACAGCCCTGGGGATCAGTGCTTTCTCAGAGACGGAACATCTCATCGTACCCGTTCTCGGCAGAGCGTATTTCCGAAAGGGCAAACGTCCGGATCCTTCTCCCACAAGGAAGGTGCCAGCCCTGAAAGCTGTTGCTGGTCTTCACCTTCCCTTGGAAGCCTAGTCACAGGCACAACAGCCCTGGGGATCAGTGCTTTCCCAGAGACGGAACATCTCCTCGTGCCCGTTCTCGGCAGAGCCGTTTTCTGAAAAGGGAAACGTCCGGTTCCTTCTCCCACAAGGAAGGTGCCAGCCCTGAAAGCTGTTGCTGGTCTTCACCTTCCCTGGGCAGCCTGTTCACAGGCACAACAGCCCTGGGGATCAGTGCTTTCCCAGAGATGAAACATCTCTTCATACCCGTTCTCGGCAGAGCCTTTTTCCGAAAAGGGAAACGTCCGGATCCTTCTCCCACAAGGAAGGGGCCAGCCCTGAAAGCTGTTGCTGGTCTTCACCTTCCCTTGGAAACCTATTCACAGGCACAACAGCCCTGGGGATCAGTGCTTTCCCAGAGACGGAACATGTCTTTGTGGCCGTTCTCGGCAGCGCTTATTTCAGAAATGGGAAAGGTCCGGCTCCTTCTCCAACAAGGAAATGGCCAGCCCTCAAAGCTGTTGCTGGTATTCACGTTCCCTGGGCAGCCTACTCACAGACTCAACAGCCCTGGGGATCAGTGCTTTCCCAGAGACGGAACATGTCTTTGTGGCCGTTCTCGGCAGCGCTTATTTCAGAAATGGGAAAGGTCCGGCTCCTTCTCCAACACGGAAATGGCCAGCCCTCAAAGCTGTTGCTGGTATTCACGTTCCCTGGGCAGCCTACTCACAGACTCAACAGCCCTGGGGATCAATGCTTTCCCAGAGACGGAACATCTCATCGTACCCGTTCTCGGCAGAGCCATTTTCCAAAATGGGAAACGTCCGGCTCCTTCTCCCACAAGGAAGGGGCCAGCCCTGAAAGCTGTTGCTGGTCTTCACGTTCCCTGGGCAGCCTACTCACAGGCACAACAGCCCTGGGGATCAGTGCTTTCCCAGAGACGGAACATCTCCTCGTGCCCGTTCTTGGCTGAGCCATTTTCCAAAATGGCGAACGTCCGGCTCCTTCTCCCACAAGGAAGGTGCCAGCCCTGAAAGCTGTTGCTGATCTTCACCTTCCCTTGGCAGCCTAGTCACAGGCACAACAGCCCTGGGGATCAGTGCTTTCCCAGAGACGGAACATCTCATAGTGCCCGTTCTCGGCAGAGCCATTTCTGAAACGGCAAACGTCCGGATCCTTCTTCCACAAGGAAGGGGCCAGCCCTGAAAGCTGTTGCTGGTCTTCACCTTCCCTGGACAGCCTACTCAAAGGCACAACAGCCCTGGGGATCAGTGCTTTCCCAGAGACGGAACATTTCAATGAATCCGTTCTCGGCAGAGCCATTTTCTGAAATGGGAAACGTCTGGATCCTTCTCCCACAAGGAAGGTGCCAGCCCTGAAAGCTGTTGCTGGTCTTCACCTTCCCTGGGCAGCCTACTCACAGGCACAACAGCCCTGGGGATCAGTGCTTTCCCAGAGACGGAACATTTCATCGTATCCGTTCTCAGCAGAGCCATTTTCTGAAAGGGGAAACGTCCGGATCCTTCTCCCACAAGGAAGGGGCCAGCCCTGAAAGCTGTTGCTGGTCTTCACCTTCCCTGGGCAGCCTAGTCACAGGCACAACAGCCCTGGGGATCAGTGCTTTCCCAGAGACGGAATATCTCCTAGTGCCTGATCTTGGCAGAGCCTTTTCCAAAACGCCGAACGTCCAGCTCATTCTCCCACAAGGAAGGGGCCAGCCCTGAAAGCTGTTGCTGATCTTCACCTTCCCTTGGCAGGCTAGTCACAGGCACAACAGCCCTGGGGATCAGTGCTTTCCCAGAGACGGAACATCTCCTCGTGCCCGTTCTCGGCAGAGCCATTTTCTGAAACGGCAAACGTCCGGATCCTTCTCCCACAAGGAAGGGGCCAGCCCTGAAAGCTGTTGCTGGTCTTCACCTTCCCTTGGAAGCCTACTCACAGGCACAACAGCCCTGGGGATCAGTGCTTTCCCAGAGACGGAACATCTCCTCGTGCCCGTTCTCGGCAGAGCCGTTTTCTGAAAAGGGAAACGTCCGGCTCCTTCTCCCACAAGGAAGTGCTAGCCCTGAAAGCTTTTGCTGGTCTTCACCTGCCCTGGGCAACCTATTCACAGGCACAACAGCCCTGGGGATCAGTGCTTTCCCAGAGACGGAACATCCAATTGTGGCCATTCTCGGCAGAGCCATTTTTCCGAAATGGGAAACGTCCGGCTCCTTCTCCCACAAGGAAGGTGCCAGCCCTGAAAGCTGTTGCTGGTCTTCACCTTCCCTTGGAAGCCTACTCACAGGCACAACAGCCCTGGGGATCAGTGCTTTCCCAGAGACGGAATATCTCATCGTACCCGTTCTCGGCAGAGCGTATTTCCGAAAGGGCAAACGTCTGGATCCTTCTCCCACAAGGAAGGTGCCAGCCCTGAAAGCTGTTGCTGGTCTTCACCTTCCCTGGACAGCCTACTCACAGGCACAACTGCCCTGGGGATCAGTGCTTTCCCAGAGATGGAATATCTCATCGTGCCCTTTCTCGGCACAGCCTTTTTCCAAAACGGCGAACGTCCGGATCCTTCTCCCACAAGGAAGGTGCCAGCCCTGAAAGCTGTTGCTGATCTTCACCTTCCCTTGGAAACCTAATCACAGGCACAACAGCACTGGGGATCAGTGCTTTCCCAGAGACGGAACATCCAATTGTGGCCGTTCTCGGTAGAGCCATTTTTCCGAAATGGGAAACGTCCGGCTCCTTCTCCCACAAGGAAGGTGCCAGCCCTGAAAGCTGTTGCTGGTCTTCACCTTCCCTTGGAAGCCTACTCACAGGCACAACAGCCCTGGGGATCAGTGCTTTCTCAGACACGGAACATCTCATCGTACCCGTTCTCGGCAGAGCGTATTTCCGAAAGGGCAAACGTCCGGATCCTTCTCCCACAAGGAAGGTGCCAGCCCTGAAAGCTGTTGCTGATCTTCACCTTCCCTTGGAAAACTAATCACAGGCACAACAGCCCTGGGGATCAGTGCTTTCTCAGAGACGGAACATTTCAACGAATCCGTTCTCGGCAGAGCCATTTTCTGAAATGGGAAACGTCTGGATCCTTCTCCCACAAGGAAGGTGCCAGCCCTGAAAGCTGTTGCTGGTCTTCACCTTCCCTGGGCAGCCTACTCACAGGCACAACAGCCCTGGGGATCAGTGCTTTCCCAGAGACGGAACATTTCATCGTATCCGTTCTCAGCAGAGCCATTTTCTGAAAGGGGAAACGTCCGGATCCTTCTCCCACAAGGAAGGGGCCAGCCCTGAAAGCTGTTGCTGGTCTTCACCTTCCCTGGGCAGCCTAGTCACAGGCACAACAGCCCTGGGGATCAGTGCTTTCCCAGAGACGGAATATCTCCTAGTGCCTGATCTTGGCAGAGCCTTTTCCAAAACGCCGAACGTCCAGCTCATTCTCCCACAAGGAAGGGGCCAGCCCTGAAAGCTGTTGCTGGTCTTCACCTTCCCTGGGCAGCCTACTCACAGGCACAACAGCCCTGGGGATCAGTGCTTTCCCAGAGATGGAACATCTCATCGTACCCGTTCTCGGCAGAGCGTATTTCCGAAACGGCAAACGTCCAGCTCATTCTCCCACAAGGAAGGGGCCAGCCCTGAAAGCTGTTGCTGGTCTTCACGTTCCCTGGACAGCCTACTCACAGGCACAACAGCCCTGGGGATCAGTGCTTTCCCAGAGACGGAACATCTCCTCGTGCCCGTTCTCGGCAGAGCCATTTTCTGAAACGGCAAACGTCCGGATCCTTCTCCCACAAGGAAGGGGCCAGCCCTGAAAGCTGTTGCTGGTCTTCACCTTCCCTTGGAAGCCTACTCACAGGCACAACAGCCCTGGGGATCAGTGCTTTCCCAGAGACGGAACATCTCCTCGTGCCCGTTCTCGGCAGAGCCGTTTTCTGAAAAGGGAAACGTCCGGCTCCTTCTCCCACAAGGAAGTGCTAGCCCTGAAAGCTTTTGCTGGTCTTCACCTGCCCTGGGCAACCTATTCACAGGCACAACAGCCCTGGGGATCAGTGCTTTCCCAGAGACGGAACATCCAATTGTGGCCATTCTCGGCAGAGCCATTTTTCCGAAATGGGAAACGTCCGGCTCCTTCTCCCACAAGGAAGGTGCCAGCCCTGAAAGCTGTTGCTGGTCTTCACCTTCCCTTGGAAGCCTACTCACAGGCACAACAGCCCTGGGGATCAGTGCTTTCCCAGAGACGGAATATCTCATCGTACCCGTTCTCGGCAGAGCGTATTTCCGAAAGGGCAAACGTCTGGATCCTTCTCCCACAAGGAAGGTGCCAGCCCTGAAAGCTGTTGCTGGTCTTCACCTTCCCTGGACAGCCTACTCACAGGCACAACTGCCCTGGGGATCAGTGCTTTCCCAGAGATGGAATATCTCATCGTGCCCTTTCTCGGCACAGCCTTTTTCCAAAACGGCGAACGTCCGGATCCTTCTCCCACAAGGAAGGTGCCAGCCCTGAAAGCTGTTGCTGATCTTCACCTTCCCTTGGAAACCTAATCACAGGCACAACAGCACTGGGGATCAGTGCTTTCCCAGAGACGGAACATCCAATTGTGGCCGTTCTCGGTAGAGCCATTTTTCCGAAATGGGAAACGTCCGGCTCCTTCTCCCACAAGGAAGGTGCCAGCCCTGAAAGCTGTTGCTGGTCTTCACCTTCCCTTGGAAGCCTACTCACAGGCACAACAGCCCTGGGGATCAGTGCTTTCTCAGACACGGAACATCTCATCGTACCCGTTCTCGGCAGAGCGTATTTCCGAAAGGGCAAACGTCCGGATCCTTCTCCCACAAGGAAGGTGCCAGCCCTGAAAGCTGTTGCTGATCTTCACCTTCCCTTGGAAAACTAATCACAGGCACAACAGCCCTGGGGATCAGTGCTTTCTCAGAGACGGAACATTTCAACGAATCCGTTCTCGGCAGAGCCATTTTCTGAAATGGGAAACGTCTGGATCCTTCTCCCACAAGGAAGGTGCCAGCCCTGAAAGCTGTTGCTGGTCTTCACCTTCCCTGGGCAGCCTACTCACAGGCACAACAGCCCTGGGGATCAGTGCTTTCCCAGAGACGGAACATTTCATCGTATCCGTTCTCAGCAGAGCCATTTTCTGAAAGGGGAAACGTCCGGATCCTTCTCCCACAAGGAAGGGGCCAGCCCTGAAAGCTGTTGCTGGTCTTCACCTTCCCTGGGCAGCCTAGTCACAGGCACAACAGCCCTGGGGATCAGTGCTTTCCCAGAGACGGAATATCTCCTAGTGCCTGATCTTGGCAGAGCCTTTTCCAAAACGCCGAACGTCCAGCTCATTCTCCCACAAGGAAGGGGCCAGCCCTGAAAGCTGTTGCTGGTCTTCACCTTCCCTGGGCAGCCTACTCACAGGCACAACAGCCCTGGGGATCAGTGCTTTCCCAGAGATGGAACATCTCATCGTACCCGTTCTCGGCAGAGCGTATTTCCGAAACGGCAAACGTCCAGCTCATTCTCCCACAAGGAAGGGGCCAGCCCTGAAAGCTGTTGCTGGTCTTCACGTTCCCTGGACAGCCTACTCACAGGCACAACAGCCCTGGGGATCAGTGCTTTCCCAGAGACGGAACATCTCCTCGTGCCCGTTCTCGGCAGAGCCATTTTCTGAAACGGCAAACGTCCGGCTCCTTCTCCCACAAGGAAGGGGCCAGCCCTGAAAGTTGTTGCTGGTCTTCACCTTCCCTTGGAAGCCTAGTCACAGGCACAACAGCCCTGGGGATCAGTGCTTTCCCAGAGACGGAACATCTCCTCGTGCCCGTTCTCGGCAGAGCCGTTTTCTGAAAAGGGAAACGTCCGGCTCCTTCTCCCACAAGGAAGGTGCCAGCCCTGAAAGCTGTTGCTGGTCTTCACCTTCCCTGGGCAGCCTGTTCACAGGCACAACAGCCCTGGGGATCAGTGCTTTCCCAGAGATGAAACATCTCTTCATACCCGTTCTCGGCAGAGCCTTTTTCCGAAAAGGGAAACGTCCGGATCCTTCTCCCACAAGGAAGGGGCCAGCCCTGAAAGCTGTTGCTGGTCTTCACCTTCCCTTGGAAGCCTATTCACAGGCACAACAGCCCTGGGGATCAGTGCTTTCCCAGAGACGGAACATGTCTTTGTGGCCGTTCTCGGCAGCGCTTATTTCAGAAATGGGAAAGGTCCGGCTCCTTCTCCAACAAGGAAATGGCCAGCCCTCAAAGCTGTTGCTGGTATTCACGTTCCCTGGGCAGCCTACTCACAGACTCAACAGCCCTGGGGATCAATGCTTTCCCAGAGACGGAACATCTCATCGTACCCGTTCTCGACAGAGCCATTTTCCAAAATGGGAAACGTCCGGCTCCTTCTCCCACAAGGAAGGGGCCAGCCCTGAAAGCTGTTGCTGGTCTTCACCTTCCCTGCACAGCCTACTCACAGGCACAACAGCCCTGGGGATCAGTGCTTTCCCAGAGACGGAACATCTCCTCGTGCCCGTTCTTGGCTGAGCCATTTTCCAAAACGGCGAACGTCCGGCTCCTTCTCCCACAAGGAAGGTGCCAGCCCTGAAAGCTGTTGCTGGTCTTCACCTTCCCTTGGCAGCCTAGTCACAGGCACAACAGCCCTGGGGATCAGTGCTTTCCCAGAGATGGAACATTTCAACGAATCCGTTCTCGGCAGAGCCATTTTCTGAAATGGGAAACGTCTGGATCCTTCTCCCACAAGGAAGGTGCCAGCCCTGAAAGCTGTTGCTGGTCTTCACCTTCCCTGGGCAGCCTACTCACAGGCACAACAGCCCTGGGGATCAGTGCTTTCCCAGAGACGGAACATTTCATCGTATCCGTTCTCAGCAGAGCCAATTTCTGAAAGGGGAAACGTCCGGATCCTTCTCCCACAAGGAAGGGGCCAGCCCTGAAAGCTGTTGCTGGTCTTCACCTTCCCTGGGCAGCCTAGTCACAGGCACAACAGCCCTGGGGATCAGTGCTTTCCCAGAGACGGAATATCTCCTAGTGCCTGATCTTGGCAGAGCCTTTTCCAAAACGCCGAACGTCCAGCTCATTCTCCCACAAGGAAGGGGCCAGCCCTGAAAGCTGTTGCTGATCTTCACCTTCCCTTGGCAGGCTAGTCACAGGCACAACAGCCCTGGGGATCAGTGCTTTCCCAGAGACGGAACATCTCCTCGTGCCCGTTCTCGGCAGAGCCATTTTCTGAAACGGCAAACGTCCGGATCCTTCTCCCACAAGGAAGGGGCCAGCCCTGAAAGCTGTTGCTGGTCTTCACCTTCCCTTGGAAGCCTACTCACAGGCACAACAGCCCTGGGGATCAGTGCTTTCCCAGAGACAGAACATCTCCTCGTGCCCGTTCTCGGCTGAGCCGTTTTCTGAAAAGGGAAACGTCCGGCTCCTTCTCCCACAAGGAAGTGCCAGCCCTGAAAGCTTTTGCTGGTCTTCACCTGCCCTGGGCAACCTATTCACAGGCACAACAGCCCTGGGGATCAGTGCTTTCCCAGAGACGGAACATCCAATTGTGGCCGTTCTCGGCAGAGTCATTTTTCCGAAATGGGAAACGTCCGGCTCCTTCTCCCACAAGGAAGGTGCCAGCCCTGAAAGCTGTTGCTGGTCTTCACCTTCCCTTGGCAGCCTAGTCACAGGCACAACAGCCCTGGGGATCAGTGCTTTCCCAGAGACGGAACATCTCATCGTACCCGTTCTCGGCAGAGCGTATTTCCGAAAGGGCAAACGTCTGGATCCTTCTCCCACAAGGAAGGTGCCAGCCCTGAAAGCTGTTGCTGGTCTTCACCTTCCCTGGACAGCCTACTCACAGGCACAACTGCCCTGGGGATCAGTGCTTTCCCAGAGATGGAACATCTCATCGTGCCCGTTCTCGGCACAGCCTTTTTCCAAAACGGCGAACGTCCGGATCCTTCTCCCACAAGGAAGGTGCCAGCCCTGAAAGCTGTTGCTGATCTTCACCTTCCCTTGGAAACCTAATCACAGGCACAACAGCACTGGGGATCAGTGCTTTCCCAGAGACGGAACATCTCTTTGTGGCCGTTCTCGGTAGAGCCATTTTTCCGAAATGGGAAACGTCCGGCTCCTTCTCCCACAAGGAAGGTGCCAGCCCTGAAACCTGTTGCTGGTCTTCACCTTCCCTGGGCAGCCTAGTCACAGGCACAACAGCCCTGGGGATCAGTGCTTTCCCAGAGATGGAACATTTCATCGTATCCGTTCTCAGCAGAGCCATTTTCTGAAAGGGGAAACGTCTGGATCCTTCTCCCACAAGGAAGGGGCCAGCCCTGAAAGCTGTTGCTGGTCTTCACCTTCCCTGGGCAGCCTAGTCACAGGCACAACAGCCCTGGGGATCAGTGCTTTCCCAGAGACGGAATATCTCCTAGTGCCTGATCTTGGCAGAGCCTTTTCCAAAACGCCGAACGTCCAGCTCATTCTCCAACAAGGAAGGGGCCAGCCCTGAAAGCTGTTGCTGGTCTTCACCTTCCCTTGGAAGCCTATTCACAGGCACAACAGCCCTGGGGATCAGTGCTTTCCCAGAGACGGAACATGTCTTTGTGGCCGTTCTCGGCAGCGCTTATTTCAGAAATGGGAAAGGTCCGGCTCCTTCTCCAACAAGGAAATGGCCAGCCCTCAAAGCTGTTGCTGGTATTCACGTTCCCTGGGCAGCCTACTCACAGACTCAACAGCCCTGGGGATCAATGCTTTCCCAGAGACGGAACATCTCATCGTACCCGTTCTCGACAGAGCCATTTTCCAAAATGGGAAACGTCCGGCTCCTTCTCCCACAAGGAAGGGGCCAGCCCTGAAAGCTGTTGCTGGTCTTCACGTTCCCTGGGCAGCCTACTCACAGGCACAACAGCCCTGGGGATCAGTGCTTTCCCAGAGACGGAACATCTCCTCGTGCCCGTTCTTGGCTGAGCCATTTTCCAAAACGGCGAACGTCCGGCTCCTTCTCCCACAAGGAAGGTGCCAGCCCTGAAAGCTGTTGCTGGTCTTCACCTTCCCTTGGCAGCCTAGTCACAGGCACAACAGCCCTGGGGATCAGTGCTTTCCCAGAGATGGAACATTTCAACGAATCCGTTCTCGGCAGAGCCATTTTCTGAAATGGGAAACGTCTGGATCCTTCTCCCACAAGGAAGGTGCCAGCCCTGAAAGCTTTTGCTGGTCTTCACCTTCCCTGGGCAGCCTACTCACAGGCACAACAGCCCTGGGGATCAGTGCTTTCCCAGAGACGGAACATTTCATCGTATCCGTTCTCAGCAGAGCCAATTTCTGAAAGGGGAAACGTCCGGATCCTTCTCCCACAAGGAAGGGGCCAGCCCTGAAAGCTGTTGCTGGTCTTCACCTTCCCTGGGCAGCCTAGTCACAGGCACAACAGCCCTGGGGATCAGTGCTTTCCCAGAGACGGAATATCTCCTAGTGCCTGATCTTGGCAGAGCCTTTTCCAAAACGCCGAACGTCCAGCTCATTCTCCCACAAGGAAGGGGCCAGCCCTGAAAGCTGTTGCTGATCTTCACCTTCCCTTGGCAGGCTAGTCACAGGCACAACAGCCCTGGGGATCAGTGCTTTCCCAGAGACGGAACATCTCCTCGTGCCCGTTCTCGGCAGAGCCATTTTCTGAAACGGCAAACGTCCGGATCCTTCTTCCACAAGGAAGGGGCCAGCCCTGAAAGCTGTTGCTGGTCTTCACCTTCCCTTGGAAGCCTACTCACAGGCACAACAGCCCTGGGGATCAGTGCTTTCCCAGAGACAGAACATCTCCTCGTGCCCGTTCTCGGCTGAGCCGTTTTCTGAAAAGGGAAACGTCCGGCTCCTTCTCCCACAAGGAAGTGCCAGCCCTGAAAGCTTTTGCTGGTCTTCACCTGCCCTGGGCAACCTATTCACAGGCACAACAGCCCTGGGGATCAGTGCTTTCCCAGAGACGGAACATCCAATTGTGGCCGTTCTCGGCAGAGCGTATTTCCGAAAGGGCAAACGTCTGGATCCTTCTCCCACAAGGAAGGTGCCAGCCCTGAAAGCTGTTGCTGGTCTTCACCTTCCCTGGGCAGCCTACTCACAGGCACAACTGCCCTGGGGATCAGTGCTTTCCCAGAGATGGAACATCTCATCGTGCCCGTTCTCGGCACAGCCTTTTTCCAAAACGGCGAACGTCCGGATCCTTCTCCCACAAGGAAGGTGCCAGCCCTGAAAGCTGTTGCTGATCTTCACCTTCCCTTGGAAACCTAATCACAGGCACAACAGCACTGGGGATCAGTGCTTTCCCAGAGACGGAACATCTCTTTGTGGCCGTTCTCGGTAGAGCCATTTTTCCGAAATGGGAAACGTCCGGCTCCTTCTCCCACAAGGAAGGTGCCAGCCCTGAAACCTGTTGCTGGTCTTCACCTTCCCTGGGCAGCCTAGTCACAGGCACAACAGCCCTGGGGATCAGTGCTTTCCCAGAGATGGAACATTTCATCGTATCCGTTCTCAGCAGAGCCATTTTCTGAAAGGGGAAACATCTGGATCCTTCTCCCACAAGGAAGGGGCCAGCCCTGAAAGCTGTTGCTGGTCTTCACCTTCCCTGGGCAGCCTAGTCACAGGCACAACAGCCCTGGGGATCAGTGCTTTCCCAGAGACGGAATATCTCCTAGTGCCTGATCTTGGCAGAGCCTTTTCCAAAACGCCGAACGTCCAGCTCATTCTCCAACAAGGAAGGGGCCAGCCCTGAAAGCTGTTGCTGGTCTTCACCTTCCCTGGACAGCCTACTCACAGGCACAACAGCCCTGGGGATCAGTGCTTTCCCAGAGACGGAACATCTCCTCGTGCCCGTTCTTGGCTGTGCCATTTTCCAAAACGGCGAACGTCCGGCTCCTTCTCCCACAAGGAAGGGGCCAGCCCTGAAAGCTGTTGCTGGTCTTCACCTTCCCTGGACAGCCTACTCACAGGCACAACAGCCCTGGGGATCAGTGCTTTCCCAGAGACGGAACATCTCCTCGTGCCCGTTCTTGGCTGTGCCATTTTCCAAAACGGCGAACGTCCGGCTCATTCTCCCACAAGGAAGGGGCCAGCCCTGAAAGCTGTTGCTGGTCTTCACCTTCCCTGGACAGCCTACTCACAGGCACAACAGCCCTGGGGATCAGTGCTTTCCCAGAGATGGAACATCTCCTCGTGCCCGTTCTTGGCTGTGCCATTTTCCAAAACGGCGAACGTCTGGCTCCTTCTCCCACAAGGAAGGGGCCAGCCCTGAAAGCTGTTGCTGATCTTCACCTTCCCTTGGCAGCCTAGTCACAGGCACAACAGCCCTGGGGATCAGTGCTTTCCCAGAGACGGAACATCTCCTCGTGCCCGTTCTCGGCAGAGCCGTTTTCTGAAAAGGGAAACGTCCGGCTCCTTCTCCCACAAGGAAGGGGCCAGCCCTGAAAGCTGTTGCTGGTCTTCACCTTCCCTTGGAAGCCTAGTCACAGGCACAACAGCCCTGGGGATCAGTGCTTTCCCAGAGACGGAACATCTCCTCGTGCCCGTTCTCGGCAGAGCCGTTTTCTGAAAAGGGAAACGTCCGGCTCCTTCTCCCACAAGGAAGTGCCAGCCCTGAAAGCTTTTGCTGGTCTTCACCTGCCCTGGGCAACCTATTCACAGGCACAACAGCCCTGGGGATCAGTGCTTTCCCAGAGACGGAACATCCAATTGTGGCCGTTCTCGGCAGAGCCATTTTTCCGAAATGGGAAACGTCCGGCTCCTTCTCCCACAAGGAAGGTGCCAGCCCTGAAAGCTGTTGCTGGTCTTCACCTTCCCTTGGAAGCCTACTCACAGGCACAACAGCCCTGGGGATCAGTGCTTTCCCAGAGACGGAACATCTCCTCGTGCCCGTTCTCGGCAGAGCCGTTTTCTGAAAAGGGAAACGTCCGGTTCCTTCTCCCACAAGGAAGGTGCCAGCCCTGAAAGCTGTTGCTGGTCTTCACCTTCCCTGGGCAGCCTGTTCACAGGCACAACAGCCCTGGGGATCAGTGCTTTCCCAGAGATGAAACATCTCTTCATACCCGTTCTCGGCAGAGCCTTTTTCCGAAAAGGGAAACGTCCGGATCCTTCTCCCACAAGGAAGGGGCCAGCCCTGAAAGCTGTTGCTGGTCTTCACCTTCCCTTGGAAACCTATTCACAGGCACAACAGCCCTGGGGATCAGTGCTTTCCCAGAGACGGAACATGTCTTTGTGGCCGTTCTCGGCAGCGCTTATTTCAGAAATGGGAAAGGTCCGGCTCCTTCTCCAACAAGGAAATGGCCAGCCCTCAAAGCTGTTGCTGGTATTCACGTTCCCTGGGCAGCCTACTCACAGACTCAACAGCCCTGGGGATCAGTGCTTTCCCAGAGACGGAACATGTCTTTGTGGCCGTTCTCGGCAGCGCTTATTTCAGAAATGGGAAAGGTCCGGCTCCTTCTCCAACACGGAAATGGCCAGCCCTCAAAGCTGTTGCTGGTATTCACGTTCCCTGGGCAGCCTACTCACAGACTCAACAGCCCTGGGGATCAATGCTTTCCCAGAGACGGAACATCTCATCGTACCCGTTCTCGGCAGAGCCATTTTCCAAAATGGGAAACGTCCGGCTCCTTCTCCCACAAGGAAGGGGCCAGCCCTGAAAGCTGTTGCTGGTCTTCACGTTCCCTGGGCAGCCTACTCACAGGCACAACAGCCCTGGGGATCAGTGCTTTCCCAGAGACGGAACATCTCCTCGTGCCCGTTCTTGGCTGAGCCATTTTCCAAAACGGCGAACGTCCGGCTCCTTCTCCCACAAGGAAGGTGCCAGCCCTGAAAGCTGTTGCTGATCTTCACCTTCCCTTGGCAGCCTAGTCACAGGCACAACAGCCCTGGGGATCAGTGCTTTCCCAGAGACGGAACATCTCATAGTGCCCGTTCTCGGCAGAGCCATTTCTGAAACGGCAAACGTCCGGATCCTTCTTCCACAAGGAAGGGGCCAGCCCTGAAAGCTGTTGCTGGTCTTCACCTTCCCTGGACAGCCTACTCAAAGGCACAACAGCCCTGGGGATCAGTGCTTTCCCAGAGACGGAACATTTCAATGAATCCGTTCTCGGCAGAGCCATTTTCTGAAATGGGAAACGTCTGGATCCTTCTCCCACAAGGAAGGTGCCAGCCCTGAAAGCTGTTGCTGGTCTTCACCTTCCCTGGGCAGCCTACTCACAGGCACAACAGCCCTGGGGATCAGTGCTTTCCCAGAGACGGAACATTTCATCGTAGCCGTTCTCAGCAGAGCCATTTTCTGAAAGGGGAAACGTCCGGCTCCTTCTCCCACAAGGAAGGGGCCAGCCCTGAAAGCTGTTGCTGGTCTTCACCTTCCCTGGGCAGCCTAGTCACAGGCACAACAGCCCTGGGGATCAGTGCTTTCCCAGAGACGGAATATCTCCTAGTGCCTGATCTTGGCAGAGCCTTTTCCAAAACGCCGAACGTCCAGCTCATTCTCCCACAAGGAAGGGGCCAGCCCTGAAAGCTGTTGCTGATCTTCACCTTCCCTTGGCAGGCTAGTCACAGGCACAACAGCCCTGGGGATCAGTGCTTTCCCAGAGACGGAACATCTCCTCGTGCCCGTTCTCGGCAGAGCCATTTTCTGAAACGGCAAACGTCCGGATCCTTCTTCCACAAGGAAGGGGCCAGCCCTGAAAGCTGTTGCTGGTCTTCACCTTCCCTTGGAAGCCTACTCACAGGCACAACAGCCCTGGGGATCAGTGCTTTCCCAGAGACGGAACATCTCCTCGTGCCCGTTCTCGGCAGAGCCGTTTTCTGAAAAGGGAAACGTCCGGCTCCTTCTCCCACAAGGAAGTGCCAGCCCTGAAAGCTTTTGCTGGTCTTCACCTGCCCTGGGCAACCTATTCACAGGCACAACAGCCCTGGGGATCAGTGCTTTCCCAGAGACGGAACATCCAATTGTGGCCATTCTCGGCAGAGCCATTTTTCCGAAATGGGAAACGTCCGGCTCCTTCTCCCACAAGGAAGGTGCCAGCCCTGAAAGCTGTTGCTGGTCTTCACCTTCCCTTGGAAGCCTACTCACAGGCACAACAGCCCTGGGGATCAGTGCTTTCCCAGAGACGGAATATCTCATCGTACCCGTTCTCGGCAGAGCGTATTTCCGAAAGGGCAAACGTCTGGATCCTTCTCCCACAAGGAAGGTGCCAGCCCTGAAAGCTGTTGCTGGTCTTCACCTTCCCTGGGCAGCCTACTCACAGGAACAACTGCCCTGGGGATCAGTGCTTTCCCAGAGATGGAATATCTCATCGTGCCCTTTCTCGGCACAGCCTTTTTCCAAAACGGCGAACGTCCGGATCCTTCTCCCACAAGGAAGGTGCCAGCCCTGAAAGCTGTTGCTGATCTTCACCTTCCCTTGGAAACCTAATCACAGGCACAACAGCACTGGGGATCAGTGCTTTCCCAGAGACGGAACATCCAATTGTGGCCGTTCTCGGTAGAGCCATTTTTCCGAAATGGGAAACGTCCGGCTCCTTCTCCCACAAGGAAGGTGCCAGCCCTGAAAGCTGTTGCTGGTCTTCACCTTCCCTTGGAAGCCTACTCACAGGCACAACAGCCCTGGGGATCAGTGCTTTCTCAGAGACGGAACATCTCATCGTACCCGTTCTCGGCAGAGCGTATTTCCGAAAGGGCAAACGTCCGGATCCTTCTCCCACAAGGAAGGTGCCAGCCCTGAAAGCTGTTGCTGATCTTCACCTTCCCTTGGAAAACTAATCACAGGCACAACAGCCCTGGGGATCAGTGCTTTCTCAGAGACGGAATATCTCCTTGTGCCCGTTCTCGCCAGAGCCATTTTTCCGAAATGGGAAACGTCCGGCTCCTTCTCCCACAAGGAAGGTGCCAGCCCTGAAACCTGTTGCTGGTCTTCACCTTCCCTGGGCAGCCTAGTCACAGGCACAACAGCCCTGGGGATCAGTGCTTTCCCAGAGATGGAACATTTCATCGTATCCGTTCTCAGCAGAGCCATTTTCTGAAAGGGGAAACGTCTGGATCCTTCTCCCACAAGGAAGGTGCCAGCCCTGAAACCTGTTGCTGGTCTTCACCTTCCCTGGGCAGCCTAGTCACAGGCACAACAGCCCTGGGGATCAGTGCTTTCCCAGAGACGGAATATCTCCTAGTGCCTGATCTTGGCAGAGCCTTTTCCAAAACGCCGAACGTCCAGCTCATTCTCCAACAAGGAAGGTGCCAGCCCTGAAAGCTGTTGCTGGTCTTCACCTTCCCTGGACAGCCTACTCACAGGCACAACAGCCCTGGGGATCAGTGCTTTCCCAGAGACGGAACATCTCCTCGTGCCCGTTCTCGGCAGAGCCGTTTTCCGAAACGGCAAACGTCCGGATCCTTCTCCCACAAGGAAGGGGCCAGCCCTGAAAGCTGTTGCTGGTCTTCACCTTCCCTGGACAGCCTACTCACAGGCACAACAGCCCTGGGGATCAGTGCTTTCCCAGAGACGGAACATCTCCTCGTGCCCGTTTCTCAGCAGAGCCATTTTCTGAAACGGCAAACGTCCGGATCCTTCTCCCACAAGGAAGGGGCCAGCCCTGAAAGCTGTTGCTGGTCTTCACCTTCCCTTGGAAGCCTAGTCACAGGCACAACAGCCCTGGGGATCAGTGCTTTCCCAGAGACGGAACATCTCCTCGTGCCCGTTCTCGGCAGAGCCGTTTTCTGAAAAGGGAAACGTCCGGCTCCTTCTCCCACAAGGAAGGTGCCAGCCCTGAAAGCTGTTGCTGGTCTTCACCTTCCCTGGGCAGCCTGTTCACAGGCACAACAGCCCTGGGGATCAGTGCTTTCCCAGAGATGAAACATCTCTTCATACCCGTTCTCGGCAGAGCCTTTTTCCGAAAAGGGAAACGTCCGGATCCTTCTCCCACAAGGAAGGGGCCAGCCCTGAAAGCTGTTGCTGGTCTTCACCTTCCCTTGGAAACCTATTCACAGGCACAACAGCCCTGGGGATCAGTGCTTTCCCAGAGACGGAACATGTCTTTGTGGCCGTTCTCGGCAGCGCTTATTTCAGAAATGGGAAAGGTCCGGCTCCTTCTCCAACAAGGAAATGGCCAGCCCTCAAAGCTGTTGCTGGTATTCACGTTCCCTGGGCAGCCTACTCACAGACTCAACAGCCCTGGGGATCAGTGCTTTCCCAGAGACGGAACATGTCTTTGTGGCCGTTCTCGGCAGCGCTTATTTCAGAAATGGGAAAGGTCCGGCTCCTTCTCCAACACGGAAATGGCCAGCCCTCAAAGCTGTTGCTGGTATTCACGTTCCCTGGGCAGCCTACTCACAGACTCAACAGCCCTGGGGATCAATGCTTTCCCAGAGACGGAACATCTCATCGTACCCGTTCTCGGCAGAGCCATTTTCCAAAATGGGAAACGTCCGGCTCCTTCTCCCACAAGGAAGGGGCCAGCCCTGAAAGCTGTTGCTGGTCTTCACGTTCCCTGGGCAGCCTACTCACAGGCACAACAGCCCTGGGGATCAGTGCTTTCCCAGAGACGGAACATCTCCTCGTGCCCGTTCTTGGCTGAGCCATTTTCCAAAACGGCGAACGTCCGGCTCCTTCTCCCACAAGGAAGGGGCCAGCCCTGAAAGCTGTTGCTGGTCTTCACCTTCCCTTGGCAGCCTAGTCACAGGCACAACAGCCCTGGGGATCAGTGCTTTCCCAGAGACGGAACATCTCCTTGTGCCCGTTCTCGGCAGAGCCATTTCTGAAACGGCAAACGTCCGGATCCTTCTTCCACAAGGAAGGGGCCAGCCCTGAAAGCTGTTGCTGGTCTTCACCTTCCCTGGACAGCCTACTCAAAGGCACAACAGCCCTGGGGATCAGTGCTTTCCCAGAGACGGAACATTTCAACGAATCCGTTCTCGGCAGAGCCATTTTCTGAAATGGGAAACGTCTGGATCCTTCTCCCACAAGGAAGGTGCCAGCCCTGAAAGCTGTTGCTGGTCTTCACCTTCCCTGGGCAGCCTACTCACAGGCACAACAGCCCTGGGGATCAGTGCTTTCCCAGAGACGGAACATTTCATCGTATCCGTTCTCAGCAGAGCCATTTTCTGAAAGGGGAAACGTCCGGATCCTTCTCCCACAAGGAAGGGGCCAGCCCTGAAAGCTGTTGCTGGTCTTCACCTTCCCTGGGCAGCCTAGTCACAGGCACAACAGCCCTGGGGATCAGTGCTTTCCCAGAGACGGAATATCTCCTAGTGCCTGATCTTGGCAGAGCCTTTTCCAAAACGCCGAACGTCCAGCTCATTCTCCCACAAGGAAGGGGCCAGCCCTGAAAGCTGTTGCTGGTCTTCACCTTCCCTGGGCAGCCTACTCACAGGCACAACAGCCCTGGGGATCAGTGCTTTCCCAGAGATGGAACATCTCATCGTACCCGTTCTCGGCAGAGCGTATTTCCGAAACGGCAAACGTCCAGCTCATTCTCCCACAAGGAAGGGGCCAGCCCTGAAAGCTGTTGCTGGTCTTCACCTTCCCTGGACAGCCTACTCACACGCACAACAGCCCTGGGGATCAGTGCTTTCCCAGAGACGGAACATCTCCTCGTGCCCGTTCTCGGCAGAGCCATTTTCTGAAACGGCAAACGTCCGGATCCTTCTCCCACAAGGAAGGGGCCAGCCCTGAAAGCTGTTGCTGGTCTTCACCTTCCCTTGGAAGCCTAGTCACAGGCACAACAGCCCTGGGGATCAGTGCTTTCCCAGAGACGGAACATCTCCTCGTGCCCGTTCTCGGCAGAGCCGTTTTCTGAAAAGGGAAACGTCCGGCTCCTTCTCCCACAAGGAAGGTGCCAGCCCTGAAAGCTGTTGCTGGTCTTCACCTTCCCTGGGCAGCCTGTTCACAGGCACAACAGCCCTGGGGATCAGTGCTTTCCCAGAGATGAAACATCTCTTCATACCCGTTCTCGGCAGAGCCTTTTTCCGAAAAGGGAAACGTCCGGCTCCTTCTCCCACAAGGAAGGGGCCAGCCCTGAAAGCTGTTGCTGGTCTTCACCTTCCCTTGGAAGCCTATTCACAGGCACAACAGCCCTGGGGATCAGTGCTTTCCCAGAGACGGAACATGTCTTTGTGGCCGTTCTCGGCAGCGCTTATTTCAGAAATGGGAAAGGTCCGGCTCCTTCTCCAACAAGGAAATGGCCAGCCCTCAAAGCTGTTGCTGGTATTCACGTTCCCTGGGCAGCCTACTCACAGACTCAACAGCCCTGGGGATCAATGCTTTCCCAGAGACGGAACATCTCATCGTACCCGTTCTCGACAGAGCCATTTTCCAAAATGGGAAACGTCCGGCTCCTTCTCCCACAAGGAAGGGGCCAGCCCTGAAAGCTCTTGCTGGTCTTCACCTTCCCTGGGCAGCCTACTCACAGGCACAACAGCCCTGGGGATCAGTGCTTTCCCAGAGACGGAACATTTCCTCGTGCCCGTTCTTGGCTGAGCCATTTTCCAAAACGGCGAACGTCCGGCTCCTTCTCCCACAAGGAAGGTGCCAGCCCTGAAAGCTGTTGCTGGTCTTCACCTTCCCTTGGCAGCCTACTCACAGGCACAACAGCCCTGGGGATCAGTGCTTTCCCAGAGACGGAACATCTCATAGTGCCCGTTCTCGGCAGAGCCATTTCTGAAACGGCAAACGTCCGGATCCTTCTTCCACAAGGAAGGGGCCAGCCCTGAAAGCTGTTGCTGGTCTTCACCTTCCCTGGACAGCCTACTCAAAGGCACAACAGCCCTGGGGATCAGTGCTTTCCCAGAGATGGAACATTTCAACGAATCCGTTCTCGGCAGAGCCATTTTCTGAAATGGGAAACGTCTGGATCCTTCTCCCACAAGGAAGGTGCCAGCCCTGAAAGCTGTTGCTGGTCTTCACCTTCCCTGGGCAGCCTACTCACAGGCACAACAGCCCTGGGGATCAGTGCTTTCCCAGAGACGGAACATTTCATCGTATCCGTTCTCAGCAGAGCCAATTTCTGAAAGGGGAAACGTCCGGATCCTTCTCCCACAAGGAAGGGGCCAGCCCTGAAAGCTGTTGCTGGTCTTCACCTTCCCTGGGCAGCCTAGTCACAGGCACAACAGCCCTGGGGATCAGTGCTTTCCCAGAGACGGAATATCTCCTAGTGCCTGATCTTGGCAGAGCCTTTTCCAAAACGCCGAACGTCCAGCTCATTCTCCCACAAGGAAGGGGCCAGCCCTGAAAGCTGTTGCTGGTCTTCACCTTCCCTGGGCAGCCTACTCACAGGCACAACAGCCCTGGGGATCAGTGCTTTCCCAGAGATGGAACATCTCATCGTACCCGTTCTCGGCAGAGCGTATTTCCGAAACGGCAAACGTCCAGCTCATTCTCCCACAAGGAAGGGGCCAGCCCTGAAAGCTGTTGCTGGTCTTCACCTTCCCTGGACAGCCTACTCACACGCACAACAGCCCTGGGGATCAGTGCTTTCCCAGAGACGGAACATCTCCTCGTGCCCGTTCTCGGCAGAGCCATTTTCTGAAACGGCAAACGTCCGGATCCTTCTCCCACAAGGAAGGGGCCAGCCCTGAAAGTTGTTGCTGGTCTTCACCTTCCCTTGGAAGCCTAGTCACAGGCACAACAGCCCTGGGGATCAGTGCTTTCCCAGAGACGGAACATCTCCTCGTGCCCGTTCTCGGCAGAGCCGTTTTCTGAAAAGGGAAACGTCCGGCTCCTTCTCCCACAAGGAAGGTGCCAGCCCTGAAAGCTGTTGCTGGTCTTCACCTTCCCTGGGCAGCCTGTTCACAGGCACAACAGCCCTGGGGATCAGTGCTTTCCCAGAGATGAAACATCTCTTCATACCCGTTCTCGGCAGAGCCTTTTTCCGAAAAGGGAAACGTCCGGCTCCTTCTCCCACAAGGAAGGGGCCAGCCCTGAAAGCTGTTGCTGGTCTTCACCTTCCCTTGGAAGCCTATTCACAGGCACAACAGCCCTGGGGATCAGTGCTTTCCCAGAGACGGAACATGTCTTTGTGGCCGTTCTCGGCAGCGCTTATTTCAGAAATGGGAAAGGTCCGGCTCCTTCTCCAACAAGGAAATGGCCAGCCCTCAAAGCTGTTGCTGGTATTCACGTTCCCTGGGCAGCCTACTCACAGACTCAACAGCCCTGGGGATCAATGCTTTCCCAGAGACGGAACATCTCATCGTACCCGTTCTCGACAGAGCCATTTTCCAAAATGGGAAACGTCCGGCTCCTTCTCCCACAAGGAAGGGGCCAGCCCTGAAAGCTGTTGCTGGTCTTCACGTTCCCTGGGCAGCCTACTCACAGGCACAACAGCCCTGGGGATCAGTGCTTTCCCAGAGACGGAACATTTCCTCGTGCCCGTTCTTGGCTGAGCCATTTTCCAAAACGGCGAACGTCCGGCTCCTTCTCCCACAAGGAAGGTGCCAGCCCTGAAAGCTGTTGCTGGTCTTCACCTTCCCTTGGCAGCCTACTCACAGGCACAACAGCCCTGGGGATCAGTGCTTTCCCAGAGACGGAACATCTCATAGTGCCCGTTCTCGGCAGAGCCATTTCTGAAACGGCAAACGTCCGGATCCTTCTTCCACAAGGAAGGGGCCAGCCCTGAAAGCTGTTGCTGGTCTTCACCTTCCCTGGACAGCCTACTCAAAGGCACAACAGCCCTGGGGATCAGTGCTTTCCCAGAGATGGAACATTTCAACGAATCCGTTCTCGGCAGAGCCATTTTCTGAAATGGGAAACGTCTGGATCCTTCTCCCACAAGGAAGGTGCCAGCCCTGAAAGCTGTTGCTGGTCTTCACCTTCCCTGGGCAGCCTACTCACAGGCACAACAGCCCTGGGGATCAGTGCTTTCCCAGAGACGGAACATTTCATCGTATCCGTTCTCAGCAGAGCCAATTTCTGAAAGGGGAAACGTCCGGATCCTTCTCCCACAAGGAAGGGGCCAGCCCTGAAAGCTGTTGCTGGTCTTCACCTTCCCTGGGCAGCCTAGTCACAGGCACAACAGCCCTGGGGATCAGTGCTTTCCCAGAGACGGAATATCTCCTAGTGCCTGATCTTGGCAGAGCCTTTTCCAAAACGCCGAACGTCCAGCTCATTCTCCCACAAGGAAGGGGCCAGCCCTGAAAGCTGTTGCTGATCTTCACCTTCCCTTGGCAGGCTAGTCACAGGCACAACAGCCCTGGGGATCAGTGCTTTCCCAGAGACGGAACATCTCCTCGTGCCCGTTCTCGGCAGAGCCATTTTCTGAAACGGCAAACGTCCGGATCCTTCTTCCACAAGGAAGGGGCCAGCCCTGAAAGCTGTTGCTGGTCTTCACCTTCCCTGGACAGCCTACTCAAAGGCACAACAGCCCTGGGGATCAGTGCTTTCCCAGAGATGGAACATTTCAACGAATCCGTTCTCGGCAGAGCCATTTTCTGAAATGGGAAACGTCTGGATCCTTCTCCCACAAGGAAGGTGCCAGCCCTGAAAGCTGTTGCTGGTCTTCACCTTCCCTGGGCAGCCTACTCACAGGCACAACAGCCCTGGGGATCAGTGCTTTCCCAGAGACGGAACATTTCATCGTATCCGTTCTCAGCAGAGCCAATTTCTGAAAGGGGAAACGTCCGGATCCTTCTCCCACAAGGAAGGGGCCAGCCCTGAAAGCTGTTGCTGGTCTTCACCTTCCCTGGGCAGCCTAGTCACAGGCACAACAGCCCTGGGGATCAGTGCTTTCCCAGAGACGGAATATCTCCTAGTGCCTGATCTTGGCAGAGCCTTTTCCAAAACGCCGAACGTCCAGCTCATTCTCCCACAAGGAAGGGGCCAGCCCTGAAAGCTGTTGCTGATCTTCACCTTCCCTTGGCAGGCTAGTCACAGGCACAACAGCCCTGGGGATCAGTGCTTTCCCAGAGACGGAACATCTCCTCGTGCCCGTTCTCGGCTGAGCCGTTTTCTGAAAAGGGAAACGTCCGGCTCCTTCTCCCACAAGGAAGTGCCAGCCCTGAAAGCTTTTGCTGGTCTTCACCTGCCCTGGGCAACCTATTCACAGGCACAACAGCCCTGGGGATCAGTGCTTTCCCAGAGACGGAACATCTCCTTGTGCCCGTTCTCGGCAGAGCCATTTCTGAAACGGCAAACGTCCGGATCCTTCTTCCACAAGGAAGGGGCCAGCCCTGAAAGCTGTTGCTGGTCTTCACCTTCCCTGGACAGCCTACTCAAAGGCACAACAGCCCTGGGGATCAGTGCTTTCCCAGAGACGGAACATTTCAACGAATCCGTTCTCGGCAGAGCCATTTTCTGAAATGGGAAACGTCTGGATCCTTCTCCCACAAGGAAGGTGCCAGCCCTGAAAGCTGTTGCTGGTCTTCACCTTCCCTGGGCAGCCTACTCACAGGCACAACAGCCCTGGGGATCAGTGCTTTCCCAGAGACGGAACATTTCATCGTATCCGTTCTCAGCAGAGCCATTTTCTGAAAGGGGAAACGTCCGGATCCTTCTCCCACAAGGAAGGGGCCAGCCCTGAAAGCTGTTGCTGGTCTTCACCTTCCCTGGGCAGCCTAGTCACAGGCACAACAGCCCTGGGGATCAGTGCTTTCCCAGAGACGGAATATCTCCTAGTGCCTGATCTTGGCAGAGCCTTTTCCAAAACGCCGAACGTCCAGCTCATTCTCCCACAAGGAAGGGGCCAGCCCTGAAAGCTGTTGCTGGTCTTCACCTTCCCTGGGCAGCCTACTCACAGGCACAACAGCCCTGGGGATCAGTGCTTTCCCAGAGATGGAACATCTCATCGTACCCGTTCTCGGCAGAGCGTATTTCCGAAACGGCAAACGTCCAGCTCATTCTCCCACAAGGAAGGGGCCAGCCCTGAAAGCTGTTGCTGGTCTTCACCTTCCCTGGACAGCCTACTCACACGCACAACAGCCCTGGGGATCAGTGCTTTCCCAGAGACGGAACATCTCCTCGTGCCCGTTCTCGGCAGAGCCATTTTCTGAAACGGCAAACGTCCGGATCCTTCTCCCACAAGGAAGGGGCCAGCCCTGAAAGTTGTTGCTGGTCTTCACCTTCCCTTGGAAGCCTAGTCACAGGCACAACAGCCCTGGGGATCAGTGCTTTCCCAGAGACGGAACATCTCCTCGTGCCCGTTCTCGGCAGAGCCGTTTTCTGAAAAGGGAAACGTCCGGCTCCTTCTCCCACAAGGAAGGTGCCAGCCCTGAAAGCTGTTGCTGGTCTTCACCTTCCCTGGGCAGCCTGTTCACAGGCACAACAGCCCTGGGGATCAGTGCTTTCCCAGAGATGAAACATCTCTTCATACCCGTTCTCGGCAGAGCCTTTTTCCGAAAAGGGAAACGTCCGGCTCCTTCTCCCACAAGGAAGGGGCCAGCCCTGAAAGCTGTTGCTGGTCTTCACCTTCCCTTGGAAGCCTATTCACAGGCACAACAGCCCTGGGGATCAGTGCTTTCCCAGAGACGGAACATGTCTTTGTGGCCGTTCTCGGCAGCGCTTATTTCAGAAATGGGAAAGGTCCGGCTCCTTCTCCAACAAGGAAATGGCCAGCCCTCAAAGCTGTTGCTGGTATTCACGTTCCCTGGGCAGCCTACTCACAGACTCAACAGCCCTGGGGATCAATGCTTTCCCAGAGACGGAACATCTCATCGTACCCGTTCTCGACAGAGCCATTTTCCAAAATGGGAAACGTCCGGCTCCTTCTCCCACAAGGAAGGGGCCAGCCCTGAAAGCTGTTGCTGGTCTTCACGTTCCCTGGGCAGCCTACTCACAGGCACAACAGCCCTGGGGATCAGTGCTTTCCCAGAGACGGAACATTTCCTCGTGCCCGTTCTTGGCTGAGCCATTTTCCAAAACGGCGAACGTCCGGCTCCTTCTCCCACAAGGAAGGTGCCAGCCCTGAAAGCTGTTGCTGGTCTTCACCTTCCCTTGGCAGCCTAGTCACAGGCACAACAGCCCTGGGGATCAGTGCTTTCCCAGAGACGGAACATCTCATAGTGCCCGTTCTCGGCAGAGCCATTTCTGAAACGGCAAACGTCCGGATCCTTCTTCCACAAGGAAGGGGCCAGCCCTGAAAGCTGTTGCTGGTCTTCACCTTCCCTGGACAGCCTACTCAAAGGCACAACAGCCCTGGGGATCAGTGCTTTCCCAGAGATGGAACATTTCAACGAATCCGTTCTCGGCAGAGCCATTTTCTGAAATGGGAAACGTCTGGATCCTTCTCCCACAAGGAAGGTGCCAGCCCTGAAAGCTGTTGCTGGTCTTCACCTTCCCTGGGCAGCCTACTCACAGGCACAACAGCCCTGGGGATCAGTGCTTTCCCAGAGACGGAACATTTCATCGTATCCGTTCTCAGCAGAGCCAATTTCTGAAAGGGGAAACGTCCGGATCCTTCTCCCACAAGGAAGGGGCCAGCCCTGAAAGCTGTTGCTGGTCTTCACCTTCCCTGGGCAGCCTAGTCACAGGCACAACAGCCCTGGGGATCAGTGCTTTCCCAGAGACGGAATATCTCCTAGTGCCTGATCTTGGCAGAGCCTTTTCCAAAACGCCGAACGTCCAGCTCATTCTCCCACAAGGAAGGGGCCAGCCCTGAAAGCTGTTGCTGATCTTCACCTTCCCTTGGCAGGCTAGTCACAGGCACAACAGCCCTGGGGATCAGTGCTTTCCCAGAGACGGAACATCTCCTCGTGCCCGTTCTCGGCAGAGCCATTTTCTGAAACGGCAAACGTCCGGATCCTTCTCCCACAAGGAAGGGGCCAGCCCTGAAAGCTGTTGCTGGTCTTCACCTTCCCTTGGAAGCCTACTCACAGGCACAACAGCCCTGGGGATCAGTGCTTTCCCAGAGACGGAACATCTCCTCGTGCCCGTTCTCGGCTGAGCCGTTTTCTGAAAAGGGAAACGTCCGGCTCCTTCTCCCACAAGGAAGTGCCAGCCCTGAAAGCTTTTGCTGGTCTTCACCTGCCCTGGGCAACCTATTCACAGGCACAACAGCCCTGGGGATCAGTGCTTTCCCAGAGACGGAACATCCAATTGTGGCCGTTCTCGGCAGAGTCATTTTTCCGAAATGGGAAACGTCCGGCTCCTTCTCCCACAAGGAAGGTGCCAGCCCTGAAAGCTGTTGCTGGTCTTCACCTTCCCTTGGCAGCCTAGTCACAGGCACAACAGCCCTGGGGATCAGTGCTTTCCCAGAGACGGAACATCTCCTCGTGCCCGTTCTCGGCAGAGCCGTTTTCTGAAAAGGGAAACGTCCGGCTCCTTCTCCCACAAGGAAGGGGCCAGCCCTGAAAGCTGTTGCTGGTCTTCACCTTCCCTTGGAAGCCTAGTCACAGGCACAACAGCCCTGGGGATCAGTGCTTTCCCAGAGACGGAACATCTCCTCGTGCCCGTTCTCGGCAGAGCCGTTTTCTGAAAAGGGAAACGTCCGGCTCCTTCTCCCACAAGGAAGTGCCAGCCCTGAAAGCTTTTGCTGGTCTTCACCTGCCCTGGGCAACCTATTCACAGGCACAACAGCCCTGGGGATCAGTGCTTTCCCAGAGACGGAACATCCAATTGTGGCCGTTCTCGGCAGAGCCATTTTTCCGAAATGGGAAACGTCCGGCTCCTTCTCCCACAAGGAAGGTGCCAGCCCTGAAAGCTGTTGCTGGTCTTCACCTTCCCTTGGAAGCCTACTCACAGGCACAACAGCCCTGGGGATCAGTGCTTTCTCAGAGACGGAACATCTCATCGTACCCATTCTCGGCAGAGCGTATTTCCGAAAGGGCAAACGTCTGGATCCTTCTCCCACAAGGAAGGTGCCAGCCCTGAAAGCTGTTGCTGGTCTTCACCTTCCCTGGGCAGCCTACTCACAGGCACAACTGCCCTGGGGATCAGTGCTTTCCCAGAGATGGAACATCTCATCGTGCCCGTTCTCGGCACAGCCTTTTTCCAAAACGGCGAACGTCCGGATACTTCTCCCACAAGGAAGGTGCCAGCCCTGAAAGCTGTTGCTGATCTTCACCTTCCCTTGGAAACCTAATCACAGGCACAACAGCACTGGGGATCAGTGCTTTCCCAGAGACGGAACATGCAATTGTGGCCGTTCTCGGTAGAGCCATTTTTCCGAAATGGGAAACGTCCGGCTCCTTCTCCCACAAGGAAGGTGCCAGCCCTGAAAGCTGTTGCTGGTCTTCACCTTCCCTTGGAAGCCTACTCACAGAAACAACAGCCCTGGGGATCAGTGCTTTCTCAGAGACGGAACATCTCATCGTACCCGTTCTCGGCAGAGCGTATTTCCGAAAGGGCAAACGTCCGGCTCCTTCTCCCACAAGGAAGGTGCCAGCCCTGAAAGCTGTTGCTGGTCTTCACCTTCCCTGGACAGCCTACTCACAGGCACAACAGCCCTGGGGATCAGTGCTTTCCCAGAGATGGAACATTTCATCGTATCCGCTCTCAGCAGAGCCATTTTCTGAAAGGGGAAACGTCTGGATCCTTCTCCCACAAGGAAGGGGCCAGCCCTGAAAGCTGTTGCTGGTCTTCACCTTCCCTGGGCAGCCTAGTCACAGGCACAACAGCCCTGGGGATCAGTGCTTTCCCAGAGACGGAATATCTCCTAGTGCCTGATCTTGGCAGAGCCTTTTCCAAAACGCCGAACGTCCAGCTCATTCTCCCACAAGGAAGGGGCCAGCCCTGAAACCTGTTGCTGGTCTTCACCTTCCCTGGGCAGCCTAGTCACAGGCACAACAGCCCTGGGGATCAGTGCTTTCCCAGAGTCGGAATATCTCCTAGTGCCTGATCTTGGCAGAGCCTTTTCCAAAACGCCGAACGTCCAGCTCATTCTCCCACAAGGAAGGGGCCAGCCCTGAAAGCTGTTGCTGATCTTCACCTTCCCTTGGCAGGCTAGTCACAGGCACAACAGCCCTGGGGATCAGTGCTTTCCCAGAGACGGAACATCTCCTCGTGCCCGTTCTCGGCAGAGCCATTTTCTGAAACGGCAAACGTCCGGATCCTTCTCCCACAAGGAAGGGGCCAGCCCTGAAAGCTGTTGCTGGTCTTCACCTTCCCTTGGAAGCCTACTCACAGGCACAACAGCCCTGGGGATCAGTGCTTTCCCAGAGACGGAACATCTCCTCGTGCCCGTTCTCGGCTGAGACGTTTTCTGAAAAGGGAAACGTCCGGCTCCTTCTCCCACAAGGAAGTGCCAGCCCTGAAAGCTTTTGCTGGTCTTCACCTGCCCTGGGCAACCTATTCACAGGCACAACAGCCCTGGGGATCAGTGCTTTCCCAGAGACGGAACATCCAATTGTGGCCGTTCTCGGCAGAGCCATTTTTCCGAAATGGGAAACGTCCGGCTCCTTCTCCCACAAGGAAGGTGCCAGCCCTGAAAGCTGTTGCTGGTCTTCACCTTCCCTTGGAAGCCTACTCACAGGCACAACAGCCCTGGGGATCAGTGCTTTCTCAGAGACGGAACATCTCATCGTACCCGTTCTCGGCAGAGCGTATTTCCGAAAGGGCAAACGTCTGGATCCTTCTCCCACAAGGAAGGTGCCAGCCCTGAAAGCTGTTGCTGGTCTTCACCTTCCCTGGGCAGCCTACTCACAGGCACAACTGCCCTGGGGATCAGTGCTTTCCCAGAGATGGAACATCTCATCGTGCCCGTTCTCGGCACAGCCTTTTTCCAAAACGGCGAACGTCCGGATCCTTCTCCCACAAGGAAGGTGCCAGCCCTGAAAGCTGTTGCTGATCTTCACCTTCCCTTGGAAACCTAATCACAGGCACAACAGCACTGGGGATCAGTGCTTTCCCAGAGACGGAACATCTCTTTGTGGCCGTTCTCGGTAGAGCCATTTTTCCGAAATGGGAAACGTCCGGCTCCTTCTCCCACAAGGAAGGTGCCAGCCCTGAAACCTGTTGCTGGTCTTCACCTTCCCTGGGCAGCCTAGTCACAGGCACAACAGCCCTGGGGATCAGTGCTTTCCCAGAGATGGAACATTTCATCGTATCCGTTCTCAGCAGAGCCATTTTCTGAAAGGGGAAACGTCTGGATCCTTCTCCCACAAGGAAGGGGCCAGCCCTGAAAGCTGTTGCTGGTCTTCACCTTCCCTGGGCAGCCTAGTCACAGGCACAACAGCCCTGGGGATCAGTGCTTTCCCAGAGACGGAACATCTCCTCGTGCCTGATCTTGGCAGAGCCTTTTCCAAAACGCCGAACGTCCAGCTCATTCTCCAACAAGGAAGGGGCCAGCCCTGAAAGCTGTTGCTGGTCTTCACCTTCCCTGGGCAGCCTACTCACAGGCACAACAGCCCTGGGGATCAGTGCTTTCCCAGAGACGGAACATCTCCTCGTGCCCGTTCTTGGCTGTGCCATTTTCCAAAACGGCGAACGTCCGGCTCCTTCTCCCACAAGGAAGGGGCCAGCCCTGAAAGCTGTTGCTGATCTTCACCTTCCCTTGGCAGCCTAGTCACAGGCACAACAGCCCTGGGGATCAGTGCTTTCCCAGAGACGGAACATCTCCTCGTGCCGGTTCTCGGCAGAGCCATTTTCTGAAATGGCAAACGTCCAGCTCCTTCTCCCACAAGGAAGGGGCCAGCCCTGAAAGCTGTTGCTGGTCTTCACCTTCCCTTGGAAGCCTAGTCACAGGCACAACAGCCCTGGGGATCAGTGCTTTCCCAGAGACGGAACATCTCCTCGTGCCCGTTCTCGGCAGAGCCGTTTTCTGAAAAGGGAAACGTCCGGCTCCTTCTCCCACAAGGAAGTGCCAGCCCTGAAAGCTTTTGCTGGTCTTCACCTGCCCTGGGCAACCTATTCACAGGCACAACAGCCCTGGGGATCAGTGCTTTCCCAGAGACGGAACATCCAATTGTGGCCGTTCTCGGCAGAGCCATTTTTCCGAAATGGGAAACGTCCGGCTCCTTCTCCCACAAGGAAGGTGCCAGCCCTGAAAGCTGTTGCTGGTCTTCACCTTCCCTTGGAAGCCTACTCACAGGCACAACAGCCCTGGGGATCAGTGCTTTCTCAGAGACGGAACATCTCATCGTACCCATTCTCGGCAGAGCGTATTTCCGAAAGGGCAAACGTCTGGATCCTTCTCCCACAAGGAAGGTGCCAGCCCTGAAAGCTGTTGCTGGTCTTCACCTTCCCTGGGCAGCCTACTCACAGGCACAACTGCCCTGGGGATCAGTGCTTTCCCAGAGATGGAACATCTCATCGTGCCCGTTCTCGGCACAGCCTTTTTCCAAAACGGCGAACGTCCGGATCCTTCTCCCACAAGGAAGGTGCCAGCCCTGAAAGCTGTTGCTGATCTTCACCTTCCCTTGGAAACCTAATCACAGGCACAACAGCACTGGGGATCAGTGCTTTCCCAGAGACGGAACATGCAATTGTGGCCGTTCTCGGTAGAGCCATTTTTCCGAAATGGGAAACGTCCGGCTCCTTCTCCCACAAGGAAGGTGCCAGCCCTGAAAGCTGTTGCTGGTCTTCACCTTCCCTTGGAAGCCTACTCACAGGCACAACAGCCCTGGGGATCAGTGCTTTCTCAGAGACGGAACATCTCATCGTACCCGTTCTCGGCAGAGCGTATTTCCGAAAGGGCAAACGTCCGGCTCCTTCTCCCACAAGGAAGGTGCCAGCCCTGAAAGCTGTTGCTGGTCTTCACCTTCCCTGGACAGCCTACTCACAGGCACAACAGCCCTGGGGATCAGTGCTTTCCCAGAGATGGAACATTTCATCGTATCCGCTCTCAGCAGAGCCATTTTCTGAAAGGGGAAACGTCTGGATCCTTCTCCCACAAGGAAGGGGCCAGCCCTGAAAGCTGTTGCTGGTCTTCACCTTCCCTGGGCAGCCTAGTCACAGGCACAACAGCCCTGGGGATCAGTGCTTTCCCAGAGACGGAATATCTCCTAGTGCCTGATCTTGGCAGAGCCGTATTCCAAAACGCCGAACGTCCAGCTCATTCTCCCACAAGGAAGGGGCCAGCCCTGAAACCTGTTGCTGGTCTTCACCTTCCCTGGGCAGCCTAGTCACAGGCACAACAGCCCTGGGGATCAGTGCTTTCCCAGAGTCGGAATATCTCCTAGTGCCTGATCTTGGCAGAGCCTTTTCCAAAACGCCGAAGGTCCGGCTCCTTCTCCCACAAGGAAGGTGCCAGCCCTGAAAGCTGTTGCTGGTCTTCACCTTCCCTTGGAAGCCTAGTCACAGGCACAACAGCCCTGGGGATCAGTGCTTTCCCAGAGACGGAACATCTCCTCGTGCCCGTTCTCGGCAGAGCCATTTTCTGAAACGGCAAACGTCCGGATCCTTCTCCCACAAGGAAGGGGCCAGCCCTGAAAGCTGTTGCTGGTCTTCACCTTCCCTTGGAAGCCTAGTCACAGGCACAACAGCCCTGGGGATCAGTGCTTTCCCAGAGACGGAACATCTCCTCGTGCCCGTTCTCGGCAGAGCCGTTTTCTGAAAAGGGAAACGTCCGGCTCCTTCTCCCACAAGGAAGGTGCCAGCCCTGAAAGCTGTTGCTGGTCTTCACCTTCCCTGGGCAGCCTGTTCACAGGCACAACAGCCCTGGGGATCAGTGCTTTCCCAGAGACGGAACATCTCTTCATACCCGTTCTCGGCAGAGCCTTTTTCCGAAAAGGGAAACGTCCGGATCCTTCTCCCACAAGGAAGGGGCCAGCCCTGAAAGCTGTTGCTGGTCTTCACCTTCCCTTGGAAACCTATTCACAGGCACAACAGCCCTGGGGATCAGTGCTTTCCCAGAGACGGAACATGTCTTTGTGGCCGTTCTCGGCAGCGCTTATTTCAGAAATGGGAAAGGTCCGGCTCCTTCTCCAACAAGGAAATGGCCAGCCCTCAAAGCTGTTGCTGGTATTCACGTTCCCTGGGCAGCCTACTCACAGACTCAACAGCCCTGGGGATCAGTGCTTTCCCAGAGACGGAACATGTCTTTGTGGCCGTTGTCGGCAGCGCTTATTTCAGAAATGGGTAAGGTCCGGCTCCTTCTCCAACACGGAAATGGCCAGCCCTCAAAGCTGTTGCTGGTATTCACGTTCCCTGGGCAGCCTACTCACAGACTCAACAGCCCTGGGGATCAATGCTTTCCCAGAGACGGAACATCTCATCGTACCCGTTCTCGGCAGAGCCATTTTCCAAAATGGGAAACGTCCGGCTCCTTCTCCCACAAGGAAGGTGCCAGCCCTGAAAGCTGTTGCTGGTGTTCACCTTCCCTGGACAGCCTACTCACAGGCACAACAGCCCTGGGGATCAGTGCTTTCCCAGAGACGGAACATCTCCTCGTGCCCGTTCTTGGCTGAGCCATTTTCCAAAACGGCGAACGTCCGGCTCCTTCTCCCACAAGGAAGGTGCCAGCCCTGAAAGCTGTTGCTGATCTTCACCTTCCCTTGGCAGCCTAGTCACAGGCACAACAGCCCTGGGGATCAGTGCTTTCCCAGAGACGGAACATCTCCTCGTGCCCGTTCTCGGCAGAGCCATTTTCTGAAACGGCAAACGTCCGGATCCTTCTTCCACAAGGAAGGGGCCAGCCCTGAAAGCTGTTGCTGGTCTTCACCTTCCCTTGGAAGCCTACTCACAGGCACAACAGCCCTGGGGATCAGTGCTCTCCCAGAGACGGAACATCTCCTCGTGCCCGTTCTCGGCAGAGCCGTTTTCTGAAAAGGGAAACGTCCGGCTCCTTCTCCCACAAGGAAGTGCCAGCCCTGAAAGCTTTTGCTGGTCTTCACCTGCCCTGGGCAACCTATTCACAGGCACAACAGCCCTGGGGATCAGTGCTTTCCCAGAGACGGAACATCCAATTGTGGCCGTTCTCGGCAGAGCCATTTTTCCGAAATGGGAAACGTCCGGCTACTTCTCCCACAAGGAAGGTGCCAGCCCTGAAAGCTGTTGCTGGTCTTCACCTTCCCTTGGAAGCCTACTCACAGGCACAACAGCCCTGGGGATCAGTGCGTTCCCAGAGACGGAACATCTCATCGTGCCCGTTCTCGGCACAGCCTTTTTCCAAAACGGCGAACGTCCGGATCCTTCTCCAACAAGGAAGGTGCCAGCCCTGAAAGCTGTTGCTCATCTTCACCTTCCCTTGGAAACCTAATCACAGGCACAACAGCACTGGGGATCAGTGCTTTCCCTGAGACGGAACATGCAATTGTGGCCGTTCTCGGTAGAGCCATTTTTCCGAAATGGGAAACGTCCGGCTCCTTCTCCCACAAGGAAGGGGCCAGCCCTGAAAGCTGTTGCTGGTCTTCACCTTCCCTGGGCAGCCTAGTCACAGGCACAACAGCCCTGGGGATCAGTGCTTTCCCAGAGACGGAACATCTCATCGTGCCCGTTCTTGGCTGAGCCATTTTCCAAAACGGCGAACGTCCGGCTCCTTCTCCCACAAGGAAGGTGCCAGCCCTGAAAGCTGTTGCTGATCTTCACCTTCCCTTGGCAGGCTAGTCACAGGCACAACAGCCCTGGGGATCAGTGCTTTCTCAGAGACGGAACATCTCATCGTACCCGTTCTCGGCAGAGCGTATTTCCGAAAGGGCAAACGTCCGTCTCCTTCTCCCACAAGGAAGGTGCCAGCCCTGAAAGCTGTTGCTGGTGTTGACCTTCCCTTGGAAAACTAATCACAGGCACAACAGCCCTGGGGATCAGTGCTTTCCCAGAGACGGAACATCTCCTTGTGCCTGTTCTCCCCAGAGCCATTTTTCCGAAATGGGAAACGTCCGGCTCCTTCTCCCACAAGGAAGGTGCAAGCCCTGAAACCTGTTGCTGGTCTTCACCTTCCCTGGGCAGCCTAGTCACAGGCACAACAGCCCTGGGGATCTGTGCTTTCCCAGAGATGGAACATCTCATCGTGCCCGTTCTCGGCACAGCCTTTTTCCAAAACGGCGAACGTCTGGATCCTTCTCCCACAAGGAAGGTGCCAGCCCTGAAAGCTGTTGCTGGTCTTCACCTTCCCTGGGCAGCCTAGTCACAGGCACAACAGCCCTGGGGATCAGTGCTTTCCCAGAGACGGAATATCTCCTATTGCCTGATCTTGGCAGAGCCTTTTCCAAAACGCCGAACGTCCAGCTCATTCTCCCACAAGGAAGGGGCCAGCCCTGAAAGCTGTTGCTGGTCTTCACCTTCCCTGGGCAGCCTAGTCACAGGCACAACAGCCCTGGGGATCAGTGCTTTCCCAGAGACGGAATATCTCCTAGTGCCTGATCTTGGCAGAGCCTTTTCCAAAACGCCAAACGTCCGGCTCCTTCTCCCACAAGGAAGGTGCCAGCCCTGAAAGCTGTTGCTGGTCTTCACCTTCCCTGGGCAGCCTACTCACAGGCACAACAGCCCTGGGGATCAGTGCTTTCCCAGAGACGGAACATCTCCTCGTTCCCGTTCTTGGCTGTGCCATTTTCCAAAACGGCGAACGTCCGGCTCCTTCTCCCACAAGGAAGGTGCCAGCCCTGAAAGCTGTTGCTGGTCTTCACCTTCCCTGGACAGCCTACTCACAGGCACAACAGCCCTGGGGATCAGTGCTTTCCCAGAGACGGAACATTTCAACGCATCCGTTCTCGGCAGAGCCATTTTCTGAAATGGGAAACGTCTGGATCCTTTTCCCACAAGGAAGGTGCCAGCCCTGAAAGCTGTTGCTGGTCTTCACCTTCCCTGGGCAGCCTAGTCACAGGCACAACAGCCCTGGGGATCAGTGCTTTCCCAGAGATGGAACATCTCATCGTGCCCGTTCTCGGCACAGCCTTTTTCCAAAACGGCGAACGTCCGGATCCTTCTCCCACAAGGAAGGTGCCAGCCCTGAAAGCTGTTGCTGATCTTCACCTTCCCTTGGAAAACTAATCACAGGCACAACAGCCCTGGGGATCAGTGCTTTCCCAGAGACGGAACATCTCCTTGTGCCCGTTCTCGGCAGAGCCATTTTTCCGAAATGGGAAACGTCCGGCTCCTTCTCCCACAAGGAAGGTGCCAGCCCTGAAACCTGTTGCTGGTCTTCACCTTCCCTGGGCAGCCTAGTCACAGGCACAACAGCCCTGGCGATCAGTACTTTCCCAGAGATGGAACATTTCATCGTATCCGTTCTCAGCAGAGCCATTTTCTGAAAGGGAAACGTCCGGATCCTTCTCCCACAAGGAAGGTGCCAGCCCTGAAAGCTGTTGCTGGTCTTCACCTTCCCTGGGCAGCCTAGTCACAGGCACAACAGCCCTGGGGATCAGTGCTTTCCCAGAGACGGAATATCTCCTAGTGCCTGATCTTGGCAGAGCCTTTTCCAAAACGCCGAACGTCCAGCTCATTCTCCCACAAGGAAGGGGCCAGCCCTGAAACCTGTTGCTGGTCTTCACCTTCCCTGGACAGCCTACTCACAGGCACAACAGCCCTGGGGATCAGTGCTTTCCCAGAGACGGAACATCTCCTCGTGCCCGTTCTTGGCTGAGCCATTTTCCAAAACGGCGAACGTCCGGCTCCTTCTCCCACAAGGAAGTTGCCAGCCCTGAAAGCTGTTGGTGGCCTTCACCTTCCCTGGGCAGCCTACTCACAGGCACAACAGCCCTGGGGATCAGTGCTTTCCCAGAGACGGAACATCTCCTCGTGCCCGTTCTCGGCAGAGCCATTTTCTGAAACGGCAAACGTCCGGATCCTTCTCCCACAAGGAAGGGGCCAGCCCTGAAAGCTGTTGCTGGTCTTCACCTTCCCTTGGAAGCCTACTCACAGGCACAACAGCCCTGGGGATCAGTGCTTTCCCAGAGACGGAACATCTCCTCGTGCCCGTTCTCGGCAGAGCCGTTTTCTGAAAAGGGAAACGTCCGGCTCCTTCTCCCACAAGGAAGTGCCAGCCCTGAAAGCTTTTGCTGGTCTTCACCTGCCCTGGGCAACCTATTCACAGGCACAACAGCCCTGGGGATCAGTGCTTTCCCAGAGACGGAACATCCAATTGTGGCCATTCTCGGCAGAGCCATTTTTCCGAAATGGGAAACGTCCGGCTCCTTCTCCCACAAGGAAGGTGCCAGCCCTGAAAGCTGTTGCTGGTCTTCACCTTCCCTTGGAAGCCTACTCACAGGCACAACAGCCCTGGGGATCAGTGCTTTCCCAGAGACGGAACATCTCATCGTACCCGTTCTCGGCAGAGCGTATTTCCGAAAGGGCAAACGTCTGGATCCTTCTCCCACAAGGAAGGTGCCAGCCCTGAAAGCTGTTGCTGGTCTTCACCTTCCCTGGGCAGCCTACTCACAGGCACAACTGCCCTGGGGATCAGTGCTTTCCCAGAGATGGAACATCTCATCGTGCCCGTTCTCGGCACAGCCTTTTTCCAAAAAGGCGAACGTCCGGATCCTTCTCCCACAAGGAAGGTGCCAGCCCTGAAAGCTGTTGCTGGTCTTCACCTTCCCTTGGAAACCTAATCACAGGCACAACAGCCCTGGGGATCAGTGCTTTCCCAGAGACGGAACATCCAATTGTGGCCGTTCTCGGTAGAGCCATTTTTCCGAAATGGGAAACGTCCGGCTCCTTCTCCCACAAGGAAGGGGCCAGCCCTGAAAGCTGTTGCTGGTCTTCACCTGCCCTTGGCAGCCTAGTCACAGGCACAACAGCCCTGGGGATCAGTGCTTTCTCAGAGACGGAACATCTCATCGTACCCGTTCTCGGCAGAGCGTATTTCCGAAAGGGCAAACGTCCGGATCCTTCTCCCACAAGGAAGGTGCCAGCCCTGAAAGCTGTTGCTGATCTTCACCTTCCCTTGGAAAACTAATCACAGGCACAACAGCCCTGGGGATCAGTGCTTTCCCAGAGACGGAACATCTCCTTCTGCCCGTTCTCGCCAGAGCCATTTTTCCGAAATGGGAAACGTCCGGCTCCTTCTCCCACAAGGAAGGTGCCAGCCCTGAAACCTGTTGCTGGTCTTCACCTTCCCTGGGCAGCCTAGTCACAGGCACAACAGCCCTGGGGATCAGTGCTTTCCCAGAGATGGAACATTTCATCGTATCCGTTCTCAGCAGAGCCATTTTCTGAAAGGGGAAATGTCTGGATCCTTCTCCCACAAGGAAGGTGCCAGTCCTGAAAGCTGTTGCTGGTCTTCACCTTCCCTGGGCAGCCTAGTCACAGGCACAACAGCCCTGGGGATCAGTGCTTTCCCAGAGACGGAATATCTCCTACTGCCTGATCTTGGCAGAGCCTTTTCCAAAACGCCGAACGTCCAGCTCATTCTCCCACAAGGAAGGGGCCAGCCCTGAAAGCTGTTGCTGGTCTTCACCTTCCCTGGGCAGCCTAGTCACAGGCACAACAGCCCTGGGGATCAGTGCTTTCCCAGAGACGGAATATCTCCTAGTGCCTGATCTTGGCAGAGCCTTTTCCAAAACGCCGAACGTCCGGCTCCTTCTCCCACAAGGAAGGTGCCAGCCCTGAAAGCTGTTGCTGGTCTTCACCTTCCCTGGACAGCCTACTCACAGGCACAACAGCCCTGGGGATCAGTGCTTTCCCAGAGACGGAACATCTCCTCGTTCCCGTTCTTGGCTGTGCCATTTTACAAAACGACGAACGTCCGGATCCTTCTCCCACAAGGAAGGTGCCAGCCCTGAAAGCTGTTGCTGATCTTCACCTTCCCTTGGAAAACTAATTACAGGCACAACAGCCCTGGGGATCAGTGCTTTCCCAGAGACGGAACATCTCCTTGTGCCCGTTCTCGGCAGAGCCATTTTTCCGAAATGGGAAACGTCCGGCTCCTTCTCCCACAAGGAAGGTGCCAGACCTGAAAGCTGTTGCTGGTCTTCACCTTCCCTGGGCAGCCTAGTCACAGGCACAACAGCCCTGGGGATCAGTACTTTCCCAGAGATGGAACATTTCATCGTATCCGTTCTCAGCAGAGCCATTTTCTGAAAGGGAAACGTCCGGATCCTTCTCCCACAAGGAAGGGGCCAGCCCTGAAAGCTGTTGCTGGTCTTCACCTTCCCTGGGCAGCCTAGTCACAGGCACAACAGCCCTGGGGATCAGTGCTTTCCCAGAGACGGAATATCTCCTAGTGCCTGATCTTGGCAGAGCCTTTTCCAAAACGCCGAACGTCCAGCTCCTTCTCCCACAAGGAAGGGGCCAGCCCTGAAAGCTCTTGCTGGTCTTCACCTTCCCTGGGCAGCCTACTCACAGGCACAACAGCCCTGGGGATCAGTGCTTTCCCAGAGATGGAACGTCTCATCGTACCCGTTCTTGGCTGAGCCAATTTCCAAAATGGCGAACGTCCGGCTCCTTCTCCCACAAGGAAGGTGCCAGCCCTGAAAGCTTTTGCTGATCTTCACCTTCCCTTGGCAGCCTAGTCACAGGCACAACAGCCCTGGGGATCAGTGCTTTCCCAGAGACGGAACATCTCCTCGTGCCCGTTCTCGGCAGAGCCATTTTCTGAAAGGGCAAACGTCCGGATCCTTCTTCCACAAGGAAGGTGCCAGCCCTGAAAGCTGTTGCTGGTCTTCACCTTCCCTGGACAGCATACTCACAAGCACAACAGCCCTGGGGATCAGTGCTTTCCCAGAGACGGAACATTTCAACGACTCCGTTCTCGGCAGAGTCATTTTCTGAAATGGGAAACGTCTGGATCCTTCTCCCACAAGGAAGGTGCCAGCCCTGAAAGCTGTTGCTGGTCTTCACCTTCCCTGGGCAGCCTACTCACAGGCACAACAGCCCTGGGGATCAGTGCGTTCCCAGAGATGGAACATCTCATCGTGCCCGTTCTCGGCACAGCCTTTTTCCAAAACGGCGAACGTCCGGCTCCTTCTCCCACAAGGAAGGTGCCAGCCCTGAAAGCTGTTGCTGATCTTCACCTTCCCTTGGAAAACTAATCACAGGCACAACAGCCCTGGGGATCAGTGCTTTCCCAGAGATGGAACATTTCATCGTATCCGTTCTCAGCAGAGCCATTTTCTGAAAGGGGAAACGTCCGGATCCTTCTCCCACAAGGAAGGGGCCAGCCCTGAAAGCTGTTGCTGGTCTTCACCTTCCCTGGGCAGCCTAGTCACAGGCACAACAGCCCTGGGGATCAGTGCTTTCCCAGAGACGGAATATCTCCTAGTGCCTGATCTTGGCAGAGCCTTTTCCAAAACGCCGAACGTCCAGCTCATTCTCCCACAGGGAAGGGGCCAGCCCTGAAAGCTGTTGCTGGTCTTCACCTTCCCTGGGCAGCCTACTCACAGGCACAACAGCCCTGGGGATCAGTGCTTTCCCAGAGATGGAACATCTCATCGTACCCGTTTTGTCTGAGCCATTTTCCAAAACGGCGAACGTCCGGCTCCTTCTCCCACAAGGAAGGTGCCAGCCCTGAAAGCTGTTGCTGATCTTCACCTTCCCTTGGCAGGCTAGTCACAGGCACAACAGCCCCGGGGATCAGTGCTTTCCCAGAGACGGAACATCTCCTCGTGCCCGTTCTCGGCAGAGCCATTTTCTGAAACGGCAAACGTCCGGATCCTTCTCCCACAAGGAAGGGGCCAGCCCTGAAAGCTGTTGCTGGTCTTCACCTTCCCTTGGAAGCCTAGTCACAGGCACAACAGCCCTGGGGATCAGTGCTTTCCCAGAGACGGAACATCTCCTCGTGCCCGTTCTCGGCAGAGCCGTTTTCTGAAAAGGGAAACGTCCGGCTCCTTCTCCCACAAGGAAGTGCCAGCCCTGAAAGCTTTTGCTGGTCTTCACCTGCCCTGGGCAACCTATTCACAGGCACAACAGCCCTGGGGATCAGTGCTTTCCCAGAGACGGAACATCCAATTGTGGCCGTTCTCGGCAGAGCCATTTTTCCGAAATGGGAAACGTCCGGCTCCTTCTCCCACAAGGAAGGTGCCAGCCCTGAAAGCTGTTGCTGGTCTTCACCTTCCCTACACAGCCTACTCACAGGCACAACAGCCCTGGGGATCAGTGCTTTCTCAGAGACGGAACATCTCATCGTACCCATTCTCGGCAGAGCGTATTTCCGAAAGGGCAAACGTCTGGATCCTTCTCCCACAAGGAAGGTGCCAGCCCTGAAAGCTGTTGCTGGTCTTCACCTTCCCTGGGCAGCCTATTCACAGGCACAACTGCCCTGGGGATCAGTGCTTTCCCAGAGATGGAACATCTCATCGTGCCCGTTCTCGGCACAGCCTTTTTCCAAAACGGCGAACGTCCGGATCCTTCTCCCACAAGGAAGGTGCCAGCCCTGAAAGCTGTTGCTGATCTTCACCTTCCCTTGGAAACCTAATCACAGGCACAACAGCACTGGGGATCAGTGCTTTCCCAGAGACGGAACATCCAATTGTGGCCGTTCTCGGTAGAGCCATTTTTCCGAAATGGGAAACGTCCGGCTCCTTCTCCCACAAGGAAGGTGCCAGCCCTGAAAGCTGTTGCTGGTCTTCACCTTCCCTTGGAAGCCTACTCACAGGCACAACAGCCCTGGGGATCAGTGCTTTCTCAGAGACGGAACATCTCATCGTACCCGTTCTCGGCAGAGCGTATTTCCGAAAGGGCAAACGTCTGGATCCTTCTCCCACAAGGAAGGTGCCAGCCCTGAAAGCTGTTGCTGATCTTCACCTTCCCTTGGAAAACTAATCACAGGCACAACAGCCCTGGGGATCTGTGCTTTCCCAGAGACGGAACATCTCCTTGTGCCCATTCTCGCCAGAGCCATTTTTCCGAAATGTGAAACGTCCGGCTCCTTCTCCCACAAGGAAGGTGCCAGCCCTGAAACCTGTTGCTGGTCTTCACCTTCCCTGGGCAGCCTAGTCACAGGCACAACAGCCCTGGGGATCAGTGCTTTCCCAGAGATGGAACATTTCATCGTATCCGTTCTCAGCAGAGCCATTTTCTGAAAGGGGAAACGTCTGGATCCTTCTCCCACAAGGAAGGGGCCAGCCCTGAAAGCTGTTGCTGGTCTTCACCTTCCCTGGGCAGCCTAGTCACAGGCACAACAGCCCTGGGGATCAGTGCTTTCCCAGAGACGGAATATCTCCTAGTGCCTGATCTTGGCAGAGCCTTTTCCAAAACGCCGAAGGTCCGGCTCCTTCTCCCACAAGGAAGGTGCCAGCCCTGAAAGCTGTTGCTGGTCTTCACCTTCCCTGCACAGCCTACTCACAGGCACAACAGCCCTGGGGATCAGTGCTTTCCCAGAGACGGAACATCTCCTCGTGCCCGTTCTTGGCTGTGCCATTTTCCAAAACGGCGAACGTCCGGCTCCTTCTCCCACAAGGAAGGTGCCAGCCCTGAAAGCTGTTGCTGATCTTCACCTTCCCTTGGCAGCCTAGTCACAGGCACAACAGCCCTGGGGATCAGTGCTTTCCCAGAGACGGAACATCTCCTCGTGCCCGTTCTCGGCAGAGCCATTTTCTGAAACGGCAAACGTCCGGATCCTTCTCCCACAAGGAAGGGGCCAGCCCTGAAAGCTGTTGCTGGTCTTCACCTTCCCTTGGAAGCCTAGTCACAGGCACAACAGCCCTGGGGATCAGTGCTTTCCCAGAGACGGAACATCTCCTCGTGCCCGTTCTCGGCAGAGCCGTTTTCTGAAAAGGGAAACGTCCGGCTCCTTCTCCCACAAGGAAGGTGCCAGCCCTGAAAGCTGTTGCTGGTCTTCACCTTCCCTGGGCAGCCTGTTCACAGGCACAACAGCCCTGGGGATCAGTGCTTTCCCAGAGATGAAACATCTCTTCATACCCGTTCTCGGCAGAGCCTTTTTCCGAAAAGGGAAACGTCCGGATCCTTCTCCCACAAGGAAGGGGCCAGCCCTGAAAGCTGTTGCTGGTCTTCACCTTCCCTTGGACACCTATTCACAGGCACAACAGCCCTGGGGATCAGTGCTTTCCCAGAGACGGAACATGTCTTTGTGGCCGTTCTCGGCAGCGCTTATTTCAGAAATGGGAAAGGTCCGGCTCCTTCTCCAACAAGGAAATGGCCAGCCCTCAAAGCTGTTGCTGGTATTCACGTTCCCTGGGCAGCCTACTCACAGACTCAACAGCCCTGGGAATCAGTGCTTTCCCAGAGACGGAACATGTCTTTGTGGCCGTTCTCGGCAGCGCTTATTTCAGAAATGGGAAAGGTCCGGCTCCTTCTCCAACAAGGAAATGGCCAGCCCTCAAAGCTGTTGCTGGTATTCACGTTCCCTGGGCAGCCTACTCACAGACTCAACAGCCCTGGGGATCAGTGCTTTCCCAGAGACAGAACATCTCATCGTACCCGTTCTCGGCAGAGCCATTTTCCAAAATGGGAAACGTCCGGCTCCTTCTCCCACAAGGAAGGGGCCAGCCCTGAAAGCTGTTGCTGGTCTTCACGTTCCCTGGGCAGCCTACTCACAGGCACAACAGCCCTGGGGATCAGTGCTTTCCCAGAGACGGAACATCTCCTCGTGCCCGTTCTTGGCTGAGCCATTTTCCAAAACGGCGAACGTCCGGCTCCTTCTCCCACAAGGAAGGTGCCAGCCCTGAAAGCTGTTGCTGATCTTCACCTTCCCTTGGCAGCCTAGTCACAGGCACAACAGCCCTGGGGATCAGTGCTTTCCCAGAGACGGAACATCTCCTCGTGCCCGTTCTCGGCAGAGCCATTTTCTGAAAGGGCAAACGTCCGGCTCCTTCTTCCACAAGGAAGGGGCCAGCCCTGAAAGCTGTTGCTGGTCTTCACCTTCCCTTGGAAGCCTAGTCACAGGCACAACAGCCCTGGGGATCAGTGCTTTCCCAGAGACGGAACATCTCCTCGTGCCCGTTCTCGGCAGAGCCGTTTTCTGAAAAGGGAAACGTCCGGCTCCTTCTCCCACAAGGAAGTGCCAGCCCTGAAAGCTTTTGCTGGTCTTCACCTGCCCTGGGCAACCTATTCACAGGCACAACAGCCCTGGGGATCAGTGCTTTCCCAGAGACGGAACATCCAATTGTGGCCGTTCTCGGCAGAGCCATTTTTCCGAAATGGGAAACGTCCGGCTCCTTCTCCCACAAGGAAGGTGCCAGCCCTGAAAGCTGTTGCTGGTCTTCACCTTCCCTTGGAAGCCTACTCACAGGCACAACAGCCCTGGGGATCAGTGCTTTCCCAGAGACGGAACATCTCACCGTACCCGTTCTCGGCAGAGCGTATTTCGGAAACGGCAAACGTCTGGATCCTTCTCGCACAAGGAAGGTGCCAGCCCTGAAAGCTGTTGCTGGTCTTCACCTTCCCTGGGCAGCCTACTCACAGGCACAACTGCCCTGGGGATCAGTGCTTTCCCAGAGATGGAACATCTCATCGTGCCCGTTCTCGGCACAGCCTTTTTCCAAAACGGCGAACGTCCGGATCCTTCTCCCACAAGGAAGGTGCCAGCCCTGAAAGCTGTTGCTGATCTTCACCTTCCCTTGGAAACCTAATCACAGGCACAACAGCCCTGGGGATCAGTGCTTTCCCAGAGACGGAACATCCAATTGTGGCCGTTCTCGGCAGAGCCATTTTTCCGAAATGGGAAACGTCCGGCTCCTTCTCCCACAAGGAAGGTGCCAGCCCTGAAAGCTGTTGCTGGTCTTCACCTTCCCTTGGAAGCCTACTCACAGGCACAACAGCCCTGGGGATCAGTGCTTTCTCAGAGACGGAACATCTCACCGTACCCGTTCTCGGCAGAGCGTATTTCCGAAAGGGCAAACGTCTGGATCCTTCTCCCACAAGGAAGGTGCCAGCCCTGAAAGCTGTTGCTGGTCTTGACCTTCCCTTGGAAGCCTAGTCACAGGCACAACAGCCCTGGGGATCAGTGCTTTCCCAGAGACGGAACATGTCTTTGTGGCCGTTCTCGGCAGCGCTTATTTCAGAAATGGGAAAGGTCCGGCTCCTTCTCCAACAAGGAAATGGCCAGCCGCCAAAGCTGTTGCTGGTATTCACGTTCCCTGGGCAGCCTACTCACAGACTCAACAGCCCTGGGGATCAGTGCTTTCCCAGAGACGGAACATCTCATCGTACCCGTTCTCGGCAGAGCCATTTTCCAAAATTGGAAACGTCCGGCTCCTTCTCCCACAAGGAAGGGGCCAGCCCTGAAAGCTCTTGCTGGTCTTCACCTTCCCTGGGCAGCCTACTCACAGGCACAACAGCCCTGGGGATCAGTGCTTTCCCAGAGATGGAACATCTCCTCGTGCCCGTTCTCGGCAGAGCCGTTTTCTGAAAAGGGAAACGTCCGGCTCCTTCTCCCACAAGGAAGGTGCCAGCCCTGAAAGCTGTTGCTGGTCTTCACCTTCCCTGGGCAGCCTGTTCACAGGCACAACAGCCCTGGGGATCAGTGCTTTCCCAGAGATGAAACATCTCTTCATACCCGTTCTCGGCAGAGCCTTTTTCCGAAAAGGGAAACGTCCGGATCCTTCTCCCACAAGGAAGGGGCCAGCCCTGAAAGCTGTTGCTGGTCTTCACCTTCCCTTGGAAACCTATTCACAGGCACAACAGCCCTGGGGATCAGTGCTTTCCCAGAGACGGAACATGTCTTTGTGGCCGTTCTCGGCAGCGCTTATTTCAGAAATGGGAAAGGTCCGGCTCCTTCTCCAACAAGGAAATGGCCAGCCCTCAAAGCTGTTGCTGGTATTCACGTTCCCTGGGCAGCCTACTCACAGACTCAACAGCCCTGGGGATCAGTGCTTTCCCAGAGACGGAACATGTCTTTGTGGCCGTTCTCGGCAGCGCTTATTTCAGAAATGGGAAAGGTCCGGCTCCTTCTCCAACAAGGAAATGGCCAGCCCTCAAAGCTGTTGCTGGTATTCACGTTCCCTGGGCAGCCTACTCACAGACTCAACAGCCCTGGGGATCAGTGCTTTCCCAGAGACGGAACATCTCATCGTACCCGTTCTCGGCAGAGCCATTTTCCAAAATGGGAAACGTCCGGCTCCTTCTCCCACAAGGAAGGGGCCAGCCCTGAAAGCTGTTGCTGGTCTTCACGTTCCCTGGGCAGCCTACTCACAGGCACAACAGCCCTGGGGATCAGTGCTTTCCCAGAGACGGAACATCTCCTCGTGCCCGTTCTTGGCTGAGCCATTTTCCAAAACGGCGAACGTCCGGCTCCTTCTCCCACAAGGAAGGTGCCAGCCCTGAAAGCTGTTGCTGATCTTCACCTTCCCTTGGCAGCCTAGTCACAGGCACAACAGCCCTGGGGATCAGTGCTTTCCCAGAGACGGAACATCTCCTCGTGCCCGTTCTCGGCAGAGCCATTTTCTGAAAGGGCAAACATCCGGCTCCTTCTTCCACAAGGAAGGGGCCAGCCCTGAAAGCTGTTGCTGGTCTTCACCTTCCCTTGGAAGCCTAGTCACAGGCACAACAGCCCTGGGGATCAGTGCTTTCCCAGAGACGGAACATCTCCTCGTGCCCGTTCTCGGCAGAGCCGTTTTCTGAAAAGGGAAACGTCCGGCTCCTTCTCCCACAAGGAAGTGCCAGCCCTGAAAGCTTTTGCTGGTCTTCACCTGCCCTGGGCAACCTATTCACAGGCACAACAGCCCTGGGGATCAGTGCTTTCCCAGAGACGGAACATCTCACCGTACCCGTTCTCGGCAGAGCGTATTTCCGAAAGGGCAAACGTCTGGATCCTTCTCCCACAAGGAAGGTGCCAGCCCTGAAAGCTGTTGCTGGTCTTCACCTTCCCTTGGAAGCCTACTCACAGGCACAACAGCCCTGGGGATCAGTGCTTTCCCAGAGATGGAACATCTCATCGTGCCCGTTCTCGGCACAGCCTTTTTCCAAAACGGCGAACGTCCGGATCCTTCTCCCACAAGGAAGGTGCCAGCCCTGAAAGCTGTTGCTGATCTTCACCTTCCCTTGGAAACCTAATCACAGGCACAACAGCCCTGGGGATCAGTGCTTTCCCAGAGACGGAACATCCAATTGTGGCCGTTCTCGGTAGAGCCATTTTTCCGAAATGTGAAACGTCCGGCTCCTTCTCCCACAAGGAAGGTGCCAGCCCTGAAAGCTGTTGCTGGTCTTCACCTTCCCTTGGAAGCCTACTCACAGGCACAACAGCCCTGGGGATCAGTGCTTTCTCAGAGACGGAACATTTCATCGTATCCGTTCTCAGCAGAGCCATTTTTTGAAAGGGGAAACGTCCGGCTCCTTCTCCCACAAGGAAGGGGCCAGCCCTGAAAGCTGTTGCTAGTCTTCACCTTCCCTGGGCAGCCTAGTCACAGGCACAACAGCCCTGGGGATCAGTGCTTTCCCAGAGACGGAATATCTCCTAGTGCCTGATCTGGGCAGAGCCTTTTCCAAAACGGCGAACGTCCGGCTCCTTCTCCCACAAGGAAGGTGCCAGCCCTGAAAGCTGTTGCTGGTCTTCACCTTCCCTTGGAAGCCTAGTCACAGGCACAACAGCCCTGGGGATCAGTGCTTTCCCAGAGACGGAACATCTCCTCGTGCCCGTTCTCGGCAGAGCCGTTTTCTGAAAAGGGAAACGTCCGGCTCCTTCTCCCACAAGGAAGTGCCAGCCCTGAAAGCTTTTGCTGGTCTTCACCTGCCCTGGGCAACCTATTCACAGGCACAACAGCCCTGGGGATCAGTGCTTTCCCAGAGACGGAACATCCAATTGTGGCCGTTCTCGGCAGAGCCATTTTTCCGAAATGGGAAACGTCCGGCTCCTTCTCCCACAAGGAAGGTGCCAGCCCTGAAAGCTGTTGCTGGTCTTCACCTTCCCTACACAGCCTACTCACAGGCACAACAGCCCTGGGGATCAGTGCTTTCTCAGAGACGGAACATCTCATCGTACCCGTTCTCGGCAGAGCGTATTTCCGAAAGGGCAAACGTCTGGATCCTTCTCCCACAAGGAAGGTGCCAGCCCTGAAAGCTGTTGCTGGTCTTCACCTTCCCTGGGCAGCCTATTCACAGGCACAACTGCCCTGGGGATCAGTGCTTTCCCAGAGATGGAACATCTCATCGTGCCCGTTCTCGGCACAGCCTTTTTCCAAAACGGCGAACGTCCGGATCCTTCTCCCACAAGGAAGGTGCCAGCCCTGAAAGCTGTTGCTGATCTTCACCTTCCCTTGGAAACCTAATCACAGGCACAACAGCACTGGGGATCAGTGCTTTCCCAGAGACGGAACATCCAATTGTGGCCGTTCTCGGTAGAGCCATTTTTCCGAAATGGGAAACGTCCGGCTCCTTCTCCCACAAGGAAGGTGCCAGCCCTGAAAGCTGTTGCTGGTCTTCACCTTCCCTTGGAAGCCTACTCACAGGCACAACAGCCCTGGGGATCAGTGCTTTCTCAGAGACGGAACATCTCATCGTACCCGTTCTCGGCAGAGCGTATTTCCGAAAGGGCAAACGTCTGGATCCTTCTCCCACAAGGAAGGTGCCAGCCCTGAAAGCTGTTGCTGGTCTTCACCTTCCCTAGACAGCCTAGTCACAGGCACAACAGCCCTGGGGATCTGTGCTTTCCCAGAGACGGAACATCTCCTTGTGCCCATTCTCGCCAGAGCCATTTTTCCGAAATGGGAAACGTCCGGCTCCTTCTCCCACAAGGAAGGTGCCAGCCCTGAAACCTGTTGCTGGTCTTCACCTTCCCTGGGCAGCCTATTCACAGGCACAACAGCCCTGGGGATCAGTGCTATCCCAGAAATGGAACATTTCATAGTATCCGTTCTCAGCAGAGCCATTTTCTGAAAGGGGAAACGTCTGGATCCTTCTCCCACAAGGAAGGGGCCAGCCCTGAAAGCTGTTGCTGGTCTTCACCTTCCCTGGGCAGCCTAGTCACAGGCACAACAGCCCTGGGGATCAGTGCTTTCTCAGAGACGGAACATCTCACCGTACCCGTTCTCGGCAGAGCGTATTTCCGAAAGGGCAAACGTCTGGATCCTTCTCCCACAAGGAAGGTGCCAGCCCTGAAAGCTGTTGCTGGTCTTGACCTTCCCTTGGAAGCCTAGTCACAGGCACAACAGCCCTGGGGATCAGTGCTTTCCCAGAGACGGAACATGTCTTTGTGGCCGTTCTCGGCAGCGCTTATTTCAGAAATGGGAAAGGTCCGGCTCCTTCTCCAACAAGGAAATGGCCAGCCGCCAAAGCTGTTGCTGGTATTCACGTTCCCTGGGCAGCCTACTCACAGACTCAACAGCCCTGGGGATCAGTGCTTTCCCAGAGACGGAACATCTCATCGTACCCGTTCTCGGCAGAGCCATTTTCCAAAATGGGAAACGTCCGGCTCCTTCTCCCACAAGGAAGGGGCCAGCCCTGAAAGCTGTTGCTGGTCTTCACGTTCCCTGGGCAGCCTACTCACAGGCACAACAGCCCTGGGGATCAGTGCTTTCCCAGAGACGGAACATCTCCTCGTGCCCGTTCTCGGCAGAGCCGTTTTCTGAAAAGGGAAACGTCCGGCTCCTTCTCCCACAAGGAAGGTGCCAGCCCTGAAAGCTGTTGCTGGTCTTCACCTTCCCTGGGCAGCCTGTTCACAGGCACAACAGCCCTGGGGATCAGTGCTTTCCCAGAGATGAAACATCTCTTCATACCCGTTCTCGGCAGAGCCTTTTTCCGAAAAGGGAAACGTCCGGATCCTTCTCCCACAAGGAAGGGGCCAGCCCTGAAAGCTGTTGCTGGTCTTCACCTTCCCTTGGAAACCTATTCACAGGCACAACAGCCCTGGGGATCAGTGCTTTCCCAGAGACGGAACATGTCTTTGTGGCCGTTCTCGGCAGCGCTTATTTCAGAAATGGGAAAGGTCCGGCTCCTTCTCCAACAAGGAAATGGCCAGCCCTCAAAGCTGTTGCTGGTATTCACGTTCCCTGGGCAGCCTACTCACAGACTCAACAGCCCTGGGGATCAGTGCTTTCCCAGAGACGGAACATGTCTTTGTGGCCGTTCTCGGCAGCGCTTATTTCAGAAATGGGAAAGGTCCGGCTCCTTCTCCAACAAGGAAATGGCCAGCCCTCAAAGCTGTTGCTGGTATTCACGTTCCCTGGGCAGCCTACTCACAGACTCAACAGCCCTGGGGATCAGTGCTTTCCCAGAGACGGAACATCTCATCGTACCCGTTCTCGGCAGAGCCATTTTCCAAAATGGGAAACGTCCGGCTCCTTCTCCCACAAGGAAGGGGCCAGCCCTGAAAGCTGTTGCTGGTCTTCACGTTCCCTGGGCAGCCTACTCACAGGCACAACAGCCCTGGGGATCAGTGCTTTCCCAGAGACGGAACATCTCCTCGTGCCCGTTCTTGGCTGAGCCATTTTCCAAAACGGCGAACGTCCGGCTCCTTCTCCCACAAGGAAGGTGCCAGCCCTGAAAGCTGTTGCTGATCTTCACCTTCCCTTGGCAGCCTAGTCACAGGCACAACAGCCCTGGGGATCAGTGCTTTCCCAGAGACGGAACATCTCCTCGTGCCCGTTCTCGGCAGAGCCATTTTCTGAAAGGGCAAACGTCCGGCTCCTTCTTCCACAAGGAAGGGGCCAGCCCTGAAAGCTGTTGCTGGTCTTCACCTTCCCTTGGAAGCCTAGTCACAGGCACAACAGCCCTGGGGATCAGTGCTTTCCCAGAGACGGAACATCTCCTCGTGCCCGTTCTCGGCAGAGCCGTTTTCTGAAAAGGGAAACGTCCGGCTCCTTCTCCCACAAGGAAGTGCCAGCCCTGAAAGCTTTTGCTGGTCTTCACCTGCCCTGGGCAACCTATTCACAGGCACAACAGCCCTGGGGATCAGTGCTTTCCCAGAGACGGAACATCTCACCGTACCCGTTCTCGGCAGAGCGTATTTCCGAAAGGGCAAACGTCTGGATCCTTCTCCCACAAGGAAGGTGCCAGCCCTGAAAGCTGTTGCTGGTCTTCACCTTCCCTTGGAAGCCTACTCACAGGCACAACAGCCCTGGGGATCAGTGCTTTCCCAGAGATGGAACATCTCATCGTGCCCGTTCTCGGCACAGCCTTTTTCCAAAACGGCGAACGTCCGGATCCTTCTCCCACAAGGAAGGTGCCAGCCCTGAAAGCTGTTGCTGATCTTCACCTTCCCTTGGAAACCTAATCACAGGCACAACAGCCCTGGGGATCAGTGCTTTCCCAGAGACGGAACATCCAATTGTGGCCGTTCTCGGTAGAGCCATTTTTCCGAAATGTGAAACGTCCGGCTCCTTCTCCCACAAGGAAGGTGCCAGCCCTGAAAGCTGTTGCTGGTCTTCACCTTCCCTTGGAAGCCTACTCACAGGCACAACAGCCCTGGGGATCAGTGCTTTCTCAGAGACGGAACATTTCATCGTATCCGTTCTCAGCAGAGCCATTTTTTGAAAGGGGAAACGTCCGGCTCCTTCTCCCACAAGGAAGGGGCCAGCCCTGAAAGCTGTTGCTAGTCTTCACCTTCCCTGGGCAGCCTAGTCACAGGCACAACAGCCCTGGGGATCAGTGCTTTCCCAGAGACGGAATATCTCCTAGTGCCTGATCTGGGCAGAGCCTTTTCCAAAACGGCGAACGTCCGGCTCCTTCTCCCACAAGGAAGGTGCCAGCCCTGAAAGCTGTTGCTGGTCTTCACCTTCCCTTGGAAGCCTAGTCACAGGCACAACAGCCCTGGGGATCAGTGCTTTCCCAGAGACGGAACATCTCCTCGTGCCCGTTCTCGGCAGAGCCGTTTTCTGAAAAGGGAAACGTCCGGCTCCTTCTCCCACAAGGAAGTGCCAGCCCTGAAAGCTTTTGCTGGTCTTCACCTGCCCTGGGCAACCTATTCACAGGCACAACAGCCCTGGGGATCAGTGCTTTCCCAGAGACGGAACATCCAATTGTGGCCGTTCTCGGCAGAGCCATTTTTCCGAAATGGGAAACGTCCGGCTCCTTCTCCCACAAGGAAGGTGCCAGCCCTGAAAGCTGTTGCTGGTCTTCACCTTCCCTACACAGCCTACTCACAGGCACAACAGCCCTGGGGATCAGTGCTTTCTCAGAGACGGAACATCTCATCGTACCCGTTCTCGGCAGAGCGTATTTCCGAAAGGGCAAACGTCTGGATCCTTCTCCCACAAGGAAGGTGCCAGCCCTGAAAGCTGTTGCTGGTCTTCACCTTCCCTGGGCAGCCTATTCACAGGCACAATTGCCCTGGGGATCAGTGCTTTCCCAGAGATGGAACATCTCATCGTGCCCGTTCTCGGCACAGCCTTTTTCCAAAACGGCGAACGTCCGGATCCTTCTCCCACAAGGAAGGTGCCAGCCCTGAAAGCTGTTGCTGATCTTCACCTTCCCTTGGAAACCTAATCACAGGCACAACAGCACTGGGGATCAGTGCTTTCCCAGAGACGGAACATCCAATTGTGGCCGTTCTCGGTAGAGCCATTTTTCCGAAATGGGAAACGTCCGGCTCCTTCTCCCACAAGGAAGGTGCCAGCCCTGAAAGCTGTTGCTGGTCTTCACCTTCCCTTGGAAGCCTACTCACAGGCACAACAGCCCTGGGGATCAGTGCTTTCTCAGAGACGGAACATCTCATCGTACCCGTTCTCGGCAGAGCGTATTTCCGAAAGGGCAAACGTCTGGATCCTTCTCCCACAAGGAAGGTGCCAGCCCTGAAAGCTGTTGCTGGTCTTCACCTTCCCTAGACAGCCTACTCACAGGCACAACAGCCCTGGGGATCTGTGCTTTCCCAGAGACGGAACATCTCCTTGTGCCCATTCTCGCCAGAGCCATTTTTCCGAAATGGGAAACGTCCGGCTCCTTCTCCCACAAGGAAGGTGCCAGCCCTGAAACCTGTTGCTGGTCTTCACCTTCCCTGGGCAGCCTATTCACAGGCACAACAGCCCTGGGGATCAGTGCTTTCCCAGAGATGGAACATTTCATCGTATCCGTTCTCAGCAGAGCCATTTTCTGAAAGGGGAAACGTCCGGATCCTTCTCCCACAAGGAAGGGGCCAGCCCTGAAAGCTGTTGCTGATCTTCACCTTCCCTTGGCAGCCTAGTCACAGGCACAACAGCCCTGGGGATCAGTGCTTTCCCAGAGACGGAACATCTCCTCGTGCCCGTTCTCGGCAGAGCCATTTTCTGAAACGGCAAACGTCCGGATCCTTCTCCCACAAGGAAGGGGCCAGCCCTGAAAGCTGTTGCTGGTCTTCACCTTCCCTTGGAAGCCTAGTCACAGGCACAACAGCCCTGGGGATCAGTGCTTTCCCAGAGACGGAACATCTCCTCGTGCCCATTCTCGGCAGAGCCGTTTTCTGAAAAGGGAAACGTCCGGCTCCTTCTCCCACAAGGAAGGTGCCAGCCCTGAAAGCTGTTGCTGGTCTTCACCTTCCCTGGGCAGCCTGTTCACAGGCACAACAGCCCTGGGGATCAGTGCTTTCCCAGAGACGGAACATCTCATCGTACCCGTTCTCGGCAGAGCCATTTTCCAAAATGGGAAACGTCCGGCTCCTTCTCCCACAAGGAAGGGGCCAGCCCTGAAAGCTCTTGCTGGTCTTCACCTTCCCTGGGCAGCCTACTCACAGGCACAACAGCCCTGGGGATCAGTGCTTTCCCAGAGACGGAACATCTCCTCGTGCCCGTTCTCGGCAGAGCCGTTTTCTGAAAAGGGAAACGTCCGGCTCCTTCTCCCACAAGGAAGGTGCCAGCCCTGAAAGCTGTTGCTGGTCTTCACCTTCCCTGGGCAGCCTGTTCACAGGCACAACAGCCCTGGGGATCAGTGCTTTCCCAGAGATGAAACATCTCTTCATACCCGTTCTCGGCAGAGCCTTTTTCCGAAAAGGGAAACGTCCGGATCCTTCTCCCACAAGGAAGGGGCCAGCCCTGAAAGCTGTTGCTGGTCTTCACCTTCCCTTGGAAACCTATTCACAGGCACAACAGCCCTGGGGATCAGTGCTTTCCCAGAGACGGAACATGTCTTTGTGGCCGTTCTCGGCAGCGCTTATTTCAGAAATGGGAAAGGTCCGGCTCCTTCTCCAACAAGGAAATGGCCAGCCCTCAAAGCTGTTGCTGGTATTCACGTTCCCTGGGCAGCCTACTCACAGACTCAACAGCCCTGGGGATCAGTGCTTTCCCAGAGACGGAACATGTCTTTGTGGCCGTTCTCGGCAGCGCTTATTTCAGAAATGGGAAAGGTCCGGCTCCTTCTCCAACAAGGAAATGGCCAGCCCTCAAAGCTGTTGCTGGTATTCACGTTCCCTGGGCAGCCTACTCACAGACTCAACAGCCCTGGGGATCAGTGCTTTCCCAGAGACGGAACATCTCATCGTACCCGTTCTCGGCAGAGCCATTTTCCAAAATGGGAAACGTCCGGCTCCTTCTCCCACAAGGAAGGGGCCAGCCCTGAAAGCTGTTGCTGGTCTTCACGTTCCCTGGGCAGCCTACTCACAGGCACAACAGCCCTGGGGATCAGTGCTTTCCCAGAGACGGAACATCTCCTCGTGCCCGTTCTTGGCTGAGCCATTTTCCAAAACGGCGAACGTCCGGCTCCTTCTCCCACAAGGAAGGTGCCAGCCCTGAAAGCTGTTGCTGATCTTCACCTTCCCTTGGCAGCCTAGTCACAGGCACAACAGCCCTGGGGATCAGTGCTTTCCCAGAGACGGAACATCTCCTCGTGCCCGTTCTCGGCAGAGCCGTTTTCTGAAAAGGGAAACGTCCGGCTCCTTCTCCCACAAGGAAGTGCCAGCCCTGAAAGCTTTTGCTGGTCTTCACCTGCCCTGGGCAACCTATTCACAGGCACAACAGCCCTGGGGATCAGTGCTTTCCCAGAGACGGAACATCTCTTCATACCCGTTCTCGGCAGAGCGTATTTCCGAAAGGGCAAACGTCTGGATCCTTCTCCCACAAGGAAGGTGCCAGCCCTGAAAGCTGTTGCTGGTCTTCACCTTCCCTTGGAAGCCTACTCACAGGCACAACAGCCCTGGGGATCAGTGCTTTCCCAGAGATGGAACATCTCATCGTGCCCGTTCTCGGCACAGCCTTTTTCCAAAACGGCGAACGTCCGGATCCTTCTCCCACAAGGAAGGTGCCAGCCCTGAAAGCTGTTGCTGATCTTCACCTTCCCTTGGAAACCTAATCACAGGCACAACAGCCCTGGGGATCAGTGCTTTCTCAGAGACGGAACATCCAATTGTGGCCGTTCTCGGTAGAGCCATTTTTCCGAAATGTGAAACGTCCGGCTCCTTCTCCCACAAGGAAGGTGCCAGCCCTGAAAGCTGTTGCTGGTCTTCACCTTCCCTTGGAAGCCTACTCACAGGCACAACAGCCCTGGGGATCAGTGCTTTCTCAGAGACGGAACATTTCATCGTATCCGTTCTCAGCAGAGCCATTTTTTGAAAGGGGAAACGTCCGGCTCCTTCTCCCACAAGGAAGGGGCCAGCCCTGAAAGCTGTTGCTAGTCTTCACCTTCCCTGGGCAGCCTAGTCACAGGCACAACAGCCCTGGGGATCAGTGCTTTCCCAGAGACGGAATATCTCCTAGTGCCTGATCTGGGCAGAGCCTTTTCCAAAACGGCGAACGTCCGGCTCCTTCTCCCACAAGGAAGGTGCCAGCCCTGAAAGCTGTTGCTGGTCTTCACCTTCCCTTGGAAGCCTAGTCACAGGCACAACAGCCCTGGGGATCAGTGCTTTCCCAGAGACGGAACATCTCCTCGTGCCCGTTCTCGGCAGAGCCGTTTTCTGAAAAGGGAAACGTCCGGCTCCTTCTCCCACAAGGAAGTGCCAGCCCTGAAAGCTTTTGCTGGTCTTCACCTGCCCTGGGCAACCTATTCACAGGCACAACAGCCCTGGGGATCAGTGCTTTCCCAGAGACGGAACATCCAATTGTGGCCGTTCTCGGCAGAGCCATTTTTCCGAAATGGGAAACGTCCGGCTCCTTCTCCCACAAGGAAGGTGCCAGCCCTGAAAGCTGTTGCTGGTCTTCACCTTCCCTACACAGCCTACTCACAGGCACAACAGCCCTGGGGATCAGTGCTTTCTCAGAGACGGAACATCTCATCGTACCCGTTCTCGGCAGAGCGTATTTCCGAAAGGGCAAACGTCTGGATCCTTCTCCCACAAGGAAGGTGCCAGCCCTGAAAGCTGTTGCTGGTCTTCACCTTCCCTGGGCAGCCTAGTCACAGGCACAACTGCCCTGGGGATCAGTGCTTTCCCAGAGATGGAACATCTCCTCGTGCCCGTTCTCGGCACAGCCTTTTTCCAAAACGGCGAACGTCCGGATCCTTCTCCCACAAGGAAGGTGCCAGCCCTGAAAGCTGTTGCTGATCTTCACCTTCCCTTGGAAACCTAATCACAGGCACAACAGCACTGGGGATCAGTGCTTTCCCAGAGACGGAACATCCAATTGTGGCCGTTCTCGGCAGAGCCATTTTTCCGAAATGGGAAACGTCCGGATCCTTCTCCCACAAGGAAGGTGCCAGCCCTGAAAGCTGTTGCTGGTCTTCACCTTCCCTAGACAGCCTAGTCACAGGCACAACAGCCCTGGGGATCTGTGCTTTCCCAGAGACGGAACATCTCCTTGTGCCCATTCTCGCCAGAGCCATTTTTCCGAAATGGGAAACGTCCGGCTCCTTCTCCCACAAGGAAGGTGCCAGCCCTGAAACCTGTTGCTGGTCTTCACCTTCCCTGGGCAGCCTATTCACAGGCACAACAGCCCTGGGGATCAGTGCTTTCCCAGAGATGGAACATTTCATCGTATCCGTTCTCAGCAGAGCCATTTTCTGAAAGGGGAAACGTCCGGATCCTTCTCCCACAAGGAAGGGGCCAGCCCTGAAAGCTGTTGCTGGTCTTCACCTTCCCTGCACAGCCTACTCACAGGCACAACAGCCCTGGGGATCAGTGCTTTCCCAGAGACGGAACATCTCCTCGTGCCCGTTCTTGGCTGTGCCATTTTCCAAAACGGCGAACATCCGGCTCCTTCTCCCACAAGGAAGGTGCCAGCCCTGAAAGCTGTTGCTGATCTTCACCTTCCCTTGGCAGCCTAGTCACAGGCACAACAGCCCTGGGGATCAGTGCTTTCCCAGAGACGGAACATCTCCTCGTGCCCGTTCTCGGCAGAGCCATTTTCTGAAACGGCAAACGTCCGGATCCTTCTCCCACAAGGAAGGGGCCAGCCCTGAAAGCTGTTGCTGGTCTTCACCTTCCCTTGGAAGCCTACTCACAGGCACAACAGCCCTGGGGATCAGTGCTTTCCCAGAGACGGAACATCTCCTCGTGCCCGTTCTCGGCAGAGCCGTTTTCTGAAAAGGGAAACGTCCGGCTCCTTCTCCCACAAGGAAGGTGCCAGCCCTGAAAGCTGTTGCTGGTCTTCACCTTCCCTGGGCAGCCTGTTCACAGGCACAACAGCCCTGGGGATCAGTGCTTTCCCAGAGACAGAACATCTCATCGTACCCGTTCTCGGCAGAGCCATTTTCCAAAATGGGAAACGTCCGGCTCCTTCTCCCACAAGGAAGGGGCCAGCCCTGAAAGCTCTTGCTGGTCTTCACCTTCCCTGGGCAGCCTACTCACAGGCACAACAGCCCTGGGGATCAGTGCTTTCCCAGAGACGGAACATCTCCTCGTGCCCGTTCTCGGCAGAGCCGTTTTCTGAAAAGGGAAACGTCCGGCTCCTTCTCCCACAAGGAAGGTGCCAGCCCTGAAAGCTGTTGCTGGTCTTCACCTTCCCTGGGCAGCCTGTTCACAGGCACAACAGCCCTGGGGATCAGTGCTTTCCCAGAGATGAAACATCTCTTCATACCCGTTCTCGGCAGAGCCTTTTTCCAAAAAGGGAAACGTCCGGATCCTTCTCCCACAAGGAAGGGGCCAGCCCTGAAAGCTGTTGCTGGTCTTCACCTTCCCTTGGAAACCTATTCACAGGCACAACAGCCCTGGGGATCAGTGCTTTCCCAGAGACGGAACATGTCTTTGTGGCCGTTCTCGGCAGCGCTTATTTCAGAAATGGGAAAGGTCCGGCTCCTTCTCCAACAAGGAAATGGCCAGCCCTCAAAGCTGTTGCTGGTATTCACGTTCCCTGGGCAGCCTACTCACAGACTCAACAGCCCTGGGGATCAGTGCTTTCCCAGAGACGGAACATGTCTTTGTGGCCGTTCTCGGCAGCGCTTATTTCAGAAATGGGAAAGGTCCGGCTCCTTCTCCAACAAGGAAATGGCCAGCCCTCAAAGCTGTTGCTGGTATTCACGTTCCCTGGGCAGCCTACTCACAGACTCAACAGCCCTGGGGATCAGTGCTTTCCCAGAGACGGAACATCTCATCGTACCCGTTCTCGGCAGAGCCATTTTCCAAAATGGGAAACGTCCGGCTCCTTCTCCCACAAGAAAGGGGCCAGCCCTGAAAGCTGTTGCTGGTCTTCACGTTCCCTGGGCAGCCTACTCACAGGCACAACAGCCCTGGGGATCAGTGCTTTCCCAGAGACGGAACATCTCCTCGTGCCCGTTCTTGGCTGAGCCATTTTCCAAAACGGCGAACGTCCGGCTCCTTCTCCCACAAGGAAGGTGCCAGCCCTGAAAGCTGTTGCTGATCTTCACCTTCCCTTGGCAGCCTGGTCACAGGCACAACAGCCCTGGGGATCAGTGCTTTCCCAGAGACGGAACATCTCCTCGTGCCCGTTCTCGGCAGAGCCATTTTCTGAAAGGGCAAACGTCCGGATCCTTCTTCCACAAGGAAGGGGCCAGCCCTGAAAGCTGTTGCTGGTCTTCACCTTCCCTTGGAAGCCTAGTCACAGGCACAACAGCCCTGGGGATCAGTGCTTTCCCAGAGACGGAACATCTCCTCGTGCCCGTTCTCGGCAGAGCCGTTTTCTGAAAAGGGAAACGTCCGGCTCCTTCTCCCACAAGGAAGTGCCAGCCCTGAAAGCTTTTGCTGGTCTTCACCTTCCCTTGGAAGCCTAGTCACAGGCACAACAGCCCTGGGGATCAGTGCTTTCCCAGAGACGGAACATCTCACCGTACCCGTTCTCGGCAGAGCGTATTTCCGAAAGGGCAAACGTCTGGATCCTTCTCCCACAAGGAAGGTGCCAGCCCTGAAAGCTGTTGCTGGTCTTCACCTTCCCTTGGAAGCCTACTCACAGGCACAACAGCCCTGGGGATCAGTGCTTTCCCAGAGATGGAACATCTCATCGTGCCCGTTCTCGGCACAGCCTTTTTCCAAAACGGCGAACGTCCGGATCCTTCTCCCACAAGGAAGGTGCCAGCCCTGAAAGCTGTTGCTGATCTTCACCTTCCCTTGGAAGCCTACTCACAGGCACAACAGCCCTGGGGATCAGTGCTTTCCCAGAGACGGAACATTTCATCGTATCCGTTCTCAACAGAGCCATTTTCTGAAAGGGGAAACGTCCGGCTCCTTCTCCCACAAGGAAGGGGCCAGCCCTGAAAGCTGTTGCTAGTCTTCACCTTTCCTGGGCAGCCTAGTCACAGGCACAACAGCCCTGGGGATCAGTGCTTTCCCAGAGACGGAATATCTCCTAGTGCCTGATCTGGGCAGAGCCTTTTCCAAAACGGCGAACGTCCGGCTCCTTCTCCCACAAGGAAGGTGCCAGCCCTGAAAGCTGTTGCTGGTCTTCACCTTCCCTTGGAAGCCTAGTCACAGGCACAACAGCCCTGGGGATCAGTGCTTTCCCAGAGACGGAACATCTCCTCGTGCCCGTTCTCGGCAGAGCCGTTTTCTGAAAAGGGAAACGTCCGGCTCCTTCTCCCACAAGGAAGTGCCAGCCCTGAAAGCTTTTGCTGGTCTTCACCTGCCCTGGGCAACCTATTCACAGGCACAACAGCCCTGGGGATCAGTGCTTTCCCAGAGACGGAACATCCAATTGTGGCCGTTCTCGGCAGAGCCATTTTTCCGAAATGGGAAACGTCCGGCTCCTTCTCCCACAAGGAAGGTGCCAGCCCTGAAAGCTGTTGCTGGTCTTCACCTTCCCTTGGAAGCCTACTCACAGGCACAACAGCCCTAGGGATCAGTGCTTTCCCAGAGACGGAACATTTCATCGTACCCGTTCTCGGCAGAGCGTATTTCGGAAACGGCAAACGTCTGGATCCTTCTCCCACAAGGAAGGTGCCAGCCCTGAAAGCTGTTGCTGGTCTTCACCTTCCCTGGGCAGCCTACTCACAGGCACAACTGCCCTGGGGATCAGTGCTTTCCCAGAGATGGAACATCTCATCGTGCCCGTTCTCGGCACAGCCTTTTTCCAAAACGGCGAACGTCCGGATCCTTCTCCCACAAGGAAGGTGCCAGCCCTGAAAGCTGTTGCTGATCTTCACCTTCCCTTGGAAACCTAATCACAGGCACAACAGCCCTGGGGATCAGTGCTTTCCCAGAGACGGAACATCCAATTGTGGCCGTTCTCGGCAGAGCCATTTTTCCGAAATGGGAAAGGTCCGGCTCCTTCTCCCACAAGGAAGGTGCCAGCCCTGAAAGCTGTTGCTAGTCTTCACCTTCCCTGGGCAGCCTAGTCACAGGCACAACAGCCCTGGGGATCAGTGCTTTCCCAGAGACGGAATATCTCCTAGTGCCTGATCTGGGCAGAGCCTTTTCCAAAACGGCGAACGTCCGGCTCCTTCTCCCACAAGGAAGGTGCCAGCCCTGAAAGCTGTTGCTGGTCTTCACCTTCCCTTGGAAGCCTAGTCACAGGCACAACAGCCCTGGGGATCAGTGCTTTCCCAGAGACGGAACATCTCCTCGTGCCCGTTGTCGGCAGAGCCGTTTTCTGAAAAGGGAAACGTCCGGCTCCTTCTCCCACAAGGAAGTGCCAGCCCTGAAAGCTTTTGCTGGTCTTCACCTGCCCTGGGCAACCTATTCACAGGCACAACAGCCCTGGGGATCAGTGCTTTCCCAGAGACGGAACATCCAATTGTGGCCGTTCTCGGCAGAGCCATTTTTCCGAAATGGGAAACGTCCGGCTCCTTCTCCCACAAGGAAGGTGCCAGCCCTGAAAACTGTTGCTGGTCTTCACCTTCCCTACACAGCCTACTCACAGGCACAACAGCCCTGGGGATCAGTGCTTTCTCAGAGACGGAACATCTCATCGTACCCGTTCTCGGCAGAGCGTATTTCCGAAAGGGCAAACGTCTGGATCCTTCTCCCACAAGGAAGGTGCCAGCCCTGAAAGCTGTTGCTGGTCTTCACCTTCCCTGGGCAGCCTATTCACAGGCACAACTGCCCTGGGGATCAGTGCTTTCCCAGAGATGGAACATCTCATCGTGCCCGTTCTCGGCACAGCCTTTTTCCAAAACGGCGAACGTCCGGCTCCTTCTCCCACAAGGAAGGTGCCAGCCCTGAAAGCTGTTGCTGATCTTCACCTTCCCTTGGAAGCCTAGTCACAGGCACAACAGCCCTGGGGATCAGTGCTTTCCCAGAGACGGAACATCTCCTCGTGCCCGTTCTCGGCAGAGCCGTTTTCTGAAAAGGGAAACGTCCGGCTCCTTCTCCCACAAGGAAGTGCCAGCCCTGAAAGCTTTTGCTGGTCTTCACCTGCCCTGGGCAACCTATTCACAGGCACAACAGCCCTGGGGATCAGTGCTTTCCCAGAGACGGAACATCTCTTCATACCCGTTCTCGGCAGAGCGTATTTCCGAAAGGGCAAACGTCTGGATCCTTCTCCCACAAGGAAGGTGCCAGCCCTGAAAGCTGTTGCTGGTCTTCACCTTCCCTTGGAAGCCTACTCACAGGCACAACAGCCCTGGGGATCAGTGCTTTCCCAGAGATGGAACATCTCATCGTGCCCGTTCTCGGCACAGCCTTTTTCCAAAACGGCGAACGTCCGGATCCTTCTCCCACAAGGAAGGTGCCAGCCCTGAAAGCTGTTGCTGATCTTCACCTTCCCTTGGAAGCCTACTCACAGGCACAACAGCCCTGGGGATCAGTGCTTTCCCAGAGACGGAACATTTCATCGTATCCGTTCTCAACAGAGCCATTTTCTGAAAGGGGAAACGTCCGGCTCCTTCTCCCACAAGGAAGGGGCCAGCCCTGAAAGCTGTTGCTAGTCTTCACCTTCCCTGGGCAGCCTAGTCACAGGCACAACAGCCCTGGGGATCAGTGCTTTCCCAGAGACGGAATATCTCCTAGTGCCTGATCTGGGCAGAGCCTTTTCCAAAACGGCGAACGTCCGGCTCCTTCTCCCACAAGGAAGGTGCCAACCCTGAAAGCTGTTGCTGGTCTTCACCTTCCCTTGGAAGCCTAGTCACAGGCACAACAGCCCTGGGGATCAGTGCTTTCCCAGAGACGGAACATCTCCTCGTGCCCGTTCTCGGCAGAGCCGTTTTCTGAAAAGGGAAACGTCCGGCTCCTTCTCCCACAAGGAAGTGCCAGCCCTGAAAGCTTTTGCTGGTCTTCACCTGCCCTGGGCAACCTATTCACAGGCACAACAGCCCTGGGGATCAGTGCTTTCCCAGAGACGGAACATCCAATTGTGGCCGTTCTCGGCAGAGCCATTTTTCCGAAATGGGAAACGTCCGGCTCCTTCTCCCACAAGGAAGGTGCCAGCCCTGAAAGCTGTTGCTGGTCTTCACCTTCCCTTGGAAGCCTACTCACAGGCACAACAGCCCTAGGGATCAGTGCTTTCCCAGAGACGGAACATCTCACCGTACCCGTTCTCGGCAGAGCGTATTTCGGAAACGGCAAACGTCTGGATCCTTCTCCCACAAGGAAGGTGCCAGCCCTGAAAGCTGTTGCTGGTCTTCACCTTCCCTGGGCAGCCTACTCACAGGCACAACTGCCCTGGGGATCAGTGCTTTCCCAGAGATGGAACATCTCATCGTGCCCGTTCTCGGCACAGCCTTTTTCCAAAACGGCGAACGTCCGGATCCTTCTCCCACAAGGAAGGTGCCAGCCCTGAAAGCTGTTGCTGATCTTCACCTTCCCTTGGAAACCTAATCACAGGCACAACAGCCCTGGGGATCAGTGCTTTCCCAGAGACGGAACATCCAATTGTGGCCGTTCTCGGCAGAGCCATTTTTCCGAAATGGGAAAGGTCCGGCTCCTTCTCCCACAAGGAAGGTGCCAGCCCTGAAAGCTGTTGCTAGTCTTCACCTTCCCTGGGCAGCCTAGTCACAGGCACAACAGCCCTGGGGATCAGTGCTTTCCCAGAGACGGAATATCTCCTAGTGCCTGATCTGGGCAGAGCCTTTTCCAAAACGGCGAACGTCCGGCTCCTTCTCCCACAAGGAAGGTGCCAGCCCTGAAAGCTGTTGCTGGTCTTCACCTTCCCTTGGAAGCCTAGTCACAGGCACAACAGCCCTGGGGATCAGTGCTTTCCCAGAGACGGAACATCTCCTCGTGCCCGTTCTCGGCAGAGCCGTTTTCTGAAAAGGGAAACGTCCGGCTCCTTCTCCCACAAGGAAGTGCCAGCCCTGAAAGCTTTTGCTGGTCTTCACCTGCCCTGGGCAACCTATTCACAGGCACAACAGCCCTGGGGATCAGTGCTTTCCCAGAGACGGAACATCCAATTGTGGCCGTTCTCGGCAGAGCCATTTTTCCGAAATGGGAAACGTCCGGCTCCTTCTCCCACAAGGAAGGTGCCAGCCCTGAAAACTGTTGCTGGTCTTCACCTTCCCTACACAGCCTACTCACAGGCACAACAGCCCTGGGGATCAGTGCTTTCTCAGAGACGGAACATCTCATCGTACCCGTTCTCGGCAGAGCGTATTTCCGAAAGGGCAAACGTCTGGATCCTTCTCCCACAAGGAAGGTGCCAGCCCTGAAAGCTGTTGCTGGTCTTCACCTTCCCTGGGCAGCCTATTCACAGGCACAACTGCCCTGGGGATCAGTGCTTTCCCAGAGATGGAACATCTCATCGTGCCCGTTCTCGGCACAGCCTTTTTCCAAAACGGCGAACGTCCGGATCCTTCTCCCACAAGGAAGGTGCCAGCCCTGAAAGCTGTTGCTGATCTTCACCTTCCCTTGGAAACCTAATCACAGGCACAACAGCACTGGGGATCAGTGCTTTCCCAGAGACGGAACATCCAATTGTGGCCGTTCTCGGTAGAGCCATTTTTCCGAAATGGGAAACGTCCGGCTCCTTCTCCCACAAGGAAGGTGCCAGCCCTGAAAGCTGTTGCTGGTCTTCACCTTCCCTTGGAAGCCTACTCACAGGCACAACAGCCCTGGGGATCAGTGCTTTCTCAGAGACGGAACATCTCATCGTACCCGTTCTCGGCAGAGCGTATTTCCGAAAGGGCAAACGTCTGGATCCTTCTCCCACAAGGAAGGTGCCAGCCCTGAAAGCTGTTGCTGGTCTTCACCTTCCCTAGACAGCCTAGTCACAGGCACAACAGCCCTGGGGATCTGTGCTTTCCCAGAGACGGAACATCTCCTTGTGCCCATTCTCGCCAGAGCCATTTTTCCGAAATGGGAAACGTCCGGCTCCTTCTCCCACAAGGAAGGTGCCAGCCCTGAAACCTGTTGCTGGTCTTCACCTTCCCTGGGCAGCCTATTCACAGGCACAACAGCCCTGGGGATCAGTGCTTTCCCAGAAATGGAACATTTCATCGTATCCGTTCTCAGCAGAGCCATTTTCTGAAAGGGGAAACGTCTGGATCCTTCTCCCACAAGGAAGGGGCCAGCCCTGAAAGCTGTTGCTGGTCTTCACCTTCCCTGGGCAGCCTAGTCACAGGCACAACAGCCCTGGGGATCAGTGCTTTCCCAGAGACGGAACATGTCTTTGTGGCCGTTCTCGGCAGCGCTTATTTCAGAAATGGGAAAGGTCCGGCTCCTTCTCCAACAAGGAAATGGCCAGCCCTCAAAGCTGTTGCTGGTATTCACGTTCCCTGGGCAGCCTACTCACAGACTCAACAGCCCTGGGGATCAGTGCTTTCCCAGAGACGGAACATGTCTTTGTGGCCGTTCTCGGCAGCGCTTATTTCAGAAATGGGAAAGGTCCGGCTCCTTCTCCAACAAGGAAATGGCCAGCCCTCAAAGCTGTTGCTGGTATTCACGTTCCCTGGGCAGCCTACTCACAGACTCAACAGCCCTGGGGATCAGTGCTTTCCCAGAGACGGAACATCTCATCGTACCCGTTCTCGGCAGAGCCATTTTCCAAAATGGGAAACGTCCGGCTCCTTCTCCCACAAGGAAGGGGCCAGCCCTGAAAGCTGTTGCTGGTCTTCACGTTCCCTGGGCAGCCTACTCACAGGCACAACAGCCCTGGGGATCAGTGCTTTCCCAGAGACGGAACATCTCCTCGTGCCCGTTCTTGGCTGAGCCATTTTCCAAAACGGCGAACGTCCGGCTCCTTCTCCCACAAGGAAGGTGCCAGCCCTGAAAGCTGTTGCTGATCTTCACCTTCCCTTGGCAGCCTAGTCACAGGCACAACAGCCCTGGGGATCAGTGCTTTCCCAGAGACGGAACATCTCCTCGTGCCCGTTCTCGGCAGAGCCGTTTTCTGAAAAGGGAAACGTCCGGCTCCTTCTCCCACAAGGAAGTGCCAGCCCTGAAAGCTTTTGCTGGTCTTCACCTGCCCTGGGCAACCTATTCACAGGCACAACAGCCCTGGGGATCAGTGCTTTCCCAGAGACGGAACATCTCACCGTACCCGTTCTCGGCAGAGCGTATTTCCGAAAGGGCAAACGTCTGGATCCTTCTCCCACAAGGAAGGTGCCAGCCCTGAAAGCTGTTGCTGGTCTTCACCTTCCCTTGGAAGCCTACTCACAGGCACAACAGCCCTGGGGATCAGTGCTTTCCCAGAGATGGAACATCTCATCGTGCCCGTTCTCGGCACAGCCTTTTTCCAAAACGGCGAACGTCCGGATCCTTCTCCCACAAGGAAGGTGCCAGCCCTGAAAGCTGTTGCTGATCTTCACCTTCCCTTGGAAACCTAATCACAGGCACAACAGCCCTGGGGATCAGTGCTTTCCCAGAGACGGAACATCCAATTGTGGCCGTTCTCGGTAGAGCCATTTTTCCGAAATGTGAAACGTCCGGCTCCTTCTCCCACAAGGAAGGTGCCAGCCCTGAAAGCTGTTGCTGGTCTTCACCTTCCCTTGGAAGCCTACTCACAGGCACAACAGCCCTGGGGATCAGTGCTTTCTCAGAGACGGAACATTTCATCGTATCCGTTCTCAGCAGAGCCATTTTTTGAAAGGGGAAACGTCCGGCTCCTTCTCCCACAAGGAAGGGGCCAGCCCTGAAAGCTGTTGCTAGTCTTCACCTTCCCTGGGCAGCCTAGTCACAGGCACAACAGCCCTGGGGATCAGTGCTTTCCCAGAGACGGAATATCTCCTAGTGCCTGATCTGGGCAGAGCCTTTTCCAAAACGGCGAACGTCCGGCTCCTTCTCCCACAAGGAAGGTGCCAGCCCTGAAAGCTGTTGCTGGTCTTCACCTTCCCTTGGAAGCCTAGTCACAGGCACAACAGCCCTGGGGATCAGTGCTTTCCCAGAGACGGAACATCTCCTCGTGCCCGTTCTCGGCAGAGCCGTTTTCTGAAAAGGGAAACGTCCGGCTCCTTCTCCCACAAGGAAGTGCCAGCCCTGAAAGCTTTTGCTGGTCTTCACCTGCCCTGGGCAACCTATTCACAGGCACAACAGCCCTGGGGATCAGTGCTTTCCCAGAGACGGAACATCCAATTGTGGCCGTTCTCGGCAGAGCCATTTTTCCGAAATGGGAAACGTCCGGCTCCTTCTCCCACAAGGAAGGTGCCAGCCCTGAAAGCTGTTGCTGGTCTTCACCTTCCCTACACAGCCTACTCACAGGCACAACAGCCCTGGGGATCAGTGCTTTCTCAGAGACGGAACATCTCATCGTACCCGTTCTCGGCAGAGCGTATTTCCGAAAGGGCAAACGTCTGGATCCTTCTCCCACAAGGAAGGTGCCAGCCCTGAAAGCTGTTGCTGGTCTTCACCTTCCCTGGGCAGCCTATTCACAGGCACAACTGCCCTGGGGATCAGTGCTTTCCCAGAGATGGAACATCTCATCGTGCCCGTTCTCGGCACAGCCTTTTTCCAAAACGGCGAACGTCCGGATCCTTCTCCCACAAGGAAGGTGCCAGCCCTGAAAGCTGTTGCTGATCTTCACCTTCCCTTGGAAACCTAATCACAGGCACAACAGCACTGGGGATCAGTGCTTTCCCAGAGACGGAACATCCAATTGTGGCCGTTCTCGGTAGAGCCATTTTTCCGAAATGGGAAACGTCCGGCTCCTTCTCCCACAAGGAAGGTGCCAGCCCTGAAAGCTGTTGCTGGTCTTCACCTTCCCTTGGAAGCCTACTCACAGGCACAACAGCCCTGGGGATCAGTGCTTTCTCAGAGACGGAACATCTCATCGTACCCGTTCTCGGCAGAGCGTATTTCCGAAAGGGCAAACGTCTGGATCCTTCTCCCACAAGGAAGGTGCCAGCCCTGAAAGCTGTTGCTGGTCTTCACCTTCCCTAGACAGCCTAGTCACAGGCACAACAGCCCTGGGGATCTGTGCTTTCCCAGAGACGGAACATCTCCTTGTGCCCATTCTCGCCAGAGCCATTTTTCCGAAATGGGAAACGTCCGGCTCCTTCTCCCACAAGGAAGGTGCCAGCCCTGAAACCTGTTGCTGGTCTTCACCTTCCCTGGGCAGCCTATTCACAGGCACAACAGCCCTGGGGATCAGTGCTTTCCCAGAAATGGAACATTTCATCGTATCCGTTCTCAGCAGAGCCATTTTCTGAAAGGGGAAACGTCTGGATCCTTCTCCCACAAGGAAGGGGCCAGCCCTGAAAGCTGTTGCTGGTCTTCACCTTCCCTGGGCAGCCTAGTCACAGGCACAACAGCCCTGGGGATCAGTGCTTTCCCAGAGACGGAACATGTCTTTGTGGCCGTTCTCGGCAGCGCTTATTTCAGAAATGGGAAAGGTCCGGCTCCTTCTCCAACAAGGAAATGGCCAGCCCTCAAAGCTGTTGCTGGTATTCACGTTCCCTGGGCAGCCTACTCACAGACTCAACAGCCCTGGGGATCAGTGCTTTCCCAGAGACGGAACATGTCTTTGTGGCCGTTCTCGGCAGCGCTTATTTCAGAAATGGGAAAGGTCCGGCTCCTTCTCCAACAAGGAAATGGCCAGCCCTCAAAGCTGTTGCTGGTATTCACGTTCCCTGGGCAGCCTACTCACAGACTCAACAGCCCTGGGGATCAGTGCTTTCCCAGAGACGGAACATCTCATCGTACCCGTTCTCGGCAGAGCCATTTTCCAAAATGGGAAACGTCCGGCTCCTTCTCCCACAAGGAAGGGGCCAGCCCTGAAAGCTGTTGCTGGTCTTCACGTTCCCTGGGCAGCCTACTCACAGGCACAACAGCCCTGGGGATCAGTGCTTTCCCAGAGACGGAACATCTCCTCGTGCCCGTTCTTGGCTGAGCCATTTTCCAAAACGGCGAACGTCCGGCTCCTTCTCCCACAAGGAAGGTGCCAGCCCTGAAAGCTGTTGCTGATCTTCACCTTCCCTTGGCAGCCTAGTCACAGGCACAACAGCCCTGGGGATCAGTGCTTTCCCAGAGACGGAACATCTCCTCGTGCCCGTTCTCGGCAGAGCCGTTTTCTGAAAAGGGAAACGTCCGGCTCCTTCTCCCACAAGGAAGTGCCAGCCCTGAAAGCTTTTGCTGGTCTTCACCTGCCCTGGGCAACCTATTCACAGGCACAACAGCCCTGGGGATCAGTGCTTTCCCAGAGACGGAACATCTCACCGTACCCGTTCTCGGCAGAGCGTATTTCCGAAAGGGCAAACGTCTGGATCCTTCTCCCACAAGGAAGGTGCCAGCCCTGAAAGCTGTTGCTGGTCTTCACCTTCCCTTGGAAGCCTACTCACAGGCACAACAGCCCTGGGGATCAGTGCTTTCCCAGAGATGGAACATCTCATCGTGCCCGTTCTCGGCACAGCCTTTTTCCAAAACGGCGAACGTCCGGATCCTTCTCCCACAAGGAAGGTGCCAGCCCTGAAAGCTGTTGCTGATCTTCACCTTCCCTTGGAAACCTAATCACAGGCACAACAGCCCTGGGGATCAGTGCTTTCCCAGAGACGGAACATCCAATTGTGGCCGTTCTCGGTAGAGCCATTTTTCCGAAATGTGAAACGTCCGGCTCCTTCTCCCACAAGGAAGGTGCCAGCCCTGAAAGCTGTTGCTGGTCTTCACCTTCCCTTGGAAGCCTACTCACAGGCACAACAGCCCTGGGGATCAGTGCTTTCTCAGAGACGGAACATTTCATCGTATCCGTTCTCAGCAGAGCCATTTTTTGAAAGGGGAAACGTCCGGCTCCTTCTCCCACAAGGAAGGGGCCAGCCCTGAAAGCTGTTGCTAGTCTTCACCTTCCCTGGGCAGCCTAGTCACAGGCACAACAGCCCTGGGGATCAGTGCTTTCCCAGAGACGGAATATCTCCTAGTGCCTGATCTGGGCAGAGCCTTTTCCAAAACGGCGAACGTCCGGCTCCTTCTCCCACAAGGAAGGTGCCAGCCCTGAAAGCTGTTGCTGGTCTTCACCTTCCCTTGGAAGCCTAGTCACAGGCACAACAGCCCTGGGGATCAGTGCTTTCCCAGAGACGGAACATCTCCTCGTGCCCGTTCTCGGCAGAGCCGTTTTCTGAAAAGGGAAACGTCCGGCTCCTTCTCCCACAAGGAAGTGCCAGCCCTGAAAGCTTTTGCTGGTCTTCACCTGCCCTGGGCAACCTATTCACAGGCACAACAGCCCTGGGGATCAGTGCTTTCCCAGAGACGGAACATCCAATTGTGGCCGTTCTCGGCAGAGCCATTTTTCCGAAATGGGAAACGTCCGGCTCCTTCTCCCACAAGGAAGGTGCCAGCCCTGAAAGCTGTTGCTGGTCTTCACCTTCCCTACACAGCCTACTCACAGGCACAACAGCCCTGGGGATCAGTGCTTTCTCAGAGACGGAACATCTCATCGTACCCGTTCTCGGCAGAGCGTATTTCCGAAAGGGCAAACGTCTGGATCCTTCTCCCACAAGGAAGGTGCCAGCCCTGAAAGCTGTTGCTGGTCTTCACCTTCCCTGGGCAGCCTATTCACAGGCACAATTGCCCTGGGGATCAGTGCTTTCCCAGAGATGGAACATCTCATCGTGCCCGTTCTCGGCACAGCCTTTTTCCAAAACGGCGAACGTCCGGATCCTTCTCCCACAAGGAAGGTGCCAGCCCTGAAAGCTGTTGCTGATCTTCACCTTCCCTTGGAAACCTAATCACAGGCACAACAGCACTGGGGATCAGTGCTTTCCCAGAGACGGAACATCCAATTGTGGCCGTTCTCGGTAGAGCCATTTTTCCGAAATGGGAAACGTCCGGCTCCTTCTCCCACAAGGAAGGTGCCAGCCCTGAAAGCTGTTGCTGGTCTTCACCTTCCCTTGGAAGCCTACTCACAGGCACAACAGCCCTGGGGATCAGTGCTTTCTCAGAGACGGAACATCTCATCGTACCCGTTCTCGGCAGAGCGTATTTCCGAAAGGGCAAACGTCTGGATCCTTCTCCCACAAGGAAGGTGCCAGCCCTGAAAGCTGTTGCTGGTCTTCACCTTCCCTAGACAGCCTAGTCACAGGCACAACAGCCCTGGGGATCTGTGCTTTCCCAGAGACGGAACATCTCCTTGTGCCCATTCTCGCCAGAGCCATTTTTCCGAAATGGGAAACGTCCGGCTCCTTCTCCCACAAGGAAGGTGCCAGCCCTGAAACCTGTTGCTGGTCTTCACCTTCCCTGGGCAGCCTATTCACAGGCACAACAGCCCTGGGGATCAGTGCTTTCCCAGAGATGGAACATTTCATCGTATCCGTTCTCAGCAGAGCCATTTTCTGAAAGGGGAAACGTCCGGATCCTTCTCCCACAAGGAAGGGGCCAGCCCTGAAAGCTGTTGCTGATCTTCACCTTCCCTGCACAGCCTACTCACAGGCACAACAGCCCTGGGGATCAGTGCTTTCCCAGAGACGGAACATCTCCTCATGCCCGTTCTTGGCTGTGCCATTTTCCAAAACGGCGAACATCCGGCTCCTTCTCCCACAAGGAAGGTGCCAGCCCTGAAAGCTGTTGCTGATCTTCACCTTCCCTTGGCAGCCTAGTCACAGGCACAACAGCCCTGGGGATCAGTGCTTTCCCAGAGACGGAACATCTCCTCGTGCCCGTTCTCGGCAGAGCCATTTTCTGAAACGGCAAACGTCCGGATCCTTCTCCCACAAGGAAGGGGCCAGCCCTGAAAGCTGTTGCTGGTCTTCACCTTCCCTTGGAAGCCTAGTCACAGGCACAACAGCCCTGGGGATCAGTGCTTTCCCAGAGACGGAACATCTCCTCGTGCCCATTCTCGGCAGAGCCGTTTTCTGAAAAGGGAAACGTCCGGCTCCTTCTCCCACAAGGAAGGTGCCAGCCCTGAAAGCTGTTGCTGGTCTTCACCTTCCCTGGGCAGCCTGTTCACAGGCACAACAGCCCTGGGGATCAGTGCTTTCCCAGAGACGGAACATCTCATCGTACCCGTTCTCGGCAGAGCCATTTTCCAAAATGGGAAACGTCCGGCTCCTTCTCCCACAAGGAAGGGGCCAGCCCTGAAAGCTCTTGCTGGTCTTCACCTTCCCTGGGCAGCCTACTCACAGGCACAACAGCCCTGGGGATCAGTGCTTTCCCAGAGACGGAACATCTCCTCGTGCCCGTTCTCGGCAGAGCCGTTTTCTGAAAAGGGAAACGTCCGGCTCCTTCTCCCACAAGGAAGGTGCCAGCCCTGAAAGCTGTTGCTGGTCTTCACCTTCCCTGGGCAGCCTGTTCACAGGCACAACAGCCCTGGGGATCAGTGCTTTCCCAGAGATGAAACATCTCTTCATACCCGTTCTCGGCAGAGCCTTTTTCCAAAAAGGGAAACGTCCGGATCCTTCTCCCACAAGGAAGGGGCCAGCCCTGAAAGCTGTTGCTGGTCTTCACCTTCCCTTGGAAACCTATTCACAGGCACAACAGCCCTGGGGATCAGTGCTTTCCCAGAGACGGAACATGTCTTTGTGGCCGTTCTCGGCAGCGCTTATTTCAGAAATGGGAAAGGTCCGGCTCCTTCTCCAACAAGGAAATGGCCAGCCCTCAAAGCTGTTGCTGGTATTCACGTTCCCTGGGCAGCCTACTCACAGACTCAACAGCCCTGGGGATCAGTGCTTTCCCAGAGACGGAACATGTCTTTGTGGCCGTTCTCGGCAGCGCTTATTTCAGAAATGGGAAAGGTCCGGCTCCTTCTCCAACAAGGAAATGGCCAGCCCTCAAAGCTGTTGCTGGTATTCACGTTCCCTGGGCAGCCTACTCACAGACTCAACAGCCCTGGGGATCAGTGCTTTCCCAGAGACGGAACATCTCATCGTACCCGTTCTCGGCAGAGCCATTTTCCAAAATGGGAAACGTCCGGCTCCTTCTCCCACAAGGAAGGGGCCAGCCCTGAAAGCTGTTGCTGGTCTTCACGTTCCCTGGGCAGCCTACTCACAGGCACAACAGCCCTGGGGATCAGTGCTTTCCCAGAGACGGAACATCTCCTCGTGCCCGTTCTTGGCTGAGCCATTTTCCAAAACGGCGAACGTCCGGCTCCTTCTCCCACAAGGAAGGTGCCAGCCCTGAAAGCTGTTGCTGATCTTCACCTTCCCTTGGCAGCCTAGTCACAGGCACAACAGCCCTGGGGATCAGTGCTTTCCCAGAGACGGAACATCTCCTCGTGCCCGTTCTCGGCAGAGCCATTTTCTGAAAGGGCAAACGTCCGGATCCTTCTTCCACAAGGAAGGGGCCAGCCCTGAAAGCTGTTGCTGGTCTTCACCTTCCCTTGGAAGCCTACTCACAGGCACAACAGCCCTGGGGATCAGTGCTTTCCCAGAGACGGAACATCTCCTCGTGCCCGTTCTCGGCAGAGCCGTTTTCTGAAAAGGGAAACGTCCGGCTCCTTCTCCCACAAGGAAGTGCCAGCCCTGAAAGCTTTTGCTGGTCTTCACCTGCCCTGGGCAACCTATTCACAGGCACAACAGCCCTGGGGATCAGTGCTTTCCCAGAGACGGAACATCTCTTCATACCCGTTCTCGGCAGAGCGTATTTCCGAAAGGGCAAACGTCTGGATCCTTCTCCCACAAGGAAGGTGCCAGCCCTGAAAGCTGTTGCTGGTCTTCACCTTCCCTTGGAAGCCTACTCACAGGCACAACAGCCCTGGGGATCAGTGCTTTCCCAGAGATGGAACATCTCATCGTGCCCGTTCTCGGCACAGCCTTTTTCCAAAACGGCGAACGTCCGGATCCTTCTCCCACAAGGAAGGTGCCAGCCCTGAAAGCTGTTGCTGATCTTCACCTTCCCTTGGAAACCTAATCACAGGCACAACAGCCCTGGGGATCAGTGCTTTCCCAGAGACGGAACATCCAATTGTGGCCGTTCTCGGTAGAGCCATTTTTCCGAAATGTGAAACGTCCGGCTCCTTATCCCACAAGGAAGGTGCCAGCCCTGAAAGCTGTTGCTGGTCTTCACCTTCCCTTGGAAGCCTACTCACAGGCACAACAGCCCTGGGGATCAGTGCTTTCTCAGAGACGGAACATTTCATCGTATCCGTTCTCAGCAGAGCCATTTTTTGAAAGGGGAAACGTCCGGCTCCTTCTCCCACAAGGAAGGGGCCAGCCCTGAAAGCTGTTGCTAGTCTTCACCTTCCCTGGGCAGCCTAGTCACAGGCACAACAGCCCTGGGGATCAGTGCTTTCCCAGAGACGGAATATCTCCTAGTGCCTGATCTGGGCAGAGCCTTTTCCAAAACGGCGAACGTCCGGCTCCTTCTCCCACAAGGAAGGTGCCAGCCCTGAAAGCTGTTGCTGGTCTTCACCTTCCCTTGGAAGCCTAGTCACAGGCACAACAGCCCTGGGGATCAGTGCTTTCCCAGAGACGGAACATCTCCTCGTGCCCGTTCTCGGCAGAGCCGTTTTCTGAAAAGGGAAACGTCCGGCTCCTTCTCCCACAAGGAAGTGCCAGCCCTGAAAGCTTTTGCTGGTCTTCACCTGCCCTGGGCAACCTATTCACAGGCACAACAGCCCTGGGGATCAGTGCTTTCCCAGAGACGGAACATCCAATTGTGGCCGTTCTCGGCAGAGCCATTTTTCCGAAATGGGAAACGTCCGGCTCCTTCTCCCACAAGGAAGGTGCCAGCCCTGAAAACTGTTGCTGGTCTTCACCTTCCCTACACAGCCTACTCACAGGCACAACAGCCCTGGGGATCAGTGCTTTCTCAGAGACGGAACATCTCATCGTACCCGTTCTCGGCAGAGCGTATTTCCGAAAGGGCAAACGTCTGGATCCTTCTCCCACAAGGAAGGTGCCAGCCCTGAAAGCTGTTGCTGGTCTTCACCTTCCCTGGGCAGCCTATTCACAGGCACAACTGCCCTGGGGATCAGTGCTTTCCCAGAGATGGAACATCTCCTCGTGCCCGTTCTCGGCACAGCCTTTTTCCAAAACGGCGAACGTCCGGATCCTTCTCCCACAAGGAAGGTGCCAGCCCTGAAAGCTGTTGCTGATCTTCACCTTCCCTTGGAAACCTTATCACAGGCACAACAGCACTGGGGATCAGTGCTTTCCCAGAGACGGAACATCCAATTGTGGCCGTTCTCGGTAGAGCCATTTTTCCGAAATGGGAAACGTCCGGATCCTTCTCCCACAAGGAAGGTGCCAGCCCTGAAAGCTGTTGCTGGTCTTCACCTTCCCTAGACAGCCTAGTCACAGGCACAACAGCCCTGGGGATCTGTGCTTTCCCAGAGACGGAACATCTCCTTGTGCCCATTCTCGCCAGAGCCATTTTTCCGAAATGGGAAACGTCCGGCTCCTTCTCCCACAAGGAAGGTGCCAGCCCTGAAACCTGTTGCTGGTCTTCACCTTCCCTGGGCAGCCTATTCACAGGCACAACAGCCCTGGGGATCAGTGCTTTCCCAGAGATGGAACATTTCATCGTATCCGTTCTCAGCAGAGCCATTTTCTGAAAGGGGAAACGTCCGGATCCTTCTCCCACAAGGAAGGGGCCAGCCCTGAAAGCTGTTGCTGGTCTTCACCTTCCCTGCACAGCCTACTCACAGGCACAACAGCCCTGGGGATCAGTGCTTTCCCAGAGACGGAACATCTCCTCGTGCCCGTTCTTGGCTGTGCCATTTTCCAAAACGGCGAACATCCGGCTCCTTCTCCCACAAGGAAGGTGCCAGCCCTGAAAGCTGTTGCTGATCTTCACCTTCCCTTGGCAGCCTAGTCACAGGCACAACAGCCCTGGGGATCAGTGCTTTCCCAGAGACGGAACATCTCCTCGTGCCCGTTCTCGGCAGAGCCATTTTCTGAAACGGCAAACGTCCGGCTCCTTCTCCCACAAGGAAGGGGCCAGCCCTGAAAGCTGTTGCTGGTCTTCACCTTCCCTTGGAAGCCTAGTCACAGGCACAACAGCCCTGGGGATCAGTGCTTTCCCAGAGACGGAACATCTCCTCGTGCCCGTTCTCGGCAGAGCCGTTTTCTGAAAAGGGAAACGTCCGGCTCCTTCTCCCACAAGGAAGGTGCCAGCCCTGAAAGCTGTTGCTGGTCTTCACCTTCCCTGGGCAGCCTGTTCACAGGCACAACAGCCCTGGGGATCAGTGCTTTCCCAGAGACAGAACATCTCATCGTACCCGTTCTCGGCAGAGCCATTTTCCAAAATGGGAAACGTCCGGCTCCTTCTCCCACAAGGAAGGGGCCAGCCCTGAAAGCTCTTGCTGGTCTTCACCTTCCCTGGGCAGCCTACTCACAGGCACAACAGCCCTGGGGATCAGTGCTTTCCCAGAGACGGAACATCTCCTCGTGCCCGTTCTCGGCAGAGCCGTTTTCTGAAAAGGGAAACGTCCGGCTCCTTCTCCCACAAGGAAGGTGCCAGCCCTGAAAGCTGTTGCTGGTCTTCACCTTCCCTGGGCAGCCTGTTCACAGGCACAACAGCCCTGGGGATCAGTGCTTTCCCAGAGATGAAACATCTCTTCACACCCGTTCTCGGCAGAGCCTTTTTCCAAAAAGGGAAACGTCCGGATCCTTCTCCCACAAGGAAGGGGCCAGCCCTGAAAGCTGTTGCTGGTCTTCACCTTCCCTTGGAAACCTATTCACAGGCACAACAGCCCTGGGGATCAGTGCTTTCCCAGAGACGGAACATGTCTTTGTGGCCGTTCTCGGCAGCGCTTATTTCAGAAATGGGAAAGGTCCGGCTCCTTCTCCAACAAGGAAATGGCCAGCCCTCAAAGCTGTTGCTGGTATTCACGTTCCCTGGGCAGCCTACTCACAGACTCAACAGCCCTGGGGATCAGTGCTTTCCCAGAGACGGAACATGTCTTTGTGGCCGTTCTCGGCAGCGCTTATTTCAGAAATGGGAAAGGTCCGGCTCCTTCTCCAACAAGGAAATGGCCAGCCCTCAAAGCTGTTGCTGGTATTCACGTTCCCTGGGCAGCCTACTCACAGACTCAACAGCCCTGGGGATCAGTGCTTTCCCAGAGACGGAACATCTCATCGTACCCGTTCTCGGCAGAGCCATTTTCCAAAATGGGAAACGTCCGGCTCCTTCTCCCACAAGGAAGGGGCCAGCCCTGAAAGCTGTTGCTGGTCTTCACGTTCCCTGGGCAGCCTACTCACAGGCACAACAGCCCTGGGGATCAGTGCTTTCCCAGAGACGGAACATCTCCTCGTGCCCGTTCTTGGCTGAGCCATTTTCCAAAACGGCGAACGTCCGGCTCCTTCTCCCACAAGGAAGGTGCCAGCCCTGAAAGCTGTTGCTGATCTTCACCTTCCCTTGGCAGCCTAGTCACAGGCACAACAGCCCTGGGGATCAGTGCTTTCCCAGAGACGGAACATCTCCTCGTGCCCGTTCTCGGCAGAGCCATTTTCTGAAAGGGCAAACGTCCGGATCCTTCTTCCACAAGGAAGGGGCCAGCCCTGAAAGCTGTTGCTGGTCTTCACCTTCCCTTGGAAGCCTAGTCACAGGCACAACAGCCCTGGGGATCAGTGCTTTCCCAGAGACGGAACATCTCCTCGTGCCCGTTCTCGGCAGAGCCGTTTTCTGAAAAGGGAAACGTCCGGCTCCTTCTCCCACAAGGAAGTGCCAGCCCTGAAAGCTTTTGCTGGTCTTCACCTTCCCTTGGAAGCCTAGTCACAGGCACAACAGCCCTGGGGATCAGTGCTTTCCCAGAGACGGAACATCTCACCGTACCCGTTCTCGGCAGAGCGTATTTCCGAAAGGGCAAACGTCTGGATCCTTCTCCCACAAGGAAGGTGCCAGCCCTGAAAGCTGTTGCTGGTCTTCACCTTCCCTTGGAAGCCTACTCACAGGCACAACAGCCCTGGGGATCAGTGCTTTCCCAGAGATGGAACATCTCCTCGTGCCCGTTCTCGGCACAGCCTTTTTCCAAAACGGCGAACGTCCGGATCCTTCTCCCACAAGGAAGGTGCCAGCCCTGAAAGCTGTTGCTGATCTTCACCTTCCCTTGGAAGCCTACTCACAGGCACAACAGCCCTGGGGATCAGTGCTTTCCCAGAGACGGAACATTTCATCGTATCCGTTCTCAACAGAGCCATTTTCTGAAAGGGGAAACGTCCGGCTCCTTCTCCCACAAGGAAGGGGCCAGCCCTGAAAGCTGTTGCTAGTCTTCACCTTTCCTGGGCAGCCTAGTCACAGGCACAACAGCCCTGGGGATCAGTGCTTTCCCAGAGACGGAATATCTCCTAGTGCCTGATCTGGGCAGAGCCTTTTCCAAAACGGCGAACGTCCGGCTCCTTCTCCCACAAGGAAGGTGCCAGCCCTGAAAGCTGTTGCTGGTCTTCACCTTCCCTTGGAAGCCTAGTCACAGGCACAACAGCCCTGGGGATCAGTGCTTTCCCAGAGACGGAACATCTCCTCGTGCCCGTTCTCGGCAGAGCCGTTTTCTGAAAAGGGAAACGTCCGGCTCCTTCTCCCACAAGGAAGTGCCAGCCCTGAAAGCTTTTGCTGGTCTTCACCTGCCCTGGGCAACCTATTCACAGGCACAACAGCCCTGGGGATCAGTGCTTTCCCAGAGACGGAACATCCAATTGTGGCCGTTCTCGGCAGAGCCATTTTTCCGAAATGGGAAACGTCCGGCTCCTTCTCCCACAAGGAAGGTGCCAGCCCTGAAAGCTGTTGCTGGTCTTCACCTTCCCTTGGAAGCCTACTCACAGGCACAACAGCCCTAGGGATCAGTGCTTTCCCAGAGACGGAACATCTCACCGTACCCGTTCTCGGCAGAGCGTATTTCGGAAACGGCAAACGTCTGGATCCTTCTCCCACAAGGAAGGTGCCAGCCCTGAAAGCTGTTGCTGGTCTTCACCTTCCCTGGGCAGCCTACTCACAGGCACAACTGCCCTGGGGATCAGTGCTTTCCCAGAGATGGAACATCTCATCGTGCCCGTTCTCGGCACAGCCTTTTTCCAAAACGGCGAACGTCCGGATCCTTCTCCCACAAGGAAGGTGCCAGCCCTGAAAGCTGTTGCTGATCTTCACCTTCCCTTGGAAACCTAATCACAGGCACAACAGCCCTGGGGATCAGTGCTTTCCCAGAGACGGAACATCCAATTGTGGCCGTTCTCGGCAGAGCCATTTTTCCGAAATGGGAAAGGTCCGGCTCCTTCTCCCACAAGGAAGGTGCCAGCCCTGAAAGCTGTTGCTAGTCTTCACCTTCCCTGGGCAGCCTAGTCACAGGCACAACAGCCCTGGGGATCAGTGCTTTCCCAGAGACGGAATATCTCCTAGTGCCTGATCTGGGCAGAGCCTTTTCCAAAACGGCGAACGTCCGGCTCCTTCTCCCACAAGGAAGGTGCCAGCCCTGAAAGCTGTTGCTGGTCTTCACCTTCCCTTGGAAGCCTAGTCACAGGCACAACAGCCCTGGGGATCAGTGCTTTCCCAGAGACGGAACATCTCCTCGTGCCCGTTCTCGGCAGAGCCGTTTTCTGAAAAGGGAAACGTCCGGCTCCTTCTCCCACAAGGAAGTGCCAGCCCTGAAAGCTTTTGCTGGTCTTCACCTGCCCTGGGCAACCTATTCACAGGCACAACAGCCCTGGGGATCAGTGCTTTCCCAGAGACGGAACATCCAATTGTGGCCGTTCTCGGCAGAGCCATTTTTCCGAAATGGGAAACGTCCGGCTCCTTCTCCCACAAGGAAGGTGCCAGCCCTGAAAACTGTTGCTGGTCTTCACCTTCCCTACACAGCCTACTCACAGGCACAACAGCCCTGGGGATCAGTGCTTTCTCAGAGACGGAACATCTCATCGTACCCGTTCTCGGCAGAGCGTATTTCCGAAAGGGCAAACGTCTGGATCCTTCTCCCACAAGGAAGGTGCCAGCCCTGAAAGCTGTTGCTGGTCTTCACCTTCCCTGGGCAGCCTATTCACAGGCACAACTGCCCTGGGGATCAGTGCTTTCCCAGAGATGGAACATCTCATCGTGCCCGTTCTCGGCACAGCCTTTTTCCAAAACGGCGAACGTCCGGCTCCTTCTCCCACAAGGAAGGTGCCAGCCCTGAAAGCTGTTGCTGATCTTCACCTTCCCTTGGAAGCCTAGTCACAGGCACAACAGCCCTGGGGATCAGTGCTTTCCCAGAGACGGAACATCTCCTCGTGCCCGTTCTCGGCAGAGCCGTTTTCTGAAAAGGGAAACGTCCGGCTCCTTCTCCCACAAGGAAGTGCCAGCCCTGAAAGCTTTTGCTGGTCTTCACCTGCCCTGGGCAACCTATTCACAGGCACAACAGCCCTGGGGATCAGTGCTTTCCCAGAGACGGAACATCTCTTCATACCCGTTCTCGGCAGAGCGTATTTCCGAAAGGGCAAACGTCTGGATCCTTCTCCCACAAGGAAGGTGCCAGCCCTGAAAGCTGTTGCTGGTCTTCACCTTCCCTTGGAAGCCTACTCACAGGCACAACAGCCCTGGGGATCAGTGCTTTCCCAGAGATGGAACATCTCATCGTGCCCGTTCTCGGCACAGCCTTTTTCCAAAACGGCGAACGTCCGGATCCTTCTCCCACAAGGAAGGTGCCAGCCCTGAAAGCTGTTGCTGGTCTTCACCTTCCCTTGGAAGCCTACTCACAGGCACAACAGCCCTGGGGATCAGTGCTTTCCCAGAGACGGAACATTTCATCGTATCCGTTCTCAACAGAGCCATTTTCTGAAAGGGGAAACGTCCGGCTCCTTCTCCCACAAGGAAGGGGCCAGCCCTGAAAGCTGTTGCTAGTCTTCACCTTCCCTGGGCAGCCTAGTCACAGGCACAACAGCCCTGGGGATCAGTGCTTTCCCAGAGACGGAATATCTCCTAGTGCCTGATCTGGGCAGAGCCTTTTCCAAAACGGCGAACGTCCGGCTCCTTCTCCCACAAGGAAGGTGCCAGCCCTGAAAGCTGTTGCTGGTCTTCACCTTCCCTTGGAAGCCTAGTCACAGGCACAACAGCCCTGGGGATCAGTGCTTTCCCAGAGACGGAACATCTCCTCGTGCCCGTTCTCGGCAGAGCCGTTTTCTGAAAAGGGAAACGTCCGGCTCCTTCTCCCACAAGGAAGTGCCAGCCCTGAAAGCTTTTGCTGGTCTTCACCTGCCCTGGGCAACCTATTCACAGGCACAACAGCCCTGGGGATCAGTGCTTTCCCAGAGACGGAACATCCAATTGTGGCCGTTCTCGGCAGAGCCATTTTTCCGAAATGGGAAACGTCCGGCTCCTTCTCCCACAAGGAAGGTGCCAGCCCTGAAAGCTGTTGCTGGTCTTCACCTTCCCTTGGAAGCCTACTCACAGGCACAACAGCCCTAGGGATCAGTGCTTTCCCAGAGACGGAACATCTCACCGTACCCGTTCTCGGCAGAGCGTATTTCGGAAACGGCAAACGTCTGGATCCTTCTCCCACAAGGAAGGTGCCAGCCCTGAAAGCTGTTGCTGGTCTTCACCTTCCCTGGGCAGCCTACTCACAGGCACAACTGCCCTGGGGATCAGTGCTTTCCCAGAGATGGAACATCTCATCGTGCCCGTTCTCGGCACAGCCTTTTTCCAAAACGGCGAACGTCCGGATCCTTCTCCCACAAGGAAGGTGCCAGCCCTGAAAGCTGTTGCTGATCTTCACCTTCCCTTGGAAACCTAATCACAGGCACAACAGCCCTGGGGATCAGTGCTTTCCCAGAGACGGAACATCCAATTGTGGCCGTTCTCGGCAGAGCCATTTTTCCGAAATGGGAAAGGTCCGGCTCCTTCTCCCACAAGGAAGGTGCCAGCCCTGAAAGCTGTTGCTGGTCTTCACCTTCCCTGGGCAGCCTAGTCACAGGCACAACAGCCCTGGGGATCAGTGCTTTCCCAGAGACGGAATATCTCCTAGTGCCTGATCTGGGCAGAGCCTTTTCCAAAACGGCGAACGTCCGGCTCCTTCTCCCACAAGGAAGGTGCCAGCCCTGAAAGCTGTTGCTGGTCTTCACCTTCCCTTGGAAGCCTAGTCACAGGCACAACAGCCCTGGGGATCAGTGCTTTCCCAGAGACGGAACATCTCCTCGTGCCCGTTCTCGGCAGAGCCGTTTTCTGAAAAGGGAAACGTCCGGCTCCTTCTCCCACAAGGAAGTGCCAGCCCTGAAAGCTTTTGCTGGTCTTCACCTGCCCTGGGCAACCTATTCACAGGCACAACAGCCCTGGGGATCAGTGCTTTCCCAGAGACGGAACATCCAATTGTGGCCGTTCTCGGCAGAGCCATTTTTCCGAAATGGGAAACGTCCGGCTCCTTCTCCCACAAGGAAGGTGCCAGCCCTGAAAGCTGTTGCTGGTCTTCACCTTCCCTACACAGCCTACTCACAGGCACAACAGCCCTGGGGATCAGTGCTTTCTCAGAGACGGAACATCTCATCGTACCCGTTCTCGGCAGAGCGTATTTCCGAAAGGGCAAACGTCTGGATCCTTCTCCCACAAGGAAGGTGCCAGCCCTGAAAGCTGTTGCTGGTCTTCACCTTCCCTGGGCAGCCTATTCACAGGCACAACTGCCCTGGGGATCAGTGCTTTCCCAGAGATGGAACATCTCATCGTGCCCGTTCTCGGCACAGCCTTTTTCCAAAACGGCGAACGTCCGGATCCTTCTCCCACAAGGAAGGTGCCAGCCCTGAAAGCTGTTGCTGATCTTCACCTTCCCTTGGAAACCTAATCACAGGCACAACAGCACTGGGGATCAGTGCTTTCCCAGAGACGGAACATCCAATTGTGGCCGTTCTCGGTAGAGCCATTTTTCCGAAATGGGAAACGTCCGGCTCCTTCTCCCACAAGGAAGGTGCCAGCCCTGAAAGCTGTTGCTGGTCTTCACCTTCCCTTGGAAGCCTACTCACAGGCACAACAGCCCTGGGGATCAGTGCTTTCTCAGAGACGGAACATCTCATCGTACCCGTTCTCGGCAGAGCGTATTTCCGAAAGGGCAAACGTCTGGATCCTTCTCCCACAAGGAAGGTGCCAGCCCTGAAAGCTGTTGCTGGTCTTCACCTTCCCTAGACAGCCTAGTCACAGGCACAACAGCCCTGGGGATCTGTGCTTTCCCAGAGACGGAACATCTCCTTGTGCCCATTCTCGCCAGAGCCATTTTTCCGAAATGGGAAACGTCCGGCTCCTTCTCCCACAAGGAAGGTGCCAGCCCTGAAACCTGTTGCTGGTCTTCACCTTCCCTGGGCAGCCTATTCACAGGCACAACAGCCCTGGGGATCAGTGCTTTCCCAGAAATGGAACATTTCATCGTATCCGTTCTCAGCAGAGCCATTTTCTGAAAGGGGAAACGTCTGGATCCTTCTCCCACAAGGAAGGGGCCAGCCCTGAAAGCTGTTGCTGGTCTTCACCTTCCCTGGGCAGCCTAGTCACAGGCACAACAGCCCTGGGGATCAGTGCTTTCTCAGAGACGGAACATCTCACCGTACCCGTTCTCGGCAGAGCGTATTTCCGAAAGGGCAAACGTCTGGATCCTTCTCCCACAAGGAAGGTGCCAGCCCTGAAAGCTGTTGCTGGTCTTCACCTTCCCTTGGAAGCCTAGTCACAGGCACAACAGCCCTGGGGATCAGTGCTTTCCCAGAGACGGAACATCTCCTCGTGCCCGTTCTCGGCAGAGCCGTTTTCTGAAAAGGGAAACGTCCGGCTCCTTCTCCCACAAGGAAGTGCCAGCCCTGAAAGCTTTTGCTGGTCTTCACCTGCCCTGGGCAACCTATTCACAGGCACAACAGCCCTGGGGATCAGTGCTTTCCCAGAGACGGAACATCCAATTGTGGCCGTTCTCGGCAGAGCCATTTTTCCGAAATGGGAAACGTCCGGCTCCTTCTCCCACAAGGAAGGTGCCAGCCCTGAAAGCTGTTGCTGGTCTTCACCTTCCCTTGGAAGCCTACTCACAGGCACAACAGCCCTAGGGATCAGTGCTTTCCCAGAGTCGGAACATCTCACCGTACCCGTTCTCGGCAGAGCGTATTTCGGAAACGGCAAACGTCTGGATCCTTCTCCCACAAGGAAGGTGCCAGCCCTGAAAGCTGTTGCTGGTCTTCACCTTCCCTGGGCAGCCTACTCACAGGCACAACTGCCCTGGGGATCAGTGCTTTCCCAGAGATGGAACATCTCATCGTGCCCGTTCTCGGCACAGCCTTTTTCCAAAACGGCGAACGTCCGGATCCTTCTCCCACAAGGAAGGTGCCAGCCCTGAAAGCTGTTGCTGATCTTCACCTTCCCTTGGAAACCTAATCACAGGCACAACAGCCCTGGGGATCAGTGCTTTCCCAGAGACGGAACATCCAATTGTGGCCGTTCTCGGCAGAGCCATTTTTCCGAAATGGGAAAGGTCCGGCTCCTTCTCCCACAAGGAAGGTGCCAGCCCTGAAAGCTGTTGCTAGTCTTCACCTTCCCTGGGCAGCCTAGTCACAGGCACAACAGCCCTGGGGATCAGTGCTTTCCCAGAGACGGAATATCTCCTAGTGCCTGATCTGGGCCGAGCCTTTTCCAAAACGGCGAACGTCCGGCTCCTTCTCCCACAAGGAAGGTGCCAGCCCTGAAAGCTGTTGCTGGTCTTCACCTTCCCTTGGAAGCCTAGTCACAGGCACAACAGCCCTGGGGATCAGTGCTTTCCCAGAGACGGAACATCTCCTCGTGCCCGTTCTCGGCAGAGCCGTTTTCTGAAAAGGGAAACGTCCGGCTCCTTCTCCCACAAGGAAGTGCCAGCCCTGAAAGCTTTTGCTGGTCTTCACCTGCCCTGGGCAACCTATTCACAGGCACAACAGCCCTGGGGATCAGTGCTTTCCCAGAGACGGAACATCCAATTGTGGCCGTTCTCGGCAGAGCCATTTTTCCGAAATGGGAAACGTCCGGCTCCTTCTCCCACAAGGAAGGTGCCAGCCCTGAAAGCTGTTGCTGGTCTTCACCTTCCCTACACAGCCTACTCACAGGCACAACAGCCCTGGGGATCAGTGCTTTCTCAGAGACGGAACATCTCATCGTACCCGTTCTCGGCAGAGCGTATTTCCGAAAGGGCAAACGTCTGGATCCTTCTCCCACAAGGAAGGTGCCAGCCCTGAAAGCTGTTGCTGGTCTTCACCTTCCCTGGGCAGCCTATTCACAGGCACAACTGCCCTGGGGATCAGTGCTTTCCCAGAGATGGAACATCTCATCGTGCCCGTTCTCGGCACAGCCTTTTTCCAAAACGGCGAACGTCCGGATCCTTCTCCCACAAGGAAGGTGCCAGCCCTGAAAGCTGTTGCTGATCTTCACCTTCCCTTGGAAACCTAATCACAGGCACAACAGCACTGGGGATCAGTGCTTTCCCAGAGACGGAACATCCAATTGTGGCCGTTCTCGGTAGAGCCATTTTTCCGAAATGGGAAACGTCCGGCTCCTTCTCCCACAAGGAAGGTGCCAGCCCTGAAAGCTGTTGCTGGTCTTCACCTTCCCTTGGAAGCCTACTCACAGGCACAACAGCCCTGGGGATCAGTGCTTTCTCAGAGACGGAACATCTCATCGTACCCGTTCTCGGCAGAGCGTATTTCCGAAAGGGCAAACGTCTGGATCCTTCTCCCACAAGGAAGGTGCCAGCCCTGAAAGCTGTTGCTGGTCTTCACCTTCCCTAGACAGCCTAGTCACAGGCACAACAGCCCTGGGGATCTGTGCTTTCCCAGAGACGGAACATCTCCTTGTGCCCATTCTCGCCAGAGCCATTTTTCCGAAATGGGAAACGTCCGGCTCCTTCTCCCACAAGGAAGGTGCCAGCCCTGAAACCTGTTGCTGGTCTTCACCTTCCCTGGGCAGCCTATTCACAGGCACAACAGCCCTGGGGATCAGTGCTTTCCCAGAAATGGAACATTTCATCGTATCCGTTCTCAGCAGAGCCATTTTCTGAAAGGGGAAACGTCTGGATCCTTCTCCCACAAGGAAGGGGCCAGCCCTGAAAGCTGTTGCTGGTCTTCACCTTCCCTGGGCAGCCTAGTCACAGGCACAACAGCCCTGGGGATCAGTGCTTTCTCAGAGATGGAACATCTCACCGTACCCGTTCTCGGCAGAGCGTATTTCCGAAAGGGCAAACGTCTGGATCCTTCTCCCACAAGGAAGGTGCCAGCCCTGAAAGCTGTTGCTGGTCTTGACCTTCCCTTGGAAGCCTAGTCACAGGCACAACAGCCCTGGGGATCAGTGCTTTCCCAGAGACGGAACATGTCTTTGTGGCCGTTCTCGGCAGCGCTTATTTCAGAAATGGGAAAGGTCCGGCTCCTTCTCCAACAAGGAAATGGCCAGCCGCCAAAGCTGTTGCTGGTATTCACGTTCCCTGGGCAGCCTACTCACAGACTCAACAGCCCTGGGGATCAGTGCTTTCCCAGAGACGGAACATCTCATCGTACCCGTTCTCGGCAGAGCCATTTTCCAAAATGGGAAACGTCCGGCTCCTTCTCCCACAAGGAAGGGGCCAGCCCTGAAAGCTCTTGCTGGTCTTCACCTTCCCTGGGCAGCCTACTCACAGGCACAACAGCCCTGGGGATCAGTGCTTTCCCAGAGACGGAACATCTCCTCGTGCCCGTTCTCGGCAGAGCCGTTTTCTGAAAAGGGAAACGTCCGGCTCCTTCTCCCACAAGGAAGGTGCCAGCCCTGAAAGCTGTTGCTGGTCTTCACCTTCCCTGGGCAGCCTGTTCACAGGCACAACAGCCCTGGGGATCAGTGCTTTCCCAGAGATGAAACATCTCTTCATACCCGTTCTCGGCAGAGCCTTTTTCCGAAAAGGGAAACGTCCGGATCCTTCTCCCACAAGGAAGGGGCCAGCCCTGAAAGCTGTTGCTGGTCTTCACCTTCCCTTGGAAACCTATTCACAGGCACAACAGCCCTGGGGATCAGTGCTTTCCCAGAGACGGAACATGTCTTTGTGGCCGATCTCGGCAGCGCTTATTTCAGAAATGGGAAAGGTCCGGCTCCTTCTCCAACAAGGAAATGGCCAGCCCTGAAAGCTGTTGCTGGTCTTCACCTTCCCTGGGCAGCCTAGTCACAGGCACAACAGCCCTGGGGATCAGTGCTTTCCCAGAGACGGAATATCTCCTAGTGCCTGATCTTGGCAGAGCCTTTTCCAAAACGCCGAACGTCCAGCTCATTCTCCCACAAGGAAGGTGCCAGCCCTGAAAGCTGTTGCTGGTCTTCACCTTCCCTGGGCAGCCTGTTCACAGGCACAACAGCCCTGGGGATCAGTGCTTTCCCAGAGATGAAACATCTCTTCATACCCGTTCTCGGCAGAGCCTTTTTCCGAAAAGGGAAACGTCCGGATCCTTCTCCCACAAGGAAGGGGCCAGCCCTGAAAGCTGTTGCTGGTCTTCACCTTCCCTTGGAAACCTATTCACAGGCACAACAGCCCTGGGGATCAGTGCTTTCCCAGAGACGGAACATGTCTTTGTGGCCGATCTCGGCAGCGCTTATTTCAGAAATGGGAAAGGTCCGGCTCCTTCTCCAACAAGGAAATGGCCAGCCCTGAAAGCTGTTGCTGGTCTTCACCTTCCCTGGGCAGCCTAGTCACAGGCACAACAGCCCTGGGGATCAGTGCTTTCCCAGAGACGGAACATCTCCTCGTGCCCGTTCTCGGCAGAGCCGTTTTCTGAAAAGGGAAACGTCCGGCTCCTTCTCCCACAAGGAAGTGCCAGCCCTGAAAGCTTTTGCTGGTCTTCACCTGCCCTGGGCAACCTATTCACAGGCACAACAGCCCTGGGGATCAGTGCTTTCCCAGAGACGGAACATCCAATTGTGGCCGTTCTCGGCAGAGCCATTTTTCCGAAATGGGAAACGTCCGGCTCCTTCTCCCACAAGGAAGGTGCCAGCCCTGAAAGCTGTTGCTGGTCTTCACCTTCCCTACACAGCCTACTCACAGGCACAACAGCCCTGGGGATCAGTGCTTTCTCAGAGACGGAACATCTCATCGTACCCATTCTCGGCAGAGCGTATTTCCGAAAGGGCAAACGTCTGGATCCTTCTCCCACAAGGAAGGGGCCAGCCCTGAAAGCTGTTGCTGGTCTTCACCTTCCCTGGGCAGCCTATTCACAGGCACAACTGCCCTGGGGATCAGTGCTTTCCCAGAGATGGAACATCTCATCGTGCCCGTTCTCGGCACAGCCTTTTTCCAAAACGGCGAACGTCCGGATCCTTCTCCCACAAGGAAGGTGCCAGCCCTGAAAGCTGTTGCTGATCTTCACCTTCCCTTGGAAACCTAATCACAGGCACAACAGCACTGGGGATCAGTGCTTTCCCAGAGACGGAACATCCAATTGTGGCCGTTCTCGGTAGAGCCATTTTTCCGAAATGGGAAACGTCCGGCTCCTTCTCCCACAAGGAAGGTGCCAGCCCTGAAAGCTGTTGCTGGTCTTCACCTTCCCTTGGAAGCCTACTCACAGGCACAACAGCCCTGGGGATCAGTGCTTTCTCAGAGACGGAACATCTCATCGTACCCGTTCTCGGCAGAGCGTATTTCCGAAAGGGCAAACGTCTGGATCCTTCTCCCACAAGGAAGGGGCCAGCCCTGAAAGCTGTTGCTGATCTTCACCTTCCCTTGGAAAACTAATCACAGGCACAACAGCCCTGGGGATCTGTGCTTTCCCAGAGACGGAACATCTCCTTGTGCCCATTCTCGCCAGAGCCATTTTTCCGAAATGGGAAACGTCCGGCTCCTTCTCCCACAAGGAAGGTGCCAGCCCTGAAACCTGTTGCTGGTCTTCACCTTCCCTGGGCAGCCTAGTCACAGGCACAACAGCCCTGGGGATCAGTGCTTTCCCAGAGATGGAACATTTCATCGTATCCGTTCTCAGCAGAGCCATTTTCTGAAAGGGGAAACGTCTGGATCCTTCTCCCACAAGGAAGGGGCCAGCCCTGAAAGCTGTTGCTGGTCTTCACCTTCCCTGGGCAGCCTAGTCACAGGCACAACAGCCCTGGGGATCAGTGCTTTCCCAGAGACGGAACATCTCCTCGTGCCCGTTCTTGGCTGTGCCATTTTCCAAAACGGCGAACGTCCGGCTCCTTCTCCCACAAGGAAGGTGCCAGCCCTGAAAGCTGTTGCTGATCTTCACCTTCCCTGGGCAGCCTAGTCACAGGCACAACAGCCCTGGGGATCAGTGCTTTCCCAGAGACGGAACATCTCCTCGTGCCCGTTCTCGGCAGAGCCATTTTCTGAAACGGCAAACGTCCGGATCCTTCTCCCACAAGGAAGGGGCCAGCCCTGAAAGCTGTTGCTGGTCTTCACCTTCCCTTGGAAGCCTAGTCACAGGCACAACAGCCCTGGGGATCAGTGCTTTCCCAGAGACGGAACATCTCCTCGTGCCCGTTCTCGGCAGAGCCGTTTTCCGAAAAGGGAAACGTCCGGCTCCTTCTCCCACAAGGAAGGTGCCAGCCCTGAAAGCTGTTGCTGGTCTTCACCTTCCCTTGGCAGCCTGTTCACAGGCACAACAGCCCTGGGGATCAGTGCTTTCCCAGAGACGGAACATCTCATCGTACCCGTTCTCGGCAGAGCCATTTTCCAAAATGGGAAACGTCCGGCTCCTTCTCCCACAAGGTAGGGGCCAGCCCTGAAAGCTGTTGCTGGTCTTCACCTTCCCTGGGCAGCCTACTCACAGGCACAACAGCCCTGGGGATCAGTGCTTTCCCAGAGACGGAACATCTCATCGTGCCCGTTCTCGGCAGAGCCGTTTTCTGAAAAGGGAAACGTCCGGCTCCTTCTCCCACAAGGAAGGTGCCAGCCCTGAAAGCTGTTGCTGGTCTTCACCTTCCCTGGGCAGCCTGTTCACAGGCACAACAGCCCTGGGGATCAGTGCTTTCCCAGAGATGAAACATCTCTTCATACCCGTTCTCGGCAGAGCCTTTTTCCGAAAAGGGAAACGTCCGGATACTTCTCCCACAAGGAAGGGGCCAGCCCTGAAAGCTGTTGCTGGTCTTCACCTTCCCTTGGAAACCTATTCACAGGCACAACAGCCCTGGGGATCAGTGCTTTCCCAGAGACGGAACATTTCAACGAATCCGTTTTCGGCAGAGTCATTTTCTGAAATGGGAAACGTCTGGATCCTTCTCCCACAAGGAAGGTGCCAGCCCTGAAAGCTGTGCTGGTCTTCACCTTCCCTGGGCAGCCTACTCACAGGCACAACAGCCCTGGGGATCAGTGCGTTCCCAGAGATGGAACATCTCATCGTGCCCGTTCTCGGCAGAGCCTTTTTCCAAAACGGCGAATGTCCGGATCCTTCTCCCACAAGGAAGGTGCCAGCCCTGAAAGCTGTTGCTGATCTTCACCTTCCCTTGGAAAACTAATCACAGGCACAACAGCCCTGGGGATCAGTGCTTTCCCAGAGATGGAACATTTCATCGTATCCGTTCTCAGCAGAGCCATTTTCTGAAAGGGGAAACGTCCGGATCCTTCTCCCACAAGGAAGGGGCCAGCCCTGAAAGCTGTTACTGGTCTTCACCTTCCCTGGGCAGCCTAGTCACAGGCACAACAGCCCTGGGGATCAGTGCTTTCCCAGAGACGGAATATCTCCTAGTGCCTGATCTTGGCAGAGCCTTTTCCAAAACGCCGAACGTCCAGCTCATTCTCCCACAGGGAAGGGGCCAGCCCTGAAAGCTGTTGCTGGTCTTCACCTTCCCTGGGCAGCCTACTCAAAGGCACAACAGCCCTGGGGATCAGTGCTTTCCCAGAGATGGAACATCTCATCGTACCCGTTCTTGTCTGAGCCATTTTCCAAAACGGCGAACGTCCGGCTCCTTCTCCCACAAGGAAGGTGCCAGCCCTGAAAGCTGTTGCTGATCTTCACCTTCCCTTGGCAGGCTAGTCACAGGCACAACAGCCCCGGGGATCAGTGCTTTCCCAGAGACGGAACATCTCCTCGTGCCCGTTCTCGGCAGAGCCATTTTCTGAAACGGCAAACGTCCGGATCCTTCTCCCACAAGGAAGGGGCCAGCCCTGAAAGCTGTTGCTGGTCTTCACCTTCCCTTGGAAGCCTAGTCACAGGCACAACAGCCCTGGGGATCAGTGCTTTCCCAGAGATGGAACATCTCATCGTGCCCGTTCTCGGCAGAGCCGTTTTCTGAAAAGGGAAACGTCCGGCTCCTTCTCCCACAAGGAAGTGCCAGCCCTGAAAGCTTTTGCTGGTCTTCACCTTCCCTGGGCAACCTATTCACAGGCACAACAGCCCTGGGGATCAGTGCTTTCCCAGAGACGGAACATCCAATTGTGGCCGTTCTCGGCAGAGCCATTTTTCCGAAATGGGAAACGTCCGGCTCCTTCTCCCACAAGGAAGGTGCCAGCCCTGAAAGCTGTTGCTGGTCTTCACCTTCCCTACACAGCCTACTCACAGGCACAACAGCCCTGGGGATCAGTGCTTTCTCAGAGACGGAACATCTCATCGTACCCATTCTCGGCAGAGCGTATTTCCGAAAGGGCAAACGTCCAGATCCTTCTCCCACAAGGAAGGTGCCAGCCCTGAAAGCTGTTGCTGGTCTTCACCTTCCCTGGGCAGCCTATTCACAGGCACAACTGCCCTGGGGATCAGTGCTTTCCCAGAGATGGAACATCTCATCGTGCCCGTTCTCGGCACAGCCTTTTTCCAAAACGGCGAACGTCCGGATCCTTCTCCCACAAGGAAGGTGCCAGCCCTGAAAGCTGTTGCTGATCTTCACCTTCCCTTGGAAACCTAATCACAGGCACAACAGCACTGGGGATCAGTGCTTTCCCAGAGACGGAACATCCAATTGTGGCCGTTCTCGGTAGAGCCATTTTTCCGAAATGGGAAACGTCCGGCTCCTTCTCCCACAAGGAAGGTGCCAGCCCTGAAAGCTGTTGCTGGTCTTCACCTTCCCTTGGAAGCCTACTCACAGGCACAACAGCCCTGGGGATCAGTGCTTTCTCAGAGACGGAACATCTCATCGTACCCGTTCTCGGCAGAGCGTATTTCCGAAAGGGCAAACGTCTGGATCCTTCTCCCACAAGGAAGGGGCCAGCCCTGAAAGCTGTTGCTGATCTTCACCTTCCCTTGGAAAACTAATCACAGGCACAACAGCCCTGGGGATCTGTGCTTTCCCAGAGACGGAACATCTCCTTGTGCCCATTCTCGCCAGAGCCATTTTTCCGAAATGGGAAACGTCCGGCTCCTTCTCCCACAAGGAAGGTGCCAGCCCTGAAAGCTGTTGCTGATCTTCACCTTCCCTTGGAAAACTAATCACAGGCACAACAGCCCTGGGGATCAGTGCTTTCCCAGAGATGGAACATTTCATCGTATCCGTTCTCAGCAGAGCCATTTTCTGAAAGGGGAAACGTCCGGATCCTTCTCCCACAAGGAAGGGGCCAGCCCTGAAAGCTGTTACTGGTCTTCACCTTCCCTGGGCAGCCTAGTCACAGGCACAACAGCCCTGGGGATCAGTGCTTTCCCAGAGACGGAATATCTCCTAGTGCCTGATCTTGGCAGAGCCTTTTCCAAAACGCCGAACGTCCAGCTCATTCTCCCACAGGGAAGGGGCCAGCCCTGAAAGCTGTTGCTGGTCTTCACCTTCCCTGGGCAGCCTACTCAAAGGCACAACAGCCCTGGGGATCAGTGCTTTCCCAGAGATGGAACATCTCATCGTACCCGTTCTTGTCTGAGCCATTTTCCAAAACGGCGAACGTCCGGCTCCTTCTCCCACAAGGAAGGTGCCAGCCCTGAAAGCTGTTGCTGATCTTCACCTTCCCTTGGCAGGCTAGTCACAGGCACAACAGCCCCGGGGATCAGTGCTTTCCCAGAGACGGAACATCTCCTCGTGCCCGTTCTCGGCAGAGCCATTTTCTGAAACGGCAAACGTCCGGATCCTTCTCCCACAAGGAAGGGGCCAGCCCTGAAAGCTGTTGCTGGTCTTCACCTTCCCTTGGAAGCCTAGTCACAGGCACAACAGCCCTGGGGATCAGTGCTTTCCCAGAGATGGAACATCTCATCGTGCCCGTTCTCGGCAGAGCCGTTTTCTGAAAAGGGAAACGTCCGGCTCCTTCTCCCACAAGGAAGTGCCAGCCCTGAAAGCTTTTGCTGGTCTTCACCTTCCCTGGGCAACCTATTCACAGGCACAACAGCCCTGGGGATCAGTGCTTTCCCAGAGACGGAACATCCAATTGTGGCCGTTCTCGGCAGAGCCATTTTTCCGAAATGGGAAACGTCCGGCTCCTTCTCCCACAAGGAAGGTGCCAGCCCTGAAAGCTGTTGCTGGTCTTCACCTTCCCTACACAGCCTACTCACAGGCACAACAGCCCTGGGGATCAGTGCTTTCTCAGAGACGGAACATCTCATCGTACCCATTCTCGGCAGAGCGTATTTCCGAAAGGGCAAACGTCCAGATCCTTCTCCCACAAGGAAGGTGCCAGCCCTGAAAGCTGTTGCTGGTCTTCACCTTCCCTGGGCAGCCTATTCACAGGCACAACTGCCCTGGGGATCAGTGCTTTCCCAGAGATGGAACATCTCATCGTGCCCGTTCTCGGCACAGCCTTTTTCCAAAACGGCGAACGTCCGGATCCTTCTCCCACAAGGAAGGTGCCAGCCCTGAAAGCTGTTGCTGATCTTCACCTTCCCTTGGAAACCTAATCACAGGCACAACAGCACTGGGGATCAGTGCTTTCCCAGAGACGGAACATCCAATTGTGGCCGTTCTCGGTAGAGCCATTTTTCCGAAATGGGAAACGTCCGGCTCCTTCTCCCACAAGGAAGGTGCCAGCCCTGAAAGCTGTTGCTGGTCTTCACCTTCCCTTGGAAGCCTACTCACAGGCACAACAGCCCTGGGGATCAGTGCTTTCTCAGAGACGGAACATCTCATCGTACCCGTTCTCGGCAGAGCGTATTTCCGAAAGGGCAAACGTCTGGATCCTTCTCCCACAAGGAAGGGGCCAGCCCTGAAAGCTGTTGCTGATCTTCACCTTCCCTTGGAAAACTAATCACAGGCACAACAGCCCTGGGGATCTGTGCTTTCCCAGAGACGGAACATCTCCTTGTGCCCATTCTCGCCAGAGCCATTTTTCCGAAATGGGAAACGTCCGGCTCCTTCTCCCACAAGGAAGGTGCCAGCCCTGAAACCTGTTGCTGGTCTTCACCTTCCCTGGGCAGCCTAGTCACAGGCACAACAGCCCTGGGGATCAGTGCTTTCCGAGAGATGGAACATTTCATCGTATCCGTTCTCAGCAGAGCCATTTTCTGAAAGGGGAAACGTCTGGATCCTTCTCCCACAAGGAAGGGGCCAGCCCTGAAAGCTGTTGCTGGTCTTCACCTTCCCTGGGCAGCCTAGTCACAGGCACAACAGCCCTGGGGATCAGTGCTTTCCCAGAGACGGAATATCTCCTAGTGCCTGATCTTGGCAGAGCCTTTTCCAAAACGCCGAAGGTCCGGCTCCTTCTCCCACAAGGAAGGTGCCAGCCCTGAAAGCTGTTGCTGGTCTTCACCTTCCCTGGGCAGCCTACTCACAGGCACAACAGCCCTGGGGATCAGTGCTTTCCCAGAGACGGAACATCTCCTCGTGCCCGTTCTTGGCTGTGCCATTTTCCAAAACGGCGAACGTCCGGCTCCTTCTCCCACAAGGAAGGTGCCAGCCCTGAAACCTGTTGCTGGTCTTCACCTTCCCTGGGCAGCCTAGTCACAGGCACAACAGCCCTGGGGATCAGTGCTTTCCCAGAGACAGAACATCTCCTCGTGCCCGTTCTCGCCAGAGCCATTTTCTGAAACGGCAAACGTCCGGCTCCTTCTCCCACAAGGAAGGGGCCAGCCCTGAAAGCTGTTGCTGGTCTTCACCTTCCCTTGGAAGCCTAGTCACAGGCACAACAGCCCTGGGGATCAGTGCTTTCCCAGAGACGGAACATCTCCTCGTGCCCGTTCTCGGCAGAGCCGTTTTCTGAAAAGGGAAACGTCCGGCTCCTTCTCCCACAAGGAAGGTGCCAGCCCTGAAAGCTGTTGCTGGTCTTCACCTTCCCTGGGCAGCCTGTTCACAGGCACAACAGCCCTGGGGATCAGTGCTTTCCCAGAGATGAAACATCTCTTCATACCCGTTCTCGGCAGAGCCTTTTTCCGAAAAGGGAAACGTCCGGATCCTTCTCCCACAAGGAACGGGCCAGCCCTGAAAGCTGTTGCTGGTCTTCACCTTCCCTTGGAAACCTATTCACAGGCACAACAGCCCTGGGGATCAGTGCTTTCCCAGAGACGGAACATGTCTTTGTGGCCGTTCTCGGCAGCGCTTATTTCAGAAATGGGAAAGGTCCGGCTCCTTCTCCAACAAGGAAATGGCCAGCCCTCAAAGCTGTTGCTGGTATTCACGTTCCCTGGGCAGCCTACTCACAGACTCAACAGCCCTGGGGATCAGTGCTTTCCCAGAGACGGAACATGTCTTTGTGGCCGTTCTCGGCAGCGCTTATTTCAGAAATGGGAAAGGTCCGGCTCCTTCTCCAACAAGGAAATGGCCAGCCCTCAAAGCTGTTGCTGGTATTCACGTTCCCTGGGCAGCCTACTCACAGACTCAACAGCCCTGGGGATCAGTGCTTTCCCAGAGACGGAACATCTCATCGTACCCGTTCTCGACAGAGCCATTTTCCAAAATGGGAAACGTCCGGCTCCTTCTCCCACAAGGAAGGGGCCAGCCCTGAAAGCTGTTGCTGGTCTTCACGTTCCCTGGGCAGCCTACTCACAGGCACAACAGCCCTGGGGATCAGTGCTTTCCCAGAGACGGAATATCTCCTAGTGCCTGATCTTGGCAGAGCCTTTTCCAAAACGCCGAAGGTCCGGCTCCTTCTCCCACAAGGAAGGTGCCAGCCCTGAAAGCTGTTGCTGGTCTTCACCTTCCCTGCACAGCCTACTCACAGGCACAACAGCCCTGGGGATCAGTGCTTTCCCAGAGACGGAACATCTCCTCGTGCCCGTTCTTGGCTGAGCCATTTTCCAAAACGGCGAACGTCCGGCTCCTTCTCCCACAAGGAAGGTGCCAGCCCTGAAAGCTGTTGCTGGTCTTCACCTTCCCTTGGAAGCCTAGTCACAGGCACAACAGCCCTGGGGATCAGTGCTTTCCCAGAGACGGAACATCTCCTCGTGCCCGTTCTCGGCAGAGCCGTTTTCTGAAAAGGGAAACGTCCGGCTCCTTCTCCCACAAGGAAGGTGCCAGCCCTGAAAGCTGTTGCTGGTCTTCACCTTCCCTGGACAGCCTGTTCACAGGCACAACAGCCCTGGGGATCAGTGCTTTCCCAGAGACGGAACATCCAATTGTGTCCGTTCTCGGCAGAGCCATTTTTCCGAAATGGGAAACGTCCGGCTCCTTCTACCACAAGGAAGGTGCCAGCCCTGAAAGCTGTTGCTAGTCTTCACCTTCCCTGGGCAGCCTAGTCACAGGCACAACAGCCCTGGGGATCAGTGCTTTCCCAGAGACGGAACATCTCATCGTACCCATTCTCGGCAGAGCGTATTTCCGAAAGGGCAAACGTCTGGATCCTTCTCCCACAAGGAAGGTGCCAGCCCTGAAAGCTGTTGCTGGTCTTCACCTTCCCTGGGCAGCCTATTCACAGGCACAACTGCCCTGGGGATCAGTGCTTTCCCAGAGATGGAACATCTCATCGTGCCCGTTCTCGGCACAGCCTTTTTCCAAAACGGCGAACGTCCGGATCCTTCTCCCACAAGGAAGGTGCCAGCCCTGAAAGCTGTTGCTGATCTTCACCTTCCCTTGGAAACCTAATCACAGGCACAACAGCACTGGGGATCAGTGCTTTCCCAGAGACGGAACATCCAATTGTGGCCGTTCTCGGTAGAGCCATTTTTCCGAAATGGGAAACGTCCGGCTCCTTCTCCCACAAGGAAGGTGCCAGCCCTGAAAGCTGTTGCTGGTCTTCACCTTCCCTTGGAAGCCTACTCACAGGCACAACAGCCCTGGGGATCAGTGCTTTCTCAGAGACGGAACATCTCATCGTACCCGTTCTCGGCAGAGCGTATTTCCGAAAGGGCAAACGTCTGGATCCTTCTCCCACAAGGAAGGGGCCAGCCCTGAAAGCTGTTGCTGATCTTCACCTTCCCTTGGAAAACTAATCACAGGCACAACAGCCCTGGGGATCTGTGCTTTCCCAGAGACGGAACATCTCCTTGTGCCCATTCTCGCCAGAGCCATTTTTCCGAAATGGGAAACGTCCGGCTCCTTCTCCCACAAGGAAGGTGCCAGCCCTGAAACCTGTTGCTGGTCTTCACCTTCCCTGGGCAGCCTAGTCACAGGCACAACAGCCCTGGGGATCAGTGCTTTCCCAGAGATGGAACATTTCATCGTATCCGTTCTCAGCAGAGCCATTTTCTGAAAGGGGAAACGTCTGGATCCTTCTCCCACAAGGAAGGGGCCAGCCCTGAAAGCTGTTGCTGGTCTTCACCTTCCCTGGGCAGCCTAGTCACAGGCACAACAGCCCTGGGGATCAGTGCTTTCCCAGAGACGGAATATCTCCTAGTGCCTGATCTTGGCAGAGCCTTTTCCAAAACGCCGAAGGTCCGGCTCCTTCTCCCACAAGGAAGGTGCCAGCCCTGAAAGCTGTTGCTGGTCTTCACCTTCCCTGGGCAGCCTACTCACAGGCACAACAGCCCTGGGGATCAGTGCTTTCCCAGAGACGGAACATCTCATCGTGCCCGTTCTTGGCTGTGCCATTTTCCAAAACGGCGAACGTCCGGCTCCTTCTCCCACAAGGAAGGTGCCAGCCCTGAAAGCTGTTGCTGATCTTCACCTTCCCTTGGCAGCCTAGTCACAGGCACAACAGCCCTGGGGATCAGTGCTTTCCCAGAGACAGAACATCTCCTCGTGCCCGTTCTCGGCAGAGCCATTTTCTGAAACGGCAAACGTCCGGCTCCTTCTCCCACAAGGAAGGGGCCAGCCCTGAAAGCTCTTGCTGGTCTTCACCTTCCCTTGGAAGCCTAGTCACAGGCACAACAGCCCTGGGGATCAGTGCTTTCCCAGAGACGGAACATCTCCTCGTGCCCGTTCTCGGCAGAGCCGTTTTCTGAAAAGGGAAACGTCCGGCTCCTTCTCCCACAAGGAAGGTGCCAGCCCTGAAAGCTCTTGCTGGTCTTCACCTTCCCTGGGCAGCCTGTTCACAGGCACAACAGCCCTGGGGATCAGTGCTTTCCCAGAGACGGAACATCTCATCGTACCCGTTCTCGGCAGAGCCATTTTCCAAAATGGGAAACGTCCGGCTCCTTCTCCCACAAGGAAGGGGCCAGCCCTGAAAGCTCTTGCTGGTCTTCACCTTCCCTGGGCAGCCTACTCACAGGCACAACAGCCCTGGGGATCAGTGCTTTCCCAGAGACGGAACATCTCCTCGTGCCCGTTCTCGGCAGAGCCGTTTTCTGAAAAGGGAAACGTCCGGCTCCTTCTCCCACAAGGAAGGTGCCAGCCCTGAAAGCTGTTGCTGGTCTTCACCTTCCCTGGGCAGCCTGTTCACAGGCACAACAGCCCTGGGGATCAGTGCTTTCCCAGAGATGAAACATCTCTTCATACCCGTTCTCGGCAGAGCCTTTTTCCGAAAAGGGAAACGTCCGGATCCTTCTCCCACAAGGAACGGGCCAGCCCTGAAAGCTGTTGCTGGTCTTCACCTTCCCTTGGAAACCTATTCACAGGCACAACAGCCCTGGGGATCAGTGCTTTCCCAGAGACGGAACATGTCTTTGTGGCCGTTCTCGGCAGCGCTTATTTCAGAAATGGGAAAGGTCCGGCTCCTTCTCCAACAAGGAAATGGCCAGCCCTCAAAGCTGTTGCTGGTATTCACGTTCCCTGGGCAGCCTACTCACAGACTCAACAGCCCTGGGGATCAGTGCTTTCCCAGAGACGGAACATGTCTTTGTGGCCGTTCTCGGCAGCGCTTATTTCAGAAATGGGAAAGGTCCGGCTCCTTCTCCAACAAGGAAATGGCCAGCCCTCAAAGCTGTTGCTGGTATTCACGTTCCCTGGGCAGCCTACTCACAGACTCAACAGCCCTGGGGATCAGTGCTTTCCCAGAGACGGAACATCTCATCGTACCCGTTCTCGACAGAGCCATTTTCCAAAATGGGAAACGTCCGGCTCCTTCTCCCACAAGGAAGGGGCCAGCCCTGAAAGCTGTTGCTGGTCTTCACGTTCCCTGGGCAGCCTACTCACAGGCACAACAGCCCTGGGGATCAGTGCTTTCCCAGAGACGGAATATCTCCTAGTGCCTGATCTTGGCAGAGCCTTTTCCAAAACGCCGAAGGTCCGGCTCCTTCTCCCACAAGGAAGGTGCCAGCCCTGAAAGCTGTTGCTGGTCTTCACCTTCCCTGCACAGCCTACTCACAGGCACAACAGCCCTGGGGATCAGTGCTTTCCCAGAGACGGAACATCTCCTCGTGCCCGTTCTTGGCTGAGCCATTTTCCAAAACGGCGAACGTCCGGCTCCTTCTCCCACAAGGAAGGTGCCAGCCCTGAAAGCTGTTGCTGGTCTTCACCTTCCCTTGGAAGCCTAGTCACAGGCACAACAGCCCTGGGGATCAGTGCTTTCCCAGAGACGGAACATCTCCTCGTGCCCGTTCTCGGCAGAGCCGTTTTCTGAAAAGGGAAACGTCCGGCTCCTTCTCCCACAAGGAAGGTGCCAGCCCTGAAAGCTGTTGCTGGTCTTCACCTTCCCTGGACAGCCTGTTCACAGGCACAACAGCCCTGGGGATCAGTGCTTTCCCAGAGACGGAACATCTCATCGTACCCGTTCTCGGCAGAGCCATTTTCCAAAATGGGAAACGTCCGGCTCCTTCTCCCACAAGGAAGGGGCCAGCCCTGAAAGCTGTTGCTGGTCTTCACCTTCCCTGGGCAGCCTACTCACAGGCACAACAGCCCTGGGGATCAGTGCTTTCCCAGAGATGGAACATCTCCTCGTGCCCGTTCTCGGCAGAGCCGTTTTCTGAAAAGGGAAACGTCCGGCTCCTTCTCCCACAAGGAAGGTGCCAGCCCTGAAAGCTGTTGCTGGTCTTCACCTTCCCTGGGCAGCCTGTTCACAGGCACAACAGCCCTGGGGATCAGTGCTTTCCCAGAGATGAAACATCTCTTCATACCCGTTCTCGGCAGAGCCTTTTTCCGAAAAGGGAAACGTCCGGCTCCTTCTCCCACAAGGAAGGGGCCAGCCCTGAAAGCTGTTGCTGGTCTTCACCTTCCCTTGGAAACCTATTCACAGGCACAACAGCCCTGGGGATCAGTGCTTTCCCAGAGACGGAACATGTCTTTGTGGCCGTTCTCGGCAGCGCTTATTTCAGAAATGGGAAAGGTCCGGCTCCTTCTCCAACAAGGAAATGGCCAGCCGCCAAAGCTGTTGCTGGTATTCACGTTCCCTGGGCAGCCTACTCACAGACTCAACAGCCCTGGGGATCAGTGCTTTCCCAGAGACGGAACATCTCATCGTACCCGTTCTCGGCAGAGCCATTTTCCAAAATGGGAAACGTCCGGCTCCTTCTCCCACAAGGAAGGTGCCAGCCCTGAAAGCTGTTGCTGGTCTTCACCTTCCCTGCACAGCCTACTCACAGGCACAACAGCCCTGGGGATCAGTGCTTTCCCAGAGACGGAACATCTCCTCGTGCCCGTTCTTGGCTGAGCCATTTTCCAAAACGGCGAACGTCCGGCTCCTTCTCCCACAAGGAAGGTGCCAGCCCTGAAAGCTGTTGCTGGTCTTCACCTTCCCTACACAGCCTACTCACAGGCACAACAGCCCTGGGGATCAGTGCTTTCCCAGAGATGGAACATCTCATCGTGCCCGTTCTCGGCACAGCCTTTTTCCAAAACGGCGAACGTCCGGATCCTTCTCCCACAAGGAAGGTGCCAGCCCTGAAAGCTGTTGCTGATCTTCACCTTCCCTTGGAAACCTAATCACAGGCACAACAGCCCTGGGGATCAGTGCTTTCCCAGAGACGGAACATCCAATTGTGGCCGTTCTCGGTAGAGCCATTTTTCCGAAATGTGAAACGTCCGGCTCCTTCTCCCACAAGGAAGGTGCCAGCCCTGAAAGCTGTTGCTGGTCTTCACCTTCCCTTGGAAGCCTACTCACAGGCACAACAGCCCTGGGGATCAGTGCTTTCTCAGAGACGGAACATTTCATCGTATCCGTTCTCAGCAGAGCCATTTTCTGAAAGGGGAAACGTCCGGATCCTTCTCCCACAAGGAAGGGGCCAGCCCTGAAAGCTGTTGCTAGTCTTCACCTTCCCTGGGCAGCCTAGTCACAGGCACAACAGCCCTGGGGATCAGTGCTTTCCCAGAGACGGAATATCTCCTAGTGCCTGATCTTGGCAGAGCCTTTTCCAAAACGGCGAACGTCCGGCTCCTTCTCCCACAAGGAAGGTGCCAGCCCTGAAAGCTGTTGCTGGTCTTCACCTTCCCTTGGAAGCCTAGTCACAGGCACAACAGCCCTGGGGATCAGTGCTTTCCCAGAGACGGAACATCTCCTCGTGCCCGTTCTCGGCAGAGCCGTTTTCTGAAAAGGGAAACGTCCGGCTCCTTCTCCCACAAGGAAGTGCCAGCCCTGAAAGCTTTTGCTGGTCTTCACCTTCCCTGGGCAACCTATTCACAGGCACAACAGCCCTGGGGATCAGTGCTTTCCCAGAGACGGAACATCCAATTGTGGCCGTTCTCGGCAGAGCCATTTTTCCGAAATGGGAAACGTCCGGCTCCTTCTCCCACAAGGAAGGTGCCAGCCCTGAAAGCTGTTGCTGGTCTTCACCTTCCCTACACAGGCTACTCACAGGCACAACAGCCCTGGGGATCAGTGCTTTCTCAGAGACGGAACATCTCATCGTACCCGTTCTCGGCAGAGCGTATTTCTGAAAGGGCAAACGTGTGGATCCTTCTCCCACAAGGAAGGTGCCAGCCCTGAAAGCTGTTGCTGGTCTTCACCTTCCCTGGGCAGCCTATTCACAGGCACAACTGCCCTGGGGATCAGTGCTTTCCCAGAGATGGAACATCTCATCGTGCCCGTTCTCGGCACAGCCTTTTTCCAAAACGGCGAACGTCCGGATCCTTCTCCCACAAGGAAGGTGCCAGCCCTGAAAGCTGTTGCTGATCTTCACCTTCCCTTGGAAACCTAATCACAGGCACAACAGCACTGGGGATCAGTGCTTTCCCAGAGACGGAACATCCAATTGTGGCCGTTCTCGGTAGAGCCATTTTTCCGAAATGGGAAACGTCCGGCTCCTTCTCCCACAAGGAAGGTGCCAGCCCTGAAAGCTGTTGCTGGTCTTCACCTTCCCTTGGAAGCCTACTCACAGGCACAACAGCCCTGGGGATCAGTGCTTTCTCAGAGACGGAACATCTCATCGTACCCGTTCTCGGCAGAGCGTATTTCCGAAAGGGCAAACGTCTGGATCCTTCTCCCACAAGGAAGGTGCCAGCCCTGAAAGCTGTTGCTGATCTTCACCTTCCCTTGGAAAACTAATCACAGGCACAACAGCCCTGGGGATCTGTGCTTTCCCAGAGACGGAACATCTCCTTGTGCCCATTCTCGCCAGAGCCATTTTTCCGAAATGGGAAACGTCCGGCTCCTTCTCCCACAAGGAAGGTGCCAGCCCTGAAACCTGTTGCTGGTCTTCACCTTCCCTGGGCAGCCTAGTCACAGGCACAACAGCCCTGGGGATCAGTGCTTTCCCAGAGATGGAACATTTCATCGTATCCGTTCTCAGCAGAGCCATTTTCTGAAAGGGGAAACGTCTGGATCCTTCTCCCACAAGGAAGGGGCCAGCCCTGAAAGCTGTTGCTGGTCTTCACCTTCCCTGGGCAGCCTAGTCACAGGCACAACAGCCCTGGGGATCAGTGCTTTCCCAGAGACGGAATATCTCCTAGTGCCTGATCTTGGCAGAGCCTTTTCCAAAACGCCGAAGGTCCGGCTCCTTCTCCCACAAGGAAGGTGCCAGCCCTGAAAGCTGTTGCTGGTCTTCACCTTCCCTGGGCAGCCTACTCACAGGCACAACAGCCCTGGGGATCAGTGCTTTCCCAGAGATGAAACATCTCTTCATACCCGTTCTCGGCAGAGCCTTTTTCCGAAAAGGGAAACGTCCGGATCCTTCTCCCACAAGGAACGGGCCAGCCCTGAAAGCTGTTGCTGGTCTTCACCTTCCCTTGGAAACCTATTCACAGGCACAACAGCCCTGGGGATCAGTGCTTTCCCAGAGACGGAACATGTCTTTGTGGCCGTTCTCGGCAGCGCTTATTTCAGAAATGGGAAAGGTCCGGCTCCTTCTCCAACACGGAAATGGCCAGCCCTCAAAGCTGTTGCTGGTATTCACGTTCCCTGGGCAGCCTACTCACAGACTCAACAGCCCTGGGGATCAGTGCTTTCCCAGAGACGGAACATGTCTTTGTGGCCGTTCTCGGCAGCGCTTATTTCAGAAATGGGAAAGGTCCGGCTCCTTCTCCAACAAGGAAATGGCCAGCCCTCAAAGCTGTTGCTGGTATTCACGTTCCCTGGGCAGCCTACTCACAGACTCAACAGCCCTGGGGATCAGTGCTTTCCCAGAGACGGAACATCTCATCGTACCCGTTCTCGACAGAGCCATTTTCCAAAATGGGAAACGTCCGGCTCCTTCTCCCACAAGGAAGGGGCCAGCCCTGAAAGCTGTTGCTGGTCTTCACGTTCCCTGGGCAGCCTACTCACAGGCACAACAGCCCTGGGGATCAGTGCTCTCCCAGAGACGGAATATCTCCTAGTGCCTGATCTTGGCAGAGCCTTTTCCAAAACGCCGAAGGTCCGGCTCCTTCTCCCACAAGGAAGGTGCCAGCCCTGAAAGCTGTTGCTGGTCTTCACCTTCCCTGCACAGCCTACTCACAGGCACAACAGCCCTGGGGATCAGTGCTTTCCCAGAGACGGAACATCTCCTCGTGCCCGTTCTTGGCTGAGCCATTTTCCAAAACGGCGAACGTCCGGCTCCTTCTCCCACAAGGAAGGTGCCAGCCCTGAAAGCTGTTGCTGGTCTTCACCTTCCCTTGGAAGCCTAGTCACAGGCACAACAGCCCTGGGGATCAGTGCTTTCCCAGAGACGGAACATCTCCTCGTGCCCGTTCTCGGCAGAGCCGTTTTCTGAAAAGGGAAACGTCCGGCTCCTTCTCCCACAAGGAAGGTGCCAGCCCTGAAAGCTGTTGCTGGTCTTCACCTTCCCTGGACAGCCTGTTCACAGGCACAACAGCCCTGGGGATCAGTGCTTTCCCAGAGACGGAACATCTCATCGTACCCGTTCTCGGCAGAGCCATTTTCCAAAATGGGAAACGTCCGGCTCCTTCTCCCACAAGGAAGGGGCCAGCCCTGAAAGCTCTTGCTGGTCTTCACCTTCCCTGGGCAGCCTACTCACAGGCACAACAGCCCTGGGGATCAGTGCTTTCCCAGAGACGGAACATCTCCTCGTGCCCGTTCTCGGCAGAGCCGTTTTCTGAAAAGGGAAACGTCCGGCTCCTTCTCCCACAAGGAAGGTGCCAGCCCTGAAAGCTGTTGCTGGTCTTCACCTTCCCTGGGCAGCCTGTTCACAGGCACAACAGCCCTGGGGATCAGTGCTTTCCCAGAGATGAAACATCTCTTCATACCCGTTCTCGGCAGAGCCTTTTTCCGAAAAGGGAAACGTCCGGCTCCTTCTCCCACAAGGAAGGGGCCAGCCCTGAAAGCTGTTGCTGGTCTTCACCTTCCCTTGGAAGCCTAGTCACAGGCACAACAGCCCTGGGGATCAGTGCTTTCCCAGAGACGGAACATGTCTTTGTGGCCGTTCTCGGCAGCGCTTATTTCAGAAATGGGAAAGGTCCGGCTCCTTCTCCAACAAGGAAATGGCCAGCCGCCAAAGCTGTTGCTGGTATTCACGTTCCCTGGGCAGCCTACTCACAGACTCAACAGCCCTGGGGATCAGTGCTTTCCCAGAGACGGAACATCTCATCGTACCCGTTCTCGGCAGAGCCATTTTCCGAAATGGGAAACGTCCGGCTCCTTCTCCCACAAGGAAGGTGCCAGCCCTGAAAGCTGTTGCTGGTCTTCACCTTCCCTGCACAGCCTACTCACAGGCACAACAGCCCTGGGGATCAGTGCTTTCCCAGAGACGGAACATCTCCTCGTGCCCGTTCTTGGCTGAGCCATTTTCCAAAACGGCGAACGTCCGGCTCCTTCTCCCACAAGGAAGGTGCCAGCCCTGAAAGCTGTTGCTGGTCTTCACCTTCCCTACACAGCCTACTCACAGGCACAACTGCCCTGGGGATCAGTGCTTTCCCAGAGATGGAACATCTCATCGTGCCCGTTCTCGGCACAGCCTTTTTCCAAAACGGCGAACGTCCGGATCCTTCTCCCACAAGGAAGGTGCCAGCCCTGAAAGCTGTTGCTGATCTTCACCTTCCCTTGGAAACCTAATCACAGGCACAACAGCCCTGGGGATCAGTGCTTTCCCAGAGACGGAACATCCAATTGTGGCCGTTCTCGGTAGAGCCATTTTTCCGAAATGTGAAACGTCCGGCTCCTTCTCCCACAAGGAAGGTGCCAGCCCTGAAAGCTGTTGCTGGTCTTCACCTTCCCTTGGAAGCCTACTCACAGGCACAACAGCCCTGGGGATCAGTGCTTTCTCAGAGACGGAACATTTCATCGTATCCGTTCTCAGCAGAGCCATTTTCTGAAAGGGGAAACGTCCGGATCCTTCTCCCACAAGGAAGGGGCCAGCCCTGAAACCTGTTGCTAGTCTTCACCTTCCCTGGGCAGCCTAGTCACAGGCACAACAGCCCTGGGGATCAGTGCTTTCCCAGAGACGGAATATCTCCTAGTGCCTGATCTTGGCAGAGCCTTTTCCAAAACGGCGAACGTCCGGCTCCTTCTCCCACAAGGAAGGTGCCAGCCCTGAAAGCTGTTGCTGGTCTTCACCTTCCCTTGGAAGCCTAGTCACAGGCACAACAGCCCTGGGGATCAGTGCTTTCCCAGAGACGGAACATCTCCTCGTGCCCGTTCTCGGCAGAGCCGTTTTCTGAAAAGGGAAACGTCCGGCTCCTTCTCCCACAAGGAAGTGCCAGCCCTGAAAGCTTTTGCTGGTCTTCACCTGCCCTGGGCAACCTATTCACAGGCACAACAGCCCTGGGGATCAGTGCTTTCCCAGAGACGGAACATCCAATTGTGGCCGTTCTCGGCAGAGCCATTTTTCCGAAATGGGAAACGTCCGGCTCATTCTCCCACAAGGAAGGTGCCAGCCCTGAAAGCTGTTGCTGGTCTTCACCTTCCCTACACAGGCTACTCACAGGCACAACAGCCCTGGGGATCAGTGCTTTCTCAGAGACGGAACATCTCATCGTACCCGTTCTCGGCAGAGCGTATTTCTGAAAGGGCAAACGTGTGGATCCTTCTCCCACAAGGAAGGTGCCAGCCCTGAAAGCTGTTGCTGGTCTTCACCTTCCCTACACAGGCTACTCACAGGCACAACAGCCCTGGGGATCAGTGCTTTCTCAGAGACGGAACATCTCATCGTACCCGTTCTCGGCAGAGCGTATTTCTGAAAGGGCAAACGTGTGGATCCTTCTCCCACAAGGAAGGTGCCAGCCCTGAAAGCTGTTGCTGGTCTTCACCTTCCCTGGGCAGCCTATTCACAGGCACAACTGCCCTGGGGATCAGTGCTTTCCCAGAGATGGAACATCTCATCGTGCCCGTTCTCGGCACAGCCTTTTTCCAAAACGGCGAACGTCCGGATCCTTCTCCCACAAGGAAGGTGCCAGCCCTGAAAGCTGTTGCTGATCTTCACCTTCCCTTGGAAACCTAATCACAGGCACAACAGCCCTGGGGATCAGTGCTTTCCCAGAGACGGAACATCCAATTGTGGCCGTTCTCGGTAGAGCCATTTTTCCGAAATGGGAAACGTCCGGCTCCTTCTCCCACAAGGAAGGTGCCAGCCCTGAAAGCTGTTGCTGGTCTTCACCTTCCCTTGGAAGCCTACTCACAGGCACAACAGCCCTGGGGATCAGTGCTTTCTCAGAGACGGAACATCTCATCGTACCCGTTCTCGGCAGAGCGTATTTCCGAAAGGGCAAACGTCTGGATCCTTCTCCCACAAGGAAGGTGCCAGCCCTGAAAGCTGTTGCTGATCTTCACCTTCCCTTGGAAAACTAATCACAGGCACAACAGCCCTGGGGATCTGTGCTTTCCCAGAGACGGAACATCTCCTTGTGCCCATTCTCGCCAGAGCCATTTTTCCGAAATGGGAAACGTCCGGCTCCTTCTCCCACAAGGAAGGTGCCAGCCCTGAAACCTGTTGCTGGTCTTCACCTTCCCTGGGCAGCCTAGTCACAGGCACAACAGCCCTGGGGATCAGTGCTTTCCCAGAGATGGAACATTTCATCGTATCCGTTCTCAGCAGAGCCATTTTCTGAAAGGGGAAACGTCTGGATCCTTCTCCCACAAGGAAGGGGCCAGCCCTGAAAGCTGTTGCTGGTCTTCACCTTCCCTGGGCAGCCTAGTCACAGGCACAACAGCCCTGGGGATCAGTGCTTTCCCAGAGACGGAATATCTCCTAGTGCCTGATCTTGGCAGAGCCTTTTCCAAAACGCCGAAGGTCCGGCTCCTTCTCCCACAAGGAAGGTGCCAGCCCTGAAAGCTGTTGCTGGTCTTCACCTTCCCTGGGCAGCCTACTCACAGGCACAACAGCCCTGGGGATCAGTGCTTTCCCAGAGATGAAACATCTCTTCATACCCGTTCTCGGCAGAGCCTTTTTCCGAAAAGGGAAACGTCCGGATCCTTCTCCCACAAGGAACGGGCCAGCCCTGAAAGCTGTTGCTGGTCTTCACCTTCCCTTGGAAACCTATTCACAGGCACAACAGCCCTGGGGATCAGTGCTTTCCCAGAGACGGAACATGTCTTTGTGGCCGTTCTCGGCAGCGCTTATTTCAGAAATGGGAAAGGTCCGGCTCCTTCTCCAACACGGAAATGGCCAGCCCTCAAAGCTGTTGCTGGTATTCACGTTCCCTGGGCAGCCTACTCACAGACTCAACAGCCCTGGGGATCAGTGCTTTCCCAGAGACGGAACATGTCTTTGTGGCCGTTCTCGGCAGCGCTTATTTCAGAAATGGGAAAGGTCCGGCTCCTTCTCCAACAAGGAAATGGCCAGCCCTCAAAGCTGTTGCTGGTATTCACGTTCCCTGGGCAGCCTACTCACAGACTCAACAGCCCTGGGGATCAGTGCTTTCCCAGAGACGGAACATCTCATCGTACCCGTTCTCGACAGAGCCATTTTCCAAAATGGGAAACGTCCGGCTCCTTCTCCCACAAGGAAGGGGCCAGCCCTGAAAGCTCTTGCTGGTCTTCACGTTCCCTGGGCAGCCTACTCACAGGCACAACAGCCCTGGGGATCAGTGCTTTCCCAGAGACGGAATATCTCCTAGTGCCTGATCTTGGCAGAGCCTTTTCCAAAACGCCGAAGGTCCGGCTCCTTCTCCCACAAGGAAGGTGCCAGCCCTGAAAGCTGTTGCTGGTCTTCACCTTCCCTGCACAGCCTACTCACAGGCACAACAGCCCTGGGGATCAGTGCTTTCCCAGAGACGGAACATCTCCTCGTGCCCGTTCTTGGCTGAGCCATTTTCCAAAACGGCGAACGTCCGGCTCCTTCTCCCACAAGGAAGGTGCCAGCCCTGAAAGCTGTTGCTGGTCTTCACCTTCCCTTGGAAGCCTAGTCACAGGCACAACAGCCCTGGGGATCAGTGCTTTCCCAGAGACGGAACATCTCCTCGTGCCCGTTCTCGGCAGAGCCGTTTTCTGAAAAGGGAAACGTCCGGCTCCTTCTCCCACAAGGAAGGTGCCAGCCCTGAAAGCTGTTGCTGGTCTTCACCTTCCCTGGACAGCCTGTTCACAGGCACAACAGCCCTGGGGATCAGTGCTTTCCCAGAGACGGAACATCTCATCGTACCCGTTCTCGGCAGAGCCATTTTCCAAAATGGGAAACGTCCGGCTCCTTCTCCCACAAGGAAGGGGCCAGCCCTGAAAGCTCTTGCTGGTCTTCACCTTCCCTGGGCAGCCTACTCACAGGCACAACAGCCCTGGGGATCAGTGCTTTCCCAGAGACGGAACATCTCCTCGTGCCCGTTCTCGGCAGAGCCGTTTTCTGAAAAGGGAAACGTCCGGCTCCTTCTCCCACAAGGAAGGTGCCAGCCCTGAAAGCTGTTGCTGGTCTTCACCTTCCCTGGGCAGCCTGTTCACAGGCACAACAGCCCTGGGGATCAGTGCTTTCCCAGAGATGAAACATCTCTTCATACCCGTTCTCGGCAGAGCCTTTTTCCGAAAAGGGAAACGTCCGGCTCCTTCTCCCACAAGGAAGGGGCCAGCCCTGAAAGCTGTTGCTGGTCTTCACCTTCCCTTGGAAACCTATTCACAGGCACAACAGCCCTGGGGATCAGTGCTTTCCCAGAGACGGAACATGTCTTTGTGGCCGTTCTCGGCAGCGCTTATTTCAGAAATGGGAAAGGTCCGGCTCCTTCTCCAACAAGGAAATGGCCAGCCGCCAAAGCTGTTGCTGGTATTCACGTTCCCTGGGCAGCCTACTCACAGACTCAACAGGCCTGGGGATCAGTGCTTTCCCAGAGACGGAACATCTCATCGTACCCGTTCTCGGCAGAGCCATTTTCCAAAATGGGAAACGTCCGGCTCCTTCTCCCACAAGGAAGGTGCCAGCCCTGAAAGCTGTTGCTGGTCTTCACCTTCCCTGCACAGCCTACTCACAGGCACAACAGCCCTGGGGATCAGTGCTTTCCCAGAGACGGAACATCTCCTCGTGCCCGTTCTTGGCTGAGCCATTTTCCAAAACGGCGAACGTCCGGCTCCTTCTCCCACAAGGAAGGTGCCAGCCCTGAAAGCTGTTGCTGGTCTTCACCTTCCCTACACAGCCTACTCACAGGCACAACTGCCCTGGGGATCAGTGCTTTCCCAGAGATGGAACATCTCATCGTGCCCGTTCTCGGCACAGCCTTTTTCCAAAACGGCGAACGTCCGGATCCTTCTCCCACAAGGAAGGTGCCAGCCCTGAAAGCTGTTGCTGATCTTCACCTTCCCTTGGAAACCTAATCACAGGCACAACAGCCCTGGGGATCAGTGCTTTCCCAGAGACGGAACATCCAATTGTGGCCGTTCTCGGTAGAGCCATTTTTCCGAAATGGGAAACGTCCGGCTCCTTCTCCCACAAGGAAGGTGCCAGCCCTGAAAGCTGTTGCTGGTCTTCACCTTCCCTTGGAAGCCTAGTCACAGGCACAACAGCCCTGGGGATCAGTGCTTTCTCAGAGACGGAACATTTCATCGTATCCGTTCTCAGCAGAGCCATTTTCTGAAAGGGGAAACGTCCGGATCCTTCTCCCACAAGGAAGGGGCCAGCCCTGAAAGCTGTTGCTAGTCTTCACCTTCCCTGGGCAGCCTAGTCACAGGCACAACAGCCCTGGGGATCAGTGCTTTCCCAGAGACGGAATATCTCCTAGTGCCTGATCTTGGCAGAGCCTTTTCCAAAACGGCGAACGTCCGGCTCCTTCTCCCACAAGGAAGGTGCCAGCCCTGAAAGCTGTTGCTGGTCTTCACCTTCCCTTGGAAGCCTAGTCACAGGCACAACAGCCCTGGGGATCAGTGCTTTCCCAGAGACGGAACATCTCCTCGTGCCCGTTCTCGGCAGAGCCGTTTTCTGAAAAGGGAAACGTCCGGCTCCTTCTCCCACAAGGAAGTGCCAGCCCTGAAAGCTTTTGCTGGTCTTCACCTTCCCTGGGCAACCTATTCACAGGCACAACAGCCCTGGGGATCAGTGCTTTCCCAGAGACGGAACATCCAATTGTGGCCGTTCTCGGCAGAGCCATTTTTCCGAAATGGGAAACGTCCGGCTCATTCTCCCACAAGGAAGGTGCCAGCCCTGAAAGCTGTTGCTGGTCTTCACCTTCCCTACACAGGCTACTCACAGGCACAACAGCCCTGGGGATCAGTGCTTTCTCAGAGACGGAACATCTCATCGTACCCGTTCTCGGCAGAGCGTATTTCTGAAAGGGCAAACGTGTGGATCCTTCTCCCACAAGGAAGGTGCCAGCCCTGAAAGCTGTTGCTGGTCTTCACCTTCCCTGGGCAGCCTATTCACAGGCACAACTGCCCTGGGGATCAGTGCTTTCCCAGAGATGGAACATCTCATCGTGCCCGTTCTCGGCACAGCCTTTTTCCAAAACGGCGAACGTCCGGATCCTTCTCCCACAAGGAAGGTGCCAGCCCTGAAAGCTGTTGCTGATCTTCACCTTCCCTTGGAAACCTAATCACAGGCACAACAGCACTGGGGATCAGTGCTTTCCCAGAGACGGAACATCCAATTGTGGCCGTTCTCGGTAGAGCCATTTTTCCGAAATGGGAAACGTCCGGCTCCTTCTCCCACAAGGAAGGTGCCAGCCCTGAAAGCTGTTGCTGGTCTTCACCTTCCCTTGGAAGCCTACTCACAGGCACAACAGCCCTGGGGATCAGTGCTTTCTCAGAGACGGAACATCTCATCGTACCCGTTCTCGGCAGAGCGTATTTCCGAAAGGGCAAACGTCTGGATCCTTCTCCCACAAGGAAGGTGCCAGCCCTGAAAGCTGTTGCTGATCTTCACCTTCCCTTGGAAAACTAATCACAGGCACAACAGCCCTGGGGATCTGTGCTTTCCCAGAGACGGAACATCTCCTTGTGCCCATTCTCGCCAGAGCCATTTTTCCGAAATGGGAAACGTCCGGCTCCTTCTCCCACAAGGAAGGTGCCAGCCCTGAAACCTGTTGCTGGTCTTCACCTTCCCTGGGCAGCCTAGTCACAGGCACAACAGCCCTGGGGATCAGTGCTTTCCCAGAGATGGAACATTTCATCGTATCCGTTCTCAGCAGAGCCATTTTCTGAAAGGGGAAACGTCTGGATCCTTCTCCCACAAGGAAGGGGCCAGCCCTGAAAGCTGTTGCTGGTCTTCACCTTCCCTGGGCAGCCTAGTCACAGGCACAACAGCCCTGGGGATCAGTGCTTTCCCAGAGACGGAATATCTCCTAGTGCCTGATCTTGGCAGAGCCTTTTCCAAAACGCCGAAGGTCCGGCTCCTTCTCCCACAAGGAAGGTGCCAGCCCTGAAAGCTGTTGCTGGTCTTCACCTTCCCTGCACAGCCTACTCACAGGCACAACAGCCCTGGGGATCAGTGCTTTCCCAGAGATGGAACATCTCCTCGTGCCCGTTCTTGGCTGTGCCATTTTCCAAAACGGCGAACGTCCGGCTCCTTCTCCCACAAGGAAGGTGCCAGCCCTGAAAGCTGTTGCTGATCTTCACCTTCCCTTGGCAGCCTAGTCACAGGCACAACAGCCCTGGGGATCAGTGCTTTCCCAGAGACAGAACATCTCCTCGTGCCCGTTCTCGGCAGAGCCATTTTCTTAAACGGCAAACGTCCGGATCCTTCTCCCACAAGGAAGGGGCCAGCCCTGAAAGCTGTTGCTGGTCTTCACCTTCCCTTGGAAGCCTAGTCACAGGCACAACAGCCCTGGGGATCAGTGCTTTCCCAGAGACGGAACATCTCCTCGTGCCCGTTCTCGGCAGAGCCGTTTTCTGAAAAGGGAAACGTCCGGCTCCTTCTCCCACAAGGAAGGTGCCAGCCCTGAAAGCTGTTGCTGGTCTTCACCTTCCCTGGGCAGCCTGTTCACAGGCACAACAGCCCTGGGGATCAGTGCTTTCCCAGAGACGGAACATCTCATCGTACCCGTTCTCGGCAGAGCCATTTTCCAAAATGGGAAACGTCCGGCTCCTTCTCCCACAAGGAAGGGGCCAGCCCTGAAAGCTCTTGCTGGTCTTCACCTTCCCTGGGCAGCCTACTCACAGGCACAACAGCCCTGGGGATCAGTGCTTTCCCAGAGACGGAACATCTCCTCGTGCCCGTTCTCGGCAGAGCCGTTTTCTGAAAAGGGAAACGTCCGGCTCCTTCTCCCACAAGGAAGGTGCCAGCCCTGAAAGCTGTTGCTGGTCTTCACCTTCCCTGGGCAGCCTGTTCACAGGCACAACAGCCCTGGGGATCAGTGCTTTCCCAGAGATGAAACATCTCTTCATACCCGTTCTCGGCAGAGCCTTTTTCCGAAAAGGGAAACGTCCGGATCCTTCTCCCACAAGGAAGGGGCCAGCCCTGAAAGCTGTTGCTGGTCTTCACCTTCCCTTGGAAACCTATTCACAGGCACAACAGCCCTGGGGATCAGTGCTTTCCCAGAGACGGAACATGTCTTTGTGGCCGTTCTCGGCAGCGCTTATTTCAGAAATGGGAAAGGTCCGGCTCCTTCTCCAACAAGGAAATGGCCAGCCCTCAAAGCTGTTGCTGGTATTCACGTTCCCTGGGCAGCCTACTCACAGACTCAACAGCCCTGGGGATCAGTGCTTTCCCAGAGACGGAACATGTCTTTGTGGCCGTTCTCGGCAGCGCTTATTTCAGAAATGGGAAAGGTCCGGCTCCTTCTCCAACAAGGAAATGGCCAGCCCTCAAAGCTGTTGCTGGTATTCACGTTCCCTGGGCAGCCTACTCACAGACTCAACAGCCCTGGGGATCAGTGCTTTTCCAGAGACGGAACATCTCATCGTACCCGTTCTCGGCAGAGCCATTTTCCAAAATGGGAAACGTCCGGCTCCTTCTCCCACAAGGAAGGGGCCAGCCCTGAAAGCTGTTGCTGGTCTTCACGTTCCCTGGGCAGCCTACTCACAGGCACAACAGCCCTGGGGATCAGTGCTTTCCCAGAGACGGAATATCTCTTAGTGCCTGATCTTGGCAGAGCCTTTTCCAAAACGCCGAAGGTCCGGCTCCTTCTCCCACAAGGAAGGTGCCAGCCCTGAAAGCTGTTGCTGGTCTTCACCTTCCCTGCACAGCCTAGTCACAGGCACAACAGCCCTGGGGATCAGTGCTTTCTCAGAGACGGAACATCTCATCGTACCCGTTCTCGGCAGAGCGTATTTCTGAAAGGGCAAACGTGTGGATCCTTCTCCCACAAGGAAGGTGCCAGCCCTGAAAGCTGTTGCTGGTCTTCACCTTCCCTGGGCAGCCTATTCACAGGCACAACTGCCCTGGGGATCAGTGCTTTCCCAGAGATGGAACATCTCATCGTGCCCGTTCTCGGCACAGCCTTTTTCCAAAACGGCGAACGTCCGGATCCTTCTCCCACAAGGAAGGTGCCAGCCCTGAAAGCTGTTGCTGATCTTCACCTTCCCTTGGAAACCTAATCACAGGCACAACAGCACTGGGGATCAGTGCTTTCCCAGAGACGGAACATCCAATTGTGGCCGTTCTCGGTAGAGCCATTTTTCCGAAATGGGAAACGTCCGGCTCCTTCTCCCACAAGGAAGGTGCCAGCCCTGAAAGCTGTTGCTGGTCTTCACCTTCCCTTGGAAGCCTACTCACAGGCACAACAGCCCTGGGGATCAGTGCTTTCTCAGAGACGGAACATCTCATCGTACCCGTTCTCGGCAGAGCGTATTTCCGAAAGGGCAAACGTCTGGATCCTTCTCCCACAAGGAAGGTGCCAGCCCTGAAAGCTGTTGCTGATCTTCACCTTCCCTTGGAAAACTAATCACAGGCACAACAGCCCTGGGGATCTGTGCTTTCCCAGAGATGGAACATCTCCTTGTGCCCATTATCGCCAGAGCCATTTTTCCGAAATGGGAAACGTCCGGCTCCTTCTCCCACAAGGAAGGTGCCAGCCCTGAAACCTGTTGCTGGTCTTCACCTTCCCTGGGCAGCCTAGTCACAGGCACAACAGCCCTGGGGATCAGTGCTTTCCCAGAGATGGAACATTTCATCGTATCCGTTCTCAGCAGAGCCATTTTCTGAAAGGGGAAACGTCTGGATCCTTCTCCCACAAGGAAGGGGCCAGCCCTGAAAGCTGTTGCTGGTCTTCACCTTCCCTGGGCAGCCTAGTCACAGGCACAACAGCCCTGGGGATCAGTGCTTTCCCAGAGACGGAATATCTCCTAGTGCCTGATCTTGGCAGAGCCTTTTCCAAAACGCCGAAGGTCCGGCTCCTTCTCCCACAAGGAAGGTGCCAGCCCTGAAAGCTGTTGCTGGTCTTCACCTTCCCTGCACAGCCTACTCACAGGCACAACAGCCCTGGGGATCAGTGCTTTCCCAGAGACGGAACATGTCTTTGTGGCCGTTCTCGGCAGCGCTTATTTCAGAAATGGGAAAGGTCCGGCTCCTTCTCCAACAAGGAAATGGCCAGCCCTCAAAGCTGTTGCTGGTATTCACGTTCCCTGGGCAGCCTACTCACAGACTCAACAGCCCTGGGGATCAGTGCTTTCCCAGAGACGGAACATGTCTTTGTGGCCGTTCTCGGCAGCGCTTATTTCAGAAATGGGAAAGGTCCGGCTCCTTCTCCAACAAGGAAATGGCCAGCCCTCAAAGCTGTTGCTGGTATTCACGTTCCCTGGGCAGCCTACTCACAGACTCAACAGCCCTGGGGATCAGTGCTTTCCCAGAGACGGAACATCTCATCGTACCCGTTCTCGACAGAGCCATTTTCCAAAATGGGAAACGTCCGGCTCCTTCTCCCACAAGGAAGGGGCCAGCCCTGAAAGCTGTTGCTGGTCTTCACGTTCCCAGGGCAGCCTACTCACAGGCACAACAGCCCTGGGGATCAGTGCTTTCCCAGAGACGGAATATCTCCTAGTGCCTGATCTTGGCAGAGCCTTTTCCAAAACGCCGAAGGTCCGGCTCCTTCTCCCACAAGGAAGGTGCCAGCCCTGAAAGCTGTTGCTGGTCTTCACCTTCCCTGCACAGCCTACTCACAGGCACAACAGCCCTGGGGATCAGTGCTTTCCCAGAGACGGAACATCTCCTCGTGCCCGTTCTTGGCTGAGCCATTTTCCAAAACGGCGAACGTCCGGCTCCTTCTCCCACAAGGAAGGTGCCAGCCCTGAAAGCTGTTGCTGGTCTTCACCTTCCCTTGGAAGCCTAGTCACAGGCACAACAGCCCTGGGGATCAGTGCTTTCCCAGAGACGGAACATCTCCTCGTGCCCGTTCTCGGCAGAGCCGTTTTCTGAAAAGGGAAACGTCCGGCTCCTTCTCCCACAAGGAAGGTGCCAGCCCTGAAAGCTGTTGCTGGTCTTCACCTTCCCTGGACAGCCTGTTCACAGGCACAACAGCCCTGGGGATCAGTGCTTTCCCAGAGACGGAACATCTCATCGTACCCGTTCTCGGCAGAGCCATTTTCCAAAATGGGAAACGTCCGGCTCCTTCTCCCACAAGGAAGGGGCCAGCCCTGAAAGCTGTTGCTGGTCTTCACCTTCCCTGGGCAGCCTACTCACAGGCACAACAGCCCTGGGGATCAGTGCTTTCCCAGAGACGGAACATCTCCTCGTGCCCGTTCTTGGCTGAGCCATTTTCCAAAACGGCGAACGTCCGGCTCCTTCTCCCACAAGGAAGGTGCCAGCCCTGAAAGCTGTTGCTGGTCTTCACCTTCCCTACACAGCCTACTCACAGGCACAACTGCCCTGGGGATCAGTGCTTTCCCAGAGATGGAACATCTCATCGTGCCCGTTCTCGGCACAGCCTTTTTCCAAAACGGCGAACGTCCGGATCCTTCTCCCACAAGGAAGGTGCCAGCCCTGAAAGCTGTTGCTGATCTTCACCTTCCCTTGGAAACCTAATCACAGGCACAACAGCCCTGGGGATCAGTGCTTTCCCAGAGACGGAACATCCAATTGTGGCCGTTCTCGGTAGAGCCATTTTTCCGAAATGTGAAACGTCCGGCTCCTTCTCCCACAAGGAAGGTGCCAGCCCTGAAAGCTGTTGCTGGTCTTCACCTTCCCTTGGAAGCCTACTCACAGGCACAACAGCCCTGGGGATCAGTGCTTTCTCAGAGACGGAACATTTCATCGTATCCGTTCTCAGCAGAGCCATTTTCTGAAAGGGGAAACGTCCGGATCCTTCTCCCACAAGGAAGGGGCCAGCCCTGAAAGCTGTTGCTAGTCTTCACCTTCCCTGGGCAGCCTAGTCACAGGCACAACAGCCCTGGGGATCAGTGCTTTCCCAGAGACGGAATATCTCCTAGTGCCTGATCTTGGCAGAGCCTTTTCCAAAACGGCGAACGTCCGGCTCCTTCTCCCACAAGGAAGGTGCCAGCCCTGAAAGCTGTTGCTGGTCTTCACCTTCCCTTGGAAGCCTAGTCACAGGCACAACAGCCCTGGGGATCAGTGCTTTCCCAGAGACGGAACATCTCCTCGTGCCCGTTCTCGGCAGAGCCGTTTTCTGAAAAGGGAAACGTCCGGCTCCTTCTCCCACAAGGAAGTGCCAGCCCTGAAAGCTTTTGCTGGTCTTCACCTTCCCTGGGCAACCTATTCACAGGCACAACAGCCCTGGGGATCAGTGCTTTCCCAGAGACGGAACATCCAATTGTGGCCGTTCTCGGCAGAGCCATTTTTCCGAAATGGGAAACGTCCGGCTCATTCTCCCACAAGGAAGGTGCCAGCCCTGAAAGCTGTTGCTGGTCTTCACCTTCCCTACACAGGCTACTCACAGGCACAACAGCCCTGGGGATCAGTGCTTTCTCAGAGACGGAACATCTCATCGTACCCGTTCTCGGCAGAGCGTATTTCTGAAAGGGCAAACGTGTGGATCCTTCTCCCACAAGGAAGGTGCCAGCCCTGAAAGCTGTTGCTGGTCTTCACCTTCCCTGGGCAGCCTATTCACAGGCACAACTGCCCTGGGGATCAGTGCTTTCCCAGAGATGGAACATCTCATCGTGCCCGTTCTCGGCACAGCCTTTTTCCAAAACGGCGAACGTCCGGATCCTTCTCCCACAAGGAAGGTGCCAGCCCTGAAAGCTGTTGCTGATCTTCACCTTCCCTTGGAAACCTAATCACAGGCACAACAGCACTGGGGATCAGTGCTTTCCCAGAGACGGAACATCCAATTGTGGCCGTTCTCGGTAGAGCCATTTTTCCGAAATGGGAAACGTCCGGCTCCTTCTCCCACAAGGAAGGTGCCAGCCCTGAAAGCTGTTGCTGGTCTTCACCTTCCCTTGGAAGCCTACTCACAGGCACAACAGCCCTGGGGATCAGTGCTTTCTCAGAGACGGAACATCTCATCGTACCCGTTCTCGGCAGAGCGTATTTCCGAAAGGGCAAACGTCTGGATCCTTCTCCCACAAGGAAGGTGCCAGCCCTGAAAGCTGTTGCTGATCTTCACCTTCCCTTGGAAAACTAATCACAGGCACAACAGCCCTGGGGATCTGTGCTTTCCCAGAGACGGAACATCTCCTTGTGCCCATTCTCGCCAGAGCCATTTTTCCGAAATGGGAAACGTCCGGCTCCTTCTCCCACAAGGAAGGTGCCAGCCCTGAAACCTGTTGCTGGTCTTCACCTTCCCTGGGCAGCCTAGTCACAGGCACAACAGCCCTGGGGATCAGTGCTTTCCCAGAGATGGAACATTTCATCGTATCCGTTCTCAGCAGAGCCATTTTCTGAAAGGGGAAACGTCTGGATCCTTCTCCCACAAGGAAGGGGCCAGCCCTGAAAGCTGTTGCTGGTCTTCACCTTCCCTGGGCAGCCTAGTCACAGGCACAACAGCCCTGGGGATCAGTGCTTTCCCAGAGACGGAATATCTCCTAGTGCCTGATCTTGGCAGAGCCTTTTCCAAAACGCCGAAGGTCCGGCTCCTTCTCCCACAAGGAAGGTGCCAGCCCTGAAAGCTGTTGCTGGTCTTCACCTTCCCTGGGCAGCCTACTCACAGGCACAACAGCCCTGGGGATCAGTGCTTTCCCAGAGATGAAACATCTCTTCATACCCGTTCTCGGCAGAGCCTTTTTCCGAAAAGGGAAACGTCCGGATCCTTCTCCCACAAGGAACGGGCCAGCCCTGAAAGCTGTTGCTGGTCTTCACCTTCCCTTGGAAACCTATTCACAGGCACAACAGCCCTGGGGATCAGTGCTTTCCCAGAGACGGAACATGTCTTTGTGGCCGTTCTCGGCAGCGCTTATTTCAGAAATGGGAAAGGTCCGGCTCCTTCTCCAACACGGAAATGGCCAGCCCTCAAAGCTGTTGCTGGTATTCACGTTCCCTGGGCAGCCTACTCACAGACTCAACAGCCCTGGGGATCAGTGCTTTCCCAGAGACGGAACATGTCTTTGTGGCCGTTCTCGGCAGCGCTTATTTCAGAAATGGGAAAGGTCCGGCTCCTTCTCCAACAAGGAAATGGCCAGCCCTCAAAGCTGTTGCTGGTATTCACGTTCCCTGGGCAGCCTACTCACAGACTCAACAGCCCTGGGGATCAGTGCTTTCCCAGAGACGGAACATCTCATCGTACCCGTTCTCGACAGAGCCATTTTCCAAAATGGGAAACGTCCGGCTCCTTCTCCCACAAGGAAGGGGCCAGCCCTGAAAGCTGTTGCTGGTCTTCACGTTCCCTGGGCAGCCTACTCACAGGCACAACAGCCCTGGGGATCAGTGCTTTCCCAGAGACGGAATATCTCCTAGTGCCTGATCTTGGCAGAGCCTTTTCCAAAACGCCGAAGGTCCGGCTCCTTCTCCCACAAGGAAGGTGCCAGCCCTGAAAGCTGTTGCTGGTCTTCACCTTCCCTGCACAGCCTACTCACAGGCACAACAGCCCTGGGGATCAGTGCTTTCCCAGAGACGGAACATCTCCTCGTGCCCGTTCTTGGCTGAGCCATTTTCCAAAACGGCGAACGTCCGGCTCCTTCTCCCACAAGGAAGGTGCCAGCCCTGAAAGCTGTTGCTGGTCTTCACCTTCCCTTGGAAGCCTAGTCACAGGCACAACAGCCCTGGGGATCAGTGCTTTCCCAGAGACGGAACATCTCCTCGTGCCCGTTCTCGGCAGAGCCGTTTTCTGAAAAGGGAAACGTCCGGCTCCTTCTCCCACAAGGAAGGTGCCAGCCCTGAAAGCTGTTGCTGGTCTTCACCTTCCCTGGACAGCCTACTCACAGGCACAACAGCCCTGGGGATCAGTGCTTTCCCAGAGACGGAACATCTCATCGTACCCGTTCTCGGCAGAGCCATTTTCCAAAATGGGAAACGTCCGGCTCCTTCTCCCACAAGGAAGGGGCCAGCCCTGAAAGCTCTTGCTGGTCTTCACCTTCCCTGGGCAGCCTACTCACAGGCACAACAGCCCTGGGGATCAGTGCTTTCCCAGAGACGGAACATCTCCTCGTGCCCGTTCTCGGCAGAGCCGTTTTCTGAAAAGGGAAACGTCCGGCTCCTTCTCCCACAAGGAAGGTGCCAGCCCTGAAAGCTGTTGCTGGTCTTCACCTTCCCTGGGCAGCCTGTTCACAGGCACAACAGCCCTGGGGATCAGTGCTTTCCCAGAGATGAAACATCTCTTCATACCCGTTCTCGGCAGAGCCTTTTTCCGAAAAGGGAAACGTCCGGCTCCTTCTCCCACAAGGAAGGGGCCAGCCCTGAAAGCTGTTGCTGGTCTTCACCTTCCCTTGGAAGCCTAGTCACAGGCACAACAGCCCTGGGGATCAGTGCTTTCCCAGAGACGGAACATGTCTTTGTGGCCGTTCTCGGCAGCGCTTATTTCAGAAATGGGAAAGGTCCGGCTCCTTCTCCAACAAGGAAATGGCCGGCCGCCAAAGCTGTTGCTGGTATTCACGTTCCCTGGGCAGCCTACTCACAGACTCAACAGCCCTGGGGATCAGTGCTTTCCCAGAGACGGAACATCTCATCGTACCCGTTCTCGGCAGAGCCATTTTCCAAAATGGGAAACGTCCGGCTCCTTCTCCCACAAGGAAGGTGCCAGCCCTGAAAGCTGTTGCTGGTCTTCACCTTCCCTGCACAGCCTACTCACAGGCACAACAGCCCTGGGGATCAGTGCTTTCCCAGAGACGGAACATCTCCTCGTGCCCGTTCTTGGCTGAGCCATTTTCCAAAACGGCGAACGTCCGGCTCCTTCTCCCACAAGGAAGGTGCCAGCCCTGAAAGCTGTTGCTGGTCTTCACCTTCCCTACACAGCCTACTCACAGGCACAACTGCCCTGGGGATCAGTGCTTTCCCAGAGATGGAACATCTCATCGTGCCCGTTCTCGGCACAGCCTTTTTCCAAAACGGCGAACGTCCGGATACTTCTCCCACAAGGAAGGTGCCAGCCCTGAAAGCTGTTGCTGATCTTCACCTTCCCTTGGAAACCTAATCACAGGCACAACAGCCCTGGGGATCAGTGCTTTCCCAGAGACGGAACATCCAATTGTGGCCGTTCTCGGTAGAGCCATTTTTCCGAAATGTGAAACGTCCGGCTCCTTCTCCCACAAGGAAGGTGCCAGCCCTGAAAGCTGTTGCTGGTCTTCACCTTCCCTTGGAAGCCTACTCACAGGCACAACAGCCCTGGGGATCAGTGCTTTCTCAGAGACGGAACATTTCATCGTATCCGTTCTCAGCAGAGCCATTTTCTGAAAGGGGAAACGTCCGGATCCTTCTCCCACAAGGAAGGGGCCAGCCCTGAAAGCTGTTGCTGGTCTTCACCTTCCCTGGGCAGCCTAGTCACAGGCACAACAGCCCTGGGGATCAGTGCTTTCCCAGAGACGGAATATCTCCTAGTGCCTGATCTTGGCAGAGCCTTTTCCAAAACGGCGAACGTCCGGCTCCTTCTCCCACAAGGAACGGGCCAGCCCTGAAAGCTGTTGCTGGTCTTCACCTTCCCTTGGAAGCCTAGTCACAGGCACAACAGCCCTGGGGATCAGTGCTTTCCCAGAGACGGAACATCTCCTCGTGCCCGTTCTCGGCAGAGCCGTTTTCTGAAAAGGGAAACGTCCGGCTCCTTCTCCCACAAGGAAGTGCCAGCCCTGAAAGCTTTTGCTGGTCTTCACCTGCCCTGGGCAACCTATTCACAGGCACAACAGCCCTGGGGATCAGTGCTTTCCCAGAGACGGAACATCCAATTGTGGCCGTTCTCGGCAGAGCCATTTTTCCGAAATGGGAAACGTCCGGCTCCTTCTCCCACAAGGAAGGTGCCAGCCCTGAAAGCTGTTGCTGGTCTTCACCTTCCCTACACAGGCTACTCACAGGCACAACAGCCCTGGGGATCAGTGCTTTCTCAGAGACGGAACATCTCATCGTACCCGTTCTCGGCAGAGCGTATTTCTGAAAGGGCAAACGTGTGGATCCTTCTCCCACAAGGAAGGTGCCAGCCCTGAAAGCTGTTGCTGGTCTTCACCTTCCCTGGGCAGCCTATTCACAGGCACAACTGCCCTGGGGATCAGTGCTTTCCCAGAGATGGAACATCTCATCGTGCCCGTTCTCGGCACAGCCTTTTTCCAAAACGGCGAACGTCCGGATCCTTCTCCCACAAGGAAGGTGCCAGCCCTGAAAGCTGTTGCTGATCTTCACCTTCCCTTGGAAACCTAATCACAGGCACAACAGCACTGGGGATCAGTGCTTTCCCAGAGACGGAACATCCAATTGTGGCCGTTCTCGGTAGAGCCATTTTTCCGAAATGGGAAACGTCCGGCTCCTTCTCCCACAAGGAAGGTGCCAGCCCTGAAAGCTGTTGCTGGTCTTCACCTTCCCTTGGAAGCCTACTCACAGGCACAACAGCCCTGGGGATCAGTGCTTTCTCAGAGACGGAACATCTCATCGTACCCGTTCTCGGCAGAGCGTATTTCCGAAAGGGCAAACGTCTGGATCCTTCTCCCACAAGGAAGGTGCCAGCCCTGAAAGCTGTTGCTGATCTTCACCTTCCCTTGGAAAACTAATCACAGGCACAACAGCCCTGGGGATCTGTGCTTTCCCAGAGACGGAACATCTCCTTGTGCCCATTCTCGCCAGAGCCATTTTTCCGAAATGGGAAACGTCCGGCTCCTTCTCCCACAAGGAAGGTGCCAGCCCTGAAACCTGTTGCTGGTCTTCACCTTCCCTGGGCAGCCTAGTCACAGGCACAACAGCCCTGGGGATCAGTGCTTTCCCAGAGATGGAACATTTCATCGTATCCGTTCTCAGCAGAGCCATTTTCTGAAAGGGGAAACGTCTGGATCCTTCTCCCACAAGGAAGGGGCCAGCCCTGAAAGCTGTTGCTGGTCTTCACCTTCCCTGGGCAGCCTAGTCACAGGCACAACAGCCCTGGGGATCAGTGCTTTCCCAGAGACGGAATATCTCCTAGTGCCTGATCTTGGCAGAGCCTTTTCCAAAACGCCGAAGGTCCGGCTCCTTCTCCCACAAGGAAGGTGCCAGCCCTGAAAGCTGTTGCTGGTCTTCACCTTCCCTGGGCAGCCTACTCACAGGCACAACAGCCCTGGGGATCAGTGCTTTCCCAGAGATGAAACATCTCTTCATACCCGTTCTCGGCAGAGCCTTTTTCCGAAAAGGGAAACGTCCGGATCCTTCTCCCACAAGGAACGGGCCAGCCCTGAAAGCTGTTGCTGGTCTTCACCTTCCCTTGGAAACCTATTCACAGGCACAACAGCCCTGGGGATCAGTGCTTTCCCAGAGACGGAACATGTCTTTGTGGCCGTTCTCGGCAGCGCTTATTTCAGAAATGGGAAAGGTCCGGCTCCTTCTCCAACACGGAAATGGCCAGCCCTCAAAGCTGTTGCTGGTATTCACGTTCCCTGGGCAGCCTACTCACAGACTCAACAGCCCTGGGGATCAGTGCTTTCCCAGAGACGGAACATGTCTTTGTGGCCGTTCTCGGCAGCGCTTATTTCAGAAATGGGAAAGGTCCGGCTCCTTCTCCAACAAGGAAATGGCCAGCCCTCAAAGCTGTTGCTGGTATTCACGTTCCCTGGGCAGCCTACTCACAGACTCAACAGCCCTGGGGATCAGTGCTTTCCCAGAGACGGAACATCTCATCGTACCCGTTCTCGACAGAGCCATTTTCCAAAATGGGAAACGTCCGGCTCCTTCTCCCACAAGGAAGGGGCCAGCCCTGAAAGCTGTTGCTGGTCTTCACGTTCCCTGGGCAGCCTACTCACAGGCACAACAGCCCTGGGGATCAGTGCTTTCCCAGAGACGGAATATCTCCTAGTGCCTGATCTTGGCAGAGCCTTTTCCAAAACGCCGAAGGTCCGGCTCCTTCTCCCACAAGGAAGGTGCCAGCCCTGAAAGCTGTTGCTGGTCTTCACCTTCCCTGCACAGCCTACTCACAGGCACAACAGCCCTGGGGATCAGTGCTTTCCCAGAGACGGAACATCTCCTCGTGCCCGTTCTTGGCTGAGCCATTTTCCAAAACGGCGAACGTCCGGCTCCTTCTCCCACAAGGAAGGTGCCAGCCCTGAAAGCTGTTGCTGGTCTTCACCTTCCCTTGGAAGCCTAGTCACAGGCACAACAGCCCTGGGGATCAGTGCTTTCCCAGAGACGGAACATCTCCTCGTGCCCGTTCTCGGCAGAGCCGTTTTCTGAAAAGGGAAACGTCCGGCTCCTTCTCCCACAAGGAAGGTGCCAGCCCTGAAAGCTGTTGCTGGTCTTCACCTTCCCTGGACAGCCTGTTCACAGGCACAACAGCCCTGGGGATCAGTGCTTTCCCAGAGACGGAACATCTCATCGTACCCGTTCTCGGCAGAGCCATTTTCCAAAATGGGAAACGTCCGGCTCCTTCTCCCACAAGGAAGGGGCCAGCCCTGAAAGCTCTTGCTGGTCTTCACCTTCCCTGGGCAGCCTACTCACAGGCACAACAGCCCTGGGGATCAGTGCTTTCCCAGAGACGGAACATCTCCTCGTGCCCGTTCTCGGCAGAGCCGTTTTCTGAAAAGGGAAACGTCCGGCTCCTTCTCCCACAAGGAAGGTGCCAGCCCTGAAAGCTGTTGCTGGTCTTCACCTTCCCTGGGCAGCCTGTTCACAGGCACAACAGCCCTGGGGATCAGTGCTTTCCCAGAGATGAAACATCTCTTCATACCCGTTCTCGGCAGAGCCTTTTTCCGAAAAGGGAAACGTCCGGCTCCTTCTCCCACAAGGAAGGGGCCAGCCCTGAAAGCTGTTGCTGGTCTTCACCTTCCCTTGGAAGCCTAGTCACAGGCACAACAGCCCTGGGGATCAGTGCTTTCCCAGAGACGGAACATGTCTTTGTGGCCGTTCTCGGCAGCGCTTATTTCAGAAATGGGAAAGGTCCGGCTCCTTCTCCAACAAGGAAATGGCCGGCCGCCAAAGCTGTTGCTGGTATTCACGTTCCCTGGGCAGCCTACTCACAGACTCAACAGCCCTGGGGATCAGTGCTTTCCCAGAGACGGAACATCTCATCGTACCCGTTCTCGGCAGAGCCATTTTCCAAAATGGGAAACGTCCGGCTCCTTCTCCCACAAGGAAGGTGCCAGCCCTGAAAGCTGTTGCTGGTCTTCACCTTCCCTGCACAGCCTACTCACAGGCACAACAGCCCTGGGGATCAGTGCTTTCCCAGAGACGGAACATCTCCTCGTGCCCGTTCTTGGCTGAGCCATTTTCCAAAACGGCGAACGTCCGGCTCCTTCTCCCACAAGGAAGGTGCCAGCCCTGAAAGCTGTTGCTGGTCTTCACCTTCCCTACACAGCCTACTCACAGGCACAACTGCCCTGGGGATCAGTGCTTTCCCAGAGATGGAACATCTCATCGTGCCCGTTCTCGGCACAGCCTTTTTCCAAAACGGCGAACGTCCGGATCCTTCTCCCACAAGGAAGGTGCCAGCCCTGAAAGCTGTTGCTGATCTTCACCTTCCCTTGGAAACCTAATCACAGGCACAACAGCCCTGGGGATCAGTGCTTTCCCAGAGACGGAACATCCAATTGTGGCCGTTCTCGGTAGAGCCATTTTTCCGAAATGGGAAACGTCCGGCTCCTTCTCCCACAAGGAAGGTGCCAGCCCTGAAAGCTGTTGCTGGTCTTCACCTTCCCTTGGAAGCCTAGTCACAGGCACAACAGCCCTGGGGATCAGTGCTTTCTCAGAGACGGAACATTTCATCGTATCCGTTCTCAGCAGAGCCATTTTCTGAAAGGGGAAACGTCCGGATCCTTCTCCCACAAGGAAGGGGCCAGCCCTGAAAGCTGTTGCTAGTCTTCACCTTCCCTGGGCAGCCTAGTCACAGGCACAACAGCCCTGGGGATCAGTGCTTTCCCAGAGACGGAATATCTCCTAGTGCCTGATCTTGGCAGAGCCTTTTCCAAAACGGCGAACGTCCGGCTCCTTCTCCCACAAGGAAGGTGCCAGCCCTGAAAGCTGTTGCTGGTCTTCACCTTCCCTTGGAAGCCTAGTCACAGGCACAACAGCCCTGGGGATCAGTGCTTTCCCAGAGACGGAACATCTCCTCGTGCCCGTTCTCGGCAGAGCCGTTTTCTGAAAAGGGAAACGTCCGGCTCCTTCTCCCACAAGGAAGTGCCAGCCCTGAAAGCTTTTGCTGGTCTTCACCTGCCCTGGGCAACCTATTCACAGGCACAACAGCCCTGGGGATCAGTGCTTTCCCAGAGACGGAACATCCAATTGTGGCCGTTCTCGGCAGAGCCATTTTTCCGAAATGGGAAACGTCCGGCTCATTCTCCCACAAGGAAGGTGCCAGCCCTGAAAGCTGTTGCTGGTCTTCACCTTCCCTACACAGGCTACTCACAGGCACAACAGCCCTGGGGATCAGTGCTTTCTCAGAGACGGAACATCTCATCGTACCCGTTCTCGGCAGAGCGTATTTCTGAAAGGGCAAACGTGTGGATCCTTCTCCCACAAGGAAGGTGCCAGCCCTGAAAGCTGTTGCTGGTCTTCACCTTCCCTACACAGGCTACTCACAGGCACAACAGCCCTGGGGATCAGTGCTTTCTCAGAGACGGAACATCTCATCGTACCCGTTCTCGGCAGAGCGTATTTCTGAAAGGGCAAACGTGTGGATCCTTCTCCCACAAGGAAGGTGCCAGCCCTGAAAGCTGTTGCTGGTCTTCACCTTCCCTGGGCAGCCTATTCACAGGCACAACTGCCCTGGGGATCAGTGCTTTCCCAGAGATGGAACATCTCATCGTGCCCGTTCTCGGCACAGCCTTTTTCCAAAACGGCGAACGTCCGGATCCTTCTCCCACAAGGAAGGTGCCAGCCCTGAAAGCTGTTGCTGATCTTCACCTTCCCTTGGAAACCTAATCACAGGCACAACAGCACTGGGGATCAGTGCTTTCCCAGAGACGGAACATCCAATTGTGGCCGTTCTCGGTAGAGCCATTTTTCCGAAATGGGAAACGTCCGGCTCCTTCTCCCACAAGGAAGGTGCCAGCCCTGAAAGCTGTTGCTGATCTTCACCTTCCCTTGGAAAACTAATCACAGGCACAACAGCCCTGGGGATCTGTGCTTTCCCAGAGACGGAACATCTCCTTGTGCCCATTCTCGCCAGAGCCATTTTTCCGAAATGGGAAACGTCCGGCTCCTTCTCCCACAAGGAAGGTGCCAGCCCTGAAACCTGTTGCTGGTCTTCACCTTCCCTGGGCAGCCTAGTCACAGGCACAACAGCCCTGGGGATCAGTGCTTTCCCAGAGATGGAACATTTCATCGTAGCCGTTCTCAGCAGAGCCATTTTCTGAAAGGGGAAACGTCTGGATCCTTCTCCCACAAGGAAGGGGCCAGCCCTGAAAGCTGTTGCTGGTCTTCACCTTCCCTGGGCAGCCTAGTCACAGGCACAACAGCCCTGGGGATCAGTGCTTTCCCAGAGACGGAATATCTCCTAGTGCCTGATCTTGGCAGAGCCTTTTCCAAAACGCCGAAGGTCCGGCTCCTTCTCCCACAAGGAAGGTGCCAGCCCTGAAAGCTGTTGCTGGTCTTCACCTTCCCTGCGCAGCCTACTCACAGGCACAACAGCCCTGGGGATCAGTGCTTTCCCAGAGATGGAACATCTCCTCGTGCCCGTTCTTGGCTGTGCCATTTTCCAAAACGGCGAACGTCCGGCTCCTTCTCCCACAAGGAAGGTGCCAGCCCTGAAAGCTGTTGCTGATCTTCACCTTCCCTTGGCAGCCTAGTCACAGGCACAACAGCCCTGGGGATCAGTGCTTTCCCAGAGACAGAACATCTCCTCGTGCCCGTTCTCGGCAGAGCCATTTTCTTAAACGGCAAACGTCCGGATCCTTCTCCCACAAGGAAGGGGCCAGCCCTGAAAGCTGTTGCTGGTCTTCACCTTCCCTTGGAAGCCTAGTCACAGGCACAACAGCCCTGGGGATCAGTGCTTTCCCAGAGACGGAACATCTCCTCGTGCCCGTTCTCGGCAGAGCCGTTTTCTGAAAAGGGAAACGTCCGGCTCCTTCTCCCACAAGGAAGGTGCCAGCCCTGAAAGCTGTTGCTGGTCTTCACCTTCCCTGGGCAGCCTGTTCACAGGCACAACAGCCCTGGGGATCAGTGCTTTCCCAGAGACGGAACATCTCATCGTACCCGTTCTCGGCAGAGCCATTTTCCAAAATGGGAAACGTCCGGCTCCTTCTCCCACAAGGAAGGGGCCAGCCCTGAAAGCTCTTGCTGGTCTTCACCTTCCCTGGGCAGCCTACTCACAGGCACAACAGCCCTGGGGATCAGTGCTTTCCCAGAGACGGAACATCTCCTCGTGCCCGTTCTCGGCAGAGCCGTTTTCTGAAAAGGGAAACGTCCGGCTCCTTCTCCCACAAGGAAGGTGCCAGCCCTGAAAGCTGTTGCTGGTCTTCACCTTCCCTGGGCAGCCTGTTCACAGGCACAACAGCCCTGGGGATCAGTGCTTTCCCAGAGATGAAACATCTCTTCATACCCGTTCTCGGCAGAGCCTTTTTCCGAAAAGGGAAACGTCCGGATCCTTCTCCCACAAGGAAGGGGCCAGCCCTGAAAGCTGTTGCTGGTCTTCACCTTCCCTTGGAAACCTATTCACAGGCACAACAGCCCTGGGGATCAGTGCTTTCCCAGAGACGGAACATGTCTTTGTGGCCGTTCTCGGCAGCGCTTATTTCAGAAATGGGAAAGGTCCGGCTCCTTCTCCAACAAGGAAATGGCCAGCCCTCAAAGCTGTTGCTGGTATTCACGTTCCCTGGGCAGCCTACTCACAGACTCAACAGCCCTGGGGATCAGTGCTTTCCCAGAGACGGAACATGTCTTTGTGGCCGTTCTCGGCAGCGCTTATTTCAGAAATGGGAAAGGTCCGGCTCCTTCTCCAACAAGGAAATGGCCAGCCCTCAAAGCTGTTGCTGGTATTCACGTTCCCTGGGCAGCCTACTCACAGACTCAACAGCCCTGGGGATCAGTGCTTTTCCAGAGACGGAACATCTCATCGTACCCGTTCTCGGCAGAGCCATTTTCCAAAATGGGAAACGTCCGGCTCCTTCTCCCACAAGGAAGGGGCCAGCCCTGAAAGCTGTTGCTGGTCTTCACGTTCCCTGGGCAGCCTACTCACAGGCACAACAGCCCTGGGGATCAGTGCTTTCCCAGAGACGGAATATCTCTTAGTGCCTGATCTTGGCAGAGCCTTTTCCAAAACGCCGAAGGTCCGGCTCCTTCTCCCACAAGGAAGGTGCCAGCCCTGAAAGCTGTTGCTGGTCTTCACCTTCCCTGCACAGCCTAGTCACAGGCACAACAGCCCTGGGGATCAGTGCTTTCTCAGAGACGGAACATCTCATCGTACCCGTTCTCGCAGAGCGTATTTCTGAAAGGGCAAACGTGTGGATCCTTCTCCCACAAGGAAGGTGCCAGCCCTGAAAGCTGTTGCTGGTCTTCACCTTCCCTGGGCAGCCTATTCACAGGCACAACTGCCCTGGGGATCAGTGCTTTCCCAGAGATGGAACATCTCATCGTGCCCGTTCTCGGCACAGCCTTTTTCCAAAACGGCGAACGTCCGGATCCTTCTCCCACAAGGAAGGTGCCAGCCCTGAAAGCTGTTGCTGATCTTCACCTTCCCTTGGAAACCTAATCACAGGCACAACAGCACTGGGGATCAGTGCTTTCCCAGAGACGGAACATCCAATTGTGGCCGTTCTCGGTAGAGCCATTTTTCCGAAATGGGAAACGTCCGGCTCCTTCTCCCACAAGGAAGGTGCCAGCCCTGAAAGCTGTTGCTGGTCTTCACCTTCCCTTGGAAGCCTACTCACAGGCACAACAGCCCTGGGGATCAGTGCTTTCTCAGAGACGGAACATCTCATCGTACCCGTTCTCGGCAGAGCGTATTTCCGAAAGGGCAAACGTCTGGATCCTTCTCCCACAAGGAAGGTGCCAGCCCTGAAAGCTGTTGCTGATCTTCACCTTCCCTTGGAAAACTAATCACAGGCACAACAGCCCTGGGGATCTGTGCTTTCCCAGAGATGGAACATCTCCTTGTGCCCATTCTCGCCAGAGCCATTTTTCCGAAATGGGAAACGTCCGGCTCCTTCTCCCACAAGGAAGGTGCCAGCCCTGAAACCTGTTGCTGGTCTTCACCTTCCCTGGGCAGCCTAGTCACAGGCACAACAGCCCTGGGGATCAGTGCTTTCCCAGAGATGGAACATTTCATCGTATCCGTTCTCAGCAGAGCCATTTTCTGAAAGGGGAAACGTCTGGATCCTTCTCCCACAAGGAAGGGGCCAGCCCTGAAAGCTGTTGCTGGTCTTCACCTTCCCTGGGCAGCCTAGTCACAGGCACAACAGCCCTGGGGATCAGTGCTTTCCCAGAGACGGAATATCTCCTAGTGCCTGATCTTGGCAGAGCCTTTTCCAAAACGCCGAAGGTCCGGCTCCTTCTCCCACAAGGAAGGTGCCAGCCCTGAAAGCTGTTGCTGGTCTTCACCTTCCCTGCACAGCCTACTCACAGGCACAACAGCCCTGGGGATCAGTGCTTTCCCAGAGACGGAACATGTCTTTGTGGCCGTTCTCGGCAGCGCTTATTTCAGAAATGGGAAAGGTCCGGCTCCTTCTCCAACAAGGAAATGGCCAGCCCTCAAAGCTGTTGCTGGTATTCACGTTCCCTGGGCAGCCTACTCACAGACTCAACAGCCCTGGGGATCAGTGCTTTCCCAGAGACGGAACATGTCTTTGTGGCCGTTCTCGGCAGCGCTTATTTCAGAAATGGGAAAGGTCCGGCTCCTTCTCCAACAAGGAAATGGCCAGCCCTCAAAGCTGTTGCTGGTATTCACGTTCCCTGGGCAGCCTACTCACAGACTCAACAGCCCTGGGGATCAGTGCTTTCCCAGAGACGGAACATCTCATCGTACCCGTTCTCGACAGAGCCATTTTCCAAAATGGGAAACGTCCGGCTCCTTCTCCCACAAGGAAGGGGCCAGCCCTGAAAGCTGTTGCTGGTCTTCACGTTCCCAGGGCAGCCTACTCACAGGCACAACAGCCCTGGGGATCAGTGCTTTCCCAGAGACGGAATATCTCCTAGTGCCTGATCTTGGCAGAGCCTTTTCCAAAACGCCGAAGGTCCGGCTCCTTCTCCCACAAGGAAGGTGCCAGCCCTGAAAGCTGTTGCTGGTCTTCACCTTCCCTGCACAGCCTACTCACAGGCACAACAGCCCTGGGGATCAGTGCTTTCCCAGAGACGGAACATCTCCTCGTGCCCGTTCTTGGCTGAGCCATTTTCCAAAACGGCGAACGTCCGGCTCCTTCTCCCACAAGGAAGGTGCCAGCCCTGAAAGCTGTTGCTGGTCTTCACCTTCCCTTGGAAGCCTAGTCACAGGCACAACAGCCCTGGGGATCAGTGCTTTCCCAGAGACGGAACATCTCCTCGTGCCCGTTCTCGGCAGAGCCGTTTTCTGAAAAGGGAAACGTCCGGCTCCTTCTCCCACAAGGAAGGTGCCAGCCCTGAAAGCTGTTGCTGGTCTTCACCTTCCCTGGACAGCCTGTTCACAGGCACAACAGCCCTGGGGATCAGTGCTTTCCCAGAGACGGAACATCTCATCGTACCCGTTCTCGGCAGAGCCATTTTCCAAAATGGGAAACGTCCGGCTCCTTCTCCCACAAGGAAGGGGCCAGCCCTGAAAGCTGTTGCTGGTCTTCACCTTCCCTGGGCAGCCTACTCACAGGCACAACAGCCCTGGGGATCAGTGCTTTCCCAGAGACGGAACATCTCCTCGTGCCCGTTCTTGGCTGAGCCATTTTCCAATACGGCGAACGTCCGGCTCCTTCTCCCACAAGGAAGGTGCCAGCCCTGAAAGCTGTTGCTGGTCTTCACCTTCCCTACACAGCCTACTCACAGGCACAACTGCCCTGGGGATCAGTGCTTTCCCAGAGATGGAACATCTCATCGTGCCCGTTCTCGGCACAGCCTTTTTCCAAAACGGCGAACGTCCGGATCCTTCTCCCACAAGGAAGGTGCCAGCCCTGAAAGCTGTTGCTGATCTTCACCTTCCCTTGGAAACCTAATCACAGGCACAACAGCCCTGGGGATCAGTGCTTTCCCAGAGACGGAACATCCAATTGTGGCCGTTCTCGGTAGAGCCATTTTTCCGAAATGTGAAACGTCCGGCTCCTTCTCCCACAAGGAAGGTGCCAGCCCTGAAAGCTGTTGCTGGTCTTCACCTTCCCTTGGAAGCCTACTCACAGGCACAACAGCCCTGGGGATCAGTGCTTTCTCAGAGACGGAACATTTCATCGTATCCGTTCTCAGCAGAGCCATTTTCTGAAAGGGGAAACGTCCGGATCCTTCTCCCACAAGGAAGGGGCCAGCCCTGAAAGCTGTTGCTAGTCTTCACCTTCCCTGGGCAGCCTAGTCACAGGCACAACAGCCCTGGGGATCAGTGCTTTCCCAGAGACGGAATATCTCCTAGTGCCTGATCTTGGCAGAGCCTTTTCCAAAACGGCGAACGTCCGGCTCCTTCTCCCACAAGGAAGGTGCCAGCCCTGAAAGCTGTTGCTGGTCTTCACCTTCCCTTGGAAGCCTAGTCACAGGCACAACAGCCCTGGGGATCAGTGCTTTCCCAGAGACGGAACATCTCCTCGTGCCCGTTCTCGGCAGAGCCGTTTTCTGAAAAGGGAAACGTCCGGCTCCTTCTCCCACAAGGAAGTGCCAGCCCTGAAAGCTTTTGCTGGTCTTCACCTTCCCTGGGCAACCTATTCACAGGCACAACAGCCCTGGGGATCAGTGCTTTCCCAGAGACGGAACATCCAATTGTGGCCGTTCTCGGCAGAGCCATTTTTCCGAAATGGGAAACGTCCGGCTCATTCTCCCACAAGGAAGGTGCCAGCCCTGAAAGCTGTTGCTGGTCTTCACCTTCCCTACACAGGCTACTCACAGGCACAACAGCCCTGGGGATCAGTGCTTTCTCAGAGACGGAACATCTCATCGTACCCGTTCTCGGCAGAGCGTATTTCTGAAAGGGCAAACGTGTGGATCCTTCTCCCACAAGGAAGGTGCCAGCCCTGAAAGCTGTTGCTGGTCTTCACCTTCCCTGGGCAGCCTATTCACAGGCACAACTGCCCTGGGGATCAGTGCTTTCCCAGAGATGGAACATCTCATCGTGCCCGTTCTCGGCACAGCCTTTTTCCAAAACGGCGAACGTCCGGATCCTTCTCCCACAAGGAAGGTGCCAGCCCTGAAAGCTGTTGCTGATCTTCACCTTCCCTTGGAAACCTAATCACAGGCACAACAGCACTGGGGATCAGTGCTTTCCCAGAGACGGAACATCCAATTGTGGCCGTTCTCGGTAGAGCCATTTTTCCGAAATGGGAAACGTCCGGCTCCTTCTCCCACAAGGAAGGTGCCAGCCCTGAAAGCTGTTGCTGGTCTTCACCTTCCCTTGGAAGCCTACTCACAGGCACAACAGCCCTGGGGATCAGTGCTTTCTCAGAGACGGAACATCTCATCGTACCCGTTCTCGGCAGAGCGTATTTTCGAAAGGGCAAACGTCTGGATCCTTCTCCCACAAGGAAGGTGCCAGCCCTGAAAGCTGTTGCTGATCTTCACCTTCCCTTGGAAAACTAATCACAGGCACAACAGCCCTGGGGATCTGTGCTTTCCCAGAGACGGAACATCTCCTTGTGCCCATTCTCGCCAGAGCCATTTTTCCGAAATGGGAAACGTCCGGCTCCTTCTCCCACAAGGAAGGTGCCAGCCCTGAAACCTGTTGCTGGTCTTCACCTTCCCTGGGCAGCCTAGTCACAGGCACAACAGCCCTGGGGATCAGTGCTTTCCCAGAGATGGAACATTTCATCGTATCCGTTCTCAGCAGAGCCATTTTCTGAAAGGGGAAACGTCTGGATCCTTCTCCCACAAGGAAGGGGCCAGCCCTGAAAGCTGTTGCTGGTCTTCACCTTCCCTGGGCAGCCTAGTCACAGGCACAACAGCCCTGGGGATCAGTGCTTTCCCAGAGACGGAATATCTCCTAGTGCCTGATCTTGGCAGAGCCTTTTCCAAAACGCCGAAGGTCCGGCTCCTTCTCCCACAAGGAAGGTGCCAGCCCTGAAAGCTGTTGCTGGTCTTCACCTTCCCTGGGCAGCCTACTCACAGGCACAACAGCCCTGGGGATCAGTGCTTTCCCAGAGATGAAACATCTCTTCATACCCGTTCTCGGCAGAGCCTTTTTCCGAAAAGGGAAACGTCCGGATCCTTCTCCCACAAGGAACGGGCCAGCCCTGAAAGCTGTTGCTGGTCTTCACCTTCCCTTGGAAACCTATTCACAGGCACAACAGCCCTGGGGATCAGTGCTTTCCCAGAGACGGAACATGTCTTTGTGGCCGTTCTCGGCAGCGCTTATTTCAGAAATGGGAAAGGTCCGGCTCCTTCTCCAACACGGAAATGGCCAGCCCTCAAAGCTGTTGCTGGTATTCACGTTCCCTGGGCAGCCTACTCACAGACTCAACAGCCCTGGGGATCAGTGCTTTCCCAGAGACGGAACATGTCTTTGTGGCCGTTCTCGGCAGCGCTTATTTCAGAAATGGGAAAGGTCCGGCTCCTTCTCCAACAAGGAAATGGCCAGCCCTCAAAGCTGTTGCTGGTATTCACGTTCCCTGGGCAGCCTACTCACAGACTCAACAGCCCTGGGGATCAGTGCTTTCCCAGAGACGGAACATCTCATCGTACCCGTTCTCGACAGAGCCATTTTCCAAAATGGGAAACGTCCGGCTCCTTCTCCCACAAGGAAGGGGCCAGCCCTGAAAGCTGTTGCTGGTCTTCACGTTCCCTGGGCAGCCTACTCACAGGCACAACAGCCCTGGGGATCAGTGCTTTCCCAGAGACGGAATATCTCCTAGTGCCTGATCTTGGCAGAGCCTTTTCCAAAACGCCGAAGGTCCGGCTCCTTCTCCCACAAGGAAGGTGCCAGCCCTGAAAGCTGTTGCTGGTCTTCACCTTCCCTGCACAGCCTACTCACAGGCACAACAGCCCTGGGGATCAGTGCTTTCCCAGAGACGGAACATCTCCTCGTGCCCGTTCTTGGCTGAGCCATTTTCCAAAACGGCGAACGTCCGGCTCCTTCTCCCACAAGGAAGGTGCCAGCCCTGAAAGCTGTTGCTGGTCTTCACCTTCCCTACACAGCCTACTCACAGGCACAACTGCCCTGGGGATCAGTGCTTTCCCAGAGATGGAACATCTCATCGTGCCCGTTCTCGGCACAGCCTTTTTCCAAAACGGCGAACGTCCGGATCCTTCTCCCACAAGGAAGGTGCCAGCCCTGAAAGCTGTTGCTGATCTTCACCTTCCCTTGGAAACCTAATCACAGGCACAACAGCCCTGGGGATCAGTGCTTTCCCAGAGACGGAACATCCAATTGTGGCCGTTCTCGGTAGAGCCATTTTTCCGAAATGTGAAACGTCCGGCTCCTTCTCCCACAAGGAAGGTGCCAGCCCTGAAAGCTGTTGCTGGTCTTCACCTTCCCTTGGAAGCCTACTCACAGGCACAACAGCCCTGGGGATCAGTGCTTTCTCAGAGACGGAACATTTCATCGTATCCGTTCTCAGCAGAGCCATTTTCTGAAAGGGGAAACGTCCGGATCCTTCTCCCACAAGGAAGGGGCCAGCCCTGAAAGCTGTTGCTAGTCTTCACCTTCCCTGGGCAGCCTAGTCACAGGCACAACAGCCCTGGGGATCAGTGCTTTCCCAGAGACGGAATATCTCCTAGTGCCTGATCTTGGCAGAGCCTTTTCCAAAACGGCGAACGTCCGGCTCCTTCTCCCACAAGGAAGGTGCCAGCCCTGAAAGCTGTTGCTGGTCTTCACCTTCCCTTGGAAGCCTAGTCACAGGCACAACAGCCCTGGGGATCAGTGCTTTCCCAGAGACGGAACATCTCCTCGTGCCCGTTCTCGGCAGAGCCGTTTTCTGAAAAGGGAAACGTCCGGCTCCTTCTCCCACAAGGAAGTGCCAGCCCTGAAAGCTTTTGCTGGTCTTCACCTGCCCTGGGCAACCTATTCACAGGCACAACAGCCCTGGGGATCAGTGCTTTCCCAGAGACGGAACATCCAATTGTGGCCGTTCTCGGCAGAGCCATTTTTCCGAAATGGGAAACGTCCGGCTCATTCTCCCACAAGGAAGGTGCCAGCCCTGAAAGCTGTTGCTGGTCTTCACCTTCCCTACACAGGCTACTCACAGGCACAACAGCCCTGGGGATCAGTGCTTTCTCAGAGACGGAACATCTCATCGTACCCGTTCTCGGCAGAGCGTATTTCTGAAAGGGCAAACGTGTGGATCCTTCTCCCACAAGGAAGGTGCCAGCCCTGAAAGCTGTTGCTGGTCTTCACCTTCCCTACACAGGCTACTCACAGGCACAACAGCCCTGGGGATCAGTGCTTTCTCAGAGACGGAACATCTCATCGTACCCGTTCTCGGCAGAGCGTATTTCTGAAAGGGCAAACGTGTGGATCCTTCTCCCACAAGGAAGGTGCCAGCCCTGAAAGCTGTTGCTGGTCTTCACCTTCCCTGGGCAGCCTATTCACAGGCACAACTGCCCTGGGGATCAGTGCTTTCCCAGAGATGGAACATCTCATCGTGCCCGTTCTCGGCACAGCCTTTTTCCAAAACGGCGAACGTCCGGATCCTTCTCCCACAAGGAAGGTGCCAGCCCTGAAAGCTGTTGCTGATCTTCACCTTCCCTTGGAAACCTAATCACAGGCACAACAGCACTGGGGATCAGTGCTTTCCCAGAGACGGAACATCCAATTGTGGCCGTTCTCGGTAGAGCCATTTTTCCGAAATGGGAAACGTCCGGCTCCTTCTCCCACAAGGAAGGTGCCAGCCCTGAAAGCTGTTGCTGGTCTTCACCTTCCCTTGGAAGCCTACTCACAGGCACAACAGCCCTGGGGATCAGTGCTTTCTCAGAGACGGAACATCTCATCGTACCCGTTCTCGGCAGAGCGTATTTCCGAAAGGGCAAACGTCTGGATCCTTCTCCCACAAGGAAGGTGCCAGCCCTGAAAGCTGTTGCTGATCTTCACCTTCCCTTGGAAAACTAATCACAGGCACAACAGCCCTGGGGATCTGTGCTTTCCCAGAGACGGAACATCTCCTTGTGCCCATTCTCGCCAGAGCCATTTTTCCGAAATGGGAAACGTCCGGCTCCTTCTCCCACAAGGAAGGTGCCAGCCCTGAAACCTGTTGCTGGTCTTCACCTTCCCTGGGCAGCCTAGTCACAGGCACAACAGCCCTGGGGATCAGTGCTTTCCCAGAGATGGAACATTTCATCGTATCCGTTCTCAGCAGAGCCATTTTCTGAAAGGGGAAACGTCTGGATCCTTCTCCCACAAGGAAGGGGCCAGCCCTGAAAGCTCTTGCTGGTCTTCACCTTCCCTGGGCAGCCTAGTCACAGGCACAACAGCCCTGGGGATCAGTGCTTTCCCAGAGACGGAATATCTCCTAGTGCCTGATCTTGGCAGAGCCTTTTCCAAAACGCCGAAGGTCCGGCTCCTTCTCCCACAAGGAAGGTGCCAGCCCTGAAAGCTGTTGCTGGTCTTCACCTTCCCTGGGCAGCCTACTCACAGGCACAACAGCCCTGGGGATCAGTGCTTTCCCAGAGATGAAACATCTCTTCATACCCGTTCTCGGCAGAGCCTTTTTCCGAAAAGGGAAACGTCCGGATCCTTCTCCCACAAGGAACGGGCCAGCCCTGAAAGCTGTTGCTGGTCTTCACCTTCCCTTGGAAACCTATTCACAGGCACAACAGCCCTGGGGATCAGTGCTTTCCCAGAGACGGAACATGTCTTTGTGGCCGTTCTCGGCAGCGCTTATTTCAGAAATGGGAAAGGTCCGGCTCCTTCTCCAACAAGGAAATGGCCAGCCCTCAAAGCTGTTGCTGGTATTCACGTTCCCTGGGCAGCCTACTCACAGACTCAACAGCCCTGGGGATCAGTGCTTTCCCAGAGACGGAACATGTCTTTGTGGCCGTTCTCGGCAGCGCTTATTTCAGAAATGGGAAAGGTCCGGCTCCTTCTCCAACAAGGAAATGGCCAGCCCTCAAAGCTGTTGCTGGTATTCACGTTCCCTGGGCAGCCTACTCACAGACTCAACAGCCCTGGGGATCAGTGCTTTCCCAGAGACGGAACATCTCATCGTACCCGTTCTCGACAGAGCCATTTTCCAAAATGGGAAACGTCCGGCTCCTTCTCCCACAAGGAAGGGGCCAGCCCTGAAAGCTGTTGCTGGTCTTCACGTTCCCTGGGCAGCCTACTCACAGGCACAACAGCCCTGGGGATCAGTGCTTTCCCAGAGACGGAATATCTCCTAGTGCCTGATCTTGGCAGAGCCTTTTCCAAAACGCCGAAGGTCCGGCTCCTTCTCCCACAAGGAAGGTGCCAGCCCTGAAAGCTGTTGCTGGTCTTCACCTTCCCTGCACAGCCTACTCACAGGCACAACAGCCCTGGGGATCAGTGCTTTCCCAGAGACGGAACATCTCCTCGTGCCCGTTCTTGGCTGAGCCATTTTCCAAAACGGCGAACGTCCGGCTCCTTCTCCCACAAGGAAGGTGCCAGCCCTGAAAGCTGTTGCTGGTCTTCACCTTCCCTTGGAAGCCTAGTCACAGGCACAACAGCCCTGGGGATCAGTGCTTTCCCAGAGACGGAACATCTCCTCGTGCCCGTTCTCGGCAGAGTCGTTTTCTGAAAAGGGAAACGTCCGGCTCCTTCTCCCACAAGGAAGGTGCCAGCCCTGAAAGCTGTTGCTGGTCTTCACCTTCCCTGGACAGCCTGTTCACAGGCACAACAGCCCTGGGGATCAGTGCTTTCCCAGAGACGGAACATCTCATCGTACCCGTTCTCGGCAGAGCCATTTTCCAAAATGGGAAACGTCCGGCTCCTTCTCCCACAAGGAAGGGGCCAGCCCTGAAAGCTCTTGCTGGTCTTCACCTTCCCTGGGCAGCCTACTCACAGGCACAACAGCCCTGGGGATCAGTGCTTTCCCAGAGACGGAACATCTCCTCGTGCCCGTTCTCGGCAGAGCCGTTTTCTGAAAAGGGAAACGTCCGGCTCCTTCTCCCACAAGGAAGGTGCCAGCCCTGAAAGCTGTTGCTGGTCTTCACCTTCCCTGGGCAGCCTGTTCACAGGCACAACAGCCCTGGGGATCAGTGCTTTCCCAGAGATGAAACATCTCTTCATACCCGTTCTCGGCAGAGCCTTTTTCCGAAAAGGGAAACGTCCGGCTCCTTCTCCCACAAGGAAGGGGCCAGCCCTGAAAGCTGTTGCTGGTCTTCACCTTCCCTTGGAAACCTATTCACAGGCACAACAGCCCTGGGGATCAGTGCTTTCCCAGAGACGGAACATGTCTTTGTGGCCGTTCTCGGCAGCGCTTATTTCAGAAATGGGAAAGGTCCGGCTCCTTCTCCAACAAGGAAATGGCCAGCCGCCAAAGCTGTTGCTGGTATTCACGTTCCCTGGGCAGCCTACTCACAGACTCAACAGGCCTGGGGATCAGTGCTTTCCCAGAGACGGAACATCTCATCGTACCCGTTCTCGGCAGAGCCATTTTCCAAAATGGGAAACGTCCGGCTCCTTCTCCCACAAGGAAGGTGCCAGCCCTGAAAGCTGTTGCTGGTCTTCACCTTCCCTGCACAGCCTACTCACAGGCACAACAGCCCTGGGGATCAGTGCTTTCCCAGAGACGGAACATCTCCTCGTGCCCGTTCTTGGCTGAGCCATTTTCCAAAACGGCGAACGTCCGGCTCCTTCTCCCACAAGGAAGGTGCCAGCCCTGAAAGCTGTTGCTGGTCTTCACCTTCCCTTGGAAGCCTAGTCACAGGCACAACAGCCCTGGGGATCAGTGCTTTCCCAGAGACGGAACATCTCCTCGTGCCCGTTCTCGGCAGAGCCGTTTTCTGAAAAGGGAAACGTCCGGCTCCTTCTCCCACAAGGAAGTGCCAGCCCTGAAAGCTTTTGCTGGTCTTCACCTTCCCTGGGCAACCTATTCACAGGCACAACAGCCCTGGGGATCAGTGCTTTCCCAGAGACGGAACATCCAATTGTGGCCGTTCTCGGCAGAGCCATTTTTCCGAAATGGGAAACGTCCGGCTCATTCTCCCACAAGGAAGGTGCCAGCCCTGAAAGCTGTTGCTGGTCTTCACCTTCCCTACACAGGCTACTCACAGGCACAACAGCCCTGGGGATCAGTGCTTTCTCAGAGACGGAACATCTCATCGTACCCGTTCTCGGCAGAGCGTATTTCTGAAAGGGCAAACGTGTGGATCCTTCTCCCACAAGGAAGGTGCCAGCCCTGAAAGCTGTTGCTGGTCTTCACCTTCCCTGGGCAGCCTATTCACAGGCACAACTGCCCTGGGGATCAGTGCTTTCCCAGAGATGGAACATCTCATCGTGCCCGTTCTCGGCACAGCCTTTTTCCAAAACGGCGAACGTCCGGATCCTTCTCCCACAAGGAAGGTGCCAGCCCTGAAAGCTGTTGCTGATCTTCACCTTCCCTTGGAAACCTAATCACAGGCACAACAGCACTGGGGATCAGTGCTTTCCCAGAGACGGAACATCCAATTGTGGCCGTTCTCGGTAGAGCCATTTTTCCGAAATGGGAAACGTCCGGCTCCTTCTCCCACAAGGAAGGTGCCAGCCCTGAAAGCTGTTGCTGGTCTTCACCTTCCCTTGGAAGCCTACTCACAGGCACAACAGCCCTGGGGATCAGTGCTTTCTCAGAGACGGAACATCTCATCGTACCCGTTCTCGGCAGAGCGTATTTCCGAAAGGGCAAACGTCTGGATCCTTCTCCCACAAGGAAGGTGCCAGCCCTGAAAGCTGTTGCTGATCTTCACCTTCCCTTGGAAAACTAATCACAGGCACAACAGCCCTGGGGATCTGTGCTTTCCCAGAGACGGAACATCTCCTTGTGCCCATTCTCGCCAGAGCCATTTTTCCGAAATGGGAAACGTCCGGCTCCTTCTCCCACAAGGAAGGTGCCAGCCCTGAAACCTGTTGCTGGTCTTCACCTTCCCTGGGCAGCCTAGTCACAGGCACAACAGCCCTGGGGATCAGTGCTTTCCCAGAGATGGAACATTTCATCGTATCCGTTCTCAGCAGAGCCATTTTCTGAAAGGGGAAACGTCTGGATCCTTCTCCCACAAGGAAGGGGCCAGCCCTGAAAGCTGTTGCTGGTCTTCACCTTCCCTGGGCAGCCTAGTCACAGGCACAACAGCCCTGGGGATCAGTGCTTTCCCAGAGACGGAATATCTCCTAGTGCCTGATCTTGGCAGAGCCTTTTCCAAAACGCCGAAGGTCCGGCTCCTTCTCCCACAAGGAAGGTGCCAGCCCTGAAAGCTGTTGCTGGTCTTCACCTTCCCTGCACAGCCTACTCACAGGCACAACAGCCCTGGGGATCAGTGCTTTCCCAGAGATGGAACATCTCCTCGTGCCCGTTCTTGGCTGTGCCATTTTCCAAAACGGCGAACGTCCGGCTCCTTCTCCCACAAGGAAGGTGCCAGCCCTGAAAGCTGTTGCTGATCTTCACCTTCCCTTGGCAGCCTAGTCACAGGCACAACAGCCCTGGGGATCAGTGCTTTCCCAGAGACAGAACATCTCCTCGTGCCCGTTCTCGGCAGAGCCATTTTCTTAAACGGCAAACGTCCGGATCCTTCTCCCACAAGGAAGGGGCCAGCCCTGAAAGCTGTTGCTGGTCTTCACCTTCCCTTGGAAGCCTAGTCACAGGCACAACAGCCCTGGGGATCAGTGCTTTCCCAGAGACGGAACATCTCCTCGTGCCCGTTCTCGGCAGAGCCGTTTTCTGAAAAGGGAAACGTCCGGCTCCTTCTCCCACAAGGAAGGTGCCAGCCCTGAAAGCTGTTGCTGGTCTTCACCTTCCCTGGGCAGCCTGTTCACAGGCACAACAGCCCTGGGGATCAGTGCTTTCCCAGAGACGGAACATCTCATCGTACCCGTTCTCGGCAGAGCCATTTTCCAAAATGGGAAACGTCCGGCTCCTTCTCCCACAAGGAAGGGGCCAGCCCTGAAAGCTCTTGCTGGTCTTCACCTTCCCTGGGCAGCCTACTCACAGGCACAACAGCCCTGGGGATCAGTGCTTTCCCAGAGACGGAACATCTCCTCGTGCCCGTTCTCGGCAGAGCCGTTTTCTGAAAAGGGAAACGTCCGGCTCCTTCTCCCACAAGAAAGGTGCCAGCCCTGAAAGCTGTTGCTGGTCTTCACCTTCCCTGGGCAGCCTGTTCACAGGCACAACAGCCCTGGGGATCAGTGCTTTCCCAGAGATGAAACATCTCTTCATACCCGTTCTCGGCAGAGCCTTTTTCCGAAAAGGGAAACGTCCGGATCCTTCTCCCACAAGGAAGGGGCCAGCCCTGAAAGCTGTTGCTGGTCTTCACCTTCCCTTGGAAACCTATTCACAGGCACAACAGCCCTGGGGATCAGTGCTTTCCCAGAGACGGAACATGTCTTTGTGGCCGTTCTCGGCAGCGCTTATTTCAGAAATGGGAAAGGTCCGGCTCCTTCTCCAACAAGGAAATGGCCAGCCCTCAAAGCTGTTGCTGGTATTCACGTTCCCTGGGCAGCCTACTCACAGACTCAACAGCCCTGGGGATCAGTGCTTTCCCAGAGACGGAACATGTCTTTGTGGCCGTTCTCGGCAGCGCTTATTTCAGAAATGGGAAAGGTCCGGCTCCTTCTCCAACAAGGAAATGGCCAGCCCTCAAAGCTGTTGCTGGTATTCACGTTCCCTGGGCAGCCTACTCACAGACTCAACAGCCCTGGGGATCAGTGCTTTTCCAGAGACGGAACATCTCATCGTACCCGTTCTCGGCAGAGCCATTTTCCAAAATGGGAAACGTCCGGCTCCTTCTCCCACAAGGAAGGGGCCAGCCCTGAAAGCTGTTGCTGGTCTTCACGTTCCCTGGGCAGCCTACTCACAGGCACAACAGCCCTGGGGATCAGTGCTTTCCCAGAGACGGAATATCTCTTAGTGCCTGATCTTGGCAGAGCCTTTTCCAAAACGCCGAAGGTCCGGCTCCTTCTCCCACAAGGAAGGTGCCAGCCCTGAAAGCTGTTGCTGGTCTTCACCTTCCCTGCACAGCCTAGTCACAGGCACAACAGCCCTGGGGATCAGTGCTTTCTCAGAGACGGAACATCTCATCGTACCCGTTCTCGGCAGAGCGTATTTCTGAAAGGGCAAACGTGTGGATCCTTCTCCCACAAGGAAGGTGCCAGCCCTGAAAGCTGTTGCTGGTCTTCACCTTCCCTGGGCAGCCTATTCACAGGCACAACTGCCCTGGGGATCAGTGCTTTCCCAGAGATGGAACATCTCATCGTGCCCGTTCTCGGCACAGCCTTTTTCCAAAACGGCGAACGTCCGGATCCTTCTCCCACAAGGAAGGTGCCAGCCCTGAAAGCTGTTGCTGATCTTCACCTTCCCTTGGAAACCTAATCACAGGCACAACAGCACTGGGGATCAGTGCTTTCCCAGAGACGGAACATCCAATTGTGGCCGTTCTCGGTAGAGCCATTTTTCCGAAATGGGAAACGTCCGGCTCCTTCTCCCACAAGGAAGGTGCCAGCCCTGAAAGCTGTTGCTGGTCTTCACCTTCCCTTGGAAGCCTACTCACAGGCACAACAGCCCTGGGGATCAGTGCTTTCTCAGAGACGGAACATCTCATCGTACCCGTTCTCGGCAGAGCGTATTTCCGAAAGGGCAAACGTCTGGATCCTTCTCCCACAAGGAAGGTGCCAGCCCTGAAAGCTGTTGCTGATCTTCACCTTCCCTTGGAAAACTAATCACAGGCACAACAGCCCTGGGGATCTGTGCTTTCCCAGAGATGGAACATCTCCTTGTGCCCATTCTCGCCAGAGCCATTTTTCCGAAATGGGAAACGTCCGGCTCCTTCTCCCACAAGGAAGGTGCCAGCCCTGAAACCTGTTGCTGGTCTTCACCTTCCCTGGGCAGCCTAGTCACAGGCACAACAGCCCTGGGGATCAGTGCTTTCCCAGAGATGGAACATTTCATCGTATCCGTTCTCAGCAGAGCCATTTTCTGAAAGGGGAAACGTCTGGATCCTTCTCCCACAAGGAAGGGGCCAGCCCTGAAAGCTGTTGCTGGTCTTCACCTTCCCTGGGCAGCCTAGTCACAGGCACAACAGCCCTGGGGATCAGTGCTTTCCCAGAGACGGAATATCTCCTAGTGCCTGATCTTGGCAGAGCCTTTTCCAAAACGCCGAAGGTCCGGCTCCTTCTCCCACAAGGAAGGTGCCAGCCCTGAAAGCTGTTGCTGGTCTTCACCTTCCCTGCACAGCCTACTCACAGGCACAACAGCCCTGGGGATCAGTGCTTTCCCAGAGACGGAACATCTCCTCGTGCCCGTTCTTGGCTGAGCCATTTTCCAAAACGGCGAACGTCCGGCTCCTTCTCCCACAAGGAAGGTGCCAGCCCTGAAAGCTGTTGCTGGTCTTCACCTTCCCTTGGAAGCCTAGTCACAGGCACAACAGCCCTGGGGATCAGTGCTTTCCCAGAGACGGAACATCTCCTCGTGCCCGTTCTCGGCAGAGCCGTTTTCTGAAAAGGGAAACGTCCGGCTCCTTCTCCCACAAGGAAGGTGCCAGCCCTGAAAGCTGTTGCTGGTCTTCACCTTCCCTGGACAGCCTGTTCACAGGCACAACAGCCCTGGGGATCAGTGCTTTCCCAGAGACGGAACATCTCATCGTACCCGTTCTCGGCAGAGCCATTTTCCAAAATGGGAAACGTCCGGCTCCTTCTCCCACAAGGAAGGGGCCAGCCCTGAAAGCTGTTGCTGGTCTTCACCTTCCCTGGGCAGCCTACTCACAGGCACAACAGCCCTGGGGATCAGTGCTTTCCCAGAGACGGAACATCTCCTCGTGCCCGTTCTCGGCAGAGCCGTTTTCTGAAAAGGGAAACGTCCGGCTCCTTCTCCCACAAGGAAGGTGCCAGCCCTGAAAGCTGTTGCTGGTCTTCACCTTCCCTGGGCAGCCTGTTCACAGGCACAACAGCCCTGGGGATCAGTGCTTTCCCAGAGATGAAACATCTCTTCATACCCGTTCTCGGCAGAGCCTTTTTCCGAAAAGGGAAACGTGTGGATCCTTCTCCCACAAGGAAGGGGCCAGCCCTGAAAGCTGTTGCTGGTCTTCACCTTCCCTTGGAAACCTATTCACAGGCACAACAGCCCTGGGGATCAGTGCTTTCCCAGAGACGGAACATGTCTTTGTGGCCGTTCTCGGCAGCGCTTATTTCAGAAATGGGAAAGGTCCGGCTCCTTCTCCAACAAGGAAATGGCCAGCCGCCAAAGCTGTTGCTGGTATTCACGTTCCCTGGGCAGCCTACTCACAGACTCAACAGCCCTGGGGATCAGTGCTTTCCCAGAGACGGAACATCTCATCGTACCCGTTCTCGGCAGAGCCATTTTCCAAAATGGGAAACGTCCGGCTCCTTCTCCCACAAGGAAGGTGCCAGCCCTGAAAGCTGTTGCTGGTCTTCACCTTCCCTGCACAGCCTACTCACAGGCACAACAGCCCTGGGGATCAGTGCTTTCCCAGAGACGGAACATCTCCTCGTGCCCGTTCTTGGCTGAGCCATTTTCCAAAACGGCGAACGTCCGGCTCCTTCTCCCACAAGGAAGGTGCCAGCCCTGAAAGCGGTTGCTGGTCTTCACCTTCCCTACACAGCCTACTCACAGGCACAACTGCCCTGGGGATCAGTGCTTTCCCAGAGATGGAACATCTCATCGTGCCCGTTCTCGGCACAGCCTTTTTCCAAAACGGCGAACGTCCGGATCCTTCTCCCACAAGGAAGGTGCCAGCCCTGAAAGCTGTTGCTGATCTTCACCTTCCCTTGGAAACCTAATCACAGGCACAACAGCCCTGGGGATCAGTGCTTTCCCAGAGACGGAACATCCAATTGTGGCCGTTCTCGGTAGAGCCATTTTTCCGAAATGTGAAACGTCCGGCTCCTTCTCCCACAAGGAAGGTGCCAGCCCTGAAAGCTGTTGCTGGTCTTCACCTTCCCTTGGAAGCCTACTCACAGGCACAACAGCCCTGGGGATCAGTGCTTTCTCAGAGACGGAACATTTCATCGTATCCGTTCTCAGCAGAGCCATTTTCTGAAAGGGGAAACGTCCGGATCCTTCTCCCACAAGGAAGGTGCCAGCCCTGAAAGCTGTTGCTGGTCTTCACCTTCCCTTGGAAGCCTAGTCACAGGCACAACAGCCCTGGGGATCAGTGCTTTCCCAGAGACGGAACATCTCCTCGTGCCCGTTCTCGGCAGAGCCGTTTTCTGAAAAGGGAAACGTCCGGCTCCTTCTCCCACAAGGAAGTGCCAGCCCTGAAAGCTTTTGCTGGTCTTCACCTTCCCTGGGCAACCTATTCACAGGCACAACAGCCCTGGGGATCAGTGCTTTCCCAGAGACGGAACATCCAATTGTGGCCGTTCTCGGCAGAGCCATTTTTCCGAAATGGGAAACGTCCGGCTCCTTCTCCCACAAGGAAGGTGCCAGCCCTGAAAGCTGTTGCTGGTCTTCACCTTCCCTACACAGGCTACTCACAGGCACAACAGCCCTGGGGATCAGTGCTTTCTCAGAGACGGAACATCTCATCGTACCCGTTCTCGGCAGAGCGTATTTCTGAAAGGGCAAACGTGTGGATCCTTCTCCCACAAGGAAGGTGCCAGCCCTGAAAGCTGTTGCTGGTCTTCACCTTCCCTGGGCAGCCTATTCACAGGCACAACTGCCCTGGGGATCAGTGCTTTCCCAGAGATGGAACATCTCATCGTGCCCGTTCTCGGCACAGCCTTTTTCCAAAACGGCGAACGTCCGGATCCTTCTCCCACAAGGAAGGTGCCAGCCCTGAAAGCTGTTGCTGATCTTCACCTTCCCTTGGAAACCTAATCACAGGCACAACAGCCCTGGGGATCAGTGCTTTCCCAGAGACGGAACATCCAATTGTGGCCGTTCTCGGTAGAGCCATTTTTCCGAAATGGGAAACGTCCGGCTCCTTCTCCCACAAGGAAGGTGCCAGCCCTGAAAGCTGTTGCTGGTCTTCACCTTCCCTTGGAAGCCTACTCACAGGCACAACAGCCCTGGGGATCAGTGCTTTCTCAGAGACGGAACATCTCATCGTACCCGTTCTCGGCAGAGCGTATTTCCGAAAGGGCAAACGTGTGGATCCTTCTCCCACAAGGAAGGTGCCAGCCCTGAAAGCTGTTGCTGATCTTCACCTTCCCTTGGAAAACTAATCACAGGCACAACAGCCCTGGGGATCTGTGCTTTCCCAGAGATGGAACATCTCCTTGTGCCCATTCTCGCCAGAGCCATTTTTCCGAAATGGGAAACGTCCGGCTCCTTCTCCCACAAGGAAGGTGCCAGCCCTGAAACCTGTTGCTGGTCTTCACCTTCCCTGGGCAGCCTAGTCACAGGCACAACAGCCCTGGGGATCAGTGCTTTCCCAGAGATGGAACATTTCATCGTATCCGTTCTCAGCAGAGCCATTTTCTGAAAGGGGAAACGTCTGGATGCTTCTCCCACAAGGAAGGGGCCAGCCCTGAAAGCTGTTGCTGGTCTTCACCTTCCCTGGGCAGCCTAGTCACAGGCACAACAGCCCTGGGGATCAGTGCTTTCCCAGAGACGGAATATCTCCTAGTGCCTGATCTTGGCAGAGCCTTTTCCAAAACGCCGAAGGTCCGGCTCCTTCTCCCACAAGGAAGGTGCCAGCCCTGAAAGCTGTTGCTGGTCTTCACCTTCCCTGGGCAGCCTGTTCACAGGCACAACAGCCCTGGGGATCAGTGCTTTCCCAGAGATGGAACATCTCCTCGTGCCCGTTCTTGGCTGTGCCATTTTCCAAAACGGCGAACGTCCGGCTCCTTCTCCCACAAGGAAGGTGCCAGCCCTGAAAGCTGTTGCTGATCTTCACCTTCCCTTGGCAGCCTAGTCACAGGCACAACAGCCCTGGGGATCAGTGCTTTCCCAGAGACAGAACATCTCCTCGTGCCCGTTCTCGGCAGAGCCATTTTCTTAAACGGCAAACGTCCGGATCCTTCTCCCACAAGGAAGGGGCCAGCCCTGAAAGCTGTTGCTGGTCTTCACCTTCCCTTGGAAGCCTAGTCACAGGCACAACAGCCCTGGGGATCAGTGCTTTCCCAGAGACGGAACATCTCCTCGTGCCCGTTCTCGGCAGAGCCGTTTTCTGAAAAGGGAAACGTCCGGCTCCTTCTCCCACAAGGAAGGTGCCAGCCCTGAAAGCTGTTGCTGGTCTTCACCTTCCCTGGGCAGCCTGTTCACAGGCACAACAGCCCTGGGGATCAGTGCTTTCCCAGAGACGGAACATCTCATCGTACCCGTTCTCGGCAGAGCCATTTTCCAAAATGGGAAACGTCCGGCTCCTTCTCCCACAAGGAAGGGGCCAGCCCTGAAAGCTCTTGCTGGTCTTCACCTTCCCTGGGCAGCCTACTCACAGGCACAACAGCCCTGGGGATCAGTGCTTTCCCAGAGACGGAACATCTCCTCGTGCCCGTTCTCGGCAGAGCCGTTTTCTGAAAAGGGAAACGTCCGGCTCCTTCTCCCACAAGGAAGGTGCCAGCCCTGAAAGCTGTTGCTGGTCTTCACCTTCCCTGGGCAGCCTGTTCACAGGCACAACAGCCCTGGGGATCAGTGCTTTCCCAGAGATGAAACATCTCTTCATACCCGTTCTCGGCAGAGCCTTTTTCCGAAAAGGGAAACGTCCGGATCCTTCTCCCACAAGGAAGGGGCCAGCCCTGAAAGCTGTTGCTGGTCTTCACCTTCCCTTGGAAACCTATTCACAGGCACAACAGCCCTGGGGATCAGTGCTTTCCCAGAGACGGAACATGTCTTTGTGGCCGTTCTCGGCAGCGCTTATTTCAGAAATGGGAAAGGTCCGGCTCCTTCTCCAACAAGGAAATGGCCAGCCCTCAAAGCTGTTGCTGGTATTCACGTTCCCTGGGCAGCCTACTCACAGACTCAACAGCCCTGGGGATCAGTGCTTTCCCAGAGACGGAACATGTCTTTGTGGCCGTTCTCGGCAGCGCTTATTTCAGAAATGGGAAAGGTCCGGCTCCTTCTCCAACAAGGAAATGGCCAGCCCTCAAAGCTGTTGCTGGTATTCACGTTCCCTGGGCAGCCTACTCACAGACTCAACAGCCCTGGGGATCAGTGCTTTTCCAGAGACGGAACATCTCATCGTACCCGTTCTCGGCAGAGCCATTTTCCAAAATGGGAAACGTCCGGCACCTTCTCCCACAAGGAAGGGGCCAGCCCTGAAAGCTGTTGCTGGTCTTCACGTTCCCTGGGCAGCCTACTCACAGGCACAACAGCCCTGGGGATCAGTGCTTTCCCAGAGACGGAATATCTCTTAGTGCCTGATCTTGGCAGAGCCTTTTCCAAAACGCCGAAGGTCCGGCTCCTTCTCCCACAAGGAAGGTGCCAGCCCTGAAAGCTGTTGCTGGTCTTCACCTTCCCTGCACAGCCTAGTCACAGGCACAACAGCCCTGGGGATCAGTGCTTTCTCAGAGACGGAACATCTCATCGTACCCGTTCTCGGCAGAGCGTATTTCTGAAAGGGCAAACGTGTGGATCCTTCTCCCACAAGGAAGGTGCCAGCCCTGAAAGCTGTTGCTGGTCTTCACCTTCCCTGGGCAGCCTATTCACAGGCACAACTGCCCTGGGGATCAGTGCTTTCCCAGAGATGGAACATCTCATCGTGCCCGTTCTCGGCACAGCCTTTTTCCAAAACGGCGAACGTCCGGATCCTTCTCCCACAAGGAAGGTGCCAGCCCTGAAAGCTGTTGCTGATCTTCACCTTCCCTTGGAAACCTAATCACAGGCACAACAGCACTGGGGATCAGTGCTTTCCCAGAGACGGAACATCCAATTGTGGCCGTTCTCGGTAGAGCCATTTTTCCGAAATGGGAAACGTCCGGCTCCTTCTCCCACAAGGAAGGTGCCAGCCCTGAAAGCTGTTGCTGGTCTTCACCTTCCCTTGGAAGCCTACTCACAGGCACAACAGCCCTGGGGATCAGTGCTTTCTCAGAGACGGAACATCTCATCGTACCCGTTCTCGGCAGAGCGTATTTCCGAAAGGGCAAACATCTGGATCCTTCTCCCACAAGGAAGGTGCCAGCCCTGAAAGCTGTTGCTGATCTTCACCTTCCCTTGGAAAACTAATCACAGGCACAACAGCCCTGGGGATCTGTGCTTTCCCAGAGATGGAACATCTCCTTGTGCCCATTCTCGCCAGAGCCATTTTTCCGAAATGGGAAACGTCCGGCTCCTTCTCCCACAAGGAAGGTGCCAGCCCTGAAACCTGTTGCTGGTCTTCACCTTCCCTGGGCAGCCTAGTCACAGGCACAACAGCCCTGGGGATCAGTGCTTTCCCAGAGATGGAACATTTCATCGTATCCGTTCTCAGCAGAGCCATTTTCTGAAAGGGGAAACGTCTGGATCCTTCTCCCACAAGGAAGGGGCCAGCCCTGAAAGCTGTTGCTGGTCTTCACCTTCCCTGGGCAGCCTAGTCACAGGCACAACAGCCCTGGGGATCAGTGCTTTCCCAGAGACGGAATATCTCCTAGTGCCTGATCTTGGCAGAGCCTTTTCCAAAACGCCGAAGGTCCGGCTCCTTCTCCCACAAGGAAGGTGCCAGCCCTGAAAGCTGTTGCTGGTCTTCACCTTCCCTGCACAGCCTACTCACAGGCACAACAGCCCTGGGGATCAGTGCTTTCCCAGAGACGGAACATCTCCTCGTGCCCGTTCTTGGCTGTGCCATTTTCCAAAACGGCGAACGTCCGGCTCCTTCTCCCACAAGGAAGGTGCCAGCCCTGAAAGCTGTTGCTGATCTTCACCTTCCCTTGGCAGCCTAGTCACAGGCACAACAGCCCTGGGGATCAGTGCTTTCCCAGAGACAGAACATCTCCTCGTGCCCGTTCTCGGCAGAGCCATTTTCTGAAACGGCAAACGTCCAGATCCTTCTCCCACAAGGAAGGGGCCAGCCCTGAAAGCTGTTGCTGGTCTTCACCTTCCCTTGGAAGCCTAGTCACAGGCACAACAGCCCTGGGGATCAGTGCTTTCCCAGAGACGGAACATCTCCTCGTGCCCGTTCTCGGCAGAGCCGTTTTCTGAAAAGGGAAACGTCCGGCTCCTTCTCCCACAAGGAAGGTGCCAGCCCTGAAAGCTGTTGCTGGTCTTCACCTTCCCTGGGCAGCCTGTTCACAGGCACAACAGCCCTGGGGATCAGTGCTTTCCCAGAGACGGAACATCTCATCGTACCCGTTCTCGGCAGAGCCATTTTCCAAAATGGGAAACGTCCGGCTCCTTCTCCCACAAGGAAGGGGCCAGCCCTGAAAGCTCTTGCTGGTCTTCACCTTCCCTGGGCAGCCTACTCACAGGCACAACAGCCCTGGGGATCAGTGCTTTCCCAGAGACGGAACATCTCCTCGTGCCCGTTCTCGGCAGAGCCGTTTTCTGAAAAGGGAAACGTCCGGCTCCTTCTCCCACAAGGAAGGTGCCAGCCCTGAAAGCTGTTGCTGGTCTTCACCTTCCCTGGGCAGCCTAGTCACAGGCACAACAGCCCTGGGGATCAGTGCTTTCCCAGAGATGAAACATCTCTTCATACCCGTTCTCGGCAGAGCCTTTTTCCGAAAAGGGAAACGTCCGGATCCTTCTCCCACAAGGAAGGGGCCAGCCCTGAAAGCTGTTGCTGGTCTTCACCTTCCCTTGGAAACCTATTCACAGGCACAACAGCCCTGGGGATCAGTGCTTTCCCAGAGACGGAACATGTCTTTGTGGCCGTTCTCGGCAGCGCTTATTTCAGAAATGGGAAAGGTCCGGCTCCTTCTCCAACAAGGAAATGGCCAGCCCTCAAAGCTGTTGCTGGTATTCACGTTCCCTGGGCAGCCTACTCACAGACTCAACAGCCCTGGGGATCAGTGCTTTCCCAGAGACGGAACATGTCTTTGTGGCCGTTCTCGGCAGCGCTTATTTCAGAAATGGGAAAGGTCCGGCTCCTTCTCCAACAAGGAAATGGCCAGCCCTCAAAGCTGTTGCTGGTATTCACGTTCCCTGGGCAGCCTACTCACAGACTCAACAGCCCTGGGGATCAGTGCTTTCCCAGAGACGGAACATCTCATCGTACCCGTTCTCGGCAGAGCCATTTTCCAAAATGGGAAACGTCCGGCTCCTTCTCCCACAAGGAAGGGGCCAGCCCTGAAAGCTGTTGCTGGTCTTCACCTTCCCTTGGAAGCCTAGTCACAGGCACAACAGCCCTGGGGATCAGTGCTTTCCCAGAGACGGAACATCTCCTCGTGCCCGTTCTCGGCAGAGCCGTTTTCTGAAAAGGGAAACGTCCGGCTCCTTCTCCCACAAGGAAGGTGCCAGCCCTGAAACCTGTTGCTGGTCTTCACCTTCCCTGGGCAGCCTGTTCACAGGCACAACAGCCCTGGGGATCAGTGCTTTCCCAGAGACGGAACATCTCATCGTACCCGTTCTCGGCAGAGCCATTTTCCAAAATGGGAAACGTCCGGCTCCTTCTCCCACAAGGAAGGGGCCAGCCCTGAAAGCTCTTGCTGGTCTTCACCTTCCCTGGGCAGCCTACTCACAGGCACAACAGCCCTGGGGATCAGTGCTTTCCCAGAGACGGAACATCTCCTCGTGCCCGTTCTCGGCAGAGCCGTTTTCTGAAAAGGGAAACGTCCGGCTCCTTCTCCCACAAGGAAGGTGCCAGCCCTGAAAGCTGTTGCTGGTCTTCACCTTCCCTGGGCAGCCTGTTCACAAGCACAACAGCCCTGGGGATCAGTGCTTTCCCAGAGATGAAACATCTCTTCATACCCGTTCTCGGCAGAGCCTTTTTCCGAAAAGGGAAACGTCCGGATCCTTCTCCCACAAGGAAGGGGCCAGCCCTGAAAGCTGTTGCTGGTCTTCACCTTCCCTTGGAAACCTATTCACAGGCACAACAGCCCTGGGGATCAGTGCTTTCCCAGAGACGGAACATGTCTTTGTGGCCGTTCTCGGCAGCGCTTATTTCAGAAATGGGAAAGGTCCGGCTCCTTCTCCAACAAGGAAATGGCCAGCCCTCAAAGCTGTTGCTGGTATTCACGTTCCCTGGGCAGCCTACTCACAGACTCAACAGCCCTGGGGATCAGTGCTTTCCCAGAGACGGAACATGTCTTTGTGGCCGTTCTCGGCAGCGCTTATTTCAGAAATGGGAAAGGTCCGGCTCCTTCTCCAACAAGGAAATGGCCAGCCCTCAAAGCTGTTGCTGGTATTCACGTTCCCTGGGCAGCCTACTCACAGACTCAACAGCCCTGGGGATCAGTGCTTTCCCAGAGACGGAACATCTCATCGTACCCGTTCTCGGCAGAGCCATTTTCCAAAATGGGAAACGTCCGGCTCCTTCTCCCACAAGGAAGGGGCCAGCCCTGAAAGCTGTTGCTGGTCTTCACCTTCCCTTGGAAGCCTAGTCACAGGCACAACAGCCCTGGGGATCAGTGCTTTCCCAGAGACGGAACATCTCCTCGTGCCCGTTCTCGGCAGAGCCGTTTTCTGAAAAGGGAAACGTCCGGCTCCTTCTCCCACAAGGAAGGTGCCAGCCCTGAAAGCTGTTGCTGGTCTTCACCTTCCCTTGGAAACCTATTCACAGGCACAACAGCCCTGGGGATCAGTGCTTTCCCAGAGACGGAACATCCAATTGTGGCCGTTCTCGGTAGAGCCATTTTTCCGAAATGTGAAACGTCCGGCTCCTTCTCCCACAAGGAAGGTGCCAGCCCTGAAAGCTGTTGCTGGTCTTCACCTTCCCTTGGAAGCCTACTCACAGGCACAACAGCCCTGGGGATCAGTGCTTTCTCAGAGACGGAACATTTCATCGTATCCGTTCTCAGCAGAGCCATTTTCTGAAAGGGGAAACGTCCGGATCCTTCTCCCACAAGGAAGGGGCCAGCCCTGAAAGCTGTTGCTAGTCTTCACCTTCCCTGGGCAGCCTACTCACAGGCACAACAGCCCTGGGGATCAGTGCTTTCCCAGAGACGGAATATCTCCTAGTGCCTGATCTTGGCAGAGCCTTTTCCAAAACGGCGAACGTCCAGCTCATTCTCCCACAAGGAAGGTGCCAGCCCTGAAAGCTGTTGCTGGTCTTCACCTTCCCTTGGAAGCCTAGTCACAGGCACAACAGCCCTGGGGATCAGTGCTTTCCCAGAGATGGAACATCTCCTCGTGCCCGTTCTCGGCAGAGCCGTTTTCTGAAAAGGGAAACGTCCGGCTCCTTCTCCCACAAGGAAGTGCCAGCCCTGAAAGCTTTTGCTGGTCTTCACCTTCCCTGGGCAACCTATTCACAGGCACAACAGCCCTGGGGATCAGTGCTTTCCCAGAGACGGAACATCCAATTGTGGCCGTTCTCGGCAGAGCCATTTTTCCGAAATGGGAAACGTCCGGCTCATTCTCCCACAAGGAAGGTGCCAGCCCTGAAAGCTGTTGCTGGTCTTCACCTTCCCTACACAGGCTACTCACAGGCACAACAGCCCTGGGGATCAGTGCTTTCTCAGAGACGGAACATCTCATCGTACCCGTTCTCGGCAGAGCGTATTTCTGAAAGGGCAAACGTCCGGCTCCTTCTCCCACAAGGAAGGTGCCAGCCCTGAAAGCTGTTGCTGGTCTTCACCTTCCCTGGGCAGCCTATTCACAGGCACAACTGCCCTGGGGATCAGTGCTTTCCCAGAGATGGAACATCTCATCGTGCCCGTTCTCGGCACAGCCTTTTTCCAAAACGGCGAACGTCCGGATCCTTCTCCCACAAGGAAGGTGCCAGCCCTGAAAGCTGTTGCTGATCTTCACCTTCCCTTGGAAACCTAATCACAGGCACAACAGCACTGGGGATCAGTGCTTTCCCAGAGACGGAACATCCAATTGTGGCCGTTCTCGGTAGAGCCATTTTTCCGAAATGGGAAACGTCCGGCTCCTTCTCCCACAAGGAAGGTGCCAGCCCTGAAAGCTGTTGCTGGTCTTCACCTTCCCTTGGAAGCCTACTCACAGGCACAACAGCCCTGGGGATCAGTGCTTTCTCAGAGACGGAACATCTCATCGTACCCGTTCTCGGCAGAGCGTATTTCCGAAAGGGCAAACGTCTGGATCCTTCTCCCACAAGGAAGGTGCCAGCCCTGAAAGCTGTTGCTGATCTTCACCTTCCCTTGGAAAACTAATCACAGGCACAACAGCCCTGGGGATCTGTGCTTTCCCAGAGACGGAACATCTCCTTGTGCCCATTCTCGCCAGAGCCATTTTTCCGAAATGGGAAACGTCCGGCTCCTTCTCCCACAAGGAAGGTGCCAGCCCTGAAACCTGTTGCTGGTCTTCACCTTCCCTGGGCAGCCTAGTCACAGGCACAACAGCCCTGGGGATCAGTGCTTTCCCAGAGATGGAACATTTCATCGTATCCGTTCTCAGCAGAGCCATTTTCTGAAAGGGGAAACGTCTGGATCCTTCTCCCACAAGGAAGGGGCCAGCCCTGAAAGCTGTTGCTGGTCTTCACCTTCCCTGGGCAGCCTAGTCACAGGCACAACAGCCCTGGGGATCAGTGCTTTCCCAGAGACGGAATATCTCCTAGTGCCTGATCTTGGCAGAGCCTTTTCCAAAACGCCGAAGGTCCGGCTCCTTCTCCCACAAGGAAGGTGCCAGCCCTGAAAGCTGTTGCTGGTCTTCACCTTCCCTGCACAGCCTACTCACAGGCACAACAGCCCTGGGGATCAGTGCTTTCCCAGAGATGGAACATCTTCTCGTGCCCGTTCTTGGCTGTGCCATTTTCCAAAACGGCGAACGTCCGGCTCCTTCTCCCACAAGGAAGCGGCCAGCCCTGAAAGCTGTTGCTGGTCTTCACCTTCCCTGGGCAGCCTAGTAACAGGCACAACAGCCCTGGGGATCAGTGCTTTCCCAGAGACGGAACATCTCATCGTACCCGTTCTCGGCAGAGCCATTTTCCAAAATGGGAAACGTCCGGCTCCTTCTCCCACAAGGAAGGGGCCAGCCCTGAAAGCTGTTGCTGGTCTTCACCTTCCCTGGGCAGCCTACTCACAGGCACAACAGCCCTGGGGATCAGTGCTTTCCCAGAGACGGAACATCTCCTCGTGCCCGTTCTCGGCACAGCCGTTTTCTGAAAAGGGAAACGTCCGGCTCCTTCTCCCACAAGGAAGGTGCCAGCCCTGAAAGCTGTTGCTGGTCTTCACCTTCCCTGGGCAGCCTGTTCACAGGCACAACAGCCCTGGGGATCAGTGCTTTCCCAGAGATGAAACATCTCTTCATACCCGTTCTCGGCAGAGCCTTTTTCCGAAAAGGGAAACGTCCGGATCCTTCTCCCACAAGGAAGGGGCCAGCCCTGAAAGCTGTTGCTGGTCTTCACCTTCCCTTGGAAACCTATTCACAGGCACAACAGCCCTGGGGATCAGTGCTTTCCCAGAGACGGAACATGTCTTTGTGGCCGTTCTCGGCAGCGCTTATTTCAGAAATGGGAAAGGTCCGGCTCCTTCTCCAACAAGGAAATGGCCAGCCCTCAAAGCTGTTGCTGGTATTCACGTTCCCTGGGCAGCCTACTCACAGACTCAACAGCCCTGGGGATCAGTGCTTTCCCAGAGACGGAACATGTCTTTGTGGCCGTTCTCGGCAGCGCTTATTTCAGAAATGGGAAAGGTCCGGCTCCTTCTCCAACAAGGAAATGGCCAGCCCTCAAAGCTGTTGCTGGTATTCACGTTCCCTGGGCAGCCTACTCACAGACTCAACAGCCCTGGGGATCAGTGCTTTCCCAGAGACGGAACATCTCATCGTACCCGTTCTCGGCAGAGCCATTTTCCAAAATGGGAAACGTCCGGCTCCTTCTCCCACAAGGAAGGGGCCAGCCCTGAAAGCTGTTGCTGGTCTTCACGTTCCCTGGGCAGCCTACTCACAGGCACAACAGCCCTGGGGATCAGTGCTTTCCCAGAGACGGAATATCTCTTAGTGCCTGATCTTGGCAGAGCCTTTTCCAAAACGCCGAAGGTCCGGCTCCTTCTCCCACAAGGAAGGTGCCAGCCCTGAAAGCTGTTGCTGGTCTTCACCTTCCCTGCACAGCCTAGTCACAGGCACAACAGACCTGGGGATCAGTGCTTTCTCAGAGACGGAACATCTCATCGTACCCGTTCTCGGCAGAGCGTATTTCTGAAAGGGCAAAATGTGGATCCTTCTCCCACAAGGAAGGTGCCAGCCCTGAAAGCTGTTGCTGGTCTTCACCTTCCCTGGGCAGCCTATTCACAGGCACAACTGCCCTGGGGATCAGTGCTTTCCCAGAGATGGAACATCTCATCGTGCCCGTTCTCGGCACAGCCTTTTTCCAAAACGGCGAACGTCCGGATCCTTCTCCCACAAGGAAGGTGCCAGCCCTGAAAGCTGTTGCTGATCTTCACCTTCCCTTGGAAACCTAATCACAGGCACAACAGCACTGGGGATCAGTGCTTTCCCAGAGACGGAACATCCAATTGTGGCCGTTCTCGGCAGAGCGTATTTCCGAAAGGGCAAACGTCTGGATCCTTCTCCCACAAGGAAGGTGCCAGCCCTGAAAGCTGTTGCTGATCTTCACCTTCCCTTGGAAAACTAATCACAGGCACAACAGCCCTGGGGATCTGTGCTTTCCCAGAGACGGAACATCTCCTTGTGCCCATTCTCGCCAGAGCCATTTTTCCGAAATGGGAAACGTCCGGCTCCTTCTCCCACAAGGAAGGTGCCAGCCCTGAAACCTGTTGCTGGTCTTCACCTTCCCTGGGCAGCCTAGTCACAGGCACAACAGCCCTGGGGATCAGTGCTTTCCCAGAGATGGAACATTTCATCGTATCCGTTCTCAGCAGAGCCATTTTCTGAAAGGGGAAACGTCTGGATCCTTCTCCCACAAGGAAGGGGCCAGCCCTGAAAGCTGTTGCTGGTCTTCACCTTCCCTGGGCAGCCTAGTCACAGGCACAACAGCCCTGGGGATCAGTGCTTTCCCAGAGACGGAATATCTCCTAGTGCCTGATCTTGGCAGAGCCTTTTCCAAAACGCCGAAGGTCCGGCTCCTTCTCCCACAAGGAAGGTGCCAGCCCTGAAAGCTGTTGCTGGTCTTCACCTTCCCTGCACAGCCTACTCACAGGCACAACAGCCCTGGGGATCAGTGCTTTCCCAGAGACGGAACATCTCCTCGTGCCCGTTCTTGGCTGTGCCATTTTCCAAAACGGCGAACGTCCGGCTCCTTCTCCCACAAGGAAGGTGCCAGCCCTGAAAGCTGTTGCTGATCTTCACCTTCCCTTGGCAGCCTAGTCACAGGCACAACAGCCCTGGGGATCAGTGCTTTCCCAGAGACAGAACATCTCCTCGTGCCCGTTCTCGGCAGAGCCATTTTCTGAAACGGCAAACGTCCAGATCCTTCTCCCACAAGGAAGGGGCCAGCCCTGAAAGCTGTTGCTGGTCTTCACCTTCCCTTGGAAGCCTAGTCACAGGCACAACAGCCCTGGGGATCAGTGCTTTCCCAGAGACGGAACATCTCCTCGTGCCCGTTCTCGGCAGAGCCGTTTTCTGAAAAGGGAAACGTCCGGCTCCTTCTCCCACAAGGAAGGTGCCAGCCCTGAAAGCTGTTGCTGGTCTTCACCTTCCCTGGGCAGCCTGTTCACAGGCACAACAGCCCTGGGGATCAGTGCTTTCCCAGAGACGGAACATCTCATCGTACCCGTTCTCGGCAGAGCCATTTTCCAAAATGGGAAACGTCCGGCTCCTTCTCCCACAAGGAAGGGGCCAGCCCTGAAAGCTCTTGCTGGTCTTCACCTTCCCTGGGCAGCCTACTCACAGGCACAACAGCCCTGGGGATCAGTGCTTTCCCAGAGACGGAACATCTCCTCGTGCCCGTTCTCGGCAGAGCCGTTTTCTGAAAAGGGAAACGTCCGGCTCCTTCTCCCACAAGGAAGGTGCCAGCCCTGAAAGCTGTTGCTGGTCTTCACCTTCCCTGGGCAGCCTGTTCACAGGCACAACAGCCCTGGGGATCAGTGCTTTCCCAGAGATGAAACATCTCTTCATACCCGTTCTCGGCAGAGCCTTTTTCCGAAAAGTGAAACGTCCGGATCCTTCTCCCACAAGGAAGGGGCCAGCCCTGAAAGCTGTTGCTGGTCTTCACCTTCCCTTGGAAACCTATTCACAGGCACAACAGCCCTGGGGATCAGTGCTTTCCCAGAGACGGAACATGTCTTTGTGGCCGTTCTCGGCAGCGCTTATTTCAGAAATGGGAAAGGTCCGGCTCCTTCTCCAACAAGGAAATGGCCAGCCCTCAAAGCTGTTGCTGGTATTCACGTTCCCTGGGCAGCCTACTCACAGACTCAACAGCCCTGGGGATCAGTGCTTTCCCAGAGACGGAACATGTCTTTGTGGCCGTTCTCGGCAGCGCTTATTTCAGAAATGGGAAAGGTCCGGCTCCTTCTCCAACAAGGAAATGGCCAGCCCTCAAAGCTGTTGCTGGTATTCACGTTCCCTGGGCAGCCTACTCACAGACTCAACAGCCCTGGGGATCAGTGCTTTCCCAGAGACGGAACATCTCATCGTACCCGTTCTCGGCAGAGCCATTTTCCAAAATGGGAAACGTCCGGCTCCTTCTCCCACAAGGAAGGGGCCAGCCCTGAAAGCTGTTGCTGGTCTTCACGTTCCCTGGGCAGCCTACTCACAGGCACAACAGCCCTGGGGATCAGTGCTTTCCCAGAGACGGAATATCTCTTAGTGCCTGATCTTGGCAGAGCCTTTTCCAAAATGTCGAAGGTCCGGCTCCTTCTCCCACAAGGAAGGTGCCAGCCCTGAAAGCTGTTGCTGGTCTTCACCTTCCCTGCACAGCCTAGTCACAGGCACAACAGCCCTGGGGATCAGTGCTTTCCCAGAGACGGAACATCTCCTCGTGCCCGTTCTTGGCTGTGCCATTTTCCAAAATGGCGAACGTCCGGCTCCTTCTCCCACAAGGAAGGTGCCAGCCCTGAAAGCTGTTGCTGGTCTTCACCTTCCCTTGGCAGCCTAGTCACAGGCACAACAGCCCTGGGGATCAGTGCTTTCCCAGAGACAGAACATCTCCTCGTGCCCGTTCTCGGCAGAGCCATTTTCTGAAACGGCAAACGTCCGGATCCTTCTCCCACAAGGAAGGTGCCAGCCCTGAAAGCTGTTGCTGGTCTTCACCTTCCCTTGGAAGCCTAGTCACAGGCACAACAGCCCTGGGGATCAGTGCTTTCCCAGAGACGGAACATCTCCTCGTGCCCGTTCTCGGCAGAGCCGTTTTCTGAAAAGGGAAACGTCCGGCTCCTTCTCCCACAAGGAAGGTGCCAGCCCTGAAAGCTGTTGCTGGTTTTAACCTTCCCTGGGCAGCCTGTTCACAGGCACAACAGCCCTGGGGATCAGTGCTTTCCCAGAGACGGAACATCTCATCGTACCCGGTCTCGGCAGAGCCATTTTCCAAAATGGGAAACGTCCGGCTCCTTCTCCCACAAGGAAGGGGCCAGCCCTGAAAGCTCTTGCTGGTCTTCACCTTCCCTGGGCAGCCTACTCACAGGCACAAGAGCCCTGGGGATCAGTGCTTTCCCAGAGACGGAACATCTCCTCGTGCCCGTTCTCGGCAGAGCCGTTTTCTGAAAAGGGAAACGTCCGGCTCCTTCTCCCACAACGAAGGTGCCAGCCCTGAAAGCTGTTGCTGGTCTTCACCTTCCCTGGGCAGCCTGTTCACAGGCACAACAGCCCTGGGGATCAGTGCTTTCCCAGAGATGAAACATCTCTTCATACCCGTTCTCGGCAGAGCCTTTTTCCGAAAAGGGAAACGTCCGGATCCTTCTCCCACAAGGAAGGGGCCAGCCCTGAAAGCTGTTGCTGGTCTTCACCTTCCCTTGGAAACCTATTCACAGGCACAACAGCCCTGGGGATCAGTGCTTTCCCAGAGACGGAACATGTCTTTGTGGCCGTTCTCGGCAGCGCTTATTTCAGAAATGGGAAAGGTCCGGCTCCTTCTCCAACAAGGAAATGGCCAGCCCTCAAAGCTGTTGCTGGTATTCACGTTCCCTGGGCAGCCTACTCACAGACTCAACAGCCCTGGGGATCAGTGCTTTCCCAGAGACGGAACATGTCTTTGTGGCCGTTCTCGGCAGCGCTTATTTCAGAAATGGGAAAGGTCCGGCTCCTTCTCCAACAAGGAAATGGCCAGCCCTCAAAGCTATTGCTGGTATTCACGTTCCCTGGGCAGCCTACTCACAGACTCAACAGCCCTGGGGATCAGTGCTTTCCCAGAGACGGAACATCTCATCGTACCCGTTCTCGGCAGAGCCATTTTCCAAAATGGGAAACGTCCGGCTCCTTCTCCCACAAGGAAGGGGCCAGCCCTGAAAGCTGTTGCTGGTCTTCACGTTCCCTGGGCAGCCTAGTCACAGGCACAACAGCCCTGGGGATCAGTGCTTTCCCAGAGACGGAACATCTCCTCGTGCCCGTTCTCGTCAGAGCCGTTTTCCGAAAAGGGAAACGTCCGGCTCCTTCTCCCACAAGGAAGGGGCCAGCCCTGAAAGCTTTTGCTGGTCTTCACCTGCCCTTGGCAACCTATTCACAGGCACAACAGCCCTGGGGATCAGTGCTTTCCCAGAGACGGAATATTTCATCCTACCCATTCTCGGCAGAGCTGCTTTCCGAAAAGGGCAACGTCCGGATCCTTCTCCCACAAGGAAGGGGCCAGCCCTGAAAGCTTTTGCTGGTCTTCACCTTCCCTGGGCAGCCTAGTCACAGGCACAACAGCCCTGGGGATCAGTGCTTTCCCAGAGACGGAACATCCAATTGTGTCCGTTCTCGGCAGAGCCATTTTTCCGAAATGGGAAACGTCCGGCTCCTTCTCCCACAAGGAAGGGGCCAGCCCTGAAAGCTGTTGCTGGTCTTCACCTTCCCTGGGCAGCCTACTCACAGGCACAACAGCCCTGGGGATCAGTGCTTTCCCAGAGATGGAACATCTCATCGTGCCCGTTCTCGGCACAGCCTATTTCCAAAAGAGCGAACGTCCGGATCCTTCTCCCACAAGGAAGGTGCCAGCCCTGAAAGCTGTTGCTGATCTTCACCTTCCCTGGGCAGCCTAATCGCAGGCACAACAGCCCTGGGGATCAGTGCTTTCCCAGAGACGGAACATCTCCTAGTGCCCGTTCTCGGCAGAGCCATTTTTCCGAAATGGGAAACGTCCGGATCCTTCTCCCACAAGGAAGGTGCCAGCCCTGAAAGCTGTTGCTGGTCTTCACCTTCCCTGGGCAGCCTACTCACAGGCACAACAGCCCTGGGGATCAGTGCTTTCCCAGAGACGGAACATCTCATCCTGCCCTTTCTTGGCAGAGCCTTTTTCCAAAACGGCAAACGTCCGGATCCTTCTCCCACAAGGAAGTTGCCAGCCCTGAAAGCTGTTGCTGGTCTTCACCTTCCCTGGACAGCCTACTCACAGGCACAACAGCCCTGGGGATCAGTGCTTTCCCAGAGATGGAACATTTCATCGAATCCGTTCTCAGCAGAGCCATTTTCTGAAATGGGAAACGTCCGGATCCTTCTCCCACAAGGAAGGGGCCAGCCCTGAAAGCTGTTGCTGGTCTTCACCTTCCCTTGGAAGCCTACTCACAGGCACAACAGCCCTGGGGATCAGTGCTTTCCCAGAGACGGAACATCTCCTCGTGCCCGTTCTCGGCAGAGCCGTTTTCTGAAAAGGGAAATGTCCGGCTCCTTCTCCCACAAGGAAGGTGCCAGCCCTGAAAGCTTTTGCTGGTCTTCACCTGCCCTTGGCAACCTATTCACAGGCACAACAGCCCTGGGGATCAGTGCTTTCCCAGAGACGGAACATCCAATTCTGGCCGTTCTCGGCAGAACCATTTTTCCGAAATGGGAAACGTCCGGCTCCTTCTCCCACAAGGAAGGTGGCAGCCCTGAAAGCTGTTGCTGGTCTTCACCTTCCCTGGGCAGCCTAGTAACAGGCACAACAGCCCTGGGGATCAGTGCTTTCCCAGAGACGGAACATCTCCTCGTGCCCGTTGTCGGCAGAGCCGTTTTCTGAAAAGGGCAACATCCGGCTCCTTCTCCCACAAGGAAGGTGCCAGCCCTGAAAGCTTTTGCTGGTCTTCACCTGCCCTTGGCAACCTATTCACAGGCACAACAGCCCTGGGGATCAGTGCTTTCCCAGAGACGGAACATCCAATTGTGGCCGTTCTCGGCAGAGCCATTTTTCCGAAATGGGAAACGTCCGGCTCCTTCTCCCACAAGGAAGGTGCCAGCCCTGAAAGATGTTGCTGGTCTTCACCTTCCCTTGGAAGCCTACTCACAGGCACAACACCCCTGGGGATCAGTGCTTTCTCAGAGACGGAACATCTCATCGTACCCGTTCTCGGCAGAGCGTATTTCCGAAAGGGCAAATGTCTGGCTCCTTCTCCCACAAGGAAGGTGCCAGCCCTGAAAGCTGTTGCTGGTCTTCACCTTCCCTGGGCAGCCTACTCACAGGCACAACAGCCCTGGGGATCAGTGCTTTCCCAGAGATGGAACATCTCATCGTGCCCGTTCTCGGCACAGCCTATTTCCAAAACAGCGAACGTCCGGATCCTTCTCCCACAAGGAAGGTGCCAGCCCTGAAAGCTGTTGCTGATCTTCACCTTCCCTGGGCAGCCTACTCACAGGCACAACAGCCCTGGGGATCAGTGCTTTCCCAGAGACGGAACATCTCCTCGTGCCCGTTCTCGGCAGAGCCATTTTTCCGAAATGGGAAAAGTCCGGCTCCTTCTCCCACAAGGAAGGTGCCAGCCCTGAAACCTGTTGCAGGTCTTCACCTTCCCTGGGCAGCCTACTCACAGGCACAACAGCCCTGGGGATCAGTGCTTTCCCAGAGATGGAACATTTCATCAAATCCGTTCTCAGCAGAGCCATTTTCTGAAATGGGAAACGTCCGGATCCTTCTCCCACAAGGAAGGGGCCAGCCCTGAAAGCTGTTGCTGGTCTTCACCTTCCCTGGGCAGCCTAGTAACAGGCACAACAGCCCTGGGGATCAGTGCTTTCCCAGAGACGGAACATCTCATCGTGCCCGTTCTTGGCAGAGCCATTTTCCAAAACGGCGATCGTCCGGCTCCTTCTCCCACAACGAAGTTGCCAGCCCTGAAAGCTGTTGCTGGTCTTCACCTTCCCTGGGCAGCCTACTCACAGGCACAACAGCCCTGGGGATCAGTGCTTTCCCAGAGACGGAACATTTCATCGAATCCGTTCTCGGCAGAGCCATTTTCTGAAATGGGAAACGTCCGGATCCTTCTCCCACAAGGAAGGGGCCAGCCCTGAAAGCTGTTGCTGGTCTTCACCTTCCCTTGGAAGCCTAGTCACAGGCACAACAGCCCTGGGGATCAGTGCTTTCCCAGAGACGGAACATCTCCTCGTGCCCGTTCTCGGCAGAGCCGTTTTCTGAAAAGGGCAACATCCGGCTCCTTCTCCCACAAGGAAGGTGCCAGCCCTGAAAGCTTTTGCTGGTCTTCACCTGCCCTTGGCAACCTATTCACAGGCACAACAGCCCTGGGGATCAGTGCTTTCCCAGAGACGGAACATCCAATTGTGGCCGTTCTCGGCAGAGCCATTTTTCCGAAATGGGAAACGTCCGGCTCCTTCTCCCACAAGGAAGGTGCCAGCCCTGAAAGATGTTGCTGGTCTTCACCTTCCCTTGGAAGCCTACTCACAGGCACAACAGCCCTGGGGATCAGTGCTTTCTCAGAGACGGAACATCTCATCGTACCCGTTCTCGGCAGAGCGTATTTCCGAAAGGGCAGACGTCTGGCTCCTTCTCCCTCAAGGAAGGTGCCAGCCCTGAAAGCTTTTGCTGGTCTTCACCTTCCCTGGGCAGCCTACTCACAGGCACAACAGCCCTGGGGATCAGTGCTTTCCCAGAGACGGAACATTTCATCGAATCCGTTCTCGGCAGAGCCATTTTCTGAAATGGGAAACGTCCGGATCCTTCTCCCACAAGGAAGGGGCCAGCCCTGAAAGCTGTTGCTGGTCTTCACCTTCCCTTGGCAGCCTAGTCACAGGCACAACAGCCCTGGGGATCAGTGCTTTCCCAGAGACGGAACATCTCCTCGTGCCCGTTCTCGGCAGAGCCGTTTTCTGAAAAGGGCAACATCCGGCTCCTTCTCCCACAAGGAAGGTGCCAGCCCTGAAAGCTTTTGCTGGTCTTCACCTGCCCTTGGCAACCTATTCACAGGCACAACAGCCCTGGGGATCAGTGCTTTCCCAGAGACGGAACATCCAATTGTGGCCGTTCTCGGCAGAGCCATTTTTCCGAAATGGGAAACGTCCGGCTCCTTCTCCCACAAGGAAGGTGCCAGCCCTGAAAGATGTTGCTGGTCTTCACCTTCCCTTGGAAGCCTACTCACAGGCACAACAGCCCTGGGGATCAGTGCTTTCTCAGAGACGGAACATCTCATCGTACCCGTTCTCGGCAGAGCGTATTTCCGAAAGGGAAGACGTCTGGCTCCTTCTCCCTCAAGGAAGGTGCCAGCCCTGAAAGCTGTTGCTGGTCTTCACCTTCCCTGGGCAGCCTACTCACAGGCACAACAGCCCTGGGGATCAGTGCTTTCCCAGAGATGGAACATCTCATCGTGCCCGTTCTAGGCACAGCCTATTTCCAAAACAGCGAACGTCCGGATCCTTCTCCCACAAGGAAGGTGCCAGCCCTGAAAGCTGTTGCTGATCTTCACCTTCCCTGGGCAGCCTAGTCACAGGCACAAGAGTCCTGGGGATCAGTGCTTTCCCAGAGACGGAACATCTCCTCGTGCCCGTTCTCGGCAGAGCCGTTTTCTGAAAAGGGAAATGTCCGGCTCCTTCTCCCACAAGAAAGGAGCCAGCCCTGAAAGCTTTTGCTGGTCTTCACCTGCCCTTGGCAACCTATTCACAGGCACAACAGCCCTGGGGATGAGTGCTTTCCCAGAGACGGAACATCCAATTCTGGCCGTTCTCGGCAGAACCATTTTTCCGAAATGGGAAACGTCCGGCTCCTTCTCCCACAAGGAAGGTGGCAGCCCTGAAAGCTGTTGCTGGTCTTCACCTTCCCTGGGCAGCCTAGTAGCAGGCACAACTGCCCTGGGGATCAGTGCTTTCCCAGAGACGGAACATCTCATAGTGCCCGTTCTTGGCAGAGCCATTTTCCAAAACGGCGATCGTCCGGCTCCTTCTCCCACAACGAAGGTGCCAGCCCTGAAAGCTGTTGCTGGTCTTCACCTTCCCTGGGCAGCCTGTTCACAGGCACAACAGCCCTGGGGATCAGTGCTTTCCCAGAGACGGAACATTTCATCGAATCCGTTCTCGGCAGAGCCATTTTCTGAAATGGGAAACGTCCGGATCCTTCTCCCACAAGGAAGGGGCCAGCCCTGAAAGCTTTTGCTGGTCTTCACCTGCCCTTGGAAGCCTAGTCACAGGCACAACAGCCCTGGGGATCAGTGCTTTCCCAGAGACGGAACATCTCCTCGTGCCCGTTCTCGGCAGAGCCGTTTTCTGAAAAGGGCAACATCCGGCTCCTTCTCCCACAAGGAAGGTGCCAGCCCTGAAAGCTTTTGCTGGTCTTCACCTGCCCTTGGCAACCTATTCACAGGCACAACAGCCCTGGGGATCAGTGCTTTCCCAGAGACGGAACATCCAATTCTGGCCGTTCTCGGCAGAACCATTTTTCCGAAATGGGAAACGTCCGGCTCCTTCTCCCACAAGGAAGGTGCCAGCCCTGAAAGCTGTTGCTGGTCTTCACCTTCCCTGGGCAGCCTACTCACAGGCACAACAGCCCTGGGGATCAGTGCTTTCCCAGAGACGGAACATCTCATCGTGCCCTTTCTTGGCAGAGCCTTTTTCCAAAACGGCAAACGTCCGGCTCCTTCTCCCACAAGGAAGGTGGCAGCCCTGAAAGCTGTTGCTGGTCTTCACCTTCCCTGGGCAGCCTAGTAACAGGCACAACAGCCCTGGGGATCAGTGCTTTCCCAGAGACGGAATATCTCCTCGTGCCCGTTCTTGGCAGAGCCGTTTTCCAAAACGGCGATCGTCCGGCTCCTTCTCCCACAACGAAGGTGCCAGCCCTGAAAGCTGTTGCTGGTCTTCACCTTCCCTGGGCAGCCTGTTCACAGGCACAACAGCCCTGGGGATCAGTGCTTTCCCAGAGACGGAACATTTCATCGAATCCGTTCTCGGCAGAGCCATTTTCTGAAATGGGAAACGTCCGGATCCTTCTCCCACAAGGAAGGGGCCAGCCCTGAAAGCTGTTGCTGGTCTTCACCTTCCCTTGGAAGCCTAGTCACAGGCACAACAGCCCTGGGGATCAGTGCTTTCCCAGAGACGGAACATCTCCTCGTGCCCGTTCTCGGCAGAGCCGTTTTCTGAAAAGGGCAACGTCCGGCTCCTTCTCCCACAAGGAAGGTGCCAGCCCTGAAAGCTTTTGCTGGTCTTCACCTTCCCTTGGCAACCTATTCACAGGCACAACAGCCCTGGGGATCAGTGCTTTCCCAGAGACGGAACATCCAATTGTGTCCGTTCTCGGCAGAGCCATTTTTCCGAAATGGGAAACGTCCGGCTCCTTCTCCCACAAGGAAGGTGCCAGCGCTGAAAGCTGTTGCTGGTCTTCACCTTCCCTTGGAATCCTACTCACAGGCACAACAGCCCTGGGGATCAGTGCTTTCTCAGAGACGGAACATCTCATCGTACCCGTTCTCGGCAGAGCGTATTTCCGAAAGGGCAAATGTCTGGCTCCTTCTCCCACAAGGAAGGTGCCAGCCCTGAAAGCTGTTGCTGGTCTTCACCTTCCCTGGGCAGCCTACTCACAGGCACAACAGCCCTGGGGATCAGTGCTTTCCCAGAGATGGAACATCTCATCGTGCCCGTTCTCGGCACAGCCTATTTCCAAAACAGCGAACGTCCGGATCCTTCTCCCACAAGGAAGGTGCCAGCCCTGAAAGCTGTTGCTGATCTTCACCTTCCCTGGGCAGCCTACTCACAGGCACAACAGCCCTGGGGATCAGTGCTTTCTCAGAGACGGAACATCTCCTAGTGCCCGTTCTCGGCAGAGCCATTTTTCCGAAATGGGAAAAGTCCGGATCCTTCTCCCACAAGGAAGGTGCCAGCCCTGAAACCTGTTGCAGGTCTTCACCTTCCCTGGGCAGCCTACTCACAGGCACAACAGCCCTGGGGATCAGTGCTTTCCCAGAGATGGAACATTTCATCAAATCCGTTCTCAGCAGAGCCATTTTCTGAAATGGGAAACGTCCGGATCCTTCTCCCACAAGGAAGGGGCCAGCCCTGAAAGCTGTTGCTGGTCTTCACCTTCCCTGGGCAGCCTAGTAACAGGCACAACAGCCCTGGGGATCAGTGCTTTCCCAGAGACGGAACATCTCATCGTGCCCGTTCTTGGCAGAGCCATTTTCCAAAACGGCGATCGTCCGGCTCCTTCTCCCACAACGAAGTTCCCAGCCCTGAAAGCTGTTGCTGGTCTTCACCTTCCCTGGGCAGCCTGCTCACAGGCACAACAGCCCTGGGGATCAGTGCTTTCCCAGAGACGGAACATTTCATCGAATCCGTTCTCGGCAGAGCCATTTTCTGAAATGGGAAACGTCCGGATCCTTCTCCCACAAGGAAGGGGCCAGCCCTGAAAGCTGTTGCTGGTCTTCACCTTCCCTTGGAAGCCTAGTCACAGGCACAACAGCCCTGGGGATCAGTGCTTTCCCAGAGACGGAACATCTCCTCGTGCCCGTTCTCGGCAGAGCCGTTTTCTGAAAAGGGCAACGTCCGGCTCCTTCTCCCACAAGGAAGGTGCCAGCCCTGAAAGCTTTTGCTGGTCTTCACCTGCCCTTGGCAACCTATTCACAGGCACAACAGCCCTGGGGATCAGTGCTTTCCCAGAGACGGAACATCCAATTGTGGCCGTTCTCGGCAGAGCCATTTTTCCGAAATGGGAAACGTCCGGCTCCTTCTCCCACAAGGAAGGTGCCAGCCCTGAAAGATGTTGCTGGTCTTCACCTTCCCTTGGAAGCCTACTCACAGGCACAACAGCCCTGGGGATCAGTGCTTTCTCAGAGACGGAACATCTCATCGTACCCGTTCTCGGCAGAGCGTATTTCCGAAAGGGCAGACGTCTGGCTCCTTCTCCCTCAAGGAAGGTGCCAGCCCTGAAAGCTCTTGCTGGTCTTCACCTTCCCTGGGCAGCCTACTCACAGGCACAACAGCCCTGGGGATCAGTGCTTTCCCAGAGACGGAACATTTCATCGAATCCGTTCTCGGCAGAGCCATTTTCTGAAATGGGAAACGTCCGGATCCTTCTCCCACAAGGAAGGGGCCAGCCCTGAAAGCTGTTGCTGGTCTTCACCTTCCCTTGGAAGCCTAGTCACAGGCACAACAGCCCTGGGGATCAGTGCTTTCTCAGAGACGGAACATCTCATCGTGCCCGTTCTTGGCAGAGCCATTTTCCAAAACGGCGATCGTCCGGCTCCTTCTCCCACAACGAAGTTGCCAGCCCTGAAAGCTGTTGCTGGTCTTCACCTTCCCTGGGCAGCCTACTCACAGGCACAACAGCCCTGGGGATCAGTGCTTTCCCAGAGACGGAACATTTCATCGAATCCGTTCTCGGCAGAGCCATTTTCTGAAATGGGAAACGTCCGGATCCTTCTCCCACAAGGAAGGGGCCAGCCCTGAAAGCTGTTGCTGGTCTTCACCTTCCCTTGGAAGCCTAGTCACAGGCACAACAGCCCTGGGGATCAGTGCTTTCCCAGAGACGGAACATCTCCTCGTGCCCGTTCTCGGCAGAGCCGTTTTCTGAAAAGGGCAACGTCCGGCTCCTTCTCCCACAAGGAAGGTGCCAGCCCTGAAAGCTTTTGCTGGTCTTCACCTGCCCTTGGCAACCTATTCACAGGCACAACAGCCCTGGGGATCAGTGCTTTCCCAGAGACGGAACATCTCCTAGTGCCCGTTCTCGGCAGAGCCATTTTTCCGAAATGGGAAACGTCCGGCTCCTTCTCCCACAAGGAAGGTGCCAGCCCTGAAAGATGTTGCTGGTCTTCACCTTCCCTTGGAATCCTACTCACAGGCACAACAGCCCTGGGGATCAGTGCTTTCTCAGAGACGGAACATCTCATCGTACCCGTTCTCGGCAGAGCGTATTTCCGAAAGGGCAAATGTCTGGCTCCTTCTCCCACAAGGAAGGTGCCAGCCCTGAAAGCTGTTGCTGGTCTTCACCTTCCCTGGGCAGCCTACTCACAGGCACAACAGCCCTGGGGATCAGTGCTTTCCCAGAGATGGAACATCTCATCGTGCCCGTTCTCGGCACAGCCTATTTCCAAAACAGCGAACGTCCGGATCCTTCTCCCACAAGGAAGGTGCCAGCCCTGAAAGCTGTTGCTGATCTTCACCTTCCCTGGGCAGCCTACTCACAGGCACAACAGCCCTGGGGATCAGTGCTTTCCCAGAGACGGAACATCTCCTAGTGCCCGTTCTCGGCAGAGCCATTTTTCCGAAATGGGAAAAGTCCGGATCCTTCTCCCACAAGGAAGGTGCCAGCCCTGAAACCTGTTGCAGGTCTTCACCTTCCCTGGGCAGCCTACTCACAGGCACAACAGCCCTGGGGATCAGTGCTTTCCCAGAGATGGAACATTTCATCAAATCCGTTCTCAGCAGAGCCATTTTCTGAAATGGGAAACGTCCGGATCCTTCTCCCACAAGGAAGGGGCCAGCCCTGAAAGCTGTTGCTGGTCTTCACCTTCCCTGGGCAGCCTAGTAACAGGCACAACAGCCCTGGGGATCAGTGCTTTCCCAGAGACGGAACATCTCATCGTGCCCGTTCTTGGCAGAGCCATTTTCCAAAACGGCGATCGTCCGGCTCCTTCTCCCACAACGAAGTTGCCAGCCCTGAAAGCTGTTGCTGGTCTTCACCTTCCCTGGGCAGCCTACTCACAGGCACAACAGCCCTGGGGATCAGTGCTTTCCCAGAGACGGAACATTTCATCGAATCCGTTCTCGGCAGAGCCATTTTCTGAAATGGGAAACGTCCGGATCCTTCTCCCACAAGGAAGGGGCCAGCCCTGAAAGCTGTTGCTGGTCTTCACCTTCCCTTGGAAGCCTAGTCACAGGCACAACAGCCCTGGGGATCAGTGCTTTCCCAGAGACGGAACATCTCCTCGTGCCCGTTCTCGGCAGAGCCGTTTTCTGAAAAGGGCAACATCCGGCTCCTTCTCCCACAAGGAAGGTGCCAGCCCTGAAAGCTTTTGCTGGTCTTCACCTGCCCTTGGCAACCTATTCACAGGCACAACAGCCCTGGGGATCAGTGCTTTCCCAGAGACGGAACATCCAATTGTGGCCGTTCTCGGCAGAGCCATTTTTCCGAAATGGGAAACGTCCGGCTCCTTCTCCCACAAGGAAGGTGCCAGCCCTGAAAGATGTTGCTGGTCTTCACGTTCCCTTGGAAGCCTACTCACAGGCACAACAGCCCTGGGGATCAGTGCTTTCTCAGAGACGGAACATCTCATCGTACCCGTTCTCGGCAGAGCGTATTTCCGAAAGGGCAGACGTCTGGCTCCTTCTCCCTCAAGGAAGGTGCCAGCCCTGAAAGCTCTTGCTGGTCTTCACCTTCCCTGGGCAGCCTACTCACAGGCACAACAGCCCTGGGGATCAGTGCTTTCCCAGAGACGGAACATTTCATCGAATCCGTTCTCGGCAGAGCCATTTTCTGAAATGGGAAACGTCCGGATCCTTCTCCCACAAGGAAGGGGCCAGCCCTGAAAGCTGTTGCTGGTCTTCACCTTCCCTTGGAAGCCTAGTCACAGGCACAACAGCCCTGGGGATCAGTGCTTTCCCAGAGACGGAACATCTCATCGTGCCCGTTCTTGGCAGAGCCATTTTCCAAAACGGCGATCGTCCGGCTCCTTCTCCCACAACGAAGTTGCCAGCCCTGAAAGCTGTTGCTGGTCTTCACCTTCCCTGGTCAGCCTACTCACAGGCACAACAGCCCTGGGGATCAGTGCTTTCCCAGAGACGGAACATTTCATCGAATCCGTTCTCGGCAGAGCCATTTTCTGAAATGGGAAACGTCCGGATCCTTCTCCCACAAGGAAGGGGCCAGCCCTGAAAGCTGTTGCTGGTCTTCACCTTCCCTTGGAAGCCTAGTCACAGGCACAACAGCCCTGGGGATCAGTGCTTTCCCAGAGACGGAACATCTCCTCGTGCCCGTTCTCGGCAGAGCCGTTTTCTGAAAAGGGCAACATCCGGCTCCTTCTCCCACAAGGAAGGTGCCAGCCCTGAAAGCTTTTGCTGGTCTTCACCTGCCCTTGGCAACCTATTCACAGGCACAACAGCCCTGGGGATCAGTGCTTTCCCAGAGACGGAACATCCAATTGTGGCCGTTCTCGGCAGAGCCATTTTTCCGAAATGGGAAACGTCCGGCTCCTTCTCCCACAAGGAAGGTGGCAGCCCTGAAAGCTGTTGCTGGTCTTCACCCTTCCCTGGGCAGCCTAGTAACAGGCACAACAGCCCTGGGGATCAGTGCTTTCCCAGAGACGGAACATCTCATAGTGCCCGTTCTTGGCAGAGCCATTTTCCAAAACGGCGATCGTCCGGCTCCTTCTCCCACAACGAAGGTGCCAGCCCTGAAAGCTGTTGCTGGTCTTCACCTTCCCTGGGCAGCCTGTTCACAGGCACAACAGCCCTGGGGATCAGTGCTTTCCCAGAGACGGAACATTTCATCGAATCCGTTCTCGGCAGAGCCATTTTCTGAAATGGGAAACGTCCGGATCCTTCTCCCACAAGGAAGGGGCCAGCCCTGAAAGCTTTTGCTGGTCTTCACCTGCCCTTGGAAGCCTAGTCACAGGCACAACAGCCCTGGGGATCAGTGCTTTCCCAGAGACGGAACATCTCCTCGTGCCCGTTCTCGGCAGAGCCGTTTTCTGAAAAGGGCAACATCCGGCTCCTTCTCCCACAAGGAAGGTGCCAGCCCTGAAAGCTTTTGCTGGTCTTCACCTGCCCTTGGCAACCTATTCACAGGCACAACAGCCCTGGGGATCAGTGCTTTCCCAGAGACGGAACATCCAATTGTGTCCGTTCTCGGCAGAACCATTTTTCCGAAATGGGAAACGTCCGGCTCCTTCTCCCACAAGGAAGGTGCCAGCCCTGAAAGCTGTTGCTGGTCTTCACCTTCCCTGGGCAGCCTGTTCACAGGCACAACAGCCCTGGGGATCAGTGCTTTCCCAGAGACGGAACATCTCATCGTGCCCTTTCTTGGCAGAGCCTTTTTCCAAAACGGCAAACGTCCGGCTCCTTCTCCCACAAGGAAGGTGGCAGCCCTGAAAGCTGTTGCTGGTCTTCACCTTCCCTGGGCAGCCTAGTAAGAGGCACAACAGCCCTGGGGATCAGTGCTTTCCCAGAGACGGAATATCTCCTCGTGCCCGTTCTTGGCAGAGCCATTTTCCAAAACGGCGATCGTCCGGCTCCTTCTCCCACAAGGAAGGTGCCAGCCCTGAAAGCTTTTGCTGGTCTTCACCTGCCCTTGGCAACCTATTCACAGGCACAACAGCCCTGGGGATCAGTGCTTTCCCAGAGACGGAACATCCAATTGTGGCCGTTCTCGGCAGAGCCATTTTTCCGAAATGGGAAACGTCCGGCTCCTTCTCCCACAAGGAAGGTGCCAGCCCTGAAAGATGTTGCTGGTCTTCACCTTCCCTTGGAAGCCTACTCACAGGCACAACAGCCCTGGGGATCAGTGCTTTCTCAGAGACGGAACATCTCATCGTACCCGTTCTCGGCAGAGCGTATTTCCGAAAGGGCAAATGTCTGGCTCCTTCTCCCACAAGGAAGGGGCCAGCCCTGAAAGCTGTTGCTGGTCTTCACCTTCCCTGGGCAGCCTACTCACAGGCACAACAGCCCTGGGGATCAGTGCTTTCCCAGAGATGGAACATCTCATCGTGCCCGTTCTCGGCACAGCCTATTTCCAAAACAGCGAACGTCCGGATCCTTCTCCCACAAGGAAGGTGCCAGCCCTGAAAGCTGTTGCTGATCTTCACCTTCCCTGGGCAGCCTACTCACAGGCACAACAGCCCTGGGGATCAGTGCTTTCCCAGAGACGGAACATCTCCTAGTGCCCGTTCTCGGCAGAGCCATTTTTCCGAAATGGGAAAAGTCCGGATCCTTCTCCCACAAGGAAGGTGCCAGCCCTGAAACCTGTTGCAGGTCTTCACCTTCCCTGGGCAGCCTATTCACAGGCACAACAGCCCTGGGGATCAGTGCTTTCCCAGAGATGGAACATTTCATCAAATCCGTTCTCAGCAGAGCCATTTTCTGAAATGGGAAACGTCCGGATCCTTCTCCCACAAGGAAGGGGCCAGCCCTGAAAGCTGTTGCTGGTCTTCACCTTCCCTGGGCAGCCTAGTAACAGGCACAACAGCCCTGGGGATCAGTGCTTTCCCAGAGACGGAACATCTCATCGTGCCCGTTCTTGGCAGAGCCATTTTCCAAAACGGCGATCGTCCGGCTCCTTCTCCCACAACGAAGTTGCCAGCCCTGAAAGCTGTTGCTGGTCTTCACCTTCCCTGGGCAGCCTACTCACAGGCACAACAGCCCTGGGGATCAGTGCTTTCCCAGAGACGGAACATTTCATCGAATCCGTTCTCGGCAGAGCCATTTTCTGAAATGGGAAACGTCCGGATCCTTCTCCCACAAGGAAGGGGCCAGCCCTGAAAGCTGTTGCTGGTCTTCACCTTCCCTTGGAAGCCTAGTCACAGGCACAACAGCCCTGGGGATCAGTGCTTTCCCAGAGACGGAACATCTCCTCGTGCCCGTTCTCGGCAGAGCCGTTTTCTGAAAAGGGCAACATCCGGCTCCTTCTCCCACAAGGAAGGTGCCAGCCCTGAAAGCTTTTGCTGGTCTTCACCTGCCCTTGGCAACCTATTCACAGGCACAACAGCCCTGGGGATCAGTGCTTTCCCAGAGACGGAACATCCAATTGTGGCCGTTCTCGGCAGAGCCATTTTTCCGAAATGGGAAACGTCCGGCTCCTTCTCCCACAAGGAAGGTGCCAGCCCTGAAAGCTGTTGCTGGTCTTCACCTTCCCTTGGAAGCCTAGTCACAGGCACAACAGCCCTGGGGATCAGTGCTTTCCCAGAGACGGAACATCTCCTCGTGCCCGTTCTCGGCAGAGCCGTTTTCCGAAAAGGGAAACATCCGGCTCCTTCTCCCACAAGGAAGCGGCCAGCCCTGAAAGCTTTTGCTGGTCTTCACCTGCCCTTGGCAACCTATTCACAGGCACAACAGCCCTGGTGATCAGTGCTTTCCCAGAGACGGAATATTTCATCCTACCCATTCTCGGCAGAGCTGTTTTCCGAAAAGGGAAACGTCCGGCTCCTTCTCCCACAAGGAAGGGGCCAGCCCTGAAAGCTGTTGCTGGTCTTCACCTTCCCTGGGCAGCCTAGTCACAGGCACATCAGCCCTGGGGATCTGTGCTTTCCCAGAGACGGAACATCTCTTCATACCCGTTCTCGGCAGAGCCGTATTCCGAAATGGGAAACGTCCGGCTCCTTCTCCCACAAGGAAGGTGCCAGCCCTGAAAGCTGTTGCTGGTCTTCACCTTCCCTGGGCAGCCTACTCACAGGCACAACAGCCCTGGGGATCAGTGCTTTCCCAGAGACGGAACATTTCATCCTACCCGTTCTCGGCAGAGCCGTTTTCCGAAAAGGGAAATGTCCGGATCCTTCTCCCACAAGGAAGGTGCCAGCCCTGAAAGCTGTTGCTGGTCTTCACCTTCCCTGGGCAGCCTACTCACAGGCACAACAGCCCTGGGGATCAGTGCTTTCCCAGAGACGGAATATCTCCTAGTGCCTGATCTTGGCAGAGCATTTTCCAAAACGCCGAACGTCCAGCTCATTCTCCCACAAGGAAGGGGCCAGCCCTGAAAGCTGTTGCTGGTCTTCACCTTCCCTGGGCAGCCTATTCACAGGCACAACAGCCCTGGGGATCAGTGCTTTCCCAGAGACGGAACATCTCCTCGTGCCCGTTCTCGGCAGAGCCGTTTTCTGAAAAGGGCAACATCCGGCTCCTTCTCCCACAAGGAAGGAGCCAGCCCTGAAAGCTTTTGCTGGTCTTCACCTGCCCTTGGCAACCTATTCACAGGCACAACAGCCCTGGGGATCAGTGCTTTCCCAGAGACGGAACATCCAATTGTGTCCGTTCTCGGCAGAGCCATTTTTCCGAAATGGGAAACGTCCGGCTCCTTCTCCCACAAGGAAGGTGCCAGCCCTGAAAGCTGTTGCTGGTCTTCACCTTCCCTTGGAAGCCTACTCACAGGCACAACAGCCCTGGGGATCAGTGCTTCCTCAGAGACGGAACATCTCATCGTACCCGTTCTCGGCAGAGCGTATTTCCGAAAGGGCAAACGTCTGGCTCCTTCTCCCACAAGGAAGGTGCCAGCCCTGAAAGCTGTTGCTGGTCTTCACCTTCCCTGGGCAGCCTACTCACAGGCACAACAGCCCTGGGGATCAGTGCTTTCCCAGAGATGGAACATCTCATCGTGCCCGTTCTCGGCACAGCCTATTACCAAAACAGCGAACGTCCGGATCCTTCTCCCACAAGGAAGGTGCCAGCCCTGAAAGCTGTTGCTGATCTTCACCTTCCCTGGGCAGCCTAGTCACAGGCACAACAGCCCTGGGGATCAGTGCTTTCCCAGAGACGGAACATCTCCTAGTGCCCGTTCTCGGCAGAGCCATTTTTCCGAAATGGGAAACGTCCGGATCCTTCTCCCACAAGGAAGGTGCCAGCCCTGAAAGCTGTTGCTGGTCTTCACCTTCCCTGGGCAGCCTACTCACAGGCACAACAGCCCTGGGGATCAGTGCTTTCCCAGAGACGGAACATCTCATCCTGCCCTTTCTTGGCAGAGCCTTTTTCCAAAACGGCAAACGTCCGGATCCTTCTCCCACAAGGAAGTTGCCAGCCCTGAAAGCTGTTGCTGGTCTTCACCTTCCCTTGGAAGCCTACTCACAGGCACAACAGCCCTGGGGATCAGTGCTTTCCCAGAGATGGAACATTTCATCGAATCCGTTCTCAGCAGAGCCATTTTCTGAAATGGGAAACGTCCGGATCCTTCTCCCACAAGGAAGGGGCCAGCCCTGAAAGCTGTTGCTGGTCTTCACCTTCCCTTGGAAGCCTAGTCACAGGCACAACAGCCCTGGGGATCAGTGCTTTCCCAGAGACGGAACATCTCCTCATGCCCGTTCTCGGCAGAGCCATTTTCCGAAAAGGGAAACGTCCGGCTCCTTCTCCCACAAGGAAGGGGCCAGCCCTGAAAGCTTTTGCTGGTCTTCACCTTCCCTGGGCAGCCTGTTCACAGGCACAACAGCCCTGGGGATCAGTGCTTTCCCAGAGACGGAATATTTCATCCTACCCATTCTCGGCAGAGCTGTTTTCCGAAAAGGGAAACGTCCGGATCCTTCTCCCACAAGGAAGCGGCCAGCCCTGAAAGCTGTTGCTGGTCTTCACCTTCCCTGGACAGCCTACTCACAGGCACAACAGCCCTGGGGATCTGTGCTTTCCCAGAGATGGAACATCTCTTCATACCCGTTCTCGGCAGAGCCATATTCCGAAATGGGAAACGTCCGGCTCCTTCTCCCACAAGGAAGGGGCCAGCCCTGAAAGCTGTTGCTGGTCTTCACCTTCCCTGGGCAGCCTACTCCCAGGCACAACAGCCCTGGGGATCAGTGCTTTCCCAGAGACGGAACATTTCAACCTACCCGTTCTCGGCAGAGCCGTTTTCCGAAAAGGGAAATGTCCGGATCCTTCTCCCACAAGGAAGGTGCCAGCCCTGAAAGCTGTTGCTGGTCTTCACCTTCCCTGGGCAGCCTACTCACAGGCACAACAGCCCTGGGGATCAGTGCTTTCCCAGAAACGGAACATTTCATCGAATCCATTCTCAGCAGAGCCATTTTCTGAAAGGGGAAACGTCCGGATCCTTCTCCCACAAGGAAGGTGCCAGCCCTGAAAGCTGTTGCTGATCTTCACCTTCCCTTGGAAACCTATTCACAGGCACAACAGCCCTGGGGATCAGTGCTTTCCCAGAGACGGAACATCTCCTTGTGCCCGTTCTCAGCAGAGCCATTTTTCCGAAATGGGAAATGTCCGGCTCCTTCTCCCACAAGGAAGGGGCCAGCCCTGAAACCTGTTGCTGGTCTTCACCTTCCCTGGGCAGCCTAGTCACAGGCACAACAGCCCTGGGGATCAGTGCTTTCCCAGAGACGGAACATCTCCTCGTGCCCGTTCTCGGCAGAGCCGTTTTCCGAAATGGGAAACGTCCGGCTCCTTCTCCCACAAGGAAGGTGCCAGCCCTGAAACCTGTTGCAGGTCTTCACCTTCCCTGGGCAGCCTACTCACAGGCACAACAGCCCTGGGGATCAGTGCTTTCCCAGAGACGGAACATCTCATCCTGCCCTTTCTTGGCAGAGCCTTTTTCCAAAACGGCAAACGTCCAGATCCTTCTCCCACAAGGAAGTTGCCAGCCCTGAAAGCTGTTGCTGGTCTTCACCTTCCCTGGGCAGCCTAGTCACAGGCACAACAGCCCTGGGGATCAGTGCTTTCCCAGAGATGGAACATTTCATCAAATCCGTTCTCAGCAGAGCCATTTTCTGAAATGGGAAACGTCCGGATGCTTCTCCCACAAGGAAGGGGCCAGCCCTGAAAGCTGTTGCTGGTCTTCACCTTCCCTTGGAAGCCTAGTCACAGGCACAACAGCCCTGGGGATCAGTGCTTTCCCAGAGACGGAACATCTCCTCGTGCCCGTTCTCGGCAGAGCCGTTTTCCGAAAAGGGAAACATCCGGCTCCTTCTCCCACAAGGAAGGTGCCAGCCCTGAAAGCTGTTGCTGGTCTTCACCTTCCCTGGGCAGCCTGTTCACAGGCACAACAGCCCTGGGGATCAGTGCTTTCCCAGAGACGGAACATCTCATCGTGCCCTTTCTTGGCAGAGCCTTTTTCCAAAACGGCAAACGTCCGGCTCCTTCTCCCACAAGGAAGGTGGCAGCCCTGAAAGCTGTTGCTGGTCTTCACCTTCCCTGGGCAGCCTAGTAAGAGGCACAACAGCCCTGGGGATCAGTGCTTTCCCAGAGACGGAATATCTCCTCGTGCCCGTTCTTGGCAGAGCCATTTTCCAAAACGGCGATCGTCCGGCTCCTTCTCCCACAAGGAAGGTGCCAGCCCTGAAAGCTTTTGCTGGTCTTCACCTGCCCTTGGCAACCTATTCACAGGCACAACAGCCCTGGGGATCAGTGCTTTCCCAGAGACGGAACATCCAATTGTGGCCGTTCTCGGCAGAGCCATTTTTCCGAAATGGGAAACGTCCGGCTCCTTCTCCCACAAGGAAGGTGCCAGCCCTGAAAGATGTTGCTGGTCTTCACCTTCCCTTGGAAGCCTACTCACAGGCACAACAGCCCTGGGGATCAGTGCTTTCTCAGAGACGGAACATCTCATCGTACCCGTTCTCGGCAGAGCGTATTTCCGAAAGGGCAAATGTCTGGCTCCTTCTCCCACAAGGAAGGTGCCAGCCCTGAAAGCTGTTGCTGGTCTTCACCTTCCCTGGGCAGCCTACTCACAGGCACAACAGCCCTGGGGATCAGTGCTTTCCCAGAGATGGAACATCTCATCGTGCCCGTTCTCGGCACAGCCTATTTCCAAAACAGCGAACGTCCGGATCCTTCTCCCACAAGGAAGGTGCCAGCCCTGAAAGCTGTTGCTGATCTTCACCTTCCCTGGGCAGCCTACTCACAGGCACAACAGCCCTGGGGATCAGTGCTTTCCCAGAGACGGAACATCTCCTAGTGCCCGTTCTCGGCAGAGCCATTTTTCCGAAATGGGAAAAGTCCGGATCCTTCTCCCACAAGGAAGGTGCCAGCCCTGAAACCTGTTGCAGGTCTTCACCTTCCCTGGGCAGCCTATTCACAGGCACAACAGCCCTGGGGATCAGTGCTTTCCCAGAGATGGAACATTTCATCAAATCCGTTCTCAGCAGAGCCATTTTCTGAAATGGGAAACGTCCGGATCCTTCTCCCACAAGGAAGGGGCCAGCCCTGAAAGCTGTTGCTGGTCTTCACCTTCCCTGGGCAGCCTAGTAACAGGCACAACAGCCCTGGGGATCAGTGCTTTCCCAGAGACGGAACATCTCATCGTGCCCGTTCTTGGCAGAGCCATTTTCCAAAACGGCGATCGTCCGGCTCCTTCTCCCACAACGAAGTTGCCAGCCCTGAAAGCTGTTGCTGGTCTTCACCTTCCCTGGGCAGCCTACTCACAGGCACAACAGCCCTGGGGATCAGTGCTTTCCCAGAGACGGAACATTTCATCGAATCCGTTCTCGGCAGAGCCATTTTCTGAAATGGGAAACGTCCGGATCCTTCTCCCACAAGGAAGGGGCCAGCCCTGAAAGCTGTTGCTGGTCTTCACCTTCCCTTGGAAGCCTAGTCACAGGCACAACAGCCCTGGGGATCAGTGCTTTCCCAGAGACGGAACATCTCCTCGTGCCCGTTCTCGGCAGAGCCGTTTTCTGAAAAGGGCAACATCCGGCTCCTTCTCCCACAAGGAAGGTGCCAGCCCTGAAAGCTTTTGCTGGTCTTCACCTGCCCTTGGCAACCTATTCACAGGCACAACAGCCCTGGGGATCAGTGCTTTCCCAGAGACGGAACATCCAATTGTGGCCGTTCTCGGCAGAGCCATTTTTCCGAAATGGGAAACGTCCGGCTCCTTCTCCCACAAGGAAGGTGCCAGCCCTGAAAGCTGTTGCTGGTCTTCACCTTCCCTTGGAAGCCTAGTCACAGGCACAACAGCCCTGGGGATCAGTGCTTTCCCAGAGACGGAACATTTCATCCTACCCGTTCTCGGCAGAGCCGTTTTCCGAAAAGGGAAATGTCCGGATCCTTCTCCCACAAGGAAGGTGCCAGCCCTGAAAGCTGTTGCTGGTCTTCACCTTCCCTGGGCAGCCTACTCACAGGCACAACAGCCCTGGGGATCAGTGCTTTCCCAGAGACGGAATATCTCCTAGTGCCTGATCTTGGCAGAGCATTTTCCAAAACGCCGAACGTCCAGCTCATTCTCCCACAAGGAAGGGGCCAGCCCTGAAAGCTGTTGCTGGTCTTCACCTTCCCTGGGCAGCCTATTCACAGGCACAACAGCCCTGGGGATCAGTGCTTTCCCAGAGACGGAACATCTCCTCGTGCCCGTTCTCGGCAGAGCCGTTTTCTGAAAAGGGCAACATCCGGCTCCTTCTCCCACAAGGAAGGAGCCAGCCCTGAAAGCTTTTGCTGGTCTTCACCTGCCCTTGGCAACCTATTCACAGGCACAACAGCCCTGGGGATCAGTGCTTTCCCAGAGACGGAACATCCAATTGTGTCCGTTCTCGGCAGAGCCATTTTTCCGAAATGGGAAACGTCCGGCTCCTTCTCCCACAAGGAAGGTGCCAGCCCTGAAAGCTGTTGCTGGTCTTCACCTTCCCTTGGAAGCCTACTCACAGGCACAACAGCCCTGGGGATCAGTGCTTCCTCAGAGACGGAACATCTCATCGTACCCGTTCTCGGCAGAGCGTATTTCCGAAAGGGCAAACGTCTGGCTCCTTCTCCCACAAGGAAGGTGCCAGCCCTGAAAGCTGTTGCTGGTCTTCACCTTCCCTGGGCAGCCTACTCACAGGCACAACAGCCCTGGGGATCAGTGCTTTCCCAGAGATGGAACATCTCATCGTGCCCGTTCTCGGCACAGCCTATTACCAAAACAGCGAACGTCCGGATCCTTCTCCCACAAGGAAGGTGCCAGCCCTGAAAGCTGTTGCTGATCTTCACCTTCCCTGGGCAGCCTAGTCACAGGCACAACAGCCCTGGGGATCAGTGCTTTCCCAGAGACGGAACATCTCCTAGTGCCCGTTCTCGGCAGAGCCATTTTTCCGAAATGGGAAACGTCCGGATCCTTCTCCCACAAGGAAGGTGCCAGCCCTGAAAGCTGTTGCTGGTCTTCACCTTCCCTGGGCAGCCTACTCACAGGCACAACAGCCCTGGGGATCAGTGCTTTCCCAGAGACGGAACATCTCATCCTGCCCTTTCTTGGCAGAGCCTTTTTCCAAAACGGCAAACGTCCGGATCCTTCTCCCACAAGGAAGTTGCCAGCCCTGAAAGCTGTTGCTGGTCTTCACCTTCCCTTGGAAGCCTACTCACAGGCACAACAGCCCTGGGGATCAGTGCTTTCCCAGAGATGGAACATTTCATCGAATCCGTTCTCAGCAGAGCCATTTTCTGAAATGGGAAACGTCCGGATCCTTCTCCCACAAGGAAGGGGCCAGCCCTGAAAGCTGTTGCTGGTCTTCACCTTCCCTTGGAAGCCTAGTCACAGGCACAACAGCCCTGGGGATCAGTGCTTTCCCAGAGACGGAACATCTCCTCATGCCCGTTCTCGGCAGAGCCATTTTCCGAAAAGGGAAACGTCCGGCTCCTTCTCCCACAAGGAAGGGGCCAGCCCTGAAAGCTTTTGCTGGTCTTCACCTTCCCTGGGCAGCCTGTTCACAGGCACAACAGCCCTGGGGATCAGTGCTTTCCCAGAGACGGAATATTTCATCCTACCCATTCTCGGCAGAGCTGTTTTCCGAAAAGGGAAACGTCCGGATCCTTCTCCCACAAGGAAGCGGCCAGCCCTGAAAGCTGTTGCTGGTCTTCACCTTCCCTGGACAGCCTACTCACAGGCACAACAGCCCTGGGGATCTGTGCTTTCCCAGAGATGGAACATCTCTTCATACCCGTTCTCGGCAGAGCCGTATTCCGAAATGGGAAACGTCCGGCTCCTTCTCCCACAAGGAAGGGGCCAGCCCTGAAAGCTGTTGCTGGTCTTCACCTTCCCTGGGCAGCCTACTCCCAGGCACAACAGCCCTGGGGATCAGTGCTTTCCCAGAGACGGAACATTTCAACCTACCCGTTCTCGGCAGAGCCGTTTTCCGAAAAGGGAAATGTCCGGATCCTTCTCCCACAAGGAAGGTGCCAGCCCTGAAAGCTGTTGCTGGTCTTCACCTTCCCTGGGCAGCCTACTCACAGGCACAACAGCCCTGGGGATCAGTGCTTTCCCAGAAACGGAACATTTCATCGAATCCGTTCTCAGCAGAGCCATTTTCTGAAAGGGGAAACGTCCGGATCCTTCTCCCACAAGGAAGGTGCCAGCCCTGAAAGCTGTTGCTGATCTTCACCTTCCCTTGGAAACCTATTCACAGGCACAACAGCCCTGGGGATCAGTGCTTTCCCAGAGACGGAACATCTCCTTGTGCCCGTTCTCAGCAGAGCCATTTTTCCGAAATGGGAAACGTCCGGCTCCTTCTCCCACAAGGAAGGGGCCAGCCCTGAAACCTGTTGCTGGTCTTCACCTTCCCTGGGCAGCCTAGTCACAGGCACAACAGCCCTGGGGATCAGTGCTTTCCCAGAGACGGAACATCTCCTCGTGCCCGTTCTCGGCAGAGCCGTTTTCCGAAATGGGAAACGTCCGGCTCCTTCTCCCACAAGGAAGGTGCCAGCCCTGAAACCTGTTGCAGGTCTTCACCTTCCCTGGGCAGCCTACTCACAGGCACAACAGCCCTGGGGATCAGTGCTTTCCCAGAGACGGAACATCTCATCCTGCCCTTTCTTGGCAGAGCCTTTTTCCAAAACGGCAAACGTCCAGATCCTTCTCCCACAAGGAAGTTGCCAGCCCTGAAAGCTGTTGCTGGTCTTCACCTTCCCTGGGCAGCCTAGTCACAGGCACAACAGCCCTGGGGATCAGTGCTTTCCCAGAGATGGAACATTTCATCAAATCCGTTCTCAGCAGAGCCATTTTCTGAAATGGGAAACGTCCGGATGCTTCTCCCACAAGGAAGGGGCCAGCCCTGAAAGCTGTTGCTGGTCTTCACCTTCCCTTGGAAGCCTAGTCACAGGCACAACAGCCCTGGGGATCAGTGCTTTCCCAGAGACGGAACATCTCCTCGTGCCCGTTCTCGGCAGAGCCGTTTTCCGAAAAGGGAAACATCCGGCTCCTTCTCCCACAAGGAAGCGGCCAGCCCTGAAAGCTTTTGCTGGTCTTCACCTGCCCTTGGCAACCTATTCACAGGCACAACAGCCCTGGTGATCAGTGCTTTCCCAGAGACGGAATATTTCATCCTACCCATTCTCGGCAGAGCTGTTTTCCGAAAAGGGAAACGTCCGGATCCTTCTCCCACAAGGAAGGGGCCAGCCCTGAAAGCTGTTGCTGGTCTTCACCTTCCCTGGGCAGCCTAGTCATAGGCACATCAGCCCTGGGGATCTGTGCTTTCCCAGAGACGGAACATCTCTTCATACCCGTTCTCGGCAGAGCCGTATTCCGAAATGGGAAACGTCCGGCTCCTTCTCCCACAAGGAAGGTGCCAGCCCTGAAAGCTGTTGCTGGTCTTCACCTTCCCTGGGCAGCCTACTCACAGGCACAACAGCCCTGGGGATCAGTGCTTTCCCAGAGACGGAACATTTCATCCTACCCGTTCTCGGCAGAGCCGTTTTCCGAAAAGGGAAATGTCCGGATCCTTCTCCCACAAGGAAGGTGCCAGCCCTGAAAGCTGTTGCTGGTCTTCACCTTCCCTGGGCAGCCTACTCACAGGCACAACAGCCCTGGGGATCAGTGCTTTCCCAGAGACGGAATATCTCCTAGTGCCTGATCTTGGCAGAGCATTTTCCAAAACGCCGAACGTCCAGCTCATTCTCCCACAAGGAAGGGGCCAGCCCTGAAAGCTGTTGCTGGTCTTCACCTTCCCTGGGCAGCCTATTCACAGGCACAACAGCCCTGGGGATCAGTGCTTTCCCAGAGACGGAACATCTCCTCGTGCCCGTTCTCGGCAGAGCCGTTTTCTGAAAAGGGCAACATCCGGCTCCTTCTCCCACAAGGAAGGAGCCAGCCCTGAAAGCTTTTGCTGGTCTTCACCTGCCCTTGGCAACCTATTCACAGGCACAACAGCCCTGGGGATCAGTGCTTTCCCAGAGACGGAACATCCAATTGTGTCCGTTCTCGGCAGAGCCATTTTTCCGAAATGGGAAACGTCCGGCTCCTTCTCCCACAAGGAAGGTGCCAGCCCTGAAAGCTGTTGCTGGTCTTCACCTTCCCTTGGAAGCCTACTCACAGGCACAACAGCCCTGGGGATCAGTGCTTCCTCAGAGACGGAACATCTCATCGTACCCGTTCTCGGCAGAGCGTATTTCCGAAAGGGCAAACGTCTGGCTCCTTCTCCCACAAGGAAGGTGCCAGCCCTGAAAGCTGTTGCTGGTCTTCACCTTCCCTGGGCAGCCTACTCACAGGCACAACAGCCCTGGGGATCAGTGCTTTCCCAGAGACGGAACATCTCATCCTGCCCTTTCTTGGCAGAGCCTTTTTCCAAAACGGCAAACGTCCGGATCCTTCTCCCACAAGGAAGTTGCCAGCCCTGAAAGCTGTTGCTGGTCTTCACCTTCCCTTGGAAGCCTAGTCACAGGCACAACAGCCCTGGGGATCAGTGCTTTCCCAGAGACGGAACATCTCCTCGTGCCCGTTCTCGGCAGAGCCATTTTCCGAAAAGGGAAACGTCCGGCTCCTTCTCCCACAAGGAAGGGGCCAGCCCTGAAAGCTTTTGCTGGTCTTCACCTTCCCTGGGCAGCCTGTTCACAGGCACAACAGCCCTGGGGATCAGTGCTTTCCCAGAGACGGAATATTTCATCCTACCCATTCTCGGCAGAGCTGTTTTCCGAAAAGGGAAACGTCCGGATCCTTCTCCCACAAGGAAGCGGCCAGCCCTGAAAGCTGTTGCTGGTCTTCACCTTCCCTGGACAGCCTACTCACAGGCACAACAGCCCTGGGGATCTGTGCTTTCCCAGAGATGGAACATCTCTTCATACCCGTTCTCGGCAGAGCCGTATTCCGAAATGGGAAACGTCCGGCTCCTTCTCCCACAAGGAAGGGGCCAGCCCTGAAAGCTGTTGCTGGTCTTCACCTTCCCTGGGCAGCCTACTCCCAGGCACAACAGCCCTGGGGATCAGTGCTTTCCCAGAGATGGAACATTTCAACCTACCCGTTCTCGGCAGAGCCGTTTTCCGAAAAGGGAAATGTCCGGATCCTTCTCCCACAAGGAAGCGGCCAGCCCTGAAAGCTTTTGCTGGTCTTCACCTGCCCTTGGCAACCTATTCACAGGCACAACAGCCCTGGTGATCAGTGCTTTCCCAGAGACGGAATATTTCATCCTACCCATTCTCGGCAGAGCTGTTTTCCGAAAAGGGAAACGTCCGGATCCTTCTCCCACAAGGAAGGGGCCAGCCCTGAAAGCTGTTGCTGGTCTTCACCTTCCCTGGGCAGCCTAGTCACAGGCACATCAGCCCTGGGGATCTGTGCTTTCCCAGAGACGAAACATCTCTTCATACCCGTTCTCGGCAGAGCCGTATTCCGAAATGGGAAACGTCCGGCTCCTTCTCCCACAAGGAAGGTGCCAGCCCTGAAAGCTGTTGCTGGTCTTCACCTTCCCTGGGCAGCCTACTCACAGGCACAACAGCCCTGGGGATCAGTGCTTTCCCAGAAACGGAACATTTCATCGAATCCGTTCTCAGCAGAGCCATTTTCTGAAAGGGGAAACGTCCGGATCCTTCTCCCACAAGGAAGGTGCCAGCCCTGAAAGCTGTTGCTGATCTTCACCTTCCCTTGGAAACCTATTCACAGGCACAACAGCCCTGGGGATCAGTGCTTTCCCAGAGACGGAACATCTCCTTGTGCCCGTTCTCAGCAGAGCCATTTTTCCGAAATGGGAAACGTCCGGCTCCTTCTCCCACAAGGAAGGGGCCAGCCCTGAAACCTGTTGCTGGTCTTCACCTTCCCTGGGCAGCCTAGTCACAGGCACAACAGCCCTGGGGATCAGTGCTTTCCCAGAGACGGAACATCTCCTCGTGCCCGTTCTCGGCAGAGCCGTTTTCCGAAATGGGAAACGTCCGGCTCCTTCTCCCACAAGGAAGGTGCCAGCCCTGAAACCTGTTGCAGGTCTTCACCTTCCCTGGGCAGCCTACTCACAGGCACAACAGCCCTGGGGATCAGTGCTTTCCCAGAGACGGAACATCTCATCCTGCCCTTTCTTGGCAGAGCCTTTTTCCAAAACGGCAAACGTCCAGATCCTTCTCCCACAAGGAAGTTGCCAGCCCTGAAAGCTGTTGCTGGTCTTCACCTTCCCTGGGCAGCCTAGTCACAGGCACAACAGCCCTGGGGATCAGTGCTTTCCCAGAGATGGAACATTTCATCAAATCCGTTCTCAGCAGAGCCATTTTCTGAAATGGGAAACGTCCGGATCCTTCTCCCACAAGGAAGGGGCCAGCCCTGAAAGCTGTTGCTGGTCTTCACCTTCCCTTGGAAGCCTAGTCACAGGCACAACAGCCCTGGGGATCAGTGCTTTCCCAGAGACGGAACATCTCCTCGTGCCCGTTCTCGGCAGAGCCGTTTTCCGAAAAGGGAAACATCCGGCTCCTTCTCCCACAAGGAAGCGGCCAGCCCTGAAAGCTTTTGCTGGTCTTCACCTGCCCTTGGCAACCTATTCACAGGCACAACAGCCCTGGTGATCAGTGCTTTCCCAGAGACGGAATATTTCATCCTACCCATTCTCGGCAGAGCTGTTTTCCGAAAAGGGAAACGTCCGGATCCTTCTCCCACAAGGAAGGGGCCAGCCCTGAAAGCTGTTGCTGGTCTTCACCTTCCCTGGGCAGCCTAGTCACAGGCACATCAGCCCTGGGGATCTGTGCTTTCCCAGAGACGGAACATCTCTTCATACCCGTTCTCGGCAGAGCCGTATTCCGAAATGGGAAACGTCCGGCTCCTTCTCCCACAAGGAAGGTGCCAGCCCTGAAAGCTGTTGCTGGTCTTCACCTTCCCTGGGCAGCCTACTCACAGGCACAACAGCCCTGGGGATCAGTGCTTTCCCAGAGACGGAACATTTCATCCTACCCGTTCTCGGCAGAGCCGTTTTCCGAAAAGGGAAATGTCCGGATCCTTCTCCCACAAGGAAGGTGCCAGCCCTGAAAGCTGTTGCTGGTCTTCACCTTCCCTGGGCAGCCTACTCACAGGCACAACAGCCCTGGGGATCAGTGCTTTCCCAGAGACGGAATATCTCCTAGTGCCTGATCTTGGCAGAGCATTTTCCAAAACGCCGAACGTCCAGCTCATTCTCCCACAAGGAAGGGGCCAGCCCTGAAAGCTGTTGCTGGTCTTCACCTTCCCTGGGCAGCCTATTCACAGGCACAACAGCCCTGGGGATCAGTGCTTTCCCAGAGACGGAACATCTCCTCGTGCCCGTTCTCGGCAGAGCCGTTTTCTGAAAAGGGCAACATCCGGCTCCTTCTCCCACAAGGAAGGAGCCAGCCCTGAAAGCTTTTGCTGGTCTTCACCTGCCCTTGGCAACCTATTCACAGGCACAACAGCCCTGGGGATCAGTGCTTTCCCAGAGACGGAACATCCAATTGTGTCCGTTCTCGGCAGAGCCATTTTTCCGAAATGGGAAACGTCCGGCTCCTTCTCCCACAAGGAAGGTGCCAGCCCTGAAAGCTGTTGCTGGTCTTCACCTTCCCTTGGAAGCCTACTCACAGGCACAACAGCCCTGGGGATCAGTGCTTCCTCAGAGACGGAACACCTCATCGTACCCGTTCTCGGCAGAGCGTATTTCCGAAAGGGCAAACGTCTGGCTCCTTCTCCCACAAGGAAGGTGCCAGCCCTGAAAGCTGTTGCTGGTCTTCACCTTCCCTGGGCAGCCTACTCACAGGCACAACAGCCCTGGGGATCAGTGCTTTCCCAGAGACGGAACATCTCATCCTGCCCTTTCTTGGCAGAGCCTTTTTCCAAAACGGCAAACGTCCGGATCCTTCTCCCACAAGGAAGTTGCCAGCCCTGAAAGCTGTTGCTGGTCTTCACCTTCCCTTGGAAGCCTAGTCACAGGCACAACAGCCCTGGGGATCAGTGCTTTCCCAGAGACGGAACATCTCCTCGTGCCCGTTCTCGGCAGAGCCATTTTCCGAAAAGGGAAACGTCCGGCTCCTTCTCCCACAAGGAAGGGGCCAGCCCTGAAAGCTTTTGCTGGTCTTCACCTTCCCTGGGCAGCCTGTTCACAGGCACAACAGCCCTGGGGATCAGTGCTTTCCCAGAGACGGAATATTTCATCCTACCCATTCTCGGCAGAGCTGTTTTCCGAAAAGGGAAACGTCCGGATCCTTCTCCCACAAGGAAGCGGCCAGCCCTGAAAGCTGTTGCTGGTCTTCACCTTCCCTGGACAGCCTACTCACAGGCACAACAGCCCTGGGGATCAGTGCTTTCCCAGAGATGGAACATCTCTTCATACCCGTTCTCGGCAGAGCCGTATTCCGAAATGGGAAACGTCCGGCTCCTTCTCCCACAAGGAAGGGGCCAGCCCTGAAAGCTGTTGCTGGTCTTCACCTTCCCTGGGCAGCCTACTCCCAGGCACAACAGCCCTGGGGATCAGTGCTTTCCCAGAGATGGAACATTTCAACCTACCCGTTCTCGGCAGAGCCGTTTTCCGAAAAGGGAAATGTCCGGATCCTTCTCCCACAAGGAAGCGGCCAGCCCTGAAAGCTTTTGCTGGTCTTCACCTGCCCTTGGCAACCTATTCACAGGCACAACAGCCCTGGTGATCAGTGCTTTCCCAGAGACGGAATATTTCATCCTACCCATTCTCGGCAGAGCTGTTTTCCGAAAAGGGAAACGTCCGGATCCTTCTCCCACAAGGAAGGGGCCAGCCCTGAAAGCTGTTGCTGGTCTTCACCTTCCCTGGGCAGCCTAGTCACAGGCACATCAGCCCTGGGGATCTGTGCTTTCCCAGAGACGGAACATCTCTTCATACCCGTTCTCGGCAGAGCCGTATTCCGAAATGGGAAACGTCCGGCTCCTTCTCCCACAAGGAAGGTGCCAGCCCTGAAAGCTGTTGCTGGTCTTCACCTTCCCTGGGCAGCCTACTCACAGGCACAACAGCCCTGGGGATCAGTGCTTTCCCAGAGACGGAACATTTCATCCTACCCGTTCTCGGCAGAGCCGTTTTCCGAAAAGGGAAATGTCCGGATCCTTCTCCCACAAGGAAGGTGCCAGCCCTGAAAGCTGTTGCTGGTCTTCACCTTCCCTGGGCAGCCTACTCACAGGCACAACAGCCCTGGGGATCAGTGCTTTCCCAGAGACGGAATATCTCCTAGTGCCTGATCTTGGCAGAGCATTTTCCAAAACGCCGAACGTCCAGCTCATTCTCCCACAAGGAAGGGGCCAGCCCTGAAAGCTGTTGCTGGTCTTCACCTTCCCTGGGCAGCCTATTCACAGGCACAACAGCCCTGGGGATCAGTGCTTTCCCAGAGACGGAACATCTCCTCGTGCCCGTTCTCGGCAGAGCCGTTTTCTGAAAAGGGCAACATCCGGCTCCTTCTCCCACAAGGAAGGAGCCAGCCCTGAAAGCTTTTGCTGGTCTTCACCTGCCCTTGGCAACCTATTCACAGGCACAACAGCCCTGGGGATCAGTGCTTTCCCAGAGACGGAACATCCAATTGTGTCCGTTCTCGGCAGAGCCATTTTTCCGAAATGGGAAACGTCCGGCTCCTTCTCCCACAAGGAAGGTGCCAGCCCTGAAAGCTGTTGCTGGTCTTCACCTTCCCTTGGAAGCCTACTCACAGGCACAACAGCCCTGGGGATCAGTGCTTCCTCAGAGACGGAACATCTCATCGTACCCGTTCTCGGCAGAGCGTATTTCCGAAAGGGCAAACGTCTGGCTCCTTCTCCCACAAGGAAGGTGCCAGCCCTGAAAGCTGTTGCTGGTCTTCACCTTCCCTGGGCAGCCTACTCACAGGCACAACAGCCCTGGGGATCAGTGCTTTCCCAGAGACGGAACATCTCATCCTGCCCTTTCTTGGCAGAGCCTTTTTCCAAAACGGCAAACGTCCGGATCCTTCTCCCACAAGGAAGTTGCCAGCCCTGAAAGCTGTTGCTGGTCTTCACCTTCCCTTGGAAGCCTACTCACAGGCACAACAGCCCTGGGGATCAGTGCTTTCCCAGAGATGGAACATTTCATCGAATCCGTTCTCAGCAGAGCCATTTTCTGAAATGGGAAACGTCCGGATCCTTCTCCCACAAGGAAGGGGCCAGCCCTGAAAGCTTTTGCTGGTCTTCACCTTCCCTGGGCAGCCTGTTCACAGGCACAACAGCCCTGGGGATCAGTGCTTTCCCAGAGACGGAATATTTCATCCTACCCATTCTCGGCAGAGCTGTTTTCCGAAAAGGGAAACGTCCGGCTCCTTCTCCCACAAGGAAGGGGCCAGCCCTGAAAGCTTTTGCTGGTCTTCACCTTCCCTGGGCAGCCTGTTCACAGGCACAACAGCCCTGGGGATCAGTGCTTTCCCAGAGACGGAATATTTCATCCTACCCATTCTCGGCAGAGCTGTTTTCCGAAAAGGGAAACGTCCGGATCCTTCTCCCACAAGGAAGCGGCCAGCCCTGAAAGCTGTTGCTGGTCTTCACCTTCCCTGGACAGCCTACTCCCAGGCACAACAGCCCTGGGGATCAGTGCTTTCCCAGAGACGGAACATTTCAACCTACCCGTTCTCGGCAGAGCCGTTTTCCGAAAAGGGAAATGTCCGGATCCTTCTCCCACAAGGAAGGTGCCAGCCCTGAAAGCTGTTGCTGGTCTTCACCTTCCCTGGGCAGCCTACTCACAGGCACAACAGCCCTGGGGATCAGTGCTTTCCCAGAGACGGAACATTTCATCGAATCCGTTCTCAGCAGAGCCATTTTCTGAAAGGGGAAACGTCCGGATCCTTCTCCCACAAGGAAGGTGCCAGCCCTGAAAGCTGTTGCTGATCTTCACCTTCCCTTGGAAACCTATTCACAGGCACAACAGCCCTGGGGATCAGTGCTTTCCCAGAGACGGAACATCTCCTTGTGCCCGTTCTCAGCAGAGCCATTTTTCCGAAATGGGAAACGTCCGGCTCCTTCTCCCACAAGGAAGGGGCCAGCCCTGAAACCTGTTGCTGGTCTTCACCTTCCCTGGGCAGCCTAGTCACAGGCACAACAGCCCTGGGGATCAGTGCTTTCCCAGAGACGGAACATCTCCTCGTGCCCGTTCTCGGCAGAGCCGTTTTCCGAAATGGGAAACGTCCGGCTCCTTCTCCCACAAGGAAGGTGCCAGCCCTGAAACCTGTTGCAGGTCTTCACCTTCCCTGGGCAGCCTACTCACAGGCACAACAGCCCTGGGGATCAGTGCTTTCCCAGAGACGGAACATCTCATCCTGCCCTTTCTTGGCAGAGCCTTTTTCCAAAACGGCAAACGTCCAGATCCTTCTCCCACAAGGAAGCGGCCAGCCCTGAAAGCTTTTGCTGGTCTTCACCTGCCCTTGGCAACCTATTCACAGGCACAACAGCCCTGGGGATCAGTGCTTTCCCAGAGACGGAATATTTCATCCTACCCATTCTCGGCAGAGCTGTTTTCCGAAAAGGGAAACGTCCGGATCCTTCTCCCACAAGGAAGGGGCCAGCCCTGAAAGCTGTTGCTGGTCTTCACCTTCCCTGGGCAGCCTAGTCACAGGCACATCAGCCCTGGGGATCTGTGCTTTCCCAGAGACGGAACATCTCTTCATACCCGTTCTCGGCAGAGCCGTATTCCGAAATGGGAAACGTCCGGCTCCTTCTCCCACAAGGAAGGTGCCAGCCCTGAAAGCTGTTGCTGGTCTTCACCTTCCCTGGGCAGCCTACTCACAGGCACAACAGCCCTGGGGATCAGTGCTTTCCCAGAGACGGAACATTTCATCCTACCCGTTCTCGGCAGAGCCGTTTTCCGAAAAGGGAAATGTCCGGATCCTTCTCCCACAAGGAAGGTGCCAGCCCTGAAAGCTGTTGCTGGTCTTCACCTTCCCTGGGCAGCCTACTCACAGGCACAACAGCCCTGGGGATCAGTGCTTTCCCAGAGACGGAATATCTCCTAGTGCCTGATCTTGGCAGAGCATTTTCCAAAACGCCGAACGTCCAGCTCATTCTCCCACAAGGAAGGGGCCAGCCCTGAAAGCTGTTGCTGGTCTTCACCTTCCCTGGGCAGCCTATTCACAGGCACAACAGCCCTGGGGATCAGTGCTTTCCCAGAGACGGAACATCTCCTCGTGCCCGTTCTCGGCAGAGCCGTTTTCTGAAAAGGGCAACATCCGGCTCCTTCTCCCACAAGGAAGGAGCCAGCCCTGAAAGCTTTTGCTGGTCTTCACCTGCCCTTGGCAACCTATTCACAGGCACAACAGCCCTGGGGATCAGTGCTTTCCCAGAGACGGAACATCCAATTGTGTCCGTTCTCGGCAGAGCCATTTTTCCGAAATGGGAAACGTCCGGCTCCTTCTCCCACAAGGAAGGTGCCAGCCCTGAAAGCTTTTGCTGGTCTTCACCTGCCCTTGGCAACCTATTCACAGGCACAACAGCCCTGGGGATCAGTGCTTTCCCAGAGACAGAACATCTCATCCTGCCCTTTCTTGGCAGATCCTTTTTCCAAAACGGCAAATGTCCGGATCCTTCTCCCACAAGGAAGGTGCCAGCCCTGAAAGCTGTTGCTGGTCTTCACCTTCCCTGGGCAGCCTGCTCACAGGCACAACAGCCCTGGGGATCAGTGCTTTCTCAGAGACGGAACATCTCATCGTACCCGTTCTCGGCAGAGCGTATTTCCGAAGGGAAAACGTCTGGATCCTTCTCCCACAAGGAAGGGGCCAGCCCTGAAAGCTGTTGCTGGTCTTCACCTTCCCTGGACAGCCTACTCACAGGCACAACAGCCCTGGGGGTCTGTGCTTTCCCAGAGACGGAACATCTCATCCTGCCCTTTCTTGGCAGAGCCTTTTTCCAAAACGGCAAACGTCCGGCTCCTTCTCCCACAAGGAAGGTGCCAGCCCTGAAAGCTGTTGCTGGTCTTCACCTTTCCATGGAAGCCTAGTCACAGGCACAACAGCCCTGGGGATCAGTGCTTTCCCAGAGACGGAACATTTCATCCTACCCGTTCTCGGCAGAGCCATTTTCCGAAAAGGGAAACGTCCGGCTCCTTCTCCCACAAGGAAGGGGCCAGCCCTGAAAGCTGTTGCTGGTCTTCACCTTCCCTGGGCAACCTATTCACAGGCACAACAGCCCTGGGGATCTGTGCTTTCCCAGAGACGGAACATCTCTTCATACCCGTTCTCGGCAGAGCCGTATTCCGAAATGGGATACGTCCGGCTCCTTCTCCCACAAGGAAGGTGCCAGCCCTGAAAGCTGTTGCTGGTCTTCACCTTCCCTGGACAGCCTACTCACAAGCACAACAGCCCTGGGGATCAGTGCTTTCCCAGAGACGGAACATTTCATCGTACCCGTTCTCGGCAGAGCCGTTTTCCGAAAAGGGAAACGTCCGGATCCTTCTCCCACAAGGAAGGGGCCAGCCCTGAAAGCTGTTGCTGGTCTTCACCTTCCCTGGACAGCCTACTCACAGGCACAACAGCCCTGGGGATCAGTGCTTTCCCAGAGACGGAACATCTCATCGTACCCGTTCTCGGCAGAGCCATTTTCCAAAACGGCGAACGTCCGGCTCCTTCTCCCACAAGGAAGGTGCCAGCCCTGAAAGCTGTTGCTGATCTTCATCTTCCCTGGGCAACCTATTCACAGGCACAACAGCCCTGGGGATCAGTGCTTTCCCAGAGACGGAACATCTCATCCTGCCCTTTCTTGGCAGAGCCTTTTTCCAAAACGGCAAACGTCCAGCTCCTTCTCCCACAAGGAAGGTGCCAGCCCTGAAAGCTGTTGCTGGTCTTCACCTTCCCTGGGCAGCCTACTCACAGGCACAACAGCCCTGGGGATCAGTGCTTTCCCAGAGACGGAACATTTCATCGAATCCGTTCTCGGCAGAGCCATTTTCTGAAAAGGGAAACGTCCGGATCCTTCTCCCACAAGGAAGGGGCCAGCCCTGAAAGCTGTTGCTGATCTTCACCTTCCCTTGGAAACCTATTCACAGGCACAACAGCCCTGGGGATCAGTGCTTTCCCAGAGACGGAACATCTCCTTGTGCCCGTTCTCAGCAGAGCCATTTTTCCGAAATGGGAAACGTCCGGCTCCTTCTCCCACAAGGAAGGGGCCAGCCCTGAAACCTGTTGCTGGTCTTCACCTTCCCTGGGCAGCCTACTCACAGGCACAACAGCCCTGGGGATCAGTGCTTTCCCAGAGACGGAACATCTCCTCGTGCCCGTTCTCGGCAGAGCCGTTTTCCGAAATGGGAAACGTCCGGCTCCTTCTCCCACAAGGAAGCGGCCAGCCCTGAAAGCTTTTGCTGGTCTTCACCTGCCCTTGGCCACCTATTCACAGGCACAACAGCCCTGGGGATCTGTGCTTTCCCAGAGACGGAATATCTCTTCATACCCGTTCTCGGCAGAGCCGTATTCCGAAATGGGATCGTCCGGCTCCTTCTCCCACAAGGAAGGTGCCAGCCCTGAAAGCTGTTGCTGGTCTTCACCTTCCCTGGGCAGCCTAGTCACAGGCACAACAGCCCTGGGGATCAGTGCTTTCCCAGAGACGGAATATCTCCTAGTGCCTGATCTTGGCAGAGCCTTTTCCAAAACGCCGAACGTCCAGCTCATTCTCCCACAAGGAAGGGGCCAGCCCTGAAAGCTGTTGCTGGTCTTCACCTTCCCTGGGCAGCCTAGTCACAGGCACAACAGCCCTGGGGATCAGTGCTTTCCCAGAGACGGAATATCTCCTAGTGCCTGATCTTGGCAGAGCCTTTTCCAAAACGCCGAACGTGCAGCTCATTCTCCGCCAAGGAAGGTGCCAGCCCTGAAAGCTGTTGCTGGTCTTCACCTTCCCTGGGCAGCCTACTCACAGGCACAACAGCCCTGGGGATCAGTGCTTTCCCAGAGATGGAACATCTCATCGTGCCCGTTCTCGGCAGAGCCATTTTCCAAAATGGCGAATGTCCGGCTCCTTCTCCCACAAGGAAGGTGCCAGCCCTGAAAGCTTTTGCTGGTCTTCACCTGCCCTTGGCAACCTATTCACAGGCACAACAGCCCTGGGGATCAGTGCTTTCCCAGAGACGGAACATCTCATCCTGCCCTTTCTTGGCAGAGCCTTTTTCCAAAACGGCAAATGTCCGGCTACTTCTCCCACAAGGAAGGTGCCAGCCCTGAAAGCTGTTGCTGGTCTTCACCTTCCCTGGGCAGCCTGCTCACAGGCACAACAGCCCTGGGGATCAGTGCTTTCTCAGAGATGGAACATCTCATCGTACCCGTTCTCGGCAGAGCGTATTTCCGAAGGGAAAACGTCCGGATCCTTCTCCCACAAGGAAGGGGCCAGCCCTGAAAGCTGTTGCTGGTCTTCACCTTCCCTGGACAGCCTACTCACAGGCACAACAGCCCTGGGGGTCTGTGCTTTCCCAGAGACGGAACATTTCATCGTATCCATTCTCGGCAGAGCCATTTTCCGAAATGGGAAACGTCCGGCTCCTTCTCCCACAAGGAAGGTGCCAGCCCTGAAAGCTGTTGCTGGTCTTCACCTTCCCTTGGAAGCCTAGTCACAGGCACAACAGCCCTGGGGATCAGTGCTTTCCCAGAGACGGAACATTTCATCCTACCCGTTCTCGGCAGAGCCATTTTCCGAAAAGGGAAACGTCCGGCTCCTTCTCCCACAAGGAAGGGGCCAGCCCTGAAAGCTGTTGCTGGTCTTCACCTTCCCTGGGCAACCTATTCACAGGCACAACAGCCCTGGGGATCTGTGCTTTCCCAGAGACGGAACATCTCTTCATACCCGTTCTCGGCAGAGCCGTATTCCGAAATGGGATACGTCCAGCTCCTTCTCCCACAAGGAAGGTGCCAGCCCTGAAAGCTGTTGCTGGTCTTCACCTTCCCTGGGCAACCTATTCACAGGCACAACAGCCCTGGGGATTTCTGCTTTCCCAGAGACGGAACATCTCTTCATACCCGTTCTCGGCAGAGCCGTTTTCCGAAAAGGGAAACGTCCAGATCCTTCTCCCACAAGGAAGGGGCCAGCCCTGAAAGCTGTTGCTGGTCTTCACCTTCCCTGGACAGCCTACTCACAGGCACAACAGCCCTGGGGATCAGTGCTTTCCCAGAGACGGAACATCTCATCGTACCCGTTCTCGGCAGAGCCATTTTCCAAAAGGGCGAACGTCCGGCTCCTTCTCCCACAAGGAAGGTGCCAGCCCTGAAAGCTGTTGCTGATCTTCATCTTCCCTGGGCAACCTATTCACAGGCACAACAGCCCTGGGGATCAGTGCTTTCCCAGAGACGGAACATCTCATCCTGCCCTTTCTTGGCAGAGCCTTTTTCCAAAACGGCAAACGTCCGGCTCCTTCTCCCACAAGGAAGGTGCCAGCCCTGAAAGCTGTTGCTGGTCTTCACCTTCCCTGGGCAGCCTACTCACAGGCACAACAGCCCTGGGGATCAGTGCTTTCCCAGAGACGGAACATTTCATCGAATCCGTTCTCGGCAGAGCCATTTTCTGAAAAGGGAAACGTCCGGATCTTTCTCCCACAAGGAAGGGGCCAGCCCTGAAAGCTGTTGCTGGTCTTCACCTTCCCTTGGAAGCCTAGTCACAGGCACAACAGCCCTGGGGATCAGTGCTTTCTCAGAGACGGAACATCTCCTCGTGCCCGTTCTCGGCATAGCCTTTTTCCGAAATGGGAAACGTCCGGCTCCTTCTCCCACAAGGAAGCGGCCAGCCCTGAAAGCTTTTGCTGGTCTTCACCTGCCCTTGGCAACCTATTCACAGGCACAACAGCCCTGGGGATCAGTTCTTTCCCAGAAACGGAACATTTCATCCTACCCGTTCTCGGCAGAGCCGTATTCCGAAATGGGAAACGTCCGGCTCCTTCTCCCACAAGGAAGGTGCCAGCCCTGAAAGCTGTTGCTGGTCTTCACCTTCCCTGGGCAGCCTACTCACAGGCACAACAGCCCTGGGGATCTGTGCTTTCCCAGAGACGGAATATCTCTTCATACCCGTTCTCGGCAGAGCCGTATTCCGAAATGGGAAACGTCCGGCTCCTTCTCCCACAAGGAAGGTGCCAGCCCTGAAAGCTGTTGCTGGTCTTCACCTTCCCTGCACAGCCTATTCACAGGCACAACAGCCCTGGGGATCAGTGCTTTCCCAGAGATGGAACATCTCATCGTAGCCGTTCTCGGCACAGCCTTTTTCCAAAACGGCGAACGTCCGGATCCTTCTCCCACAAGGAAGGGGCCAGCCCTGAAAGCTGTTGCTGGTCTTCACCTTCCCTGGGCAGCCTAGTCACAGGCACAACAGCCCTGGGGATCAGTGCTTTCCCAGAGACGGAACATTTCATCGAATCCGTTCTCGGCAGAGCCATTTTCTGAAAAGGGAAACGTCCGGATCCTTCTCCCACAAGGAAGGGGCCAGCCCTGAAAGCTGTTGCTGATCTTCACCTTCCCTTGGAAACCTATTCACAGGCACAACAGCCCTGGGGATCAGTGCTTTCCCAGAGAGGGAACATCTCCTTGTGCCCGTTCTCAGCAGAGCCATTTTTCCAAAATGGGAAACGTCCGGCTCCTTCTCCCACAAGGAAGGGGCCAGCCCTGAAACCTGTTGCTGGTCTTCACCTTCCCTGGGCAGCCTACTCACAGGCACAACAGCCCTGGGGATCAGTGCTTTCCCAGAGACGGAACATCTCCTCGTGCCCGTTCTCGGCAGAGCCGTTTTCCGAAATGGGAAACGTCCGGCTCCTTCTCCCACAAGGAAGCGGCCAGCCCTGAAAGCTTTTGCTGGTCTTCACCTGCCCTTGGCCACCTATTCACAGGCACAACAGCCCTGGGGATCTGTGCTTTCCCAGAGACGGAATATCTCTTCATACCCGTTCTCGGCAGAACCGTATTCCGAAATGGGATCGTCCGGCTCCTTCTCCCACAAGGAAGGTGCCAGCCCTGAAAGCTGTTGCTGGTCTTCACCTTCCCTTGGAAGCCTAGTCACAGGCACAACAGCCCTGGGGATCTGTGCTTTCCCAGAGACGGAACATTTCATCGTACCCGTTCTCGGCAGAGCCATTTTTCCGAAAAGGGAAACGTCCGGATCCTTCTCCCACAAGGAAGGTGCCAGCCCTGAAAGCTGTTGCTGGTCTTCACCTTCCCTGGGCAGCCTAGTCACAGGCACAACAGCCCTGGGGATCAGTGCTTTCCCAGAGACGGAATATCTCCTAGTGCCTGATCTTGGCAGAGCCTTTTCCAAAACGCCGAACGTCCAGCTCATTCTCCCACAAGGAAGGGGCCAGCCCTGAAAGCTGTTGCTGGTCTTCACCTTCCCTGGGCAGCCTAGTCACAGGCACAACAGCCCTGGGGATCAGTGTTTTCCCAGAGACGGAATATCTCCTAGTGCCTGATCTTGGCAGAGCCTTTTCCAAAACGCCGAACGTGCAGCTCATTCTCCGCCAAGGAAGGTGCCAGCCCTGAAAGCTGTTGCTGGTCTTCACCTTCCCTGGGCAGCCTACTCACAGGCACAACAGCCCTGGGGATCAGTGCTTTCCCAGAGATGGAACATCTCATCGTGCCCGTTCTCGGCAGAGCCATTTTCCAAAATGGCGAATGTCCGGCTCCTTCTCCCACAAGGAAGGTGCCAGCCCTGAAAGCTTTTGCTGGTCTTCACCTGCCCTTGGCAACCTATTCACAGGCACAACAGCCCTGGGGATCAGTGCTTTCCCAGAGACGGAACATCTCATCCTGCCCTTTCTTGGCAGAGCCTTTTTCCAAAACGGCAAATGTCCGGCTACTTCTCCCACAAGGAAGGTGCCAGCCCTGAAAGCTGTTGCTGGTCTTCACCTTCCCTGGGCAGCCTGCTCACAGGCACAACAGCCCTGGGGATCAGTGCTTTCTCAGAGACGGAACATCTCATCGTACCCGTTCTCGGCAGAGCGTATTTCCGAAGGGAAAACGTCCGGATCCTTCTCCCACAAGGAAGGGGCCAGCCCTGAAAGCTGTTGCTGGTCTTCACCTTCCCTGGACAGCCTACTCACAGGCACAACAGCCCTGGGGGTCTGTGCTTTCCCAGAGACGGAACATTTCATCGTATCCATTCTCGGCAGAGCCATTTTCCGAAATGGGAAACGTCCGGCTCCTTCTCCCACAAGGAAGGTGCCAGCCCTGAAAGCTGTTGCTGGTCTTGACCTTTCCTTGGAAGCCTAGTCACAGGCACAACAGCCCTGGGGATCAGTGCTTTCCCAGAGACGGAACATTTCATCCTACCCGTTCTCGGCAGAGCCATTTTCCGAAAAGGGAAACGTCCGGCTCCTTCTCCCACAAGGAAGGGGCCAGCCCTGAAAGCTGTTGCTGGTCTTCACCTTCCCTGGGCAACCTATTCACAGGCACAACAGCCCTGGGGATCTGTGCTTTCCCAGAGACGGAACATCTCTTCATACCCGTTCTCGGCAGAGCCGTATTCCGAAATGGGATACGTCCGGCTCCTTCTCCCACAAGGAAGGTGCCAGCCCTGAAAGCTGTTGCTGGTCTTCACCTTCCCTGGACAGCCTACTCACAAGCACAACAGCCCTGGGGATCAGTGCTTTCCCAGAGACGGAACATTTCATCGTACCCGTTCTCGGCAGAGCCGTTTTCCGAAAAGGGAAACGTCCGGCTCCTTCTCCCACAAGGAAGGGGCCAGCCCTGAAAGCTGTTGGTGGTCTTCACCTTCCCTGGGCAGCCTACTCACAGGCACAACAGCCCTGGGGATCAGTGCTTTCCCAGAGACGGAACATCTCATCGTACCCGTTCTCGGCAGAGCCATTTTCCAAAACGGCGAACGTCCGGCTCCTTCTCCCACAAGGAAGGTGCCAGCCCTGAAAGCTGTTTCTGGTCTTCATCTTCCCTGGGCAACCTACTCACAGGCACAACAGCCCTGGGGATCAGTGCTTTCTCAGAGACGGAACATCTCATCGTAGCCGTTCTCGGCACAGCCTTTTTCCAAAAAGGCGAACGTCCGGATCCTTCTCCCACAAGGAAGATGCCAGCGCTGAAAGCTGTTGCTGATCTTCACCTTCCCTTGGAAACCTAATCACAGGCACAACAGCCCTGGGGATCAGTGCTTTCCCAGAGACGGAACATCTCCTTGTGCCCGTTCTCAGCAGAGCTAATTTTCCGAAATGGGAAACGTCCGGCTCCTTCTCCCACAAGGAAGGTGCCAGCCCTGAAACCTGTTGCTGGTCTTCACCTACCCTGGGCAGCCTAGTCACAGGCACAACAGCCCTGGGGATCAGTGCTTTCCCAGAGACGGAACATCTCATCCTGCCCTTTCTTGGCAGAGCCTTTTTCCAAAATGGAAAACGTCCGGCTCCTTCTCCCACAAGGAAGTTGCCAGCCCTGAAAGCTGTTGCTGGTCTTCACCTTCCCTGGGCAGCCTACTCACAGGCACAACAGCCCTGGGGATCAGTGCTTTCCCAGAGACGGAACATTTCATCGAATCCGTTCTCAGCAGAGCCATTTTCTGAAATGGGAAACGTCCAGCTCCTTCTCCCACAAGGAAGGTGCCAGCCCTGAAAGCTGTTGCTGGTCTTCACCTTCCCTGGGCAGCCTACTCACAGGCACAACAGCCCTGGGGATCAGTGCTTTCCCAGAGACGGAACATTTCATCCTACCCGTTCTCGGCAGAGCCATTTTCCGAAAAGTGAAACGTCCGGCTCCTTCTCCCACAAGGAAGGTGCCAGCCCTGAAAGCTGTTGCTGGTCTTCACCTTCCCTGGGCAACCTATTCACAGGCACAACAGCCCTGGGGATCTGTGCTTTCCCAGAGACGGAACATCTCTTCATACCCGTTCTCGGCAGAGCCGTATTCCGACATGGGATACGTCCGGCTCCTTCTCCCACAAGGAAGGTGCCAGCCCTGAAAGCTTTTGCTGGTCTTCACCTTCCCTGGACAGCCTACTCACAAGCACAACAGCCCTGGGGATCAGTGCTTTCCCAGAGACGGAACATTTCATCGTAGCCGTTCTCGGCAGAGCCGTTTTCCGAAAAGGGAAACGTCCGGATCCTTCTCCCACAAGGAAGGGGCCAGCCCTGAAAGCTGTTGCTGGTCTTCACCTTCCCTGGACAGCCTACTCACAAGCACAAGAGCCCTGGGGATCAGTGCTTTCCCAGAGACGGAACATTTCATCGAATCCGTTCTCGGCAGAGCCATTTTCTGAAATGGGAAACGTCCGGATACTTCTCCCACAAGGAAGGGGCCAGCCCTGAAAGCTGTTGCTGGTCTTCACCTTCCCTTGGCAGCCTAGTCACAGGCACAACAGCCCTGGGGATCTGTGCTTTCTCAGAGACGGAACATCTCCTCGTGCCCGTTCTCGGCATAGCCGTTTTCCGAAATGGGAAACGTCCGTCTCCTTCTCCCACAAGGAAGGTGCCAGCCCTGAAAGCTGTTGCTGGTCTTCACCTTCCCTGGGCAGCCTACTCACAGGCACAACAGCCCTGGGGATCTGTGCTTTCCCAGAGACGGAATATCTCTTCATACCCGTTCTCGGCAGAGCCGTATTCCGAAATGGGAAACGTCCGGCTCCTTCTCCCACAAGGAAGGTGCCAGCCCTGAAAGCTGTTGCTGGTCTTCACCTTCCCTTGGAAGCCTAGTCACAGGCACAACAGCCCTGGGGATCAGTGCTTTCCCAGAGATGGAACATCTCATCGTAGCCGTTCTCGGCACAGCCTTTTTCCAAAACGGCGAACGTCCGGATCCTTCTCCCACAAGGAAGATGCCAGCGCTGAAAGCTGTTGCTGATCTTCACCTTCCCTTGGAAACCTAATCACAGGCACAACAGCCCTGGGGATCAGTGCTTTCCCAGAGACGGAACATCTCCTTGTGCCCGTTCTCAGCAGAGCTATTTTTCCGAAATGGGAAACGTCCGGCTCCTTCTCCCACAAGGAAGGTGCCAGCCCTGAAACCTGTTGCTGGTCTTCACCTACCCTGGGCAGCCTAGTCACAGGCACAACAGCCCTGGGGATCAGTGCTTTCCCAGAGACGGAACATCTCATCCTGCCCTTTCTTGGCAGAGCCTTTTTCCAAAATGGAAAACGTCCGGCTCCTTCTCCCACAAGGAAGTTGCCAGCCCTGAAAGCTGTTGCTGGTCTTCACCTTCCCTGGGCAGCCTACTCACAGGCACAACAGCCCTGGGGATCAGTGCTTTCCCAGAGAAGGAACATTTCATCGAATCCGTTCTCAGCAGAGCCATTTTCTGAAATGGGAAACGTCCAGCTCCTTCTCCCACAAGGAAGGTGCCAGCCCTGAAAGCTGTTGCTGGTCTTCACATTCCCTGGACAGCCTAGTCACAGGCACAACAGCCCTGGGGATCTGTGCTTTCCCAGAGACGGAACATCTCTTCATACCCGTTCTCGGCAGAGCCGTATTCCGAAATGGGAAACGTCCGGCTCCTTCTCCCACAAGGAAGGTGCCAGCCCTGAAAGCTGTTGCTGGTCTTGAATTTTCCTTGGAAGCCTAGTCACAGGCACAACAGCCCTGGGGATCTGTGCTTTCCCAGAGACGGAACATCCAATTGTGGCCATTCTAGTCAGAGTCATTTTCTGAAAAGGGAAACGTCCGGCTCCTTCTCCCACAAGGAAGGTGCCAGCCCTGAAAGCTTTTGCTGGTCTTCACCTTCCCTAGACAGCCTACTCACAGGCACAACAGCCCTGGGGATCAGTGCTTTCCCAGAGACGGAACATCTCATCGTACCCGTTCTCGGCAGAGCCATTTTCTGAAATGGGAAACGTCCGGATCCTTCTCCCACAAGGAAGGGGCCAGCCCTGAAAGCTGTTGCTGGTCTTCACCTTCCCTTGGCAGCCTAGTCACAGGCACAACAGCCCTGGGGATCTGTGCTTTCTCAGAGACGGAACATCTCCTCGTGCCCGTTCTCGGCATAGCCGTTTTCCGAAATGGGAAACGTCCGTCTCCTTCTCCCACAAGGAAGGTGCCAGCCCTGAAAGCTGTTGCTGGTCTTCACCTTCCCTGGGCAGCCTACTCACAGGCACAACAGCCCTGGGGATCTGTGCTTTCCCAGAGACGGAATATCTCTTCATACCCGTTCTCGGCAGAGCCGTATTCCGAAATGGGAAACGTCCGGCTCCTTCTCCCACAAGGAAGGTGCCAGCCCTGAAAGCTGTTGCTGGTCTTCACATTCCCTGGACAGCCTAGTCACAGGCACAACAGCCCTGGGGATCTGTGCTTTCCCAGAGACGGAACATCTCCTTGTGCCCGTTCTCAGCAGAGCTATTTTTCCGAAATGGGAAACTTCCGGCTCCTTCTCCCACAAGGAAGGTGCCAGCCCTGAAACCTGTTGCTGGTCTTCACCTACCCTGGGCAGCCTAGTCACAGGCACAACAGCCCTGGGGATCAGTGCTTTCCCAGAGACGGAACATCTCATCCTGCCCTTTCTTGGCAGAGCCTTTTTCCAAAATGGAAAACGTCCGGCTCCTTCTCCCACAAGGAAGTTGCCAGCCCTGAAAGCTGTTGCTGGTCTTCACCTTCCCTGGGCAGCCTACTCACAGGCACAACAGCCCTGGGGATCAGTGCTTTCCCAGAGACGGAACATTTCATCGAATCCGTTCTCAGCAGAGCCATTTTCTGAAATGGGAAACGTCCAGCTCCTTCTCCCACAAGGAAGGTGCCAGCCCTGAAAGCTGTTGCTGGTCTTCACATTCCCTGGACAGCCTAGTCACAGGCACAACAGCCCTGGGGATCTGTGCTTTCCCAGAGACGGAACATCTCTTCATACCCGTTCTCGGCAGAGCCGTATTCCGAAATGGGAAACGTCCGGCTCCTTCTCCCACAAGGAAGGTGCCAGCCCTGAAAGCTGTTGCTGGTCTTGAATTTTCCTTGGAAGCCTAGTCACAGGCACAACAGCCCTGGGGATCTGTGCTTTCCCAGAGACGGAACATCCAATTGTGGCCATTCTAGTCAGAGTCATTTTCTGAAAAGGGAAACGTCCGGCTCCTTCTCCCACAAGGAAGGTGCCAGCCCTGAAAGCTTTTGCTGGTCTTCACCTTCCCTAGACAGCCTACTCACAGGCACAACAGCCCTGGGGATCAGTGCTTTCCCAGAGACGGAACATCTCATCGTACCCGTTCTCTGCAGAGCCATTTTCCAAAACGGCGAACGTCCGGCTCCTTCTCCCACAAGGAAGGTGCCAGCCCTGAAAGCTGTTGCTGGTCTTCACCTTCCCTGGGCAACCTATTCACAGGCACAACAGCCCTGGGGATCAGTGCTTTCCCAGAGACGGAACATTTCATCGTAGCCGTTCTCGGCAGAGCCGTTTTCCGAAAAGGGAAACGTCCGGATCCTTCTCCCACAAGGAAGGGGCCAGCCCTGAAAGCTGTTGCTGGTCTTCACCTTCCCTGGACAGCCTACTCACAGGCACAACAGCCCTGGGGATCAGTGCTTTCCCAGAGACGGAACATTTCATCGAATCCGTTCTCGGCAGAGCCATTTTCTGAAATGGGAAACGTCCGGATCCTTCTCCCACAAGGAAGGGGCCAGCCCTGAAAGCTGTTGCTGGTCTTCACCTTCCCTTGGCAGCCTAGTCACAGGCACAACAGCCCTGGGGATCTGTGCTTTCTCAGAGACAGAACATCTCCTCGTGCCCGTTCTCGGCATAGCCGTTTTCCGAAATGGGAAACGTCCGTCTCCTTCTCCCACAAGGAAGCGGCCAGCCCTGAAAGCTTTTGCTGGTCTTCACCTGCCCTTGGCAACCTATTCACAGGCACAACAGCCCTGGGGATCAGTGCTTTCCCAGAGACGGAACATCTCATCGTACCCGTTCTCGGCAGAGCCATTTTCCAAAACGGCGAACGTCCGGCTCCTTCTCCCACAAGGAAGGTGCCAGCCCTGAAAGCTGTTGCTGATCTTCATCTTCCCTGGGCAACCTATTCACAGGCACAACAGCCCTGGGGATCAGTGCTTTCCCAGAGACGGAACATCTCATCCTGCCCTTTCTTGGCAGAGCCTTTTTCCAAAACAGCAAACGTCCGGCTCCTTCTCCCACAAGGAAGTTGCCAGCCCTGAAAGCTGTTGCTGGTCTTCACCTTCCCTGGGCAGCCTACTCACAGGCACAACAGCCCTGGGGATCAGTGCTTTCCCAGAGATGGAACATTTCATCGAATCCGTTCTCGGCAGAGCCATTTTCTGAAATGGGAAACGTCCGGATCCTTCTCCCACAAGGAAGGGGCCAGCCCTGAAAGCTGTTGCTGATCTTCACCTTCCCTTGGAAACCTAATCACAGGCACAACAGCCCTGGGGATCAGTGCTTTCCCAGAGACGGAACATCTCCTTGTGCCCGTTCTCAGCAGAGCTATTTTTCCGAAATGGGAAACGTCCGGCTCCTTCTCCCACAAGGAAGGTGCCAGCCCTGAAACCTGTTGCTGGTCTTCACCTACCCTGGGCAGCCTAGTCACAGGCACAACAGCCCTGGGGATCAGTGCTTTCCCAGAGACGGAACATCTCATCCTGCCCTTTCTTGGCAGAGCCTTTTTCCAAAATGGAAAACGTCCGGCTCCTTCTCCCACAAGGAAGTTGCCAGCCCTGAAAGCTGTTGCTGGTCTTCACCTTCCCTGGGCAGCCTACTCACAGGCACAACAGCCCTGGGGATCAGTGCTTTCCCAGAGACGGAACATTTCATCGAATCCGTTCTCAGCAGAGCCATTTTCTGAAATGGGAAACGTCCAGCTCCTTCTCCCACAAGGAAGGTGCCAGCCCTGAAAGCTGTTGCTGGTCTTCACATTCCCTGGACAGCCTAGTCACAGGCACAACAGCCCTGGGGATCAGTGCTTTCCCAGAGACGGAACATCTCTTCATACCCGTTCTCGGCAGAGCCGTATTCCGAAATGGGAAACGTCCGGCTCCTTCTCCCACAAGGAAGGTGCCAGCCCTGAAAGCTGTTGCTGGTCTTGAATTTTCCTTGGAAGCCTAGTCACAGGCACAACAGCCCTGGGGATCTGTGCTTTCCCAGAGACGGAACATCCAATTGTGGCCATTCTAGTCAGAGTCATTTTCTGAAAAGGGAAACGTCCGGCTCCTTCTCCCACAAGGAAGGTGCCAGCCCTGAAAGCTTTTGCTGGTCTTCACCTTCCCTAGACAGCCTATTCACAGGCACAACAGCCCTGGGGATCAGTGCTTTCCCAGAGACGGAACATTTCATCCTACCCGTTCTCGGCAGAGCCATTTTCCGAAATGGGAAACGTCCGGCTCCTTCTCCCACAAGGAAGGTGCCAGCCCTGAAAGCTGTTGCTGGTCTTCACCTTCCCTGGGCAACCTATTCACAGGCACAACAGCCCTGGGGATCTGTGCTTTCCCAGAGACGGAATATCTCTTCATACCCGTTCTCGGCAGAGCCGTATTCCGAAATGGGAAACATCCGGCTCCTTCTCCCACAAGGAAGGTGCCAGCCCTGAAAGCTGTTGCTGGTCTTCACCTTCCCTTGGAAGCCTACTCACAGGCACAACAGCCCTGGGGATCAGTGCTTTCCCAGAGACGGAACATCTCCTCGTGCCCGTTCTCGGCAGGGCCGTTTTCCTAAACGGCAAATGTCCGGCTCCTTCTCCCACAAGGAAGGTGCCAGCCCTGAAAGCTGTTGCTGGTCTTCACCTTCCCTGGGCAGCCTAGTCACAGGCACAACAGCCCTGGGGATCAGTGCTTTCCCAGAGACGGAACATCTCATCGTGCCCGTTCTCGGCACAGCCTTTTTCCAAAACGGCGAACGTCCGGATCCTTCTCCCACAAGGAAGATGCCAGCCCTGAAAGCTGTTGCTGATCTTCACCTTGCCTTGGAAACCTAATCACAGGCACAACAGCCCTGGGGATCAGAGCTTTCCCAGAGACGGAACATCTCATCGTACCCGTTCTCGGCAGAGCCATTTTCCGAAATGGGAAACATCCGGCTCCTTCTCCCACAAGGAAGGTGCCAGCCCTGAAACCTGTTGCTGGTCTTCACCTTCCCTTGGAAGCCTAGTAAGAGGCACAACAGCCCTGGGGATCAGTGCTTTCCCAGAGACAGAACATCTCATCCTGCCCTTTCTTGGCAGAGCCTTTTTCCAAAATGGAAAACGTCCGGCTCCTTCTCCCACAAGGAAGGTGCCAGCCCTGAAAGCTGTTGCTGGTCTTCACCTTCCCTGGGCAGCCTACTCACAGGCACAACAGCCCTGGGGATCAGTGCTTTCCCAGAGACGGAACATTTCATCGAATCTGTTCTCAGCAGAGCCATTTTATGAAATGGGAAACGTCCGGCTCCTTCTCCCACAAGGAAGGTGCCAGCCCTGAAAGCTGTTGCTGATCTTCACCTTCCCTTGGCAACCTATTCACAGGCACAACAGCCCTGGGGATCTGTGCTTTCCCAGAGACGGAATATCTCTTCATACCCGTTCTCGGCACAGCCTTATTCCAAAACGGCGAAAGTCCGGCTACTTCTCCCACAAGGAAGGTGCCAGCCCTGAAAGCTGTTGATGGTCTTCACCTTCCCTGGGCAGCCTGTTCACAGGCACAACAGCCCTGGGGATCAGTGCTTTCCCAGAGACGGAACATTTCATCGTAGCCGTTCTCGGCAGAGCCGTTTTCCGAAAAGGGAAACGTCCGGATCCTTCTCCCACAAGGAAGGTGCCAGCCCTGAAAGCTGTTGCTGGTCTTCACCTTCCCTGGGCAGCCTACTCACAGGCACAACAGCCCTGGGGATCAGTGCTTTCCCAGAGACGGAACATCTCATCGTGCCCGTTCTCGGCACAGCCTTTTTCCAAAACGGCGAACGTCCGGATCCTTCTCCCACAAGGAAGATGCCAGCCCTGAAAGCTGTTGCTGATCTTCACCTTCCCTTGGAAACCTACTCACAGGCACAACAGCCCTGGGGATCAGTGCTTTCCCAGAGACGGAACATCTCCTTGTGCCCGTTCTCAGCAGAGCCATTTTTCCGAAATGGGAAACGTCCGGCTCCTTCTCCCACAAGGAAGGTGCCAGCCCTGAAACCTGTTGCTGGTCTTCACCTACCCTGGGCAGCCTAGTCACAGGCACAACAGCCCTGGGGATCAGTGCTTTCCCAGAGACGGAACATTTCATCGAATCCGTTCTCAGCAGATCCATTTTCTGAAATGGGAAACGTCCGGCTCCTTCTCCCACAAGGAAGGGGCCAGCCCTGAAAGCTTTTGCTGGTCTTCACCTGCCCTTGGCAACCTATTCACAGGCACAACAGCCCTGGGGATCAGTGCTTTCCCAGAGACGGAACATTTCATCCTACCCGTTCTCGGCAGAGCCATTTTCCGAAATGGGAAACGTCCGGCTCCTTCTCCCACAAGGAAGGTGCCAGCCCTGAAAGCTGTTGCTGGTCTTCACCTTCCCTGGGCAACCTATTCACAGGCACAACAGCCCTGGGGATCTGTGCTTTCCCAGAGACGGAATATCTCTTCATACCCGTTCTCGGCAGAGCCGTATTCCGAAATGGGAAACATCCGGCTCCTTCTCCCACAAGGAAGGTGCCAGCCCTGAAAGCTGTTGCTGGTCTTCACCTTCCCTTGGAAGCCTACTCACAGGCACAACAGCCCTGGGGATCAGTGCTTTCCCAGAGACGGAACATCTCCTCGTGCCCGTTCTCGGCAGGGCCGTTTTCCTAAACGGCAAATGTCCGGCTCCTTCTCCCACAAGGAAGGTGCCAGCCCTGAAAGCTGTTGCTGGTCTTCACCTTCCCTGGGCAGCCTAGTCACAGGCACAACAGCCCTGGGGATCAGTGCTTTCCCAGAGACGGAACATCTCATCGTGCCCGTTCTCGGCACAGCCTTTTTCCAAAACGGCGAACGTCCGGATCCTTCTCCCACAAGGAAGATGCCAGCCCTGAAAGCTGTTGCTGATCTTCACCTTGCCTTGGAAACCTAATCACAGGCACAACAGCCCTGGGGATCAGAGCTTTCCCAGAGACGGAACATCTCCTTGTGCCCGTTCTCAGCAGAGCCATTTTTCCGAAATGGGAAACGTCCGGCTCCTTCTCCCACAAGGAAGGTGCCAGCCCTGAAACCTGTTGCTGGTCTTCACCTTCCCTTGGAAGCCTAGTAAGAGGCACAACAGCCCTGGGGATCAGTGCTTTCCCAGAGACAGAACATCTCATCCTGCCCTTTCTTGGCAGAGCCTTTTTCCAAAATGGAAAACGTCCGGCTCCTTCTCCCACAAGGAAGGTGCCAGCCCTGAAAGCTGTTGCTGGTCTTCACCTTCCCTGGGCAGCCTACTCACAGGCACAACAGCCCTGGGGATCAGTGCTTTCCCAGAGACGGAACATTTCATCGAATCTGTTCTCAGCAGAGCCATTTTATGAAATGGGAAACGTCCGGCTCCTTCTCCCACAAGGAAGGTGCCAGCCCTGAAAGCTGTTGCTGATCTTCACCTTCCCTTGGCAACCTATTCACAGGCACAACAGCCCTGGGGATCTGTGCTTTCCCAGAGACGGAATATCTCTTCATACCCGTTCTCGGCACAGCCTTATTCCAAAACGGCGAAAGTCCGGATCCTTCTCCCACAAGGAAGGTGCCAGCCCTGAAAGCTGTTGCTGTTCTTCACCTTCCCTGGACAGCCTATTCACAGGCACAACAGCCCTGGGGATCAGTGCTTTCCCAGAGACGGAACATTTCATCGTAGCCGTTCTCAGCAGAGCCGTTTTCCGAAAAGTGAAACGTACGGATCCTTCTCCCACAAGGAAGGTGCCAGCCCTGAAAGCTGTTGCTGGTCTTCACCTTCCCTGGGCAGCCTACTCACAGGCACAACAGCCCTGGGGATCAGTGCTTTCCCAGAGACGGAACATCTCATCGTACCCGTTCTCGGCAGAGCCATTTTCCAAAATGGCGAACGTCCGGCTCCTTCTCCCACAAGGAAGGTGCCAGCCCTGAAAGCTGTTGCTGATCTTCACCTTCCCTTGGCAACCTATTCACAGGCACAACAGCCCTGGGGATCAGTGCTTTCCCAGAGATGGAACATCTCATCCTGCCCTTTCTTGGCAGAGCCTTTTTCCAAAAGGGCAAACGTCCGGCTACTTCTCCCACAAGGAAGGTGCCAGCCCTGAAAGCTGTTGATGGTCTTCACCTTCCCTGGGCAGCCTGCTCACAGGCACAACAGCCCTGGGGATCAGTGCTTTCCCAGAGACGGAACATTTCATCGTATCCGTTCTTGGCAGAGCCGTTTTCCGAAAAGGGAAACGTCCGGATCCTTCTCCCACAAGGAAGGGGCCAGCCCTGAAAGCTGTTGCTGGTCTTCACCTTTCCTGGACAGCCTACTCACAGGCACAACAGCCCTGGGGATCAGTGCTTTCCCAGAGACGGAACATCTCATAGTGCCTGTTCTTGGCAGAGCCATTTTCCAAAACGGCGAACTTCCGACTCCTTCTCCCACAAGGAAGGTGCCAGCCCTGAAAGCTGTTGCTGATCTTCATCTTCCCTGGGCAACCTATTCACAGGCACAACAGCCCTGGGGATCAGTGCTTTCCCAGAGACGGAACATCTCATAGTGCCCGTTCTTGGCAGAGCCTTTTTCCAAAACGGCAAACGTCCGGCTCCTTCTCCCACAAGGAAGGTGCCAGCCCTGAAAGCTGTTGCTGGTCTTCACCTTCCCTGGGCAGCCTACTCACAGGCACAACAGCCCTGGGGATCAGTGCTTTCCCAGAGACGGAACATCTCATCGTGCCCGTTCTTGGCAGAGCCATTTTCTGAAATGGGAAACGTCCGGCTCCTTCTCCCACAAGGAAGGGGCCAGCCCTGAAAGCTGTTGCTGGTCTTCACCTGCCCTTGGAAGCATAGTCACAGGCACAACAGCCCTGGGGATCAGTGCTTTCCCAGAGACGGAACATCTCCTCGTGCCCGTTCTCGGCAGAGCCGTTTTCCGAAATGGGAAACGTCCGGCTCCTTCTCCCACAAGGAAGGGGCCAGCCCTGAAAGCTCTTGCTGGTCTTCACCTTTCCTTGGAAGCCTAGTCACAGGCACAACAGCCCTGGGGATCTGTGCTTTCCCAGAGACGGAACATCCAATTGTGGCCATTGTAGTCAGAGCCATTTTCTGAAAAGGGAAACGTCCGGCTCCTTCTCCCACAAGGAAGGTGCCAGCCCTGAAAGCTGTTGCTGGTCTTCACCTTCCCTAGACAGCCTACTCACAGGCACAACAGCCCTGGGGATCAGTGCTTTCCCAGAGACGGAACATTTCATCCTACCCGTTCTCGGCAGAGCCATTTTCCGAAAAGGGAAACGTCCGGCTCCTTCTCCCACAAGGAAGGTGCCAGCCCTGAAAGCTGTTGCTGGTCTTCACCTTCCCTGGGCAACCTATTCACAGGCACAACAGCCCTGGGGATCTGTGCTTTCCCAGAGACGGAACATCTCTTCATACCCGTTCTCGGCAGAGCCGTATTCCGAAATGGGATACGTCCGGCTCCTTCTCCCACAAGGAAGGTGCCAGCCCTGAAAGCTGTTGCTGGTCTTCACCTTCCCTGGACAGCCTACTCACAGGCACAACAGCCCTGGGGATCAGTGCTTTCCCAGAGATGGAACATTTCATCGTAGCCGTTCTCGGCAGAGCCATTTTCCGAAAAGGGAAACGTCCGGATCCTTCTCCCACAAGGAAGGGGCCAGCCCTGAAAGCTGTTGCTGGTCTTCACCTTCCCTGGACAGCCTACTCACAGGCACAACAGCCCTGGGGATCAGTGCTTTCCCAGAGACGGAACATCTCATCGTGCCTGTTCTTGGCAGAGCCATTTTCCAAAACGGCGAACTTCCGGCTCCTTCTCCCACAAGGAAGGTGCCAGCCCTGAAAGCTGTTGCTGATCTTCATCTTCCCTGGGCAACCTATTCACAGGCACAACAGCCCTGGGGATCAGTGCTTTCCCAGAGACGGAACATCTCATCCTGCCCTTTCTTGGCAGAGCCTTTTTCCAAAACGGCAAACGTCCGGCTCCTTCTCCCACAAGGAAGTTGCCAGCCCTGAAAGCTGTTGCTGGTCTTCACCTTCCCTGGGCAGCCTACTCACAGGCACAACAGCCCTGGGGATCAGTGCTTTCCCAGAGACGGAACATCTCCTCGTGCCCGTTCTCGGCAGAGCCGTTTTCCGAAAAGGGAAACGTCCGGCTCCTTCTCCCACAAGGAAGGTGCCAGCCCTGAAAGCTGTTGCTGGTCTTCACTTGCCCTTGGAAGCCTAGTCACAGGCACAACAGCCCTGGGGATCAGTGCTTTCCCAGAGACGGAACATCTCCTCGTGCCCGTTCTCGGCAGAGCCGTTTTCCGAAAAGGGAAACGTCCGGCTCCTTCTCCCACAAGGAAGCGGCCAGCCCTGAAAGCTGTTGCTGGTCTTCACCTGCCCTTGGCAACCTATTCACAGGCACAACAGCCCTGGGGATCAGTGCTTTCCCAGAGACGGAACATTTCATCGAATCCGTTCTCGGCAGAGCCGTATTCCGAAATGGGAAACGTCCGGCTCCTTCTCCCACAAGGAAGGTGCCAGCCCTGAAAGCTGTTGCTGGTCTTCACCTTCCCTTGGAAGCCTAGTCACAGGCACAACAGCCCTGGGGATCAGTGCTTTCCCAGAGACGGAACATTTCATCGTAGCCGTTCTCGGCAGAGCCGTTTTCCGAAAAGGGAAACATCCGGATCCTTCTCCCACAAGGAAGGTGCCAGCCCTGAAAGCTGTTGCTGGTCTTCACCTTCCCTGGGCAGCCTACTCACAGGCACAACAGCCCTGGGGATCAGTGCTTTCCCAGTGACGGAATATCTCCTAGTGCCTGATCTTGGCAGAGCCTTTTCCAAAACGGCGAACGTCCAGCTCATTCTCCGCCAAGGAACGTGCCAGCCCTGAAAGCTGTTGCTGGTCTTCACCTTCCCTGGGCAGCCTAGTCACAGGCACAACAGCCCTGGGGATCAGTGCTTTCCCAGAGACGGAACATCTCATCGTGCCCGTTCTCGGCACAGCCTTTTTCCAAAACGGCGAACGTCCGGATCCTTCTCCCACAAGGAAGATGCCAGCCCTGAAAGCTGTTGCTGATCTTCACCTTGCCTTGGAAACCTAATCACAGGCACAACAGCCCTGGGGATCAGTGCTTTCCCAGAGACGGAACATCTCCTTGTGCCCGTTCTCAGCAGAGCCATTTTTCCGAAATGGGAAACGTCCGGCTCCTTCTCCCACAAGGAAGGTGCCAGCCTTGAAAGCTGTTGCTGGTCTTGACCTTTCCTTGGAAGCCTAGTCACAGGCACAAAAGCCCTGGGGATCTGTGCTTTCGCAGAGACGGAACATCCAATTGTGGCCATTCTAGTCAGAGCCATTTTCTGAAAAGGGAAATGTCCGGCTCCTTCTCCCACAAGGAAGGGGCCAGCCCTGAAAGCTGTTACTGGTCTTCACCTTCCCTAGACAGCCTACTCACAGGCACAACAGCCCTGGGGATCAGTGCTTTCCCAGAGACGGAACATTTCATCCTACCCGTTCTCGGCAGAGCCATTTTCCGAAAAGGGGAACGTCTGGCTACTTCTCCCACAAGGAATGTGCCAGCCCTGAAAGCTGTTGCTGGTCTTCACCTTCCCTGGGCAGCCTACTCACAGGCACAACAGCCCTGGGGATCAGTGCTTTCCCAGAGACGGAACATCTCATCGTGCCCGTTCTCGGCACAGCCTTTTTCCAAAACGGCGAACGTCCGGATCCTTCTCCCACAAGGAAGATGCCAGCCCTGAAAGCTGTTGCTGATCTTCACCTTCCCTTGGAAACCTACTCACAGGCACAACAGCCCTGGGGATCAGTGCTTTCCCAGAGACGGAACATCTCCTTGTGCCCGTTCTCAGCAGAGCCATTTTTCCGAAATGGGAAACGTCCGGCTCCTTCTCCCACAAGGAAGGTGCCAGCCCTGAAAGCTGTTGCTGGTCTTCACCTACCCTGGGCAGCCTAGTCACAGGCACAACAGCCCTGGGGATCAGTGCTTTCCCAGAGACGGAACATTTCATCGAATCCGTTCTCAGCAGATCCATTTTCTGAAATGGGAAACGTCCGGCTCCTTCTCCGACAAGGAAGGGGCCAGCCCTGAAAGCTTTTGCTGGTCTTCACCTGCCCTTGGCAACCTATTCACAGGCACAACAGCCCTGGGGATCAGTGCTTTCCCAGAGACGGAATATCTCTTCATACCCGTTCTCGGCAGAGCCGTATTCCGAAATGGGAAACGTCCGGCTCCTTCTCCCACAAGGAAGGTGCCAGCCCTGAAAGCTGTTGCTGGTCTTCACCTTCCCTTGGAAGCCTACTCACAGGCACAACAGCCCTGGGGATCAGTGCTTTCCCAGAGACGGAACATCTCCTCGTGCCCGTTCTCGGCAGGGCCGTTTTCCTAAACGGCAAATGTCCGGCTCCTTCTCCCACAAGGAAGGTGCCAGCCCTGAAAGCTGTTGCTCGTCTTCACCTTCCCTGGACAGCCTACTCACAGGCACAACAGCCCTGGGGATCAGTGCTTTCCCAGAGACGGAACATCTCCTCGTGCCCGTTCTCGGCAGGGCCGTTTTCCTAAACGGCAAATGTCCGGCTCCTTCTCCCACAAGGAAGGTGCCAGCCCTGAAAGCTGTTGCTGGTCTTCACCTTCCCTGGGCAGCCTAGTCACAGGCACAACAGCCCTGGGGATCAGTGCTTTCCCAGAGACGGAACATCTCATCGTGCCCGTTCTCGGCACAGCCTTTTTCCAAAACGGCGAACGTCCGGATCCTTCTCCCACAAGGAAGATGCCAGCCCTGAAAGCTGTTGCTGATCTTCACCTTGCCTTGGAAACCTAATCACAGGCACAACAGCCCTGGGGATCAGAGCTTTCCCAGAGACGGAACATCTCCTTGTGCCCGTTCTCAGCAGAGCCATTTTTCCGAAATGGGAAACGTCCGGCTCCTTCTCCCACAAGGAAGGTGCCAGCCCTGAAACCTGTTGCTGGTCTTCACCTTCCCTGGGCAGCCTAGTAAGAGGCACAACAGCCCTGGGGATCAGTGCTTTCCCAGAGACGGAACATCTCATCCTGCCCTTTCTTGGCAGAGCCTTTTTCCAAAATGGAAAACGTCCGGCTCCTTCTCCCACAAGGAAGGTGCCAGCCCTGAAAGCTGTTGCTGGTCTTCACCTTCCCTGGGCAGCCTACTCACAGGCACAACAGCCCTGGGGATCAGTGCTTTCCCAGAGACGGAACATTTCATCGAATCCGTTCTCAGCAGAGCCATTTTATGAAATGGGAAACGTCCGGCTCCTTCTCCCACAAGGAAGGTGCCAGCCCTGAAAGCTGTTGCTGATCTTCACCTTCCCTTGGCAACCTATTCACAGGCACAACAGCCCTGGGGATCTGTGCTTTCCCAGAGACGGAATATCTCTTCATACCCGTTCTCGGCACAGCCTTATTCCAAAACGGCGAAAGTCCGGATCCTTCTCCCACAAGGAAGGTGCCAGCCCTGAAAGCTGTTGCTGTTCTTCACCTTCCCTGGACAGCCTAGTCACAGGCACAACAGCCCTGGGGATCAGTGCTTTCCCAGAGACGGAACATTTCATCGTAGCCGTTCTCAGCAGAGCCGTTTTCCGAAAAGGGAAACGTCCGGATCCTTCTCCCACAAGGAAGGTGCCAGCCCTGAAAGCTGTTGCTGGTCTTCACCTTCCCTGGGCAGCCTACTCACAGGCACAACAGCCCTGGGGATCAGTGCTTTCCCAGAGACGGAATATCTCCTAGTGCCTGATCTTGGCAGAGCCTTTTCCAAAACGCCGAACGCCCAGCTCATTCTCCCACAAGGAAGATGCCAGCCCTGAAAGCTGTTGCTGGTCTTCACCTTCCCTGGGCAACCTATTCACAGGCACAACAGCCCTGGGGATCAGTGCTTTCCCAGAGACGGAACATCTCATCGTACCCGTTCTCGGCAGAGCCATTTTCCAAAATGGCGAACGTCTGGCTCCTTCTCCCACAAGGAAGGTGCCAGCCCTGAAAGCTGTTGCTGATCTTCACCTTCCCTTGGCAACCTATTCACAGGCACAACAGCCCTGGGGATCAGTGCTTTCCCAGAGATGGAACATCTCATCCTGCCCTTTCTTGGCAGAGCCTTTTTCCAAAAGGGCAAACGTCCGGCTCCTTCTCCCACAAGGAAGGTGCCAGCCCTGAAAGCTGTTGATGGTCTTCACCTTCCCTGGGCAGCCTGCTCACAGGCACAACAGCCCTGGGGATCAGTGCTTTCCCAGAGACGGAACATTTCATCGAATCCGTTCTTGGCAGAGCCATTTTCTGAAATGGGAAACGTCCGGCTCCTTCTCCCACAAGGAAGGGGCCAGCCCTGAAAGCTGTTGCTGGTCTTGACCTTCCCTTGGAAGCCTAGTCACAGGCACAACAGCCCTGGGGATCAGTGCTTTCCCAGAGACGGAACATCTCCTCGTGCCCGTTCTCGGCAGAGCCGTTTTCCGAAATGGGAAACGTCCGGATCCTTCTCCCACAAGGAAGGGGCCAGCCCTGAAAGCTGTTGCTGGTCTTCACCTTTCCTTGGAAGACTAGTCACAGGCACAACAGCCCTGGGGATCTGTGCTTTCCCAGAGATGGAACATCCAATTGTGGCCATTGTAGTCAGAGCCATTTTCTGAAAAGGGAAACGTCCGGCTCCTTCTCCCACAAGGAAGGTGCCAGCCCTGAAAGCTGTTGCTGGTCTTCACCTTCCCTAGACAGCCTACTCACAGGCACAACAGCCCTGGGGATCAGTGCTTTCCCAGAGACGGAACATTTCATCCTACCCGTTCTCGGCAGAGCCATTTTCCGAAAAGGGAAACGTCAGGCTCCTTCTCCCACAAGGAAGGTGCCAGCCCTGAAAGCTGTTGCTGGTCTTCACCTTCCCTGGGCAACCTATTCACAGGCACAACAGCCCTGGGGATCTGTGCTTTCCCAGAGACGGAACATCTCTTCATACCCGTTATCGGCAGAGCCGTATTCCGAAATGGGATACGTCCGGCTCCTTCTCCCACAAGGAAGGTGCCAGCCCTGAAAGCTGTTGCTGGTCTTCACCTTCCCTGGACAGCCTACTCACAAGCACAACAGCCCTGGGGATCAGTGCTTTCCCAGAGATGGAACATTTCAACGTAGCCGTTCTCGGCGGAGCCGTTTTCCGAAAAGGGAAACGTCCGGATCCTTCTCCCACAAGGAAGGGGCCAGCCCTGAAAGCTGTTGCTGGTCTTCACCTTCCCTGGACAGCCTACTCACAGGCACAACAGCCCTGGGGATCAGTGCTTTCCCAGAGACGGAACATCTCATAGTGCCTGTTCTTGGCAGAGCCATTTTCCAAAACGGCGAACTTCCGGCTCCTTCTCCCACAAGGAAGGTGCCAGCCCTGAAAGCTGTTGCTGATCTTCATCTTCCCTGGGCAACCTATTCACAGGCACAACAGCCCTGGGGATCAGTGCTTTCCCAGAGACGGAGCATCTCATAGTGCCCGTTCTTGGCAGAGCCTTTTTCCAAAACGGCAAAAGTCCGGCTCCTTCTCCCACAAGGAAGTTGCCAGCCCTGAAAGCTGTTGCTGGTCTTCACCTTCCCTGGGCAGCCTACTCACAGGCACAACAGCCCTGGGGATCAGTGCTTTCCCAGAGACGGAACATCTCATCGTGCCCGTTCTTGGCAGAGCCATTTTCTGAAATGGGAAACGTCCGGCTCCTTCTCCCACAAGGAAGGGGCCAGCCCTGAAAGCTGTTACTGGTCTTCACCTTCCCTAGACAGCCTAGTCACAGGCACAACAGCCCTGGGGATCAGTGCTTTCCCAGAGACGGAACATTTCATCCTACCCGTTCTCGGCAGAGCCATTTTCCGAAAAGGGGAACGTCTGGCTACTTCTCCCACAAGGAAGGTGCCAGCCCTGAAAGCTGTTGCTGGTCTTCACCTTCCCTGGGCAACCTATTCACAGGCACAACAGCCCTGGGGATCTGTGCTTTCCCAGAGACGGAACATCTCTTCATACCCGTTCTCGGCAGAGCCGTATTCCGAAATGGGATACGTACGGCTCCTTCTCCCACAAGGAAGGTGCCAGCCCTGAAAGCTGTTGCTGGTCTTCACCTTCCCTGGACAGCCTACTCACAGGCACAACAGCCCTGGGGATCAGTGCTTTCCCAGAGACGGAACATCTCATCGTACCCGTTCTCGGCAGAGCCATTTTCCAAAACGGCAAACGTCCGACTCCTTCTCCCACAAGGAAGGTGCCAGCCCTGAAAGCTGTTGCTGATCTTCATCTTCCCTGGGCAACCTATTCACAGGCACAACAGCCCTGGGGATCAGTGCTTTCCCAGAGACGGAACATCTCATCGTGCCCGTTCTCGGCACAGCCTTTTTCCAAAACGGCGAACGTCCGGATCCTTCTCCCACAAGGAAGATGCCAGCCCTGAAAGCTGTTGCTGATCTTCACCTTCCCTTGGAAACCTACTCACAGGCACAACAGCCCTGGGGATCAGTGCTTTCCCAGAGACGGAACATCTCCTTGTGCCCGTTCTCAGCAGAGCCATTTTTCCGAAATGGGAAACGTCCGGCTCCTTCTCCCACAAGGAAGGTGCCAGCCCTGAAACCTGTTGCTGGTCTTCACCTACCCTGGGCAGCCTAGTCACAGGCACAACAGCCCTGGGGATCAGTGCTTTCCCAGAGACGGAACATTTCATCGAATCCGTTCTCAGCAGATCCATTTTCTGAAATGGGAAATGTCCGGCTCCTTCTCCCACAAGGAAGGGGCCAGCCCTGAAAGCTTTTGCTGGTCTTCACCTGCCCTTGGCAACCTATTCACAGGCACAACAGCCCTGGGGATCAGTGCTTTCCCAGAGACGGAACATTTCATCCTACCCGTTCTCGGCAGAGCCATTTTCCGAAATGGGAAACGTCCGGCTCCTTCTCCCACAAGGAAGGTGCCAGCCCTGAAAGCTGTTGCTGGTCTTCACCTTCCCTGGGCAACCTATTCACAGGCACAACAGCCCTGGGGATCTGTGCTTTCCCAGAGACGGAATATCTCTTCATACCCGTTCTCGGCAGAGCCGTATTCCGAAATGGGAAACATCCGGCTCCTTCTCCCACAAGGAAGGTGCCAGCCCTGAAAGCTGTTGCTGGTCTTCACCTTCCCTTGGAAGCCTACTCACAGGCACAACAGCCCTGGGGATCAGTGCTTTCCCAGAGACGGAACATCTCCTCGTGCCCGTTCTCGGCAGGGCCGTTTTCCTAAACGGCAAATGTCCGGCTCCTTCTCCCACAAGGAAGGTGCCAGCCCTGAAAGCTGTTGCTGGTCTTCACCTTCCCTGGGCAGCCTAGTCACAGGCACAACAGCCCTGGGGATCAGTGCTTTCCCAGAGACGGAACATCTCATCGTGCCCGTTCTCGGCACAGCCTTTTTCCAAAACGGCGAACGTCCGGATCCTTCTCCCACAAGGAAGATGCCAGCCCTGAAAGCTGTTGCTGATCTTCACCTTGCCTTGGAAACCTAATCACAGGCACAACAGCCCTGGGGATCAGAGCTTTCCCAGAGACGGAACATCTCCTTGTGCCCGTTCTCAGCAGAGCCATTTTTCCGAAATGGGAAACGTCCGGCTCCTTCTCCCACAAGGAAGGTGCCAGCCCTGAAACCTGTTGCTGGTCTTCACCTTCCCTTGGAAGCCTAGTAAGAGGCACAACAGCCCTGGGGATCAGTGCTTTCCCAGAGACAGAACATCTCATCCTGCCCTTTCTTGGCAGAGCCTTTTTCCAAAATGAAAAACGTCCGGCTCCTTCTCCCACAAGGAAGGTGCCAGCCCTGAAAGCTGTTGCTGGTCTTCACCTTCCCTGGGCAGCCTACTCACAGGCACAACAGCCCTGGGGATCAGTGCTTTCCCAGAGACGGAACATTTCATCGAATCTGTTCTCAGCAGAGCCATTTTATGAAATGGGAAACGTCCGGCTCCTTCTCCCACAAGGAAGGTGCCAGCCCTGAAAGCTGTTGCTGATCTTCACCTTCCCTTGGCAACCTATTCACAGGCACAACAGCCCTGGGGATCTGTGCTTTCCCAGAGACGGAATATCTCTTCATACCCGTTCTCGGCACAGCCTTATTCCAAAACGGCGAAAGTCCGGATCCTTCTCCCACAAGGAAGGTGCCAGCCCTGAAAGCTGTTGCTGTTCTTCACCTTCCCTGGACAGCCTATTCACAGGCACAACAGCCCTGGGGATCAGTGCTTTCCCAGAGACGGAACATTTCATCGTAGCCGTTCTCAGCAGAGCCGTTTTCCGAAAAGTGAAACGTACGGATCCTTCTCCCACAAGGAAGGTGCCAGCCCTGAAAGCTGTTGCTGGTCTTCACCTTCCCTGGGCAGCCTACTCACAGGCACAACAGCCCTGGGGATCAGTGCTTTCCCAGAGACGGAACATCTCATCGTACCCGTTCTCGGCAGAGCCATTTTCCAAAATGGCGAACGTCCGGCTCCTTCTCCCACAAGGAAGGTGCCAGCCCTGAAAGCTGTTGCTGATCTTCACCTTCCCTTGGCAACCTATTCACAGGCACAACAGCCCTGGGGATCAGTGCTTTCCCAGAGATGGAACATCTCATCCTGCCCTTTCTTGGCAGAGCCTTTTTCCAAAAGGGCAAACGTCCGGCTACTTCTCCCACAAGGAAGGTGCCAGCCCTGAAAGCTGTTGATGGTCTTCACCTTCCCTGGGCAGCCTGCTCACAGGCACAACAGCCCTGGGGATCAGTGCTTTCCCAGAGACGGAACATTTCATCGTATCCGTTCTTGGCAGAGCCGTTTTCCGAAAAGGGAAACGTCCGGATCCTTCTCCCACAAGGAAGGGGCCAGCCCTGAAAGCTGTTGCTGGTCTTCACCTTTCCTGGACAGCCTACTCACAGGCACAACAGCCCTGGGGATCAGTGCTTTCCCAGAGACGGAACATCTCATCGTGCCTGTTCTTGGCAGAGCCATTTTCCAAAACGGCGAACTTCCGGCTCCTTCTCCCACAAGGAAGGTGCCAGCCCTGAAAGCTGTTGCTGATCTTCATCTTCCCTGGGCAACCTATTCACAGGCACAACAGCCCTGGGGATCAGTGCTTTCCCAGAGACGGAACATCTCATAGTGCCCGTTCTTGGCAGAGCCTTTTTCCAAAACGGCAAACGTCCGGCTCCTTCTCCCACAAGGAAGGTGCCAGCCCTGAAAGCTGTTGCTGGTCTTCACCTTCCCTGGGCAGCCTACTCACAGGCACAACAGCCCTGGGGATCAGTGCTTTCCCAGAGACGGAACATCTCATCGTGCCCGTTCTTGGCAGAGCCATTTTCTGAAATGGGAAACGTCCGGCTCCTTCTCCCACAAGGAAGGGGCCAGCCCTGAAAGCTGTTGCTGGTCTTCACCTGCCCTTGGAAGCATAGTCACAGGCACAACAGCCCTGGGGATCAGTGCTTTCCCAGAGACGGAACATCTCCTCGTGCCCGTTCTCGGCAGAGCCGTTTTCCGAAATGGGAAACGTCCGGCTCCTTCTCCCACAAGGAAGGGGCCAGCCCTGAAAGCTCTTGCTGGTCTTCACCTTTCCTTGGAAGCCTAGTCACAGGCACAACAGCCCTGGGGATCTGTGCTTTCCCAGAGACGGAACATCCAATTGTGGCCATTGTAGTCAGAGCCATTTTCTGAAAAGGGAAACGTCCGGCTCCTTCTCCCACAAGGAAGGTGCCAGCCCTGAAAGCTGTTGCTGGTCTTCACCTTCCCTAGACAGCCTACTCACAGGCACAACAGCCCTGGGGATCAGTGCTTTCCCAGAGACGGAACATTTCATCCTACCCGTTCTCGGCAGAGCCATTTTCCGAAAAGGGAAACGTCCGGCTCCTTCTCCCACAAGGAAGGTGCCAGCCCTGAAAGCTGTTGCTGGTCTTCACCTTCCCTGGGCAACCTATTCACAGGCACAACAGCCCTGGGGATCTGTGCTTTCCCAGAGACGGAACATCTCTTCATACCCGTTCTCGGCAGAGCCGTATTCCGAAATGGGATACGTCCGGCTCCTTCTCCCACAAGGAAGGTGCCAGCCCTGAAAGCTGTTGCTGGTCTTCACCTTCCCTGGACAGCCTACTCACAGGCACAACAGCCCTGGGGATCAGTGCTTTCCCAGAGATGGAACATTTCATCGTAGCCGTTCTCGGCAGAGCCATTTTCCGAAAAGGGAAACGTCCGGATCCTTCTCCCACAAGGAAGGGGCCAGCCCTGAAAGCTGTTGCTGGTCTTCACCTTCCCTGGACAGCCTACTCACAGGCACAACAGCCCTGGGGATCAGTGCTTTCCCAGAGACGGAACATCTCATCGTGCCTGTTCTTGGCAGAGCCATTTTCCAAAACGGCGAACTTCCGGCTCCTTCTCCCACAAGGAAGGTGCCAGCCCTGAAAGCTGTTGCTGATCTTCATCTTCCCTGGGCAACCTATTCACAGGCACAACAGCCCTGGGGATCAGTGCTTTCCCAGAGACGGAACATCTCATCCTGCCCTTTCTTGGCAGAGCCTTTTTCCAAAACGGCAAACGTCCGGCTCCTTCTCCCACAAGGAAGTTGCCAGCCCTGAAAGCTGTTGCTGGTCTTCACCTTCCCTGGGCAGCCTACTCACAGGCACAACAGCCCTGGGGATCAGTGCTTTCCCAGAGACGGAACATCTCCTCGTGCCCGTTCTCGGCAGAGCCGTTTTCCGAAAAGGGAAACGTCCGGCTCCTTCTCCCACAAGGAAGGGGCCAGCCCTGAAAGCTGTTGCTGGTCTTCACTTGCCCTTGGAAGCCTAGTCACAGGCACAACAGCCCTGGGGATCAGTGCTTTCCCAGAGACGGAACATCTCCTCGTGCCCGTTCTCGGCAGAGCCGTTTTCCGAAAAGGGAAACGTCCGGCTCCTTCTCCCACAAGGAAGCGGCCAGCCCTGAAAGCTGTTGCTGGTCTTCACCTGCCCTTGGCAACCTATTCACAGGCACAACAGCCCTGGGGATCAGTGCTTTCCCAGAGACGGAACATTTCATCGAATCCGTTCTCGGCAGAGCCGTATTCCGAAATGGGAAACGTCCGGCTCCTTCTCCCACAAGGAAGGTGCCAGCCCTGAAAGCTGTTGCTGGTCTTCACCTTCCCTTGGAAGCCTAGTCACAGGCACAACAGCCCTGGGGATCAGTGCTTTCCCAGAGACGGAACATTTCATCGTAGCCGTTCTCGGCAGAGCCGTTTTCCGAAAAGGGAAACATCCGGATCCTTCTCCCACAAGGAAGGTGCCAGCCCTGAAAGCTGTTGCTGGTCTTCACCTTCCCTGGGCAGCCTACTCACAGGCACAACAGCCCTGGGGATCAGTGCTTTCCCAGTGACGGAATATCTCCTAGTGCCTGATCTTGGCAGAGCCTTTTCCAAAACGGCGAACGTCCAGCTCATTCTCCGCCAAGGAACGTGCCAGCCCTGAAAGCTGTTGCTGGTCTTCACCTTCCCTGGGCAGCCTAGTCACAGGCACAACAGCCCTGGGGATCAGTGCTTTCCCAGAGACGGAACATCTCATCGTGCCCGTTCTCGGCACAGCCTTTTTCCAAAACGGCGAACGTCCGGATCCTTCTCCCACAAGGAAGATGCCAGCCCTGAAAGCTGTTGCTGATCTTCACCTTGCCTTGGAAACCTAATCACAGGCACAACAGCCCTGGGGATCAGTGCTTTCCCAGAGACGGAACATCTCCTTGTGCCCGTTCTCAGCAGAGCCATTTTTCCGAAATGGGAAACGTCCGGCTCCTTCTCCCACAAGGAAGGTGCCAGCCTTGAAAGCTGTTGCTGGTCTTGACCTTTCCTTGGAAGCCTAGTCACAGGCACAAAAGCCCTGGGGATCTGTGCTTTCGCAGAGACGGAACATCCAATTGTGGCCATTCTAGTCAGAGCCATTTTCTGAAAAGGGAAATGTCCGGCTCCTTCTCCCACAAGGAAGGGGCCAGCCCTGAAAGCTGTTACTGGTCTTCACCTTCCCTAGACAGCCTACTCACAGGCACAACAGCCCTGGGGATCAGTGCTTTCCCAGAGACGGAACATTTCATCCTACCCGTTCTCGGCAGAGCCATTTTCCGAAAAGGGGAACGTCTGGCTACTTCTCCCACAAGGAATGTGCCAGCCCTGAAAGCTGTTGCTGGTCTTCACCTTCCCTGGGCAGCCTACTCACAGGCACAACAGCCCTGGGGATCAGTGCTTTCCCAGAGACGGAACATCTCATCGTGCCCGTTCTCGGCACAGCCTTTTTCCAAAACGGCGAACGTCCGGATCCTTCTCCCACAAGGAAGATGCCAGCCCTGAAAGCTGTTGCTGATCTTCACCTTCCCTTGGAAACCTACTCACAGGCACAACAGCCCTGGGGATCAGTGCTTTCCCAGAGACGGAACATCTCCTTGTGCCCGTTCTCAGCAGAGCCATTTTTCCGAAATGGGAAACGTCCGGCTCCTTCTCCCACAAGGAAGGTGCCAGCCCTGAAACCTGTTGCTGGTCTTCACCTACCCTGGGCAGCCTAGTCACAGGCACAACAGCCCTGGGGATCAGTGCTTTCCCAGAGACGGAACATTTCATCGAATCCGTTCTCAGCAGATCCATTTTCTGAAATGGGAAACGTCCGGCTCCTTCTCCCACAAGGAAGGGGCCAGCCCTGAAAGCTTTTGCTGGTCTTCACCTGCCCTTGGCAACCTATTCACAGGCACAACAGCCCTGGGGATCAGTGCTTTCCCAGAGACGGAATATCTCTTCATACCCGTTCTCGGCAGAGCCGTATTCCGAAATGGGAAACGTCCGGCTCCTTCTCCCACAAGGAAGGTGCCAGCCCTGAAAGCTGTTGCTGGTCTTCACCTTCCCTTGGAAGCCTACTCACAGGCACAACAGCCCTGGGGATCAGTGCTTTCCCAGAGACGGAACATCTCCTCGTGCCCGTTCTCGGCAGGGCCGTTTTCCTAAACGGCAAATGTCCGGCTCCTTCTCCCACAAGGAAGGTGCCAGCCCTGAAAGCTGTTGCTGGTCTTCACCTTCCCTGGACAGCCTACTCACAGGCACAACAGCCCTGGGGATCAGTGCTTTCCCAGAGACGGAACATCTCCTCGTGCCCGTTCTCGGCAGGGCCGTTTTCCTAAACGGCAAATGTCCGGCTCCTTCTCCCACAAGGAAGGTGCCAGCCCTGAAAGCTGTTGCTGGTCTTCACCTTCCCTGGGCAGCCTAGTCACAGGCACAACAGCCCTGGGGATCAGTGCTTTCCCAGAGACGGAACATCTCATCGTGCCCGTTCTCGGCACAGCCTTTTTCCAAAACGGCGAACGTCCGGATCCTTCTCCCACAAGGAAGATGCCAGCCCTGAAAGCTGTTGCTGATCTTCACCTTGCCTTGGAAACCTAATCACAGGCACAACAGCCCTGGGGATCAGAGCTTTCCCAGAGACGGAACATCTCCTTGTGCCCGTTCTCAGCAGAGCCATTTTTCCGAAATGGGAAACGTCCGGCTCCTTCTCCCACAAGGAAGGTGCCAGCCCTGAAACCTGTTGCTGGTCTTCACCTTCCCTGGGCAGCCTAGTAAGAGGCACAACAGCCCTGGGGATCAGTGCTTTCCCAGAGACGGAACATCTCATCCTGCCCTTTCTTGGCAGAGCCTTTTTCCAAAATGGAAAACGTCCGGCTCCTTCTCCCACAAGGAAGGTGCCAGCCCTGAAAGCTGTTGCTGGTCTTCACCTTCCCTGGGCAGCCTACTCACAGGCACAACAGCCCTGGGGATCAGTGCTTTCCCAGAGACGGAACATTTCATCGAATCCGTTCTCAGCAGAGCCATTTTATGAAATGGGAAACGTCCGGCTCCTTCTCCCACAAGGAAGGTGCCAGCCCTGAAAGCTGTTGCTGATCTTCACCTTCCCTTGGCAACCTATTCACAGGCACAACAGCCCTGGGGATCTGTGCTTTCCCAGAGACGGAATATCTCTTCATACCCGTTCTCGGCACAGCCTTATTCCAAAACGGCGAAAGTCCGGATCCTTCTCCCACAAGGAAGGTGCCAGCCCTGAAAGCTGTTGCTGTTCTTCACCTTCCCTGGACAGCCTAGTCACAGGCACAACAGCCCTGGGGATCAGTGCTTTCCCAGAGACGGAACATTTCATCGTAGCCGTTCTCAGCAGAGCCGTTTTCCGAAAAGGGAAACGTCCGGATCCTTCTCCCACAAGGAAGGTGCCAGCCCTGAAAGCTGTTGCTGGTCTTCACCTTCCCTGGGCAGCCTACTCACAGGCACAACAGCCCTGGGGATCAGTGCTTTCCCAGAGACGGAATATCTCCTAGTGCCTGATCTTGGCAGAGCCTTTTCCAAAACGCCGAACGCCCAGCTCATTCTCCCACAAGGAAGATGCCAGCCCTGAAAGCTGTTGCTGGTCTTCACCTTCCCTGGGCAACCTATTCACAGGCACAACAGCCCTGGGGATCAGTGCTTTCCCAGAGACGGAACATCTCATCGTACCCGTTCTCGGCAGAGCCATTTTCCAAAATGGCGAACGTCTGGCTCCTTCTCCCACAAGGAAGGTGCCAGCCCTGAAAGCTGTTGCTGATCTTCACCTTCCCTTGGCAACCTACTCACAGGCACAACAGCCCTGGGGATCAGTGCTTTCCCAGAGATGGAACATCTCATCCTGCCCTTTCTTGGCAGAGCCTTTTTCCAAAAGGGCAAACGTCCGGCTACTTCTCCCACAAGGAAGGTGCCAGCCCTGAAAGCTGTTGATGGTCTTCACCTTCCCTGGGCAGCCTGCTCACAGGCACAACAGCCCTGGGGATCAGTGCTTTCCCAGAGACGGAACATTTCATCGAATCCGTTCTTGGCAGAGCCATTTTCTGAAATGGGAAACGTCCGGCTCCTTCTCCCACAAGGAAGGGGCCAGCCCTGAAAGCTGTTGCTGGTCTTGACCTTCCCTTGGAAGCCTAGTCACAGGCACAACAGCCCTGGGGATCAGTGCTTTCCCAGAGACGGAACATCTCCTCGTGCCCGTTCTCGGCAGAGCCGTTTTCCGAAATGGGAAACGTCCGGATCCTTCTCCCACAAGGAAGGGGCCAGCCCTGAAAGCTGTTGCTGGTCTTCACCTTTCCTTGGAAGACTAGTCACAGGCACAACAGCCCTGGGGATCTGTGCTTTCCCAGAGATGGAACATCCAATTGTGGCCATTGTAGTCAGAGCCATTTTCTGAAAAGGGAAACGTCCGGCTCCTTCTCCCACAAGGAAGGTGCCAGCCCTGAAAGCTGTTGCTGGTCTTCACCTTCCCTAGACAGCCTACTCACAGGCACAACAGCCCTGGGGATCAGTGCTTTCCCAGAGACGGAACATTTCATCCTACCCGTTCTCGGCAGAGCCATTTTCCGAAAAGGGAAACGTCAGGCTCCTTCTCCCACAAGGAAGGTGCCAGCCCTGAAAGCTGTTGCTGGTCTTCACCTTCCCTGGGCAACCTATTCACAGGCACAACAGCCCTGGGGATCTGTGCTTTCCCAGAGACGGAACATCTCTTCATACCCGTTATCGGCAGAGCCGTATTCCGAAATGGGATACGTCCGGCTCCTTCTCCCACAAGGAAGGTGCCAGCCCTGAAAGCTGTTGCTGGTCTTCACCTTCCCTGGACAGCCTACTCACAAGCACAACAGCCCTGGGGATCAGTGCTTTCCCAGAGATGGAACATTTCAACGTAGCCGTTCTCGGCGGAGCCGTTTTCCGAAAAGGGAAACGTCCGGATCCTTCTCCCACAAGGAAGGGGCCAGCCCTGAAAGCTGTTGCTGGTCTTCACCTTCCCTGGACAGCCTACTCACAGGCACAACAGCCCTGGGGATCAGTGCTTTCCCAGAGACGGAACATCTCATAGTGCCTGTTCTTGGCAGAGCCATTTTCCAAAACGGCGAACTTCCGGCTCCTTCTCCCACAAGGAAGGTGCCAGCCCTGAAAGCTGTTGCTGATCTTCATCTTCCCTGGGCAACCTATTCACAGGCACAACAGCCCTGGGGATCAGTGCTTTCCCAGAGACGGAGCATCTCATAGTGCCCGTTCTTGGCAGAGCCTTTTTCCAAAACGGCAAAAGTCCGGCTCCTTCTCCCACAAGGAAGTTGCCAGCCCTGAAAGCTGTTGCTGGTCTTCACCTTCCCTGGGCAGCCTACTCACAGGCACAACAGCCCTGGGGATCAGTGCTTTCCCAGAGACGGAACATCTCATCGTGCCCGTTCTTGGCAGAGCCATTTTCTGAAATGGGAAACGTCCGGCTCCTTCTCCCACAAGGAAGGGGCCAGCCCTGAAAGCTGTTACTGGTCTTCACCTTCCCTAGACAGCCTAGTCACAGGCACAACAGCCCTGGGGATCAGTGCTTTCCCAGAGACGGAACATTTCATCCTACCCGTTCTCGGCAGAGCCATTTTCCGAAAAGGGGAACGTCTGGCTACTTCTCCCACAAGGAAGGTGCCAGCCCTGAAAGCTGTTGCTGGTCTTCACCTTCCCTGGGCAACCTATTCACAGGCACAACAGCCCTGGGGATCTGTGCTTTCCCAGAGACGGAACATCTCTTCATACCCGTTCTCGGCAGAGCCGTATTCCGAAATGGGATACGTACGGCTCCTTCTCCCACAAGGAAGGTGCCAGCCCTGAAAGCTGTTGCTGGTCTTCACCTTCCCTGGACAGCCTACTCACAGGCACAACAGCCCTGGGGATCAGTGCTTTCCCAGAGACGGAACATCTCATCGTACCCGTTCTCGGCAGAGCCATTTTCCAAAACGGCAAACGTCCGACTCCTTCTCCCACAAGGAAGGTGCCAGCCCTGAAAGCTGTTGCTGATCTTCATCTTCCCTGGGCAACCTATTCACAGGCACAACAGCCCTGGGGATCAGTGCTTTCCCAGAGACGGAACATCTCATCCTGCCCTTTCTTGGCAGAGCCTTTTTCCAAAACGGCAAACGTCCGGCTCCTTCTCCCACAAGGAAGTTGCCAGCCCTGAAAGCTGTTGGTGGTCTTCACCTTCCCTGGGCAGCCTACTCACAGGCACAACAGCCCTGGGGATCAGTGCTTTCCCAGAGACGGAACATTTCCTCGAATCCGTTCTCGGCAGAGCCATTTTCTGAAATGGGAAACGTCCGGATCCTTCTCCCACAAGGAAGGGGCCAGCCCTGAAAGCTGTTGCTGGTCTTCACCTTCCCTTGGAAGCCTAGTCACAGGCACAACAGCCCTGGGGATCAGTGCTTTCTCAGAGACGGAACATCTCCTCGTACCCGTTCTCGGCAGAGCCGTTTTCCAAAATGGGAAACGTCCGGATCCTTCTCCCACAAGGAAGGTGCCAGCCCTGAAAGCTGTTGCTGGTCTTCACCTTCCCTGGGCAGCCTGTTCACAGGCACAACAGCCCTGGGGATCAGTGCTTTCCCAGAGACGGAACATTTCATCGTAGCCGTTCTCGGCAGAGCCGTTTTCCGAAAAGGGAAACGTCCGGATCCTTCTCCCACAAGGAAGGGGCCAGCCCTGAAAGCTGTTGCTGGTCTTCACCTTCCCTGGGCAGCCTACTCACAGGCACAACAGCCCTGGGGATCAGTGCTTTCCCAGAGACGGAACATCTCATCGTGCCCGTTCTCGGCACAGCCTTTTTCCAAAACGGCGAACGTCCGGATCCTTCTCCCACAAGGAAGATGCCAGCCCTGAAAGCTGTTGCTGATCTTCACCTTCCCTTGGAAACCTACTCACAGGCACAACAGCCCTGGGGATCAGTGCTTTCCCAGAGACGGAACATCTCCTTGTGCCCGTTCTCAGCAGAGCCATTTTTCCGAAATGGGAAACGTCCGGCTCCTTCTCCCACAAGGAAGGTGCCAGCCCTGAAACCTGTTGCTGGTCTTCACCTTCCCTGGGCAGCCTACTCACAGGCACAACAGCCCTGGGGATCAGTGCTTTCCCAGAGACGGAACATTTCATCGAATCCGTTCTCAGCAGATCCATTTTCTGAAATGGGAAACGTCCAGCTCCTTCTCCGACAAAGAAGGGGCCAGCCCTGAAAGCTTTTGCTGGTCTTCACCTGCCCTTGGCAACCTATTCACAGGCACAACAGCCCTGGGGATCAGTGCTTTCCCAGAGACGGAATATCTCTTCATACCCGTTCTCGGCAGAGCCGTATTCCGAAATGGGAAACGTCCGGCTCCTTCTCCCACAAGGAAGGTGCCAGCCCTGAAAGCTGTTGCTTGTCTTCACCTTCCCTTGGAAGCCTACTCACAGGCACAACAGCCCTGGGGATCAGTGCTTTCCCAGAGACGGAACATCTCCTCGTGCCCGTTCTCGGCAGGGCCGTTTTCCTAAACGGCAAATGTCCGGCTCCTTCTCCCACAAGGAAGGTGCCAGCCCTGAAAGCTGTTGCTGGTCTTCACCTTCCCTGGGCAGCCTAGTCACAGGCACAACAGCCCTGGGGATCAGTGCTTTCCCAGAGACGGAACATCTCATCGTGCCCGTTCTCGGCACAGCCTTTTTCCAAAACGGCGAACGTCCGGATCCTTCTCCCACAAGGAAGATGCCAGCCCTGAAAGCTGTTGCTGATCTTCACCTTGCCTTGGAAACCTAATCACAGGCACAACAGCCCTGGGGATCAGAGCTTTCCCAGAGATGGAACATCTCCTTGTGCCCGTTCTCAGCAGAGCCATTTTTCCGAAATGGGAAACGTCCGGCTCCTTCTCCCACAAGGAAGGTGCCAGCCCTGAAACCTGTTGCTGGTCTTCACCTTCCCTGGGCAGCCTAGTAAGAGGCACAACAGCCCTGGGGATCAGTGCTTTCCCAGAGACGGAACATCTCATCCTGCCCTTTTTTGGCAGAGCCTTTTTCCAAAATGGAAAACGTCCGGCTCCTTCTCCCACAAGGAAGGTGCCAGCCCTGAAAGCTGTTGCTGGTCTTCACCTTCCCTGGGCAGCCTACTCACAGGCACAACAGCCCTGGGGATCAGTGCTTTCCCAGAGACGGAACATTTCATCGAATCCGTTCTCAGCAGAGCCATTTTATGAAATGGGAAACGTCCGGCTCCTTCTCCCACAAGGAAGGTGCCAGCCCTGAAAGCTGTTGCTGATCTTCACCTTCCCTTGGCAACCTATTCACCGGCACAACAGCCCTGGGGATCTGTGCTTTCCCAGAGACGGAATATCTCTTCATACCCGTTCTCGGCACAGCCTTATTCCAAAACGGCGAAAGTCCGGATCCTTCTCCCACAAGGAAGGTGCCAGCCCTGAAAGCTGTTGCTGTTCTTCACCTTCCCTGGACAGCCTAGTCACAGGCACAACAGCCCTGGGGATCAGTGCTTTCCCAGAGACGGAACATTTCATCGTAGCCGTTCTCAGCAGAGCCGTTTTCCAAAAAGGGAAACGTCCGGATCCTTCTCCCACAAGGAAGGTGCCAGCCCTGAAAGCTGTTGCTGGTCTTCACCTTCCCTGGGCAGCCTACTCACAGGCACAACAGCCCTGGGGATCAGTGCTTTCCCAGAGACGGAATATCTCCTAGTGCCTGATCTTGGCAGAGCCTTTTCCAAAACGCCGAACGCCCAGCTCATTCTCCCACAAGGAAGATGCCAGCCCTGAAAGCTGTTGCTGGTCTTCACCTTCCCTGGGCAACCTATTCACAGGCACAACAGCCCTGGGGATCAGTGCTTTCCCAGAGACGGAACATCTCATCGTACCCGTTCTCGGCAGAGCCATTTTCCAAAATGGCGAACGTCCGGCTCCTTCTCCCACAAGGAAGGTGCCAGCCCTGAAAGCTGTTGCTGATCTTCACCTTCCCTTGGCAACCTATTCACAGGCACAACAGCCCTGGGGATCAGTGCTTTCCCAGAGATGGAACATCTCATCCTGCCCTTTCTTGGCAGAGCCTTTTTCCAAAAGGGCAAACGTCCGGCTCCTTCTCCCACAAGGAAGGTGCCAGCCCTGAAAGCTGTTGATGGTCTTCACCTTCCCTGGGCAGCCTGCTCACAGGCACAACAGCCCTGGGGATCAGTGCTTTCCCAGAGACGGAACATTTCATCGTATCCGTTCTTGGCAGAGCCATTTTCTGAAATGGGAAACGTCCGGCTCCTTCTCCCACAAGGAAGGGGCCAGCCCTGAAAGCTGTTGCTGGTCTTGACCTTCCCTTGGAAGCCTAGTCACAGGCACAACAGCCCTGGGGATCAGTGCTTTCCCAGAGACGGAACATCTCCTCGTGCCCGTTCTCGGCAGAGCCGTTTTCCGAAATGGGAAACGTCCGGATCCTTCTCCCACAAGGAAGGGGCCAGCCCTGAAAGCTGTTGCTGGTCTTCACCTTCCCTGGACAGCCTACTCACAAGCACAACAGCCCTGGGGATCAGTGCTTTCCCAGAGATGGAACATTTCATCGTAGCCGTTCTCGGCGGAGCCGTTTTCCGAAAAGGGAAACGTCCGGATCCTTCTCCCACAAGGAAGGGGCCAGCCCTGAAAGCTGTTGCTGGTCTTCACCTTCCCTGGACAGCCTACTCACAGGCACAACAGCCCTGGGGATCAGTGCTTTCCCAGAGACGGAACATCTCATAGTGCCTGTTCTTGGCAGAGCCTTTTTCCAAAACGGCAAAAGTCCGGCTCCTTCTCCCACAAGGAAGTTGCCAGCCCTGAAAGCTGTTGCTGGTCTTCACCTTCCCTGGGCAGCCTACTCACAGGCACAACAGCCCTGGGGATCAGTGCTTTCCCAGAGACGGAACATCTCATCGTGCCCGTTCTTGGCAGAGCCATTTTCTGAAATGGGAAACGTCCGGCTCCTTCTCCCACAAGGAAGGGGCCAGCCCTGAAAGCTGTTGCTGGTCTTCACCTGCCCTTGGAAGCCTAGTCACAGGCACAACAGCCCTGGGGATCAGTGCTTTCCCAGAGACGGAACATCTCCTCGTGCCCGTTCTCGGCAGAGCCGTTTTCCGAAATGGGAAACGTCCGGCTCCTTCTCCCACAAGGAAGGGGCCAGCCCTGAAAGCTTTTGCTGGTCTTCACCTTTCCTTGGAAGCCTAGTCACAGGCACAACAGCCCTGGGGATCTGTGCTTTCCCAGAGACGGAACATCCAATTGTGGCCATTGTAGTCAGAGCCATTTTCTGAAAAGGGAAACGTCCGGCTCCTTCTCCCACAAGGAAGGTGCCAGCCCTGAAAGCTGTTGCTGGTCTTCACCTTCCCTAGACAGCCTACTCACAGGCACAAAAGCCCTGGGGATCAGTGCTTTCCCAGAGACGGAACATTTCATCCTACCCGTTCTCGGCAGAGCCATTTTCCGAAAAGGGAAACGTCCGGCTCCTTCTCCCACAAGGAAGGTGCCAGCCCTGAAAGCTGTTGCTGGTCTTCACCTTCCCTGGGCAACCTATTCACAGGCACAACAGCCCTGGGGATCTGTGCTTTCCCAGAGACGGAACATCTCTTCATACCCGTTCTCGGCAGAGCCGTATTCCGAAATGGGATACGTCCGGCTCCTTCTCCCACAAGGAAGGTGCCAGCCCTGAAAGCTGTTGCTGGTCTTCACCTTCCCTGGACAGCCTACTCACAAGCACAACAGCCCTGGGGATCAGTGCTTTCCCAGAGATGGAACATTTCATCGTAGCCGTTCTCGGCAGAGCCATTTTCCGAAAAGGGAAACGTCCGGATCCTTCTCCCACAAGGAAGGGGCCAGCCCTGAAAGCTGTTGCTGGTCTTCACCTTCCCTGGACAGCCTACTCACAGGCACAACAGCCCTGGGGATCAGTGCTTTCCCAGAGACGGAACATCTCATAGTGCCTGTTCTTGGCAGAGCCATTTTCCAAAACGGCGAACTTCCGGCTCCTTCTCCCACAAGGAAGGTGCCAGCCCTGAAAGCTGTTGCTGATCTTCATCTTCCCTGGGCAACCTATTCACAGGCACAACAGCCCTGGGGATCAGTGCTTTCCCAGAGACGGAACATCTCATCCTGCCCTTTCTTGGCAGAGCCTTTTTCCAAAACGGCAAACGTCCGGCTCCTTCTCCCACAAGGAAGTTGCCAGCCCTGAAAGCTGTTGCTGGTCTTCACCTTCCCTGGGCAGCCTACTCACAGGCACAACAGCCCTGGGGATCAGTGCTTTCCCAGAAACGGAACATCTCCTCGTGCCCGTTCTCGGCAGAGCCGTTTTCCGAAAAGGGAAACGTCCGGCTCCTTCTCCCACAAGGAAGGGGCCAGCCCTGAAAGCTGTTGCTGGTCTTCACCTGCCCTTGGAAGCCTAGTCACAGGCACAACAGCCCTGGGGATCAGTGCTTTCCCAGAGACGGAACATCTCCTCGTGCCCGTTCTCGGCAGAGCCGTTTTCCGAAAAGGGAAACGTCCGGATCCTTCTCCCACAAGGAAGCGGCCAGCCCTGAAAGCTTTTGCTGGTCTTCACCTGCCCCTGGCAGCCTATTCACAGGCACAACAGCCCTGGGGATCAGTGCTTTCCCAGAGACGGAACATTTCATCGTAGCCGTTCTCGGCAGAGCCGTTTTCCGAAAAGGGAAACGTCCGGCTCCTTCTCCCACAAGGAAGGGGCCAGCCCTGAAAGCTGTTGCTGGTCTTCACCTTCCCTGGGCAGCCTAGTAACAGGCATAACAGCCCTGGGGATCAGTGCTTTCCCAGAGACGGAATATCTCCTAGTGCCTGATCTTGGCAGAGCCTTTTCCAAAACGGCGAACGTCCAGCTCATTCTCCCACAAGGAAGGGGCCAGCCCTGAAAGCTGTTGCTGGTCTTCACCTTCCCTGGGCAACCTATTCACAGGCACAACAGCCCTGGGGATCAGTGCTTTCTCAGAGACAGAACATTTCATCGAATCCGTTCTCGGCAGAGCCGTATTCCGAAATGGGAAACGTCCGGCTCCTTCTCCCACAAGGAAGGTGCCAGCCCTGAAAGCTGTTGCTGGTCTTCACCTTCCCTTGGAAGCCTAGTCACAGGCACAACAGCCCTGGGGATCAGTGCTTTCCCAGAGACGGAACATTTCATCGTAGCCGTTCTCGGCAGAGCCGTTTTCCGAAAAGGGAAACATCCGGATCCTTCTCCCACAAGGAAGGGGCCAGCCCTGAAAGCTGTTGCTGGTCTTCACCTTCCCTGGGCAGCCTAGTAACAGGCACAACAGCCCTGGGGATCAGTGCTTTCCCAGTGACGGAATATCTCCTAGTGCCTGATCTTGGCAGAGCCTTTTCCAAAACGGCGAACGTCCAGCTCATTCTCCGCCAAGGAACGTGCCAGCCCTGAAAGCTGTTGCTGGTCTTCACCTTCCCTGGGCAACCTATTCACAGGCACAACAGCCCTGGGGATCAGTGCTTTCCCAGAGACGGAACATCTCCTCGTGCCCGTTCTCGGCAGAGCCTTTTTCCAAAACGGCAAACGTCCGGCTCCTTCTCCCACAAGGAAGGTGCCAGCCCTGAAAGCTGTTGCTGGTCTTCACCTTCCCTTGGAAGCCTACTCACAGGCACAACAGCCCTGGGGATCAGTGCTTTCCCAGAGACGGAACACCTCATAGTGCCCGTTCTTGGCAGAGCCATTTTCTGAAATGGGAAACGTCCGGATACTTCTCCCACAAGGAAGGGGCCAGCCCTGAAAGCTGTTGCTGGTCTTCACCTTCCCTTGGAAGCCTAGTCACAGGCACAACAGCCCTGGGGATCAGTGCTTTCCCAGAGACGGAACATCTCCTCGTGCCCGTTCTCGGCAGAGCCGTTTTCCGAAAAGGGAAACGTCCGGCTCCTTCTCCCACAAGGAAGCGGCCAGCCCTGAAAGCTTTTGCTGGTCTTCACCTGCCCTTGGCAACCTATTCACAGGCACAACAGCCCTGGGGATCAGTGCTTTCCCAGAGACGGAACATTTCATCGTAGCCGTTCTCGGCAGAGCCGTTTTCCGAAAAGGGAAACGTCCGGATCCTTCTCCCACAAGGAAGTTGCCAGCCCTGAAAGCTGTTGCTGGTCTTCACCTTCCCTGGGCAGCCTACTCACAGGCATAACAGCCCTGGGGATCAGTGCTTTCCCAGAGACGGAATATCTCCTAGTGCCTGATCTTGGCAGAGCCTTTTCAAAACGGCGAACTTCCAGCTCCTTCTCCCACAAGGAAGGGGCCAGCCCTGAAAGCTGTTGCTGGTCTTCACCTTCCCTGGGCAGCCTAGTCACAGGCACAACAGCCCTGGGGATCAGTGCTTTCCCAGAGACGGAACATCTCATCCTGCCCTTTCTCGGCAGAGCCGTTTTCCGAAATGGGAAACGTCCGGCTCCTTCTCCCACAAGGAAGGGGCCAGCCCTGAAAGCTGTTGCTGGTCTTCACCTTTCCTTGGAAGCCTAGTCACAGGCACAACAGCCCTGGGGATCTGTGCTTTCCCAGAGACGGAACATCCAATTGTGGCCATTGTAGTCAGAGGCATTTTCTGAAAAGGGAAACGTCCGGCTCCTTCTCCCACAAGGAAGGTGCCAGCCCTGAAAGCTGTTGCTGGTCTTCACCTTCCCTAGACAGCCTACTCACAGGCACAACAGCCCTGGGGATCAGTGCTTTCCCAGAGACGGAACATTTCATCCTACCCGTTCTCGGCAGAGCCATTTTCCGAAAAGGGAAACATCCGGCTCGTTCTCCCACAAGGAAGGGGCCAGCCCTGAAAGCTGTTGCTGGTCTTCACCTGCCCTGGGCAACCTATTCACAGGCACAACAGCCCTGGGGATCTGTGCTTTCCCAGAGACGGAACATCTCTTCATACCCGTTCTCGGCAGAGCCGTATTCCGAAATGGGATACGTCCGGCTCCTTCTCCCACAAGGAAGGTGCCAGCCCTGAAAGCTGTTGCTGGTCTTCACCTTCCCTGGACAGCCTACTCACAGGCACAACAGCCCTGGGGATCAGTGCTTTCCCAGAGACGGAACATCTCATAGTGCCTGTTCTTGGCAGAGCCATTTTCCAAAACGGCGAACTTCCGGCTCCTTCTCCCACAAGGAAGGTGCCAGCCCTGAAAGCTGTTGCTGATCTTCATCTTCCCTGGGCAACCTATTCACAGGCACAACAGCCCTGGGGATCAGTGCTTTCCCAGAGACGGAGCATCTCATAGTGCCCGTTCTTGGCAGAGCCTTTTTCCAAAACGGCAAACGTCCGGCTCCTTCTCCCACAAGGAAGTTGCCAGCCCTGAAAGCTGTTGCTGGTCTTCACCTTCCCTGGGCAGCCTACTCACAGGCACAACAGCCCTGGGGATCAGTGCTTTCCCAGAGACGGAACATTTCATCGTATCCGTTCTCGGCAGAGCCATTTTCTGAAATGGGAAACGTCCGGATCCTTCTCCCACAAGGAAGGGGCCAGCCCTGAAAGCTGTTGCTGGTCTTCACCTGCCCTTGGAAGCCTAGTCACAGGCACAACAGCCCTGGGGATCAGTGCTTTCCCAGAGACGGAACATCTCCTCGTGCCCGTTCTCGGCAGAGCCGTTTTCCGAAAAGGGAAACGTCCGGCTCCTTCTCCCACAAGGAAGCGGCCAGCCCTGAAAGCTTTTGCTGGTCTTCACCTGCCCTTGGCAACCTATTCACAGGCACAACAGCCCTGGGGATCAGTGCTTTCCCAGAGATGGAACATTTCATCGTAGCCGTTCTCGGCAGAGCCGTTTTCCGAAAAGGGAAACGTCCGGATCCTTCTCCCACAAGGAAGGGGCCAGCCCTGAAAGCTGTTGCTGGTCTTCACGTTCCCTGGGCAGCCTACTCACAGGCATAACAGCCCTGGGGATCAGTGCTTTCCCAGAGACGGAATATCTCCTAGTGCCTGATCTTGGCAGAGCCTTTTCCAAAACGCCGAACGTCCAGCTCATTCTCCCACAAGGAAGGGGCCAGCCCTGAAAGCTGTTGCTGGTCTTCACCTTCCCTGGGCAACCTATTCACAGGCACAACAGCCCTGGGGATCAGTGCTTTCCCAGAGACAGAACATTTCATCGAATCCGTTCTCGGCAGAGCCGTATTCCGAAATGGGAAACGTCCGGCTCCTTCTCCCACAAGGAAGGTGCCAGCCCTGAAAGCTGTTGCTGGTCTTCACCTTCCCTTGGAAGCCTAGTCACAGGCACAACAGCCCTGGGGATCAGTGCTTTCCCAGAGACGGAACATTTCATCGTAGCCGTTCTCGGCAGAGCCGTTTTCCGAAAAGGGAAACATCCGGATCCTTCTCCCACAAGGAAGGTGCCAGCCCTGAAAGCTGTTGCTGGTCTTCACCTTCCCTGGGCAGCCTACTCACAGGCACAACAGCCCTGGGGATCAGTGCTTTCCCAGTGACGGAATATCTCCTAGTGCCTGATCTTGGCAGAGCCTTTTCCAAAACGGCGAACGTCCAGCTCATTCTCCGCCAAGGAACGTGCCAGCCCTGAAAGCTGTTGCTGGTCTTCACCTTCCCTGGGCAACCTATTCACAGGCACAACAGCCCTGGGGATTAGTGCTTTCCCAGAGACGGAACATCTCCTCGTACCCGTTCTCGGCAGAGCCTTTTTCCAAAACGGCAAACGTCCGGCTCCTTCTCCCACAAGGAAGGTGCCAGCCCTGAAAGCTGTTGCTGGTCTTCACCTTCCCTTGGAAGCCTACTCACAGGCACAACAGCCCTGGGGATCAGTGCTTTCCCAGAGACGGAACACCTCATAGTGCCCGTTCTTGGCAGAGCCATTTTCTGAAATGGGAAACGTCCGGATACTTCTCCCACAAGGAAGGGGCCAGCCCTGAAAGCTGTTGCTGGTCTTCACCTTCCCTGGGCAGCCTACTCACAGGCATAACAGCCCTGGGGATCAGTGCTTTCCCAGAGATGGAACATCTCATCCTGCCCTTTCTTGGCAGAGCCTTTTTCCAAAAGGGCAAACGTCCGGCTACTTCTCCCACAAGGAAGGTGCCAGCCCTGAAAGCTGTTGATGGTCTTCACCTTCCCTGGGCAGCCTGCTCACAGGCACAACAGCCCTGGGGATCAGTGCTTTCCCAGAGACGGAACATTTCATCGTATCCGTTCTTGGCAGAGCCATTTTCTGAAATGGGAAACGTCCGGCTCCTTCTCCCACAAGGAAGGGGCCAGCCCTGAAAGCTGTTGCTGGTCTTGACCTTCCCTTGGAAGCCTAGTCACAGGCACAACAGCCCTGGGGATCAGTGCTTTCCCAGAGACGGAACATCTCCTCGTGCCCGTTCTCGGCAGAGCCGTTTTCCGAAATGGGAAACGTCCGGATCCTTCTCCCACAAGGAAGGGGCCAGCCCTGAAAGCTGTTGCTGGTCTTCACCTTCCCTGGACAGCCTACTCACAAGCACAACAGCCCTGGGGATCAGTGCTTTCCCAGAGATGGAACATTTCATCGTAGCCGTTCTCGGCGGAGCCGTTTTCCGAAAAGGGAAACGTCCGGATCCTTCTCCCACAAGGAAGGGGCCAGCCCTGAAAGCTGTTGCTGGTCTTCACCTTCCCTGGACAGCCTACTCACAGGCACAACAGCCCTGGGGATCAGTGCTTTCCCAGAGACGGAACATCTCATAGTGCCTGTTCTTGGCAGAGCCATTTTCCAAAACGGCGAACTTCCGGCTCCTTCTCCCACAAGGAAGGTGCCAGCCCTGAAAGCTGTTGCTGATCTTCATCTTCCCTGGGCAACCTATTCACAGGCACAACAGCCCTGGGGATCAGTGCTTTCCCAGAGACGGAACATCTCATAGTGCCCGTTCTTGGCAGAGCCTTTTTCCAAAACGGCAAAAGTCCGGCTCCTTCTCCCACAAGGAAGTTGCCAGCCCTGAAAGCTGTTGCTGGTCTTCACCTTCCCTGGGCAGCCTACTCACAGGCACAACAGCCCTGGGGATCAGTGCTTTCCCAGAGACGGAACATCTCATCGTGCCCGTTCTTGGCAGAGCCATTTTCTGAAATGGGAAACGTCCGGCTCCTTCTCCCACAAGGAAGGGGCCAGCCCTGAAAGCTGTTGCTGGTCTTCACCTGCCCTTGGAAGCCTAGTCACAGGCACAACAGCCCTGGGGATCAGTGCTTTCCCAGAGACGGAACATCTCCTCGTGCCCGTTCTCGGCAGAGCCGTTTTCCGAAATGGGAAACGTCCGGCTCCTTCTCCCACAAGGAAGGGGCCAGCCCTGAAAGCTTTTGCTGGTCTTCACCTTTCCTTGGAAGCCTAGTCACAGGCACAACAGCCCTGGGGATCTGTGCTTTCCCAGAGACGGAACATCCAATTGTGGCCATTGTAGTCAGAGCCATTTTCTGAAAAGGGAAACGTCCGGCTCCTTCTCCCACAAGGAAGGTGCCAGCCCTGAAAGCTGTTGCTGGTCTTCACCTTCCCTAGACAGCCTACTCACAGGCACAACAGCCCTGGGGATCAGTGCTTTCCCAGAGACGGAACATTTCATCCTACCCGTTCTCGGCAGAGCCATTTTCCGAAAAGGGAAACGTCCGGCTCCTTCTCCCACAAGGAAGGGGCCAGCCCTGAAAGCTGTTGCTGGTCTTCACCTTCCCTGGGCAACCTATTCACAGGCACAACAGCCCTGGGGATCTGTGCTTTCCCAGAGACGGAACATCTCTTCATACCCGTTCTCGGCAGAGCCGTATTCCGAAATGGGATACGTCCGGCTCCTTCTCCCACAAGGAAGGTGCCAGCCCTGAAAGCTGTTGCTGGTCTTCACCTTCCCTGGACAGCCTACTCACAAGCACAACAGCCCTGGGGATCAGTGCTTTCCCAGAGATGGAACATTTCATCGTAGCCGTTCTCGGCAGAGCCATTTTCCGAAAAGGGAAACGTCCGGATCCTTCTCCCACAAGGAAGGGGCCAGCCCTGAAAGCTGTTGCTGGTCTTCACCTTCCCTGGACAGCCTACTCACAGGCACAACAGCCCTGGGGATCAGTGCTTTCCCAGAGACGGAACATCTCATAGTGCCTGTTCTTGGCAGAGCCATTTTCCAATACGGCGAACTTCCGGCTCCTTCTCCCACAAGGAAGGTGCCAGCCCTGAAAGCTGTTGCTGATCTTCATCTTCCCTGGGCAACCTATTCACAGGCACAACAGCCCTGGGGATCAGTGCTTTCCCAGAGACGGAACATCTCATCCTGCCCTTTCTTGGCAGAGCCTTTTTCCAAAACGGCAAACGTCCGGCTCCTTCTCCCACAAGGAAGTTGCCAGCCCTGAAAGCTGTTGCTGGTCTTCACCTTCCCTGGGCAGCCTACTCACAGGCACAACAGCCCTGGGGATCAGTGCTTTCCCAGAAACGGAACATCTCCTCGTGCCCGTTCTCGGCAGAGCCGTTTTCCGAAAAGGGAAACGTCCGGCTCCTTCTCCCACAAGGAAGGGGCCAGCCCTGAAAGCTGTTGCTGGTCTTCACCTGCCCTTGGAAGCCTAGTCACAGGCACAACAGCCCTGGGGATCAGTGCTTTCCCAGAGACGGAACATCTCCTCGTGCCCGTTCTCGGCAGAGCCGTTTTCCGAAAAGGGAAACGTCCGGCTCCTTCTCCCACAAGGAAGCGGCCAGCCCTGAAAGCTTTTGCTGGTCTTCACCTGCCCCTGGCAGCCTATTCACAGGCACAACAGCCCTGGGGATCAGTGCTTTCCCAGAGACGGAACATTTCATCGTAGCCGTTCTCGGCAGAGCCGTTTTCCGAAAAGGGAAACGTCCGGCTCCTTCTCCCACAAGGAAGGGGCCAGCCCTGAAAGCTGTTGCTGGTCTTCACCTTCCCTGGACAGCCTAGTAACAGGCATAACAGCCCTGGGGATCAGTGCTTTCCCAGAGACGGAATATCTCCTAGTGCCTGATCTTGGCAGAGCCTTTTCCAAAACGGCGAACGTCCAGCTCATTCTCCCACAAGGAAGGGGCCAGCCCTGAAAGCTGTTGCTGGTCTTCACCTTCCCTGGGCAACCTATTCACAGGCACAACAGCCCTGGGGATCAGTGCTTTCTCAGAGACAGAACATTTCATCGAATCCGTTCTCGGCAGAGCCGTATTCCGAAATGGGAAACGTCCGGCTCCTTCTCCCACAAGGAAGGTGCCAGCCCTGAAAGCTGTTGCTGGTCTTCACCTTCCCTTGGAAGCCTAGTCACAGGCACAACAGCCCTGGGGATCAGTGCTTTCCCAGAGACGGAACATTTCATCGTAGCCGTTCTCGGCAGAGCCGTTTTCCGAAAAGGGAAACATCCGGATCCTTCTCCCACAAGGAAGGTGCCAGCCCTGAAAGCTGTTGCTGGTCTTCACCTTCCCTGGGCAGCCTACTCACAGGCACAACAGCCCTGGGGATCAGTGCTTTCCCAGTGACGGAATATCTCCTAGTGCCTGATCTTGGCAGAGCCTTTTCCAAAACGGCGAACGTCCAGCTCATTCTCCGCCAAGGAACGTGCCAGCCCTGAAAGCTGTTGCTGGTCTTCACCTTCCCTGGGCAACCTATTCACAGGCACAACAGCCCTGGGGATCAGTGCTTTCCCAGAGACGGAACATCTCCTCGTGCCCGTTCTCGGCAGAGCCTTTTTCCAAAACGGCAAACGTCCGGCTCCTTCTCCCACAAGGAAGGTGCCAGCCCTGAAAGCTGTTGCTGGTCTTCACCTTCCCTTGGAAGCCTACTCACAGGCACAACAGCCCTGGGGATCAGTGCTTTCCCAGAGACGGAACACCTCATAGTGCCCGTTCTTGGCAGAGCCATTTTCTGAAATGGGAAACGTCCGGATACTTCTCCCACAAGGAAGGGGCCAGCCCTGAAAGCTGTTGCTGGTCTTCACCTTCCCTTGGAAGCCTAGTCACAGGCACAACAGCCCTGGGGATCAGTGCTTTCCCAGAGACGGAACATCTCCTCGTGCCCGTTCTCGGCAGAGCCGTTTTCCGAAATGGGAAACGTCCGGCTCCTTCTCCCACAAGGAAGGGGCCAGCCCTGAAAGCTTTTGCTGGTCTTCACCTTTCCTTGGAAGCCTAGTCACAGGCACAACAGCCCTGGGGATCTGTGCTTTCCCAGAGACGGAACATCCAATTGTGGCCATTGTAGTCAGAGCCATTTTCTGAAAAGGGAAACGTCCGGCTCCTTCTCCCACAAGGAAGGTGCCAGCCCTGAAAGCTGTTGCTGGTCTTCACCTTCCCTAGACAGCCTACTCACAGGCACAACAGCCCTGGGGATCAGTGCTTTCCCAGAGACGGAACATTTCATCCTACCCGTTCTCGGCAGAGCCATTTTCCGAAAAGGGAAACGTCCGGCTCCTTCTCCCACAAGGAAGGGGCCAGCCCTGAAAGCTGTTGCTGGTCTTCACCTTCCCTGGGCAACCTATTCACAGGCACAACAGCCCTGGGGATCTGTGCTTTCCCAGAGACGGAACATCTCTTCATACCCGTTCTCGGCAGAGCCGTATTCCGAAATGGGATACGTCCGGCTCCTTCTCCCACAAGGAAGGTGCCAGCCCTGAAAGCTGTTGCTGGTCTTCACCTTCCCTGGACAGCCTACTCACAAGCACAACAGCCCTGGGGATCAGTGCTTTCCCAGAGATGGAACATTTCATCGTAGCCGTTCTCGGCAGAGCCATTTTCCGAAAAGGGAAACGTCCGGATCCTTCTCCCACAAGGAAGGGGCCAGCCCTGAAAGCTGTTGCTGGTCTTCACCTTCCCTGGACAGCCTACTCACAGGCACAACAGCCCTGGGGATCAGTGCTTTCCCAGAGACGGAACATCTCATAGTGCCTGTTCTTGGCAGAGCCATTTTCCAATACGGCGAACTTCCGGCTCCTTCTCCCACAAGGAAGGTGCCAGCCCTGAAAGCTGTTGCTGATCTTCATCTTCCCTGGGCAACCTATTCACAGGCACAACAGCCCTGGGGATCAGTGCTTTCCCAGAGACGGAACATCTCATCCTGCCCTTTCTTGGCAGAGCCTTTTTCCAAAACGGCAAACGTCCGGCTCCTTCTCCCACAAGGAAGTTGCCAGCCCTGAAAGCTGTTGCTGGTCTTCACCTTCCCTGGGCAGCCTACTCACAGGCACAACAGCCCTGGGGATCAGTGCTTTCCCAGAAACGGAACATCTCCTCGTGCCCGTTCTCGGCAGAGCCGTTTTCCGAAAAGGGAAACGTCCGGCTCCTTCTCCCACAAGGAAGGGGCCAGCCCTGAAAGCTGTTGCTGGTCTTCACCTGCCCTTGGAAGCCTAGTCACAGGCACAACAGCCCTGGGGATCAGTGCTTTCCCAGAGACGGAACATCTCCTCGTGCCCGTTCTCGGCAGAGCCGTTTTCCGAAAAGGGAAACGTCCGGCTCCTTCTCCCACAAGGAAGCGGCCAGCCCTGAAAGCTTTTGCTGGTCTTCACCTGCCCCTGGCAGCCTATTCACAGGCACAACAGCCCTGGGGATCAGTGCTTTCCCAGAGACGGAACATTTCATCGTAGCCGTTCTCGGCAGAGCCGTTTTCCGAAAAGGGAAACGTCCGGCTCCTTCTCCCACAAGGAAGGGGCCAGCCCTGAAAGCTGTTGCTGGTCTTCACCTTCCCTGGGCAGCCTAGTAACAGGCATAACAGCCCTGGGGATCAGTGCTTTCCCAGAGACGGAATATCTCCTAGTGCCTGATCTTGGCAGAGCCTTTTCCAAAACGGCGAACGTCCAGCTCATTCTCCCACAAGGAAGGGGCCAGCCCTGAAAGCTGTTGCTGGTCTTCACCTTCCCTGGGCAACCTATTCACAGGCACAACAGCCCTGGGGATCAGTGCTTTCTCAGAGACAGAACATTTCATCGAATCCGTTCTCGGCAGAGCCGTATTCCGAAATGGGAAACGTCCGGCTCCTTCTCCCACAAGGAAGGTGCCAGCCCTGAAAGCTGTTGCTGGTCTTCACCTTCCCTTGGAAGCCTAGTCACAGGCACAACAGCCCTGGGGATCAGTGCTTTCCCAGAGACGGAACATTTCATCGTAGCCGTTCTCGGCAGAGCCGTTTTCCGAAAAGGGAAACATCCGGATCCTTCTCCCACAAGGAAGGTGCCAGCCCTGAAAGCTGTTGCTGGTCTTCACCTTCCCTGGGCAGCCTACTCACAGGCACAACAGCCCTGGGGATCAGTGCTTTCCCAGTGACGGAATATCTCCTAGTGCCTGATCTTGGCAGAGCCTTTTCCAAAACGGCGAACGTCCAGCTCATTCTCCGCCAAGGAACGTGCCAGCCCTGAAAGCTGTTGCTGGTCTTCACCTTCCCTGGGCAACCTATTCACAGGCACAACAGCCCTGGGGATCAGTGCTTTCCCAGAGACGGAACATCTCCTCGTGCCCGTTCTCGGCAGAGCCTTTTTCCAAAACGGCAAACGTCCGGCTCCTTCTCCCACAAGGAAGGTGCCAGCCCTGAAAGCTGTTGCTGGTCTTCACCTTCCCTTGGAAGCCTACTCACAGGCACAACAGCCCTGGGGATCAGTGCTTTCCCAGAGACGGAACACCTCATAGTGCCCGTTCTTGGCAGAGCCATTTTCTGAAATGGGAAACGTCCGGATACTTCTCCCACAAGGAAGGGGCCAGCCCTGAAAGCTGTTGCTGGTCTTCACCTTCCCTTGGAAGCCTAGTCACAGGCACAACAGCCCTGGGGATCAGTGCTTTCCCAGAGACGGAACATCTCCTCGTGCCCGTTCTCGGCAGAGCCGTTTTCCGAAAAGGGAAACGTCCGGCTCCTTCTCCCACAAGGAAGCGGCCAGCCCTGAAAGCTTTTGCTGGTCTTCACCTGCCCTTGGCAACCTATTCACAGGCACAACAGCCCTGGGGATCAGTGCTTTCCCAGAGACGGAACATTTCATCGTAGCCGTTCTCGGCAGAGCCGTTTTCCGAAAAGGGAAACGTCCGGCTCCTTCTCCCACAAGGAAGTTGCCAGCCCTGAAAGCTGTTGCTGGTCTTCACCTTCCCTGGGCAGCCTACTCACAGGCATAACAGCCCTGGGGATCAGTGCTTTCCCAGAGACGGAATATCTCCTAGTGCCTGATCTTGGCAGAGCCTTTTCAAAACGGCGAACTTCCAGCTCCTTCTCCCACAAGGAAGGGGCCAGCCCTGAAAGCTGTTGCTGGTCTTCACCTTCCCTGGGCAGCCTAGTCACAGGCACAACAGCCCTGGGGATCAGTGCTTTCCCAGAGACGGAACATCTCATCCTGCCCTTTCTCGGCAGAGCCGTTTTCCGAAATGGGAAACGTCCGGCTCCTTCTCCCACAAGGAAGGGGCCAGCCCTGAAAGCTGTTGCTGGTCTTCACCTTTCCTTGGAAGCCTAGTCACAGGCACAACAGCCCTGGGGATCTGTGCTTTCCCAGAGACGGAACATCCAATTGTGGCCATTGTAGTCAGAGGCATTTTCTGAAAAGGGAAACGTCCGGCTCCTTCTCCCACAAGGAAGGTGCCAGCCCTGAAAGCTGTTGCTGGTCTTCACCTTCCCTAGACAGCCTACTCACAGGCACAACAGCCCTGGGGATCAGTGCTTTCCCAGAGACGGAACATTTCATCCTACCCGTTCTCGGCAGAGCCATTTTCCGAAAAGGGAAACATCCGGCTCGTTCTCCCACAAGGAAGGGGCCAGCCCTGAAAGCTGTTGCTGGTCTTCACCTTCCCTGGGCAACCTATTCACAGGCACAACAGCCCTGGGGATCTGTGCTTTCCCAGAGACGGAACATCTCTTCATACCCGTTCTCGGCAGAGCCGTATTCCGAAATGGGATACGTCCGGCTCCTTCTCCCACAAGGAAGGTGCCAGCCCTGAAAGCTGTTGCTGGTCTTCACCTTCCCTGGACAGCCTACTCACAAGCACAACAGCCCTGGGGATCAGTGCTTTCCCAGAGATGGAACATTTCATCGTAGCCGTTCTCGGCGGAGCCGTTTTCCGAAAAGGGAAACGTCCGGATCCTTCTCCCACAAGGAAGGGGCCAGCCCTGAAAGCTGTTGCTGGTCTTCACCTTCCCTGGACAGCCTACTCACAGGCACAACAGCCCTGGGGATCAGTGCTTTCCCAGAGACGGAACATCTCATAGTGCCTGTTCTTGGCAGAGCCATTTTCCAAAACGGCGAACTTCCGGCTCCTTCTCCCACAAGGAAGGTGCCAGCCCTGAAAGCTGTTGCTGATCTTCATCTTCCCTGGGCAACCTATTCACAGGCACAACAGCCCTGGGGATCAGTGCTTTCCCAGAGACGGAACATCTCATCCTGCCCGTTCTTGGCAGAGCCTTTTTCCAAAACGGCAAACGTCCGGCTCCTTCTCCCACAAGGAAGTTGCCAGCCCTGAAAGCTGTTGCTGGTCTTCACCTTCCCTGGGCAGCCTACTCACAGGCACAACAGCCCTGGGGATCAGTGCTTTCCCAGAGACGGAACATTTCATCGTATCCGTTCTCGGCAGAGCCATTTTCTGAAATGGGAAACGTCCGGATCCTTCTCCCACAAGGAAGGGGCCAGCCCTGAAAGCTGTTGCTGGTCTTCACCTGCCCTTGGAAGCCTAGTCACAGGCACAACAGCCCTGGGGATCAGTGCTTTCCCAGAGACGGAACATCTCCTCGTGCCCGTTCTCGGCAGAGCCGTTTTCCGAAAAGGGAAACGTCCGGCTCCTTCTCCCACAAGGAAGCGGCCAGCCCTGAAAGCTTTTGCTGGTCTTCACCTGCCCTTGGCAACCTATTCACAGGCACAACAGCCCTGGGGATCAGTGCTTTCCCAGAGATGGAACATTTCATCGTAGCCGTTCTCGGCAGAGCCGTTTTCCGAAAAGGGAAACGTCCGGATCCTTCTCCCACAAGGAAGGGGCCAGCCCTGAAAGCTGTTGCTGGTCTTCACGTTCCCTGGGCAGCCTACTCACAGGCATAACAGCCCTGGGGATCAGTGCTTTCCCAGAGACGGAATATCTCCTAGTGCCTGATCTTGGCAGAGCCTTTTCCAAAACGCCGAACGTCCAGCTCATTCTCCCACAAGGAAGGGGCCAGCCCTGAAAGCTGTTGCTGGTCTTCACCTTCCCTGGGCAACCTATTCACAGGCACAACAGCCCTGGGGATCAGTGCTTTCCCAGAGACAGAACATTTCATCGAATCCGTTCTCGGCAGAGCCGTATTCCGAAATGGGAAACGTCCGGCTCCTTCTCCCACAAGGAAGGTGCCAGCCCTGAAAGCTGTTGCTGGTCTTCACCTTCCCTTGGAAGCCTAGTCACAGGCACAACAGCCCTGGGGATCAGTGCTTTCCCAGAGACGGAACATTTCATCGTAGCCGTTCTCGGCAGAGCCGTTTTCCGAAAAGGGAAACATCCGGATCCTTCTCCCACAAGGAAGGTGCCAGCCCTGAAAGCTGTTGCTGGTCTTCACCTTCCCTGGGCAGCCTACTCACAGGCACAACAGCCCTGGGGATCAGTGCTTTCCCAGTGACGGAATATCTCCTAGTGCCTGATCTTGGCAGAGCCTTTTCCAAAACGGCGAACGTCCAGCTCATTCTCCGCCAAGGAACGTGCCAGCCCTGAAAGCTGTTGCTGGTCTTCACCTTCCCTGGGCAACCTATTCACAGGCACAACAGCCCTGGGGATTAGTGCTTTCCCAGAGACGGAACATCTCCTCGTACCCGTTCTCGGCAGAGCCTTTTTCCAAAACGGCAAACGTCCGGCTCCTTCTCCCACAAGGAAGGTGCCAGCCCTGAAAGCTGTTGCTGGTCTTCACCTTCCCTTGGAAGCCTACTCACAGGCACAACAGCCCTGGGGATCAGTGCTTTCCCAGAGACGGAACACCTCATAGTGCCCGTTCTTGGCAGAGCCATTTTCTGAAATGGGAAACGTCCGGATACTTCTCCCACAAGGAAGGGGCCAGCCCTGAAAGCTGTTGCTGGTCTTCACCTTCCCTGGACAGCCTACTCACAGGCACAACAGCCCTGGGGATCAGTGCTTTCCCAGAGACGGAACATCTCCTCGTGCCCGTTCTCGGCAGAGCCGTTTTCCGAAAAGGGAAACGTCCGGCTCCTTCTCCCACAAGGAAGCGGCCAGCCCTGAAAGCTGTTGCTGGTCTTCACCTTCCCTGGGCAGCCTACTCACAGGCATAACAGCCCTGGGGATCAGTGCTTTCCCAGAGACGGAATATCTCCTAGTGCCTGATCTTGGCAGAGCCTTTTCAAAACGGCGAACTTCCAGCTCATTCTCCCACAAGGAAGGGGCCAGCCCTGAAAGCTGTTGCTGGTCTTCACCTTCCCTGGGCAGCCTAGTCACAGGCACAACAGCCCTGGGGATCAGTGCTTTCTCAGAGACGGAACATCTCATCCTGCCCTTTCTCGGCAGAGCCGTTTTCCGAAATGGGAAACGTCCGGCTCCTTCTCCCACAAGGAAGGGGCCAGCCCTGAAAGCTGTTGCTGGTCTTCACCTTTCCTTGGAAGCCTAGTCACAGGCACAACAGCCCTGGGGATCTGTGCTTTCCCAGAGACGGAACATCCAATTGTGGCCATTGTAGTCAGAGCCATTTTCTGAAAAGGGAAACGTCCGGCTCCTTCTCCCACAACGAAGGTGCCAGCCCTGAAAGCTGTTGCTGGTCTTCACCTTCCCTTGGAAGCCTACTCACAGGCACAACAGCCCTGGGGATCAGTGCTTTCCCAGAGACGGAACATTTCATCCTACCCGTTCTCGGCAGAGCCATTTTCCGAAAAGGGAAACGTCCGGCTCCTTCTCCCACAAGGAAGGGGCCAGCCCTGAAAGCTGTTGCTGGTCTTCACCTTCCCTGGGCAACCTATTCACAGGCACAACAGCCCTGGGGATCTGTGCTTTCCCAGAGACGGAACATCTCTTCATACCCGTTCTCGGCACAGCCGTATTCCGAAATGGGAAACGTCCGGCTCCTTCTCCCACAAGGAAGGGGCCAGCCCTGAAAGCTGTTGCTGGTCTTCACCTTCCCTGGACAGCCTACTCACAAGCACAACAGCCCTGGGGATCAGTGCTTTCCCAGAGACTGAACATTTCATCGTAGCCGTTCTCGGCAGAGCCGTTTTCCGAAAAGGGAAACGTCCGGATCCTTCTCCCACAAGGAAGGGGCCAGCCCTGAAAGCTGTTGCTGGTCTTCACCTTCCCTGGACAGCCTACTCACAGGCACAACAGCCCTGGGGATCAGTGCTTTCCCAGAGACGGAACATCTCCTCGTGCCTGTTCTTGGCAGAGCCATTTTCCAAAACGGCGAACGTCCGGCTCCTTCTCCCACAAGGAAGGTGCCAGCCCTGAAAGCTGTTGCTGATCTTCATCTTCCCTGGGCAACCTATTCACAGGCACAACAGCCCTGGGGATCAGTGCTTTCCCAGAGACGGAACATCTCATCCTGCCCTTTCTTGGCAGAGCCTTTTTCCAAAACGGCAAACGTCCGGCTCCTTCTCCCACAAGGAAGTTGCCAGCCCTGAAAGCTGTTGCTGGTCTTCACCTTCCCTGGGCAGCCTACTCACAGGCACAACAGCCCTGGGGATCAGTGCTTTCCCAGAGACGGAACATTTCATCGTATCCGTTCTCGGCAGAGCCATTTTCTGAAATGGGAAACGTCCGGATCCTTCTCCCACAAGGAAGGGGCCAGCCCTGAAAGCTGTTGCTGGTCTTCACCTGCCCTTGGAAGCCTAGTCACAGGCACAACAGCCCTGGGGATCAGTGCTTTCCCAGAGACGGAACATCTCCTCGTGCCCGTTCTCGGCAGAGCCGTTTTCCGAAAAGGGAAACGTCCGGCTCCTTCTCCCACAAGGAAGCGGCCAGCCCTGAAAGCTTTTGCTGGTCTTCACCTGCCCTTGGCAACCTATTCACAGGCACAACAGCCCTGGGGATCAGTGCTTTCCCAGAGATGGAACATTTCATCGTAGCCGTTCTCGGCAGAGCCGTTTTCCGAAAAGGGAAACGTCCGGCTCCTTCTCCCACAAGGAAGGGGCCAGCCCTGAAAGCTGTTGCTGGTCTTCACCTTCCCTGGGCAGCCTAGTAACAGGCACAACAGCCCTGGGGATCAGTGCTTTCCCAGAGACGGAACATCTCCTCGTGCCCGTTCTCGGCAGAGCCGTTTTCCGAAAAGGGAAACGTCCGGCTCCTTCTCCCACAAGGAAGCGGCCAGCCCTGAAAGCTTTTGCTGGTCTTCACCTGCCCTTGGCAACCTATTCACAGGCACAACAGCCCTGGGGATCAGTGCTTTCCCAGAGATGGAACATTTCATCGTAGCCGTTCTCGGCAGAGCCGTTTTCCGAAAAGGGAAACGTCCGGATCCTTCTCCCACAAGGAAGGGGCCAGCCCTGAAAGCTGTTGCTGGTCTTCACGTTCCCTGGGCAGCCTACTCACAGGCATAACAGCCCTGGGGATCAGTGCTTTCCCAGAGACGGAATATCTCCTAGTGCCTGATCTTGGCAGAGCCTTTTCCAAAACGCCGAACGTCCAGCTCATTCTCCCACAAGGAAGGGGCCAGCCCTGAAAGCTGTTGCTGGTCTTCACCTTCCCTGGGCAACCTATTCACAGGCACAACAGCCCTGGGGATCAGTGCTTTCCCAGAGACAGAACATTTCATCGAATCCGTTCTCGGCAGAGCCGTATTCCGAAATGGGAAACGTCCGGCTCCTTCTCCCACAAGGAAGGTGCCAGCCCTGAAAGCTGTTGCTGGTCTTCACCTTCCCTTGGAAGCCTAGTCACAGGCACAACAGCCCTGGGGATCAGTGCTTTCCCAGAGACGGAACATTTCATCGTAGCCGTTCTCGGCAGAGCCGTTTTCCGAAAAGGGAAACATCCGGATCCTTCTCCCACAAGGAAGGTGCCAGCCCTGAAAGCTGTTGCTGGTCTTCACCTTCCCTGGGCAGCCTACTCACAGGCACAACAGCCCTGGGGATCAGTGCTTTCCCAGTGACGGAATATCTCCTAGTGCCTGATCTTGGCAGAGCCTTTTCCAAAACGGCGAACGTCCAGCTCATTCTCCGCCAAGGAACGTGCCAGCCCTGAAAGCTGTTGCTGGTCTTCACCTTCCCTGGGCAACCTATTCACAGGCACAACAGCCCTGGGGATTAGTGCTTTCCCAGAGACGGAACATCTCCTCGTACCCGTTCTCGGCAGAGCCTTTTTCCAAAACGGCAAACGTCCGGCTCCTTCTCCCACAAGGAAGGTGCCAGCCCTGAAAGCTGTTGCTGGTCTTCACCTTCCCTTGGAAGCCTACTCACAGGCACAACAGCCCTGGGGATCAGTGCTTTCCCAGAGACGGAACACCTCATAGTGCCCGTTCTTGGCAGAGCCATTTTCTGAAATGGGAAACGTCCGGATACTTCTCCCACAAGGAAGGGGCCAGCCCTGAAAGCTGTTGCTGGTCTTCACCTTCCCTGGACAGCCTACTCACAGGCACAACAGCCCTGGGGATCAGTGCTTTCCCAGAGACGGAACATCTCCTCGTGCCCGTTCTCGGCAGAGCCGTTTTCCGAAAAGGGAAACGTCCGGCTCCTTCTCCCACAAGGAAGCGGCCAGCCCTGAAAGCTGTTGCTGGTCTTCACCTTCCCTGGGCAGCCTACTCACAGGCATAACAGCCCTGGGGATCAGTGCTTTCCCAGAGACGGAATATCTCCTAGTGCCTGATCTTGGCAGAGCCTTTTCAAAACGGCGAACTTCCAGCTCATTCTCCCACAAGGAAGGGGCCAGCCCTGAAAGCTGTTGCTGGTCTTCACCTTCCCTGGGCAGCCTACTCACAGGCACAACAGCCCTGGGGATCAGTGCTTTCTCAGAGACGGAACATCTCATCCTGCCCTTTCTCGGCAGAGCCGTTTTCCGAAATGGGAAACGTCCGGCTCCTTCTCCCACAAGGAAGGGGCCAGCCCTGAAAGCTGTTGCTGGTCTTCACCTTTCCTTGGAAGCCTAGTCACAGGCACAACAGCCCTGGGGATCTGTGCTTTCCCAGAGACGGAACATCCAATTGTGGCCATTGTAGTCAGAGCCATTTTCTGAAAAGGGAAACGTCCGGCTCCTTCTCCCACAACGAAGGTGCCAGCCCTGAAAGCTGTTGCTGGTCTTCACCTTCCCTAGACAGCCTACTCACAGGCACAACAGCCCTGGGGATCAGTGCTTTCCCAGAGACGGAACATTTCATCCTACCCGTTCTCGGCAGAGCCATTTTCCGAAAAGGGAAACGTCCGGCTCCTTCTCCCACAAGGAAGGGGCCAGCCCTGAAAGCTGTTGCTGGTCTTCACCTTCCCTGGGCAACCTATTCACAGGCACAACAGCCCTGGGGATCTGTGCTTTCCCAGAGACGGAACATCTCTTCATACCCGTTCTCGGCACAGCCGTATTCCGAAATGGGAAACGTCCGGCTCCTTCTCCCACAAGGAAGGGGCCAGCCCTGAAAGCTGTTGCTGGTCTTCACCTTCCCTGGACAGCCTACTCACAAGCACAACAGCCCTGGGGATCAGTGCTTTCCCAGAGACTGAACATTTCATCGTAGCCGTTCTCGGCAGAGCCGTTTTCCGAAAAGGGAAACGTCCGGATCCTTCTCCCACAAGGAAGGGGCCAGCCCTGAAAGCTGTTGCTGGTCTTCACCTTCCCTGGACAGCCTACTCACAGGCACAACAGCCCTGGGGATCAGTGCTTTCCCAGAGACGGAACATCTCCTCGTGCCTGTTCTTGGCAGAGCCATTTTCCAAAACGGCGAACGTCCGGCTCCTTCTCCCACAAGGAAGGTGCCAGCCCTGAAAGCTGTTGCTGATCTTCATCTTCCCTGGGCAACCTATTCACAGGCACAACAGCCCTGGGGATCAGTGCTTTCCCAGAGACGGAACATCTCATCCTGCCCTTTCTTGGCAGAGCCTTTTTCCAAAACGGCAAACGTCCGGCTCCTTCTCCCACAAGGAAGTTGCCAGCCCTGAAAGCTGTTGCTGGTCTTCACCTTCCCTGGGCAGCCTACTCACAGGCACAACAGCCCTGGGGATCAGTGCTTTCCCAGAGACGGAACATTTCATCGTATCCGTTCTCGGCAGAGCCATTTTCTGAAATGGGAAACGTCCGGATCCTTCTCCCACAAGGAAGGGGCCAGCCCTGAAAGCTGTTGCTGGTCTTCACCTGCCCTTGGAAGCCTAGTCACAGGCACAACAGCCCTGGGGATCAGTGCTTTCCCAGAGACGGAACATCTCCTCGTGCCCGTTCTCGGCAGAGCCGTTTTCCGAAAAGGGAAACGTCCGGCTCCTTCTCCCACAAGGAAGCGGCCAGCCCTGAAAGCTTTTGCTGGTCTTCACCTGCCCTTGGCAACCTATTCACAGGCACAACAGCCCTGGGGATCAGTGCTTTCCCAGAGATGGAACATTTCATCGTAGCCGTTCTCGGCAGAGCCGTTTTCCGAAAAGGGAAACGTCCGGCTCCTTCTCCCACAAGGAAGGGGCCAGCCCTGAAAGCTGTTGCTGGTCTTCACCTTCCCTGGGCAGCCTAGTAACAGGCACAACAGCCCTGGGGATCAGTGCTTTCCCAGAGACGGAATATCTCCTAGTGCCTGATCTTGGCAGAGCCTTTTCCAAAACGGCGAACGTCCAGCTCATTCTCCCACAAGGAAGGGGCCAGCCCTGAAAGCTGTTGCTGATCTTCACCTTCCCTTGGCAACCTATTCACAGGCACAACAGCCCTGGGGATCAGTGCTTTCCCAGAGATGGAACATCTCATCCTGCCCTTTCTTGGCAGAGCCTTTTTCCAAAAGGGCAAACGTCCGGCTACTTCTCCCACAAGGAAGGTGCCAGCCCTGAAAGCTGTTGATGGTCTTCACCTTCCCTGGGCAGCCTGCTCACAGGCACAACAGCCCTGGGGATCAGTGCTTTCCCAGAGACGGAACATTTCATCGTATCCGTTCTTGGCAGAGCCATTTTCTGAAATGGGAAACGTCCGGCTCCTTCTCCCACAAGGAAGGGGCCAGCCCTGAAAGCTGTTGCTGGTCTTCACCTTCCCTGGACAGCCTACTCACAAGCACAACAGCCCTGGGGATCAGTGCTTTCCCAGAGATGGAACATTTCATCGTAGCCGTTCTCGGCGGAGCCGTTTTCTGAAAAGGGAAACGTCCGGATCCTTCTCCCACAAGGAAGGGGCCAGCCCTGAAAGCTGTTGCTGGTCTTCACCTTCCCTGGACAGCCTACTCACAGGCACAACAGCCCTGGGGATCAGTGCTTTCCCAGAGACGGAACATCTCATAGTGCCTGTTCTTGGCAGAGCCATTTTCCAAAACGGCGAACTTCCGGCTCCTTCTCCCACAAGGAAGGTGCCAGCCCTGAAAGCTGTTGCTGATCTTCATCTTCCCTGGGCAACCTATTCACAGGCACAACAGCCCTGGGGATCAGTGCTTTCCCAGAGACGGAACATCTCATAGTGCCCGTTCTTGGCAGAGCCTTTTTCCAAAACGGCAAAAGTCCGGCTCCTTCTCCCACAAGGAAGTTGCCAGCCCTGAAAGCTGTTGCTGGTCTTCACCTTCCCTGGGCAGCCTACTCACAGGCACAACAGCCCTGGGGATCAGTGCTTTCCCAGAGACGGAACATCTCATCGTGCCCGTTCTTGGCAGAGCCATTTTCTGAAATGGGAAACGTCCGGCTCCTTCTCCCACAAGGAAGGGGCCAGCCCTGAAAGCTGTTGCTGGTCTTCACCTGCCCTTGGAAGCCTAGTCACAGGCACAACAGCCCTGGGGATCAGTGCTTTCCCAGAGACGGAACATCTCCTCGTGCCCGTTCTCGGCAGAGCCGTTTTCCGAAATGGGAAACGTCCGGCTCCTTCTCCCACAAGGAAGGGGCCAGCCCTGAAAGCTTTTGCTGGTCTTCACCTTTCCTTGGAAGCCTAGTCACAGGCACAACAGCCCTGGGGATCTGTGCTTTCCCAGAGACGGAACATCCAATTGTGGCCATTGTAGTCAGAGCCATTTTCTGAAAAGGGAAACGTCCGGCTCCTTCTCCCACAAGGAAGGTGCCAGCCCTGAAAGCTGTTGCTGGTCTTCACCTTCCCTAGACAGCCTACTCACAGGCACAACAGCCCTGGGGATCAGTGCTTTCCCAGAGACGGAACATTTCATCCTACCCGTTCTCGGCAGAGCCATTTTCCGAAAAGGGAAACGTCCGGCTCCTTCTCCCACAAGGAAGGGGCCAGCCCTGAAAGCTGTTGCTGGTCTTCACCTTCCCTGGGCAACCTATTCACAGGCACAACAGCCCTGGGGATCTGTGCTTTCCCAGAGACGGAACATCTCTTCATACCCGTTCTCGGCAGAGCCGTATTCCGAAATGGGATACGTCCGGCTCCTTCTCCCACAAGGAAGGTGCCAGCCCTGAAAGCTGTTGCTGGTCTTCACCTTCCCTGGACAGCCTACTCACAAGCACAACAGCCCTGGGGATCAGTGCTTTCCCAGAGATGGAACATTTCATCGTAGCCGTTCTCGGCAGAGCCGTTTTCCGAAAAGGGAAACGTCCGGATCCTTCTCCCACAAGGAAGGTGCCAGCCCTGAAAGCTGTTGCTGGTCTTCACCTTCCCTGGGCAGCCTACTCACAGGCACAACAGCCCTGGGGATCAGTGCTTTCCCAGTGACGGAATATCTCCTAGTGCCTGATCTTGGCAGAGCCTTTTCCAAAACGGCGAACGTCCAGCTCATTCTCCGCCAAGGAACGTGCCAGCCCTGAAAGCTGTTGCTGGTCTTCACCTTCCCTGGGCAACCTATTCACAGGCACAACAGCCCTGGGGATCAGTGCTTTCCCAGAGACGGAACATCTCCTCGTGCCCGTTCTCGGCAGAGCCTTTTTCCAAAACGGCAAACGTCCGGCTCCTTCTCCCACAAGGAAGGTGCCAGCCCTGAAAGCTGTTGCTGGTCTTCACCTTCCCTTGGAAGCCTACTCACAGGCACAACAGCCCTGGGGATCAGTGCTTTCCCAGAGACGGAACACCTCATAGTGCCCGTTCTTGGCAGAGCCATTTTCTGAAATGGGAAACGTCCGGATACTTCTCCCACAAGGAAGGGGCCAGCCCTGAAAGCTGTTGCTGGTCTTCACCTTCCCTTGGAAGCCTAGTCACAGGCACAACAGCCCTGGGGATCAGTGCTTTCCCAGAGACGGAACATCTCCTCGTGCCCGTTCTCGGCAGAGCCGTTTTCCGAAAAGGGAAACGTCCGGCTCCTTCTCCCACAAGGAAGCGGCCAGCCCTGAAAGCTTTTGCTGGTCTTCACCTGCCCTTGGCAACCTATTCACAGGCACAACAGCCCTGGGGATCAGTGCTTTCCCAGAGACGGAACATTTCATCGTAGCCGTTCTCGGCAGAGCCGTTTTCCGAAAAGGGAAACGTCCGGCTCCTTCTCCCACAAGGAAGTTGCCAGCCCTGAAAGCTGTTGCTGGTCTTCACCTTCCCTGGGCAGCCTACTCACAGGCATAACAGCCCTGGGGATCAGTGCTTTCCCAGAGACGGAATATCTCCTAGTGCCTGATCTTGGCAGAGCCTTTTCAAAACGGCAAAAGTCCGGCTCCTTCTCCCACAAGGAAGTTGCCAGCCCTGAAAGCTGTTGCTGGTCTTCACCTTCCCTGGGCAGCCTACTCACAGGCACAACAGCCCTGGGGATCAGTGCTTTCCCAGAGACGGAACATCTCATCGTGCCCGTTCTTGGCAGAGCCATTTTCTGAAATGGGAAACGTCCGGCTCCTTCTCCCACAAGGAAGGGGCCAGCCCTGAAAGCTGTTGCTGGTCTTCACCTGCCCTTGGAAGCCTAGTCACAGGCACAACAGCCCTGGGGATCAGTGCTTTCCCAGAGACGGAACATCTCCTCGTGCCCGTTCTCGGCAGAGCCGTTTTCCGAAATGGGAAACGTCCGGCTCCTTCTCCCACAAGGAAGGGGCCAGCCCTGAAAGCTTTTGCTGGTCTTCACCTTTCCTTGGAAGCCTAGTCACAGGCACAACAGCCCTGGGGATCTGTGCTTTCCCAGAGACGGAACATCCAATTGTGGCCATTGTAGTCAGAGCCATTTTCTGAAAAGGGAAACGTCCGGCTCCTTCTCCCACAAGGAAGGTGCCAGCCCTGAAAGCTGTTGCTGGTCTTCACCTTCCCTAGACAGCCTACTCACAGGCACAACAGCCCTGGGGATCAGTGCTTTCCCAGAGACGGAACATTTCATCCTACCCGTTCTCGGCAGAGCCATTTTCCGAAAAGGGAAACGTCCGGCTCCTTCTCCCACAAGGAAGGGGCCAGCCCTGAAAGCTGTTGCTGGTCTTCACCTTCCCTGGGCAACCTATTCACAGGCACAACAGCCCTGGGGATCTGTGCTTTCCCAGAGACGGAACATCTCTTCATACCCGTTCTCGGCAGAGCCGTATTCCGAAATGGGATACGTCCGGCTCCTTCTCCCACAAGGAAGGTGCCAGCCCTGAAAGCTGTTGCTGGTCTTCACCTTCCCTGGACAGCCTACTCACAAGCACAACAGCCCTGGGGATCAGTGCTTTCCCAGAGATGGAACATTTCATCGTAGCCGTTCTCGGCAGAGCCGTTTTCCGAAAAGGGAAACGTCCGGATCCTTCTCCCACAAGGAAGGTGCCAGCCCTGAAAGCTGTTGCTGGTCTTCACCTTCCCTGGGCAGCCTACTCACAGGCACAACAGCCCTGGGGATCAGTGCTTTCCCAGTGACGGAATATCTCCTAGTGCCTGATCTTGGCAGAGCCTTTTCCAAAACGGCGAACGTCCAGCTCATTCTCCGCCAAGGAACGTGCCAGCCCTGAAAGCTGTTGCTGGTCTTCACCTTCCCTGGGCAACCTATTCACAGGCACAACAGCCCTGGGGATCAGTGCTTTCCCAGAGACGGAACATCTCCTCGTGCCCGTTCTCGGCAGAGCCTTTTTCCAAAACGGCAAACGTCCGGCTCCTTCTCCCACAAGGAAGGTGCCAGCCCTGAAAGCTGTTGCTGGTCTTCACCTTCCCTTGGAAGCCTACTCACAGGCACAACAGCCCTGGGGATCAGTGCTTTCCCAGAGACGGAACACCTCATAGTGCCCGTTCTTGGCAGAGCCATTTTCTGAAATGGGAAACGTCCGGATACTTCTCCCACAAGGAAGGGGCCAGCCCTGAAAGCTGTTGCTGGTCTTCACCTTCCCTTGGAAGCCTAGTCACAGGCACAACAGCCCTGGGGATCAGTGCTTTCCCAGAGACGGAACATCTCCTCGTGCCCGTTCTCGGCAGAGCCGTTTTCCGAAAAGGGAAACGTCCGGCTCCTTCTCCCACAAGGAAGCGGCCAGCCCTGAAAGCTTTTGCTGGTCTTCACCTGCCCTTGGCAACCTATTCACAGGCACAACAGCCCTGGGGATCAGTGCTTTCCCAGAGACGGAACATTTCATCGTAGCCGTTCTCGGCAGAGCCGTTTTCCGAAAAGGGAAACGTCCGGCTCCTTCTCCCACAAGGAAGTTGCCAGCCCTGAAAGCTGTTGCTGGTCTTCACCTTCCCTGGGCAGCCTACTCACAGGCATAACAGCCCTGGGGATCAGTGCTTTCCCAGAGACGGAATATCTCCTAGTGCCTGATCTTGGCAGAGCCTTTTCAAAACGGCGAACTTCCAGCTCCTTCTCCCACAAGGAAGGGGCCAGCCCTGAAAGCTGTTGCTGGTCTTCACCTTCCCTGGGCAGCCTAGTCACAGGCACAACAGCCCTGGGGATCAGTGCTTTCCCAGAGACGGAACATCTCATCCTGCCCTTTCTCGGCAGAGCCGTTTTCCGAAATGGGAAACGTCCGGCTCCTTCTCCCACAAGGAAGGGGCCAGCCCTGAAAGCTGTTGCTGGTCTTCACCTTTCCTTGGAAGCCTAGTCACAGGCACAACAGCCCTGGGGATCTGTGCTTTCCCAGAGACGGAACATCCAATTGTGGCCATTGTAGTCAGAGGCATTTTCTCAAAAAGGGAAACGTCCGGCTCCTTCTCCCACAAGGAAGGTGCCAGCCCTGAAAGCTGTTGCTGGTCTTCACCTTCCCTAGACAGCCTACTCACAGGCACAACAGCCCTGGGGATCAGTGCTTTCCCAGAGACGGAACATTTCATCCTACCCGTTCTCGGCAGAGCCATTTTCCGAAAAGGGAAACATCCGGCTCGTTCTCCCACAAGGAAGGGGCCAGCCCTGAAAGCTGTTGCTGGTCTTCACCTTCCCTGGGCAACCTATTCACAGGCACAACAGCCCTGGGGATCTGTGCTTTCCCAGAGACGGAACATCTCTTCATACCCGTTCTCGGCAGAGCCGTATTCCGAAATGGGATACGTCCGGCTCCTTCTCCCACAAGGAAGGTGCCAGCCCTGAAAGCTGTTGCTGGTCTTCACCTTCCCTGTGCAGCCTACTCACAAGCACAACAGCCCTGGGGATCAGTGCTTTCCCAGAGATGGAACATTTCATCGTAGCCGTTCTCGGCGGAGCCGTTTTCCGAAAAGGGAAACGTCCGGATCCTTCTCCCACAAGGAAGGGGCCAGCCCTGAAAGCTGTTGCTGGTCTTCACCTTCCCTGGACAGCCTACTCACAGGCACAACAGCCCTGGGGATCAGTGCTTTCCCAGAGACGGAACATCTCATAGTGCCTGTTCTTGGCAGAGCCATTTTCCAAAACGGCGAACTTCCGGCTCCTTCTCCCACAAGGAAGGTGCCAGCCCTGAAAGCTGTTGCTGATCTTCATCTTCCCTGGGCAACCTATTCACAGGCACAACAGCCCTGGGGATCAGTGCTTTCCCAGAGACGGAACATCTCATCCTGCCCGTTCTTGGCAGAGCCTTTTTCCAAAACGGCAAACGTCCGGCTCCTTCTCCCACAAGGAAGTTGCCAGCCCTGAAAGCTGTTGCTGGTCTTCACCTTCCCTGGGCAGCCTACTCACAGGCACAACAGCCCTGGGGATCAGTGCTTTCCCAGAGACGGAACATTTCATCGTATCCGTTCTCGGCAGAGCCATTTTCTGAAATGGGAAACGTCCGGATCCTTCTCCCACAAGGAAGGGGCCAGCCCTGAAAGCTGTTGCTGGTCTTCACCTGCCCTTGGAAGCCTAGTCACAGGCACAACAGCCCTGGGGATCAGTGCTTTCCCAGAGACGGAACATCTCCTCGTGCCCGTTCTCGGCAGAGCCGTTTTCCGAAAAGGGAAACGTCCGGCTCCTTCTCCCACAAGGAAGCGGCCAGCCCTGAAAGCTTTTGCTGGTCTTCACCTGCCCTTGGCAACCTATTCACAGGCACAACAGCCCTGGGGATCTGTGCTTTCCCAGAGATGGAACATTTCATCGTAGCCGTTCTCGGCAGAGCCGTTTTCCGAAAAGGGAAACGTCCGGCTCCTTCTCCCACAAGGAAGGGGCCAGCCCTGAAAGCTGTTGCTGGTCTTCACGTTCCCTGGGCAGCCTACTCACAGGCATAACAGCCCTGGGGATCAGTGCTTTCCCAGAGACGGAATATCTCCTAGTGCCTGATCTTGGCAGAGCCTTTTCCAAAACGCCGAACGTCCAGCTCATTCTCCCACAAGGAAGGGGCCAGCCCTGAAAGCTGTTGCTGGTCTTCACCTTCCCTGGGCAACCTATTCACAGGCACAACAGCCCTGGGGATCAGTGCTTTCCCAGAGACAGAACATTTCATCGAATCCGTTCTCGGCAGAGCCGTATTCCGAAATGGGAAACGTCCGGCTCCTTCTCCCACAAGGAAGGTGCCAGCCCTGAAAGCTGTTGCTGGTCTTCACCTTCCCTTGGAAGCCTAGTCACAGGCACAACAGCCCTGGGGATCAGTGCTTTCCCAGAGACGGAACATTTCATCGTAGCCGTTCTCGGCAGAGCCGTTTTCCGAAAAGGGAAACATCCGGATCCTTCTCCCACAAGGAAGGTGCCAGCCCTGAAAGCTGTTGCTGGTCTTCACCTTCCCTGGGCAGCCTACTCACAGGCACAACAGCCCTGGGGATCAGTGCTTTCCCAGTGACGGAATATCTCCTAGTGCCTGATCTTGGCAGAGCCTTTTCCAAAACGGCGAACGTCCAGCTCATTCTCCGCCAAGGAACGTGCCAGCCCTGAAAGCTGTTGCTGGTCTTCACCTTCCCTGGGCAACCTATTCACAGGCACAACAGCCCTGGGGATTAGTGCTTTCCCAGAGACGGAACACCTCATAGTGCCCGTTCTTGGCAGAGCCATTTTCTGAAATGGGAAACGTCCGGATACTTCTCCCACAAGGAAGGGGCCAGCCCTGAAAGCTGTTGCTGGTCTTCACCTTCCCTGGACAGCCTACTCACAGGCACAACAGCCCTGGGGATCAGTGCTTTCCCAGAGACGGAACATCTCCTCGTGCCCGTTCTCGGCAGAGCCGTTTTCCGAAAAGGGAAACGTCCGGCTCCTTCTCCCACAAGGAAGCGGCCAGCCCTGAAAGCTGTTGCTGGTCTTCACCTTCCCTGGGCAGCCTACTCACAGGCATAACAGCCCTGGGGATCAGTGCTTTCCCAGAGACGGAATATCTCCTAGTGCCTGATCTTGGCAGAGCCTTTTCAAAACGGCGAACTTCCAGCTCATTCTCCCACAAGGAAGGGGCCAGCCCTGAAAGCTGTTGCTGGTCTTCACCTTCCCTGGGCAGCCTAGTCACAGGCACAACAGCCCTGGGGATCAGTGCTTTCTCAGAGACGGAACATCTCATCCTGCCCTTTCTCGGCAGAGCCGTTTTCCGAAATGGGAAACGTCCGGCTCCTTCTCCCACAAGGAAGGGGCCAGCCCTGAAAGCTGTTGCTGGTCTTCACCTTTCCTTGGAAGCCTAGTCACAGGCACAACAGCCCTGGGGATCTGTGCTTTCCCAGAGACGGAACATCCAATTGTGGCCATTGTAGTCAGAGCCATTTTCTGAAAAGGGAAACGTCCGGCTCCTTCTCCCACAAGGAAGGTGCCAGCCCTGAAAGCTGTTGCTGGTCTTCACCTTCCCTAGACAGCCTACTCACAGGCACAACAGCCCTGGGGATCAGTGCTTTCCCAGAGACGGAACATTTCATCCTACCCGTTCTCGGCAGAGCCATTTTCCGAAAAGGGAAACGTCCGGCTCCTTCTCCCACAAGGAAGGGGCCAGCCCTGAAAGCTGTTGCTGGTCTTCACCTTCCCTGGGCAACCTATTCACAGGCACAACAGCCCTGGGGATCTGTGCTTTCCCAGAGACGGAACATCTCTTCATACCCGTTCTCGGCACAGCCGTATTCCGAAAAGGGAAACGTCCGGCTCCTTCTCCCACAAGGAAGGTGCCAGCCCTGAAAGCTGTTGCTGGTCTTCACCTTCCCTGGACAGCCTACTCACAAGCACAACAGCCCTGGGGATCAGTGCTTTCCCAGGGACTGAACATTTCATCGTAGCCGTTCTCGGCAGAGCCGTTTTCCGAAAAGGGAAACGTCCGGATCCTTCTCCCACAAGGAAGTTGCCAGCCCTGAAAGCTGTTGCTGGTCTTCACCTTCCCTGGGCAGCCTACTCACAGGCACAACAGCCCCGGGGATCAGTGCTTTCCCAGAGACGGAACATCTCCTCGTGCCTGTTCTTGGCAGAGCCATTTTCCAAAACGGCGAACGTCCGGCTCCTTCTCCCACAAGGAAGGTGCCAGCCCTGAAAGCTGTTGCTGATCTTCATCTTCCCTGGGCAACCTATTCACAGGCACAACAGCCCTGGGGATCAGTGCTTTCCCAGAGACGGAACATCTCATCCTGCCCTTTCTTGGCAGAGCCTTTTTCCAAAACGGCAAACGTCCGGCTCCTTCTCCCACAAGGAAGTTGCCAGCCCTGAAAGCTGTTGCTGGTCTTCACCTTCCCTGGGCAGCCTACTCACAGGCACAACAGCCCTGGGGATCAGTGCTTTCCCAGAGACGGAACATTTCATCGTATCCGTTCTCGGCAGAGCCATTTTCTGAAATGGGAAACGTCCGGATCCTTCTCCCACAAGGAAGGGGCCAGCCCTGAAAGCTGTTGCTGGTCTTCACCTGCCCTTGGAAGCCTAGTCACAGGCACAACAGCCCTGGGGATCAGTGCTTTCCCAGAGACGGAACATCTCCTCGTGCCCGTTCTCGGCAGAGCCGTTTTCCGAAAAGGGAAACGTCCGGCTCCTTCTCCCACAAGGAAGCGGCCAGCCCTGAAAGCTTTTGCTGGTCTTCACCTGCCCTTGGCAACCTATTCACAGGCACAACAGCCCTGGGGATCAGTGCTTTCCCAGAGATGGAACATTTCATCGTAGCCGTTCTCGGCAGAGCCGTTTTCCGAAAAGGGAAACGTCCGGCTCCTTCTCCCACAAGGAAGGGGCCAGCCCTGAAAGCTGTTGCTGGTCTTCACCTTCCCTGGGCAGCCTAGTAACAGGCACAACAGCCCTGGGGATCAGTGCTTTCCCAGAGACGGAATATCTCCTAGTGCCTGATCTTGGCAGAGCCTTTTCCAAAACGGCGAACGTCCAGCTCATTCTCCCACAAGGAAGGGGCCAGCCCTGAAAGCTGTTGCTGGTCTTCACCTTCCCTGGGCAACCTATTCACAGGCACAACAGCCCTGGGGATCAGTGCTTTCCCAGAGACGGAACATCTCATCCTGCCCTTTCTTGGCAGAGCCTTTTTCCAAAACGGCAAACGTCCGGCTCCTTCTCCCACAAGGAAGTTGCCAGCCCTGAAAGCTGTTGGTGGTCTTCACCTTCCCTGGGCAGCCTACTCACAGGCACAACAGCCCTGGGGATCTGTGCTTTCCCAGAGACAGAACATTTCATCGAATCCGTTCTCGGCAGAGCCGTATTCCGAAATGGGAAACGTCCGGCTCCTTCTCCCACAAGGAAGGTGCCAGCCCTGAAAGCTGTTGCTGGTCTTCACCTTCCCTTGGAAGCCTAGTCACAGGCACAACAGCCCTGGGGATCAGTGCTTTCCCAGAGACGGAACATTTCATCGTAGCCGTTCTCGGCAGAGCCGTTTTCCGAAAAGGGAAACATCCAGATCCTTCTCCCACAAGGAAGGTGCCAGCCCTGAAAGCTGTTGCTGGTCTTCACCTTCCCTGGGCAGCCTACTCACAGGCACAACAGCCCTGGGGATCAGTGCTTTCCCAGTGACGGAATATCTCCTAGTGCCTGATCTTGGCAGAGCCTTTTCCAAAACGGCGAACGTCCAGCTCATTCTCCGCCAAGGAACGTGCCAGCCCTGAAAGCTGTTGCTGGTCTTCACCTTCCCTGGGCAACCTATTCACAGGCACAACAGCCCTGGGGATCAGTGCTTTCCCAGAGACGGAACATCTCATCGTACCCGTTCTTGGCAGAGCCGTTTTCCAAAATGGCAAATGTCCGGCTCCTTCTCCCACAAGGAAGGTGCCAGCCCTGAAAGCTGTTGCTGGTCTTCACCTTCCCTTGGAAGCCTACTCACAGGCACAACAGCCCTGGGGATCAGTGCTTTCCCAGAGACGGAACACCTCATAGTGCCCGTTCTTGGCAGAGCCATTTTCTGAAATGGGAAACGTCCGGCTCCTTCTCCCACAAGGAAGGGGCCAGCCCTGAAAGCTGTTGCTGGTCTTCACCTTCCCTTGGAAGCCTAGTCACAGGCACAACAGCCCTGGGGATCAGTGCTTTCCCAGAGACGGAACATCTCCTCGTGCCCGTTCTCGGCAGAGCCGTTTTCCGAAAAGGGAAACGTCCGGCTCCTTCTCCCACAAGGAAGCGGCCAGCCCTGAAAGCTTTTGCTGGTCTTCACCTGCCCTTGGCAACCTATTCACAGGCACAACAGCCCTGGGGATCAGTGCTTTCCCAGAGATGGAACATTTCATCGTAGCCGTTCTCGGCAGAGCCGTTTTCCGAAAAGGGAAACGTCCGGCTCCTTCTCCCACAAGGAAGGGGCCAGCCCTGAAAGCTGTTGCTGGTCTTCACGTTCCCTGGGCAGCCTACTCACAGGCATAACAGCCCTGGGGATCAGTGCTTTCCCAGAGACGGAATATCTCCTAGTGCCTGATCTTGGCAGAGCCTTTTCCAAAACGGCGAACGTCCAGCTCATTCTCCCACAAGGAAGGGGCCAGCCCTGAAAGCTGTTGCTGGTCTTCACCTTCCCTGGGCAACCTATTCACAGGCACAACAGCCCTGGGGATCAGTGCTTTCCCAGAGACGGAACATTTCATCGAATCCGTTCTCGGCAGAGCCGTATTCCGAAATGGGAAACGTCCGGCTCCTTCTCCCACAAGGAAGGTGCCAGCCCTGAAAGCTGTTGCTGGTCTTCACCTTCCCTTGGAAGCCTAGTCACAGGCACAACAGCCCTGGGGATCAGTGCTTTCCCAGAGACGGAACATTTCATCGTAGCCGTTCTCGGCAGAGCCGTTTTCCGAAAAGGGAAACATCCGGATCCTTCTCCCACAAGGAAGGTGCCAGCCCTGAAAGCTGTTGCTGGTCTTCACCTTCCCTGGGCAGCCTACTCACAGGCACAACAGCCCTGGGGATCAGTGCTTTCCCAGTGACGGAATATCTCCTAGTGCCTGATCTTGGCAGAGCCTTTTCCAAAACGGCGAACGTCCAGCTCATTCTCCGCCAAGGAACGTGCCAGCCCTGAAAGCTGTTGATGGTCTTCACCTTCCCTGGGCAACCTATTCACAGGCACAACAGCCCTGGGGATCAGTGCTTTCCCAGAGACGGAACATCTCCTCGTGCCCGTTCTCGGCAGAGCCTTTTTCCAAAACGGCAAACGTCCGGCTCCTTCTCCCACAAGGAAGGTGCCAGCCCTGAAAGCTGTTGCTGGTCTTCACCTTCCCTTGGAAGCCTACTCACAGGCACAACAGCCCTGGGGATCAGTGCTTTCCCAGAGACGGAACACCTCATAGTGCCCGTTCTTGGCAGAGCCATTTTCTGAAATGGGAAACGTCCGGATACTTCTCCCACAAGGAAGGGGCCAGCCCTGAAAGCTGTTGCTGGTCTTCACCTTCCCTGGACAGCCTACTCACAGGCACAACAGCCCTGGGGATCAGTGCTTTCCCAGAGACGGAACATCTCCTCGTGCCCGTTCTCGGCAGAGCCGTTTTCCGAAAAGGGAAACGTCCGGCTCCTTCTCCCACAAGGAAGCGGCCAGCCCTGAAAGCTTTTGCTGGTCTTCACCTGCCCTTGGCAACCTATTCACAGGCACAACAGCCCTGGGGATCAGTGCTTTCCCAGAGACGGAACATTTCATCGTAGCCGTTCTCGGCAGAGCCGTTTTCCGAAAAGGGAAACGTCCGGCTCCTTCTCCCACAAGGAAGGGGCCAGCCCTGAAAGCTGTTGCTGGTCTTCACCTTCCCTGGGCAGCCTAGTAACAGGCATAACAGCCCTGGGGATCAGTGCTTTCCCAGAGACGGAATATCTCCTAGTGCCTGATCTTGGCAGAGCCTTTTCAAAACGGCGAACTTCCAGCTCATTCTCCCACAAGGAAGGGGCCAGCCCTGAAAGCTGTTGCTGGTCTTCACCTTCCCTGGGCAGCCTAGTCACAGGCACAACAGCCCTGGGGATCAGTGCTTTCTCAGAGACTGAACATCTCATCCTGCCCTTTCTCGGCAGAGCCGTTTTCCGAAATGGGAAACGTCCGGCTCCTTCTCCCACAAGGAAGGGGCCAGCCCTGAAAGCTGTTGCTGGTCTTCACCTTTCCTTGGAAGCCTAGTCACAGGCACAACAGCCCTGGGGATCTGTGCTTTCCCAGAGACGGAACATCCAATTGTGGCCATTGTAGTCAGAGCCATTTTCTGAAAAGGGAAACGTCCGGCTCCTTCTCCCACAAGGAAGGTGCCAGCCCTGAAAGCTGTTGCTGGTCTTCACCTTCCCTAGACAGCCTACTCACAGGCACAGCAGCCCTGGGGATCAGTGCTTTCCCAGAGACGGAACATTTCATCCTACCCGTTCTCGGCAGAGCCATTTTCCTAAAAGGGAAACGTCCGGCTCCTTCTCCCACAAGGAAGGGGCCAGCCCTGAAAGCTGTTGCTGGTCTTCACCTTCCCTGGGCAACCTATTCACAGGCACAACAGCCCTGGGGATCTGTGCTTTCCCAGAGACGGAACATCTCTTCATAACCGTTCTCGGCAGAGCCGTATTCCGAAAAGGGAAACGTCCGGATCCTTCTCCCACAAGGAAGGGGCCAGCCCTGAAAGCTGTTGCTGGTCTTCACCTTCCCTTGGAAGCCTAGTCACAGGCACAACAGCCCTGGGGATCAGTGCTTTCCCAGAGACGGAACATCTCCTCGTGCCTGTTCTTGGCAGAGCCATTTTCCAAAACGGCGAACGTCCGGCTCCTTCTCCCACAAGGAAGGGGCCAGCCCTGAAGCTGTTGCTGGTCTTCACCTTCCCTAGACAGCCTATTCACAGGCACAACAGCCCTGGGGATCAGTGCTTTCCCAGAGACGGAACATCTCATCCTGCCCTTTCTTGGCAGAGCCTTTTTCCAAAACGGCAAACGTCCGGCTCCTTCTCCCACAAGGAAGGTGCCAGCCCTGAAAGCTGTTGCTGGTCTTCACCTTCCCTGGGCAGCCTACTCACAGGCACAACAGCCCTGGGGATCAGTGCTTTCCCAGAGACGGAACATTTCATCGTATCCGTTCTCGGCAGAGCCATTTTCTGAAATGGGAAACGTCCGGATCCTTCTCCCACAAGGAAGGGGCCAGCCCTGAAAGCTGTTGCTGGTCTTCACCTGCCCTTGGAAGCCTAGTCACAGGCACAACAGCCCTGGGGATCAGTGCTTTCCCAGAGACGGAACATCTCCTCGTGCCCGTTCTCGGCAGAGCCGTTTTCCGAAAAGGGAAACGTCCGGCTCCTTCTCCCACAAGGAAGCGGCCAGCCCTGAAAGCTGTTGCTGGTCTTCACCTGCCCTTGGCAACCTATTCACAGGCACAACAGCCCTGGGGATCAGTGCTTTCCCAGAGATGGAACATTTCATCGTAGCCGTTCTCGGCAGAGCCGTTTTCCGAAAAGGGAAACGTCCGGCTCCTTCTCCCACAAGGAAGGGGCCAGCCCTGAAAGCTGTTGCTGGTCTTCACCTTCCCTGGGCAGCCTACTCACAGGCACAACAGCCCTGGGGATCAGTGCTTTCCCAGAGACGGAATATCTCCTAGTGCCTGATCTTGGCAGAGCCTTTTCCAAAACGGCGAACGTCCAGCTCATTCTCCCACAAGGAAGGGGCCAGCCCTGAAAGCTGTTGCTGGTCTTCACCTTCCCTGGGCAACCTATTCACAGGCACAACAGCCCTGGGGATCAGTGCTTTCCCAGAGACGGAACATCTCATCCTGCCCTTTCTTGGCAGAGCCTTTTTCCAAAACGGCAAACGTCCGGCTCCTTCTCCCACAAGGAAGTTGCCAGCCCTGAAAGCTGTTGGTGGTCTTCACCTTCCCTGGGCAGCCTACTCACAGGCACAACAGCCCTGGGGATCAGTGCTTTCCCAGAGACAGAACATTTCATCGAATCCGTTCTCGGCAGAGCCGTATTCCGAAATGGGAAACGTCCGGCTCCTTCTCCCACAAGGAAGGTGCCAGCCCTGAAAGCTGTTGCTGGTCTTCACCTTCCCTTGGAAGCCTAGTCACAGGCACAACAGCCCTGGGGATCAGTGCTTTCCCAGAGACGGAACATTTCATCGTAGCCGTTCTCGGCAGAGCCGTTTTCCGAAAAGGGAAACATCCAGATCCTTCTCCCACAAGGAAGGGGCCAGCCCTGAAAGCTGTTGCTGGTCTTCACCTTCCCTTGGCAGCCTACTCACAGGCACAACAGCCCTGGGGATCAGTGCTTTCCCAGTGACGGAATATCTCCTAGTGCCTGATCTTGGCAGAGCCTTTTCCAAAACGGCGAACGTCCAGCTCATTCTCCGCCAAGGAACGTGCCAGCCCTGAAAGCTGTTGCTGGTCTTCACCTTCCCTGGGCAACCTATTCACAGGCACAACAGCCCTGGGGATCAGTGCTTTCCCAGAGACGGAACATCTCATCGTACCCGTTCTTGGCAGAGCCGTTTTCCAAAATGGCAAATATCCGGCTCCTTCTCCCACAAGGAAGGGGCCAGCCCTGAAAGCTGTTGCTGGTCTTCACCTTCCCTTGGAAGCCTACTCACAGGCACAACAGCCCTGGGGATCAGTGCTTTCCCAGAGACGGAACACCTCATAGTGCCCGTTCTTGGCAGAGCCATTTTCTGAAATGGGAAACGTCCGGATACTTCTCCCACAAGGAAGGGGCCAGCCCTGAAAGCTGTTGCTGGTCTTCACCTTCCCTTGGAAGCCTAGTCACAGGCACAACAGCCCTGGGGATCAGTGCTTTCCCAGAGACGGAACATCTCCTCGTGCCCGTTCTCGGCAGAGCCGTTTTCCGAAAAGGGAAACGTCCGGATCCTTCTCCCACAAGGAAGGGGCCAGCCCTGAAAGCTGTTGCTGGTCTTCACCTTCCCTGGACAGCCTACTCACAGGCACAACAGCCCTGGGGATCAGTGCTTTCCCAGAGACGGAACATCTCCTCGTGCCTGTTCTTGGCAGAGCCATTTTCCAAAACGGCGAACGTCCGGCTCCTTCTCCCACAAGGAAGGTGCCAGCCCTGAAAGCTGTTGCTGATCTTCATCTTCCCTGGGCAACCTATTCACAGGCACAACAGCCCTGGGGATCAGTGCTTTCCCAGAGACGGAACATCTCATCCTGCCCTTTCTTGGCAGAGCCTTTTTCCAAAACGGCAAACGTCCGGCTCCTTCTCCCACAAGGAAGTTGCCAGCCCTGAAAGCTGTTGCTGGTCTTCACCTTCCCTGGGCAGCCTACTCACAGGCACAACAGCCCTGGGGATCAGTGCTTTCCCAGAGACGGAACATTTCATCGTATCCGTTCTCGGCAGAGCCATTTTCTGAAATGGGAAACGTCCGGATCCTTCTCCCACAAGGAAGGGGCCAGCCCTGAAAGCTGTTGCTGGTCTTCACCTGCCCTTGGAAGCCTAGTCACAGGCACAACAGCCCTGGGGATCAGTGCTTTCCCAGAGACGGAACATCTCCTCGTGCCCGTTCTCGGCAGAGCCGTTTTCCGAAAAGGGAAACGTCCGGCTCCTTCTCCCACAAGGAAGCGGCCAGCCCTGAAAGCTTTTGCTGGTCTTCACCTGCCCTTGGCAACCTATTCACAGGCACAACAGCCCTGGGGATCAGTGCTTTCCCAGAGATGGAACATTTCATCGTAGCCGTTCTCGGCAGAGCCGTTTTCCGAAAAGGGAAACGTCCGGATCCTTCTCCCACAAGGAAGGGGCCAGCCCTGAAAGCTGTTGCTGGTCTTCACCTTCCCTGGGCAGCCTACTCACAGGCACAACAGCCCTGGGGATCAGTGCTTTCCCAGAGACGGAATATCTCCTAGTGCCTGATCTTGGCAGAGCCTTTTCCAAAACGGCGAACGTCCAGCTCATTCTCCCACAAGGAAGGGGCCAGCCCTGAAAGCTGTTGCTGGTCTTCACCTTCCCTGGGCAACCTATTCACAGGCACAACAGCCCTGGGGATCAGTGCTTTCCCAGAGACGGAACATCTCATCCTGCCCTTTCTTGGCAGAGCCTTTTTCCAAAACGGCAAACGTCCGGCTCCTTCTCCCACAAGGAAGTTGCCAGCCCTGAAAGCTGTTGGTGGTCTTCACCTTCCCTGGGCAGCCTACTCACAGGCACAACAGCCCTGGGGATCAGTGCTTTCCCAGAGACAGAACATTTCATCGAATCCGTTCTCGGCAGAGCCGTATTCCGAAATGGGAAACGTCCGGCTCCTTCTCCCACAAGGAAGGTGCCAGCCCTGAAAGCTGTTGCTGGTCTTCACCTTCCCTTGGAAGCCTAGTCACAGGCACAACAGCCCTGGGGATCAGTGCTTTCCCAGAGACGGAACATTTCATCGTAGCCGTTCTCGGCAGAGCCGTTTTCCGAAAAGGGAAACATCCAGATCCTTCTCCCACAAGGAAGGTGCCAGCCCTGAAAGCTGTTGCTGGTCTTCACCTTCCCTGGGCAGCCTACTCACAGGCACAACAGCCCTGGGGATCAGTGCTTTCCCAGTGACGGAATATCTCCTAGTGCCTGATCTTGGCAGAGCCTTTTCCAAAACGGCGAACGTCCAGCTCATTCTCCGCCAAGGAACGTGCCAGCCCTGAAAGCTGTTGCTGGTCTTCACCTTCCCTGGGCAACCTATTCACAGGCACAACAGCCCTGGGGATCAGTGCTTTCCCAGAGACGGAACATCTCATCGTACCCGTTCTTGGCAGAGCCGTTTTCCAAAATGGCAAATGTCCGGCTCCTTCTCCCACAAGGAAGGGGCCAGCCCTGAAAGCTGTTGCTGGTCTTCACCTTCCCTTGGAAGCCTACTCACAGGCACAACAGCCCTGGGGATCAGTGCTTTCCCAGAGACGGAACACCTCATAGTGCCCGTTCTTGGCAGAGCCATTTTCTGAAATGGGAAACGTCCGGATACTTCTCCCACAAGGAAGGGGCCAGCCCTGAAAGCTGTTGCTGGTCTTCACCTTCCCTTGGAAGCCTAGTCACAGGCACAACAGCCCTGGGGATCAGTGCTTTCCCAGAGACGGCACATCTCCTCGTGCCCGTTCTCGGCAGAGCCGTTTTCCGAAAAGGGAAACGTCCGGCTCCTTCTCCCACAAGGAAGCGGCCAGCCCTGAAAGCTTTTGCTGGTCTTCACCTGCCCTTGGCAACCTATTCACAGGCACAACAGCCCTGGGGATCTGTGCTTTCCCAGAGACGGAACATCTCTTCATAACCGTTCTCGGCAGAGCCGTATTCCGAAAAGGGAAACGTCCGGATCCTTCTCCCACAAGGAAGGGGCCAGCCCTGAAAGCTGTTGCTGGTCTTCACCTTCCCTTGGAAGCCTAGTCACAGGCACAACAGCCCTGGGGATCAGTGCTTTCCCAGAGACGGAACATCTCCTCGTGCCTGTTCTTGGCAGAGCCATTTTCCAAAACGGCGAACGTCCGGCTCCTTCTCCCACAAGGAAGGTGCCAGCCCTGAAAGCTGTTGCTGATCTTCATCTTCCCTGGGCAACCTATTCACAGGCACAACAGCCCTGGGGATCAGTGCTTTCCCAGAGACGGAACATCTCATCCTGCCCTTTCTTGGCAGAGCCTTTTTCCAAAACGGCAAACGTCCGGCTCCTTCTCCCACAAGGAAGGTGCCAGCCCTGAAAGCTGTTGCTGGTCTTCACCTTCCCTGGGCAGCCTACTCACAGGCACAACAGCCCTGGGGATCAGTGCTTTCCCAGAGACGGAACATTTCATCGTATCCGTTCTCGGCAGAGCCATTTTCTGAAATGGGAAACGTCCGGATCCTTCTCCCACAAGGAAGGGGCCAGCCCTGAAAGCTGTTGCTGGTCTTCACCTGCCCTTGGAAGCCTAGTCACAGGCACAACAGCCCTGGGGATCAGTGCTTTCCCAGAGACGGAACATCTCCTCGTGCCCGTTCTCGGCAGAGCCGTTTTCCGAAAAGGGAAACGTCCGGCTCCTTCTCCCACAAGGAAGCGGCCAGCCCTGAAAGCTGTTGCTGGTCTTCACCTGCCCTTGGCAACCTATTCACAGGCACAACAGCCCTGGGGATCAGTGCTTTCCCAGAGATGGAACATTTCATCGTAGCCGTTCTCGGCAGAGCCGTTTTCCGAAAAGGGAAACGTCCGGCTCCTTCTCCCACAAGGAAGGGGCCAGCCCTGAAAGCTGTTGCTGGTCTTCACCTTCCCTGGGCAGCCTACTCACAGGCACAACAGCCCTGGGGATCAGTGCTTTCCCAGAGACGGAATATCTCCTAGTGCCTGATCTTGGCAGAGCCTTTTCCAAAACGGCGAACGTCCAGTTCATTCTCCCACAAGGAAGGGGCCAGCCCTGAAAGCTGTTGCTGGTCTTCACCTTCCCTGGGCAACCTATTCACAGGCACAACAGCCCTGGGGATCAGTGCTTTCCCAGAGACGGAACATCTCATCCTGCCCTTTCTTGGCAGAGCCTTTTTCCAAAACGGCAAACGTCCGGCTCCTTCTCCCACAAGGAAGTTGCCAGCCCTGAAAGCTGTTGGTGGTCTTCACCTTCCCTGGGCAGCCTACTCACAGGCACAACAGCCCTGGGGATCAGTGCTTTCCCAGAGACAGAACATTTCATCGAATCCGTTCTCGGCAGAGCCGTATTCCGAAATGGGAAACGTCCGGCTCCTTCTCCCACAAGGAAGGTGCCAGCCCTGAAAGCTGTTGCTGGTCTTCACCTTCCCTTGGAAGCCTAGTCACAGGCACAACAGCCCTGGGGATCAGTGCTTTCCCAGAGACGGAACATTTCATCGTAGCCGTTCTCGGCAGAGCCGTTTTCCGAAAAGGGAAACATCCAGATCCTTCTCCCACAAGGAAGGGGCCAGCCCTGAAAGCTGTTGCTGGTCTTCACCTTCCCTTGGCAGCCTACTCACAGGCACAACAGCCCTGGGGATCAGTGCTTTCCCAGTGACGGAATATCTCCTAGTGCCTGATCTTGGCAGAGCCTTTTCCAAAACGGCGAACGTCCAGCTCATTCTCCGCCAAGGAACGTGCCAGCCCTGAAAGCTGTTGCTGGTCTTCACCTTCCCTGGGCAACCTATTCACAGGCACAACAGCCCTGGGGATCAGTGCTTTCCCAGAGACGGAACATCTCATCGTACCCGTTCTTGGCAGAGCCGTTTTCCAAAATGGCAAATATCCGGCTCCTTCTCCCACAAGGAAGGGGCCAGCCCTGAAAGCTGTTGCTGGTCTTCACCTTCCCTTGGAAGCCTACTCACAGGCACAACAGCCCTGGGGATCAGTGCTTTCCCAGAGACGGAACACCTCATAGTGCCCGTTCTTGGCAGAGCCATTTTCTGAAATGGGAAACGTCCGGATACTTCTCCCACAAGGAAGGGGCCAGCCCTGAAAGCTGTTGCTGGTCTTCACCTTCCCTTGGAAGCCTAGTCACAGGCACAACAGCCCTGGGGATCAGTGCTTTCCCAGAGACGGAACATCTCCTCGTGCCCGTTCTCGGCAGAGCCGTTTTCCGAAAAGGGAAACGTCCGGATCCTTCTCCCACAAGGAAGGGGCCAGCCCTGAAAGCTGTTGCTGGTCTTCACCTTCCCTGGACAGCCTACTCACAGGCACAACAGCCCTGGGGATCAGTGCTTTCCCAGAGACGGAACATCTCCTCGTGCCTGTTCTTGGCAGAGCCATTTTCCAAAACGGCGAACGTCCGGCTCCTTCTCCCACAAGGAAGGTGCCAGCCCTGAAAGCTGTTGCTGATCTTCATCTTCCCTGGGCAACCTATTCACAGGCACAACAGCCCTGGGGATCAGTGCTTTCCCAGAGACGGAACATCTCATCCTGCCCTTTCTTGGCAGAGCCTTTTTCCAAAACGGCAAACGTCCGGCTCCTTCTCCCACAAGGAAGTTGCCAGCCCTGAAAGCTGTTGGTGGTCTTCACCTTCCCTGGGCAGCCTACTCACAGGCACAACAGCCCTGGGGATCAGTGCTTTCCCAGAGACGGAACATTTCATCGAATCCGTTCTCGGCAGAGCCATTTTCTGAAATGGGAAACGTCCGGATCCTTCTCCCACAAGGAAGGGGCCAGCCCTGAAAGCTGTTGCTGGTCTTCACCTGCCCTTGGAAGCCTAGTCACAGGCACAACAGCCCTGGGGATCAGTGCTTTCCCAGAGACGGAACATCTCCTCGTGCCCGTTCTCGGCAGAGCCGTTTTCCGAAAAGGGAAACGTCCGGCTCCTTCTCCCACAAGGAAGCGGCCAGCCCTGAAAGCTTTTGCTGGTCTTCACCTGCCCTTGGCAACCTATTCACAGGCACAACAGCCCTGGGGATCAGTGCTTTCCCAGAGATGGAACATTTCATCGTAGCCGTTCTCGGCAGAGCCGTTTTCCGAAAAGGGAAACGTCCGGATCCTTCTCCCACAAGGAAGGGGCCAGCCCTGAAAGCTGTTGCTGGTCTTCACCTTCCCTGGGCAGCCTACTCACAGGCACAACAGCCCTGGGGATCAGTGCTTTCCCAGAGACGGAATATCTCCTAGTGCCTGATCTTGGCAGAGCCTTTTCCAAAACGGCGAACGTCCAGCTCATTCTCCCACAAGGAAGGGGCCAGCCCTGAAAGCTGTTGCTGGTCTTCACCTTCCCTGGGCAACCTATTCACAGGCACAACAGCCCTGGGGATCAGTGCTTTCCCAGAGACGGAACATCTCATCCTGCCCTTTCTTGGCAGAGCCTTTTTCCAAAACGGCAAACGTCCGGCTCCTTCTCCCACAAGGAAGTTGCCAGCCCTGAAAGCTGTTGGTGGTCTTCACCTTCCCTGGGCAGCCTACTCACAGGCACAACAGCCCTGGGGATCAGTGCTTTCCCAGAGACAGAACATTTCATCGAATCCGTTCTCGGCAGAGCCGTATTCCGAAATGGGAAACGTCCGGCTCCTTCTCCCACAAGGAAGGTGCCAGCCCTGAAAGCTGTTGCTGGTCTTCACCTTCCCTTGGAAGCCTAGTCACAGGCACAACAGCCCTGGGGATCAGTGCTTTCCCAGAGACGGAACATTTCATCGTAGCCGTTCTCGGCAGAGCCGTTTTCCGAAAAGGGAAACATCCGGATCCTTCTCCCACAAGGAAGGTGCCAGCCCTGAAAGCTGTTGCTGGTCTTCACCTTCCCTGGGCAGCCTACTCACAGGCACAACAGCCCTGGGGATCAGTGCTTTCCCAGTGACGGAATATCTCCTAGTGCCTGATCTTGGCAGAGCCTTTTCCAAAACGGCGAACGTCCAGCTCATTCTCCGCCAAGGAACGTGCCAGCCCTGAAAGCTGTTGCTGGTCTTCACCTTCCCTGGGCAACCTATTCACAGGCACAACAGCCCTGGGGATCAGTGCTTTCCCAGAGACGGAACATCTCATCGTACCCGTTCTTGGCAGAGCCGTTTTCCAAAATGGCAAATGTCCGGCTCCTTCTCCCACAAGGAAGGGGCCAGCCCTGAAAGCTGTTGCTGGTCTTCACCTTCCCTTGGAAGCCTACTCACAGGCACAACAGCCCTGGGGATCAGTGCTTTCCCAGAGACGGAACACCTCATACTGCCCGTTCTTGGCAGAGCCATTTTCTGAAATGGGAAACGTCCGGATACTTCTCCCACAAGGAAGGGGCCAGCCCTGAAAGCTGTTGCTGGTCTTCACCTTCCCTTGGAAGCCTAGTCACAGGCACAACAGCCCTGGGGATCAGTGCTTTCCCAGAGACGGCACATCTCCTCGTGCCCGTTCTCGGCAGAGCCGTTTTCCTAAAAGGGAAACGTCCGGCTCCTTCTCCCACAAGGAAGCGGCCAGCCCTGAAAGCTTTTGCTGGTCTTCACCTGCCCTTGGCAACCTATTCACAGGCACAACAGCCCTGGGGATCAGTGCTTTCCCAGAGACGGAACATTTCATCGTAGCCGTTCTCGGCAGAGCCGTTTTCCGAAAAGGGAAACGTCCGGCTCCTTCTCCCACAAGGAAGGGGCCAGCCCTGAAAGCTGTTGCTGGTCTTCACCTTCCCTGGGCAGCCTAGTAACAGGCATAACAGCCCTGGGGATCAGTGCTTTCCCAGAGACGGAATATCTCCTAGTGCCTGATCTTGGCAGAGCCTTTTCAAAACGGCGAACGTCCAGCTCATTCTCCCACAAGGAAGGGGCCAGCCCTGAAAGCTGTTGCTGGTCTTCACCTTCCCTGGGCAACCTAGTCACAGGCACAACAGCCCTGGGGATCAGTGCTTTCTCAGAGACGGAACATCTCATCCTGCCCTTTCTTGGCAGAGCCTTTTTCCAAAACGGCAAACGTCCGGCTCCTTCTCCCACAAGGAAGTTGCCAGCCCTGAAAGCTGTTGCTGGTCTTCACCTTCCCTGGGCAGCCTACTCACAAGCACAACAGCCCTGGGGATCAGTGCTTTCCCAGAGACGGAACATTTCATCGTATCCGTTCTCGGCAGAGCCATTTTCTGAAATGGGAAACGTCCGGATCCTTCTCCCACAAGGAAGGGGCCAGCCCTGAAAGCTGTTGCTGGTCTTCACCTGCCCTTGGAAGCCTAGTCACAGGCACAACAGCCCTGGGGATCAGTGCTTTCCCAGAGACGGAACATCTCCTCGTGCCCGTTCTCGGCAGAGCCGTTTTCCGAAAAGGGAAACGTCCGGCTCCTTCTCCCACAAGGAAGTGGCCAGCCCTGAAAGCTTTTGCTGGTCTTCACCTGCCCTTGGCAACCTATTCACAGGCACAACAGCCCTGGGGATCAGTGCTTTCCCAGAGATGGAACATTTCATCGTAGCCGTTCTCGGCAGAGCCGTTTTCCGAAAAGGGAAACGTCCGGCTCCTTCTCCCACAAGGAAGGGGCCAGCCCTGAAAGCTGTTGCTGGTCTTCACCTTCCCTGGGCAGCCTACTAACAGGCATAACAGCCCTGGGGATCAGTGTTTTCCCAGAGACGGAATATCTCCTAGTGCCTGATCTTGGCAGAGCCTTTTCCAAAACGGCGAACGTCCAGCTCATTCTCCCACAAGGAAGGGGCCAGCCCTGAAAGCTGTTGCTGGTCTTCACCTTCCCTGGGCAACCTATTCACAGGCACAACAGCCCTGGGGATCAGTGCTTTCCCAGAGACAGAAGATTTCATCGAATCCGTTCTCGGCAGAGCCGTATTCCGAAATGGGAAACGTCCGGCTCCTTCTCCCACAAGGAAGGTGCCAGCCCTGAAAGCTGTTGCTGGTCTTCACCTTCCCTTGGAAGCCTAGTCACAGGCACAACAGCCCTGGGGATCAGTGCTTTCCCAGAGACGGAACATTTCATCGTAGCCGTTCTCGGCAGAGCCGTTTTCCGAAAAGGGAAACATCCGGATCCTTCTCCCACAAGGAAGGTGCCAGCCCTGAAAGCTGTTGCTGGTCTTCACCTTCCCTGGGCAGCCTACTCACAGGCACAACAGCCCTGGGGATCAGTGCTTTCCCAGTGACGGAATATCTCCTAGTGCCTGATCTTGGCAGAGCCTTTTCCAAAACGGCGAACGTCCAGCTCATTCTCCGCCAAGGAACGTGCCAGCCCTGAAAGCTGTTGCTGGTCTTCACCTTCCCTGGGCAACCTATTCACAGGCACAACAGCCCTGGGGATCAGTGCTTTCCCAGAGACGGAACATCTCATCGTACCCGTTCTTGGCAGAGCCGTTTTCCAAAATGGCAAATGTCCGGCTCCTTCTCCCACAAGGAAGGGGCCAGCCCTGAAAGCTGTTGCTGGTCTTCACCTTCCCTTGGAAGCCTACTCACAGGCACAACAGCCCTGGGGATCAGTGCTTTCCCAGAGACGGAACACCTCATAGTGCCCGTTCTTGGCAGAGCCATTTTCTGAAATGGGAAACGTCCGGCTCCTTCTCCCACAAGGAAGCGGCCAGCCCTGAAAGCTTTTGCTGGTCTTCACCTTCCCTGGACAGCCTATTCACAGGCACAACAGCCCTGGGGATCAGTGCTTTCCCAGAGACGGAACATTTCATCGTAGCCGTTCTCGGCAGAGCCGTTTTCCGAAAAGGGAAACGTCCGGCTCCTTCTCCCACAAGGAAGGGGCCAGCCCTGAAAGCTGTTGCTGGTCTTCACCTTCCCTGGGCAGCCTAGTAACAGGCATAACAGCCCTGGGGATCAGTGCTTTCCCAGAGACGGAATATCTCCTAGTGCCTGATCTTGGCAGAGCCTTTTCAAAACGGCGAACTTCCAGCTCATTCTCCCACAAGGAAGGGGCCAGCCCTGAAAGCTGTTGCTGGTCTTCACCTTCCCTGGGCAGCCTAGTCACAGGCACAACAGCCCTGGGGATCAGTGCTTTCTCAGATACGGAACATCTCATCCTGCCCTTTCTCGGCAGAGCCGTTTTCCGAAATGGGAAACGTCCGGCACCTTCTCCCACAAGGAAGGGGCCAGCCCTGAAAGCTGTTGCTGGTCTTCACCTTTCCTTGGAAGCCTAGTCACAGGCACAACAGCCCTGGGGATCTGTGCTTTCCCAGAGACGGAACATCCAATTGTGGCCATTGTAGTCAGAGCCATTTTCTGAAAAGGGAAACGTCCGGCTCCTTCTCCCACAAGGAAGGTGCCAGCCCTGAAAGCTGTTGCTGGTCTTCACCTTCCCTAGACAGCGTACTCACAGGCACAACAGCCCTGGGGATCAGTGCTTTCCCAGAGACGGAACATCTCATCGTACCCGTTCTCGGCAGAGCCATTTTCCGAAAAGGGAAACGTCCGGCTCCTTCTCCCACAAGGAAGGGGCCAGCCCTGAAAGCTGTTGCTGGTCTTCACGTTCCCTGGGCAACCTATTCACAGGCACAACAGCCCTGGGGATCTGTGCTTTCCCAGAGACGGAACATCTCTTCATACCCGTTCTCGGCAGAGCCGTATTCCGAAATGGGATACGTCCGGCTCCTTCTCCCACAAGGAAGGTGCCAGCCCTGAAAGCTGTTGCTGGTCTTCACCTTCCCTGGACAGCCTACTCACAAGCACAACAGCCCTGGGGATCAGTGCTTTCCCAGAGACTGAACATTTCATCGTATCCGTTCTCGGCAGAGCCGTTTTCCGAAAAGGGAAACGTCCGGATCCTTCTCCCACAAGGAAGGGGCCAGCCCTGAAAGCTGTTGCTGGTCTTCACCTTCCCTGGACAGCCTACTCACAGGCACAACAGCCCTGGGGATCAGTGCTTTCCCAGAGACGGAACATCTCCTCGTGCCTGTTCTTGGCAGAGCCATTTTCCAAAACGGCGAACGTCCGGCTCCTTCTCCCACAAGGAAGGTGCCAGCCCTGAAAGCTGTTGCTGATCTTCATCTTCCCTGGGCAACCTATTCACAGGCACAACAGCCCTGGGGATCAGTGCTTTCCCAGAGACGGAACATCTCATCCTGCCCTTTCTTGGCAGAGCCTTTTTCCAAAATGGCAAACGTCCGGCTCCTTCTCCCACAAGGAAGGTGCCAGCCCTGAAAGCTGTTGCTGGTCTTCACCTTCCCTGGGCAGCCTACTCACAGGCACAACAGCCCTGGGGATCAGTGCTTTCCCAGAGACGGAACATTTCATCGTATCCGTTCTCGGCAGAGCCATTTTCTGAAATGGGAAACGTCCGGATCCTTCTCCCACAAGGAAGGGGCCAGCCCTGAAAGCTGTTGCTGGTCTTCACCTGCCCTTGGAAGCCTAGTCACAGGCACAACAGCCCTGGGGATCAGTGCTTTCCCAGAGACGGAACATCTCCTCGTGCCCGTTCTCGGCAGAGCCGTTTTCCGAAAAGGGAAACGTCCGGCTCCTTCTCCCACAAGGAAGCGGCCACCCCTTAAAGCTTTTGCTGGTCTTCACCTGCCCTTGGCAACCTATTCACAGGCACAACAGCCCTGGGGATCTGTGCTTTCCCAGAGATGGAACATTTCATCGTAGCCGTTCTCGGCAGAGCCGTTTTCCGAAAAGGGAAACGTCCGGCTCCTTCTCCCACAAGGAAGGGGCCAGCCCTGAAAGCTGTTGCTGGTCTTCACCTTCCCTGGGCAGCCTAGTAACAGGCATAACAGCCCTGGGGATCAGTGCTTTCCCAGAGACGGAATATCTCCTAGTGCCTGATCTTGGCAGAGCCTTTTCCAAAACGGCGAACGTCCAGCTCATTCTCCCACAAGGAAGGGGCCAGCCCTGAAAGCTGTTGCTGGTCTTCACCTTCCCTGGGCAACCTATTCACAGGCACAACAGCCCTGGGGATCAGTGCTTTCCCAGAGACGGAACATCTCATCCTGCCCTTTCTTGGCAGAGCCTTTTTCCAAAACGGCAAACGTCCGGCTCCTTCTCCCACAAGGAAGTTGCCAGCCCTGAAAGCTGTTGGTGGTCTTCACCTTCCCTGGGCAGCCTACTCACAGGCACAACAGCCCTGGGGATCAGTGCTTTCCCAGAGACAGAACATTTCATCGAATCCGTTCTCGGCAGAGCCGTATTCCGAAATGGGAAACGTCCGGCTCCTTCTCCCACAAGGAAGGTGCCAGCCCTGAAAGCTGTTGCTGGTCTTCACCTTCCCTTGGAAGCCTAGTCACAGGCACAACAGCCCTGGGGATCAGTGCTTTCCCAGAGACGGAACATTTCATCGTAGCCGTTCTCGGCAGAGCCGTTTTCCGAAAAGGGAAACATCCGGCTCCTTCTCCCACAAGGAAGGTGCCAGCCCTGAAAGCTGTTGCTGGTCTTCACCTTCCCTGGGCAGCCTACTCACAGGCACAACAGCCCTGGGGATCAGTGCTTTCCCAGTGACGGAATATCTCCTAGTGCCTGATCTTGGCAGAGCCTTTTCCAAAACGGCGAACGTCCAGCTCATTCTCCGCCAAGGAAGGTGCCAGCCCTGAAAGCTGTTGCTGGTCTTCACCTTCCCTGGGCAACCTATTCACAGGCACAACAGCCCTGGGGATCAGTGCTTTCCCAGAGACGGAACATCTCATCGTACCCGTTCTTGGCAGAGCCGTTTTCCAAAATGGCAAATGTCCGGCTCCTTCTCCCACAAGGAAGGTGCCAGCCCTGAAAGCTGTTGCTGGTCTTCACCTTCCCTTGGAAGCCTACTCACAGGCACAACAGCCCTGGGGATCAGTGCTTTCCCAGAGACGGAACACCTCATAGTGCCCGTTCTTGGCAGAGCCATTTTCCGAAATGGGAAACGTCCGGATCCTTCTCCCACAAGGAAGGGGCCAGCCCTGAAAGCTGTTGCTGGTCTTCACCTTCCCTTGGAAGCCTAGTCACAGGCACAACAGCCCTGGGGATCAGTGCTTTCCCAGAGACGGAACATCTCCTCGTGCCCGTTCTCGGCAGAGCCGTTTTCCGAAAAGGGAAACGTCCGGCTCCTTCTCCCACAAGGAAGCGGCCACCCCTTAAAGCTTTTGCTGGTCTTCACCTGCCCTTGGCAACCTATTCACAGGCACAACAGCCCTGGGGATCAGTGCTTTCCCAGAGACGGAACATTTCATCGTAGCCGTTCTCGGCAGAGCCGTTTTCCGAAAAGGGAAACGTCCGGCTCCTTCTCCCACAAGGAAGGGGCCAGCCCTGAAAGCTGTTGCTGGTCTTCACCTTCCCTGGGCAGCCTAGTAACAGGCATAACAGCCCTGGGGATCAGTGCTTTCCCAGAGACGGAATATCTCCTAGTGCCTGATCTTGGCAGAGCCTTTTCAAAACGGCGAACGTCCAGCTCATTCTCCCACAAGGAAGGGGCCAGCCCTGAAAGCTGTTGCTGGTCTTCACCTTCCCTGGGCAACCTAGTCACAGGCACAACAGCCCTGGGGATCAGTGCTTTCTCAGAGACGGAACATCTCATCCTGCCCTTTCTTGGCAGAGCCTTTTTCCAAAATGGAAAACGTCCGGCTCCTTCTCCCACAAGGAAGGTGCCAGCCCTGAAACCTGTTGCTGGTCTTCACCTTCCCTGGGCAGCCTACTCACAGGCACAACAGCCCTGGGGATCAGTGCTTTCCCAGAGACGGAACATTTCATCGAATCCGTTCTCGGCAGAGCCATTTTCTGAAAAGGGAAACGTCCGGATCCTTCTCCCACAAGGAAGGGGCCAGCCCTGAAAGCTGTTGCTGGTCTTCACCTTCCCTGGGCAGCCTAGTAACAGGCACAACAGCCCTGGGGATCTGTGCTTTCCCAGAGACGGAATATCTCTTCATACCCATTCTCGGCAGAGCCGTATTCCGAAATGGGAAACGTCCGGCTCCTTCTCCCACAAGGAAGGTGCCAGCCCTGAAAGCTGTTGCTGGTCTTGACCTTCCCTTGGAAGCCTAGTCACAGGCACAACAGCCCTGGGGATCAGTGCTTTCCCAGAGACGGAACATCTCATCGTACCCGTTCTCGGCAGAGCGTATTTCCTAAACGGCAAATGTCCAGCTCCTTCTCCCACAAGGAAGGTGCCAGCCCTGAAAGCTTTTGCTGGTCTTCACCTTCCCTTGGAAGCCTACTCACAGGCACAACAGCCCTGGGGATCAGTGCTTTCCCAGAGACGGAACATCTCATAGTGCCCGTTCTTGGCTGAGCCATTTTCCAAAACGGCGAACGTCCGGCTCCTTCTCCCACAAGGAAGGTGCCAGCCCTGAAAGCTGTTGCTGATCTTCACCTTCCCTTGGCAACCTAATCACAGGCACAACAGCCCTGGGGATCACTGCTTTCCCAGAGACGGAACATCTCATCCTGCCATTTCTTGGCAGAGCCTTTTTCCAAAACGGCAAACGTCCGGCTCCTTCTCCCACAAGGAAGGTGCCAGCCCTGAAAGCTGTTGGTGGTCTTCACCTTCCCTGGGCAGCCTACTCACAGGCACAACAGCCCTGGGGATCAGTGCTTTCTCAGAGACGGAACATCTCATCCTGCCCTTTCTTGGCAGAGACTTTTTCCAAAACGGCAAACGTCCGGATCCTTCTCCCACAAGGAAGGTGCCAGCCCTGAAAGCTGTTGCTGGTCTTCACCTTCCCTGGGCAGCCTACTCACAGGCACAACAGCCCTGGGGATCAGTGCTTTCCCAGAGACGGAACATTTCATCGAATCCGTTCTCGGCAGAGCCATTTTCTGAAATGGGAAACGTCCGGATCCTTCTCCCACAAGGAAGGGGCCAGCCCTGAAAGCTGTTGCTGGTCTTCACCTTCCCTTGGAAGCCTAGTCACAGGCACAACAGCCCTGGGGATCAGTGCTTTCCCAGAGACGGAACATCTCCTCGTGCCCGTTCTCGGCAGAGCCGTTTTCCGAAAAGGGAAATGTCCGGCTCCTTCTCCCACAAGGAAGCGGCCAGCCCTGAAAGCTTTTGCTGGTCTTCACCTGCCCTTGGCAACCTATTCACAGGCACAACAGCCCCGGGGATCAGTGCTTTCCCAGAGACGGAACATTTCATCGTAGCGGTTCTCGGCAGAGCCGTTTTCCGAAAAGGGAAACGTCCGGCTCCTTCTCCCACAAGGAAGGGGCCAGCCCTGAAAGCTGTTGGTGGTCTTCACCTTCCCTGGGCAGCCTACTCACAGGCACAACAGCCCTGGGGATCAGTGCTTTCCCAGAGACGGAACATTTCATCGAATCCGTTCTCGGCAGAGCCATTTTCCGAAATGGGAAACGTACGGATCCTTCTCCCACAAGGAAGGGGCCAGCCCTGAAAGCTGTTGCTGGTCTTCACCTTCCCTTGGCAGCCTAGTCACAGGCACAACAGCCCTGGGGATCAGTGCTTTCCCAGAGACGGAACATCTCCCCGTGCCCGTTCTCGGCAGAGCCGTTTTCCGAAATGGGAAACGTCCGGATCCTTCTCCCACAAGGAAGCGGCCAGCCCTGAAAGCTTTTGCTGGTCTTCACCTTCCCTGGGCAGCCTATTCACAGGCACAACAGCCCTGGGGATCAGTGCTTTCCCAGAGACGGAACATCTCATCGTACCCGTTCTCGGCAGAGCGTATTTCCTAAACGGCAAATATCCGGCTCCTTCTCCCACAAGGAAGGTGCCAGCCCTGAAAGCTGTTGCTGGTCTTCACCTTCCCTTGGAAGCCTAGTCACAGGCACAACAGCCCTGGGGATCAGTGCTTTCCCAGGGACGGAACATCTCATCCTGCCCTTTCTTGGCAGAGCCTTTTTCCAAAATGGCGAACGTCCGGCTCCTTCTCCCACAAGGAAGGTGCCAGCCCTGAAAGCTGTTGCTGATCTTCACCTTCCCTTGGCAACCTATTCACAGGCACAACAGCCCTGGGGATCAGTGCTTTCCCAGAGACGGAACATCTCATCCTGCCCTTTCTTGGCAGAGCCTTTTTCCAAAACGGCAAACGTCCGGATCCTTCTCCCACAAGGAAGGTGCCAGCCCTGAAAGCTGTTGATGGTCTTCACCTTCCCTGGGCAGCCTACTCACAGGCACAACAGCCCTGGGGATCAGTGCTTTCCCAGAGACGGAACATCTCCTCGTGCCCGTTCTCGGCAGAGCCGTTTTCCGAAATGGGAAACGTCCGGCTCCTTCTCCCACAAGGAAGCGGCCAGCCCTGAAAGCTGTTGCTGGTCTTCACCTTCCCTTGGAAGCCTAGTCACAGGCACAACAGCCCTGGGGATCAGTGCTTTCTCAGAGACGGAACATCTCATCGTACCCGTTCTCGGCAGAGCGTATTTCCGAAAGGGCAAACGTCTGGATCCTTCTCCCACAAGGAAGGTGCCAGCCCTGAAAGCTGTTGCTGGTCTTCACCTTCCCTGGGCAGCCTAGTAACAGGCACAACAGCCCTGGGGATCTGTGCTTTCCCAGAGACGGAATATCTCTTCATACCCGTTCTCGGCACGGCCGTATTCCGAAATGAGATACGTCCGGCTCCTTCTCCCACAAGGAAGCGGCCAGCCCTGAAAGCTGTTGCTGGTCTTCACCTTCCCTTGGAAGCCTACTCACAGGCACAACAGCCCTGGGGATCAGTGCTTTCCCAGAGACGGAACATCTCATAGTACCCGTTCTCGGCAGAGCGTATTTCCTAAACGGCAAATGTCCGGCTCCTTCTCCCACAAGGAAGGGGCCAGCCCTGAAAGCTGTTGCTGGTCTTCACCTTCCCTAGACAGCCTACTCACAGGCACAACAGCCCTGGGGATCAGTACTTTCCCAGAGACGGAACATCTCATCCTGCCCTTTCTTGGCAGAGCCTTTTTCCAAAACGGCAAACGTCCGGCTCCTTCTCCCACAAGGAAGTTGCCAGCCCTGAAAGCTGTTGCTGGTCTTCACCTTCCTTGGGCAGCCTACTCACAGGCACAACAGCCCTGGGGATCAGTGCTTTCCCAGAGACGGAACATTTCATCGAATCCGTTCTCGGCAGAGCCATTTTCCGAAAAGGGAAACGTCCGGCTCCTTCTCCCACAAGGAAGGTGCCAGCCCTGAAAGCTGTTGCTGGTCTTGACGTTTCCTTGGAAGCCTAGTCACAGGCACAACAGCCCTGGGGATCTGTGCTTTCCCAGAGACGGAACATCCAATTGTGGCCATTCTAGTCAGAGCCATTTTCTGAAAAGGGAAACGTCCGGCTCCTTCTCCCACAAGGAAGGGGCCAGCCCTGAAAGCTGTTGCTGGTCTTCACCTTCCCTGGGCAGCCTACTCACAGGCACAACAGCCCTGGGGATCAGTGCTTTCCCAGAGACGGAATATTTCATCGAATCCGTTCTCGGCAGAGCCATTTTCTGAAATGGGAAACGTCCGGATCCTTCTCCCACAAGGAAGGGGCCAGCCCTGAAAGCTGTTGCTGGTCTTCACCTTCCCTTGGAAGCCTAGTCACAGGCACAACAGCCCTGGGGATCAGTGCTTTCCCAGAGACGGAACATCTCCTCGTGCCCGTTCTCGGCAGAGCCATTTTCCGAAATGGGAAACGTCCGGATCCTTCTCCCACAAGGAAGCGGCCAGCCCTGAAAGCTTTTGCTGGTCTTCACCTGCCCTTGGCAACCTATTCACAGGCACAACAGCCCTGGGGATCTGTGCTTTCCCAGAGACGGAACATTTCATCGTAGCCGTTCTCGGCAGAGCCGTTTTCCGAAAAGGGAAACGTCCGGCTCCTTCTCCCACAAGGAAGGTGCCAGCCCTGAAAGCTGTTGCTGGTCTTCACCTTCCCTGGGCAGCCTAGTAACAGGCACAACAGCCCTGGGGATCAGTGCTTTCCCAGAGACGGAATATCTCCTAGTGCCTGGTCTTGGCAGAGCCTTTTCCAAAACAGCGAACGTCCAGCTCATTCTCCCACAAGGAAGGGGCCAGCCCTGAAAGCTGTTGCTGGTCTTCACCTTCCCTAGACAGCCTACTCACAGGCACAACAGCCCTGGGGATCAGTGCTTTCCCAGAGACGGAACATCTCATCCTGCCCTTTCTCGGCAGAGCCGTTTTCCGAAAAGGGAAACGTCCGGATCCTTCTCCCACAAGGAAGGGGCCAGCCCTGAAAGCTGTTGCTGGTCTTCACCTTCCCTGGGCAGCCTAGTGACAGGCACAACAGCCCTGGGGATCTGTGCTTTCCCAGAGATGGAATATCTCTTCATACCCGTTCTCGGGACGGCCGTATTCCGAAATGAGATACGTCCGGCTCCTTCTCCCACAAGGAAGGTGCCAGCCCTGAAAGCTGTTGCTGGTCTTCACCTTCCCTTGGAAGCCTACTCACAGGCACAACAGCCCTGGGGATCAGTGCTTTCCCAGAGACGGAACATCTCATCCTGCCCTTTCTTGGCAGAGCCTTTTTCCAAAACGGCAAACGTCCGGCTCCTTCTCCCACAAGGAAGTTGCCAGCCCTGAAAGCTGTTGCTGGTCTTCACCTTCCCTGGGCAGCCTACTCACAGGCACAACAGCCGTGGGGATCAGTGCTTTCCCAGAGACGGAACATTTCATCGAATCCGTTCTCGGCAGAGCCATTTTCCGAAAAGGGAAACGTCCGGCTCCTTCTCCCACAAGGAAGGTGCCAGCCCTGAAAGCTGTTGCTGGTCTTGACGTTTCCTTGGAAGCCTAGTCACAGGCACAACAGCCCTGGGGATCTGTGCTTTCCCAGAGACGGAACATCCAATTGTGGCCATTCTAGTCAGAGCCATTTTCTGAAAAGGGAAACGTCCGGATCCTTCTCCCACAAGGAAGGGGCCAGCCCTGAAAGCTGTTGCTGGTCTTCACCTTCCCTGGGCAGCCTAGTAACAGGCATAACAGCCCTGGGGATCAGTGCTTTCCCAGAGACGGAATATCTCCTAGTGCCTGATCTTGGCAGAGCCTTTTCCAAAACGGCGAACATCCAGCTCATTCTCCCACAAGGAAGGGGCCAACCCTGAAGGCTGTTGCTGGTCTTCACCTTCCCTGGGCAACCTATTCACAGGCACAACAGCCCTGGGGATCAGTGCTTTCCCAGAGACGGAACATCTCATCCTGCCCTTTCTTGGCAGAGCCTTTTTCCAAAATGGAAAACGTCCGGCTCCTTGTCCCACAAGGAAGGTGCCAGCCCTGAAAGCTGTTGCTGGTCTTCACCTTCCCTGGGCAGCCTACTCACAGGCACAACAGCCCTGGGGATCAGTGCTTTCCCAGAGACGGAACATTTCATCGAACCCGTTCTCAGCAGAGCCATTTTCTGAAATGGGAAACGTCCGGCTCCTTCTCCCACAAGGAAGGGGCCAGCCCTGAAAGCTGTTGCTGGTCTTCACCTTCCCTTGGAAGCATAGTCACAGGCAGAACAGCCCTGGGGATCAGTGCTTTCCCAGAGACGGAACATCTCCTCGTGCCCGTTCTCGGCAGAGCCGTTTTCCGAAATGGGAAACGTCCGGCTCCTTCTCCCACAAGGAAGCGGCCAGCCCTGAAAGCTTTTGCTGGTCTTCACCTGCCCTTGGCAACCTATTCACAGGCACAATAGCCCTGGGGATCACTGCTTTCCCAGAGACGGAACATTTCATCCTACCCGTTCTCGGCAGAGCCATTTTCCGAAAAGGGGAACGTCTGGCTACTTCTCCCACAAGGAAGGTGCCAGCCCTGAAAGCTGTTGCTGGTCTTCACCTTCCCTGGGCAGCCTAGTAAGAGGCACAACAGCCCTGGGGATCAGTGCTTTCCCAGAGACGGAATATCTCTTCATACCCGTTCTAGTCAGAGCCGTATTCCGAAATGGGAAACGTCCGGCTCCTTCTCCCACAAGGAAGGTGCCAGCCCTGAAAGCTGTTGCTGGTCTTCACCTTCCCTTGGAAGCCTACTCACAGGCACAACAGCCCGGGGGATCAGTGCTTTCCCAGAGACGGAACATTTCATCGTAGCCGTTCTCGGCAGAGCCGTTTTCCGAAAAGGGAAACGTCCGGCTCCTTCTCCCACAAGGAAGGTGCCAGCCCTGAAAGCTGTTGCTGGTCTTCACCTTCCCTGGGCAGCCTACTCACAGGCACAACAGCCCTGGGGATCAGTGCTTTCCCAGAGACAGAATATCTCCTAGTGCCTGATCTTGGCAGAGCCTTTTCCAAAACGCCGAACGTCCAGCTCATTCTCCGCCAAGGAAGGTGCCAGCCCTGAAAGCTGTTGCTGGTCTTCACCTTCCCTGGGCAACCTATTCACAGGTACAACAGCCCTGGGGATCAGTGCTTTCCCAGAGACGGAACATCTCATCGTACCCGTTCTCGGCAGAGCTTATTTCCTAAAAGGCAAATGTCCGGCTCCTTCTCCCACAAGGAAGGTGCCAGCCCTGAAAGCTGTTGCTGGTCTTCACCTTCCATTGGAAGCCTACTCACAGGCACAACAGCCCTGGGGATCAGTGCTTTCCCAGAGACGGAACATCTCATCCTGCCCTTTCTTGGCAGAGCCTTTTTCCAAAATGGCGAACGTCCGGCTCCTTCTCCCACAAGGAAGGTGCCAGCCCTGAAAGCTGTTGCTGATCTTCACCTTCCCTTGGCAACCTATTCACAGGCACAACAGCCCTGGGGATCAGTGCTTTCCCAGAGACGGAACATTTCATCCTACCCGTTCTCGGCAGAGCCATTTTCCGAAAAGGGAAACGTCCGGCTCCTTCTCCCACAAGGAAGGGGCCAGCCCTGAAAGCTGTTGCTGGTCTTCACCTTCCCTGGGCAACCTATTCACAGGCACAACAGCCCTGGGGATCTGTGCTTTCCCAGAGACGGAACATCTCTTCATACCCGTTCTCGGCAGAGCCGTATTCCGAAAAGGGAAACGTCCGGCTCCTTCTCCCACAAGGAAGGTGCCAGCCCTGAAAGCTGTTGCTGGTCTTCACCTTCCCTGGACAGCCTACTCACAAGCACAACAGCCCTGGGGATCAGTGCTTTCCCAGAGACGGAACATTTCATCGTATCCGTTCTCGGCAGAGCCGTTTTCCGAAAAGGGAAACGTCCGGATCCTTCTCCCACAAGGAAGGGGCCAGCCCTGAAAGCTGTTGCTGGTCTTCACCTTCCCTGGGCAGCCTAGTAACAGGCACAACAGCCCTGGGGATCAGTGCTTTCCCAGAGACGGAACATCTCATATTGCCCGTTCTTGGCAGAGCCTTTTTCCAAAACGGCGAACGTCCGGCTCCTTCTCCCACAAGGAAGGTGCCAGCCCTGAAAGCTGTTGCTGGTCTTCACCTTCCATTGGAAGCCTACTCACAGGCACAACAGCCCTGGGGATCAGTGCTTTCCCAGAGACGGAACATCTCCTCGTGCCCGTTCTCGGCAGAGCCTTTTTCCAAAACGGCAAACGTCCGGCTCCTTCTCCCACAAGGAAGGTGCCAGCCCTGAAAGCTGTTGCTGATCTTCACCTTCCCTTGGCAACCTATTCACAGGCACAACAGCCCTGGGGATCAGTGCTTTCCCAGAGACGGAACATCTCATCCTGCCCTTTCTTGGCAGAGCCTTTTTCCAAAACGGCAAACGTCCGGCTCCTTCTCCCACAAGGAAGGTGCCAGCCCTGAAAGCTGTTGGTGGCCTTCACCTTCCCTGGGCAGCCTACTCACAGGCACAACAGCCCTGGGGATCAGTGCTTTCCCAGAGACGGAACATTTCATCGAATCCGTTCTCGGCAGAGCCATTTTCTGAAATGGGAAACGTCCGGATCCTTCTCCCACAAGGAAGCGGCCAGCCCTGAAAGCTGTTGCTGGTCTTCACCTGCCCTTGGAAGCCTACTCACAGGCACAACAGCCCTGGGGATCAGTGCTTTCCCAGAGACGGAACATTTCATCGTAGCCGTTCTCGGCAGAGCCGTTTTCCGAAAAGGGAAACGTCCGGATCCTTCTCCCACAAGGAAGGTGCCAGCCCTGAAAGCTGTTGCTGGTCTTCACCTTCCCTGGGCAGCCTACTCACAGGCACAACAGCCCTGGGGATCAGTGCTTTCCCAGAGACAGAATATCTCCTAGTGCCTGATCTTGGCAGAGCCTTTTCCAAAACGCCGAACGTCCAGCTCATTCTCCGCCAAGGAAGGTGCCAGCCCTGAAAGCTGTTGCTGGTCTTCACCTTCCCTGGGCAACCTATTCACAGGTACAACAGCCCTGGGGATCAGTGCTTTCCCAGAGACGGAACATCTCATCGTACCCGTTCTCGGCAGAGCTTATTTCCTAAAAGGCAAATGTCCGGCTCCTTCTCCCACAAGGAAGGTGCCAGCCCTGAAAGCTGTTGCTGGTCTTCACCTTCCATTGGAAGCCTACTCACAGGCACAACAGCCCTGGGGATCAGTGCTTTCCCAGAGACGGAACATCTCATCCTGCCCTTTCTTGGCAGAGCCTTTTTCCAAAATGTCGAACGTCCGGCTCCTTCTCCCACAAGGAAGGTGCCAGCCCTGAAAGCTGTTGCTGATCTTCACCTTCCCTTGGCAACCTATTCACAGGCACAACAGCCCTGGGGATCAGTGCTTTCCCAGAGACGGAACATCTCCTCGTGCCCGTTCTCGGCAGAGCCTTTTTCCAAAACGGCAAACGTCCGGCTCCTTCTCCCACAAGGAAGGTGCCAGCCCTGAAAGCTGTTGCTGGTCTTCACCTTCCCTGGGCAGCCTACTCACAGGCACAACAGCCCTGGGGATCAGTGCTTTCCCAGAGACGGAACATTTCATCCTACCCGTTCTCGGCAGAGCCATTTTCCGAAAAGGGAAACGTCCGGCTCCTTCTCCCACAAGGAAGGTGCCAGCCCTGAAAGCTGTTGCTGGTCTTCACATTCCCTGGGCAACCTATTCACAGGCACAACAGCCCTGGGGATCTGTGCTTTCCCAGAGACGGAACATCTCTTCATACCCGTTCTCGGCAGAGCCGTATTCCGAAAAGGGAAATGTCCGGCTCCTTCTCCCACAAGGAAGGTGCCAGCCCTGAAAGCTGTTGCTGGTCTTCACCTTCCCTGGACAGCCTACTCACAAGCACAACAGCCCTGGGGATCAGTGCTTTCCCAGAGACGGAACATTTCATCGTATCCGTTCTCGGCAGAGCCGTTTTCCGAAAAGGGAAACGTCCGGATCCTTCTCCCACAAGGAAGGTGCCAGCCCTGAAAGCTGTTGCTGGTCTTCACCTTCCCTGGGCAGCCTAGTAACAGGCACAACAGCCCTGGGGATCAGTGCTTTCCCAGAGACGGAACATCTCATATTGCCCGTTCTTGGCAGAGCCTTTTTCCAAAACGGCGAAAGTCCGGCTCCTTCTCCCACAAGGAAGGTGCCAGCCCTGAAAGGTGTTGCTGGTCTTCACCTTCCATTGGAAGCCTACTCACAGGCACAACAGCCCTGGGGATCAGTGCTTTCCCAGAGACGGAACATCTCATCCTGCCCTTTCTCGGCAGAGCCTTTTTCCAAAATGGCAAACGTCCGGCTCCTTCTCCCACAAGGAAGGTGCCAGCCCTGAAAGCTGTTGCTGATCTTCACCTTCCCTTGGCAACCTATTCACAGGCACAACAGCCCTGGGGATCAGTGCTTTCCCAGAGACGGAACATCTCATCCTGCCCTTTCTTGGCAGAGCCTTTTTCCAAAACGGCAAACGTCCGGCTCCTTCTCCCACAAGGAAGGTGCCAGCCCTGAAAGCTGTTGCTGGTCTTCACCTTCCCTGGGCAGCCTGTTCACAGGCACAACAGCCCTGGGGATCAGTGCTTTCCCAGAGACGGAACATTTCATCGAATCCGTTCTCGGCAGAGCCATTTTCTGAAATGGGAAACGTCCGGATCCTTCTCCCACAAGGAATGGGCCAGCCCTGAAAGCTGTTGCTGGTCTTCACCTTCCCTTGGAAGCCTAGTCACAGGCACAACAGCCCTGGGGATCAGTGCTTTCCCAGAGACGGAACATCTCCTCGTGCCCGTTCTCGGCAGAGCCGTTTTCCGAAATGGGAAACGTCCGGATCCTTCTCCCACAAGGAAGCGGCCAGCCCTGAAAGCTTTTGCTGGTCTTCACCTGCCCTTGGCAACCTATTCACAGGCACAACAGCCCTGGGGATCAGTGCTTTCCCAGAGACGGAACATCTCATCGTACCCGTTCTCGGCAGAGCCGTATTCGAAGTGGGAAAAGTCCGGCTCCTTCTCCCACAAGGAAGGTGCCAGCCCTGAAAGCTGTTGCTGGTCTTCACCTTCCCTGGGCAGCCTACTCACAGGCACAACAGCCCTGGGGATCAGTGCTTTCCCAGAGACGGAACATTTCATCGTAGCCGTTCTCGGCAGAGCCGTTTTCCGAAAAGGGAAACGTCCGGCTCCTTCTCCCACAAGGAAGGGGCCAGCCCTGAAAGCTGTTGCTGGTCTTCACCTTCCCTGGGCAGCCTACTCACAGGCACAACAGCCCTGGGGATCAGTGCTTTCCCAGAGACGGAATATCTCCTAGTGCCTGGTCTTAGCATAGCCTTTTCCAAAACGCCGAACGTCCAGCTCATTCTCCCACAAGGAAGGGGCCAGCCCTGAAGCTGTTGCTGGTCTTCACCTTCCCTAGACAGCCTACTCACAGGCACAACAGCCCTGGGGATCAGTGCTTTCCCAGAGACGGAACATTTCATCCTACCCGTTCTCGGCAGAGCCGTTTTCCGAAAAGGGAAACGTCCGGATCCTTCTCCCACAAGGAAGGGGCCAGCCCTGAAAGCTGTTGCTGGTCTTCACCTTCCCTGGGCAGCCTATTCACAGGCACAACAGCCCTGGGGATCTGTGCTTTCCCAGAGACGGAATATCTCTTCATACCCGTTCTCGGAAGAGCCGTATTCCGAAATGGGAAACGTCCGGCTCCTTCTCCCACAAGGAAGGTGCCAGCCCTGAAAGCTGTTGCTGGTCTTCACCTTCCCTGGGCAGCCTACTCACAGGCACAACAGCCCTGGGGATCAGTGCTTTCCCAGAGACGGAACATTTCATCCTACCCGTTCTCGGCAGAGCCATTTTCCGAAAAGGGAAACGTCCGGCTCCTTCTCCCACAAGGAAGGTGCCAGCCCTGAAAGCTGTTGCTGGTCTTCACATTCCCTGGGCAACCTATTCACAGGCACAACAGCCCTGGGGATCTGTGCTTTCCCAGAGACGGAACATCTCTTCATACCCGTTCTCGGCAGAGCCGTATTCCGAAAAGGGAAACGTCCGGCTCCTTCTCCCACAAGGAAGGTGCCAGCCCTGAAAGCTGTTGCTGGTCTTCACCTTCCCTGGACAGCCTACTCACAAGCACAACAGCCCTGGGGATCAGTGCTTTCCCAGAGACGGAACATTTCATCGTATCCGTTCTCGGCAGAGCCGTTTTCCGAAAAGGGAAACGTCCGGATCCTTCTCCCACAAGGAAGGTGCCAGCCCTGAAAGCTGTTGCTGGTCTTCACCTTCCCTGGGCAGCCTAGTAACAGGCACAACAGCCCTGGGGATCAGTGCTTTCCCAGAGACGGTACATCTCATATTGCCCGTTCTTGGCAGAGCCTTTTTCCAAAACGGCGAACGTCCGGCTCCTTCTCCCACAAGGAAGGTGCCAGCCCTGAAAGGTGTTGCTGGTCTTCACCTTCCATTGGAAGCCTACTCACAGGCACAACAGCCCTGGGGATCAGTGCTTTCCCAGAGACGGAACATCTCATCCTGCCCTTTCTCGGCAGAGCCTTTTTCCAAAATGGCAAACGTCCGGCTCCTTCTCCCACAAGGAAGGTGCCAGCCCTGAAAGCTGTTGCTGATCTTCACCTTCCCTTGGCAACCTATTCACAGGCACAACAGCCCTGGGGATCAGTGCTTTCCCAGAGACGGAACATCTCATCCTGCCCTTTCTTGGCAGAGCCTTTTTCCAAAACGGCAAACGTCCGGCTCCTTCTCCCACAAGGAAGGTGCCAGCCCTGAAAGCTGTTGCTGGTCTTCACCTTCCCTGGGCAGCCTACTCACAGGCACAACAGCCCTGGGGATCAGTGCTTTCCCAGAGACGGAACATTTCATCGAATCCGTTCTCGGCAGAGCCATTTTCTGAAATGGGAAACGTCCGGATCCTTCTCCCACAAGGAATGGGCCAGCCCTGAAAGCTGTTGCTGGTCTTCACCTTCCCTTGGAAGCCTAGTCACAGGCACAACAGCCCTGGGGATCAGTGCTTTCCCAGAGACGGAACATCTCCTCGTGCCCGTTCTCGGCAGAGCCGTTTTCCGAAATGGGAAACGTCCGGATCCTTCTCCCACAAGGAAGCGGCCAGCCCTGAAAGCTTTTGCTGGTCTTCACCTGCCCTTGGCAACCTATTCACAGGCACAACAGCCCTGGGGATCAGTGCTTTCCCAGAGACGGAACATCTCATCGTACCCGTTCTCGGCAGAGCCGTATTCGAAGTGGGAAAAGTCCGGCTCCTTCTCCCACAAGGAAGGTGCCAGCCCTGAAAGCTGTTGCTGGTCTTCACCTTCCCTGGACAGCCTACTCACAGGCACAACAGCCCTGGGGATCAGTGCTTTCCCAGAGACGGAACATTTCATCGTAGCCGTTCTCGGCAGAGCCGTTTTCCGAAAAGGGAAACGTCCGGCTCCTTCTCCCACAAGGAAGGGGCCAGCCCTGAAAGCTGTTGCTGGTCTTCACCTTCCCTGGGCAGCCTACTCACAGGCACAACAGCCCTGGGGATCAGTGCTTTCCCAGAGACGGAATATCTCCTAGTGCCTGGTCTTAGCATAGCCTTTTCCAAAACGGCGAACGTCCAGCTCATTCTCCCACAAGGAAGGGGCCAGCCCTGAAGCTGTTGCTGGTCTTCACCTTCCCTAGACAGCCTACTCACAGGCACAACAGCCCTGGGGATCAGTGCTTTCCCAGAGACGGAACATTTCATCCTACCCGTTCTCGGCAGAGCCGTTTTCCGAAAAGGGAAACGTCCGGATCCTTCTCCCACAAGGAAGGGGCCAGCCCTGAAAGCTGTTGCTGGTCTTCACCTTCCCTGGGCAGCGTATTCACAGGCACAACAGCCCTGGGGATCTGTGCTTTCCCAGAGACGGAATATCTCTTCATACCCGTTCTCGGAAGAGCCGTATTCCGAAATGGGAAACGTCCGGCTCCTTCTCCCACAAGGAAGGTGCCAGCCCTGAAAGCTGTTGCTGGTCTTCACCTTCCCTTGGAAGCCTACTCACAGGCACAACAGCCCGGGGGATCAGTGCTTTCCCAGAGACGGAACATTTCATCGTAGCCGTTCTCGGCAGAGCCGTTTTCCGAAAAGGGAAACGTCCGGATCCTTCTCCCACAAGGAAGGTGCCAGCCCTGAAAGTTGTTGCTGGTCTTCACCTTCCCTGGGCAGCCTACTCACAGGCACAACAGCCCTGGGGATCAGTGCTTTCCCAGAGACAGAATATCTCCTAGTGCCTGATCTTGGCAGAGCCTTTTCCAAAACGCCGAACGTCCAGCTCATTCTCCGCCAAGGAAGGTGCCAGCCCTGAAAGCTGTTGCTGGTCTTCACCTTCCCTGGGCAAACTATTCACAGGTACAACAGCCCTGGGGATCAGTGCTTTCCCAGAGACGGAACATCTCATCGTACCCGTTCTCGGCAGAGCTTATTTCCTAAAAGGCAAATGTCCGGCTCCTTCTCCCACAAGGAAGGGGCCAGCCCTGAAAGCTGTTGCTGGTCTTCACCTTCCATTGGAAGCCTACTCACAGGCACAACAGCCCTGGGGATCAGTGCTTTCCCAGAGACGGAACATCTCATCCTGCCCTTTCTTGGCAGAGCCTTTTTCCAAAATGGCGAACGTCCGGCTCCTTCTCCCACAAGGAAGGTGCCAGCCCTGAAAGCTGTTGCTGATCTTCACCTTCCCTTGGCAACCTATTCACAGGCACAACAGCCCTGGGGATCAGTGCTTTCCCAGAGACGGAACATCTCCTCGTGCCCGTTCTCGGCAGAGCCTTTTTCCAAAACGGCAAACGTCCGGCTCCTTCTCCCACAAGGAAGGTGCCAGCCCTGAAAGCTGTTGCTGGTCTTCACCTTCCCTGGGCAGCCTACTCACAGGCACAACAGCCCTGGGGATCAGTGCTTTCCCAGAGACGGAACATTTCATCCTACCCGTTCTCGGCAGAGCCATTTTCCGAAAAGGGAAACGTCCGGCTCCTTCTCCCACAAGGAAGGGGCCAGCCCTGAAAGCTGTTGCTGGTCTTCACCTTCCCTGGGCAACCTATTCACAGGCACAACAGCCCTGGGGATCTGTGCTTTCCCAGAGACGGAACATCTCTTCATACCCGTTCTCGGCAGAGCCGTATTCCGAAAAGGGAAACGTCCGGCTCCTTCTCCCACAAGGAAGGTGCCAGCCCTGAAAGCTGTTGCTGGTCTTCACCTTCCCTGGACAGCCTACTCACAAGCACAACAGCCCTGGGGATCAGTGCTTTCCCAGAGACGGAACATTTCATCCTACCCGTTCTCGGCAGAGCCGTTTTCCGAAAAGGGAAACGTCCGGATCCTTCTCCCACAAGGAAGGGGCCAGCCCTGAAAGCTGTTGCTGGTCTTCACCTTCCCTGGGCAGCCTAGTAACAGGCACAACAGCCCTGGGGATCAGTGCTTTCCCAGAGACGGAACATCTCATATTGCCCGTTCTTGGCAGAGCCTTTTTCCAAAAAGGCGAACGTCCGGCTCCTTCTCCCACAAGGAAGGTGCCAGCCCTGAAAGGTGTTGCTGGTCTTCACCTTCCATTGGAAGCCTACTCACAGGCACAACAGCCCTGGGGATCAGTGCTTTCCCAGAGACGGAACATCTCATCCTGCCCTTTCTCGGCAGAGCCTTTTTCCAATATGGCAAACGTCCGGCTCCTTCTCCCACAAGGAAGGTGCCAGCCCTGAAAGCTGTTGCTGATCTTCACCTTCCCTTGGCAACCTATTCACAGGCACAACAGCCCTGGGGATCAGTGCTTTCCCAGAGACGGAATATCTCATCCTGCCCTTTCTTGGCAGAGCCTTTTTCCAAAACGGCAAACGTCCGGCTCCTTCTCCCACAAGGAAGTTGCCAGCCCTGAAAGCTGTTGGTGGCCTTCACCTTCCCTGGGCAGCCTACTCACAGGCACAACAGCCCTGGGGATCAGTGCTTTCCCAGAGACGGAACATTTCATCGAATCCGTTCTCGGCAGAGCCATTTTTTGAAATGGGAAACGTCCGGATCCTTCTCCCACAAGGAATGGGCCAGCCCTGAAAGCTGTTGCTGGTCTTCACCTTCCCTTGGAAGCCTAGTCACAGGCACAACAGCCCTGGGGATCAGTGCTTTCCCAGAGACGGAACATCTCCTCGTGCCCGTTCTCGGCAGAGCCGTTTTCCGAAATGGGAAACGTCCGGATCCTTCTCCCACAAGGAAGCGGCCAGCCCTGAAAGCTTTTGCTGGTCTTCACCTGCCCTTGGCAACCTATTCACAGGCACAACAGCCCTGGGGATCAGTGCTTTCCCAGAGACGGAACATCTCATCGTACCCGTTCTCGGCAGAGCCGTATTCGAAGTGGGAAAAGTCCGGCTCCTTCTCCCACAAGGAAGGTGCCAGCCCTGAAAGCTGTTGCTGATCTTCACCTTCCCTGGACAGCCTACTCACAGGAACAATAGCCCTGGGGATCAGTGCTTTCCCAGAGACGGAACATTTCATCGTAGCCGTTCTCGGCAGAGCCGTTTTCCGAAAAGGGAAACGTCCGGCTCCTTCTCCCACAAGGAAGGGGCCAGCCCTGAAAGCTGTTGCTGGTCTTCACCTTCCCTGGGCAGCCTACTCACAGGCACAACAGCCCTGGGGATCAGTGCTTTCCCAGAGACGGAATATCTCCTAGTGCCTGGTCTTGGCAGAGCCTTTTCCAAAACGGCGAACGTCCAGCTCATTCTCCCACAAGGAAGGGGCCAGCCCTGAAGCTGTTGCTGGTCTTCACCTTCCCTAGACAGCCTACTCACAGGCACAACAGCCCTGGGGATCAGTGCTTTCCCAGAGACGGAACATTTCATCCTACCCGTTCTCGGCAGAGCCGTTTTCCGAAAAGGGAAACGTCCGGATCCTTCTCCCACAAGGAAGGGGCCAGCCCTGAAAGCTGTTGCTGGTCTTCACCTTCCCTGGGCAGCCTATTCACAGGCACAACAGCCCTGGGGATCTGTGCTTTCCCAGAGACGGAATATCTCTTCATACCCGTTCTCGGCAGAGCCGTATTCCGAAAAGGGAAACGTCCGGCTCCTTCTCCCACAAGGAAGGTGCCAGCCCTGAAAGCTGTTGCTGGTCTTCACCTTCCCTGGGCAACCTATTCACAGGCACAACAGCCCTGGGGATCTGTGCTTTCCCAGAGACGGAACATCTCTTCATACCCGTTCTCGGCAGAGCCGTATTCCGAAAAGGGAAACGTCCGGCTCCTTCTCCCACAAGGAAGGTGCCAGCCCTGAAAGCTGTTGCTGGTCTTCACCTTCCCTGGACAGCCTACTCACAAGCACAACAGCCCTGGGGATCAGTGCTTTCCCAGAGACGGAACATTTCATCGTATCCGTTCTCGGCAGAGCCGTTTTCCGAAAAGGGAAACGTCCGGATCCTTCTCCCACAAGGAAGGGGCCAGCCCTGAAAGCTGTTGCTGGTCTTCACCTTCCCTGGGCAGCCTATTAACAGGCACAACAGCCCTGGGGATCAGTGCTTTCCCAGAGACGGAACATCTCATATTGCCCGTTCTTGGCAGAGCCTTTTTCCAAAACGGCGAACGTCCGGCTCCTTCTCCCACAAGGAAGGTGCCAGCCCTGAAAGGTGTTGCTGGTCTTCACCTTCCATTGGAAGCCTACTCACAGGCACAACAGCCCTGGGGATCAGTGCTTTCCCAGAGACGGAACATCTCATCCTGCCCTTTCTCAGCAGAGCCTTTTTCCAATATGGCAAACGTCCGGCTCCTTCTCCCACAAGGAAGGTGCCAGCCCTGAAAGCTGTTGCTGATCTTCATCTTCCCTGGACAGCCTACTCACAGGCACAACAGCCCTGGGGATCAGTGCTTTCCCAGAGACGGAACATCTCATCCTGCCCTTTCTTGGCAGAGCCTTTTTCCAAAACGGCAAACGTCCGGCTCCTTCTCCCACAAGGAAGGTGCCAGCCCTGAAAGCTGTTGGTGGCCTTCACCTTCCCTGGGCAGCCTACTCACAGGCACAACAGCCCTGGGGATCAGTGCTTTCCCAGAGACGGAACATTTCATCGAATCCGTTCTCGGCAGAGCCATTTTCTGAAATGGGAAACGTCCGGATCCTTCTCCCACAAGGAATGGGCCAGCCCTGAAAGCTGTTGCTGGTCTTCACCTTCCCTTGGATGCCTAGTCACAGGCACAACAGCCCTGGGGATCAGTGCTTTCCCAGAGACGGAACATCTCCTCGTGCCCGTTCTCGGCAGAGCCGTTTTCCGAAATGGGAAACGTCCGGATCCTTCTCCCACAAGGAAGCGGCCAGCCCTGAAAGCTTTTGCTGGTCTTCACCTGCCCTTGGCAACCTATTCACAGGCACAACAGCCCTGGGGATCAGTGCTTTCCCAGAGACGGAACATCTCATCGTACCCGTTCTCGGCAGAGCCGTATTCGAAATGGGAAACGTCCGGCTCCTTCTCCCACAAGGAAGCGGCCAGCCCTGAAAGCTGTTGCTGGTCTTCACCTTCCCTGGACAGCCTACTCACAGGCACAACAGCCCTGGGGATCAGTGCTTTCCCAGAGACGGAACATTTCATCGTAGCCGTTCTCGGCAGAGCCGTTTTCCGAAAAGGGAAACGTCCGGCTCCTTCTCCCACAAGGAAGGGGCCAGCCCTGAAAGCTGTTGCTGGTCTTCACCTTCCCTGGGCAGCCTAGTAACAGGCACAACAGCCCTGGGGATCAGTGCTTTCCCAGAGACGGAATATCTCCTAGTGCCTGGTCTTGGCAGAGCCTTTTCCAAAACGGCGAACGTCCGGCTCCTTCTCCCACAAGGAAGGGGCCAGCCCTGAAAGCTGTTGCTGGTCTTCACCTTCCCTAGACAGCCTACTCACAGGCACAACAGCCCTGGGGATCAGTGCTTTCCCAGAGACGGAACATTTCATCCTACCCGTTCTCGGCAGAGCCGTTTTCCGAAAAGGGAAACGTCCGGATCCTTCTCCCACAAGGAAGGGGCCAGCCCTGAAAGCTGTTGCTGGTCTTCACCTTCCCTGGGCAGCCTAGTCACAGGCACAACAGCCCTGGGGATCTGTGCTTTCCCAGAGACGGAATATCTCTTCATACCCGTTCTCGGCAGAGCCGTATTCCGAAAAGGGAAACGTCCGGCTCCTTCTCCCACAAGGAAGGTGCCAGCCCTGAAAGCTGTTGCTGGTCTTCACCTTCCCTGGGCAACCTATTCACAGGCACAACAGCCCTGGGGATCTGTGCTTTCCCAGAGACGGAACATCTCTTCATACCCGTTCTCGGCAGAGCCGTATTCCGAAAAGGGAAACGTCCGGCTCCTTCTCCCACAAGGAAGGTGCCAGCCCTGAAAGCTGTTGCTGGTCTTCACCTTCCCTGGACAGCCTACTCACAAGCACAACAGCCCTGGGGATCAGTGCTTTCCCAGAGACGGAACATTTCATCGTATCCGTTCTCGGCAGAGCCGTTTTCCGAAAAGGGAAACGTCCGGATCCTTCTCCCACAAGGAAGGGGCCAGCCCTGAAAGCTGTTGCTGGTCTTCACCTTCCCTGGGCAGCCTAGTAACAGTCACAACAGCCCTGGGGATCAGTGCTTTCCCAGAGACGGAACATCTCATATTGCCCGTTCTTGGCAGAGCCTTTTTCCAAAACGGCGAACGTCCGGCTCCTTCTCCCACAAGGAAGGTGCCAGCCCTGAAAGGTGTTGCTGGTCTTCACCTTCCATTGGAAGCCTACTCACAGGCACAACAGCCCTGGGGATCAGTGCTTTCCCAGAGACGGAACATCTCATCCTGCCCTTTCTCGGCAGAGCCTTTTTCCAAAACGGCAAACGTCCGGCTCCTTCTCCCACAAGGAAGGTGCCAGCCCTGAAAGCTGTTGCTGGTCCTCACCTTCCCTGGGCAGCCTACTCACAGGCACAACAGCCCTGGGGATCAGTGCTTTCCCAGAGACGGAACATTTCATCGAATCCGTTCTCGGCAGAGCCATTTTCTGAAATGGGAAACGTCCGGATCCTTCTCCCACAAGGAATGGGCCAGCCCTGAAAGCTGTTGCTGGTCTTCACCTTCCCTTGGAAGCCTAGTCACAGGCACAACAGCCCTGGGGATCAGTGCTTTCCCAGAGACGGAACATCTCCTCGTGCCCGTTCTCGGCAGAGCCGTTTTCCGAAATGGGAAACGTCCGGATCCTTCTCCCACAAGGAAGCGGCCAGCCCTGAAAGCTTTTGCTGGTCTTCACCTGCCCTTGGCAACCTATTCACAGGCACAACAGCCCTGGGGATCAGTGCTTTCCCAGAGACGGAACATCTCATCGTACCCGTTCTCGGCAGAGCCGTATTCGAAGTGGGAAAAGTCCGGCTCCTTCTCCCACAAGGAAGGTGCCAGCCCTGAAAGCTGTTGCTGGTCTTCACCTTCCCTGGACAGCCTACTCACAGGCACAACAGCCCTGGGGATCAGTGATTTCCCAGAGACGGAACATTTCATCGTAGCCGTTCTCGGCAGAGCCGTTTTCCGAAAAGGGAAACGTCCGGCTCCTTCTCCCACAAGGAAGGGGCCAGCCCTGAAAGCTGTTGCTGGTCTTCACCTTTCCTGGGCAGCCTACTCACAGGCACAACAGCCCTGGGGATCAGTGCTTTCCCAGAGACGGAATATCTCCTAGTGCCTGGTCTTAGCATAGCCTTTTCCAAAACGCCGAACGTCCAGCTCATTCTCCCACAAGGAAGGGGCCAGCCCTGAAGCTGTTGCTGGTCTTCACCTTCCCTAGACAGCCTACTCACAGGCACAACAGCCCTGGGGATCAGTGCTTTCCCAGAGACGGAACATTTCATCCTACCCGTTCTCGGCAGAGCCGTTTTCCGAAAAGGGAAACGTCCGGATCCTTCTCCCACAAGGAAGGGGCCAGCCCTGAAAGCTGTTGCTGGTCTTCACCTTCCCTGGGCAGCCTATTCACAGGCACAACAGCCCTGGGGATCTCTGCTTTCCCAGAGACGGAATATCTCTTCATACCCGTTCTCGGCAGAGCCGTATTCCGAAATGGGAAACGTCCGGCTCCTTCTCCCACAAGGAAGGTGCCAGCCCTGAAAGCTGTTGCTGGTCTTCACCTTACCTTGGAAGCCTACTCACAGGCACAACAGCCCGGGGGATCAGTGCTTTCCCAGAGACGGAACATTTCATCGTAGCCGTTCTCGGCAGAGCCGTTTTCCGAAAAGGGAAACGTCCGGATCCTTCTCCCACAAGGAAGGTGCCAGCCCTGAAAGCTGTTGCTGGTCTTCACCTTCCCTGGGCAGCCTACTCACAGGCACAACAGCCCTGGGGATCAGTGCTTTCCCAGAGACAGAATATCTCCTAGTGCCTGATCTTGGCAGAGCCTTTTCCAAAACGCCGAACGTCCAGCTCATTCTCCGCCAAGGAAGGTGCCAGCCCTGAAAGCTGTTGCTGGTCTTCACCTTCCCTGGGCAACCTATTCACAGGTACAACAGCCCTGGGGATCAGTGCTTTCCCAGAGACGGAACATCTCATCGTACCCGTTCTCGGCAGAGCTTATTTCCTAAAAGGCAAATGTCCGGCTCCTTCTCCCACAAGGAAGGTGCCAGCCCTGAAAGCTGTTGCTGGTCTTCACCTTCCCTGGGCAGCCTACTCACAGGCACAACAGCCCTGGGGATCAGTGCTTTCCCAGAGACGGAACATCTCATCCTGCCCTTTCTTGGCAGAGCCTTTTTCCAAAATGGCGAACGTCCGGCTCCTTCTCCCACAAGGAAGGTGCCAGCCCTGAAAGCTGTTGCTGATCTTCACCTTCCCTTGGCAACCTATTCACAGGCACAACAGCCCTGGGGATCAGTGCTTTCCCAGAGACGGAACATCTCCTCGTGCCCGTTCTCGGCACAGCCTTTTTCCAAAACGGCAAAAGTCCGGCTCCTTCTCCCACAAGGAAGGTGCCAGCCCTGAAAGCTGTTGCTGGTCTTCACCTTCCCTGGGCAGCCTACTCACAGGCACAACAGCCCTGGGGATCAGTGCTTTCCCAGAGACGGAACATTTCATCCTACCCGTTCTCGGCAGAGCCATTTTCCGAAAAGGGAAACGTCCGGCTCCTTCTCCCACAAGGAAGGGGCCAGCCCTGAAAGCTGTTGCTGGTCTTCACCTTCCCTGGGCAACCTATTCACAGGCACAACAGCCCTGGGGATCTGTGCTTTCCCAGAGACGGAACATCTCATCGTGCCCGTTCTCGACAGAGCCGTATTCCGAAAAGGGAAACGTCCGGCTCCTTCTCCCACAAGGAAGGTGCCAGCCCTGAAAGCTGTTGCTGGTCTTCACCTTCCCTGGACAGCCTACTCACAAGCACAACAGCCCTGGGGATCAGTGCTTTCCCAGAGACGGAACATTTCATCGTATCCGTTCTCGGCAGAGCGTATTTCCGAAAAGGGAAACGTCCGGATCCTTCTCCCACAAGGAAGGGGCCAGCCCTGAAAGCTGTTGCTGGTCTTCACCTTCCCTGGGCAGCCTAGTAACAGGCACAACAGCCCTGGGGATCAGTGCTTTCCCAGAGACGGAACATCTCATATTGCCCGTTCTTGGCAGAGCCTTTTTCCAAAAAGGCGAACGTCCGGCTCCTTCTCCCACAAGGAAGGTGCCAGCCCTGAAAGGTGTTGCTGGTCTTCACCTTCCATTGGAAGCCTACTCACAGGCACAACAGCCCTGGGGATCAGTGCTTTCCCAGAGACGGAACATCTCATCCTGCCCTTTCTCGGCAGAGCCTTTTTCCAAAATGGCAAACGTCCGGCTCCTTCTCCCACAAGGAAGGTGCCAGCCCTGAAAGCTGTTGCTGATCTTCACCTTCCCTTGGCAACCTATTCACAGGCACAACAGCCCTGGGGATCAGTGCTTTCCCAGAGACGGAACATCTCATCCTGCCCTTTCTTGGCAGAGCCTTTTTCCAAAACGGCAAACGTCCGGCTCCTTCTCCCACAAGGAAGGTGCCAGCCCTGAAAGCTGTTGGTGGCCTTCACCTTCCCTGGGCAGCCTACTCACAGGCACAACAGCCCTGGGGATCAGTGCTTTCCCAGAGACGGAACATTTCATCGAATCCGTTCTCGGCAGAGCCATTTTCTGAAATGGGAAACGTCCGGATCCTTCTCCCACAAGGAATGGGCCAGCCCTGAAAGCTGTTGCTGGTCTTCACCTTCCCTTGGAAGCCTAGTCACAGGCACAACAGCCCTGGGGATCAGTGCTTTCCCAGAGACGGAACATCTCCTCGTGCCCGTTCTCGGCAGAGCCGTTTTCCGAAATGGGAAACGTCCGGATCCTTCTCCCACAAGGAAGCGGCCAGCCCTGAAAGCTTTTGCTGGTCTTCACCTGCCCTTGGCAACCTATTCACAGGCACAACAGCCCTGGGGATCAGTGCTTTCCCAGAGACGGAACATCTCATCGTACCCGTTCTCGGCAGAGCCGTATTCGAAGTGGGAAAAGTCCGGCCCCTTCTCCCACAAGGAAGGTGCCAGCCCTGAAAGCTGTTGCTGGTCTTCACCTTCCCTGGACAGCCTACTCACAGGCACAACAGCCCTGGGGATCAGTGCTTTCCCAGAGACGGAACATTTCATCGTAGCCGTTCTCGGCAGAGTCGTTTTCCGAAAAGGGAAACGTCCGGCTCCTTCTCCCACAAGGAAGGGGCCAGCCCTGAAAGCTGTTGCTGGTCTTCACCTTCCCTGGGCAGCCTACTCACAGGCACAACAGCCCTGGTGATCAGTGCTTTCCCAGAGACGGAATATCTCCTAGTGCCTGGTCTTGGCAGAGCCTTTTCCAAAACGGCGAACGTCCAGCTCATTCTCCCACAAGGAAGGGGCCAGCCCTGAAGCTGTTGCTGGTCTTCACCTTCCCTAGACAGCCTACTCACAGGCACAACAGCCCTGGGGATCAGTGCTTTCCCAGAGACGGAACATTTCATCCTACCCGTTCTCGGCAGAGCCGTTTTCCGAAAAGGGAAACGTCCGGATCCTTCTCCCACAAGGAAGGGGCCAGCCCTGAAAGCTGTTGCTGGTCTTCACCTTCCCTGGGCAGCCTATTCACAGGCACAACAGCCCTGGGGATCTGTGCTTTCCCAGAGACGGAATATCTCTTCATACCCGTTCTCGGCAGAGCCGTATTCCGAAATGGGAAACGTCCGGCTCCTTCTCCCACAAGGAAGGGGCCAGCCCTGAAAGCTGTTGCTGGTCTTCACCTTCCCTTGGAAGCCTATTCACAGGCACAACAGCCCTGGGGATCAGTGCTTTCCCAGAGACGGAACATTTCATCGTAGCCGTTCTCGGCAGAGCCGTTTTCCGAAAAGGGAAACGTCCGGATCCTTCTCCCACAAGGAAGGTGCCAGCCCTGAAAGCTGTTGCTGGTCTTCACCTTCCCTGGGCAGCCTAGTCACAGGCACAACAGCCCTGGGGATCAGTGCTTTCCCAGAGACGGAATATCTCCTAGTGCCTGATCTTGGCAGAGCCTTTTCCAAAACGCCGAACGTCCAGCTCATTCTCCGCCAAGGAAGGTGCCAGCCCTGAAAGCTGTTGCTGGTCTTCACCTTCCCTTGGCAGCCTATTCACAGGCACAACAGCCCTGGGGATCAGTGCTTTCCCAGAGACGGAACATCTCATCGTACCCGTTCTCGGCAGAGCGTATTTCCTAAACGGCAAATGTCCGGCTCCTTCTCCCACAAGGAAGGGGCCAGCCCTGAAAGCTGTTGCTGGTCTTCACCTTCCCTGGGCAGCCTACTCACAGGCACAACAGCCCTGGGGATCAGTGCTTTCCCAGAGACGGAACATTTCATCGTATCCGTTCTTGGCAGAGCCTTTTTCCAAAATGGCGAACGTCCGGCTCCTTCTCCCACAAGGAAGGTGCCAGCCCTGAAAGCTGTTGCTGATCTTCACCTTCCCTTGGCAACCTATTCACAGGCACAACAACCCTGGGGATCAGTGCTTTCCCAGAGACGGAACATCTCATCCTGCCCTTTCTTGGCAGAGCCTTTTTCCAAAACGGCAAACGTCCGGCTCCTTCTCCCACAAGGAAGGTGCCAGCCCTGAAAGCTGTTGCTGGTCTTCACCTTCCCTTGGAAACCTAATCACAGGCAGAACAGCCCTGGGGATCAGTGCTTTCCCAGAGACGGAACATTTCATCGTATCCGTTCTCGGCAGAGCCATTTTCTGAAATGGGAAACGTCCGGATCCTTCTCCCACAAGGAAGGTGCCAGCCCTGAAAGCTGTTGCTGGTCTTCACCTTCCCTTGGAAGCCTCGTCACAGGCACAACAGCCCTGGGGATCAGTGCTTTCCCAGAGACGGAACATCTCCTCGTGCCCGTTCTCGGCAGAGCGTATTTCCGAAAGGGCAAACGTCTGGATCCTTCTCCCACAAGGAAGGTGCCAGCCCTGAAAGCTGTTGCTGGTCTTCACCTTCCCTGGGCAGTCTACTCACAGGCACAACAGCCCTGGGGATCAGTGCTTTCCCAGAGACGGAACATTACATCGTATCCATTCTCGGCAGAGCCATTTTCCGAAATGGGAAACGTCCGGCTCCTTCTCCCACAAGGAAGGTGCCAGCCCTGAAAGCTGTTGCTGGTCTTGACGTTTCCTTGGAAGCCTAGTCACAGGCACAACAGCCCTGGGGATCTGTGCTTTCCCAGAGACGGAACATCCAATTGTGTCCATTCTAGTCAGAGCCATTTTCTGAAAAGGGAAACGTCCGGCTCCTTCTCCCACAAGGAAGGTGCCAGCCCTGAAAGCTGTTGCTGGTCTTCACCTTCCCTAGACAGCCTACTCACAGGCACAACAGCCCTGGGGATCAGTGCTTTCCCAGAGACGGAACATTTCATCCTACCCGTTCTCGGCAGAGCCATTTTCCGAAAAGGGAAACGTCCGGCTCCTTCTCCCACAAGGAAGGGGCCAGCCCTGAAAGCTGTTGCTGCTCTTCACCTTCCCTAGACAGCCTAGTCACAGGCACAACAGCCCTGGGGATCAGTGCTTTCCCAGAGACGGAACATCTCCTCGTGCCCGTTCTCGTCAGAGCCGTTTTCCGAAATGGGAAACATCCGGATCCTTCTCCCACAAGGAAGGGGCCAGCCCTGAAAGCTGTTGCTGGTCTTCACCTTCCCTGGGCAGCCTAGTAACAGGCATAACAGCCCTGGGGATCAGTGCTTTCCCAGAGACGGAATATCTCCTAGTGCCTGATCTTGGCAGAGCCTTTTCCAAAACGCCGAACGTCCAGCTCATTCTCCCACAAGGAAGGTGCCAGCCCTGAAAGCTGTTGCTGGTCTTCACCTTCCCTGGGCAACCTACTCACAGGCACAACAGCCCTGGGGATCAGTGCTTTCCCAGAGACGGAACATCTCATCGTACCCGTTCTCGGCAGAGCCGTTTTCCGAAACGGCAAACATCCGGATCCTTCTCCCACAAGGAAGGTGCCAGCCCTGAAAGCTGTTGCTGGTCTTCACCTTCCCTGGACAGCCTACTCACAGGCACAACAGCCCTGGGGATCAGTGCTTTCCCAGAGACGGAACATCTCATCGTACCCGTTCTCGGCAGAGCCGTATTCCGAAATGGGAAAAGTCCGGCTCCTTCTCCCACAAGGAAGGTGCCAGCCCTGAAAGCTGTTGCTGGTCTTCACCTTCCCTGGGCAGCCTAGTCACAGGCACAACAGCCCTGGGGATCAGTGCTTTCCCAGAGACGGAACATTTCATCGTAGCCGTTCTCGGCAGAGCCGTTTTCCGAAAAGGGAAACGTCCGGATCCTTCTCCCACAAGGAAGGGGCCAGCCCTGAAAGCTGTTGCTGGTCTTCACCTTCCCTGGGCAGCCTAGTCACAGGCACAACAGCCCTGGGGATCAGTGCTTTCCCAGAGACGGAATATCTCCTAGTGCCTGATCTTGGCAGAGCCTTTTCCAAAACGGCGAACGTCCAGCTCATTCTCCCACAAGGAAGGGGCCAGCCCTGAAAGCTGTTGCTGGTCTTCACCTTCCCTGGGCAACCTATTCACAGGCACAACAGCCCTGGGGATCAGTGCTTTCCCAGAGACGGAACATCTCATAGTGCCTGATCTTGGCAGAGCCATATTCCAAAACGGCGATCGTCCGGCCCCTTCTCCCACAAGGAAGGTGTCAGCCCTGAAAGCTGTTGCTGATCTTCACCTTCCCTTGGAAACCTATTCACAGGCACAACAGCCCTGGGGATCAGTGCTTTCCCAGAGACGGAACATCTCCTAGTGCCCGTTCTCAGCAGAGACATTTTTCCGAAACGGCAAACGTCCGGATCCTTCTCCCACAAGGAAGGTGCCAGCCCTGAAAGCTGTTGCTGGTCTTCACCTCCCCTGGGCAGCCTACTCACAGGCACAACAGCCCTGGGGATCAGTGCTTTCCCAGAGACGGAACATTTCATCCTACCCGTTCTCGGCAGAGCCATTTTTCCGAAATGGGAAACGTCCGGCTCCTTCTCCCACAAGGAAGGTGCCAGCCCTGAAAGCTGTTGCTGGTCTTCACCTTCCCTTGGAAGCCTACTCACAGGCACAACAGCCCTGGGGATCAGTGCTTTCCCAGAGACGGAACATCTCATCCTGCCCTTTCTTGGCAGAGCCTTTTTCCAAAATGGCGAACGTCCGGCTCCTTCTCCCACAAGGAAGGTGCCAGCCCTGAAAGCTGTTGCTGATCTTCACCTTCCCTTGGCAACCTATTCACAGGCACAACAGCCCTGGGGATCAGTGCTTTCCCAGAGACGGAACATCTCCTCGTGCCCGTTCTCGGCACAGCCTTTTTCCAAAACGGCAAAAGTCCGGCTCCTTCTCCCACAAGGAAGGTGCCAGCCCTGAAAGCTGTTGCTGGTCTTCACCTTCCCTGGGCAGCCTACTCACAGGCACAACAGCCCTGGGGATCAGTGCTTTCCCAGAGACGGAACATTTCATCCTACCCGTTCTCGGCAGAGCCATTTTCCGAAAAGGGAAACGTCCGGCTCCTTCTCCCACAAGGAAGGGGCCAGCCCTGAAAGCTGTTGCTGGTCTTCACCTTCCCTGGGCAACCTATTCACAGGCACAACAGCCCTGGGGATCTGTGCTTTCCCAGAGACGGAACATCTCATCGTGCCCGTTCTCGACAGAGCCGTATTCCGAAAAGGGAAACGTCCGGCTCCTTCTCCCACAAGGAAGGTGCCAGCCCTGAAAGCTGTTGCTGGTCTTCACCTTCCCTGGACAGCCTACTCACAAGCACAACAGCCCTGGGGATCAGTGCTTTCCCAGAGACGGAACATTTCATCGTATCCGTTCTCGGCAGAGCGTATTTCCGAAAAGGGAAACGTCCGGATCCTTCTCCCACAAGGAAGGGGCCAGCCCTGAAAGCTGTTGCTGGTCTTCACCTTCCCTGGGCAGCCTAGTAACAGGCACAACAGCCCTGGGGATCAGTGCTTTCCCAGAGACGGAACATCTCATATTGCCCGTTCTTGGCAGAGCCTTTTTCCAAAAAGGCGAACGTCCGGCTCCTTCTCCCACAAGGAAGGTGCCAGCCCTGAAAGGTGTTGCTGGTCTTCACCTTCCATTGGAAGCCTACTCACAGGCACAACAGCCCTGGGGATCAGTGCTTTCCCAGAGACGGAACATCTCATCCTGCCCTTTCTCGGCAGAGCCTTTTTCCAAAATGGCAAACGTCCGGCTCCTTCTCCCACAAGGAAGGTGCCAGCCCTGAAAGCTGTTGCTGATCTTCACCTTCCCTTGGCAACCTATTCACAGGCACAACAGCCCTGGGGATCAGTGCTTTCCCAGAGACGGAACATCTCATCCTGCCCTTTCTTGGCAGAGCCTTTTTCCAAAACGGCAAACGTCCGGCTCCTTCTCCCACAAGGAAGGTGCCAGCCCTGAAAGCTGTTGGTGGCCTTCACCTTCCCTGGGCAGCCTACTCACAGGCACAACAGCCCTGGGGATCAGTGCTTTCCCAGAGACGGAACATTTCATCGAATCCGTTCTCGGCAGAGCCATTTTCTGAAATGGGAAACGTCCGGATCCTTCTCCCACAAGGAATGGGCCAGCCCTGAAAGCTGTTGCTGGTCTTCACCTTCCCTTGGAAGCCTAGTCACAGGCACAACAGCCCTGGGGATCAGTGCTTTCCCAGAGACGGAACATCTCCTCGTGCCCGTTCTCGGCAGAGCCGTTTTCCGAAATGGGAAACGTCCGGATCCTTCTCCCACAAGGAAGCGGCCAGCCCTGAAAGCTTTTGCTGGTCTTCACCTGCCCTTGGCAACCTATTCACAGGCACAACAGCCCTGGGGATCAGTGCTTTCCCAGAGACGGAACATCTCATCGTACCCGTTCTCGGCAGAGCCGTATTCGAAGTGGGAAAAGTCCGGCCCCTTCTCCCACAAGGAAGGTGCCAGCCCTGAAAGCTGTTGCTGGTCTTCACCTTCCCTGGACAGCCTACTCACAGGCACAACAGCCCTGGGGATCAGTGCTTTCCCAGAGACGGAACATTTCATCGTAGCCGTTCTCGGCAGAGCCGTTTTCCGAAAAGGGAAACGTCCGGCTCCTTCTCCCACAAGGAAGGGGCCAGCCCTGAAAGCTGTTGCTGGTCTTCACCTTCCCTGGGCAGCCTACTCACAGGCACAACAGCCCTGGTGATCAGTGCTTTCCCAGAGACGGAATATCTCCTAGTGCCTGGTCTTGGCAGAGCCTTTTCCAAAACGGCGAACGTCCAGCTCATTCTCCCACAAGGAAGGGGCCAGCCCTGAAGCTGTTGCTGGTCTTCACCTTCCCTAGACAGCCTACTCACAGGCACAACAGCCCTGGGGATCAGTGCTTTCCCAGAGACGGAACATTTCATCCTACCCGTTCTCGGCAGAGCCGTTTTCCGAAAAGGGAAACGTCCGGATCCTTCTCCCACAAGGAAGGGGCCAGCCCTGAAAGCTGTTGCTGGTCTTCACCTTCCCTGGGCAGCCTATTCACAGGCACAACAGCCCTGGGGATCTGTGCTTTCCCAGAGACGGAATATCTCTTCATACCCGTTCTCGGCAGAGCCGTATTCCGAAATGGGAAACGTCCGGCTCCTTCTCCCACAAGGAAGGGGCCAGCCCTGAAAGCTGTTGCTGGTCTTCACCTTCCCTTGGAAGCCTATTCACAGGCACAACAGCCCTGGGGATCAGTGCTTTCCCAGAGACGGAACATTTCATCGTAGCCGTTCTCGGCAGAGCCGTTTTCCGAAAAGGGAAACGTCCGGATCCTTCTCCCACAAGGAAGGTGCCAGCCCTGAAAGCTGTTGCTGGTCTTCACCTTCCCTGGGCAGCCTAGTCACAGGCACAACAGCCCTGGGGATCAGTGCTTTCCCAGAGACGGAATATCTCCTAGTGCCTGATCTTGGCAGAGCCTTTTCCAAAACGCCGAACGTCCAGCTCATTCTCCGCCAAGGAAGGTGCCAGCCCTGAAAGCTGTTGCTGGTCTTCACCTTCCCTTGGCAGCCTATTCACAGGCACAACAGCCCTGGGGATCAGTGCTTTCCCAGAGACGGAACATCTCATCGTACCCGTTCTCGGCAGAGCGTATTTCCTAAACGGCAAATGTCCGGCTCCTTCTCCCACAAGGAAGGGGCCAGCCCTGAAAGCTGTTGCTGGTCTTCACCTTCCCTGGGCAGCCTACTCACAGGCACAACAGCCCTGGGGATCAGTGCTTTCCCAGAGACGGAACATTTCATCGTATCCGTTCTTGGCAGAGCCTTTTTCCAAAATGGCGAACGTCCGGCTCCTTCTCCCACAAGGAAGGTGCCAGCCCTGAAAGCTGTTGCTGATCTTCACCTTCCCTTGGCAACCTATTCACAGGCACAACAACCCTGGGGATCAGTGCTTTCCCAGAGACGGAACATCTCATCCTGCCCTTTCTTGGCAGAGCCTTTTTCCAAAACGGCAAACGTCCGGCTCCTTCTCCCACAAGGAAGGTGCCAGCCCTGAAAGCTGTTGCTGGTCTTCACCTTCCCTTGGAAACCTAATCACAGGCAGAACAGCCCTGGGGATCAGTGCTTTCCCAGAGACGGAACATTTCATCGTATCCGTTCTCGGCAGAGCCATTTTCTGAAATGGGAAACGTCCGGATCCTTCTCCCACAAGGAAGGTGCCAGCCCTGAAAGCTGTTGCTGGTCTTCACCTTCCCTTGGAAGCCTCGTCACAGGCACAACAGCCCTGGGGATCAGTGCTTTCCCAGAGACGGAACATCTCCTCGTGCCCGTTCTCGGCAGAGCGTATTTCCGAAAGGGCAAACGTCTGGATCCTTCTCCCACAAGGAAGGTGCCAGCCCTGAAAGCTGTTGCTGGTCTTCACCTTCCCTGGGCAGTCTACTCACAGGCACAACAGCCCTGGGGATCAGTGCTTTCCCAGAGACGGAACATTACATCGTATCCATTCTCGGCAGAGCCATTTTCCGAAATGGGAAACGTCCGGCTCCTTCTCCCACAAGGAAGGTGCCAGCCCTGAAAGCTGTTGCTGGTCTTGACGTTTCCTTGGAAGCCTAGTCACAGGCACAACAGCCCTGGGGATCTGTGCTTTCCCAGAGACGGAACATCCAATTGTGTCCATTCTAGTCAGAGCCATTTTCTGAAAAGGGAAACGTCCGGCTCCTTCTCCCACAAGGAAGGTGCCAGCCCTGAAAGCTGTTGCTGGTCTTCACCTTCCCTAGACAGCCTACTCACAGGCACAACAGCCCTGGGGATCAGTGCTTTCCCAGAGACGGAACATTTCATCCTACCCGTTCTCGGCAGAGCCATTTTCCGAAAAGGGAAACGTCCGGCTCCTTCTCCCACAAGGAAGGGGCCAGCCCTGAAAGCTGTTGCTGCTCTTCACCTTCCCTTGGAAGCCTAGTCACAGGCACAACAGCCCTGGGGATCAGTGCTTTCCCAGAGACGAAACATCTCCTCGTGCCCGTTCTCGTCAGAGCCGTTTTCCGAAATGGGAAACATCCGGATCCTTCTCCCACAAGGAAGGGGCCAGCCCTGAAAGCTGTTGCTGGTCTTCACCTTCCCTGGGCAGCCTAGTAACAGGCATAACAGCCCTGGGGATCAGTGCTTTCCCAGAGACGGAATATCTCCTAGTGCCTGATCTTGGCAGAGCCTTTTCCAAAACGCCGAACGTCCAGCTCATTCTCCCACAAGGAAGGTGCCAGCCCTGAAAGCTGTTGCTGGTCTTCACCTTCCCTGGGCAACCTACTCACAGGCACAACAGCCCTGGGGATCAGTGCTTTCCCAGAGACGGAACATCTCATCGTACCCGTTCTCGGCAGAGCCGTTTTCCGAAACGGCAAACATCCGGATCCTTCTCCCACAAGGAAGGTGCCAGCCCTGAAAGCTGTTGCTGGTCTTCACCTTCCCTGGACAGCCTACTCACAGGCACAACAGCCCTGGGGATCAGTGCTTTCCCAGAGACGGAACATCTCATCGTACCCGTTCTCGGCAGAGCCGTATTCCGAAATGGGAAAAGTCCGGCTCCTTCTCCCACAAGGAAGGTGCCAGCCCTGAAAGCTGTTGCTGGTCTTCACCTTCCCTGGGCAGCCTAGTCACAGGCACAACAGCCCTGGGGATCAGTGCTTTCCCAGAGACGGAACATTTCATCGTAGCCGTTCTCGGCAGAGCCGTTTTCCGAAAAGGGAAACGTCCGGATCCTTCTCCCACAAGGAAGGGGCCAGCCCTGAAAGCTGTTGCTGGTCTTCACCTTCCCTGGGCAGCCTAGTCACAGGCACAACAGCCCTGGGGATCAGTGCTTTCCCAGAGACGGAATATCTCCTAGTGCCTGATCTTGGCAGAGCCTTTTCCAAAACGGCGAACGTCCAGCTCATTCTCCCACAAGGAAGGGGCCAGCCCTGAAAGCTGTTGCTGGTCTTCACCTTCCCTGGGCAACCTATTCACAGGCACAACAGCCCTGGGGATCAGTGCTTTCCCAGAGACGGAACATCTCATAGTGCCTGATCTTGGCAGAGCCATATTCCAAAACGGCGATCGTCCGGCCCCTTCTCCCACAAGGAAGGTGTCAGCCCTGAAAGCTGTTGCTGATCTTCACCTTCCCTTGGAAACCTATTCACAGGCACAACAGCCCTGGGGATCAGTGCTTTCCCAGAGACGGAACATCTCCTAGTGCCCGTTCTCAGCAGAGACATTTTTCCGAAACGGCAAACGTCCGGATCCTTCTCCCACAAGGAAGGTGCCAGCCCTGAAAGCTGTTGCTGGTCTTCACCTCCCCTGGGCAGCCTACTCACAGGCACAACAGCCCTGGGGATCAGTGCTTTCCCAGAGACGGAACATTTCATCCTACCCGTTCTCGGCAGAGCCATTTTTCCGAAATGGGAAACGTCCGGCTCCTTCTCCCACAAGGAAGGTGCCAGCCCTGAAAGCTGTTGCTGGTCTTCACCTTCCCTTGGAAGCCTACTCACAGGCACAACAGCCCTGGGGATCAGTGCTTTCCCAGAGATGGAACATCTCATAGTACCCGTTCTTGGCAGAGCCTTTTTGCAAAACGGCAAACGTCCGGCTCCTTCTCCAACAAGGAAGGTGCCAGCCCTGAAAGCTGTTGCTGGTCTTCACCTTCCCTGGGCAACCTATTCAGAGGCAAAACAGCCCTGGGGATCAGTGCTTTCCCAGAGATGGAACATCTCATCGTACCCGTTCTCGACAGAGCCATTTTCCAAAACGGCAAACGTCCGGCTCCTTCTCCCACAAGGAAGGGGCCAACCCTGAAAGCTATTGCTGGTCTTGACCTTCCCTTGGCAGCCTAGTCACAGGCACAACAGCCCTGGGGATCAGTGCTTTCCCAGAGACGGAATATCTCCTAGTGCCTGATCTTGGCAGAGCCTTTTCCAAAACGGCGAACGTCCAGCTCATTCTCCCACAAGGAAGGGGCCAGCCCTGAAAGCTGTTGCTGGTCTTCACCTTCCCTTGGAAGCCTAGTCACAGGCACAACAGCCCTGGGGATCAGTGCTTTCCCAGAGACGGAACATCTCCTCGTACCCGTTCTCGGCAGAGCCATTTTTCTGAAATGGGAAACGTCCGGATCCTTCTCCCGCAAGGAAGGTGCCAGCCCTGAAAGCTTTTGCTCATCTTCACCTGCCCTTGGAAACCTATTCACAGGCACAACAGCCCTGGGGATCTGTGCTTTCCCAGAGAAGGAACATCCAATTGTGTCCGTTCTCGGCAGAGCCATTTTTCCGAAATGGGAAACGTCCGGCTCCTTCTCCCACAAGGAAGGTGCCAGCCCTGAAAGCTGTTGCTGGTCTTCACCTTCCCTGGACAGCCTACTCTCAGCCACAACAGCCCTGGGGATCTGTGCTTTCCCAGAGACGGAACATCTCATCGTACCCGTTCTCGGCAGAGCCGTATTCCGAAATGGGAAAAGTCCGGCTCCTTCTCCCACAAGGAAGGTGCCAGCCCTGAAAGCTGTTGCTGGTCTTCACCTTCCCTGGACAGCCTACTCACAGGCACAACAGCCCTGGGGATCAGTGCTTTCCCAGAGACGGAACATTTCATCGTATCCATTCTCGGCAGAGCCGTTTTCCGAAAAGGGAAACGTCCGGCTCCTTCTCCCACAAGGAAGGGGCCAGCCCTGAAAGCTGTTGCTGGTCTTCACCTTCCCTGGGCAGCCTACTCACAGGCACAACAGCCCTGGGGATCAGTGCTTTCCCAGAGACGGAATATCTCCTAGTGCCTGATCTTGGCAGAGCCTTTTCCAAAACGGCGAACGTCCAGCTCATTCTCCCACAAGGAAGGGGCCAGCCCTGAAAGCTGTTGCTGGTCTTCACCTTCCCTGGGCAACCTATTCACAGGCACAACAGCCCTGGGGATCAGTGCTTTCCCAGAGATGGAACATTTCATCGTACCCGTTCTCGGCAGAGCGTATTTCCGAAACGGCAAACGTCCGGCTCCTTCTCCCACAAGGAAGGTGCCAGCCCTGAAAGCTGTTGCTGGTCTTCACCTTCCCTGGGCAGCCTACTCACAGGCACAACAGCCCTGGGGATCAGTGCTTTCCCAGAGACGGAACATCTCATAGTGCCTGATCTTGGCAGAGCCATATTCCAAAACGGCGATCGTCCGGCCCCTTCTCCCACAAGGAAGGTGTCAGCCCTGAAAGCTGTTGCTGATCTTCACCTTCCCTTGGAAACCTATTCACAGGCACAACAGCCTTGGGGATCAGTGCTTTCCCAGAGACGGAACATCTCCTAGAGCCCGTTCTCAGCAGAGCCATTTTTCCGAAATGGCAAACGTCCGGATCCTTCTCCCACAAGGAAGGTGCCAGCCCTGAAAGCTGTTGCTGGTCTTCACCTCCCCTGGGCAACCTATTCAGAGGCACAACAGCCCTGGGGATCAGTGCTTTCCCAGAGATGGAACATCTCATCGTACCCATTCTCGACAGAGCCATTTTCCAAAACGGCAAACGTCAAGCTCCTTCTCCCACAAGGAAGGGGCCAGCCCTGAAAGCTGTTGCTGGTCTTCACCTTCCCTGGGCAACCTATTCACAGGCACAACAGCCCTGGGGATCAGTGCTTTCCCAGAGACGGAACATTTCATCGTAGCCGTTCTCGGCAGAGCCGTTTTCCGAAAAGGGAAACGTCTGGCTCCTTCTCCCACAAGGAAGGTGCCAGCCCTGAAAGCTGTTGCTGGTCTTCACCTTCCCTGGGCAGCCTACTCACAGGCACAACAGCCCTGGGGATCAGTGCTTTCCCAGAGACGGAACATTTCATCTTATCCATTCTCGGCAGAGCCATTTTCCGAAATGGGAAACGTCCGGCTCCTTCTCCCACAAGGAAGGGGCCAGCCCTGAAAGCTGTTGCTGGTCTTCACCTTCCCTGGGCAGCCTAGTAAGAGGCACAACAGCCCTGGGGATCAGTTCTTTCCCAGAGACGGAACATCTCATCGTACCCGTTCTCGGCAGAGCGTATTTCCGAAATGGGAAAGGTCTGGATCCTTCTCCCACAAGGAAGGTGCCAGCCCCGAAAGCTGTTGCTGGTCTTCACCTTCCCTTGGCAGCCTAGTAACAGGCACAACAGCCCTGGGGAGCAGTGCTTTCCCAGAGACGGAACATCTCCTCGTGCCCGTTCTCGGCAGAGCCGTTTTCCAAAATGGGAAACGTCCGGATTCTTCTCCCACAAGGAAGGGGCCAGCCCTGAAAGCTGTTGCTGGTCTTCACCTTCCCTTGGAAACCTATTCACAGGCACAACAGCCCTGGGGATCAGTGCTTTCCCAGAGACGGAACATCCAATTGTGGCCGTTCTCGGCAGAGCCATTATTCCGAAAAGGGAAACGTCCGGCTCCTTCTCCCACAAGGAAGGTGCCACCCCTGAAAGCTGTTGCTGGTCTTCACCTTCCCTTGGAAGCCTACTCACAGGCACAACAGCCCTGGGGATCAGTGCTTTCTCAGAGACGGAACATCTCTTCATACCCGTTCTCGGCAGAGCGTACTTCCGAAAGGGCAAACGTCCGGATCCTTCTCCCACAAGGAAGGTGCCAGCCCTGAAAGCTGTTGCTGGTCTTCACCTTCCCTGGACAGCCTAGTCACAGGCACAACAGCCCTGGGGATCAGTGCTTTCCCAGAGACGGAACATTTCATCGTATCCATTCTCGGCAGAGCCATTTTCCGAAATGGGAAACGTCCGGATCCTTCTCCCACAAGGAAGGTGCCAGCCCTGAAAGCTGTTGCTGGTCTTCACCTTCCCTGGGCAACCTATTCACAGGCACAACAGCCCTGGGGATCAGTGCTTTCCCAGGGACGGAACATCTCATAGTGCCCGTTCTCGGCAGAGCCATTTTTCTGCAATGGGAAACGTCCGGCTCCTTCTCCCACAAGGAAGGTGCCAGCCCTGAAAGCTGTTGCTGGTCTTCACCTTGCCTTGGAAGCCTACTCACAGGCACAACAGCCCTGGGGATCTGTGCTTTCCCAGAGACGGAACATCCAATTCTGTCCATTCTAGTCAGAGCCATTTTTTGAAATGTGAAACGTCCGGATCCTTCTCCCACAAGGAAGGGGCCAGCCCTGAAAGCTGTTGCTGGTCTTCACCTTCCCTACACAGCCTACTCACAGGCACAACAGCTCTGGGGATCAGTGCTTTCCCAGAGACGGAATATCTCCTAGTGCCTGATCTTAGCATAGCCTTTTCCAAAACGCCGAACGTCCAGCTCATTCTCCCACAAGGAAGGGGCCAGCCCTGAAAGCTGTTGCTGGTCTTCACCTTCCCTGGGCAACCTATTCACAGGCACAACAGCCCTGGGGATCAGTGCTTTCCCAGAGACGGAATATCTCCTAGTGCCTGATGTTGGCAGAGCCTTTTCCAAAACGGCGAACGTCCAGCTCATTCTCCCACAAGGAAGGGGCCAGCCCTGAAAGCTGTTGCTGGTCTTCACCTTCCCTGGGCAGCCTACTCACAGGCACAACAGCCCTGGGGATCAGTGCTTTCCCAGAGATGGAACATCTCATCGTACCCTTTCTCGACAGAGCCATTTTCCGAAATGGGAAACGTCCGGCTCCTTCTCCCACAAGGAAGGTGCCAGCCCTGAAAGCTGTTGCTGGTGTTGACCTTCCCTTGGAAGCCTAGTCACAGGCACAACAGCCCTGGGGATCAGTGCTTTCCCAGAGACGGAACATCTCATAGTACCCGTTCTCGGCAGAGCCTTTTTGCAAAACGGCAAACGTCCGGCTCCTTCTCCAACAAGGAAGGTGCCAGCCCTGAAAGCTGTTGCTGGTCTTCACCTTCCCTGGGCAACCTATTCAGAGGCACAACAGCCCTGGGGATCAGTGCTTTCCCAGAGATGGAACATCTCATCGTACCCGTTCTCGACAGAGCCATTTTCCAAAACGGCAAACGTCCGGCTCCTTCTCCCACAAGGAAGGGGCCAACCCTGAAAGCTATTGCTGGTCTAGACCTTCCCTTGGAAGCCTAGTCACAGGCACAACAGCCCTGGGGATCAGTGCTTTCCCAGAGACGGAATATCTCCTAGTGCCTGATCTTGGCAGAGCCTTTTCCAAAACGGCGAACGTCCAGCTCATTCTCCCACAAGGAAGGGGCCACCCCTGAAAGCTGTTCCTGGTCTTCACCTTCCCTTGGAAGCCTACTCAGAGGCACAACAGCCCTGGGGATCAGTGCTTTCTCAGAGACGGAACATCTCTTCATACCCGTTCTCGGCAGAGCGTACTTCCGAAAGGGCAAACGTCCGGATCCTTCTCCCACAAGGAAGGTGCCAGCCCTGAAAGCTGTTGCTGGTGTTGACCTTCCCTTGGAAGCCTAGTCACAGGCACAACAGCCCTGGGGATCTGTGCTTTCCCAGAGACGGAACATCCAATTCTGTCCATTCTAGTCAGAGCCATATTCCGAAATGGGAAATGTTCGGCTCCTTCTCCCACAAGGAAGGGGCCAGCCCTGAAAGCTGTTGCTGGTCTTCACCTTCCCTGGGCAGCCTACTCACATGCACAACAGCCCTGGGGATCAGTGCTTTCCCAGAGACGGAATATCTCCTAGTGCCTGATCTTAGCATAGCCTTTTCCAAAACGCCGAACGTCCAGCTCATTCTCCCACAAGGAAGGGGCCAGCCCTGAAAGCTGTTGCTGGTCTTCACCTTCCCTGGGCAACCTATTCACCGGCACAACAGCCCTGGGGATCAGTGCTTTCCCAGAGACGGAATATCTCCTAGTGCCTGATGTTGGCAGAGCCTTTTCCAAAACGGCGAACGTCCAGCTCATTCTCCCACAAGGAAGGGGCCAGCCCTGAAAGCTGTTGCTGGTCTTCACCTTCCCTGGACAGCCTATTCACAGGCACAACAGCCCTGGGGATCAGTGCTTTCCCAGAGATGGAACATCTCATCGAATCCGTTCTCGGCAGAGCCGTTTTCCGAAAAGGGAAACGTCCGGATCCTTCTCCCAAAAGGAAGGTGCCAGCCCTGAAAGGTGTTGCTGGTCTTCACCTTCCCTGGGCAACCTATTCACAGGCACAACAGCCCTGAAGGTCTCTGCTTTCCCAGAGACGAAACATCTCTTCATACCCATTCTCGGCAGAGCCGTATTCCGAAATGGGAAACGTCCGGCTCCTTCTCCCACAAGGAAGGTGCCAGCCCTGAAAGCTGTTGCTGGTCTTCACCTTCTCTTGGAAGCCTACTCACAGGCACAACAGCCCTGGGGTTCAGTGCTTTCCCAGATACGGAACATTTCATCGTAGCCATTCTCGGCAGAGCCGTTTTCCGAAAAGGGAAACGTCTGGATCCTTCTCCCACAAGGAAGGTGCCAGCCCTGAAAGCTGTTGCTGGTCTTCACCTTCCCTGTGCAGCCTAGTAAGAGGCACAACAGCCCTGGGGATCAGTGCTTTCCCAGAGACGGTATAACTCCTAGTGTCTGATCTTGGCAGAGCCTTTTCCAAAACGGCGAACCTACAGCTCATTCTCCCACAAGGAAGGGGCCAGCCCTGAAAGCTGTTGCTGGTCTTCACCTTCCCTGGGCAACCTATTCACAGGCACAACAGCCCTGGGGATCAGTGCTTTCCCAGAGACGGAAGATTTCATCGTACCCGTTCTCGGCAGAGCGTATTTCCGAAATGGCAAACGTCCGGCTCCTTCTCCCACAAGGAAGGTGCCAGCCCTGAAAGCTGTTGCTGATCTTCACCTTCCCTTGGAAACCTAGTCACAGGCACAACAGCCCTGGGGATCAGTGCTTTCCCAGAGACGGAACATTTCATCGAATCCTTTCTCGGCAGAGCCATTTTCTGAAATGGGAAACATCCGGCTCCTTCTCCCACAAGGAAGGTGCCAGCCCTGAAAGCTGTTCCTGGTCTTCACCTTCCCTTGGAAGCCTAGTCACAGGCACAACAGCCCTGGGGATCAGTGCTTTCCCAGAGACGGAACATCTCTTCATACCCGTTCTCGGCAGAGCCATTTTCTGAAATGGGAAACATCCGGCTCCTTCTCCCACAAGGAAGGTGCCAGCCCTGAAAGCTGTTGCTGGTCTTCACCTTCCCTTGGAAGCCTAGTCACAGGCACAACAGCCCTGGGGATCAGTGCTTTCCCAGAGACGGAACATCTCATAGTGCCCGTTCTTGGCAGAGCCTTTTTGCAAAACGGCAAACGTCTGGCTCATTCTCCCACAAGGAAGGTGCCAGCCCTGAAAGCTGTTGCTGGTCTTCACCTTCCCTGGGCAACCTATTCACAGGCACAACAGCCCTGGGGATCAGTGCTTTCCCAGAGATGGAACATCTCATCGTACCCGTTCTTGGCAGAGCCATTTTCTGAAATGGGAAACGTCCGGATCCTTCTCCCACAAGGAAGGGGCCAGCCCTGAAAGCTGTTGCTGGTCTTCACCTTCCCTGGGCAACCTATTCACAGGCACCAACAGCCCTGGGAATCAGTGCTTTCCCAGAGACAGAACATCTCATCGTGCCCGTTCTCAGCACAGCCTTTTTCCAAAACGGTAAACGTCCGGATCCTTCTACCACAAGGAAGGTGCCAGCCCTGAAAGCTGTTGCTGATCTTCACCTTCCCTTGGACACCTAATCACAGGCACAACAGCCCTGGGGATCTGTGCTTTCCCAGAGACGGAACATCTCCTAGTGCCCGTTCTCGGCAGAGCCATTTTTCCGAAATGGGATACGTCCGGTTCCTTCTGCCACAAGGAAGGTGCCAGCCCTGAAAGCTGTTGCTGGTCTTCACCTTCCCTGGGCAACCTATTCACAGGCACAACAGCCCTGGGGATCAGTGCTTTCCCAGAGACGGAACATTTCATCGTAGCCGTTCTCGGCAGAGCCGTTTTCCGAAAAGGGAAACGTCTGGCTCCTTCTCCCACAAGGAAGGTGCCAGCCCTGAAAGCTGTTGCTGGTCTTTACCTTCCCTGGGCAGCCTACTCACAGGCACAACAGCCCTGGGGATCAGTGCTTTCCCAGAGACGGAACATTTCATCTTATCCATTCTCGGCAGAGCCATTTTCCGAAATGGGAAAGGTCCGGCTCCTTCTCCCACAAGGAAGGGGCCAGCCCTGAAAGCTGTTGCTGGTCTTCACCTTCCCTGGGCAGCCTAGTAAGAGGCACAACAGCCCTGAGGATCAGTTCTTTCCCAGAGACGGAACATTTCATCGAATCCGTTCTCGGCAGAGCGTATTTCCGAAATGGGAAACGTCCGGCTCCTTCTCCCACAAGGAAGGTGCCAGCCCCGAAAGCTGTTGCTGGTCTTCACCTTCCCTTGGCAGCCTAGTAACAGGCACAACAGCCCTGGGGATCAGTGCTTTCCCAGAGATGGAACATCTCATCGTGCCCGTTCTCGGCCCAGCCTTTTTCCAAAACGGCGAACGTCCGGATCCTTCTCCCACAAGGAAGGTGCCAGCCCTGAAAGCTGTTGCTGGTCTTCACCTTCCCTGGGCAACCTATTCAGAGGCACAACAGCCCTGGGGATCAGTGCTTTCCCAGAGACGGAACATCTCCTCGTGCCCGTTCTCGGCAGAGCCGTTTTCCAAAATGGGAAACGTCCGGATCCTTCTCCCACAAGGAAGGGGCCAGCCCTGAAAGCTGTTGCTGGTCTTCACCTTCCCTTGGACACCTAATCACAGGCACAACAGCCCTGGGGATCAGTGCTTTCCCAGAGACGGAACATACAATTGTGGCCGTTCTCGGCAGAGCCATTATTCCGAAATGGGAAACGTCCGGCTCCTTCTCCCACAAGGAAGGTGCCACCCCTGAAAGCTGTTCCTGGTCTTCACCTTCCCTTGGAAGCCTACTCAGAGGCACAACAGCCCTGGGGATCAGTGCTTTCTCAGAGACGGAACATCTCTTCATACCCGTTCTCGGCAGAGCGTACTTCCGAAAGGGCAAACGTCCAGATCCTTCTCCCACAAGGAAGGTGCCAGCCCTGAAAGCTGTTGCTGGTGTTGACCTTCCCTTGGAAGCCTAGTCACAGGCACAACAGCCCTGGGGATCTGTGCTTTCCCAGAGACGGAACATCCAATTCTGTCCATTCTATTCAGAGCCATATTCCGAAATGGGAAATGTTCGGCTCCTTCTCCCACAAGGAAGGGGCCAGCCCTGAAAGCTGTTGCTGGTCTTCACCTTCCCTGGGCAGCCTACTCACATGCACAACAGCCCTGGGGATCAGTGCTTTCCCAGAGACGGAATATCTCCTAGTGCCTGATCTTAGCATAGCCTTTTCCAAAACGCCGAACGTCCAGCTCATTCTCCCACAAGGAAGGGGCCAGCCCTGAAAGCTGTTGCTGGTCTTCACCTTCCCTGGGCAACCTATTCACCGGCACAACAGCCCTGGGGATCAGTGCTTTCCCAGAGACGGAATATCTCCTAGTGCCTGATGTTGGCAGAGCCTTTTCCAAAACGGCGAACGTCCAGCTCATTCTCCCACAAGGAAGGGGCCAGCCCTGAAAGCTGTTGCTGGTCTTCACCTTCCCTGGACAGCCTATTCACAGGCACAACAGCCCTGGGGATCAGTGCTTTCCCAGAGATGGAACATCTCATCGAATCCGTTCTCGACAGAGCCATTTTCCAAAATGGCAAACGTCCGGCTCCTTCTCCCACAAGGAAGGGGCCAACCCTGAAAGCTATTGCTGGTCTAGACCTTCCCTTGGAAGCCTAGTCACAGGCACAACAGCCCTGGGGATCAGTGCTTTCCCAGAGACGGAATATCTCCTAGTGCCTGATCTTGGCAGAGCCTTTTCCAAAACGGCGAACGTACAGCTCATTCTCCCACAAGGAAGGGGCCAGCCCTGAAAGCTGTTGCTGGTCTTCACCTTCCCTTGGAAGCCTAGTCACAGGCACAACAGCCCTGGGGATCAGTGCTTTCCCAGAGACGGAACATCTCCTCGTGCCCGTTCTCGGCAGAGCCGTTTTCCAAAATGGGAAACGTCCGGATCCTTCTCCCGCAAGGAAGGTGCCAGCCCTGAAAGCTTTTGCTGGTCTTCACCTTCCCTGGGCAACCTAATCACAGGCACAACAGCCCTGGGGATCAGTGCTTTCCCAGAGACGGAACATCCAATTGTGTCCGTTCTCGGCAGAGCCATTTTTCCGAAATGGGAAACGTCCGGCTCCTTCTCCCACAAGGAAGGTGCCAGCCCTGAAAGCTGTTGCTGGTCTTCACCTTCCCTTGGAAGCCTAGTCACAGGCACAACAGCCCTGGGGATCAGTGCTTTCCCAGAGACGGAACATTTCATCGTATCCGTTCTTGGCAGAGCCATTTTCCAAAACGGCAAACGTCCGGCTCCTTCTCCCACAAGGAAGGTGCCAGCCCTGAAAGCTGTTGCTGGTCTTGACCTTCCCTTGGAAGCCTAGTCACAGGCACAACAGCCCTGGGGATCAGTGCTTTCCCAGAGACGGAATATCTCCTAGTGCCTGATCTTAGCACAGCCTTTTCCAAAACGCCGAACGTCCAGCTCATTCTCCCACAAGGAAGGTGCCAGCCCTGAAAGCTGTTGCTGGTCTTCACCTTCCCTAGACAGCCTAGTCACAGGCACAACAGCCCTGGGGATCAGTGCTTTCCCAGAGACGGAACATCTCCTAGTGCCCGTTCTCGGCTGAGCCATTTTTCCGAAATGGGAAACTTCCGGATACTTCTCCCACAAGGAAGGTGCCAGCCCTGAAAGCTGTTGCTGGTCTTCACCTTCCCTAGACAGCCTACTCACAGGCACAACAGCCCTGGGGATCAGTGCTTTCCCAGAGACAGAACATGTCATCGTACCCGTTCTCGGCAGAGCCGTTTTCCAAAAAGGGAAACGTCCGGATCCTTCTCCCAAAAGGAAGGGGCCAGCCCTGAAAGCTGTTGCTGGTCTTCACCTTCCCTGGGCAACCTATTCACAGGCACAACAGCCCTGAAGGTCTCTGCTTTCCCAGAGACGGAACATCTCTTCATACCCGTTCTCGGCAGAGCCGTATTCCGAAATGGAAAACGTCCGGCTCCTTCTCCCACAAGGAAGGGGCCAGCCCTGAAAGCTGTTGCTGGTCTTCACCTTCTCTTGGCAGCCTACTCACAGGCACAACAGCCCTGGGGTTCAGTGCTTTCCCAGATACGGAACATTTCATCGTAGCCATTCTCGGCAGAGCCGTTTTCCGAAAAGGGAAACGTCTGGATCCTTCTCCCACAAGGAAGGTGCCAGCCCTGAAAGCTGTTGCTGGTCTTCACCTTCCCTGTGCAGCCTAGTAAGAGGCACAACAGCCCTGGGGATCAGTGCTTTCCCAGAGACGGAATATCTCCTATTGCCTGATCTTGGCAGAGCCTTTTCCAAAACGGCGAACGTACAGCTCATTCTCCCACAAGGAAGGGGCCAGCCCTGAAAGCTGTTGCTGGTCTTCACCTTCCCTGGGCAACCTATTCACAGGCACAACAGCCCTGGGGATCAGTGCTTTCCCAGAGACGGAAGATTTCATCGTACCCGTTCTCGGCAGAGCGTATTTCCGAAACGGCAAACGTCCGGCTCCTTCTCCCACAAGGAAGGTGCCAGCCCTGAAAGCTGTTGCTGGTCTTCACCTTCCCTAGACAGCGTACTCACAGGCACAACAGCCCTGGGGATCAGTGCTTTCCCAGAGACGGAACATTTCATCGAATCCTTTCTCGGCAGAGCCATTTTCCGAAATGGGAAACATCCGGCTCCTTCTCCCACAAGGAAGGTGCCAGCCCTGAAAGCTGTTGCTGGTCTTCACCTTCCCTTGGAAGCCTACTCACAGGCACAACAGCCCTGGGGATCAGTGCTTTCCCAGAGACGGAACATCTCTTCATACCCGTTCTCGGCAGAGCCATTTTCTGAAATGGGAAATGTCCGGATCCTTCTCCCACAAGGAAGGTGCCAGCCCTGAAAGTTGTTGCTGGTCTTCACCTTCCCTTGGAAGCCTACTCACAGGCACAACAGCCCTGGGGATCAGTGCTTTCCCAGAGACGGAACATCTCCTCGTGCCCGTTCTTGGCAGAGCCTTTTTGCAAAACGGCAAACGTCTGGCTCCTTCTCCCACAAGGAAGGTGCCAGCCCTGAAAGCTGTTGCTGGTCTTCACCTTCCCTGGGCACCTATTCACAGGCACAGCAGCCCTGGGGATCAGTGCTTTCTCAGAGACGGAACATTTCATCGTACCCGTTCTCGGCAGAGCGTATTTCCGAAACGGCAAACGTCTGGATCCTTCTCCCACAAGGAAGGTGCCAGCCCTGAAAGCTGTTGCTGGTCTTCACCTTCCCTGGGCAGCCTACTCACAGGCACAACAGCCCTGGGAATCAGTGCTTTCCCAGAGATGGAACATCTCATCGTGCCCGTTCTCGGCACAGACTTTTTCCAAAACGGCGAACGTCTGGATCCTTCTCCCACAAGGAAGGTGCCAGCCCTGAAAGCTGTTGCTGATCTTCACCTTCCCTTGGAAACCTAATCACAGGCACAACAGCCCTGGGGATCAGTGCTTTCCCAGAGACGGAACATTTCATCGTACCCGTTCTCGGCTGAGCCATTTTTCCGAAATGTGAAACTTCCGGAACCTTCTCCCACAAGGAAGGTGCCAGCCCTGAAAGCTGTTGCTGGTCTTCACCTTCCCTGGGCAACCTATTCACAGGCACAACAGCCCTGAAGGTCTCTGCTTTCCCAGAGACGGAACATCTCTTCATACCCGTTCTCGGCAGAGCCGTATTCCGAAATGGGAAACGTCCGGCTCCTTCTCCAACAAGGAAGGGGCCAGCCCTGAAAGCTGTTGCTGGTCTTCACCTTCCCTGTGCAGCCTAGTAAGAGGCACAACAGCCCTAGGGATCAGTGCTTTCCCAGAGAAGGAATATCTCCTAGTGCCTGATCTTGGCAGAGCCTTTTCCAAAACGGCGAACGTCCAGCTCATTCTCCCACAAGGAAGGTCCCAGCCCTGAAAGTTGTTGCTGGTCTTCACCTTCCCTTGGAAGCCTACTCACAGGCACAACAGCCCTGGGGATCAGTGCTTTCCCAGAGACGGAACATCTCATCGTGCCCGTTCTTGGCAGAGCCTTTTTGCAAAACGGCAAACGTCTGGCTCCTTCTCCCACAAGGAAGGTGCCAGCCCTGAAAGCTGTTGCTGGTCTTCACCTTCCCTGGGCAACCTAATCACAGGCACAACAGCCCTGGGGATCAGTGCTTTCCCAGAGATGGAACATCTCATCGTACCCGTTCTTGGCAGAGCCATTTCCTGAAAAGGGAAACGTCCGGATCCTTCTCCCACAAGGAAGGTGCCAGCCCTGAAAGCTGTTGCTCGTCTTCATCTTCCCTGGGCAACCTATTCAGAGGCACCAACAGCCCTGGGAATCAGTGCTTTCCCAGAGACGGAACATCTCATCGTGCCCATTCTCGGCACAGCCTTTTTCCAAAACGGCAAACGTCCGGATCCTTCTACCACAAGGAAGGTGCCAGCCCTGAAAGCTGTTGCTGATCTTCACCTTCCCTTGGACACCTAATCACAGGCACAACAGCCCTGGGGATCTGTGCTTTCCCAGAGACGGAACATCTCCTAGTGCCCGTTCTCGGCAGAGCCATTTTTCCGAAATGGGAAACGTCCGGTTCCTTCTCCCACAAGGAAGGTGCCAGCCCTGAAAGCTGTTGCTGGTCTTGACCTTCCCTTGGAAGCCTAGTCACAGGCACAACAGCCCTGGGGATCAGTGCTTTCCCAGAGACGGAACATCCAATTGTGGCCATTCTAGTCAGAGCCATTTTTCCGAAAAGGGAAACGTCCGGCTCCTTCTCCCACAAGGAAGGTGCCAGCCCTGAAACCTGCTGCTGGTCTTCACCTTCCCTGGGCAGCCTAGTCACAGGCACAACAGCCCTGGGGATCAGTGCTTTCCCAGAGACGGAACATTTCATCGTACCCGTTCTCGGCACAGCCTTTTTCCAAAACGGCGAACGTCCGGCTCCTTCTCCCACAAGGAAGGTGCCAGCCCTGAAAGCTGTTGCTGGTCTTCACCTTCCCTGGGCAACCTATTCACAGGCACAACAGCCCTGGGGATTTCTGCTTTCCCAGAGACGGAACATCTCTTCATACCCGTTCTCGGCAGAGCCGTTTTCCGAAAAGGGAAACGTCCGGATCCTTCTCCCACAAGGAAGGTGCCAGCCCTGAAAGCTGTTGCTGGTCTTCACCTTCCCTGGGCAGCCTAGTCACAGGCACAACAGCCCTGGGGATCAGTGCTTTCCCAGAGACGGAACATTTCATCGTATCCGTTCTCAGCAGAGCCGTTTTCCGAAAAGGGAAACGTCCGGCTCCTTCTCCCACAAGGAAGGTGCCAGCCCTGAAAGCTGTTGCTGGTCTTCACCTTCCCTTGGAAGCCTAGTCACAGGCACAACAGCCCTGGGGATCAGTGCTTTCCCAGAGACGGAACATCTCATCGTACCCGTTCTCGGCAGAGCGTATTTCCGAAACGGCAAACGTCTGGATCATTCTCCCACAAGGAAGGTGCCAGCCCTGAAAGCTGTTGCTGGTCTTCACCTTCCCTTGGAAGCCTACTCACAGGCACAACAGCCCTGGGGATCAGTGCTTTCCCAGAGACGGAACATCTCATCGTGCCCGTTCTCGGCAGAGCCTTTTTCCAAAACGGCGAACGTCCGGCTCCTTCTCCCACAAGGAAGGTGCCAGCCCTGAAAGCTGTTGCTGATCTTCACCTTCCCTTGGAAGCCTAGTCACAGGCACAACAGCCCTGGGGATCAGTGCTTTCCCAGAGACGGAACATCTCTTCATACCCGTTCTCGGCAGAGCCATTTTCTGAAAAGGGAAACGTCCAGCTCCTTCTCCCACAAGGAAGGTGCCAGCCCTGAAAGCTGTTGCTGGTCTTCACCTTCCCTTGGAAGCCTACTCACAGGCACAACAGCCCTGGGGATCAGTGCTTTCCCAGAGACGGAACATCTCATAGTGCCCGTTCTTGGCAGAGCCTTTTTGCAAAACGGCAAACGTCTGGCTCCTTCTCCCACAAGGAAGGTGCCAGCCCTGAAAGCTGTTGCTGGTCTTCACCTTCCCTGGGTAACCTATTCACAGGCACAACAGCCCTGGGGATCAGTGCTTTCCCAGAGATGGAACATCTCATCGTACCCGTTCTCGGCACAGCCGTATTCCGAAATGGGAAACGTCCGGCTCCTTCTCCCACAAGGAAGGTGCCAGCCCTGAAAGCTGTTGCTGGTCTTCACCTTCCCTGGGCAGCCTACTCACAGGCACAACAGCCCTGGGGTTCAGTGCTTTCCCAGATACGGAACATTTCATCGTAGCCGTTCTCGGCAGAGCCGTTTTCCGAAAAGGGAAACGTCCGGCTCCTTCTCCCACAAGGAAGGTGCCAGCCCTGAAAGCTGTTGCTGGTCTTCACCTTCCCTGGGCAACCTATTCACAGGCACAACAGCCCTGGGGATCAGTGCTTTCCCAGAGACGGAATATCTCCTAGTGTCTGATCTTGGCAGAGCGTTTTCCAAAACGGCGAACGTCCAGCTCATTCTCCCACAAGGAAGGGGCCAGCCCTGAAAGCTGTTGCTGGTCTTCACCTTCCATTGGAAGCCTACTCACAGGCACAACAGCCCTGGGGATCAGTGCTTTCCCAGAGACGGAACATCTCATCGTGCCCGTTCTTGGCAGAGCCATTTTCCAAAACGGCAAACGTCCGGCTCCTTCTCCCACAAGGAAGGTGCCAGCCCTGAAAGCTGTTGCTGATCTTCACCTTCCCTTGGAAACCTATTCACAGGCACAACAGCCCTGGGGATCAGTGCTTTCCCAGAGACGGAACATCTCTTCATACCCGTTCTCGGCACAACCTTTTTCCAAAAAGGCGAACGTCCGGAGCCTTCTCCCACAAGGAAGGTGCCAGCCCTGAAAGCTGTTGCTGGTCTTCACCTTCCCTGGGCAACCTATTCACAGGCACAACAGCCCTGGGGATCAGTGCTTTCCCAGAGACGGAACATCCAATTGTGGCCGTTCTCGGCAGAGCCATTTTTCCGAAATGGGAAACGTCCGGCTCCTTCTCCCACAAGGAAGGTGCCAGCCCTGAAAGCTGTTGCTGGTCTTCAACTTCCCTTGGAAACCTAATCACAGGCACAACAGCCCTGGGGATCAGTGCTTTCCCAGAGACGGAACATCTCATCGTGCCCGTTCTCGGCACAGCCTTTTTCCAAAACGGCGAACGTCCGGATTCTTCTCCCACAAGGAAGGTGCCAGCCCTGAAAGCTGTTGCTGGTCTTCACCTTCCCTGGGCAACCTATTCACAGGCACAACAGCCCTGGGGATCAGTGCTTTCCCAGAGACGGAATATCTCATCGTACCCGTTCTTGGCAGAGCCATTTTCCAAAACGGCAAACGTCTGGCTCCTTCTCCCACAAGGAAGGTGCCAGCCCTGAAAGCTGTTGCTGGTCTTCACCTTCCCTGGGCAACCTATTCACAGGCACCAACAGCCCTGGGGATCTGTGCTTTCCCAGAGATGGCACATCTCTTCATACCCGTTCTCGGCAGAGCCGTTTTCCGAAAAGGGAAACGTCCGGATCATTCTCCCACAAGGAAGGTGCCAGCCCTGAAAGCTGTTGCTGGTCTTCACCTTCCCTGGGCAGCCTCGTAACAGGCACAACAGCCCTGGGGATCAGTGCTTTCCCAGAGACGGAATATTTCATCGAATCCGTTCTCGGCAGAGCCATTTTCCGAAATGGGAAACGTCCGGATCCTTCTCCCACAAGGAAGATGCCAGCCCTGAAAGCTGTTGCTGGTCTTCACCTTCCCTTGGAAGCCTAGTCACAGGCACAACAGCCCTGGGGATCAGTGCTTTCCCAGAGACGGAACATCTCCTCGTGCCCGTTCTCGGCAGAGCCGTTTTCCAAAATGGGAAACGTCCGGATCCTTCTCCCACAAGGAAGGGGCCAGCCCTGAAAGCTGTTGCTGGTCTTCACCTTCCCTAGGCAACGTATTCACAGGCACAACAGACCTGGGGATCAGTGCTTTCCCAGAGACGGAACATCCAATTGTGGCCGTTCTCGGCAGAGCCATTTTTCCGAAATGGGAAACGTCCGGCTCCTTCTCCCACAAGGAAGGTGCCAGCCCTGAAAGCTGTTGCTGGTCTTCACCTTCCCTTGGAAGCCTAGTCACAGGCACAACAGCCCTGGGGATCAGTGCTTTCTCAGAGACGGAACATTTCATCGTACCCGTTCTCGGCAGCGCGTATTTCGGAAACGGCAAACGTCTGGATCCTTCTCCCACAAGGAAGGTGCCAGCCCTGAAAGCTGTTGCTGGTCTTCACCTTCCCTGGGCAGCCTACTCACAGGCACAACAGCCCTGGGGATCTGTGCTTTCACAGAGATGGAACATCTCATCGTGCCCGTTCTCGGCACAGTCTTTTTCCAAAACGGCGAACGTCTGGATCCTTCTCCCACAAGGAAGGTGCCAGCCCTGAAAGCTGTTGCTGATCTTCACCTTCCCTTGGAAACCTAATCACAGGCACAACAGCCCTGGGGATCAGTGCTTTCCCAGAGACGGAACATCTCCTTGTGCCCGTTCTCGGCAGAGCCATTTTTCCGAAAAGGGAAACGTCCGGATCCTTCTCCCACAAGGAAGGTGCCAGCCCTGAAAGCTGTTGCTGGTCTTCACCTTCCCTAGACAGCCTACTCACAGGCACAACAGCCCTGGGGATCAGTGCTTTCCAGAGACGGAACATTTCATCGTACCCGTTCTCGGCAGAGCCGTTTTCCGAAAAGGTAAACGTCCGGATCCTTCTCCCAAAAGGAAGGGGCCAGCCCTGAAAGCTGTTGCTGGTCTTCACCTTCCCTGGACAGCCTACTCACAGGCACAACAGCCCTGGGGATCTGTGCTTTCCCAGAGACGGAATATCTCCTAGTCCCTGATCTTAGCATAGCCTTTTCCAAAACGCCGAACGTCCATCTCATTCTCCCACAAGGAAGGGGCCAGCCCTGAAAGCTGTTGCTGGTCTTCACATTCCCTGGACAGCCTAGTCACAGGCACAACAGCCCTGGGGATCAGTGCTTTCCCAGAGACGGAACATCTCTTCATACCCATTCTCGGCAGAGCCGTTTTCCGAAAAGGGAAACGTCCGGATCCTTCTCCCACAAGGAAGGGGCCAGCCCTGAAAGCTGTTGCTGGTCTTCACCTTCCCTTGGAAACCTAGTCACAGGCACCACAGCCCTGGGGATCAGTGCTTTCCCAGAGACGGAACATCTCATCGTACCCGTTCTCGGCAGAGAGTATTTCCGAAACGGCAAAAGTCCGGATCCTTCTCCCAAAAGGAAGGTGCCAGCCCTGAAAGCTGTTGCTGGTCTTCACCTTCCCTGGGCAGCCTAGTAACAGGCACAACAGCCCTGGGGATCAGTGCTTTCCCAGAGACGGAACATCTCATCGTACCCGTTCTCGGCAGAGCCGTTTTCCGAAAAGGGAAACGTCCGGATCTTTCTCCCACAAGGAAGGTGCCAGCCCTGAAAGCTGTTGCTGGTCTTCACCTTCCCTTGGAAGCCTAGTCACAGGCACAACAGCCCTGGGGATCAGTGCTTTCCCAGAGACGGAACATCTCATCGTACCCGTTCTCGGCAGAGCGTATTTCCGAAACGGCAAACGTCCGGATCATTCTCCCACAAGGAAGGTGCCAGCCCTGAAAGCTGTTGCTGGTCTTCACCTTCCCTTGGAAGCCTAGTCACAGGCACAACAGCCCTGGGGATCAGTGCTTTCCCAGAGACGGAACATCTCTTAGTGCCCGTTCTCGGCAGAGCCATTTTCCAAAACGGCGAACGTCCGGCTCCTTCTCCCACAAGGAAGGTGCCAGACCTGAAAGCTGTTGCTGATCTTCAACTTCCCTTGGAAACCTAATCACAGGCACAACAGCCCTGGGGATCAGTGCTTTCCCAGAGACGGAACATTTCATCGTAGCCGTTCTCGGCAGAGCCATTTTCCGAAATGGGAAACGTCCGGCTCCTTCTCCCACAAGGAAGGTGCCAGCCCTGAAAGCTGTTGCTGGTCTTCACCTTCCCTTGGAAGCCTAGTCACAGGCACAACAGCCCTGGGGATCAGTGCTTTCCAGAGACGGAACATTTCATCGTAGCCGTTCTCGGCAGAGCCGTTTTCCGAAAAGGGAAACGTCCGGATCCTTCTCCCGAAAGGAAGGGGCCAGCCCTGAAAGCTGTTGCTGGTCTTCACCTTCCCTGGGCAGCCTAGTAACAGGCACAACAGCCCTGGGGATCTGTGCTTTCCCAGAGACGGAATATCTCCTAGTCCCTGATCTTAGCAGAGCCTTTTCCAAAACGCCGAACGTCCAGCTCATTCTCCCACAAGGAAGGGGCCAGCCCTGAAAGCTGTTGCTGGTCTTCACCTTCCCTGGGCAACCTATTCACAGGCACAACAGCCCTGGGGATCAGTGCTTTCCCAGAGACGGAACATCTCTTCATACCCTTTCTCGGCAGAGCCGTTTTCCGTAAAGGGAAACGTCCGGATCCTTCTCCCACAAGGAAGGTGCCAGCCCTGAAAGCTGTTGCTGGTCTTCACCTTCCCTTGGAAACCTAGTCACAGGCACCACAGCCCTGGGGATCAGTGCTTTCCCAGAGACGGAACATCTCATCGTACCCGTTCTCGGCAGAGAGTATTTGCGAAACGGCAAACGTCCGGATCCTTCTCCCACAAGGAAGGTGCCAGCCCTGAAAGCTGTTGCTGGTCTTCACCTTCCCTGGACAGCCTACTCACAGGCACAACAGCCCTGGGGATCAGTGCTTTCCCAGAGACGGAACATCTCATAGTGCCCGTTCTTGGCAGAGCCATTTTCCAAAAGGGCGAACGTCCGGCTCCTTCCCCACAAGGAAGGTGCCAGCCCTGAAAGCTGTTGCTGGTCTTCACCTGCCCTTGGAAACCTATTCACAGGCACAACAGCCCTGGGGATCAGTGCTTTCCCAGAGACGGAACATTTCATCGAATCCGTTCTCGGCAGAGCCATTTTTCCAAAATGGGAAATGTCCGGATCCTTCTCCCACAAGGAAGGGGCCAGCCCTGAAAGCTGTTGCTGGTCTTCACCTTCCCTGGGCAACCTATTCACAGGCACAACAGCCCTGGGGATCTGTGCTTTCCCAGAGACGGAACATCTCTTCATACCCGTTCTCGGCAGAGCCATTTTCCGAAATGGGAAACGTCCGGCTCCTTCTCCCACAAGGAAGGTGCCAGCCCTGAAAGCTGTTGCTGGTCTTCACCCTCCCTGGGCAGCCTAGTAACAGGCACAACAGCCCTGGGGATCAGTGCTTTCCCATAGACGGAATATCTCCTAGTGCCTGATCTTATCAGAGCCTTTTCCAAAACGCCGAACGTCCAGCTCATTCTCCCACAAGGAAGGGGCCAGCCCTGAAAGCTGTTGCTGGTCTTCACCTTCCCTGGGCAGCCTAGTAACAGGCACAACAGCCCTGGGGATCAGTGCTTTCCCAGAGACGGAACATCTCATCGTACCCGTTCTCGGCAGAGCCGTTTTCCGAAAAGGGAAACGTCCGGATCTTTCTCCCACAAGGAAGGTGCCAGCCCTGAAAGCTGTTGCTGGTCTTCACCTTCCCTTGGAAGCCTAGTCACAGGCACAACAGCCCTGGGGATCAGTGCTTTCCCAGAGACGGAACATCTCATCGTACCCGTTCTCGGCAGAGCGTATTTCCGAAACGGCAAACGTCCGGATCATTCTCCCACAAGGAAGGTGCCAGCCCTGAAAGCTGTTGCTGGTCTTCACCTTCCCTTGGAAGCCTAGTCACAGGCACAACAGCCCTGGGGATCAGTGCTTTCCCAGAGACGGAACATCTCTTAGTGCCCGTTCTCGGCAGAGCCATTTTCCAAAACGGCGAACGTCCGGCTCCTTCTCCCACAAGGAAGGTGCCAGACCTGAAAGCTGTTGCTGATCTTCAACTTCCCTTGGAAACCTAATCACAGGCACAACAGCCCTGGGGATCAGTGCTTTCCCAGAGACGGAACATTTCATCGTAGCCGTTCTCGGCAGAGCCATTTTCCGAAATGGGAAACGTCCGGCTCCTTCTCCCACAAGGAAGGTGCCAGCCCTGAAAGCTGTTGCTGGTCTTCACCTTCCCTTGGAAGCCTAGTCACAGGCACAACAGCCCTGGGGATCAGTGCTTTCCAGAGACGGAACATTTCATCGTAGCCGTTCTCGGCAGAGCCGTTTTCCGAAAAGGGAAACGTCCGGATCCTTCTCCCGAAAGGAAGGGGCCAGCCCTGAAAGCTGTTGCTGGTCTTCACCTTCCCTGGGCAGCCTAGTAACAGGCACAACAGCCCTGGGGATCTGTGCTTTCCCAGAGACGGAATATCTCCTAGTCCCTGATCTTAGCAGAGCCTTTTCCAAAACGCCGAACGTCCAGCTCATTCTCCCACAAGGAAGGGGCCAGCCCTGAAAGCTGTTGCTGGTCTTCACCTTCCCTGGGCAACCTATTCACAGGCACAACAGCCCTGGGGATCAGTGCTTTCCCAGAGACGGAACATCTCTTCATACCCTTTCTCGGCAGAGCCGTTTTCCGTAAAGGGAAACGTCCGGATCCTTCTCCCACAAGGAAGGTGCCAGCCCTGAAAGCTGTTGCTGGTCTTCACCTTCCCTTGGAAACCTAGTCACAGGCACCACAGCCCTGGGGATCAGTGCTTTCCCAGAGACGGAACATCTCATCGTACCCGTTCTCGGCAGAGAGTATTTGCGAAACGGCAAACGTCCGGATCCTTCTCCCACAAGGAAGGTGCCAGCCCTGAAAGCTGTTGCTGGTCTTCACCTTCCCTGGACAGCCTACTCACAGGCACAACAGCCCTGGGGATCAGTGCTTTCCCAGAGACGGAACATCTCATAGTGCCCGTTCTTGGCAGAGCCATTTTCCAAAAGGGCGAACGTCCGGCTCCTTCCCCACAAGGAAGGTGCCAGCCCTGAAAGCTGTTGCTGGTCTTCACCTGCCCTTGGAAACCTATTCACAGGCACAACAGCCCTGGGGATCAGTGCTTTCCCAGAGACGGAACATTTCATCGAATCCGTTCTCGGCAGAGCCATTTTTCCAAAATGGGAAATGTCCGGATCCTTCTCCCACAAGGAAGGGGCCAGCCCTGAAAGCTGTTGCTGGTCTTCACCTTCCCTGGGCAACCTATTCACAGGCACAACAGCCCTGGGGATCTGTGCTTTCCCAGAGACGGAACATCTCTTCATACCCGTTCTCGGCAGAGCCATTTTCCGAAATGGGAAACGTCCGGCTCCTTCTCCCACAAGGAAGGTGCCAGCCCTGAAAGCTGTTGCTGGTCTTCACCCTCCCTGGGCAGCCTAGTAACAGGCACAACAGCCCTGGGGATCAGTGCTTTCCCATAGACGGAATATCTCCTAGTGCCTGATCTTATCAGAGCCTTTTCCAAAACGCCGAACGTCCAGCTCATTCTCCCACAAGGAAGGGGCCAGCCCTGAAAGCTGTTGCTGGTCTTCACCTTCCCTGGGCAGCCTACTCACAGGCACAACAGCCCTGGGAATCAGTGCTTTCCCAGAGATGGAACATCTCATCGTGCCCGTTCTCGGCACAGCCTTTTTCCAAAACGGCGAACGTCCGGCTCCTTCTCCCACAAGGAAGGTGCCAGCCCTGAAAGCTGTTGCTGATCTTCACCTTCCCTTGGAAACCTAATCACAGGCACAACAGCCCTGGGGATCAGTGCTTTCCCAGAGACGGAACATCTCCTTGTGCCCGTTCTCGGCAGAGCCATTTTTCCGAAATGGGAAACGTCCGGCTCCTTCTCCCACAAGGAAGGTGCCAGCCCTGAAAGCTGTTGCTGGTCTTCACCTTCCCTTGACAGCCTACTCACAGGCACAACAGCCCTGGGGATCAGTGCTTTCCCAGAGACGGAACATCTCATCGTACCCGTTCTCGGCAGAGCCGTTTTCCGAAAAGGGAAACGTCCGGATCTTTCTCCCAAAAGGAAGGGGCCAGCCCTGAAAGCTGTTGCTGGTCTTCACCTTCCCTGGGCAGCCTAGTAAGAGGCACAACAGCCCTGGGGATCAGTGCTTTCCCAGAGACGGAATATCTCCTAGTGCCTGATCTTGGCAGAGCCTTTTCCAAAACGGCGAACGTCCAGCTCATTCTCCCACAAGGAAGGGGCCAGCCCTGAAAGCTGTTGCTGGTCTTCACCTTCCCTGGGCAACCTATTCACAGGCACAACAGCCCTGGGGATCAGTGCTTTCCCAGAGACGGAACATTTCATCGTATCCGTGATCGGCAGAGCCGTTTTCCGAAAAGGGAAACGTCCGGATCCTTCTCCCACAAGGAAGGGGCCAGCCCTGAAAGCTGTTGCTGGTCTTCACCTTCCCTTGGAAGCATAGTCACAGGCACAACAGCCCTGGGGATCAGTGCTTTCCCAGAGACGGAACATCTCATAGTGCCCGTTCTTGGCAGAGCCATTTTCCAAAACGGCGAACGTCCGGCTCCTTCTCCCACAAGGAAGGTGCCAGCCCTGAAAGCTGTTGCTGGTCTTCACCTTCCCTTGGAAGCCTAGTCACAGGCACAACAGCCCTGGGGATCAGTGCTTTCCCAGAGACGGAACATCTCTTCATACCCGTTCTCGGCATAGCCATTTTCTGAAAAGGGAAACGTCCGGCTCCTTCTCCCACAAGGAAGGTGCCAGCCCTGAAAGCTGTTGCTGGTCTTCACCTTCCCTTGGAAGCCTACTCACAGGCACAACAGCCCTGGGGATCAGTGCTTTCCCAGAGACGGAACATCTCATAGTGCCCGTTCTTGGCAGAGCCTTTTTGCAAAACGGCAAACGTCTGGCTCCTTCTCCCACAAGGAAGGTGCCAGCCCTGAAAGCTGTTGCTGGTCTTCACCTTCCCTGGGCAACCTATTCACAGGCACAACAGCCCTGGGGATCAGTGCTTTCCCAGAGACGGAACATCTCATCGTACCCGTTCTTGGCAGAGCCATTTTCCAAAACGGCAAACGTCTGGCTCCTTCTCCCACAAGGAAGGTGCCAGCCCTGAAAGCTGTTGCTGGTCTTCACCTTCCCTGGGCAGCCTCGTAACAGGCACAAGAGCCCTGGGGATCAGTGCTTTCCCAGAGACGGAATATTTCATCGAATCCGTTCTCGGCAGAGCCATTTTCCGAAATGGGAAACGTCCGGATCCTTCTCCCACAAGGAAGGTGCCAGCCCTGAAAGCTGTTGCTGGTCTTCACCTTCCCTTGGAAGCCTAGTCACAGGCACAACAGCCCTGGGGATCAGTGCTTTCCCAGAGACGGAACATCTCCTCGTGCCCGTTCTCGGCAGAGCCGTTTTCCAAAATGGGAGACGTCCGGCTCCTTCTCCCACAAGGAAGGGGCCAGCCCTGAAAGCTGTTGCTGGTCTTCACCTTCCCTAGGCAACCTATTCACAGGCACAACAGACCTGGGGATCAGTGCTTTCCCAGAGACAGAACATCCAATTGTGGCCGTTCTCGGCAGAGCCATTTTTCCGAAATGGGAAACGTCCGGATCCTTCTCCCACAAGGAAGGTGCCAGCCCTGAAAGCTGTTGCTGGTCTTCACCTTCCCTTGGAAGCCTAGTCACAGGCACAACAGCCCTGGGGATCAGTGCTTTCTCAGAGACGGAACATTTCATCGTACCCGTTCTCTGCAGCGCGTATTTCAGAAACGGCAAACGTCTGGATCCTTCTCCCACAAGGAAGGTGCCAGCCCTGAAAGCTGTTGCTGGTCTTCACCTTCCCTGGGCAGCCTACTCACAGGCACAACAGCCCTGGGGATCTGTGCTTTCCCAGAGATGGAACATCTCATCGTGCCCGTTCTCGGCACAGCCTTTTTCCAAAACGGCGAACGTCTGGATCCTTCTCCCACAAGGAAGGTGCCAGCCCTGAAAGCTGTTGCTGGTCTTCACCTGCCCTTGGAAACCTATTCACAGGCACAACAGCCCTGGGGATCAGTGCTTTCCCAGAGACGGAACATTTCATCGTACCCGTTCTCGGCAGAGCCGTTTTCCGAAAAGGGAAACGTCCGGCTCCTTCTCCCACAAGGAAGGTGCCAGCCCTGAAAGCTGTTGCTGGTCTTCACCTTCCCTTGGAAGCCTAGTCACAGGCACAACAGCCCTGGGGATCAGTGCTTTCCCAGAGACGGAACATCTCATCGTGCCCGTTCTCGACAGAGCCATTTTCTGAAAAGGGAAACGTCCGGCTCCTTCTCCCACAAGGAAGGTGCCAGCCCTGAAAGCTGTTGCTGGTCTTCACCTTCCCTTGGAAGCTTACTCACAGGCACAACAGCCCTGGGGATCAGTGCTTTCCCAGAGACGGAACATCTCATAGTGCCCGTTCTTGGCAGAGCCTTTTTGCAAAATGGCAAACGTCCGGCTCCTTCTCCCACAAGGAAGGGGCCAGCCCTGAAAGCTGTTGCTGGTCTTCACCTTCCCTGGGCAACCTATTCACAGGCACAACAGCCCTGGGGATCAGTGCTTTCCCAGAGACGGAACATCTCATCGTACCCGTTCTTGGCAGAGCCATTTTCCAAAACGGCAAACGTCCGGCTCCTTCTCCCACAAGGAAGGGGCCAGCCCTGAAAGCTGTTGCTGGTCTTCATCTTCCCTGGGCAACCTATTCACAGGCACCAACAGCCCTGGGGATCAGTGCTTTCCCAGAGACGGAACATCTCATCGTGCCCGTTCTCGGCACAGCCTTTTTCCAAAACGGCAAACGTCCGGCTCCTTCTCCCACAAGGAAGGTGCCAGCCCTGAAAGCTGTTGCTGGTCTTGACCTTCCCTTGGAAACCTAATCACAGGCACAACAGCCCTGGGGATCAGTGCTTTCCCAGAGATGGAACATCTCCTTGTGCCCGTTCTCGGCAGAGCCATTGTTCCGAAATGGGAAACGTCCGGCTCCTTCTCCCACAAGGAAGGTGCCAGCCCTGAAAGCTGTTGCTGGTCTTGACCTTCCCTTGGCAGCCTAGTCACAGGCACAACAGCCCTGGGGATCTGTGCTTTCCAGAGACGGAACATCCAATTGTGGCCATTCTAGTCAGAGCCATTTTTCTGAAATGGGAAGCGTCTGGCTCCTTCTCCCACAAGGAAGGTGCCAGCCCTGAAAGCTGTTGCTGGTCTTCACCTTCCCTGGGCAACCTATTCACAGGCACAACAGCCCTGGGGATCAGTGCTTTCCCAGAGACGGAACATCTCATCGTAGCCGTTCTCGGCAGAGCCGTTTTCCGAAAAGGGAAACGTCCGGATCCTTCTCCCGAAAGGAAGGGGCCAGCCCTGAAAGCTGTTGCTGGTCTTCACCTTCCCTGGGCAGCCTAGTAACAGGCACAACAGCCCTGGGGATCTGTGCTTTCCCAGAGACGGAATATCTCCTAGTCCCTGATCTTAGCAGAGCCTTTTCCAAAACGACGAACGTCCAGCTCATTCTCCCACAAGGAAGGGGCCAGCCCTGAAAGCTGTTGCTGGTCTTCACCTTCCCTGGGCAACCTATTCACAGGCACAACAGCCCTGGGGATCAGTGCTTTCCCAGAGACGGAACATCTCTTCATACCCATTCTCGGCAGAGCCGTTTTCCGTAAAGGGAAACGTCCGGATCCTTCTCCCACAAGGAAGGGGCCAGCCCTGAAAGCTGTTGCTGGTCTTCACCTTCCCTTGGAAACCTAGTCACAGGCACCACAGCCCTGGGGATCAGTGCTTTCCCAGAGACGGAACATCTCATAGTGCCCGTTCTCGGCAGAGAGTATTTGCGAAACGGCAAACGTCCGGATCCTTCTCCCACAAGGAAGGTGCCAGCCCTGAAAGCTGTTGCTGGTCTTCACCTTCCCTGGACAGCCTACTCACAGGCACAACAGCCCTGGGGATCAGTGCTTTCCCAGAGACGGAACATCTCATAGTGCCCGTTCTTGGCAGAGCCATTTTCCAAAAGGGCGAACGTCCGGCTCCTTCCCCACAAGGAAGGGGCCAGCCCTGAAAGCTGTTACTGGTCTTCACCTGCCCTTGGAAACCTATTCACAGGCACAACAGCCCTGGGGATCAGTGCTTTCCCAGAGACGGAACATTTCATCGAATCCGTTCTCGGCAGAGCCATTTTTCCAAAATGGGAAATGTCCGGATCCTTCTCCCACAAGGAAGGGGCCAGCCCTGAAAGCTGTTGCTGGTCTTCACCTTCCCTGGGCAACCTATTCACAGGCACAACAGCCCTGGGGATCTGTGCTTTCCCAGAGACGGAACATCTCTTCATACCCGTTCTCGGCAGAGCCATTTTCCGAAATGGGAAACGTCCGGCTCCTTCTCCCACAAGGAAGGTGCCAGCCCTGAAAGCTGTTGCTGGTCTTCACCCTCCCTGGGCAGCCTAGTAACAGGCACAACAGCCCTGGGGATCAGTGCTTTCCCATAGACGGAATATCTCCTAGTGCCTGATCTTAGCAGAGCCTTTTCCAAAACGCCGAACGTCCAGCTCATTCTCCCACAAGGAAGGGGCCAGCCCTGAAAGCTGTTGCTGGTCTTCACCTTCCCTTGACAGCCTACTCACAGGCACAACAGCCCCGGGGATCAGTGCTTTCCCAGAGACGGAACATCTCATCGTACCCGTTCTCGGCAGAGCCGTTTTCCGAAAAGGGAAACGTCCGGATCTTTCTCCCAAAAGGAAGGGGCCAGCCCTGAAAGCTGTTGCTGGTCTTCACCTTCCCTGGGCAGCCTAGTAAGAGGCACAACAGCCCTGGGGATCAGTGCTTTCCCAGAGACGGAATATCTCCTAGTGCCTGATCTTGGCAGAGCCTTTTCCAAAACGGCGAACGTCCAGCTCATTCTCCCACAAGGAAGGGGCCAGCCCTGAAAGCTGTTGCTGGTCTTCACCTTCCCTGGGCAACCTATTCACAGGCACAACAGCCCTGGGGATCAGTGCTTTCCCAGAGACGGAACATTTCATCGTATCCGTGATCGGCAGAGCCGTTTTCCGAAAAGGGAAACGTCCGGATCCTTCTCCCACAAGGAAGGGGCCAGCCCTGAAAGCTGTTGCTGGTCTTCACCTTCCCTGGGCAGCCTAGTCACAGGCACAACAGCCCTGGGGATCAGTGCTTTCCCAGAGACGGAACATTTCATCGTATCCGTTCTCAGCAGAGCCGTTTTCCGAAAAGGGAAACGTCCGGCTCCTTCTCCCACAAGGAAGGTGCCAGCCCTGAAAGCTGTTGCTGGTCTTCACCTTCCCTTGGAAGCCTAGTCACAGGCACAACAGCCCTGGGGATCAGTGCTTTCCCAGAGACGGAACATCTCTTCATACCCGTTCTCGGCAGAGCCATTTTCTGAAAAGGGAAACGTCCAGCTCCTTCTCCCACAAGGAAGGTGCCAGCCCTGAAAGCTGTTGCTGGTCTTCACCTTCCCTTGGAAGCCTACTCACAGGCACAACAGCCCTGGGGATCAGTGCTTTCCCAGAGACGGGACATCTCCTCGTGCCCGTTCTTGGCAGAGCCTTTTTGCAAAACGGCAAACGTCTGGCTCCTTCTCCCACAAGGAAGGTGCCAGCCCTGAAAGCTGTTGCTGGTCTTCACCTTCCCTTGGAAGCCTAGTCACAGGCACAACAGCCCTGGGGATCAGTGCTTTCCCAGAGACGGAATATTTCATCGAATCCGTTCTCGGCAGAGCCATTTTTCGAAATGGGAAACGTCCGGATCCTTCTCCCACAAGGAAGGTGCCAGCCCTGAAAGCTGTTGCTGGTCTTCACCTTCCCTTGGAAGCGTAGTCACAGGCACAACAGCCCTGGGGATCAGTGCTTTCCCAGAGACGGAACATCTCCTCGTGCCCGTTCTCGGCAGAGCCGTTTTCCAAAATGGGAGACGTCCGGATCCTTCTCCCACAAGGAAGGGGCCAGCCCTGAAAGCTGTTGCTGGTCTTCACCTTCCCTAGGCAACCTATTCACAGGCACAACAGACCTGGGGATCAGTGCTTTCCCAGAGACGGAACATCCAATTGTGGCCGTTCTCGGCAGAGCCATTTTTCCGAAATGGGAAACGTCCGGCTCCTTCTCCCACAAGGAAGGTGCCAGCCCTGAAAGCTGTTGCTGGTCTTGACCTTCCCTTGGAAGCCTAGTCACAGGCACAACAGCCCTGGGGATCAGTGCTTTCTCAGAGACGGAACATTTCATCGTACCCGTTCTCTGCAGCGCGTATTTCAGAAACGGCAAACGTCTGGATCCTTCTCCCACAAGGAAGGTGCCAGCCCTGAAAGCTGTTGCTGGTCTTCACCTTCCCTGGGCAACCTATTCACAGGCACAACAGCCCTGGGGATCAGTGCTTTCCCAGAGACGGAACATCTCATCGTACCCGTTCTTGGCAGAGCCATTTTCCAAAACGGCAAACGTCCGGCTCCTTCTCCCACAAGGAAGGGGCCAGCCCTGAAAGCTGTTGCTGGTCTTCATCTTCCCTGGGCAACCTATTCACAGGCACCAACAGCCCTGGGGATCAGTGCTTTCCCAGAGACGGAACATCTCATCGTGCCCGTTCTCGGCACAGCCTTTTTCCAAAACGGCAAACGTCCGGCTCCTTCTCCCACAAGGAAGGTGCCAGCCCTGAAAGCTGTTGCTGGTCTTGACCTTCCCTTGGAAACCTAATCACAGGCACAACAGCCCTGGGGATCAGTGCTTTCCCAGAGATGGAACATCTCCTTGTGCCCGTTCTCGGCAGAGCCATTGTTCCGAAATGGGAAACGTCCGGCTCCTTCTCCCACAAGGAAGGTGCCAGCCCTGAAAGCTGTTGCTGGTCTTGACCTTCCCTTGGCAGCCTAGTCACAGGCACAACAGCCCTGGGGATCTGTGCTTTCCAGAGACGGAACATCCAATTGTGGCCATTCTAGTCAGAGCCATTTTTCTGAAATGGGAAGCGTCTGGCTCCTTCTCCCACAAGGAAGGTGCCAGCCCTGAAAGCTGTTGCTGGTCTTCACCTTCCCTGGGCAACCTATTCACAGGCACAACAGCCCTGGGGATCAGTGCTTTCCCAGAGACGGAACATCTCATCGTACACGTTCTTGGCAGAGCCACTTTCCGAAAAGCCAAACGTCCGGCTCCTTCTCCCACAAGGAAGGTGCCAGCCCTGAAAGCTGTTGCTGGTCTTCACCTGCCCTTGGAAGCCTAGTCACAGGCACAACAGCCCTGGGGATCAGTGCTTTCCCAGAGACGGAACATCTCATCGTGCCCGTTCTCGACAGAGCCATTTTCTGAAAAGGGAAACGTCCGGCTCCTTCTCCCACAAGGAAGGTGCCAGCCCTGAAAGCTGTTGCTGGTCTTCACCTTCCCTTGGAAGCTTACTCACAGGCACAACAGCCCTGGGGATCAGTGCTTTCCCAGAGACGGAACATCTCATAGTGCCCGTTCTTGGCAGAGCCTTTTTGCAAAATGGCAAACGTCCGGCTCCTTCTCCCACAAGGAAGGGGCCAGCCCTGAAAGCTGTTGCTGGTCTTCACCTTCCCTGGGCAACCTATTCACAGGCACAACAGCCCTGGGGATCAGTGCTTTCCCAGAGACGGAACATCTCATCGTACCCGTTCTTGGCAGAGCCATTTTCCAAAACGGCAAACGTCCGGCTCCTTCTCCCACAAGGAAGGGGCCAGCCCTGAAAGCTGTTGCTGGTCTTCATCTTCCCTGGGCAACCTATTCACAGGCACCAACAGCCCTGGGGATCAGTGCTTTCCCAGAGACGGAACATCTCATCGTGCCCGTTCTCGGCACAGCCTTTTTCCAAAACGGCAAACGTCCGGCTCCTTCTCCCACAAGGAAGGTGCCAGCCCTGAAAGCTGTTGCTGGTCTTGACCTTCCCTTGGAAACCTAATCACAGGCACAACAGCCCTGGGGATCAGTGCTTTCCCAGAGATGGAACATCTCCTTGTGCCCGTTCTCGGCAGAGCCATTGTTCCGAAATGGGAAACGTCCGGCTCCTTCTCCCACAAGGAAGGTGCCAGCCCTGAAAGCTGTTGCTGGTCTTGACCTTCCCTTGGCAGCCTAGTCACAGGCACAACAGCCCTGGGGATCTGTGCTTTCCAGAGACGGAACATCCAATTGTGGCCATTCTAGTCAGAGCCATTTTTCTGAAATGGGAAGCGTCTGGCTCCTTCTCCCACAAGGAAGGTGCCAGCCCTGAAAGCTGTTGCTGGTCTTCACCTTCCCTGGGCAACCTATTCACAGGCACAACAGCCCTGGGGATCAGTGCTTTCCCAGAGACGGAACATCTCATCGTAGCCGTTCTCGGCAGAGCCGTTTTCCGAAAAGGGAAACGTCCGGATCCTTCTCCCGAAAGGAAGGGGCCAGCCCTGAAAGCTGTTGCTGGTCTTCACCTTCCCTGGGCAGCCTAGTAACAGGCACAACAGCCCTGGGGATCTGTGCTTTCCCAGAGACGGAATATCTCCTAGTCCCTGATCTTAGCAGAGCCTTTTCCAAAACGACGAACGTCCAGCTCATTCTCCCACAAGGAAGGGGCCAGCCCTGAAAGCTGTTGCTGGTCTTCACCTTCCCTGGGCAACCTATTCACAGGCACAACAGCCCTGGGGATCAGTGCTTTCCCAGAGACGGAACATCTCTTCATACCCATTCTCGGCAGAGCCGTTTTCCGTAAAGGGAAACGTCCGGATCCTTCTCCCACAAGGAAGGGGCCAGCCCTGAAAGCTGTTGCTGGTCTTCACCTTCCCTTGGAAACCTAGTCACAGGCACCACAGCCCTGGGGATCAGTGCTTTCCCAGAGACGGAACATCTCATAGTGCCCGTTCTCGGCAGAGAGTATTTGCGAAACGGCAAACGTCCGGATCCTTCTCCCACAAGGAAGGTGCCAGCCCTGAAAGCTGTTGCTGGTCTTCACCTTCCCTGGACAGCCTACTCACAGGCACAACAGCCCTGGGGATCAGTGCTTTCCCAGAGACGGAACATCTCATAGTGCCCGTTCTTGGCAGAGCCATTTTCCAAAAGGGCGAACGTCCGGCTCCTTCCCCACAAGGAAGGGGCCAGCCCTGAAAGCTGTTACTGGTCTTCACCTGCCCTTGGAAACCTATTCACAGGCACAACAGCCCTGGGGATCAGTGCTTTCCCAGAGACGGAACATTTCATCGAATCCGTTCTCGGCAGAGCCATTTTTCCAAAATGGGAAATGTCCGGATCCTTCTCCCACAAGGAAGGGGCCAGCCCTGAAAGCTGTTGCTGGTCTTCACCTTCCCTGGGCAACCTATTCACAGGCACAACAGCCCTGGGGATCTGTGCTTTCCCAGAGACGGAACATCTCTTCATACCCGTTCTCGGCAGAGCCATTTTCCGAAATGGGAAACGTCCGGCTCCTTCTCCCACAAGGAAGGTGCCAGCCCTGAAAGCTGTTGCTGGTCTTCACCCTCCCTGGGCAGCCTAGTAACAGGCACAACAGCCCTGGGGATCAGTGCTTTCCCATAGACGGAATATCTCCTAGTGCCTGATCTTAGCAGAGCCTTTTCCAAAACGCCGAACGTCCAGCTCATTCTCCCACAAGGAAGGGGCCAGCCCTGAAAGCTGTTGCTGGTCTTCACCTTCCCTTGACAGCCTACTCACAGGCACAACAGCCCCGGGGATCAGTGCTTTCCCAGAGACGGAACATCTCATCGTACCCGTTCTCGGCAGAGCCGTTTTCCGAAAAGGGAAACGTCCGGATCTTTCTCCCAAAAGGAAGGGGCCAGCCCTGAAAGCTGTTGCTGGTCTTCACCTTCCCTGGGCAGCCTAGTAAGAGGCACAACAGCCCTGGGGATCAGTGCTTTCCCAGAGACGGAATATCTCCTAGTGCCTGATCTTGGCAGAGCCTTTTCCAAAACGGCGAACGTCCAGCTCATTCTCCCACAAGGAAGGGGCCAGCCCTGAAAGCTGTTGCTGGTCTTCACCTTCCCTGGGCAACCTATTCACAGGCACAACAGCCCTGGGGATCAGTGCTTTCCCAGAGACGGAACATTTCATCGTATCCGTGATCGGCAGAGCCGTTTTCCGAAAAGGGAAACGTCCGGATCCTTCTCCCACAAGGAAGGGGCCAGCCCTGAAAGCTGTTGCTGGTCTTCACCTTCCCTGGGCAGCCTAGTCACAGGCACAACAGCCCTGGGGATCAGTGCTTTCCCAGAGACGGAACATTTCATCGTATCCGTTCTCAGCAGAGCCGTTTTCCGAAAAGGGAAACGTCCGGCTCCTTCTCCCACAAGGAAGGTGCCAGCCCTGAAAGCTGTTGCTGGTCTTCACCTTCCCTTGGAAGCCTAGTCACAGGCACAACAGCCCTGGGGATCAGTGCTTTCCCAGAGACGGAACATCTCTTCATACCCGTTCTCGGCAGAGCCATTTTCTGAAAAGGGAAACGTCCAGCTCCTTCTCCCACAAGGAAGGTGCCAGCCCTGAAAGCTGTTGCTGGTCTTCACCTTCCCTTGGAAGCCTACTCACAGGCACAACAGCCCTGGGGATCAGTGCTTTCCCAGAGACGGGACATCTCCTCGTGCCCGTTCTTGGCAGAGCCTTTTTGCAAAACGGCAAACGTCTGGCTCCTTCTCCCACAAGGAAGGTGCCAGCCCTGAAAGCTGTTGCTGGTCTTCACCTTCCCTTGGAAGCCTAGTCACAGGCACAACAGCCCTGGGGATCAGTGCTTTCCCAGAGACGGAATATTTCATCGAATCCGTTCTCGGCAGAGCCATTTTTCGAAATGGGAAACGTCCGGATCCTTCTCCCACAAGGAAGGTGCCAGCCCTGAAAGCTGTTGCTGGTCTTCACCTTCCCTTGGAAGCGTAGTCACAGGCACAACAGCCCTGGGGATCAGTGCTTTCCCAGAGACGGAACATCTCCTCGTGCCCGTTCTCGGCAGAGCCGTTTTCCAAAATGGGAGACGTCCGGATCCTTCTCCCACAAGGAAGGGGCCAGCCCTGAAAGCTGTTGCTGGTCTTCACCTTCCCTAGGCAACCTATTCACAGGCACAACAGACCTGGGGATCAGTGCTTTCCCAGAGACGGAACATCCAATTGTGGCCGTTCTCGGCAGAGCCATTTTTCCGAAATGGGAAACGTCCGGCTCCTTCTCCCACAAGGAAGGTGCCAGCCCTGAAAGCTGTTGCTGGTCTTGACCTTCCCTTGGAAGCCTAGTCACAGGCACAACAGCCCTGGGGATCAGTGCTTTCTCAGAGACGGAACATTTCATCGTACCCGTTCTCTGCAGCGCGTATTTCAGAAACGGCAAACGTCTGGATCCTTCTCCCACAAGGAAGGTGCCAGCCCTGAAAGCTGTTGCTGGTCTTCACCTTCCCTGGGCAACCTATTCACAGGCACAACAGCCCTGGGGATCAGTGCTTTCCCAGAGACGGAACATCTCATCGTACCCGTTCTTGGCAGAGCCATTTTCCAAAACGGCAAACGTCCGGCTCCTTCTCCCACAAGGAAGGGGCCAGCCCTGAAAGCTGTTGCTGGTCTTCATCTTCCCTGGGCAACCTATTCACAGGCACCAACAGCCCTGGGGATCAGTGCTTTCCCAGAGACGGAACATCTCATCGTGCCCGTTCTCGGCACAGCCTTTTTCCAAAACGGCAAACGTCCGGCTCCTTCTCCCACAAGGAAGGTGCCAGCCCTGAAAGCTGTTGCTGGTCTTGACCTTCCCTTGGAAACCTAATCACAGGCACAACAGCCCTGGGGATCAGTGCTTTCCCAGAGATGGAACATCTCCTTGTGCCCGTTCTCGGCAGAGCCATTGTTCCGAAATGGGAAACGTCCGGCTCCTTCTCCCACAAGGAAGGTGCCAGCCCTGAAAGCTGTTGCTGGTCTTGACCTTCCCTTGGCAGCCTAGTCACAGGCACAACAGCCCTGGGGATCTGTGCTTTCCAGAGACGGAACATCCAATTGTGGCCATTCTAGTCAGAGCCATTTTTCTGAAATGGGAAGCGTCTGGCTCCTTCTCCCACAAGGAAGGTGCCAGCCCTGAAAGCTGTTGCTGGTCTTCACCTTCCCTGGGCAACCTATTCACAGGCACAACAGCCCTGGGGATCAGTGCTTTCCCAGAGACGGAACATCTCATCGTACACGTTCTTGGCAGAGCCACTTTCCGAAAAGCCAAACGTCCGGCTCCTTCTCCCACAAGGAAGGTGCCAGCCCTGAAAGCTGTTGCTGGTCTTCACCTGCCCTTGGAAACTTATTCACAGGCACAACAGCCCTGGGGATCAGTGCTTTCCCAGAGACGGAACATTTCATCGTATCCGTTCTCGGCAGAGCCATTTTCCGAAACGGGAAACGTCCGGCTCCTTCTCCCACAAGGAAGGTGCCAGCCCTGAAAGCTGTTGCTGGTCTTCACCTTCCCTTGGAAGCCTAGTCACAGGCACAACAGCCCTGGGGATCAGTGCTTTCCCAGAGACGGAACATTTCATCGTATCCGTTCTCGGCAGAGCCATTTTCTGAAAAGGGAAACGTCCGGCTCCTTCTCCCACAAGGAAGGTGCCAGCCCTGAAAGCTGTTGCTGGTCTTCACCTTCCCTTGGAAGCTTACTCACAGGCACAACAGCCCTGGGGATCAGTGCTTTCCCAGAGACGGAACATCTCATAGTGCCCGTTCTTGGCAGAGCCTTTTTGCAAAACGGCAAACGTCCGGCTCCTTCTCCCACAAGGAAGGGGCCAGCCCTGAAAGCTGTTGCTGGTCTTCACCTTCCCTGGGCAACCTATTCACAGGCACAACAGCCCTGGGGATCAGTGCTTTCCCAGAGACGGAACATCTCATCGTACCCGTTCTTGGCAGAGACATTTTCCAAAACGGCAAACGTCCGGATCCTTCTCTCACAAGGAAGGGGCCAGCCCTGAAAGCTGTTGCTGGTCTTCATCTTCCCTGGGCAACCTATTCACAGGCACCAACAGACCTGGGGATCAGTGCTTTCCCAGAGACGGAACATCTCCTAGTGCCCGTTCTCGGCAGAGCCATTGTTCCGAAATGGGAAACGTCCGGCTCCTTCTCCCACAAGGAAGGTGCCAGCCCTGAAAGCTGTTGCTGGTCTTGACCTTCCCTTGGAAGCCTAGTCACAGGCACAACAGCCCTGGGGATCTGTGCTTTCCCAGAGACGGAACATCTCATCGTATCCGTTCTCGACAGAGCCATTTTCTGAAAAGGGAAACGTCCGGCTCCTTCTCCCACAAGGAAGGTGCCAGCCCTGAAAGCTGTTGCTGGTCTTCACCTTCCCTTGGAAGCTTACTCACAGGCACAACAGCCCTGGGGATCAGTGCTTTCCCAGAGACGGAACATCTCATAGTGCCCGTTCTTGGCAGAGCCTTTTTGCAAAACGGCAACGTCCGGCTCCTTCTCCCACAAGGAAGGGGCCAGCCCTGAAAGCTGTTGCTGGTCTTCACCTTCCCTGGGCAACCTATTCACAGGCACAACAGCCCTGGGGATCAGTGCTTTCCCAGAGACGGAACATCTCATCGTACCCGTTCTTGGCAGAGCCATTTTCCAAAACGGCAAACGTCCGGCTCCTTCTCCCACAAGGAAGGGGCCAGCCCTGAAAGCTGTTGCTGGTCTTCATCTTCCCTGGGCAACCTATTCACAGGCACCAACAGCCCTGGGGATCAGTGCTTTCCCAGAGACGGAACATCTCATAGTGCCCGTTCTTGGCAGAGCCAGTTTCCAAAACGGCAAACGTCCGGCTCCTTCCCCAAAAGGAAGGTGCCAGCCCTGAAAGCTGTTGCTGGTCTTCACCTTCCCTTGGAAACCTATTCACAGGCACAACAGCCCTGGGGATCAGTGCTTTCCCTGAGATGGAACATTTCATCGTATCCGTTCTCGGCAGAGCCATTTTCCGAAACGGGAAACGTCCGGCTCCTTCTCCCACAAGGAAGGTGCCAGCCCTGAAAGCTGTTGCTGGTCTTCACCTTCCCTTGGAAGCTTACTCACAGGCACAACAGCCCTGGGGATCAGTGCTTTCCCAGAGACGGAACATCTCATAGTGCCCGTTCTTGGCAGAGCCTTTTTGCAAAACGGCAAACGTCTGGCTCCTTCTCCCACAAGGAAGGTGCCAGCCCTGAAAGCTGTTGCTGGTCTTCACCTTCCCTGGGCAACCTATTCACAGGCACAACAGCCCTGGGGATCAGTGCTTTCCCAGAGACGGAACATCTCATCGTACCCTTTCTTGGCAGAGACATTTTCCAAAACGGCAAACGTCCGGATCCTTCTCTCACAAGGAAGGGGCCAGCCCTGAAAGCTGTTGCTGGTCTTCATCTTCCCTGGGCAACCTATTCACAGGCACCAACAGACCTGGGGATCAGTGCTTTCCCAGAGACGGAACATTTCATCGTACCCGTTCTCGGCAGAGCCTTTTTCCGAAATGGGAAACGTCCGGCTCCTTCTCCCACAAGGAAGGTGCCAGCCCTGAAAGCTGTTGCTGGTCTTGACCTTCCCTTGGAAGCCTAGTCACAGGCACAACAGCCCTGGGGATCTGTGCTTTCCCAGAGACGGAACATCTCATCGTATCCGTTCTCGACAGAGCCATTTTCTGAAAAGGGAAACGTCCGGCTCCTTCTCCCACAAGGAAGGTGCCAGCCCTGAAAGCTGTTGCTGGTCTTCACCTTCCCTTGGAAGCTTACTCACAGGCACAACAGCCCTGGGGATCAGTGCTTTCCCAGAGACGGAACATCTCATAGTGCCCGTTCTTGGCAGAGCCTTTTTGCAAAACGGCAAACGTCCGGCTCCTTCTCCCACAAGGAAGGGGCCAGCCCTGAAAGCTGTTGCTGGTCTTCACCTTCCCTGGGCAACCTATTCACAGGCACAACAGCCCTGGGGATCAGTGCTTTCCCAGAGACGGAACATCTCATCGTACCCGTTCTTGGCAGAGCCATTTTCCAAAACGGCAAACGTCCGGCTCCTTCTCCCACAAGGAAGGGGCCAGCCCTGAAAGCTGTTGCTGGTCTTCATCTTCCCTGGGCAACCTATTCACAGGCACCAACAGCCCTGGGGATCAGTGCTTTCCCAGAGACGGAACATCTCATAGTGCCCGTTCTTGGCAGAGCCAGTTTCCAAAACGGCAAACGTCCGGCTCCTTCCCCAAAAGGAAGGTGCCAGCCCTGAAAGCTGTTGCTGGTCTTCACCTTCCCTTGGAAACCTAATCACAGGCACAACAGCCCTGGGGATCAGTGCTTTCCCAGAGACGGAACATTTCATCGTATCCGTTCTCGGCAGAGCCATTTTCCGAAACGGGAAACGTCCGGCTCCTTCTCCCACAAGGAAGGTGCCAGCCCTGAAAGCTGTTGCTGGTCTTCACCTTCCCTTGGAAGCCTAGTCACAGGCACAACAGCCCTGGGGATCAGTGCTTTCCCAGAGACGGAACATCTCATCGTATCCGTTCTTGGCAGAGCCATTTTCTGAAATGGGAAACGTCCGGCTCCTTCTCCCACAAGGAAGGTGCCAGCCCTGAAAGCTGTTGCTGGTCTTCACCTTCCCTTGGAAGCTTACTCACAGGCACAACAGCCCTGGGGATCAGTGCTTTCCCAGAGACGGAACATCTCATAGTGCCCGTTCTTGGCAGAGCCTTTTTGCAAAACGGCAAACGTCCGGATCCTTCTCCCACAAGGAAGGTGCCAGCCCTGAAAGCTGTTGCTGGTCTTCACCTTCCCTGGGCAACCTATTCACAGGCACAACAGCCCTGGGGATCAGTGCTTTCCCAGAGACGGAACATCTCATCGTACCCGTTCTTGGCAGAGCCATTTTCCAAAACGGCAAACGTCCGGCTCCTTCTCCCACAAGGAAGGGGCCAGCCTGAAAGCTGTTGCTGGTCTTCATCTTCCCTGGGCAACCTATTCACAGGCACCAACAGCCCTGGGGATCAGTGCTTTCCCAGAGACGGAACATCTCCTAGTGCCCGTTCTCGGCAGAGCCATTGTTCCGAAATGGGAAACGTCCGGCTCCTTCTCCCACAAGGAAGGTGCCAGCCCTGAAAGCTGTTGCTGGTCTTGACCTTCCCTTGGAAGCCTAGTCACAGGCACAACAGCCCTGGGGATCTGTGCTTTCCCAGAGACGGAACATCCAATTGTGGCCATTCTAGTCAGAGCCATTTTTCTGAAATGGGAAGCGTCTGGCTCCTTCTCCCACAAGGAAGGTGCCAGCCCTGAAAGCTGTTGCTGGTCTTCTCATTCCCTAGACAGCCTACTCACAGGCACAACAGCCCTGGGGATCAGTGCTTTCCCAGAGACGGAACATTTCATCGTACCCGTTCTCGGCAGAGCCTTTTTCCGAAAAGGGAAACGTCCGGCTCCTTCTACCACAACGAAGGTGCCAGCCCTGAAAGCTGTTGCTGGTCTTCACCTTCCCTTGGAAACCTATTCACAGGCACAACAGCCATGGGGATTTCTGCTTTCGCAGAGACGGAACATCTCTTCATGCCCGTTCTCGGCAGAGCCGTATTCCGAAATGGGAAACGTCCGGCTCCTTCTCCCACAAGGAAGGTGCCAGCCCTGAAAGCTGTTGCTGGTCTTCACCTTCCCTGGGCAACCTATTCACAGGCACCAACAGCCCTGGGGATCTCTGCTTTCCCAGAGACGGAACATTTCATCGCACCCATTCTCGGCAGAGCTGTTTTCCGAAAAGGGAAACGTCCGGCTCCTTCTCCCACAAGGAAGGTGCCAGCCCTGAAAGCTGTTGCTGGTCTTCACCTTCCCTTGGAAGCCTAGTCACAGGCACAACAGCCCTGGGGATCAGTGCTTTCTCAGAGACGGAACATTTCATCGTACCCGTTCTCTGCAGCGCGTATTTCAGAAACGGCAAACGTCTGGATCCTTCTCCCACAAGGAAGGTGCCAGCCCTGAAAGCTGTTGCTGGTCTTCACCTTCCCTGCACAGCCTACTCACAGGCACAACAGCCCTGGGGATCTGTGCTTTCCCAGAGATGGAACATCTCATCGTGCCCGTTCTCGGCACAGCCTTTTTCCAAAACGGCGAACGTCTGGATCCTTCTCCCACAAGGAAGGGGCCAGCCCTGAAAGCTGTTGCTGGTCTTCACCTGCCCTTGGAAACCTATTCACAGGCACAACAGCCCTGGGGATCAGTGCTTTCCCTGAGATGGAACATTTCATCGTATCCGTTCTCGGCAGAGCCATTTTCCGAAACGGGAAACGTCCGGCTCCTTCTCCCACAAGGAAGGTGCCAGCCCTGAAAGCTGTTGCTGGTCTTCACCTTCCCTTGGAAGCCTAGTCACAGGCACAACAGCCCTGGGGATCAGTGCTTTCCCAGAGACGGAACATCTCATCGTGCCCGTTCTCGACAGAGCCATTTTCTGAAAAGGGAAACGTCCGGCTCCTTCTCCCACAAGGAAGGTGCCAGCCCTGAAAGCTGTTGCTGGTCTTCACCTTCCCTTGGAAGCTTACTCACAGGCACAACAGCCCTGGGGATCAGTGCTTTCCCAGAGACGGAACATCTCATAGTGCCCGTTCTTGGCAGAGCCTTTTTGCAAAACGGCAAACGTCCGGCTCCTTCTCCCACAAGGAAGGGGCCAGCCCTGAAAGCTGTTGCTGGTCTTCACCTTCCCTGGGCAACCTATTCACAGGCACAACAGCCCTGGGGATCCGTGCTTTCCCAGAGACGGAACATCTCATCGTACCCGTTCTTGGCAGAGCCGTTTTCCGAAACGGCAAACGTCCGGATCCTTCTCCCACAAGGAAGGGGCCAGCCCTGAAAGCTGTTGCTGGTCTTCATCTTCCCTGGGCAACCTATTCACAGGCACCAACAGCCCTGGGGATCAGTGCTTTCCCAGAGATGGAACATCTCATCGTGCCCGTTCTCGGCACAGCCTTTTTCCAAAACGGCAAACGTCCGGCTCCTTCTCCCACAAGGAAGGTGCCAGCCCTGAAAGCTGTTGCTGGTCTTGACCTTCCCTTGGAAACCTAATCACAGGCACAACAGCCCTGGGGATCAGTGCTTTCCCAGAGATGGAACATCTCCTTGTGCCCGTTCTCGGCAGAGCCATTGTTCCGAAATGGGAAACGTCCGGCTCCTTCTCCCACAAGGAAGGTGCCAGCCCTGAAAGCTGTTGCTGGTCTTGACCTTCCCTTGGCAGCCTAGTCACAGGCACAACAGCCCTGGGGATCTGTGCTTTCCAGAGACGGAACATCCAATTGTGGCCATTCTGGTCAGAGCCATTTTTCTGAAATGGGAAGCGTCTGGCTCCTTCTCCCACAAGGAAGGTGCCAGCCCTGAAAGCTGTTGCTGGTCTTCACCTTCCCTGGGCAACCTATTCACAGGCACAACAGCCCTGGGGATCAGTGCTTTCCCAGAGACGGAACATCTCATCGTACCCGTTCTTGGCAGAGCCTCTTTCCGAAAAGCCAAACGTCCGGCTCCTTCTCCCACAAGGAAGGTGCCAGCCCTGAAAGCTGTTGCTGGTCTTCATCTTCCCTGGGCAACCTATTCACAGGCACCAACAGCCCTGGGGATCAGTGCTTTCCCAGAGACGGATCATCTCATAGTGCCCGTTCTTGGCAGAGCCAGTTTCCAAAACGGCAAACGTCCGGCTCCTTCCCCACAAGGAAGGTGCCAGCCCTGAAAGCTGTTGCTGGTCTTCACCTTCCCTTGGAAGCCTAGTCACAGGCACAACAGCCCTGGGGATCAGTGCTTTCCCAGAGATGGAACATCTCATCGTGCCCGTTCTCGACAGAGCCATTTTCTGAAAAGGGAAACGTCCGGCTCCTTCTCCCACAAGGAAGGTGCCAGCCCTGAAAGCTGTTGCTGGTCTTCACCTTCCCTTGGAAGCTTACTCACAGGCACAACAGCCCTGGGGATCAGTGCTTTCCCAGAGACGGAACATCTCATAGTGCCCGTTCTTGGCAGAGCCTTTTTGCAAAATGGCAAACATCCGGCTCCTTCTCCCACAAGGAAGGGGCCAGCCCTGAAAGCTGTTGCTGGTCTTCACCTTCCCTGGGCAACCTATTCACAGGCACAACAGCCCTGGGGATCAGTGCTTTCCCAGAGACGGAACATCTCATCGTACCCGTTCTTGGCAGAGTCATTTTCCAAAACGGCAAACGTCCGGCTCCTTCTCCCACAAGGAAGGGGCCAGCCCTGAAAGCTGTTGCTGGTCTTCATCTTCCCTGGGCAACCTATTCACAGGCACCAACAGCCCTGGGGATCAGTGCTTTCCCAGAGACGGAACATCTCATCGTGCCCGTTCTCGGCACAGCCTTTTTCCAAAACGGCAAACGTCCGGCTCCTTCTCCCACAAGGAAGGTGCCAGCCCTGAAAGCTGTTGCTGGTCTTGACCTTCCCTTGGAAACCTAATCACAGGCACAACAGCCCTGGGGATCAGTGCTTTCCCAGAGATGGAACATCTCCTTGTGCCCGTTCTCGGCAGAGCCATTGTTCCGAAATGGGAAACGTCCGGCTCCTTCTCCCACAAGGAAGGTGCCAGCCCTGAAAGCTGTTGCTGGTCTTGACCTTCCCTTGGCAGCCTAGTCACAGGCACAACAGCCCTGGGGATCTGTGCTTTCCAGAGACGGAACATCCAATTGTGGCCATTCTAGTCAGAGCCATTTTTCTGAAATGGGAAGCGTCTGGCTCCTTCTCCCACAAGGAAGGTGCCAGCCCTGAAAGCTGTTGCTGGTCTTCTCATTCCCTAGACAGCCTACTCACAGGCACAACAGCCCTGGGGATCAGTGCTTTCCCAGAGACGGAACATTTCATCGTACCCGTTCTCGGCAGAGCCTTTTTCCGAAAAGGGAAACGTCCGGACCCTTCTCCCACAAGGAAGGTGCCAGCCCTGAAAGCTGTTGCTGGTCTTCACCTTCCCTGGGCAACCTATTCACAGGCACCAACAGCCCTGGGGATCTCTGCTTTCCCAGAGACGGAACATTTCATCGCACCCATTCTCGGCAGAGCTGTTTTCCGAAAAGGGAAACGTCCGGCTCCTTCTCCCACAAGGAAGGTGCCAGCCCTGAAAGCTGTTGCTGGTCTTCACCTTCCCTGGGCAACCTATTCACAGGCACAACAGCCCTGGGGATCTGTGCTTTCCCAGAGACGGAACATCTCTTCATACCCGTTCTCGGCAGAGCCGTATTCCGAAATGGGAAACGTCCGGCTCCTTCTCCCACAAGGAAGGTGCCAGCCCTGAAAGCTGTTGCTGGTCTTCACCTTCCCTGGGCAACCTATTCACAGGCACAACAGCCCTGGGGATCAGTGCTTTCCCAGAGACGGAATATATCATCGTACCCGTTCTTGGCAGAGACATTTTCCAAAACGGCAAACGTATGGCTCATCTCCCACAAGGAAGGTGCCCGCCCTGAAAGCTGTTGCTGGTCTTCACCTTCCCTGGGCAACCTATTCACAGGCACCAACAGCCCTGGGGATCAGTGCTTTCCCAGAGACGGAACATCTCTTCATACCAGTTCTCGGCAGAGCCGTTTTCCGAAAAGGGAAACGTCCGGATCCTTTTCCCACAAGGAAGGTGCCAGCCCTGAAAGCTGTTGCTGGTCTTTACCTTCCCTGGGCAGCCTACTCACAGGCACAACAGCCCTGGGGATCTGTGCTTTCCCAGAGACGGAATATCCAATTGTGTCCATTCTCGGCAGAGCCATTTTTCTGAAATGGGAAACGTCCGGATCCTTCTCCCACAAGGAAGGGGCCAGCCCTGAAAGCTGTTGCTGGTCTTCACCTTCCCTGGGCAGCCTAGTCACAGGCACAACAGCCCTGGGGATCAGTGCTTTCCCAGAGATGGAACATCTCATCGTGCCCGTTCTCGGCACAGCCTTTTTCCAAAACGGCGAACGTCCGGATCCTTCTCCCCCAAGGAAGGTGCCAGCCCTGAAAGCTGTTGCTGATCTTCACCTTCCCTTGGAAACCTAGTCTCAGGCACAACAGCCCTGGGGATCAGTGCTTTCCCAGAGATGGAACATCTCATCGTACCCGTTCTCGGCAGAGCGTATTTCCGAAACGGCAAACGTCCGGCTCCTTCTCCCACAAGGAAGGTGCCAGCCCTGAAAGCTGTTGCTGGTCTTCACCTTCCCTTGGAAACCTACTCACAGGCACAACAGCCCTGGGGATCAGTGCTTTCCCAGAGACGGAACATCTCCTAGTGCCCGTTCTCGGCAGAGCCATTTTTCTGAAATGGGAAACGTCCGGCTCCTTCTCCCACAAGGAAGGGGCCAGCCCTGAAAGCTGTTGCTGGTCTTCACCTTCCCTTGGAAACCGATTCACAGGCACAACAGCCCTGGGGATTTCTGCTTTCGCAGAGACGGAACATCTCTTCATACCCGTTCTCGGCAGAGCCGTATTCCGAAATGGGAAACGTCCGGCTCCTTCTCCCACAAGGAAGGTGCCAGCCCTGAAAGCTGTTGCTGGTCTTCACCTTCCCTGGGCAACCTATTCACAGGCACAACAGCCCTGGGGATCAGTGCTTTCCCAGAGACGGAACATCTCATCGTACCCGTTCTTGGCAGAGCCATTTTCCAAAACGGCAAACGTCCGGCTCCTTCTCCCACAAGGAAGGGGCCAGCCCTGAAAGCTGTTGCTGGTCTTCATCTTCCCTGGGCAACCTATTCAAAGGCACCAACAGCCCTGGGGATCAGTGCTTTCCCAGAGACGGAACATCTCCTAGTGCCCGTTCTCGGCAGAGCCATTGTTCCGAAATGGGAAACGTCCGGCTCCTTCTCCCACAAGGAAGGTGCCAGCCCTGAAAGCTGTTGCTGGTCTTGACCTTCCCTTGGAAGCCTAGTCACAGGCACAACAGCCCTGGGGATCTGTGCTTTCCCAGAGACGGAACATCCAATTGTGGCCATTCTAGTCAGAGCCATTTTTCTGAAATGGGAAGCGTCTGGCTCCTTCTCCCACAAGGAAGGTGCCAGCCCTGAAAGCTGTTGCTGGTCTTCTCATTCCCTAGACAGCCTACTCACAGGCACAACAGCCCTGGGGATCAGTGCTTTCCCAGAGACGGAAGATTTCATCGTACCCGTTCTCGGCAGAGCCCTTTTCCGAAAAGGGAAACGTCCGGCTCCTTCTCCCACAAGGAAGGTGCCAGCCCTTGAAAGCTGTTGCTGGTCTTCACCTTCCCTTGGAAACCTATTCACAGGCACAACAGCCATGGGGATTTCTGCTTTCGCAGAGACGGAACATCTCTTCATGCCCGTTCTCGGCAGAGCCGTATTCCGAAATGGGAAACGTCCGGCTCCTTCTCCCACAAGGAAGGTGCCAGCCCTGAAAGCTGTTGCTGGTCTTCACCTTCCCTGGGCAACCTATTCACAGGCACCAACAGCCCTGGGGATCTCTGCTTTCCCAGAGACGGAACATTTCATCGCACCCATTCTCGGCAGAGCTGTTTTCCGAAAAGGGAAACGTCCGGCTCCTTCTCCCACAAGGAAGGGGCCAGCCCTGAAAGCTGTTGCTGGTGTTGACCTTCCCTGGGCAACCTATTCACAGGCACAACAGCCCTGGGGATCTGTGCTTTCCCAGAGACGGAACATCTCTTCATACCCGTTCTCGGCAGAGCCGTATTCCGAAATGGGAAACGTCCGGCTCCTTCTCCCACAAGGAAGGTGCCAGCCCTGAAAGCTGTTGCTGGTCTTCACCTTCCCTGGGCAACCTATTCACAGGCACCAACAGCCCTGGGGATCAGTGCTTTCCCAGAGACGGAACATCTCTTCATACCAGTTCTCGGCAGAGCCGTTTTCCGAAAAGGGAAACGTCCGGATCCTTCTCCCACAAGGAAGGTGCCAGCCCTGAAAGCTGTTGCTGGTCTTTACCTTCCCTGGGCAGCCTGCTCACAGGCACAACAGCCCTGGGGATCTGTGCTTTCCCAGAGACGGAACATCCAATTGTGTCCATTCTCGGCAGAGCCATTTTTCTGAAATGGGAAACGTCCGGATCCTTCTCCCACAAGGAAGGGGCCAGCCCTGAAAGCTGTTGCTGGTCTTCACCTTCCCTGGGCAGCCTAGTCACAGGCACAACAGCCCTGGGGATCAGTGCTTTCCCAGAGATGGAACATCTCATCATGCCCGTTCTCGGCACAGCCTTTTTCCAAAACGGCGAACGTCCGGATCCTTCTCCCCCAAGGAAGGTGCCAGCCCTGAAAGCTGTTGCTGATCTTCACCTTCCCTTGGAAACCTAGTCACAGGCACAACAGCCCTGGGGATCAGTGCTTTCCCAGAGACGGAACATCTCATCGTACCCGTTCTCGGCAGAGCGTATTTCCGAAACGGAAAACGTCCGGCTCCTTCTCCCACAAGGAAGGTGCCAGCCCTGAAAGCTGTTGCTGGTCTTCACCTTCCCTTGGAAACCTACTCACAGGCACAACAGCCCTGGGGATCAGTGCTTTCCCAGAGACGGAACATCTCATAGTGCCCGTTCTCGGCAGAGCCATTTTTCTGAAATGGGAAACGTCCGGCTCCTTCTCCCACAAGGAAGGGGCCAGCCCTGAAAGCTGTTGCTGGTCTTCACCTTCCCTTGGAAACCGATTCACAGGCACAACAGCCCTGGGGATTTCTGCTTTCGCAGAGACGGAACATCTCTTCATACCCGTTCTCGGCAGAGCCGTTTTCCGAAAAGGGAAACGTCCGGCTCCTTCTCCCACAAGGAAGGTGCCAGCCCTGAAAGCTGTTGCTGGTCTTCACCTTCCCTGGGCAACCTATTCACAGGCACCAACAGCCCTGGGGATCAGTGCTTTCCCAGAGACGGAACATCTCTTCATACCCGTTCTCGGCAGAGCCATTTTCCGCAAAGGGAAACGTCCGGCTCCTTCTCCCACAAGGAAGGTGCCAGCCCTGAAAGCTGTTGCTGGTCTTCACCTTCCCTGGGCAGCCTACTCACAGGCACAACAGCCCTGGGGATCTCTGCTTTCCCAGAGACGGAACATCCAATTGTGTCCATTCTCGGCAGAGCCATTTTTCTGAAATGGGAAACGTCCGGATCCTTCTCCCACAAGGAAGGTGCCAGCCCTGAAAGCTGTTGCTGGTCTTCACCTTCCCTGGGCAGCCTACTCACAGGCACAACAGCCCTGGGAATCAGTGCTTTCCCAGAGATGGAACATCTCATCGTGCCCGTTCTCGGCACAGCCTTTTTCCAAAACGGCGAACGTCCGGATCCTTCTCCCACAAGGAAGGTGCCAGCCCTGAAAGCTGTTGCTGGTCTTCACCTTCCCTTGGAAACCTACTCACAGGCACAACAGCCCTGGGGATTTCTGCTTTCGCAGAGACGGAACATCTCTTCATACCCGTTCTCGGCAGAGCCGTTTTCCGAAATGGGAAACGTCCGGCTCCTTCTCCCACAGGGAAGGTGCCAGCCCTGAAAGCTGTTGCTGGTCTTCACCTTCCCTGGGCAGCCTAGTCACAGGCACAACAGCCCTGGGGATCAGTGCTTTCCCAGAGACGGAATATCTCCTAGTGCCCGTTCTCGGCAGAGCAGTTTTCCAAAACGGCAAACATCGGGCTCCTTCTCCCACAAGGAAGGTGCCAGCCCTGAAAGCTGTTGCTGGTCTTCACCTTCCCTGGGCAGCCTACTCACAGGCACAACAGCCCTGGGGATCTGTGCTTTCGCAGAGACGGAACATCCAATTGTGAACATTTTAGTCAGAGCCATTTTTCTGAAATGGGAAACGTCTGGCTCCTTCTCCCACAAGGAAGGTGCCAGCCCTGAAAGCTGTTGCTGGTCTTCACCTTCCCTGGGCAACCTATTCACAGGCACCAACAGCCCTGGGGATCTGTGCTTTCCCAGAGACGGAACATCTCGTCATACCCGTTCTCGGCAGAGCCGTATTCCGAAATGGGAAACGTCCGGCTCCTTCTCCCACAAGGAAGGTGCCAGCCCTGAAAGCTGTTGCTGGTCTTCACCTTCCCTGGGCAACCTATTCACAGGCACAACAGCCCTGGGGATCTGTGCTTTCCCAGAGACGCAACATCTCATCGTACCCGTTCTTGGCAGAGCCATTTTCCAAAACGGCAAACGTCTGGCTCCTTCTCCCACAAGGAAGGTGCCAGCCCTGAAAGCTGTTGCTGGTCTTCACCTTCCCTGGGCAGCCTACTCACAGGCACAACTGCCCTGGGGATCTGTGCTTTCCCAGAGATGGAACATCTCTTCATACCCGTTCTCGGCAGAGCCGTTTTCCGAAAAGGGAAACGTCCGGATCCTTCTCCCACAAGGAAGGTGCCAGCCCTGAAAGCTGTTGCTGGTCTTCACCTTCCCTGGGCAGCCTACTCACAGGCACAACAGCCCTGGGGATCTGTGCTTTCCCAGAGACGGAACATCCAATTGTGTCCATTCTCGGCAGAGCCATTTTTCTGAAATGCGAAACGTCCAGATCCTTCTCCCACAAGGAAGGTGCCAGCCCTGAAAGCTGTTGCTGGTCTTCACCTTCCCTGGGCAGCCTACTCACAGGCACAACAGCCCTGGGGATCAGTGCTTTCAAAGAGATGGAACATCTAATCGTGCCCGTTCTCGGCACAGCCTTTTTCCAAAACGGCGAACGTCCGGCTCCTTCTCCCACAAGGAAGGTGCCAGCCCTGAAAGCTGTTGCTGTTCTTGACCTTCCCTTGGAAACCTAATCACAGGCACAACAGCCCTGGGGATCAGTGCTTTCCCAGAGACGGAACATCTCCTAGTGCCTGATCTTGGCAGAGCCTTTTCCAAAACGCCGAACGTCCAGCTCATTCTCCCACAAGGAAGGGGCCAGCCCTGAAAGCTGTTGCTGGTCTTCACCTTCCCTTGGAAACCTAATCACAGGCACAACAGCCCTGGGGATCAGTGCTTTCTCAGAGACGGAACATCTCATCGTACCCGTTCTCGGCAGAGCGTATTTCCGAAATGGGAAACGTGCGGATCCTTCTCCCACAAGGAAGGTGCCAACCCTGAAAGCTGTTGTTGGTCTTCACCTTCCCTAGACAGCCTACTCACAGGCACAACAGCTCTGGGGATCGGTGCTTTCCCAGAGACGGAACATCCAATTGTGTCCATTCTTGGCAGAGCCATTTTTCTGAAATGGGAAACGTCCGGATCCTTCTCCCACAAGGAAGGTGCCAGCCCTGAAAGCTGTTGCTGGTCTTCACCTTCCCTAGACAGCCTACTCACAGGCACAACAGCCCTGGGGATCAGTGCTTTCCCAGAGACGGAACATTTCATCCTACCCGTTCTCGGCAGAGCCATTTTCCGAAATGGGAAACGTCCGGCTCCTTCTCCCACAAGGAAGGGGCCAGCCCTGAAAGCTGTTGCTGGTCTTCACCTTCCCTGGGCAACCTATTCACAGGCACAACAGCCCTGGGGATCTGTGCTTTCCCAGAGACGGAACATCTCTTCATACCCGTTCTCGGCAGAGCCATATTCCGAAATGGGAAACGTCCGGCTCCTTCTCCCACAAGGAAGGTGCCAGCCCTGAAAGCTGTTGCTGGTCTTCACCTGCCCTGGGCAACCTATTCACAGGCACAACAGCCCTGGGGATCAGTGCTTTCCCAGAGACGGAACATCTCATCGTACCCGTTCTTGGCAGAGCCATTTTCCAAAACGGCAAACGTCTGGCTCCTTCTCCCACAAGGAAGGTGCCAGCCCTGAAAGCTGTTGCTGGTCTTCACCTTCCCTGGGCAACCTATTCACAGGCACAACAGCCCTGGGGATCAGTGCTTTCTCAGAGACGGAACATCTCATCGTACCCGTTCTCGGCAGAGCGTATTTCCGAAACGGCAAACGTCTGGATCCTTCTCCCACAATGAAGGTGCCAGCCCTGAAAGCTGTTGCTGGTCTTCACCTTCCCTGGGCAGCCTAGTCACAGGCACAACAGCCCTGGGGATCAGTGCTTTCCCAGAGATGGAACATCTCATCGTGCCCGTTCTCGGCACAGCCTTTTTCCAAAACGGCGAACGTCTGGATCCTTCTCCCACAAGGATGGTGCCCGCCCTGAAAGCTGTTGCTGGTCTTCACCTTCCCTGGGCAACCTATTCACAGGCACCAACAGCCCTGGGGATCTGTGCTTTCCCAGAGATGGAACATCTCTTCATCGTAGCCGTTCTCGGCAGAGCCGTTTTCCGAAAAGGGAAACGTCCGGATCCTTCTCCCACAAGGAAGGTGCCAGCCCTGAAAGCTGTTGCTGGTCTTCACCTTCCCTGGGCAGCCTACTCACAGGCACTACAGCCCTGGGGATCTGTGCTTTCCCAGAGACGGAACATCCAATTGTGTCCATTCTAGTCAGAGCCATTTTTCTGAAATGGGAAACGTCCGGATCCTTCTCCCACAAGGAAGGTGCCAGCCCTGAAAGCTGTTGCTGGTCTTCACCTTCCCTGGGCAGCCTAGTAACAGGCACAACAGCCCTGGGGATCAGTGCTTTCCCAGAGACGGAACATTTCATCGTAGCCCTTCTCGGCAGAGCCGTTTTCTGAAAAGGGAAACGTCCGGATCCTTCTCCCACAAGGAAGGTGCCAGCCCTGAAAGCTGTTGCTGGTCTTCACCTTCCCTGGGCAGCCTACTCACAGGCACAACAGCCCTGGGGATCTCTGCTTTCCCAGAGACGGAATATCTCCTAGTGCCTGATCTTGGCAGAGCCTTTTCCAAAACGCCGAACGTCCATCTCATTCTCCCACAAGGAAGGGGCCAGCCCTGAAAGCTGTTGCTGGTCTTCACCTTCCCTGGGCAACCTATTCACAGGCACAATAGCCCTGGGGATCAGTGCTTTCCCAGAGACGGAACATTTCATCGTACCCGTTCTCGGCAGAGCCGTTATCCGAAAAGGGAAACGTCCGGCTCCTTCTCCCACAAGGAAGGTGCCAGCCCTGAAAGCTGTTGCTGGTCTTCACCTTCCCTGGGCAGCCTAGTCACAGGCACAACAGCCCTGGGGATCAGTGCTTTCCCAGAGACGGAACATCTCCTAGTGCCCGTTCTTGGCAGAGCCATTTTCAAAACGGCAAACGTCCGGCTCCTTCTCCCACAAGGAAGGGGCCAGCCCTGAAAGCTGTTGCTGGTCTTCACCTTCCCTGGGCAGCCTACTCACAGGCACAACAGCCCTGGGGATCAGTGCTTTCCCAGAGACGGAACATCTCATCGTGCCCGTTGTCGGCACAGCCTTTTTCCAAAATGGCGAACGTCCGGATCCTTCTCCCACAAGGAAGGTGCCAGCCCTGAAAGCTGTTGCTGATCTTCACCTTCCCTTGGAAACCTAATCACAGGCACAACAGCCCTGGGGATCAGTGCTTTCCCAGAGACGGAACATCTCCTAGTGCCCGTTCTCGGCAGAGCCGTTTTTCCGAAATGGGAAAGGTCCGGCTCCTTCTCCCACAAGGAAGGTGCCAGCCCTGAAAGCTGTTGCTGGTCTTCACCTTCCCTGGGCAACCTACTCACAGGCACAACAGCCCTGGGGATCAGTGCTTTCCCAGAGACGGAACATCTCCTTGTGCCCGTTCTTGGCAGAGCCATTTTCCAAAACGGCAAACGTCTGGCTCCTTCTCCCACAAGGAAGGTGCCATCCCTGAAAGCTGTTGCTGGTCTTCACCTTCCCTTGGCAACCTATTCACAGGCACCAACAGCGCTGTGGATCAGTGCTTTCCCAGAGACAGAACATTTCATCGTACCCGTTCTCGGCAGAGCCGTGTTCCGAAAAGGGAAACGTCCGGATCCTTCTCCCACAAGGAAGGTGCCAGCCCTGAAAGCTGTTGCTGGTCTTCACCTTCCCTGGGCAGCCTACTCACAGGCACAACAGCCCTGGGGATCTGTGCTTTCCCAGAGACGGAACATCCAATTGTGTCCATTCTAGTCAGAGCCATTTTTCTGAAATGGGAAACGTCCGGCTCCTTCTCCCACAAGGAAGGTGCCAGCCCTGAAAGCTGTTGCTGGTCTTCACCTTCCCTGGGCAGCCTAGTCACAGGCACAACAGCCCTGGGGATCAGTGCTTTCCCAGAGACGGAACATCTCCTAGTGCCCGTTCTTGGCAGAGCCATTTTCAAAACGGCAAACGTCCGGCTCCTTCTCCCACAAGGAAGGGGCCAGCCCTGAAAGCTGTTGCTGGTCTTCACCTTCCCTGGGCAGCCTACTCACAGGCACAACAGCCCTGGGGATCAGTGCTTTCCCAGAGACGGAACATCTCATCGTGCCCGTTGTCGGCACAGCCTTTTTCCAAAATGGCGAACGTCCGGATCCTTCTCCCACAAGGAAGGTGCCAGCCCTGAAAGCTGTTGCTGATCTTCACCTTCCCTTGGAAACCTAATCACAGGCACAACAGCCCTGGGGATCAGTGCTTTCCCAGAGACGGAACATCTCCTAGTGCCCGTTCTCGGCAGAGCCATTTTTCCGAAATGGGAAAGGTCCGGCTCCTTCTCCCACAAGGAAGGTGCCAGCCCTGAAAGCTGTTGCTGGTCTTGACCTTCCCTTGGAAGCCTAGTCACAGGCACAACAGCCCTGGGGATCTGTGCTTTCCCAGAGACGGAACATCCAATTGTGTCCATTCTAGTCAGAGCCATTTTTCTGAAATGGGAAACGTCCGGATCCTTCTCCCACAAGGAAGGTGCCAGCCCTGAAAGCTGTTGCTGGTCTTCACCTTCCCTAGACAGCGTACTCACAGGCACAACAGCCCTGGGGATCAGTGCTTTCCCAGAGACGCAACATCTCGTCATACCCGTTCTCGGCAGAGCCGTATTCCGAAATGGGAAACGTCCGGCTCCTTCTCCCACAAGGAAGGTGCCAGCCCTGAAAGCTGTTGCTGGTCTTCACCTTCCCTGGGCAACCTATTCACAGGCACAACAGCCCTGGGGATCTGTGCTTTCCCAGAGACGCAACATCTCATCGTACCCGTTCTTGGCAGAGCCATTTTCCAAAACGGCAAACGTCTGGCTCCTTCTCCCACAAGGAAGGTGCCAGCCCTGAAAGCTGTTGCTGGTCTTCACCTTCCCTGGGCAGCCTACTCACAGGCACAACTGCCCTGGGGATCTGTGCTTTCCCAGAGATGGAACATCTCTTCATACCCGTTCTCGGCAGAGCCGTTTTCCGAAAAGGGAAACGTCCGGATCCTTCTCCCACAAGGAAGGTGCCAGCCCTGAAAGCTGTTGCTGGTCTTCACCTTCCCTGGGCAGCCTACTCACAGGCACAACAGCCCTGGGGATCTGTGCTTTCCCAGAGACGGAACATCCAATTGTGTCCATTCTCGGCAGAGCCATTTTTCTGAAATGCGAAACGTCCAGATCCTTCTCCCACAAGGAAGGTGCCAGCCCTGAAAGCTGTTGCTGGTCTTCACCTTCCCTGGGCAGCCTACTCACAGGCACAACAGCCCTGGGGATCAGTGCTTTCAAAGAGATGGAACATCTAATCGTGCCCGTTCTCGGCACAGCCTTTTTCCAAAACGGCGAACGTCCGGCTCCTTCTCCCACAAGGAAGGTGCCAGCCCTGAAAGCTGTTGCTGTTCTTGACCTTCCCTTGGAAACCTAATCACAGGCACAACAGCCCTGGGGATCAGTGCTTTCCCAGAGACGGAACATCTCCTAGTGCCTGATCTTGGCAGAGCCTTTTCCAAAACGCCGAACGTCCAGCTCATTCTCCCACAAGGAAGGGGCCAGCCCTGAAAGCTGTTGCTGGTCTTCACCTTCCCTTGGAAACCTAATCACAGGCACAACAGCCCTGGGGATCAGTGCTTTCTCAGAGACGGAACATCTCATCGTACCCGTTCTCGGCAGAGCGTATTTCCGAAACGGCAAACGTCTGGATCCTTCTCCCACAAGGAAGGTGCCAGCCCTGAAAGCTGTTGCTGGTCTTCACCTTCCCTGGGCAGCCTATTCACAGGCACAACAGCCCTGGGGATCAGTGCTTTCCAGAGATGGAACATCTCATCGTGCCCGTTCTCGGCACAGCCTTTTTCCAAAACGGCGAACGTCTGGATCCTTCTCCCACAAGGAAGGTGCCAGCCCTGAAAGCTGTTGCTGATCTTCACCTTCCCTTGGAAACCTAATCACAGGCACAACAGCCCTGGGGATCAGTGCTTTCCCAGAGACGGAACATCTTCTTGTGCCCGTTCTCGGCAGAGCCATTTTTCCGAAATGGGAAACGTGCGGATCCTTCTCCCACAAGGAAGGTGCCAACCCTGAAAGCTGTTGTTGGTCTTCACCTTCCCTAGACAGCCTACTCACAGGCACAACAGCTCTGGGGATCGGTGCTTTCCCAGAGACGGAACATCCAATTGTGTCCATTCTTGGCAGAGCCATTTTTCTGAAATGGGAAACGTCCGGATCCTTCTCCCACAAGGAAGGTGCCAGCCCTGAAAGCTGTTGCTGGTCTTCACCTTCCCTAGACAGCCTACTCACAGGCACAACAGCCCTGGGGATCAGTGCTTTCCCAGAGACGGAACATTTCATCCTACCCGTTCTCGGCAGAGCCATTTTCCGAAATGGGAAACGTCCGGATCCTTCTCCCACAAGGAAGGGGCCAGCCCTGAAAGCTGTTGCTGGTCTTCACCTTCCCTGGGCAACCTATTCACAGGCACAACAGCCCTGGGGATCTGTGCTTTCCCAGAGACGGAACATCTCTTCATACCCGTTCTCGGCAGAGCCATATTCCGAAATGGGAAACGTCCGGCTCCTTCTCCCACAAGGAAGGTGCCAGCCCTGAAAGCTCCTGCTGGTCTTCACCTGCCCTGGGCAACCTATTCACAGGCACAACAGCCCTGGGGATCAGTGCTTTCCCAGAGACGGAACATCTCATCGTACCCGTTCTTGGCAGAGCCATTTTCCAAAACGGCAAACGTCTGGCTCCTTCTCCCACAAGGAAGGTGCCAGCCCTGAAAGCTGTTGCTGGTCTTCACCTTCCCTGGGCAACCTATTCACAGGCACAACAGCCCTGGGGATCAGTGCTTTCTCAGAGACGGAACATCTCATCGTACCCGTTCTCGGCAGAGCGTATTTCCGAAACGGCAAACGTCTGGATCCTTCTCCCACAATGAAGGTGCCAGCCCTGAAAGCTGTTGCTGGTCTTCACCTTCCCTGGGCAGCCTAGTCACAGGCACAACAGCCCTGGGGATCAGTGCTTTCCCAGAGATGGAACATCTCATCGTGCCCGTTCTCGGCACAGCCTTTTTCCAAAACGGCGAACGTCTGGATCCTTCTCCCACAAGGATGGTGCCCGCCCTGAAAGCTGTTGCTGGTCTTCACCTTCCCTGGGCAACCTATTCACAGGCACCAACAGCCCTGGGGATCTGTGCTTTCCCAGAGATGGAACATCTCTTCATCGTAGCCGTTCTCGGCAGAGCCGTTTTCCGAAAAGGGAAACGTCCGGATCCTTCTCCCACAAGGAAGGTGCCAGCCCTGAAAGCTGTTGCTGGTCTTCACCTTCCCTGGGCAGCCTACTCACAGGCACTACAGCCCTGGGGATCTGTGCTTTCCCAGAGACGGAACATCCAATTGTGTCCATTCTAGTCAGAGCCATTTTTCTGAAATGGGAAACGTCCGGATCCTTCTCCCACAAGGAAGGTGCCAGCCCTGAAAGCTGTTGCTGGTCTTCACCTTCCCTGGGCAGCCTAGTAACAGGCACAACAGCCCTGGGGATCAGTGCTTTCCCAGAGACGGAACATTTCATCGTACCCGTTCTCGGCAGAGCCGTTTTCCGAAAAGTGAAACGTCCGGCTCCTTCTCCCACAAGGAAGGGGCCAGCCCTGAAAGCTGTTGCTGGTCTTCACCTTCCCTGGGCAACCTATTCACAGGCACAACAGCCCTGGGGATCTGTGCTTTCCCAGAGACGGAACATCTCATCGTGCCCGTTCTCGGCACAGCCATTTTTCCGAAATGGGAAACGTGCGGATCCTTCTCCCACAAGGAAGGTGCCAACCCTGAAAGCTGTTGTTGGTCTTCACCTTCCCTAGACAGCCTACTCACAGGCACAACAGCTCTGGGGATCGGTGCTTTCCCAGAGACGGAACATCCAATTGTGTCCATTCTTGGCAGAGCCATTTTTCTGAAATGGGAAACGTCCGGATCCTTCTCCCACAAGGAAGGTGCCAGCCCTGAAAGCTGTTGCTGGTCTTCACCTTCCCTTGGAAACCTAATCACAGGCACAACAGCCCTGGGGATCAGTGCTTTCCCAGAGACGGAACATCTCCTAGTGCCCGTTCTCGGCAGAGCCGTTTTTCCGAAATGGGAAAGGTCCGGCTCCTTCTCCCACAAGGAAGGTGCCAGCCCTGAAAGCTGTTGCTGGTCTTGACCTTCCCTTGGAAGCCTAGTCACAGGCACAACAGCCCTGGGGATCTGTGCTTTCCCAGAGACGGAACATCCAATTGTGGCCATTCTAGTCAGAGCCATTTTTCTGAAATGGGAAACGTCCGGATCCTTCTCCCACAAGGAAGGTGCCAGCCCTGAAAGCTGTTGCTGGTCTTCACCTTCCCTAGACAGCGTACTCACAGGCACAACAGCCCTGGGGATCAGTGCTTTCCCAGAGACGGAACATCTCATCGTACCCGTTCTCGGCAGAGCCGTTTTCCGAAAAGGGAAACGTCCGGCTCCTTATCCCACAAGGAAGGGGCCAGCCCTGAAAGCTGTTGCTGGTGTTGACCTTCCCTTGGAAGCCTAGTCACAGGCACAACAGCCCTGGGGATCAGTGCTTTCCCAGAGACGGAACATCTCATCCTGCCCTTTCTTGGCAGAGCCATTTTTCCAAAACGGCAAACGTCCGGCTCCTTCTCCCACAAGGAAGGGGCCAGCCCTGAAAGCTGTTGCTGGTCTTCACCTTCCCTGGACAGCCTAGTCACAGGCACAACAGCCCTGGGGATCAGTGCTTTCCCAGAGACGGAACATTTCATCGTAGCCCTTCTCGGCAGAGCCGTTTTCTGAAAAGGGAAACGTCCGGATCCTTCTCCCACAAGGAAGGTGCCAGCCCTGAAAGCTGTTGCTGGTCTTCACCTTCCCTGGGCAGCCTACTCACAGGCACAACAGCCCTGGGGATCAGTGCTTTCCCAGAGACGGAATATCTCCTAGTGCCTGATCTTGGCAGAGCCTTTTCCAAAACGCCGAACGTCCATCTCATTCTCCCACAAGGAAGGGGCCAGCCCTGAAAGCTGTTGCTGGTCTTCACCTTCCCTGGGCAACCTATTCACAGGCACAATAGCCCTGGGGATCAGTGCTTTCCCAGAGACGGAACATTTCATCGTACCCGTTCTCGGCAGAGCCGTTATCCGAAAAGGGAAACGTCCGGCTCCTTCTCCCACAAGGAAGGTGCCAGCCCTGAAAGCTGTTGCTGGTCTTCACCTTCCCTGGGCAGCCTAGTCACAGGCACAACAGCCCTGGGGATCAGTGCTTTCCCAGAGACGGAACATCTCCTAGTGCCCGTTCTTGGCAGAGCCATTTTCAAAACGGCAAACGTCCGGCTCCTTCTCCCACAAGGAAGGGGCCAGCCCTGAAAGCTGTTGCTGGTCTTCACCTTCCCTGGGCAGCCTACTCACAGGCACAACAGCCCTGGGGATCAGTGCTTTCCCAGAGACGGAACATCTCATCGTGCCCGTTGTCGGCACAGCCTTTTTCCAAAATGGCGAACGTCCGGATCCTTCTCCCACAAGGAAGGTGCCAGCCCTGAAAGCTGTTGCTGATCTTCACCTTCCCTTGGAAACCTAATCACAGGCACAACAGCCCTGGGGATCAGTGCTTTCCCAGAGACGGAACATCTCCTAGTGCCCGTTCTCGGCAGAGCCGTTTTTCCGAAATGGGAAAGGTCCGGCTCCTTCTCCCACAAGGAAGGTGCCAGCCCTGAAAGCTGTTGCTGGTCTTCACCTTCCCTGGGCAACCTACTCACAGGCACAACAGCCCTGGGGATCAGTGCTTTCCCAGAGACGGAACATCTCCTTGTGCCCGTTCTTGGCAGAGCCATTTTCCAAAACGGCAAACGTCTGGCTCCTTCTCCCACAAGGAAGGTGCCATCCCTGAAAGCTGTTGCTGGTCTTCACCTTCCCTTGGCAACCTATTCACAGGCACCAACAGCGCTGTGGATCAGTGCTTTCCCAGAGACAGAACATTTCATCGTACCCGTTCTCGGCAGAGCCGTGTTCCGAAAAGGGAAACGTCCGGATCCTTCTCCCACAAGGAAGGTGCCAGCCCTGAAAGCTGTTGCTGGTCTTCACCTTCCCTGGGCAGCCTACTCACAGGCACAACAGCCCTGGGGATCTGTGCTTTCCCAGAGACGGAACATCCAATTGTGTCCATTCTAGTCAGAGCCATTTTTCTGAAATGGGAAACGTCCGGCTCCTTCTCCCACAAGGAAGGTGCCAGCCCTGAAAGCTGTTGCTGGTCTTCACCTTCCCTGGGCAGCCTAGTCACAGGCACAACAGCCCTGGGGATCAGTGCTTTCCCAGAGACGGAACATCTCCTAGTGCCCGTTCTTGGCAGAGCCATTTTCAAAACGGCAAACGTCCGGCTCCTTCTCCCACAAGGAAGGGGCCAGCCCTGAAAGCTGTTGCTGGTCTTCACCTTCCCTGGGCAGCCTACTCACAGGCACAACAGCCCTGGGGATCAGTGCTTTCCCAGAGACGGAACATCTCATCGTGCCCGTTGTCGGCACAGCCTTTTTCCAAAATGGCGAACGTCCGGATCCTTCTCCCACAAGGAAGGTGCCAGCCCTGAAAGCTGTTGCTGATCTTCACCTTCCCTTGGAAACCTAATCACAGGCACAACAGCCCTGGGGATCAGTGCTTTCCCAGAGACGGAACATCTCCTAGTGCCCGTTCTCGGCAGAGCCATTTTTCCGAAATGGGAAAGGTCCGGCTCCTTCTCCCACAAGGAAGGTGCCAGCCCTGAAAGCTGTTGCTGGTCTTGACCTTCCCTTGGAAGCCTAGTCACAGGCACAACAGCCCTGGGGATCTGTGCTTTCCCAGAGACGGAACATCCAATTGTGTCCATTCTAGTCAGAGCCATTTTTCTGAAATGGGAAACGTCCGGATCCTTCTCCCACAAGGAAGGTGCCAGCCCTGAAAGCTGTTGCTGGTCTTCACCTTCCCTAGACAGCGTACTCACAGGCACAACAGCCCTGGGGATCAGTGCTTTCCCAGAGACGGAACATCTCATCGTACCCGTTCTCGCCAGAGCCGTTTTCCGAAAAGGGAAACGTCCGGCTCCTTATCCCACAAGGAAGGTGCCAGCCCTGAAAGCTGTTGCTGGTGTTGACCTTCCCTTGGAAGCCTAGTCACAGGCACAACAGCCCTGGGGATCAGTGCTTTCCCAGAGACGGAACATCTCATCCTGCCCTTTCTTGGCAGAGCCATTTTTCCAAAACGGCAAACGTCCGGCTCCTTCTCCCACAAGGAAGGTGCCAGCCCTGAAAGCTGTTGCTGGTCTTCACCTTCCCTGGGCAGCCTAGTCACAGGCACAACAGCCCTGGGGATCAGTGCTTTCCCAGAGACGGAACATTTCATCGTAGCCGTTCTCGGCAGAGCCGTTTTCTGAAAAGGGAAACGTCCGGCTCCTTCTCCCACAAGGAAGGTGCCAGCCCTGAAAGCTGTTGCTGGTCTTCACCTTCCCTGGGCAGCCTACTCACAGGCACAACAGCCCTGGGGATCTCTGCTTTCCCAGAGACGGAATATCTCCTAGTGCCTGATCTTGGCAGAGCCTTTTCCAAAACGCCGAACGTCCATCTCATTCTCCCACAAGGAAGGGGCCAGCCCTGAAAGCTGTTGCTGGTCTTCACCTTCCCTGGGCAACCTATTCACAGGCACAACAGCCCTGGGGATCAGTGCTTTCCCAGAGACGGAACATTTCATCGTACCCGTTCTCGGCAGAGCCGTTATCCGAAAAGGGAAACGTCCGGATCCTTCTCCCTCAAGGAAGGTGCCAGCCCTGAAAGCTGTTGATGGTCTTCACCTTCCCTGGGCAACCTATTCACAGGCACCAACAGCGCTGTGGATCAGTGCTTTCCCAGAGACAGAACATTTCATCGTACCCGTTCTCGGCAGAGCCGTGTTCCGAAAAGGGAAACGTCCGGATCCTTCTCCCACAAGGAAGGTGCCAGCCCTGAAAGCTGTTGCTGGTCTTCACCTTCCCTGGGCAGCCTACTCACAGGCACAACAGCCCTGGGGATCTGTGCTTTCCCAGAGACGGAACATCCAATTGTGTCCATTCTAGTCAGAGCCATTTTTCTGAAATGGGAAACGTCCGGCTCCTTCTCCCACAAGGAAGGTGCCAGCCCTGAAAGCTGTTGCTGGTCTTCACCTTCCCTGGGCAGCCTAGTCACAGGCACAACAGCCCTGGGGATCAGTGCTTTCCCAGAGACGGAACATCTCCTAGTGCCCGTTCTTGGCAGAGCCATTTTCAAAACGGCAAACGTCCGGCTCCTTCTCCCACAAGGAAGGGGCCAGCCCTGAAAGCTGTTGCTGGTCTTCACCTTCCCTGGGCAGCCTACTCACAGGCACAACAGCCCTGGGGATCTGTGCTTTCCCAGAGACGGAACATCTCATCGTGCCCGTTCTCGGCACAGCCATTTTTCCGAAATGGGAAACGTGCGGATCCTTCTCCCACAAGGAAGGTGCCAACCCTGAAAGCTGTTGTTGGTCTTCACCTTCCCTAGACAGCCTACTCACAGGCACAACAGCTCTGGGGATTGGTGCTTTCCCAGAGACGGAACATCCAATTGTGTCCATTCTTGGCAGAGCCATTTTTCTGAAATGGGAAACGTCCGGATCCTTCTCCCACAAGGAAGGTGCCAGCCCTGAAAGCTGTTGCTGGTCTTCACCTTCCCTTGGAAACCTAATCACAGGCACAACAGCCCTGGGGATCAGTGCTTTCCCAGAGACGGAACATCTCCTAGTGCCCGTTCTCGGCAGAGCCGTTTTTCCGAAATGGGAAAGGTCCGGCTCCTTCTCCCACAAGGAAGGTGCCAGCCCTGAAAGCTGTTGCTGGTCTTGACCTTCCCTTGGAAGCCTAGTCACAGGCACAACAGCCCTGGGGATCTGTGCTTTCCCAGAGACGGAACATCCAATTGTGGCCATTCTAGTCAGAGCCATTTTTCTGAAATGGGAAACGTCCGGATCCTTCTCCCACAAGGAAGGTGCCAGCCCTGAAAGCTGTTGCTGGTCTTCACCTTCCCTAGACAGCGTACTCACAGGCACAACAGCCCTGGGGATCAGTGCTTTCCCAGAGACGGAACATCTCATCGTACCCGTTCTCGGCAGAGCCGTTTTCCGAAAAGGGAAACGTCCGGCTCCTTATCCCACAAGGAAGGGGCCAGCCCTGAAAGCTGTTGCTGGTGTTGACCTTCCCTTGGAAGCCTAGTCACAGGCACAACAGCCCTGGGGATCAGTGCTTTCCCAGAGACGGAACATCTCATCCTGCCCTTTCTTGGCAGAGCCATTTTTCCAAAACGGCAAACGTCCGGCTCCTTCTCCCACAAGGAAGGGGCCAGCCCTGAAAGCTGTTGCTGGTCTTCACCTTCCCTGGACAGCCTAGTCACAGGCACAACAGCCCTGGGGATCAGTGCTTTCCCAGAGACGGAACATTTCATCGTAGCCCTTCTCGGCAGAGCCGTTTTCTGAAAAGGGAAACGTCCGGATCCTTCTCCCACAAGGAAGGTGCCAGCCCTGAAAGCTGTTGCTGGTCTTCACCTTCCCTGGGCAGCCTACTCACAGGCACAACAGCCCTGGGGATCTCTGCTTTCCCAGAGACGGAATATCTCCTAGTGCCTGATCTTGGCAGAGCCTTTTCCAAAACGCCGAACGTCCATCTCATTCTCCCACAAGGAAGGGGCCAGCCCTGAAAGCTGTTGCTGGTCTTCACCTTCCCTGGGCAACCTATTCACAGGCACAATAGCCCTGGGGATCAGTGCTTTCCCAGAGACGGAACATTTCATCGTACCCGTTCTCGGCAGAGCCGTTATCCGAAAAGGGAAACGTCCGGCTCCTTCTCCCACAAGGAAGGTGCCAGCCCTGAAAGCTGTTGCTGGTCTTCACCTTCCCTGGGCAGCCTAGTCACAGGCACAACAGCCCTGGGGATCAGTGCTTTCCCAGAGACGGAACATCTCCTAGTGCCCGTTCTTGGCAGAGCCATTTTCAAAACGGCAAACGTCCGGCTCCTTCTCCCACAAGGAAGGGGCCAGCCCTGAAAGCTGTTGCTGGTCTTCACCTTCCCTGGGCAGCCTACTCACAGGCACAACAGCCCTGGGGATCAGTGCTTTCCCAGAGACGGAACATCTCATCGTGCCCGTTGTCGGCACAGCCTTTTTCCAAAATGGCGAACGTCCGGATCCTTCTCCCACAAGGAAGGTGCCAGCCCTGAAAGCTGTTGCTGATCTTCACCTTCCCTTGGAAACCTAATCACAGGCACAACAGCCCTGGGGATCAGTGCTTTCCCAGAGACGGAACATCTCCTAGTGCCCGTTCTCGGCAGAGCCGTTTTTCCGAAATGGGAAAGGTCCGGCTCCTTCTCCCACAAGGAAGGTGCCAGCCCTGAAAGCTGTTGCTGGTCTTCACCTTCCCTGGGCAACCTACTCACAGGCACAACAGCCCTGGGGATCAGTGCTTTCCCAGAGACGGAACATCTCCTTGTGCCCGTTCTTGGCAGAGCCATTTTCCAAAACGGCAAACGTCTGGCTCCTTCTCCCACAAGGAAGGTGCCATCCCTGAAAGCTGTTGCTGGTCTTCACCTTCCCTTGGCAACCTATTCACAGGCACCAACAGCGCTGTGGATCAGTGCTTTCCCAGAGACAGAACATTTCATCGTACCCGTTCTCGGCAGAGCCGTGTTCCGAAAAGGGAAACGTCCGGATCCTTCTCCCACAAGGAAGGTGCCAGCCCTGAAAGCTGTTGCTGGTCTTCACCTTCCCTGGGCAGCCTACTCACAGGCACAACAGCCCTGGGGATCTGTGCTTTCCCAGAGACGGAACATCCAATTGTGTCCATTCTAGTCAGAGCCATTTTTCTGAAATGGGAAACGTCCGGCTCCTTCTCCCACAAGGAAGGTGCCAGCCCTGAAAGCTGTTGCTGGTCTTCACCTTCCCTGGGCAGCCTAGTCACAGGCACAACAGCCCTAGGGATCAGTGCTTTCCCAGAGACGGAACATCTCCTAGTGCCCGTTCTTGGCAGAGCCATTTTCAAAACGGCAAACGTCCGGCTCCTTCTCCCACAAGGAAGGGGCCAGCCCTGAAAGCTGTTGCTGGTCTTCACCTTCCCTGGGCAGCCTACTCACAGGCACAACAGCCCTGGGGATCAGTGCTTTCCCAGAGACGGAACATCTCATCGTGCCCGTTGTCGGCACAGCCTTTTTCCAAAATGGCGAACGTCCGGATCCTTCTCCCACAAGGAAGGTGCCAGCCCTGAAAGCTGTTGCTGATCTTCACCTTCCCTTGGAAACCTAATCACAGGCACAACAGCCCTGGGGATCAGTGCTTTCCCAGAGACGGAACATCTCCTAGTGCCCGTTCTCGGCAGAGCCATTTTTCCGAAATGGGAAAGGTCCGGCTCCTTCTCCCACAAGGAAGGTGCCAGCCCTGAAAGCTGTTGCTGGTCTTGACCTTCCCTTGGAAGCCTAGTCACAGGCACAACAGCCCTGGGGATCTGTGCTTTCCCAGAGACGGAACATCCAATTGTGTCCATTCTAGTCAGAGCCATTTTTCTGAAATGGGAAACGTCCGGATCCTTCTCCCACAAGGAAGGTGCCAGCCCTGAAAGCTGTTGCTGGTCTTCACCTTCCCTAGACAGCGTACTCACAGGCACAACAGCCCTGGGGATCAGTGCTTTCCCAGAGACGGAACATCTCATCGTACCCGTTCTCGCCAGAGCCGTTTTCCGAAAAGGGAAACGTCCGGCTCCTTATCCCACAAGGAAGGTGCCAGCCCTGAAAGCTGTTGCTGGTGTTGACCTTCCCTTGGAAGCCTAGTCACAGGCACAACAGCCCTGGGGATCAGTGCTTTCCCAGAGACGGAACATCTCATCCTGCCCTTTCTTGGCAGAGCCATTTTTCCAAAACGGCAAACGTCCGGCTCCTTCTCCCACAAGGAAGGTGCCAGCCCTGAAAGCTGTTGCTGGTCTTCACCTTCCCTGGGCAGCCTAGTCACAGGCACAACAGCCCTGGGGATCAGTGCTTTCCCAGAGACGGAACATTTCATCGTAGCCGTTCTCGGCAGAGCCGTTTTCTGAAAAGGGAAACGTCCGGCTCCTTCTCCCACAAGGAAGGTGCCAGCCCTGAAAGCTGTTGCTGGTCTTCACCTTCCCTGGGCAGCCTACTCACAGGCACAACAGCCCTGGGGATCTCTGCTTTCCCAGAGACGGAATATCTCCTAGTGCCTGATCTTGGCAGAGCCTTTTCCAAAACGCCGAACGTCCATCTCATTCTCCCACAAGGAAGGGGCCAGCCCTGAAAGCTGTTGCTGGTCTTCACCTTCCCTGGGCAACCTATTCACAGGCACAACAGCCCTGGGGATCAGTGCTTTCCCAGAGACGGAACATTTCATCGTACCCGTTCTCGGCAGAGCCGTTATCCGAAAAGGGAAACGTCCGGATCCTTCTCCCACAAGGAAGGTGCCAGCCCTGAAAGCTGTTGATGGTCTTCACCTTCCCTGGGCAACCTATTCACAGGCACCAACAGCGCTGTGGATCAGTGCTTTCCCAGAGACAGAACATTTCATCGTACCCGTTCTCGGCAGAGCCGTGTTCCGAAAAGGGAAACGTCCGGATCCTTCTCCCACAAGGAAGGTGCCAGCCCTGAAAGCTGTTGCTGGTCTTCACCTTCCCTGGGCAGCCTACTCACAGGCACAACAGCCCTGGGGATCTGTGCTTTCCCAGAGACGGAACATCCAATTGTGTCCATTCTAGTCAGAGCCATTTTTCTGAAATGGGAAACGTCCGGCTCCTTCTCCCACAAGGAAGGTGCCAGCCCTGAAAGCTGTTGCTGGTCTTCACCTTCCCTGGGCAGCCTAGTCACAGGCACAACAGCCCTGGGGATCAGTGCTTTCCCAGAGACGGAACATCTCCTAGTGCCCGTTCTTGGCAGAGCCATTTTCAAAACGGCAAACGTCCGGCTCCTTCTCCCACAAGGAAGGGGCCAGCCCTGAAAGCTGTTGCTGGTCTTCACCTTCCCTGGGCAGCCTACTCACAGGCACAACAGCCCTGGGGATCAGTGCTTTCCCAGAGACGGAACATCTCATCGTGCCCGTTGTCGGCACAGCCTTTTTCCAAAATGGCGAACGTCCGGATCCTTCTCCCACAAGGAAGGTGCCAGCCCTGAAAGCTGTTGCTGATCTTCACCTTCCCTTGGAAACCTAATCACAGGCACAACAGCCCTGGGGATCAGTGCTTTCCCAGAGACGGAACATCTCCTAGTGCCCGTTCTCGGCAGAGCCATTTTTCCGAAATGGGAAAGGTCCGGCTCCTTCTCCCACAAGGAAGGTGCCAGCCCTGAAAGCTGTTGCTGGTCTTGACCTTCCCTTGGAAGCCTAGTCACAGGCACAACAGCCCTGGGGATCTGTGCTTTCCCAGAGACGGAACATCCAATTGTGTCCATTCTAGTCAGAGCCATTTTTCTGAAATGGGAAACGTCCGGATCCTTCTCCCACAAGGAAGGTGCCAGCCCTGAAAGCTGTTGCTGGTCTTCACCTTCCCTAGACAGCGTACTCACAGGCACAACAGCCCTGGGGATCAGTGCTTTCCCAGAGACGGAACATCTCATCGTACCCGTTCTCGCCAGAGCCGTTTTCCGAAAAGGGAAACGTCCGGCTCCTTATCCCACAAGGAAGGTGCCAGCCCTGAAAGCTGTTGCTGGTGTTGACCTTCCCTTGGAAGCCTAGTCACAGGCACAACAGCCCTGGGGATCAGTGCTTTCCCAGAGACGGAACATCTCATCCTGCCCTTTCTTGGCAGAGCCATTTTTCCAAAACGGCAAACGTCCGGCTCCTTCTCCCACAAGGAAGGTGCCAGCCCTGAAAGCTGTTGCTGGTCTTCACCTTCCCTGGGCAGCCTAGTCACAGGCACAACAGCCCTGGGGATCAGTGCTTTCCCAGAGACGGAACATTTCATCGTAGCCGTTCTCGGCAGAGCCGTTTTCTGAAAAGGGAAACGTCCGGCTCCTTCTCCCACAAGGAAGGTGCCAGCCCTGAAAGCTGTTGCTGGTCTTCACCTTCCCTGGGCAGACTAGTAACAGGCACAACAGCCCTGGGGATCTCTGCTTTCCCAGAGACGGAATATCTCCTAGTGCCTGATCTTGGCAGAGCCTTTTCCAAAACGCCGAACGTCCATCTCATTCTCCCACAAGGAAGGGGCCAGCCCTGAAAGCTGTTGCTGGTCTTCACCTTCCCTGGGCAACCTATTCACAGGCACAACAGCCCTGGGGATCAGTGCTTTCCCAGAGACGGAACATTTCATCGTACCCGTTCTCGGCAGAGCCGTTATCCGAAAAGGGAAACGTCCGGATCCTTCTCCCACAAGGAAGGTGCCAGCCCTGAAAGCTGTTGATGGTCTTCACCTTCCCTGGGCAACCTATTCACAGGCACCAACAGCGCTGTGGATCAGTGCTTTCCCAGAGACAGAACATTTCATCGTACCCGTTCTCGGCAGAGCCGTGTTCCGAAAAGGGAAACGTCCGGATCCTTCTCCCACAAGGAAGGTGCCAGCCCTGAAAGCTGTTGCTGGTCTTCACCTTCCCTGGGCAGCCTACTCACAGGCACAACAGCCCTGGGGATCTGTGCTTTCCCAGAGACGGAACATCCAATTGTGTCCATTCTAGTCAGAGCCATTTTTCTGAAATGGGAAACGTCCGGCTCCTTCTCCCACAAGGAAGGTGCCAGCCCTGAAAGCTGTTGCTGGTCTTCACCTTCCCTGGGCAGCCTAGTCACAGGCACAACAGCCCTGGGGATCAGTGCTTTCCCAGAGACGGAACATCTCCTAGTGCCCGTTCTTGGCAGAGCCATTTTCAAAACGGCAAACGTCCGGCTCCTTCTCCCACAAGGAAGGGGCCAGCCCTGAAAGCTGTTGCTGGTCTTCACCTTCCCTGGGCAGCCTACTCACAGGCACAACAGCCCTGGGGATCAGTGCTTTCCCAGAGACGGAACATCTCATCGTGCCCGTTGTCGGCACAGCCTTTTTCCAAAATGGCGAACGTCCGGATCCTTCTCCCACAAGGAAGGTGCCAGCCCTGAAAGCTGTTGCTGATCTTCACCTTCCCTTGGAAACCTAATCACAGGCACAACAGCCCTGGGGATCAGTGCTTTCCCAGAGACGGAACATCTCCTAGTGCCCGTTCTCGGCAGAGCCGTTTTTCCGAAATGGGAAAGGTCCGGCTCCTTCTCCCACAAGGAAGGTGCCAGCCCTGAAAGCTGTTGCTGGTCTTCACCTTCCCTGGGCAACCTACTCACAGGCACAACAGCCCTGGGGATCAGTGCTTTCCCAGAGACGGAACATCTCATAGTGCCCGTTCTTGGCAGAGCCATTTTCCAAAACGGCAAACGTCTGGCTCCTTCTCCCACAAGGAAGGTGCCATCCCTGAAAGCTGTTGCTGGTCTTCACCTTCCCTTGGCAACCTATTCACAGGCACCAACAGCGCTGTGGATCAGTGCTTTCCCAGAGACAGAACATTTCATCGTACCCGTTCTCGGCAGAGCCGTGTTCCGAAAAGGGAAACGTCCGGATCCTTCTCCCACAAGGAAGGTGCCAGCCCTGAAAGCTGTTGCTGGTCTTCACCTTCCCTGGGCAGCCTACTCACAGGCACAACAGCCCTGGGGATCTGTGCTTTCCCAGAGACGGAACATCCAATTGTGTCCATTCTAGTCAGAGCCATTTTTCTGAAATGGGAAACGTCCGGCTCCTTCTCCCACAAGGAAGGTGCCAGCCCTGAAAGCTGTTGCTGGTCTTCACCTTCCCTGGGCAGCCTAGTCACAGGCACAACAGCCCTGGGGATCAGTGCTTTCCCAGAGACGGAACATCTCCTAGTGCCCGTTCTTGGCAGAGCCATTTTCAAAACGGCAAACGTCCGGCTCCTTCTCCCACAAGGAAGGGGCCAGCCCTGAAAGCTGTTGCTGGTCTTCACCTTCCCTGGGCAGCCTACTCACAGGCACAACAGCCCTGGGGATCAGTGCTTTCCCAGAGACGGAACATCTCATCGTGCCCGTTGTCGGCACAGCCTTTTTCCAAAATGGCGAACGTCCGGATCCTTCTCCCACAAGGAAGGTGCCAGCCCTGAAAGCTGTTGCTGATCTTCACCTTCCCTTGGAAACCTAATCACAGGCACAACAGCCCTGGGGATCAGTGCTTTCCCAGAGACGGAACATCTCCTAGTGCCCGTTCTCGGCAGAGCCGTTTTTCCGAAATGGGAAAGGTCCGGCTCCTTCTCCCACAAGGAAGGTGCCAGCCCTGAAAGCTGTTGCTGGTCTTGACCTTCCCTTGGAAGCCTAGTCACAGGCACAACAGCCCTGGGGATCTGTGCTTTCCCAGAGACGGAACATCCAATTGTGTCCATTCTAGTCAGAGCCATTTTTCTGAAATGGGAAACGTCCGGATCCTTCTCCCACAAGGAAGGTGCCAGCCCTGAAAGCTGTTGCTGGTCTTCACCTTCCCTAGACAGCGTACTCACAGGCACAACAGCCCTGGGGATCAGTGCTTTCCCAGAGACGGAACATCTCATCGTACCCGTTCTCGCCAGAGCCGTTTTCCGAAAAGGGAAACGTCCGGCTCCTTATCCCACAAGGAAGGTGCCAGCCCTGAAAGCTGTTGCTGGTGTTGACCTTCCCTTGGAAGCCTAGTCACAGGCACAACAGCCCTGGGGATCAGTGCTTTCCCAGAGACGGAACATCTCATCCTGCCCTTTCTTGGCAGAGCCATTTTTCCAAAACGGCAAACGTCCGGCTCCTTCTCCCACAAGGAAGGTGCCAGCCCTGAAAGCTGTTGCTGGTCTTCACCTTCCCTGGGCAGCCTAGTCACAGGCACAACAGCCCTGGGGATCAGTGCTTTCCCAGAGACGGAACATTTCATCGTAGCCGTTCTCGGCAGAGCCGTTTTCTGAAAAGGGAAACGTCCGGCTCCTTCTCCCACAAGGAAGGTGCCAGCCCTGAAAGCTGTTGCTGGTCTTCACCTTCCCTGGGCAGCCTACTCACAGGCACAACAGCCCTGGGGATCTCTGCTTTCCCAGAGACGGAACATCTCCTAGTGCCTGATCTTGGCAGAGCCTTTTCCAAAACGCCGAACGTCCATCTCATTCTCCCACAAGGAAGGGGCCAGCCCTGAAAGCTGTTGCTGGTCTTCACCTTCCCTGGGCAACCTATTCACAGGCACAACAGCCCTGGGGATCTGTGCTTTCCCAGAGACGGAACATTTCATCGTACCCGTTCTCGGCAGAGCCGTTATCCGAAAAGGGAAACGTCCGGATCCTTCTCCCACAAGGAAGGTGCCAGCCCTGAAAGCTGTTGATGGTCTTCACCTTCCCTGGGCAACCTATTCACAGGCACCAACAGCGCTGTGGATCAGTGCTTTCCCAGAGACAGAACATTTCATCGTACCCGTTCTCGGCAGAGCCGTGTTCCGAAAAGGGAAACGTCCGGATCCTTCTCCCACAAGGAAGGTGCCAGCCCTGAAAGCTGTTGCTGGTCTTCACCTTCCCTGGGCAGCCTACTCACAGGCACAACAGCCCTGGGGATCTGTGCTTTCCCAGAGACGGAACATCCAATTGTGTCCATTCTAGTCAGAGCCATTTTTCTGAAATGGGAAACGTCCGGCTACTTCTCCCACAAGGAAGGTGCCAGCCCTGAAAGCTGTTGCTGGTCTTCACCTTCCCTGGGCAGCCTAGTCACAGGCACAACAGCCCTAGGGATCAGTGCTTTCCCAGAGACGGAACATCTCCTAGTGCCCGTTCTTGGCAGAGCCATTTTCCAAAACGGCAAACGTCCGGCTCCTTCTCCCACAAGGAAGGGGCCAGCCCTGAAAGCTGTTGCTGGTCTTCACCTTCCCTGGGCAGCCTACTCACAGGCACAACAGCCCTGGGGATCAGTGCTTTCCCAGAGACGGAACATCTCATCGTGCCCGTTGTCGGCACAGCCTTTTTCCAAAACGGCGAACGTCCGGCTCCTTCTCCCACAAGGAAGGTGCCAGCCCTGAAAGCTGTTGCTGATCTTCACCTTCCCTTGGAAACCTAATCACAGGCACAACAGCCCTGGGGATCAGTGCTTTCCCAGAGACGGAACATCTCCTAGTGCCCGTTCTCGGCAGAGCCGTTTTTCCGAAATGGGAAAGGTCCGGCTCCTTCTCCCACAAGGAAGGTGCCAGCCCTGAAAGCTGTTGCTGGTCTTGACCTTCCCTTGGAAGCCTAGTCACAGGCACAACAGCCCTGGGGATCTGTGCTTTCCCAGAGACGGAACATCCAATTGTGGCCATTCTAGTCAGAGCCATTTTTCTGAAATGGGAAACGTCCGGATCCTTCTCCCACAAGGAAGGTGCCAGCCCTGAAAGCTGTTGCTGGTCTTCACCTTCCCTAGACAGCGTACTCACAGGCACAACAGCCCTGGGGATCAGTGCTTTCCCAGAGACGGAACATCTCATCGTACCCGTTCTCGGCAGAGCCGTTTTCCGAAAAGGGAAACGTCCGGATCCTTCTCCCACAAGGAAGGGGCCAGCCCTGAAAGCTGTTGCTGGTCTTCACCTTCCCTTGGAAGCCTAGTCACAGGCACAACAGCCCTGGGGATCAGTGCTTTCCCAGAGACGGAACATCTCATCCTGCCCTTTCTTGGCAGAGCCATTTTTCCAAAACGGCAAACGTCCGGCTCCTTCTCCCACAAGGAAGGTGCCAGCCCTGAAAGCTGTTGCTGGTCTTCACCTTCCCTGGACAGCCTAGTCACAGGCACAACAGCCCTGGGGATCAGTGCTTTCCCAGAGACGGAACATTTCATCGTAGCCGTTCTCGGCAGAGCCGTTTTCTGAAAAGGGAAACGTCCGGATCCTTCTCCCCCAAGGAAGGTGCCAGCCCTGAAAGCTGTTGCTGGTCTTCACCTTCCCTGGGCAGCCTACTCACAGGCACAACAGCCCTGGGGATCTCTGCTTTCCCAGAGACGGAATATCTCCTAGTGCCTGATCTTGGCAGAGCCTTTTCCAAAACGCCGAACGTCCATCTCATTCTCCCACAAGGAAGGGGCCAGCCCTGAAAGCTGTTGCTGGTCTTCACCTTCCCTGGGCAACCTATTCACAGGCACAACAGCCCTGGGGATCAGTGCTTTCCCAGAGACGGAACATTTCATCGTACCCGTTCTCGGCAGAGCCGTTATCCGAAAAGGGAAACGTCCGGATCCTTCTCCCACAAGGAAGGTGCCAGCCCTGAAAGCTGTTGCTGGTCTTCACCTTCCCTGGGCAACCTACTCACAGGCACAACAGCCCTGGGGATCAGTGCTTTCCCAGAGACGGAACATCTCATAGTGCCCGTTCTTGGCAGAGCCATTTTCCAAAACGGCACACGTCTGGCTCCTTCTCCCCCAAGGAAGGTGCCAGCCCTGAAAGCTGTTGCTGTTCTTGACCTTCCCTTGGAAGCCTAGTCACAGGCACAACAGCCCTGGGGATCAGTGCTTTCCCAGAGACGGAACATCCAATTGTGTCCATTCTAGTCAGAGCCATTTTTCTGAAATGGGAAACGTCTGGCTCCTTCTCCCACAAGGAAGGTGCCAGCCCTGAAAGCTGTTGCTGGTCTTCACCTTCCCTTGGAAGCCTAGTCACAGGCACAACAGCCCTGGGGATCAGTGCTTTCCCAGAGACGGAACATCCAATTGTGTCCATTCTAGTCAGAGACATTTTTCTGAAATGGGAAACGTCTGGCTCCTTCTCCCACAAGGAAGGTGCCAGCCCTGAAAGCTGTTGCTGGTCTTCACCTTCCCTGGGCAGCCTAGTCACAGGCACAACAGCCCTGGGGATCTGTGCTTTCCCAGAGACGGAACATCCAATTGTGGCCATTCTAGTCAGAGCCATTTTTCTGAAATGGGAAACGTCTGGCTCCTTCTCCCACACGGAAGGTGCCAGCCCTGAAAGCTGTTGCTGGTCTTCACCTTCCCTGGGCAGCCTAGTAACAGGCACAACAGCCCTGGGGATCAGTGCTTTCCCAGAGACGGAACATTTCATCGTACCCGTTCTCGGCAGAGCCGTTTTCCGAAAAGGGAAACGTCCGGCTCCTTCTCCCACAAGGAAGGGGCCAGCCCTGAAAGCTGTTGCTGGTCTTCACCTTCCCTGGGTAACCTATTCACAGGCACAACAGCCCTGGGGATCTGTGCTTTCCCAGAGATGGAACATCTCATCGTGCCCGTTCTCGGCACAGCCTTTTTCCAAAATGGCGAACGTCCGGATCCTTCTCCCACAAGGAAGGTGCCAGCCCTGAAAGCTGTTGCTGATCTTCACCTTCCCTTGGAAACCTAATCACAGGCACAACAGCCCTGGGGATCAGTGCTTTCCCAGAGACGGAACATCTCCTAGTGCCCGTTCTCGGCAGAGCCATTTTTCCGAAATGGGAAACGTCCGGCTCCTTCTCCCACAAGGAAGGGGCCAGCCCTGAAAGCTGTTGCTGGTCTTCACCTTCCCTGGGCAGCCTAGTCACAGGCACAACAGCCCTGGGGATCAGTGCTTTCCCAGAGACGGAACATTTCATCGTAGCCGTTCTCGGCAGAGCCGTTTTCTGAAAAGGGAAACGTCCGGCTCCTTCTCCCACAAGGAAGGTGCCAGCCCTGAAAGCTGTTGCTGGTCTTCACCTTCCCTTGGAAACCTATTCGCAGGAAGAACAGCCGTGGGGATCAGTGCTTTCCCAGAGACGGAATATCTCCTAGTGCCTGATCTTGGCAGAGCCTTTTCCAAAACGCCGAACGTCCAGCTCATTCTCCCACAAGGAAGGGGCCAGCCCTGAAAGCTGTTGCTGGTCTTCACCTTCCCTGGGCAACCTATTCACAGGCACAACAGCCCTGGGGATCAGTGCTTTCCCAGAGACGGAACATTTCATCGTAGCCGTTCTCGGCAGAGCCGTTATCCGAAAAGGGAAACGTCCGGCTCCTTCTCCCACAAGGAAGGTGCCAGCCCTGAAAGCTGTTGCTGGTCTTCACCTTCCCTGGGCAGCCTAGTCACAGTCACCAACAGCCCTGGGGATCAGTGCTTTCCCAGAGACGGAACATCTCATCGTATCCGTTCTCGGCAGAGCCATTTTCGAAAATGGAAACGTCCGGCTCCTTCTCCCACAAGGAAGGTGCCAGCCCTGAAAGCTGTTGCTGGTCTTCACCTTCCCTGGGCAGACTAGTAACAGGCACAACAGCCCTGGAAATCAGTGATTTCCCAGAGACGGAACATCTCATAGTGCCCGTTCTTGGCAGAGCCATTTTCCAAAACGGCAAACGTCCGGCTCCTTCTCCCACAAGGAAGGGGCCAGCCCTGAAAGCTGTTGCTGGTCTTCACCTTCCCTTGGAAGCCTAGTCACAGGCACAACAGCCCTGGGGATCAGTGCTTTCCCAGAGACGGAACATCTCTTCATACCCGTTCTCGGCAGAGCCGTTTTCCGAAAAGGGAAACGTCTGGATCCTTCTCCCACAAGGAAGGTGCCAGCCCTGAAAGCTGTTGCTGGTCTTCACCTTCCCTTGGCAGCCTAGTAACAGGCACAACAGCCCTGGGGATCAGTGCTTTCCCAGAGACGGAACATCTCATAGTGCCCGTTGTCGGCACAGCCTTTTTCCAAAATGGCGAACGTCCGGATCCTTCTCCCACAAGGAAGGTGCCAGCCCTGAAAGCTGTTGCTGATCTTCACCTTCCCTTGGAAACCTAATCACAGGCACAACAGCCCTGGGGATCAGTGCTTTCCCAGAGACGGAACATCTCCTAGTGCCCGTTCTCGGCAGAGCCATTTTTCCAAAATGGGAAACGTCCGGCTCCTTCTCCCACAAGGAAGGTGCCAGCCCTGAAAGCTGTTGCTGGTCTTGACCTTCCCTTGGAAGCCTAGTCACAGGCACAACAGCCCTGAGGATCTGTGCTTTCCCAGAGACGGAACATCCAATTGTGGCCATTCTAGTCAGAGCCATTTTTCTGAAAAGGGAAACGTCTGGCTCCATCTCCCACAAGGAAGGTGCCAGCCCTGAAAGCTGTTGCTGGTCTTCACCTTCCCTGGGCAACCTATTCACAGGCACCAACAGCCCTGGGGATCTGTGCTTTCCCAGACATGGAACATCTCTTCATACCCGTTCTCGGCAGAGCCGTTTTCCGAAAAGGGAAACGTCCGGCTCCTTCTCCCACAAGGAAGGTGCCAGCCCTGAAAGCTGTTGCTGGTCTTCACCTTCCCTGGACAGCCTAGTCACAGGCACAACAGCCCTGGGGATCAGTGCTTTCCCAGAGACGGAACATTTCATCGTTACCGTTCTCGGCAGAGCCGTTTTCCGAAAAGGGAAACGTCCGGATCCTTCTCCCACAAGGAAGGTGCCAGCCCTGAAAGCTGTTGCTGGTCTTCACCTTCCCTGGGCAGCCTAGTCACAGGCACAACAGCCCTGGGGATCAGTGCTTTCCCAGAGACGGAACATCTCCTAGTGCCCGTTCTTGGCAGAGCCATTTTCCAAAACGGCAAACGTCCGGCTCCTTCTCCCACAAGGAAGGGGCCAGCCCTGAAAGCTGTTGCTGGTCTTCACCTTCCCTGGGCAGCCTACTCACAGGCACAACAGCCCTGGGGATCAGTGCTTTCCCAGAGACGGAACATCTCTTCATACCCGTTCTCGGCAGAGCCATTTTCCGAAAAGGGAAACGTCTGGATCCTTCTCCCACAAGGAAGGTGCCAGCCCTGAAAGCTGTTGCTGGTCTTCACCTTCCCTTGGCAGCCTAGTCACAGGCACAACAGCCCTGGGGATCAGTGCTTTCCCAGAGACGGAACATCTCATAGTGCCCGTTGTCGGCACAGCCTTTTTCCAAAATGGCGAACGTCCGGATCCTTCTCCCACAAGGAAGGTGCCAGCCCTGAAAGCTGTTGCTGATCTTCACCTTCCCTTGGAAACCTAATCACAGGCACAACAGCCCTGGGGATCAGTGCTTTCCCAGAGACGGAACATCTCCTAGTGCCCGTTCTCGGCAGAGCCATTTTTCCGAAATGGGAAACGTCCGGCTCCTTCTCCCACAAGGAAGGTGCCAGCCCTGAAAGCTGTTGCTGGTCTTGACCTTCCCTTGGAAGCCTAGTCACAGGCACAACAGCCCTGGGGATCTGTGCTTTCCCAGAGACGGAACATCCAATTGTGGCCATTCTAGTCAGAGCCATTTTTCTGAAATGGGAAACGTCTGGCTCCTTCTCCCACAAGGAAGGTGCCAGCCCTGAAAGCTGTTGCTGGTCTTCACCTTCCCTTGGAAACCTACTCACAGGCACAACAGCCCTGGGGATCAGTGCTTTCCCAGAGACGGAACATCTCCTAGTGCCCGTTCTCGGCAGAGCCATTTTTCTGAAATGGGAAACGTCCGGCTCCTTCTCCCACAAGGAAGGTGCCAGCCCTGAAAGCTGTTGCTGGTGTTGACCTTCCCTTGGAAGCCTAGTCACAGGCACAACAGCCCTGGGGATCAGTGCTTTCCCAGAGACGGAACATCTCATCCTGCCCTTTCTTGGCAGAGGCATTTTTCCAAAACGGCAAACGTCCGGCTCCTTCTCCCACAAGGAAGGTGCCAGCCCTGAAAGCTGTTGCTGGTCTTCACCTTCCCTGGGCAACCTACTCACAGGCACAACAGCCCTGGGGATCAGTGCTTTCCCAGAGACGGAACATCTCATCCTGCCCTTTCTTGGCAGAGCCATTTTTCCAAAACGGCAAACGTCCGGCTCCTTCTCCCACAAGGAAGGTGCCAGCCCTGAAAGCTGTTGCTGGTCTTCACCTTCCCTGGACAGCCTAGTCACAGGCACAACAGCCCTGGGGATCAGTGCTTTCCCAGAGACGGAACATTTCATCGTAGCCGTTCTCGGCAGAGCCGTTTTCTGAAAAGGGAAACGTCCGGATCCTTCTCCCCCAAGGAAGGTGCCAGCCCTGAAAGCTGTTGCTGGTCTTCACCTTCCCTGGGCAGCCTACTCACAGGCACAACAGCCCTGGGGATCTCTGCTTTCCCAGAGACGGAATATCTCCTAGAGCCTGATCTTGGCAGAGCCTTTTCCAAAACGCCGAACGTCCATCTCATTCTCCCACAAGGAAGGGGCCAGCCCTGAAAGCTGTTGCTGGTCTTCACCTTCCCTGGGCAACCTATTCACAGGCACAACAGCCCTGGGGATCAGTGCTTTCCCAGAGACGGAACATTTCATCGTACCCGTTCTCGGCAGAGCCGTTATCCGAAAAGGGAAACGTCCGGATCCTTCTCCCACAAGGAAGGTGCCAGCCCTGAAAGCTGTTGCTGGTCTTCACCTTCCCTGGGCAACCTACTCACAGGCACAACAGCCCTGGGGATCAGTGCTTTCCCAGAGACGGAACATCTCATAGTGCCCGTTCTTGGCAGAGCCATTTTCCAAAACGGCAAACGTCTGGCTCCTTCTCCCCCAAGGAAGGTGCCAGCCCTGAAAGCTGTTGCTGTTCTTCACCTTCCCTTGGAAGCCTAGTCACAGGCACAACAGCCCTGGGGATCAGTGCTTTCCCAGAGACGGAACATCCAATTGTGTCCATTCTAGTCAGAGCCATTTTTCTGAAATGGGAAACGTCTGGCTCCTTCTCCCACAAGGAAGGTGCCAGCCCTGAAAGCTGTTGCTGGTCTTCACCTTCCCTTGGAAGCCTAGTCACAGGCACAACAGCCCTGGGGATCAGTGCTTTCCCAGAGACGGAACATCCAATTGTGTCCATTCTAGTCAGAGCCATTTTTCTGAAATGGGAAACGTCTGGCTCCTTCTCCCACAAGGAAGGTGCCAGCCCTGAAAGCTGTTGCTGGTCTTCACCTTCCCTGGGCAGCCTAGTCACAGGCACAACAGCCCTGGGGATCTGTGCTTTCCCAGAGACGGAACATCCAATTGTGGCCATTCTAGTCAGAGCCATTTTTCTGAAATGGGAAACGTCTGGCTCCTTCTCCCACACGGAAGGTGCCAGCCCTGAAAGCTGTTGCTGGTCTTCACCTTCCCTGGGCAGCCTAGTAACAGGCACAACAGCCCTGGGGATCAGTGCTTTCCCAGAGACGGAACATTTCATCGTACCCGTTCTCGGCAGAGCCGTTTTCCGAAAAGGGAAACGTCCGGCTCCTTCTCCCACAAGGAAGGGGCCAGCCCTGAAAGCTGTTGCTGGTCTTCACCTTCCCTGGGTAACCTATTCACAGGCACAACAGCCCTGGGGATCTGTGCTTTCCCAGAGATGGAACATCTCATCGTGCCCGTTCTCGGCACAGCCTTTTTCCAAAATGGCGAACGTCCGGATCCTTCTCCCACAAGGAAGGTGCCAGCCCTGAAAGCTGTTGCTGATCTTCACCTTCCCTTGGAAACCTAATCACAGGCACAACAGCCCTGGGGATCAGTGCTTTCCCAGAGACGGAACATCTCCTAGTGCCCGTTCTCGGCAGAGCCATTTTTCCGAAATGGGAAACGTCCGGCTCCTTCTCCCACAAGGAAGGGGCCAGCCCTGAAAGCTGTTGCTGGTCTTCACCTTCCCTGGGCAGCCTAGTCACAGGCACAACAGCCCTGGGGATCAGTGCTTTCCCAGAGACGGAACATTTCATCGTAGCCGTTCTCGGCAGAGCCGTTTTCTGAAAAGGGAAACGTCCGGCTCCTTCTCCCACAAGGAAGGTGCCAGCCCTGAAAGCTGTTGCTGATCTTCACCTTCCCTTGGAAACCTATTCGCAGGAAGAACAGCCGTGGGGATCAGTGCTTTCCCAGAGACGGAATATCTCCTAGTGCCTGATCTTGGCAGAGCCTTTTCCAAAACGCCGAACGTCCAGCTCATTCTCCCACAAGGAAGGGGCCAGCCCTGAAAGCTGTTGCTGGTCTTCACCTTCCCTGGGCAACCTATTCACAGGCACAACAGCCCTGGGGATCAGTGCTTTCCCAGAGACGGAACATTTCATCGTAGCCGTTCTCGGCAGAGCCGTTATCCGAAAAGGGAAACGTCCGGATCCTTCTCCCACAAGGAAGGTGCCAGCCCTGAAAGCTGTTGCTGAACTTCACCTTCCCTGGGCAGCCTAGTCACAGTCACCAACAGCCCTGGGGATCAGTGCTTTCCCAGAGACGGAACATCTCATCGTATCCGTTCTCGGCAGAGCCATTTTCGAAAATGGAAACGTCCGGCTCCTTCTCCCACAAGGAAGGTGCCAGCCCTGAAAGCTGTTGCTGGTCTTCACCTTCCCTGGGCAGACTAGTAACAGGCACAACAGCCCTGGAAATCAGTGCTTTCCCAGAGACGGAACATCTCATAGTGCCCGTTCTTGGCAGAGCCTTTTTCCAAAACGGCAAACGTCCGGCTCCTTCTCCCACAAGGAAGGGGCCAGCCCTGAAAGCTGTTGCTGGTCTTCACCTTCCCTTGGAAGCCTAGTCACAGGCACAACAGCCCTGGGGATCAGTGCTTTCCCAGAGACGGAACATCTCTTCATACCCGTTCTCGGCAGAGCCGTTTTCCGAAAAGGGAAACGTCTGGATCCTTCTCCCACAAGGAAGGTGCCAGCCCTGAAAGCTGTTGCTGGTCTTCACCTTCCCTTGGCAGCCTATTCACAGGCACAACAGCCCTGGGGATCAGTGCTTTCCCAGAGACGGAACATCTCATAGTGCCCGTTGTCGGCACAGCCTTTTTCCAAAATGGCGAACGTCCGGATCCTTCTCCCACAAGGAAGGTGCCAGCCCTGAAAGCTGTTGCTGATCTTCACCTTCCCTTGGAAACCTAATCACAGGCACAACAGCCCTGGGGATCAGTGCTTTCCCAGAGACGGAACATCTCCTAGTGCCCGTTCTCGGCAGAGCCATTTTTCCGAAATGGGAAACGTCCGGCTCCTTCTCCCACAAGGAAGGTGCCAGCCCTGAAAGCTGTTGCTGGTCTTCACCTTCCCTTGGAAGCCTAGTCACAGGCACAACAGCCCTGAGGATCTGTGCTTTCCCAGAGACGGAACATCCAATTGTGGCCATTCTAGTCAGAGCCATTTTTCTGAAAAGGGAAACGTCTGGCTCCATCTCCCACAAGGAAGGTGCCAGCCCTGAAAGCTGTTGCTGGTCTTCACCTTCCCTGGGCAACCTATTCACAGGCACCAACAGCCCTGGGGATCTGTGCTTTCCCAGACATGGAACATCTCTTCATACCCGTTCTCGGCAGAGCCGTTTTCCGAAAAGGGAAACGTCCGGCTCCTTCTCCCACAAGGAAGGTGCCAGCCCTGAAAGCTGTTGCTGGTCTTCACCTTCCCTGGACAGCCTAGTCACAGGCACAACAGCCCTGGGGATCAGTGCTTTCCCAGAGACGGAACATTTCATCGTTACCGTTCTCGGCAGAGCCGTTTTCCGAAAAGGGAAACGTCCGGATCCTTCTCCCACAAGGAAGGTGCCAGCCCTGAAAGCTGTTGCTGGTCTTCACCTTCCCTGGGCAGCCTAGTCACAGGCACAACAGCCCTGGGGATCAGTGCTTTCCCAGAGACGGAACATCTCCTAGTGCCCGTTCTTGGCAGAGCCATTTTCCAAAACGGCAAACGTCCGGCTCCTTCTCCCACAAGGAAGGGGCCAGCCCTGAAAGCTGTTGCTGGTCTTCACCTTCCCTGGGCAGCCTACTCACAGGCACAACAGCCCTGGGGATCAGTGCTTTCCCAGAGACGGAACATCTCTTCATACCCGTTCTCGGCAGAGCCATTTTCCGAAAAGGGAAACGTCTGGATCCTTCTCCCACAAGGAAGGTGCCAGCCCTGAAAGCTGTTGCTGGTCTTCACCTTCCCTTGGCAGCCTAGTCACAGGCACAACAGCCCTGGGGATCAGTGCTTTCCCAGAGACGGAACATCTCATAGTGCCCGTTGTCGGCACAGCCTTTTTCCAAAATGGCGAACGTCCGGATCCTTCTCCCACAAGGAAGGTGCCAGCCCTGAAAGCTGTTGCTGATCTTCACCTTCCCTTGGAAACCTAATCACAGGCACAACAGCCCTGGGGATCAGTGCTTTCCCAGAGACGGAACATCTCCTAGTGCCCGTTCTCGGCAGAGCCATTTTTCCGAAATGGGAAACGTCCGGCTCCTTCTCCCACAAGGAAGGTGCCAGCCCTGAAAGCTGTTGCTGGTCTTGACCTTCCCTTGGCAGCCTAGTAACAGGCACAACAGCCCTGGGGATCAGTGCTTTCCCAGAGACGGAACATCTCATAGTGCCCGTTGTCGGCACAGCCTTTTTCCAAAATGGCGAACGTCCGGATCCTTCTCCCACAAGGAAGGTGCCAGCCCTGAAAGCTGTTGCTGATCTTCACCTTCCCTTGGAAACCTAATCACAGGCACAACAGCCCTGGGGATCAGTGCTTTCCCAGAGACGGAACATCTCCTAGTGCCCGTTCTCGGCAGAGCCATTTTTCCAAAATGGGAAACGTCCGGCTCCTTCTCCCACAAGGAAGGTGCCAGCCCTGAAAGCTGTTGCTGGTCTTGACCTTCCCTTGGAAGCCTAGTCACAGGCACAACAGCCCTGAGGATCTGTGCTTTCCCAGAGACGGAACATCCAATTGTGGCCATTCTAGTCAGAGCCATTTTTCTGAAAAGGGAAACGTCTGGCTCCATCTCCCACAAGGAAGGTGCCAGCCCTGAAAGCTGTTGCTGGTCTTCACCTTCCCTGGGCAACCTATTCACAGGCACCAACAGCCCTGGGGATCAGTGCTTTCCCAGACATGGAACATCTCTTCATACCCGTTCTCGGCAGAGCCGTTTTCCGAAAAGGGAAACGTCCGGCTCCTTCTCCCACAAGGAAGGTGCCAGCCCTGAAAGCTGTTGCTGGTCTTCACCTTCCCTGGACAGCCTAGTCACAGGCACAACAGCCCTGGGGATCAGTGCTTTCCCAGAGACGGAACATTTCATCGTTACCGTTCTCGGCAGAGCCGTTTTCCGAAAAGGGAAACGTCCGGATCCTTCTCCCACAAGGAAGGTGCCAGCCCTGAAAGCTGTTGCTGGTCTTCACCTTCCCTGGGCAGCCTAGTCACAGGCACAACAGCCCTGGGGATCAGTGCTTTCCCAGAGACGGAACATCTCCTAGTGCCCGTTCTTGGCAGAGCCATTTTCCAAAACGGCAAACATCCGGCTCCTTCTCCCACAAGGAAGGGGCCAGCCCTGAAAGCTGTTGCTGGTCTTCACCTTCCCTGGGCAGCCTACTCACAGGCACAACAGCCCTGGGGATCAGTGCTTTCCCAGAGACGGAACATCTCTTCATACCCGTTCTCGGCAGAGCCATTTTCCGAAAAGGGAAACGTCTGGATCCTTCTCCCACAAGGAAGGTGCCAGCCCTGAAAGCTGTTGCTGGTCTTCACCTTCCCTTGGCAGCCTATTCACAGGCACAACAGCCCTGGGGATCAGTGCTTTCCCAGAGACGGAACATCTCATAGTGCCCGTTGTCGGCACAGCCTTTTTCCAAAATGGCGAACGTCCGGATCCTTCTCCCACAAGGAAGGTGCCAGCCCTGAAAGCTGTTGCTGATCTTCACCTTCCCTTGGAAACCTAATCACAGGCACAACAGCCCTGGGGATCAGTGCTTTCCCAGAGACGGAACATCTCCTAGTGCCCGTTCTCGGCAGAGCCATTTTTCCGAAATGGGAAACGTCCGGCTCCTTCTCCCACAAGGAAGGTGCCAGCCCTGAAAGCTGTTGCTGGTCTTGACCTTCCCTTGGAAGCCTAGTCACAGGCACAACAGCCCTGGGGATCTGTGCTTTCCCAGAGACGGAACATCCAATTGTGGCCATTCTAGTCAGAGCCATTTTTCTGAAATGGGAAACGTCTGGCTCCTTCTCCCACAAGGAAGGTGCCAGCCCTGAAAGCTGTTGCTGGTCTTCACCTTCCCTTGGAAACCTACTCACAGGCACAACAGCCCTGGGGATCAGTGCTTTCCCAGAGACGGAACATCTCATAGTGCCCGTTCTCGGCAGAGCCATTTTTCTGAAATGGGAAACGTCCGGCTCCTTCTCCCACAAGGAAGGTGCCAGCCCTGAAAGCTGTTGCTGGTGTTGACCTTCCCTTGGAAGCCTAGTCACAGGCACAACAGCCCTGGGGATCAGTGCTTTCCCAGAGACGGAACATCTCATCCTGCCCTTTCTTGGCAGAGGCATTTTTCCAAAACGGCAAACGTCCGGCTCCTTCTCCCACAAGGAAGGTGCCAGCCCTGAAAGCTGTTGCTGGTCTTCACCTTCCCTGGGCAACCTACTCACAGGCACAACAGCCCTGGGGATCAGTGCTTTCCCAGAGACGGAACATCTCATAGTGCCCGTTGTCGGCACAGCCTTTTTCCAAAACGGCAAACGTCTGGCTCCTTCTCCCCCAAGGAAGGTGCCAGCCCTGAAAGCTGTTGCTGTTCTTCACCTTCCCTTGGAAGCCTAGTCACAGGCACAACAGCCCTGGGGATCAGTGCTTTCCCAGAGACGGAACATCCAATTGTGTCCATTCTAGTCAGAGCCATTTTTCTGAAATGGGAAACGTCTGGCTCCTTCTCCCCCAAGGAAGGTGCCAGCCCTGAAAGCTGTTGCTGGTCTTCACCTTCCCTTGGAAGCCTAGTCACAGGCACAACAGCCCTGGGGATCAGTGCTTTCCCAGAGACGGAACATCCAATTGTGTCCATTCTAGTCAGAGCCATTTTTCTGAAATGGGAAACGTCTGGCTCCTTCTCCCACAAGGAAGGTGCCAGCCCTGAAAGCTGTTGCTGGTCTTCACCTTCCCTTGGAAGCCTAGTCACAGGCACAACAGCCCTGGGGATCAGTGCTTTCCCAGAGACGGAACATTTCATCGTACCCGTTCTCGGCAGAGCCGTTTTCCGAAAAGGGAAACGTCCGGCTCCTTCTCCCACAAGGAAGGGGCCAGCCCTGAAAGCTGTTGCTGGTCTTCACCTTCCCTGGGTAACCTATTCACAGGCACAACAGCCCTGGGGATCTGTGCTTTCCCAGAGATGGAACATCTCATCGTGCCCGTTCTCGGCACAGCCTTTTTCCAAAATGGCGAACGTCCGGATCCTTCTCCCACAAGGAAGGTGCCAGCCCTGAAAGCTGTTGCTGATCTTCACCTTCCCTTGGAAACCTAATCACAGGCACAACAGCCCTGGGGATCAGTGCTTTCCCAGAGACGGAACATCTCCTAGTGCCCGTTCTCGGCAGAGCCATTTTTCCGAAATGGGAAACGTCCGGCTCCTTCTCCCACAAGGAAGGGGCCAGCCCTGAAAGCTGTTGCTGGTCTTCACCTTCCCTGGGCAGCCTAGTCACAGGCACAACAGCCCTGGGGATCAGTGCTTTCCCAGAGACGGAACATTTCATCGTAGCCGTTCTCGGCAGAGCCGTTTTCTGAAAAGGGAAACGTCCGGCTCCTTCTCCCACAAGGAAGGTGCCAGCCCTGAAAGCTGTTGCTGGTCTTCACCTTCCCTTGGAAACCTATTCGCAGGAAGAACAGCCGTGGGGATTTCTCCTTTCCCAGAGACGGAACATCTCTTCATACCCGTTCTCGGCAGAGCCATATTCCGAAATGGGAAACGTCCGGCTCCTTCTCCCACAAGGAAGGTGCCAGCCCTGAAAGCTGTTGCTGGTCTTCACCTTCCCTGGGCAAACTATTCACAGGCACCAACAGCGCTGGGGATCTCTGCTTTCCCAGAGACGGAACATTTCATCGTAGCCGTTCTCGGCAGAGCCGTTATCCGAAAAGGGAAACGTCCGGATCCTTCTCCCACAAGGAAGGGGCCAGCCCTGAAAGCTGTTGCTGGTCTTCACCTTCCCTGGGCAACCTACTCACAGGCACAACAGCCCTGGGGATCAGTGCTTTCTCAGAGACGGAACATCTCATCGTACCCGTTCTCGGCAGAGCCGTTTTCCGAAATGGGAAACGTCCGGCTCCTTCTCCCACAAGGAAGGTGCCAGCCCTGAAAGCTGTTGCTGGTCTTCACCTTCCCTGGACAGCCTACTCACAGGCACAACAGCCCTGGGGATCAGTGCTTTCCCAGAGACGGAACATCTCATCGTAACCGTTCTCGGCAGAGCCGTTTTCCGAAATGGGAAACGTCCGGATCCTTCTCCCACAAGGAAGGTGCCAGCCCTGAAAGCTGTTGCTGGTCTTCACGTTCCCTTGGCAGCCTAGTCACAGGCACAACAGCCCTGGGGATCAGTGCTTTCCCAGAGACGGAATATCTCCTAGTGCCTGATCTTGGCAGAGCCTTTTCCAAAACGCCGAACGTCCAGCTCATTCTCCCACAAGGAAGGGGCCAGCCCTGAAAGCTGTTGCTGGTCTTCACCTTCCCTGGGCAACCTATTCACAGGCACAACAGCCCTGGGGATCAGTGCTTTCCCAGAGACGGAACATTTCATCGTAGCCGTTCTCGGCAGAGCCGTTATCCGAAAATGGAAACGTCCGGCTCCTTCTCCCACAAGGAAGGTGCCAGCCCTGAAAGCTGTTGCTGGTCTTCACCTTCCCTGGGCAGCCTAGTCACAGTCACCAACAGCCCTGGGGATCAGTGCTTTCCCAGAGACGGAACATCTCATCGTATCCGTTCTCGGCAGAGCCATTTTCGAAAATGGAAACGTCCGGCTCCTTCTCCCACAAGGAAGGTGCCAGCCCTGAAAGCTGTTGCTGGTCTTCACCTTCCCTGGGCAGACTAGTAACAGGCACAACAGCCCTGGAAATCAGTGCTTTCCCAGAGACGGAACATCTCATAGTGCCCGTTCTTGGCAGAGCCATTTTCCAAAACGGCAAACGTCCGGCTCCTTCTCCCACAAGGAAGGGGCCAGCCCTGAAAGCTGTTGCTGGTCTTCACCTTCCCTTGGAAGCCTAGTCACAGGCACAACAGCCCTGGGGATCAGTGCTTTCCCAGAGACGGAACATCTCTTCATACCCGTTCTCGGCAGAGCCGTTTTCCGAAAAGGGAAACGTCTGGATCCTTCTCCCACAAGGAAGGTGCCAGCCCTGAAAGCTGTTGCTGGTCTTCACCTTCCCTTGGCAGCCTAGTAACAGGCACAACAGCCCTGGGGATCAGTGCTTTCCCAGAGACGGAACATCTCATAGTGCCCGTTGTCGGCACAGCCTTTTTCCAAAATGGCGAACGTCCGGATCCTTCTCCCACAAGGAAGGTGCCAGCCCTGAAAGCTGTTGCTGATCTTCACCTTCCCTTGGAAACCTAATCACAGGCACAACAGCCCTGGGGATCAGTGCTTTCCCAGAGACGGAACATCTCCTAGTGCCCGTTCTCGGCAGAGCCATTTTTCCAAAATGGGAAACGTCCGGCTCCTTCTCCCACAAGGAAGGTGCCAGCCCTGAAAGCTGTTGCTGGTCTTGACCTTCCCTTGGAAGCCTAGTCACAGGCACAACAGCCCTGAGGATCTGTGCTTTCCCAGAGACGGAACATCCAATTGTGGCCATTCTAGTCAGAGCCATTTTTCTGAAAAGGGAAACGTCTGGCTCCATCTCCCACAAGGAAGGTGCCAGCCCTGAAAGCTGTTGCTGGTCTTCACCTTCCCTGGGCAACCTATTCACAGGCACCAACAGCCCTGGGGATCAGTGCTTTCCCAGACATGGAACATCTCTTCATACCCGTTCTCGGCAGAGCCGTTTTCCGAAAAGGGAAACGTCCGGCTCCTTCTCCCACAAGGAAGGTGCCAGCCCTGAAAGCTGTTGCTGGTCTTCACCTTCCCTGGACAGCCTAGTCACAGGCACAACAGCCCTGGGGATCAGTGCTTTCCCAGAGACGGAACATTTCATCGTTACCGTTCTCGGCAGAGCCGTTTTCCGAAAAGGGAAACGTCCGGATCCTTCTCCCACAAGGAAGGTGCCAGCCCTGAAAGCTGTTGCTGGTCTTCACCTTCCCTGGGCAGCCTAGTCACAGGCACAACAGCCCTGGGGATCAGTGCTTTCCCAGAGACGGAACATCTCCTAGTGCCCGTTCTTGGCAGAGCCATTTTCCAAAACGGCAAACATCCGGCTCCTTCTCCCACAAGGAAGGGGCCAGCCCTGAAAGCTGTTGCTGGTCTTCACCTTCCCTGGGCAGCCTACTCACAGGCACAACAGCCCTGGGGATCAGTGCTTTCCCAGAGACGGAACATCTCTTCATACCCGTTCTCGGCAGAGCCATTTTCCGAAAAGGGAAACGTCTGGATCCTTCTCCCACAAGGAAGGTGCCAGCCCTGAAAGCTGTTGCTGGTCTTCACCTTCCCTTGGCAGCCTATTCACAGGCACAACAGCCCTGGGGATCAGTGCTTTCCCAGAGACGGAACATCTCATAGTGCCCGTTGTCGGCACAGCCTTTTTCCAAAATGGCGAACGTCCGGATCCTTCTCCCACAAGGAAGGTGCCAGCCCTGAAAGCTGTTGCTGATCTTCACCTTCCCTTGGAAACCTAATCACAGGCACAACAGCCCTGGGGATCAGTGCTTTCCCAGAGACGGAACATCTCCTAGTGCCCGTTCTCGGCAGAGCCATTTTTCCGAAATGGGAAACGTCCGGCTCCTTCTCCCACAAGGAAGGTGCCAGCCCTGAAAGCTGTTGCTGGTCTTGACCTTCCCTTGGAAGCCTAGTCACAGGCACAACAGCCCTGGGGATCTGTGCTTTCCCAGAGACGGAACATCCAATTGTGGCCATTCTAGTCAGAGCCATTTTTCTGAAATGGGAAACGTCTGGCTCCTTCTCCCACAAGGAAGGTGCCAGCCCTGAAAGCTGTTGCTGGTCTTCACCTTCCCTTGGAAACCTACTCACAGGCACAACAGCCCTGGGGATCAGTGCTTTCCCAGAGACGGAACATCTCATAGTGCCCGTTCTCGGCAGAGCCATTTTTCTGAAATGGGAAACGTCCGGCTCCTTCTCCCACAAGGAAGGTGCCAGCCCTGAAAGCTGTTGCTGGTGTTGACCTTCCCTTGGAAGCCTAGTCACAGGCACAACAGCCCTGGGGATCAGTGCTTTCCCAGAGACGGAACATCTCATCCTGCCCTTTCTTGGCAGAGGCATTTTTCCAAAACGGCAAACGTCCGGCTCCTTCTCCCACAAGGAAGGTGCCAGCCCTGAAAGCTGTTGCTGGTCTTCACCTTCCCTGGGCAACCTACTCACAGGCACAACAGCCCTGGGGATCAGTGCTTTCCCAGAGACGGAACATCTCATAGTGCCCGTTCTTGGCAGAGCCATTTTCCAAAACGGCAAACGTCTGGCTCCTTCTCCCCCAAGGAAGGTGCCAGCCCTGAAAGCTGTTGCTGTTCTTCACCTTCCCTTGGAAGCCTAGTCACAGGCACAACAGCCCTGGGGATCAGTGCTTTCCCAGAGACGGAACATCCAATTGTGTCCATTCTAGTCAGAGCCATTTTTCTGAAATGGGAAACGTCTGGCTCCTTCTCCCACAAGGAAGGTGCCAGCCCTGAAAGCTGTTGCTGGTCTTCACCTTCCCTTGGAAGCCTAGTCACAGGCACAACAGCCCTGGGGATCAGTGCTTTCCCAGAGACGGAACATCCAATTGTGTCCATTCTAGTCAGAGCCATTTTTCTGAAATGGGAAACGTCTGGCTCCTTCTCCCACAAGGAAGGTGCCAGCCCTGAAAGCTGTTGCTGGTCTTCACCTTCCCTTGGAAGCCTAGTCACAGGCACAACAGCCCTGGGGATCAGTGCTTTCCCAGAGACGGAACATTTCATCGTACCCGTTCTCGGCAGAGCCGTTTTCCGAAAAGGGAAACGTCCGGCTCCTTCTCCCACAAGGAAGGGGCCAGCCCTGAAAGCTGTTGCTGGTCTTCACCTTCCCTGGGTAACCTATTCACAGGCACAACAGCCCTGGGGATCTGTGCTTTCCCAGAGATGGAACATCTCATCGTGCCCGTTCTCGGCACAGCCTTTTTCCAAAATGGCGAACGTCCGGATCCTTCTCCCACAAGGAAGGTGCCAGCCCTGAAAGCTGTTGCTGATCTTCACCTTCCCTTGGAAACCTAATCACAGGCACAACAGCCCTGGGGATCAGTGCTTTCCCAGAGACGGAACATCTCCTAGTGCCCGTTCTCGGCAGAGCCATTTTTCCGAAATGGGAAACGTCCGGCTCCTTCTCCCACAAGGAAGGGGCCAGCCCTGAAAGCTGTTGCTGGTCTTCACCTTCCCTGGGCAGCCTAGTCACAGGCACAACAGCCCTGGGGATCAGTGCTTTCCCAGAGACGGAACATTTCATCGTAGCCGTTCTCGGCAGAGCCGTTTTCTGAAAAGGGAAACGTCCGGCTCCTTCTCCCACAAGGAAGGTGCCAGCCCTGAAAGCTGTTGCTGGTCTTCACCTTCCCTTGGAAACCTATTCGCAGGAAGAACAGCCGTGGGGATTTCTCCTTTCCCAGAGACGGAACATCTCTTCATACCCGTTCTCGGCAGAGCCATATTCCGAAATGGGAAACGTCCGGCTCCTTCTCCCACAAGGAAGGTGCCAGCCCTGAAAGCTGTTGCTGGTCTTCACCTTCCCTGGGCAAACTATTCACAGGCACCAACAGCGCTGGGGATCTCTGCTTTCCCAGAGACGGAACATTTCATCGTAGCCGTTCTCGGCAGAGCCGTTATCCGAAAAGGGAAACGTCCGGATCCTTCTCCCACAAGGAAGGGGCCAGCCCTGAAAGCTGTTGCTGGTCTTCACCTTCCCTGGGCAACCTACTCACAGGCACAACAGCCCTGGGGATCAGTGCTTTCTCAGAGACGGAACATCTCATCGTACCCGTTCTCGGCAGAGCCGTTTTCCGAAATGGGAAACGTCCGGCTCCTTCTCCCACAAGGAAGGTGCCAGCCCTGAAAGCTGTTGCTGGTCTTCACCTTCCCTGGACAGCCTACTCACAGGCACAACAGCCCTGGGGATCAGTGCTTTCCCAGAGACGGAACATCTCATCGTAACCGTTCTCGGCAGAGCCGTTTTCCGAAATGGGAAACGTCCGGATCCTTCTCCCACAAGGAAGGTGCCAGCCCTGAAAGCTGTTGCTGGTCTTCACGTTCCCTTGGCAGCCTAGTCACAGGCACAACAGCCCTGGGGATCAGTGCTTTCCCAGAGACGGAATATCTCCTAGTGCCTGATCTTGGCAGAGCCTTTTCCAAAACGCCGAACGTCCAGCTCATTCTCCCACAAGGAAGGGGCCAGCCCTGAAAGCTGTTGCTGGTCTTCACCTTCCCTGGGCAACCTATTCACAGGCACAACAGCCCTGGGGATCAGTGCTTTCCCAGAGACGGAACATTTCATCGTAGCCGTTCTCGGCAGAGCCGTTATCCGAAAATGGAAACGTCCGGCTCCTTCTCCCACAAGGAAGGTGCCAGCCCTGAAAGCTGTTGCTGGTCTTCACCTTCCCTGGGCAGCCTAGTCACAGTCACCAACAGCCCTGGGGATCAGTGCTTTCCCAGAGACGGAACATCTCATCGTATCCGTTCTCGGCAGAGCCATTTTCGAAAATGGAAACGTCCGGCTCCTTCTCCCACAAGGAAGGTGCCAGCCCTGAAAGCTGTTGCTGGTCTTCACCTTCCCTGGGCAGACTAGTAACAGGCACAACAGCCCTGGAAATCAGTGCTTTCCCAGAGACGGAACATCTCATAGTGCCCGTTCTTGGCAGAGCCATTTTCCAAAACGGCAAACGTCCGGCTCCTTCTCCCACAAGGAAGGGGCCAGCCCTGAAAGCTGTTGCTGGTCTTCACCTTCCCTTGGAAGCCTAGTCACAGGCACAACAGCCCTGGGGATCAGTGCTTTCCCAGAGACGGAACATCTCTTCATACCCGTTCTCGGCAGAGCCGTTTTCCGAAAAGGGAAACGTCTGGATCCTTCTCCCACAAGGAAGGTGCCAGCCCTGAAAGCTGTTGCTGGTCTTCACCTTCCCTTGGCAGCCTAGTAACAGGCACAACAGCCCTGGGGATCAGTGCTTTCCCAGAGACGGAACATCTCATAGTGCCCGTTGTCGGCACAGCCTTTTTCCAAAATGGCGAACGTCCGGATCCTTCTCCCACAAGGAAGGTGCCAGCCCTGAAAGCTGTTGCTGATCTTCACCTTCCCTTGGAAACCTAATCACAGGCACAACAGCCCTGGGGATCAGTGCTTTCCCAGAGACGGAACATCTCCTAGTGCCCGTTCTCGGCAGAGCCATTTTTCCAAAATGGGAAACGTCCGGCTCCTTCTCCCACAAGGAAGGTGCCAGCCCTGAAAGCTGTTGCTGGTCTTGACCTTCCCTTGGAAGCCTAGTCACAGGCACAACAGCCCTGAGGATCTGTGCTTTCCCAGAGACGGAACATCCAATTGTGGCCATTCTAGTCAGAGCCATTTTTCTGAAAAGGGAAACGTCTGGCTCCATCTCCCACAAGGAAGGTGCCAGCCCTGAAAGCTGTTGCTGGTCTTCACCTTCCCTGGGCAACCTATTCACAGGCACCAACAGCCCTGGGGATCTGTGCTTTCCCAGACATGGAACATCTCTTCATACCCGTTCTCGGCAGAGCCGTTTTCCGAAAAGGGAAACGTCCGGCTCCTTCTCCCACAAGGAAGGTGCCAGCCCTGAAAGCTGTTGCTGGTCTTCACCTTCCCTGGACAGCCTAGTCACAGGCACAACAGCCCTGGGGATCAGTGCTTTCCCATAGACGGAAATTTTCATCGTAACCGTTCTCGGCAGAGCCGTTTTCCGAAAAGGGAAACGTCCGGATCCTTCTCCCACAAGGAAGGTGCCAGCCCTGAAAGCTGTTGCTGGTCTTCACCTTCCCTGGGCAGCCTAGTCACAGGCACAACAGCCCTGGGGATCAGTGCTTTCCCAGAGACGGAACATCTCCTAGTGCCCGTTCTTGGCAGAGCCATTTTCCAAAACGGCAAACGTCCGGCTCCTTCTCCCACAAGGAAGGGGCCAGCCCTGAAAGCTGTTGCTGGTCTTCACCTTCCCTGGGCAGCCTACTCACAGGCACAACAGCCCTGGGGATCAGTGCTTTCCCAGAGATGGAACATCTCATAGTGCCCGTTCTCGGCAGAGCCATTTTTCTGAAATGGGAAACGTCCGGCTCCTTCTCCCACAAGGAAGGTGCCAGCCCTGAAAGCTGTTGCTGGTGTTGACCTTCCCTTGGAAGCCTAGTCACAGGCACAACAGCCCTGGGGATCAGTGCTTTCCCAGAGACGGAACATCTCATCCTGCCCTTTCTTGGCAGAGGCATTTTTCCAAAACGGCAAACGTCCGGCTCCTTCTCCCACAAGGAAGGTGCCAGCCCTGAAAGCTGTTGCTGGTCTTCACCTTCCCTGGACAGCCTAGTCACAGGCACAACAGCCCTGGGGATCAGTGCTTTCCCAGAGACGGAACATTTCATCGTAACCGTTCTCGGCAGAGCCGTTTTCTGAAAAGGGAAACGTCCGGCTCCTTCTCCCACAAGGAAGGTGCCAGCCCTGAAAGCTGTTGCTGGTGTTCACCTTCCCTGGGCAGCCTACTCACAGGCACAACAGCCCTGGGGATCAGTGCTTTCCCAGAGACGGAATATCTCCTAGTGCCTGATCTTGGCAGAGCCTTTTCCAAAACGCCGAACATCCAGCTCCTTCTCCCACAAGGAAGGGGCCAGCCCTGAAAGCTGTTGCTGGTCTTCACCTTCCCTGGGAAACCTATTCACAGGCACAACAGCCCTGGGGATCAGTGCTTTCCCAGAGACGGAACATTTCATCGTACCCGTTCTCGGCAGAGCCGTTATCCGAAAAGGGAAACGTCCGGATCCTTCTCCCACAAGGAAGGTGCCAGCCCTGAAAGCTGTTGCTGGTCTTCACCTTCCCTGGGCAGCCTAGTCACAGGCACCAACAGCCCTGGGGATCAGTGCTTTCCCAGAGACGGAACATCTCATCGTATCCGTTCTCGGCAGAGCCATTTTCGAAAATGGAAACGTCCGGCTCCTTCTCCCACAAGGAAGGTGCCAGCCCTGAAAGCTGTTGCTGGTCTTCACCTTCCCTTGGCAGCCTAGTCACAGGCACAACAGCCCTGGGGATCAGTGCTTTCCCAGAGACGGAACATCTCATAGTGCCCGTTGTCGGCACAGCCTTTTTCCAAAATGGCGAACGTCCGGATCCTTCTCCCACAAGGAAGGTGCCAGCCCTGAAAGCTGTTGCTGATCTTCACCTTCCCTTGGAAACCTAATCACAGGCACAACAGCCCTGGGGATCAGTGCTTTCCCAGAGACGCAACATCTCCTAGTGCCCGTTCTCGGCAGAGCCATTTTTCCGAAATGGGAAACGTCCGGCTCCTTCTCCCACAAGGAAGGTGCCAGCCCTGAAAGCTGTTGCTGGTCTTGACCTTCCCTTGGAAGCCTAGTCACAGGCACAACAGCCCTGGGGATCTGTGCTTTCCCAGAGACGGAACATCCAATTGTGGCCATTCTAGTCAGAGCCATTTTTCTGAAATGGGAAACGTCTGGCTCCTTCTCCCACAAGGAAGGTGCCAGCCCTGAAAGCTGTTGCTGGTCTTCACCTTCCCTTGGAAACCTACTCACAGGCACAACAGCCCTGGGGATCAGTGCTTTCCCAGAGACGGAACATCTCATAGTGCCCGTTCTCGGCAGAGCCATTTTTCTGAAATGGGAAACGTCCGGCTCCTTCTCCCACAAGGAAGGTGCCAGCCCTGAAAGCTGTTGCTGGTGTTGACCTTCCCTTGGAAGCCTAGTCACAGGCACAACAGCCCTGGGGATCAGTGCTTTCCCAGAGACGGAACATCTCATCCTGCCCTTTCTTGGCAGAGGCATTTTTCCAAAACGGCAAACGTCCGGCTCCTTCTCCCACAAGGAAGGTGCCAGCCCTGAAAGCTGTTGCTGGTCTTCACCTTCCCTGGACAGCCTAGTCACAGGCACAACAGCCCTGGGGATCAGTGCTTTCCCAGAGACGGAACATTTCATCGTAACCGTTCTCGGCAGAGCCGTTTTCTGAAAAGGGAAACGTCCGGCTCCTTCTCCCACAAGGAAGGTGCCAGCCCTGAAAGCTGTTGCTGGTCTTCACCTTCCCTGGGCAGCCTACTCACAGGCACAACAGCCCTGGGGATCAGTGCTTTCCCAGAGACGGAATATCTCCTAGTGCCTGATCTTGGCAGAGCCTTTTCCAAAACGCCGAACGTCCAGCTCCTTCTCCCACAAGGAAGGGGCCAGCCCTGAAAGCTGTTGCTGGTCTTCACCTTCCCTGGGAAACCTATTCACAGGCACAACAGCCCTGGGGATCAGTGCTTTCCCAGAGACGGAACATTTCATCGTACCCGTTCTCGGCAGAGCCATTTTCCGAAAAGGGAAACGTCCGGCTCCTTCTCCCACAAGGAAGGTGCCAGCCCTGAAAGCTGTTGCTGGTCTTCACCTTCCCTGGGCAGCCTAGTCACAGGCACCAACAGCCCTGGGGATCTGTGCTTTCCCAGAGACGGAACATCCAATTGTGGCCATTCTAGTCAGAGCCATTTTTCTGAAATGGGAAACGTCTGGCTCCTTCTCCCACAAGGAAGGTGCCAGCCCTGAAAGCTGTTGCTGGTCTTCACCTTCCCTTGGAAACCTACTCACAGGCACAACAGCCCTGGGGATCAGTGCTTTCCCAGAGACGGAACATCTCATAGTGCCCGTTCTCGGCAGAGCCATTTTTCTGAAATGGGAAACGTCCGGCTCCTTCTCCCACAAGGAAGGTGCCAGCCCTGAAAGCTGTTGCTGGTGTTGACCTTCCCTTGGAAGCCTAGTCACAGGCACAACAGCCCTGGGGATCAGTGCTTTCCCAGAGACGGAACATCTCATCCTGCCCTTTCTTGGCAGAGGCATTTTTCCAAAACGGCAAACGTCCGGCTCCTTCTCCCACAAGGAAGGTGCCAGCCCTGAAAGCTGTTGCTGGTCTTCACCTTCCCTGGGCAACCTACTCACAGGCACAACAGCCCTGGGGATCAGTGCTTTCCCAGAGACGGAACATCTCATAGTGCCCGTTCTTGGCAGAGCCATTTTCCAAAACGGCAAACGTCTGGCTCCTTCTCCCCCAAGGAAGGTGCCAGCCCTGAAAGCTGTTGCTGTTCTTCACCTTCCCTTGGAAGCCTAGTCACAGGCACAACAGCCCTGGGGATCAGTGCTTTCCCAGAGACGGAACATCCAATTGTGTCCATTCTAGTCAGAGCCATTTTTCTGAAATGGGAAACGTCTGGCTCCTTCTCCCACAAGGAAGGTGCCAGCCCTGAAAGCTGTTGCTGGTCTTCACCTTCCCTTGGAAGCCTAGTCACAGGCACAACAGCCCTGGGGATCAGTGCTTTCCCAGAGACGGAACATCCAATTGTGTCCATTCTAGTCAGAGCCATTTTTCTGAAATGGGAAACGTCTGGCTCCTTCTCCCACAAGGAAGGTGCCAGCCCTGAAAGCTGTTGCTGGTCTTCACCTTCCCTTGGAAGCCTAGTCACAGGCACAACAGCCCTGGGGATCAGTGCTTTCCCAGAGACGGAACATTTCATCGTACCCGTTCTCGGCAGAGCCGTTTTCCGAAAAGGGAAACGTCCGGCTCCTTCTCCCACAAGGAAGGGGCCAGCCCTGAAAGCTGTTGCTGGTCTTCACCTTCCCTGGGTAACCTATTCACAGGCACAACAGCCCTGGGGATCTGTGCTTTCCCAGAGATGGAACATCTCATCGTGCCCGTTCTCGGCACAGCCTTTTTCCAAAATGGCGAACGTCCGGATCCTTCTCCCACAAGGAAGGTGCCAGCCCTGAAAGCTGTTGCTGATCTTCACCTTCCCTTGGAAACCTAATCACAGGCACAACAGCCCTGGGGATCAGTGCTTTCCCAGAGACGGAACATCTCCTAGTGCCCGTTCTCGGCAGAGCCATTTTTCCGAAATGGGAAACGTCCGGCTCCTTCTCCCACAAGGAAGGGGCCAGCCCTGAAAGCTGTTGCTGGTCTTCACCTTCCCTGGGCAGCCTAGTCACAGGCACAACAGCCCTGGGGATCAGTGCTTTCCCAGAGACGGAACATTTCATCGTAGCCGTTCTCGGCAGAGCCGTTTTCTGAAAAGGGAAACGTCCGGCTCCTTCTCCCACAAGGAAGGTGCCAGCCCTGAAAGCTGTTGCTGGTCTTCACCTTCCCTTGGAAACCTATTCGCAGGAAGAACAGCCGTGGGGATTTCTCCTTTCCCAGAGACGGAACATCTCTTCATACCCGTTCTCGGCAGAGCCATATTCCGAAATGGGAAACGTCCGGCTCCTTCTCCCACAAGGAAGGTGCCAGCCCTGAAAGCTGTTGCTGGTCTTCACCTTCCCTGGGCAAACTATTCACAGGCACCAACAGCGCTGGGGATCTCTGCTTTCCCAGAGACGGAACATTTCATCGTAGCCGTTCTCGGCAGAGCCGTTATCCGAAAAGGGAAACGTCCGGATCCTTCTCCCACAAGGAAGGGGCCAGCCCTGAAAGCTGTTGCTGGTCTTCACCTTCCCTGGGCAACCTACTCACAGGCACAACAGCCCTGGGGATCAGTGCTTTCTCAGAGACGGAACATCTCATCGTACCCGTTCTCGGCAGAGCCGTTTTCCGAAATGGGAAACGTCCGGCTCCTTCTCCCACAAGGAAGGTGCCAGCCCTGAAAGCTGTTGCTGGTCTTCACCTTCCCTGGACAGCCTACTCACAGGCACAACAGCCCTGGGGATCAGTGCTTTCCCAGAGACGGAACATCTCATCGTAACCGTTCTCGGCAGAGCCGTTTTCCGAAATGGGAAACGTCCGGATCCTTCTCCCACAAGGAAGGTGCCAGCCCTGAAAGCTGTTGCTGGTCTTCACGTTCCCTTGGCAGCCTAGTCACAGGCACAACAGCCCTGGGGATCAGTGCTTTCCCAGAGACGGAATATCTCCTAGTGCCTGATCTTGGCAGAGCCTTTTCCAAAACGCCGAACGTCCAGCTCATTCTCCCACAAGGAAGGGGCCAGCCCTGAAAGCTGTTGCTGGTCTTCACCTTCCCTGGGCAACCTATTCACAGGCACAACAGCCCTGGGGATCAGTGCTTTCCCAGAGACGGAACATTTCATCGTAGCCGTTCTCGGCAGAGCCGTTATCCGAAAATGGAAACGTCCGGCTCCTTCTCCCACAAGGAAGGTGCCAGCCCTGAAAGCTGTTGCTGGTCTTCACCTTCCCTGGGCAGCCTAGTCACAGTCACCAACAGCCCTGGGGATCAGTGCTTTCCCAGAGACGGAACATCTCATCGTATCCGTTCTCGGCAGAGCCATTTTCGAAAATGGAAACGTCCGGCTCCTTCTCCCACAAGGAAGGTGCCAGCCCTGAAAGCTGTTGCTGGTCTTCACCTTCCCTGGGCAGACTAGTAACAGGCACAACAGCCCTGGAAATCAGTGCTTTCCCAGAGAAGGAACATCTCATAGTGCCCGTTCTTGGCAGAGCCATTTTCCAAAACGGCAAACGTCCGGCTCCTTCTCCCACAAGGAAGGGGCCAGCCCTGAAAGCTGTTGCTGGTCTTCACCTTCCCTTGGAAGCCTAGTCACAGGCACAACAGCCCTGGGGATCAGTGCTTTCCCAGAGACGGAACATCTCTTCATACCCGTTCTCGGCAGAGCCGTTTTCCGAAAAGGGAAACGTCTGGATCCTTCTCCCACAAGGAAGGTGCCAGCCCTGAAAGCTGTTGCTGGTCTTCACCTTCCCTTGGCAGCCTAGTAACAGGCACAACAGCCCTGGGGATCAGTGCTTTCCCAGAGACGGAACATCTCATAGTGCCCGTTGTCGGCACAGCCTTTTTCCAAAATGGCGAACGTCCGGATCCTTCTCCCACAAGGAAGGTGCCAGCCCTGAAAGCTGTTGCTGATCTTCACCTTCCCTTGGAAACCTAATCACAGGCACAACAGCCCTGGGGATCAGTGCTTTCCCAGAGACGGAACATCTCCTAGTGCCCGTTCTCGGCAGAGCCATTTTTCCAAAATGGGAAACGTCCGGCTCCTTCTCCCACAAGGAAGGTGCCAGCCCTGAAAGCTGTTGCTGGTCTTGACCTTCCCTTGGAAGCCTAGTCACAGGCACAACAGCCCTGAGGATCTGTGCTTTCCCAGAGACGGAACATCCAATTGTGGCCATTCTAGTCAGAGCCATTTTTCTGAAAAGGGAAACGTCTGGCTCCATCTCCCACAAGGAAGGTGCCAGCCCTGAAAGCTGTTGCTGGTCTTCACCTTCCCTGGGCAACCTATTCACAGGCACCAACAGCCCTGGGGATCTGTGCTTTCCCAGACATGGAACATCTCTTCATACCCGTTCTCGGCAGAGCCGTTTTCCGAAAAGGGAAACGTCCGGCTCCTTCTCCCACAAGGAAGGTGCCAGCCCTGAAAGCTGTTGCTGGTCTTCACCTTCCCTGGACAGCCTAGTCACAGGCACAACAGCCCTGGGGATCAGTGCTTTCCCATAGACGGAAATTTTCATCGTAACCGTTCTCGGCAGAGCCGTTTTCCGAAAAGGGAAACGTCCGGATCCTTCTCCCACAAGGAAGGTGCCAGCCCTGAAAGCTGTTGCTGGTCTTCACCTTCCCTGGGCAGCCTAGTCACAGGCACAACAGCCCTGGGGATCAGTGCTTTCCCAGAGACGGAACATCTCCTAGTGCCCGTTCTTGGCAGAGCCATTTTCCAAAACGGCAAACGTCCGGCTCCTTCTCCCACAAGGAAGGGGCCAGCCCTGAAAGCTGTTGCTGGTCTTCACCTTCCCTGGGCAGCCTACTCACAGGCACAACAGCCCTGGGGATCAGTGCTTTCCCAGAGATGGAACATCTCATAGTGCCCGTTCTCGGCAGAGCCATTTTTCTGAAATGGGAAACGTCCGGCTCCTTCTCCCACAAGGAAGGTGCCAGCCCTGAAAGCTGTTGCTGGTGTTGACCTTCCCTTGGAAGCCTAGTCACAGGCACAACAGCCCTGGGGATCAGTGCTTTCCCAGAGACGGAACATCTCATCCTGCCCTTTCTTGGCAGAGGCATTTTTCCAAAACGGCAAACGTCCGGCTCCTTCTCCCACAAGGAAGGTGCCAGCCCTGAAAGCTGTTGCTGGTCTTCACCTTCCCTGGACAGCCTAGTCACAGGCACAACAGCCCTGGGGATCAGTGCTTTCCCAGAGACGGAACATTTCATCGTAACCGTTCTCGGCAGAGCCGTTTTCTGAAAAGGGAAACGTCCGGCTCCTTCTCCCACAAGGAAGGTGCCAGCCCTGAAAGCTGTTGCTGGTGTTCACCTTCCCTGGGCAGCCTACTCACAGGCACAACAGCCCTGGGGATCAGTGCTTTCCCAGAGACGGAATATCTCCTAGTGCCTGATCTTGGCAGAGCCTTTTCCAAAACGCCGAACATCCAGCTCCTTCTCCCACAAGGAAGGGGCCAGCCCTGAAAGCTGTTGCTGGTCTTCACCTTCCCTGGGAAACCTATTCACAGGCACAACAGCCCTGGGGATCAGTGCTTTCCCAGAGACGGAACATTTCATCGTACCCGTTCTCGGCAGAGCCGTTATCCGAAAAGGGAAACGTCCGGATCCTTCTCCCACCAGGAAGGTGCCAGCCCTGAAAGCTGTTGCTGGTCTTCACCTTCCCTGGGCAGCCTAGTCACAGGCACCAACAGCCCTGGGGATCAGTGCTTTCCCAGAGACGGAACATCTCATCGTATCCGTTCTCGGCAGAGCCATTTTCGAAAATGGAAACGTCCGGCTCCTTCTCCCACAAGGAAGGTGCCAGCCCTGAAAGCTGTTGCTGGTCTTCACCTTCCCTTGGCAGCCTAGTCACAGGCACAACAGCCCTGGGGATCAGTGCTTTCCCAGAGACGGAACATCTCATAGTGCCCGTTGTCGGCACAGCCTTTTTCCAAAATGGCGAACGTCCGGATCCTTCTCCCACAAGGAAGGTGCCAGCCCTGAAAGCTGTTGCTGATCTTCACCTTCCCTTGGAAACCTAATCACAGGCACAACAGCCCTGGGGATCAGTGCTTTCCCAGAGACGCAACATCTCCTAGTGCCCGTTCTCGGCAGAGCCATTTTTCCGAAATGGGAAACGTCCGGCTCCTTCTCCCACAAGGAAGGTGCCAGCCCTGAAAGCTGTTGCTGGTCTTGACCTTCCCTTGGAAGCCTAGTCACAGGCACAACAGCCCTGGGGATCTGTGCTTTCCCAGAGACGGAACATCCAATTGTGGCCATTCTAGTCAGAGCCATTTTTCTGAAATGGGAAACGTCTGGCTCCTTCTCCCACAAGGAAGGTGCCAGCCCTGAAAGCTGTTGCTGGTCTTCACCTTCCCTTGGAAACCTACTCACAGGCACAACAGCCCTGGGGATCAGTGCTTTCCCAGAGACGGAACATCTCATAGTGCCCGTTCTCGGCAGAGCCATTTTTCTGAAATGGGAAACGTCCGGCTCCTTCTCCCACAAGGAAGGTGCCAGCCCTGAAAGCTGTTGCTGGTGTTGACCTTCCCTTGGAAGCCTAGTCACAGGCACAACAGCCCTGGGGATCAGTGCTTTCCCAGAGACGGAACATCTCATCCTGCCCTTTCTTGGCAGAGGCATTTTTCCAAAACGGCAAACGTCCGGCTCCTTCTCCCACAAGGAAGGTGCCAGCCCTGAAAGCTGTTGCTGGTCTTCACCTTCCCTGGACAGCCTAGTCACAGGCACAACAGCCCTGGGGATCAGTGCTTTCCCAGAGACGGAACATTTCATCGTAACCGTTCTCGGCAGAGCCGTTTTCTGAAAAGGGAAACGTCCGGCTCCTTCTCCCACAAGGAAGGTGCCAGCCCTGAAAGCTGTTGCTGGTCTTCACCTTCCCTGGGCAGCCTACTCACAGGCACAACAGCCCTGGGGATCAGTGCTTTCCCAGAGACGGAATATCTCCTAGTGCCTGATCTTGGCAGAGCCTTTTCCAAAACGCCGAACGTCCAGCTCCTTCTCCCACAAGGAAGGGGCCAGCCCTGAAAGCTGTTGCTGGTCTTCACCTTCCCTGGGAAACCTATTCACAGGCACAACAGCCCTGGGGATCAGTGCTTTCCCAGAGACGGAACATTTCATCGTACCCGTTCTCGGCAGAGCCGTTATCCGAAAAGGGAAACGTCCGGCTCCTTCTCCAACAAGGAAGGTGCCAGCCCTGAAAGCTGTTGCTGGTCTTCACCTTCCCTGGGCAGCCTAGTCACAGGCACCAACAGCCCTGGGGATCAGTGCTTTCCCAGAGACGGAACATCTCATCGTATCCGTTCTCGGCAGAGCCATTTTCGAAAATGGAAACGTCCGGCTCCTTCTCCCACAAGGAAGGTGCCAGCCCTGAAAGCTGTTGCTGGTCTTCACCTTCCCTGGGCAGCCTACTCACAGGCACAACAGCCCTGGGGATCAGTGCTTTCCCAGAGACGGAACATCTCATAGTGCCCGTTCTTGGCAGAGCCATTTTCCAAAACGGCAAACGTCCGGCTCCTTCTCCCACAAGGAAGGGGCCAGCCCTGAAAGCTGTTGCTGGTCTTCACCTTCCCTGGGCAGCCTACTCACAGGCACAACAGCCCTGGGGATCAGTGCTTTCCCAGAGACGGAACATCTCTTCATACCCGTTCTCGGCAGAGCCGTTTTCCGAAAAGGGAAACGTCCGGATCCTTCTCCCACAAGGAAGGTGCCAGCCCTGAAAGCTGTTGCTGGTCTTCACCTTCCCTTGGCAGCCTAGTAACAGGCACAACAGCCCTGGGGATCAGTGCTTTCCCAGAGACGGAACATCTCATAGTACCCGTTGTCGGCACAGCCTTTTTCCAAAATGGCGAACGTCCGGATCCTTCTCCCACAAGGAAGGTGCCAGCCCTGAAAGCTGTTGCTGATCTTCACCTTCCCTTGGAAACCTAATCACAGGCACAACAGCCCTGGGGATCAGTGCTTTCCCAGAGACGGAACATCTCCTAGTGCCCGTTCTCGGCAGAGCCATTTTTCCGAAATGGGAAACGTCCGGCTCCTTCTCCCACAAGGAAGGTGCCAGCCCTGAAAGCTGTTGCTGGTCTTGACCATCCCTTGGAAGCCTAGTCACAGGCACAACAGCCCTGAGGATCTGTGCTTTCCCAGAGACGGAACATCCAATTGTGGCCATTCTAGTCAGAGCCATTTTTCTGAAATGGGAAACGTCTGGCTCCTTCTCCCACAAGGAAGGTGCCAGCCCTGAAAGCTGTTGCTGGTCTTCACCTTCCCTAGACAGCGTACTCACAGGCACCAACAGCCCTGGGGATCAGTGCTTTCCCAGAGACGGAACATCTCATCGTACCCGTTCTCGGCAGAGCCGTTTTCCGAAAAGGGAAACGTCCGGATCCTTCTCCCACAAGGAAGGTGCCAGCCCTGAAAGCTGTTGCTGGTCTTCACCTTCCCTGGGCAACCTATTCACAGGCACCAACAGCCCTGGGGATCAGTGCTTTCCCAGAGACGGAACATTTCATCGTACCCGTTCTCGGCAGAGCCGTTTTCCGAAAAGGGAAACGTCCGGCTCCTTCTCCCACAAGGAAGGTGCCAGCCCTGAAAGCTGTTGCTGGTCTTCACCTTCCCTGGACAGCCTAGTCACAGGCACAACAGCCCTGGGGATCAGTGCTTTCCCAGAGACGGAACATTTCATCGTAGCCGTTCTCGGCACAGCCGTTATCTGAAAAGGGAAACGTCCGGCTCCTTCTCCCACAAGGAAGGTGCCAGCCCTGAAAGCTGTTGCTGGTCTTCACCTTCCCTTGGAAACCTATTCGCAGGCAGAACAGCCGTGGGGATTTCTGCTTTCACAGAGACGGAACATCTCTTCATACCCGTTCTCGGCAGAGCCGTATTCCGAAAAGGGAAACGTCCGGCTCCTTCTCCCACAAGGAAGGTGCCAGCCCTGAAAGCTGTTGCTGGTCTTCACCTTCCCTGGGCGACCTATTCATAGGCGCCAACAGCGCTGGGGATCTGTGCTTTCCCAGAGACGGAACATTTCATCGTAGCCGTTCTCGGCAGAGCCGTTTTCCGAAATGGGAAACGTCCGGATCCTTCTCCCACAAGGAAGGTGCCAGCCCTGAAAGCTGTTGCTGGTCTTCACCTTCCCTGGGCAGCCTACTCACAGGCACAACAGCCCTGGGGACCTGTGCTTTCCCAGAGACGGAACATCCAATTGTGTCCATTCTCGGCAGAGCCATTTTTCTGAAATGGGAAACGTCCGGCTCCTTCTCCCACAAGGAAGGTGCCAGCCCTGAAAGCTGTTGCTGATCTTCACCTTCCCTGGGCAGCCTAGTAACAGGCACAACAGCCCTGGGGATCAGTGCTTTCCCAGGGATGGAACATCTCATCGTACCCGTTCTCGGCACAGCCTTTTTCCAAAATGGCGAACGTCCGGATCCTTCTCCCACAAGGAAGGTGCCAGCCCTGAAAGCTGTTGCTGGTCTTCACGTTCCCTTGGCAGCCTAGTCACAGGCACAACAGCCCTGGGGATCTGTGCTTTCCCAGAGACGGAACATCCAATTGTGGCCATTCTAGTCAGAGCCATTTTTCTGAAATGGGAAACGTCTGGCTCCTTCTCCCACAAGGAAGGGGCCAGCCCTGAAAGCTGTTGCTGGTCTTCACCTTCCCTAGACAGCCTAGTAACAGGCACAACAGCCCTGGGGATCAGTGCTTTCCCAGAGACGGAACATTTCATCGTACCCGTTCTCGGCAGAGCCGTTTTCCGAAAAGGGAAACTTCCGGCTCCTTCTCCCACAAGGAAGGTGCCAGCCCTGAAAGCTGTTGCTGGTCTTCACCTTCCCTGGGCAACCTATTCACAGGCACAACAGCCCTGGGGATCTGTGCTTTCCCAGAGACGGAACATCTCTTCATACCCGTTCTCGGCAGAGCCGTTTTCCAAAATTGGAAACGTCCGGCTCCTTCTCCCACAAGGAAGGTGCCAGCCCTGAAAGCTGTTGCTGGTCTTCACCTTCCCTGGACAGCCTAGTCACAGGCACAACAGCCCTGGGGATCAGTGCTTTCCCAGAGATGGAACATCTCTTCATACCCGTTCTCGGCAGAGCCGTTTTCCGAAAAGGGAAACGTCTGGATCCTTCTCCCACAAGGAAGGTGCCAGCCCTGAAAGCTGTTGCTGGTCTTCACCTTCCCTGGACAGCCTAGTAACAGGCACAACAGCCCTGGGGATCAGTGCTTTCCCAGAGACGGAACATCTCATAGTGCCCGTTGTGGGCACAGCCTTTTTCCAAAATGGCGAACGTCCGGATCCTTCTCCCACAAGGAAGGTGCCAGCCCTGAAAGCTGTTGCTGATCTTCACCTTCCCTGGGCAGCCTAGTCACAGGCACAACAGCCCTGGGGATCAGTGCTTTCCCAGAGACGGAACATCTCCTAGTGCCCGTTCTCGGCAGAGCCGTTTTTCCGAAATGGGAAAGGTCCGGCTCCTTCTCCCACAAGGAAGGTGCCAGCCCTGAAAGCTGTTGCTGGTCTTCACCTTCCCTTGGAAGCCTAGTCACAGGCACAACAGCCCTGGGGATCTGTGCTTTCCCAGAGACGGAACATCCAATTGTGGCCATTCTAGTCAGAGCCATTTTTCTGAAATGGGAAACGTCCGGATCCTTCTCCCACAAGGAAGGTGCCAGCCCTGAAAGCTGTTGCTGGTCTTCACCTTCCCTAGACAGCGTACTCACAGGCACAACAGCCCTGGGGATCAGTGCTTTCCCAGAGACGGAACATCTCATCGTACCCGTTCTCGGCAGAGCCGTTATCCGAAAAGGGAAACGTCCGGCTCCTTCTCCCACAAGGAAGGTGCCAGCCCTGAAAGCTGTTGCTGGTCTTCACCTTCCCTGGACAGCCTAGTCACAGGCACAACAGCCCTGGGGATCAGTGCTTTCCCAGAGACGGAACATTTCATCGTAGCCGTTCTCGGCAGAGCCGTTTTCTGAAGAGGGAAACGTCCGGATCCTTCTCCCACAAGGAAGGTGCCAGCCCTGAAAGCTGTTGCTGGTCTTCACCTTCCCTGGGCAGCCTACTCACAGGCACAACAGCCCTGGGGATCTCTGCTTTCCCAGAGACGGAATATCTCCTAGTGCCTGATCTTTGCAGAGCCTTTTCCAAAACGCCGAACGTCCATCTCATTCTCCCACAAGGAAGGGGCCAGCCCTGAAAGCTGTTGCTGGTCTTCACCTTCCCTGGGCAACCTATTCACAGGCACAACAGCCCTGGGGATCAGTGCTTTCCCAGAGACGGAACATTTCATCGTACCCGTTCTCGGCAGAGCCGTTATCCGAAAAGGGAAACGTCCGGATCCTTCTCCCACAAGGAAGGTGCCAGCCCTGAAAGCTGTTGCTGGTCTTCACCTTCCCTGGGCAACCTACTCACAGGCACAACAGCCCTGGGGATCAGTGCTTTCCCAGAGACGGAACATCTCATCGTACCCGTTCTTGGCAGAGCCATTTTCCAAAACGGCAAACGTCTGGCTCCTTCTCCCACAAGGAAGGTGCCAGCCCTGAAAGCTGTTGCTGGTCTTCACCTTCCCTTGGCAACCTATTCACAGGCACCAACAGCGCTGTGGATCAGTGCTTTCCCAGAGACAGAACATTTCATCGTACCCGTTCTCGGCAGAGCCGTTATCCGAAAAGGGAAACGTCCGGATCCTTCTCCCACAAGGAAGGTGCCAGCCCTGAAAGCTGTTGCTGGTCTTCACCTTCCCTGGGCAGCCTACTCACAGGCACAACAGCCCTGGGGATCTGTGCTTTCCCAGAGACGGAACATCCAATTGTGTCCATTCTAGTCAGAGCCATTTTTCTGAAATGGGAAACGTCCGGCTACTTCTCCCACAAGGAAGGTGCCAGCCCTGAAAGCTGTTGCTGGTCTTCACCTTCCCTGGGCAGCCTAGTCACAGGCACAACAGCCCTGGGGATCAGTGCTTTCCCAGAGACGGAACATCTCCTAGTGCCCGTTCTTGGCAGAACCATTTTCCAAAACGGCAAACGTCCGGCTCCTTCTCCCACAAGGAAGGGGCCAGCCCTGAAAGCTGTTGCTGGTCTTCACCTTCCCTGGGCAGCCTACTCACAGGCACAACAGCCCTGGGGATCTGTGCTTTCCCAGAGACGGAACATCCAATTGTGTCCATTCTCGGCAGAGCCATTTTTCTGAAATGGGAAACGTCCGGCTCCTTCTCCCACAAGGAAGGTGCCAGCCCTGAAAGCTGTTGCTGATCTTCACCTTCCCTGGGCAGCCTAGTAACAGGCACAACAGCCCTGGGGATCAGTGCTTTCCCAGAGATGGAACATCTCATCGTACCCGTTCTTGGCACAGCCTTTTTCCAAAATGGCGAACGTCCGGATCCTTCTCCCACAAGGAAGGTGCCAGCCCTGAAAGCTGTTGCTGGTCTTCACGTTCCCTTGGCAGCCTAGTCACAGGCACAACAGCCCTGGGGATCTGTGCTTTCCCAGAGACGGAACATCCAATTGTGGCCATTCTAGTCAGAGCCATTTTTCTGAAATGGGAAACGTCTGGCTCCTTCTCCCACAAGGAAGGGGCCAGCCCTGAAAGCTGTTGCTGGTCTTCACCTTCCCTAGACAGCCTAGTAACAGGCACAACAGCCCTGGGGATCAGTGCTTTCCCAGAGACGGAACATTTCATCGTACCCGTTCTCGGCAGAGCCGTTTTCCGAAAAGGGAAACTTCCGGCTCCTTCTCCCACAAGGAAGGTGCCAGCCCTGAAAGCTGTTGCTGGTCTTCACCTTCCCTGGGCAACCTAGTCACAGGCACCAACAGCCCTGGGGATCTGTGCTTTCCCAGAGACGGAACATCTCTTCATACCCGTTCTCGGCAGAGCCGTTTTCCGAAATTGGAAACGTCCGGCTCCTTCTCCCACAAGGAAGGTGCCAGCCCTGAAAGCTGTTGCTGGTCTTCACCTTCCCTGGACAGCCTAGTCACAGGCACAACAGCCCTGGGGATCAGTGCTTTCCCAGAGATGGAACATCTCTTCATACCCGTTCTCGGCAGAGCCTTTTTCCGAAAAGGGAAACGTCTGGATCCTTCTCCCACAAGGAAGGTGCCAGCCCTGAAAGCTGTTGCTGGTCTTCACCTTCCCTGGACAGCCTAGTAACAGGCACAACAGCCCTGGGGATCAGTGCTTTCCCAGAGACGGAACATCTCATAGTGCCCGTTGTGGGCACAGCCTTTTTCCAAAATGACGAACGTCCGGATCCTTCTCCCACGAGGAAGGTGCCAGCCCTGAAAGCTGTTGCTGATCTTCACCTTCCCTGGGCAGCCTAGTCACAGGCACAACAGCCCTGGGGATCAGTGCTTTCCCAGAGACGGAACATCTCCTAGTGCCCGTTCTCGGCAGAGCCGTTTTTCCGAAATGGGAAAGGTCCGGCTCCTTCTCCCACAAGGAAGGTGCCAGCCCTGAAAGCTGTTGCTGGTCTTCACCTTCCCTTGGAAGCCTAGTCACAGGCACAACAGCCCTGGGGATCTGTGCTTTCCCAGAGACGGAACATCCAATTGTGTCCATTCTAGTCAGAGCCATTTTTCTGAAATGGGAAATGTCCGGATCCTTCTCCCACAAGGAAGGTGCCAGCCCTGAAAGCTGTTGCTGGTCTTCACCTTCCCTAGACAGCGTACTCACAGGCACAACAGCCCTGGGGATCAGTGCTTTCCCAGAGAGGGAACATCTCATCGTACCCGTTCTCGGCAGAGCCGTTATCCGAAAAGGGAAACGTCCGGCTCCTTATCCCACAAGGAAGGTGCCAGCCCTGAAAGCTGTTGCTGGTGTTGACCTTCCCTTGGAAGCCTAGTCACAGGCACAACAGCCCTGGGGATCAGTGCTTTCCCAGAGACGGAACATCTCATCCTGCCCTTTCTTGGCAGAGCCATTTTTCCAAAACGGCAAACGTCCGGCTCCTTCTCCCACAAGGAAGGTGCCAGCCCTGAAAGCTGTTGCTGGTCTTCACCTTCCCTGGACAGCCTAGTCACAGGCACAACAGCCCTGGGGATCAGTGCTTTCCCAGAGACGGAACATTTCATCGTAGCCGTTCTCGGCAGAGCCGTTTTCTGAAAAGGGAAACGTCCGGATCCTTCTCCCACAAGGAAGGTGCCAGCCCTGAAAGCTGTTGCTGGTCTTCACCTTCCCTGGGCAGCCTATTCACAGGCACAACAGCCCTGGGGATCTCTGCTTTCCCAGAGACGGAATATCTCCTAGTGCCTGATCTTGGCAGAGCCTTTTCCAAAACGCCGAACGTCCATCTCATTCTCCCACAATGAAGGGGCCAGCCCTGAAAGCTGTTGCTGGTCTTCACCTTCCCTGGGCAACCTATTCACAGGCACAACAGCCCTGGGGATCAGTGCTTTCCCAGAGACGGAACATTTCATCGTAGCCGTTCTCGGCAGAGCCGTTATCCGAAAAGGGAAACGTCCGGATCCTTCTCCCACAAGGAAGGTGCCAGCCCTGAAAGCTGTTGCTGGTCTTCACCTTCCCTGGGCAACCTACTCACAGGCACAACAGCCCTGGGGATCAGTGCTTTCCCAGAGACGGAACATCTCATAGTGCCCGTTCTTGGCAGAGCCATTTTCCAAAACGGCAAACGTCTGGCTCCTTCTCCCCCAAGGAAGGTGCCATCCCTGAAAGCTGTTGCTGGTCTTCACCTTCCCTTGGCAACCTATTCACAGGCACCAACAGCGCTGTGGATCAGTGCTTTCCCAGAGACAGAACATTTCATCGTACCCGTTCTCGGCAGAGCCGTGTTCCGAAAAGGGAAACGTCCGGCTCCTTCTCCCACAAGGAAGGTGCCAGCCCTGAAAGCTGTTGCTGGTCTTCACCTTCCCTGGGCAGCCTACTCACAGGCACAACAGCCCTGGGGATCTGTGCTTTCCCAGAGACGGAACATCCAATTGTGTCCATTCTAGTCAGAGCCATTTTTCTGAAATGGGAAACGTCCGGCTCCTTCTCCCACAAGGAAGGTGCCAGCCCTGAAAGCTGTTGCTGGTCTTCACCTTCCCTGGGCAGCCTAGTCACAGGCACAACAGCCCTGGGGATCAGTGCTTTCCCAGAGACGGAACATCTCCTAGTGCCCGTTCTTGGCAGAGCCATTTTCCAAAACGGCAAACGTCCGGCTCCTTCTCCCACAAGGAAGGGGCCAGCCCTGAAAGCTGTTGCTGGTCTTCACCTTCCCTGGGCAGCCTACTCACAGGCACAACAGCCCTGGGGATCTGTGCTTTCACAGAGACGGAACATCTCATCGTGCCCGTTGTCGGCACAGCCTTTTTCCAAAATGGCGAACGTCCGGATCCTTCTCCCACAAGGAAGGTGCCAGCCCTGAAAGCTGTTGCTGATCTTCACCTTCCCTTGGAAACCTAATCACAGGCACAACAGCCCTGGGGATCAGTGCTTTCCCAGAGACGGAACATCTCATCATGCCCTTTCTTGGCAGAGCCATTTTTCCAAAACGGCAAACGTCCAGCTCCTTCTCCCACAAGGAAGGGGCCAGCCCTGAAAGCTGTTGCTGGTCTTCACCTTCCCTGGGCAGCCTACTCACAGGCACAACAGCCCTGGGGATCAGTGCTTTCCCAGAGACGGAACATCTCTTCATACCCGTTCTCGGCAGAGCCGTTTTCCGAAAAGGGAAACGTCCGGATCCTTCTCCCACAAGGAAGGTGCCAGCCCTGAAAGCTGTTGCTGGTCTTCACCTTCCCTTGGCAGCCTAGTAACAGGCACAACAGCCCAGGGGATCAGTGCTTTCCCAGAGACGGAACATCTCATAGTGCCCGTTGTCGGCACAGCCTTTTTCCAAAATGGCGAACGTCCGGATCCTTCTCCCACAAGGAAGGTGCCAGCCCTGAAAGCTGTTGCTGATCTTCACCTTCCCTTGGAAACCTAATCACAGGCACAACAGCCCTGGGGATCAGTGCTTTCCCAGAGACGGAACATCTCCTAGTGCCCGTTCTCGGCAGAGCCATTTTTCCGAAATGGGAAACGTCCGGCTCCTTCTCCCACAAGGAAGGTGCCAGCCCTGAAAGCTGTTGCTGGTCTTGACCTTCCCTTGGAAGCCTAGTCACAGGCACAACAGCCCTGAGGATCTGTGCTTTCCCAGAGACGGAACATCCAATTGTGGCCATTCTAGTCAGAGCCATTTTTCTGAAATGGGAAACGTCTGGCTCCTTCTCCCACAAGGAAGGTGCCAGCCCTGAAAGCTGTTGCTGGTCTTCACCTTCCCTAGACAGCGTACTCACAGGCACCAACAGCCCTGGGGATCAGTGCTTTCCCAGAGATGGAACATCTCATCGTACCCGTTCTCGGCAGAGCCGTTTTCCGAAAAGGGAAACGTCCGGATCCTTCTCCCACAAGGAAGGTGCCAGCCCTGAAAGCTGTTGCTGGTCTTCACCTTCCCTGGGCAACCTATTCACAGGCACCAACAGCCCTGGGGATCAGTGCTTTCCCAGAGACGGAACATTTCATCGTACCCGTTCTCGGCAGAGCCGTTTTCCGAAAAGGGAAACGTCCGGCTCCTTCTCCCACAAGGAAGGTGCCAGCCCTGAAAGCTGTTGCCGGTCTTCACCTTCCCTGGACAGCCTACTCACAGGCACAACAGCCCTGGGGATCAGTGCTTTCCCAGATACGGAACATTTCATCGTAGCCGTTCTCGGCACAGCCGTTATCTGAAAAGGGAAACGTCCGGCTCCTTCTCCCCCAAGGAAGGTGCCAGCCCTAAAAGCTGTTGCTGGTCTTCACCTTCCCTTGGAAACCTATTCGCAGGCAGAACAGCCGAGGGGATTTCTGCTTTCCCAGAGACGGAACATCTCTTCATACCCGTTCTCGGCAGAGCCGTATTCCGAAATGGGAAACGTCCGGCTCCTTCTCCCACAAGGAAGGGGCCAGCCCTGAAAGCTGTTGCTGGTCTTCACCTTCCCTGGGCGACCTATTCACAGGCGCCAACAGCCCTGGGGATCAGTGCTTTCCCAGAGACGGAACATTTCATCGTAGCCGTTCTCGGCAGAGCCGTTTTCCGAAATGGGAAAAGTCCGGATCCTTCTCCCACAAGGAAGGTGCCAGCCCTGAAAGCTGTTGCTGGTCTTCACCTTCCCTGGGCAGCCTACGCACAGGCACAACAGCCCTGGGGATCTCTGCTTTCCCAGAGACGGAATATCTCCTAGTGCCTGATCTTTGCAGAGCCTTTTCCAAAACGCCGAACGTCCATCTCATTCTCCCACAAGGAAGGGGCCAGCCCTGAAAGCTGTTGCTGGTCTTCACCTTCCCTGGGCAACCTATTCACAGGCACAACAGCCCTGGGGATCAGTGCTTTCCCAGAGACGGAACATTTCATCGTACCCGTTATCGGCAGAGCCGTTATCCGAAAAGGGAAACGTCCGGATCCTTCTCCCACAAGGAAGGTGCCAGCCCTGAAAGCTGTTGCTGGTCTTCACCTTCCCTGGGCAACCTACTCACAGGCACAACAGCCCTGGGGATCAGTGCTTTCCCAGAGACGGAACATCTCATAGTGCCCGTTCTTGGCAGAGCCATTTTCCAAAACGGCAAACGTCTGGCTCCTTCTCCCCCAAGGAAGGTGCCAGCCCTGAAAGCTGTTGCTGGTCTTCACCTTCCCTTGGCAACCTATTCACAGGCACCAACAGCGCTGTGGATCAGTGCTTTCCCAGAGACAGAACATTTCATCGTACCCGTTCTCGGCAGAGCCGTGTTCCGAAAAGGGAAACGTCCGGATCCTTCTCCCACAAGGAAGGTGCCAGCCCTGAAAGCTGTTGCTGGTCTTCACCTTCCCTGGGCAGCCTACTCACAGGCACAACAGCCCTGGGGATCTGTGCTTTCCCAGAGACGGAACATCCAATTGTGTCCATTCTAGTCAGAGCCATTTTTCTGAAATGGGAAACGTCCGGCTACTTCTCCCACAAGGAAGGTGCCAGCCCTGAAAGCTGTTGCTGGTCTTCACCTTCCCTGGGCAGCCTAGTCACAGGCACAACAGCCCTGGGGATCAGTGCTTTCCCAGAGACGGAACATCTCCTAGTGCCCGTTCTTGGCAGAGCCATTTTCCAAAACGGCAAACGTCCGGCTCCTTCTCCCACAAGGAAGGTGCCAGCCCTGAAAGCTGTTGCTGGTCTTCACCTTCCCTGGGCAGCCTACTCACAGGCACAACAGCCCTGGGGATCAGTGCTTTCCCAGAGACGGAACATCTCATCGTGCCCGTTGTCGGCACAGCCTTTTTCCAAAATGGCGAACGTCCGGATCCTTCTCCCACAAGGAAGGTGCCAGCCCTGAAAGCTGTTGCTGATCTTCACCTTCCCTTGGAAACCTAATCACAGGCACAACAGCCCTGGGGATCAGTGCTTTCCCAGAGACGGAACATCTCCTAGTGCCCGTTCTCGGCAGAGCCGTTTTTCCGAAATGGGAATGGTCCGGCTCCTTCTCCCACAAGGAAGGTGCCAGCCCTGAAAGCTGTTGCTGGTCTTCACCTTCCCTTGGAAGCCTAGTCACAGGCACAACAGCCCTGGGGATCTGTGCTTTCCCAGAGACGGAACATCCAATTGTGGCCATTCTAGTCAGAGCCATTTTTCTGAAATGGGAAACGTCCGGATCCTTCTCCCACAAGGAAGGTGCCAGCCCTGAAAGCTGTTGCTGGTCTTCACCTTCCCTAGACAGCGTACTCACAGGCACAACAGCCCTGGGGATCAGTGCTTTCCCAGAGACGGAACATCTCATCGTACCCGTTCTCGGCAGAGCCGTTTTCCGAAAAGGGAAACGTCCAGCTCCTTCTCCCACAAGGAAGGTGCCAGCCCTGAAAGCTGTTGCTGGTCTTCACCTTCCCTGGACAGCCTAGTCACAGGCACAACAGCCCTGGGGATCAGTGCTTTCCCAGAGACGGAACATTTCATCGTAGCCGTTCTCGGCAGAGCCGTTTTCTGAAAAGGGAAACGTCCGGATCCTTCTCCCACAAGGAAGGTGCCAGCCCTGAAAGCTGTTGCTGGTCTTCACCTGCCCTGGGCAGCCTACTCACAGGCACAACAGCCCTGGGGATCAGTGCTTTCCCAGAGACGGAATATCTCCTAGTGCCTGATCTTGGCAGAGCCTTTTCCAAAACGCCGAACGTCCATCTCATTCTCCCACAAGGAAGGGGCCAGCCCTGAAAGCTGTTGCTGGTCTTCACCTTCCCTGGGCAACCTATTCACAGGCACAACAGCGCTGTGGATCAGTGCTTTCCCAGAGACAGAACATTTCATCGTACCCGTTCTCGGCAGAGCCGTTATCCGAAAAGGGAAACGTCCGGATCCTTCTCCCACAAGGAAGGTGCCAGCCCTGAAAGCTGTTGCTGGTCTTCACCTTCCCTGGGCAGCCTACTCACAGGCACAACAGCCCTGGGGATCTGTGCTTTCCCAGAGACGGAACATCCAATTGTGTCCATTCTAGTCAGAGCCATTTTTCTGAAATGGGAAACGTCCGGCTACTTCTCCCACAAGGAAGGTGCCAGCCCTGAAAGCTGTTTCTGGTCTTCACCTTCCCTGGGCAGCCTAGTCACAGGCACAACAGCCCTGGGGATCAGTGCTTTCCCAGAGACGGAATATCTCCTAGTGCCTGATCTTGGCAGAGCCTTTTCCAAAACGCCGAACGTCCATCTCATTCTCCCACAAGGAAGGGGCCAGCCCTGAAAGCTGTTGCTGGTCTTCACCTTCACTGGGCAACCTATTCACAGGCACAACAGCCCTGGGGATCAGTGCTTTCCCAGAGACGGAACATCTCATAGTGCCCGTTCTTGGCAGAGCCATTTTCCAAAACGGCAAACGTCTGGCTCCTTCTCCCCCAAGGAAGGTGCCATCCCTGAAAGCTGTTGCTGGTCTTCACCTTCCCTTGGCAACCTATTCACAGGCACCAACAGCGCTGTGGATCAGTGCTTTCCCAGAGACAGAACATTTCATCGTACCCGTTCTCGGCAGAGCCGTGTTCCGAAAAGGGAAATGTCCGGATCCTTCTCCCACAAGGAAGGTGCCAGCCCTGAAAGGTGTTGCTGGTCTTCACCTTCCCTGGGCAGCCTACTCACAGGCACAACAGCCCTGGGGATCTGTGCTTTCCCAGAGACGGAACATCCAATTGTGTCCATTCTAGTCAGAGCCATTTTTCTGAAATGGGAAACGTCCGGCTACTTCTCCCACAAGGAAGGTGCCAGCCCTGAAAGCTGTTGCTGGTCTTCACCTTCCCTGGGCAGCCTAGTCACAGGCACAACAGCCCTGGGGATCAGTGCTTTCCCAGAGACGGAACATCTCCTAGTGCCCGTTCTTGGCAGAGCCATTTTCCAAAACGGCAAACGTCCGGCTCCTTCTCCCACAAGGAAGGGGCCAGCCCTGAAAGCTGTTGCTGGTCTTCACCTTCCCTGGGCAGCCTACTCACAGGCACAACAGCCCTGGGGATCAGTGCTTTCCCAGAGACGGAACATCTCATCGTGCCCGTTGTCGGCACAGCCTTTTTCCAAAATGGCGAACGTCCGGATCCTTCTCCCACAAGGAAGGTGCCAGCCCTGAAAGCTGTTGCTGATCTTCACCTTCCCTTGGAAACCTAATCACAGGCACAACAGCCCTGGGGATCAGTGCTTTCCCAGAGACGGAACATCTCATCCTGCCCTTTCTTGGCAGAGCCATTTTTCCAAAACGGCAAACGTCCAGCTCCTTCTCCCACAAGGAAGGTGCCAGCCCTGAAAGCTGTTGCTGGTCTTCACCTTCCCCAGACAGTCTACTCACAGGCACAGCAGCCCTGGGGATCAGTGCTTTCCCAGTGACGGAACATTTCATCGTACCCGTTCTCGGCAGAGCCGTTTTCTGAAAAGGGAAACGTCCGGCTCCTTCTCCCACAAGGAAGGTGCCAGCCCTGAAAGCTGTTGCTGGTCTTCACCTTCCCTTGGAAACCTATTCACAGGCACAACAGCCCTGGGGATCAGTGCTTTCCCAGAGACGGAACATCTCTTCATACCCGTTCTCGGCAGAGCCGTATTCCGAAATGGGAAACGTCCGGCTCCTTCTCCCACAAGGAAGGTGCCAGCCCTGAAAGCTGTTGCTGGTCTTCACCTTCCCTGGGCAACCTATTCACAGGTACCAACAGCCCTGGGGATCTGTGCTTTCCCAGAGACGGAACATCTCTTCATACCCGTTCTCGGCAGAGCCATTTTCCGAAAAGGGAAACGTCTGGCTCCTTCTCCCACAAGGAAGGTGCCAGCCCTGAAAGCTGTTGCTGGTGTTGACCTTCCCTGGGCAGCCTACTCACAGGCACAACAGCCCTGGGGATCTGTGCTTTCACAGAGACGGAACATCCAGTTGTGTCCAATCTAGTCAGAGCGATTTTTCTGAAATGGGAAACGTCCAGCTCATTCTCCCACAAGGAAGCGGCCAGCCCTGAAAGCTGTTGCTGGTCTTCACCTTCCCTGGGCAGCCTACTCACAGGCACAACAGCCCTGGGGATCAGTGCTTTCCCAGAGACGGAACATCTCCTTGTGCCCGTTCTCGGCAGAGCCATTTTTCCGAAATGGGAAACGTCCAGATCCTTCTCCCACAAGGAAGGTGCCAGCCCTGAAAGCTGTTGCTGGTCTTCACCTTCCCTGGGCAGCCTAGTAACAGGCACAACAGCCCTGGGGATCAGTGCTTTCCCAGAGACGGAACATCTCCTCGTGCCCGTTCTCGGCAGAGCCTTTCCCAAAACGCCGAACGTCCAGCTCATTCTCCCACAAGGAAGGGGCCAGCCCTGAAAGCTGTTGCTGGTCTTCACCTTCCCTGGGCAACCTATTCACAGGCACAACAGCCCTGGGGATCTGTGCTTTCCCAGAGACGGAACATTTCATCGTACCCGTTCTCGGCAGAGCCGATATCCGAAAAGGGAAACGTCCGGCTCCTTCTCCCACAAGGAAAGTGCCAGCCCTGAAAGCTGTTGCTGGTCTTCACCTTCCCTGGGCAGCCTAATCACAGGCACAACAGCCCTGGGGATCAGTGCTTTCCCAGAGACGGAACATCTCCTAGTGCCCGTTCTTGGCAGAGCCTTTTTGCAAAACGCCAAACGTCTGGCTCCTTCTCCCACAAGGAAGGTGCCAGCCCTGAAAGCTGTTGCTGGTCTTCACCTTCCCTTGGAAGCATACTCACAGGCACAACAGCCCTGGGGATCTGTGCTTTCCCAGAGACGGAACATCTCCTCGTTCCCGTTCTCAGCAGAGCCATTTTTCCGAAATGGGAAACGTCCGGATCCTTCTCCCACAAGGAAGGTGCCAGCCCTGAAAGCTGTTGCTGGTCTTCACCTTCCCTGGGCAGCCTAGTAACAGGCACAACAGCCCTGGAGATCTGTGCTTTCCCAGAGACGGAACATCCAATTGTGGCCATTCTAGTCAGAGCCGTTTTTCTGAAATGGGAAACGTCCGGCTCCTTCTCCCAAAAGGAAGGGGCCAGCCCTGAAAGCTGTTGCTGGTCTTCACCTTCCCTGGGCAACCTATTCACAGGCACAACAGCCCTGGGGATCTGTGCTTTCCCAGAGACGGAACATCCAATTGTGGCCATTCTAGTCAGAGCCGTTTTTCTGAAATGGGAAAAGTCTGGCTCCTTCTCCCACAAGGAAGGTGCCAGCCCTGAAAGCTGTTGCTGGTCTTCACCTTCCCTAGACAGCCTACTCATAGGCACAGCAGCCCTGAGGATCCGTGCTTTCCCAGTGACGGAACATCTCATCGTGCCCGTTCTCGGCACAGCCTTTTTCCAAAACGGCGAACGTCCGGATCCTTCTCCCACAAGGAAGGTGCCAGCCCTGAAAGCTGTTGCTGGTCTTCACCTTCCCTGGACAGCCTAGTCACAGGCACAACAGCCCTGGGGATCTGTGCTTTCCCAGAGACGGAACATTTCATCGTACCCGTTCTCCTCAGAGCCGTTATCCGAAAAGGGAAACGTCCGGCTCCTTCTCCCACAAGGAAGGTGCCAGCCCTGAAAGCTGTTGCTGGTCTTCACCTTCCCTGGGCAGCCTACTCACAGGCACAACAGCCCTGGGGATCAGTGCTTTCCCAGAGATGGAACATCTCCTAGTGCCGTTTCTGGGCAGAGCCTTTTTCCAAAACGGCAAACGTCCGGATCCTTCTCCCACAAGGAAGGTGCCAGCCCTGAAAGCTGTTGCTGGTCTTCACCTTCCCTGGGCAGCCTAGTAACAGGCACAACAGCCCTGGGGATCAGTGCTTTCCCAGAGACGGAATATCTCCTAGTGCCTGATCTTGGCAGAGCCTTTTCCAAAACGGCGAACGTCCAGCTCCTTCTCCCACAAGGAAGGTGCCAGCCCTGAAAGCTGTTGCTGGTCTTCACCTTCCCTGGGCAACCTATTCACAGGCACAACAGCCCTGGGGATCTGTGCTTTCCCAGAGACGGAACATCTCTTCATACCCGTTCTCGGCAGAGCCGTTTTCCGAAATTGGAAACGTCCGGATCCTTCTCCCACAAGGAAGGTGCCAGCCCTGAAAGCTGTTGCTGGTCTTCACCTTCCCTGGACAGCCTAGTCACAGGCACAACAGCCCTGGGGATCAGTGCTTTCCCAGAGACGGAACATCTCATCTTCTCCGTTCTCGGCAGAGCCATTTTCGAAAATGGAAACGTCCGGCTCCTTATCCCACAAGGAAGGTGCCAGCCCTGAAAGCTGTTGCTGGTCTTCACCTTCCCTGGGCAGCCTAGTCACAGGCACAACAGCCCTGGGGATCAGTGCTTTCCCAGAGATGGAACATCTCATAGTGCCCTTTTTGGCAGAGCCTTTTTCCAAATCGGCAAACGTCCGGATACTTCTCCCACAAGGAAGGTGCCAGCCCTGAAAGCTGTTGCTGGTCTTCACCTTCCCTGGGCAACCTATTCACAGGCACAACAGCCCTGGGGATCAGTGCTTTCCCAGAGACGGAACATCTCCTTGTGCCCGTTCTCGGCAGAACCGTTTTCCGAAACGGGAAACATCCGGCTCCTTCTCCCACAAGGAAGGGGCCAGCCCTGAAAGCTGTTGCTGGTCTTCATCTCCCCTGGGCAACCTATTCACAGGCACCAACAGCCCTGGGGATCAGTGCTTTCCCAGAGACGGAACATCTCCTCGTGCCCGTTCTCGGCACAGGCTTTTTCCAAAACGGCAAAAGTCCGGATCCTTCTCCCACAAGGAAGGTGCCAGCCCTGAAAGCTGTTGCTGGTCTTCACCTTCCCTGGGCAGCCTACTCACAGGCACAACAGCCCTGGGGATCAGTGCTTTCCCAGAGACGGAACATCTCTTCATACCCGTTCTCGGAAGAGCCGTATTCCGAAATGGGAAACGTCCGGCTCCTTCTCCCACGAGGAAGGTGCCAGCCCTTAAAGCTGTTGCTGGTCTTCACCTTCCGTGGGAAACCTATTCACAGGCACCAACAGCCCTTGGGATCTGTGCTTTCCCAGAGACGGAACATCTCTTCATACCCGTTCTCGGCAGATCCGTTTTCCGAAAAGGGAAACGTCAGGATCCTTCTCCCACAAGGAATGTGCCAGCCCTGAAAGCTGTTGCTGGTCTTCACCTTCCCTGGGCAGCCTACTCACAGGCACAACAGCCCTGGGGATCAGTGCTTTCCCAGAGACGGAACATTTCATCGCATCCGTTCTCGGCAGAGCCGTTTTCTGAAAAGGGAAACGTCCGGCTCCTTCTCCCACAAGGAAGGTGCCAGCCCTGAAAGCTGTTGCTGGTCTTCACCTTCCCTGGGCAGCCTACTCACAGGCACAACAGCCCTGGGGATCAGTGCTTTCCCAGAGACGGAACATCTCTTCATACCCGTTCTCGGCAGAGCCGTATTCCGAAATGGGAAACGTCCGGCTCCTTCTCCCACAAGGAAGGTGCCAGCCCTGAAAGCTGTTGCTGGTCTTCACCTTCCCTGGGCAACCTATTCACAGGTACCAACAGCCCTGGGGATCTGTGCTTTCCCAGAGACGGAACATCTCTTCATACCCGTTCTCGGCAGAGCCATTTTCCGAAAAGGGAAACGTCTGGCTCCTTCTCCCACAAGGAAGGTGCCAGCCCTGAAAGCTGTTGCTGGTGTTGACCTTCCCTGGGCAGCCTACTCACAGGCACAACAGCCCTGGGGATCTGTGCTTTCACAGAGACGGAACATCCAGTTGTGTCCAATCTAGTCAGAGCGATTTTTCTGAAATGGGAAACGTCCAGCTCATTCTCCCACAAGGAAGCGGCCAGCCCTGAAAGCTGTTGCTGGTCTTCACCTTCCCTGGGCAGCCTACTCACAGGCACAACAGCCCTGGGGATCAGTGCTTTCCCAGAGACGGAACATCTCCTTGTGCCCGTTCTCGGCAGAGCCATTTTTCCGAAATGGGAAACGTCCAGATCCTTCTCCCACAAGGAAGGTGCCAGCCCTGAAAGCTGTTGCTGGTCTTCACCTTCCCTGGGCAGCCTAGTAACAGGCACAACAGCCCTGGGGATCAGTGCTTTCCCAGAGACGGAACATCTCCTCGTGCCCGTTCTCGGCAGAGCCTTTCCCAAAACGCCGAACGTCCAGCTCATTCTCCCACAAGGAAGGGGCCAGCCCTGAAAGCTGTTGCTGGTCTTCACCTTCCCTGGGCAACCTATTCACAGGCACAACAGCCCTGGGGATCTGTGCTTTCCCAGAGACGGAACATTTCATCGTACCCGTTCTCGGCAGAGCCGATATCCGAAAAGGGAAACGTCCGGCTCCTTCTCCCACAAGGAAAGTGCCAGCCCTGAAAGCTGTTGCTGGTCTTCACCTTCCCTGGGCAGCCTAATCACAGGCACAACAGCCCTGGGGATCAGTGCTTTCCCAGAGACGGAACATCTCCTAGTGCCCGTTCTTGGCAGAGCCTTTTTGCAAAACGCCAAACGTCTGGCTCCTTCTCCCACAAGGAAGGTGCCAGCCCTGAAAGCTGTTGCTGGTCTTCACCTTCCCTTGGAAGCATACTCACAGGCACAACAGCCCTGGGGATCTGTGCTTTCCCAGAGACGGAACATCTCCTCGTTCCCGTTCTCAGCAGAGCCATTTTTCCGAAATGGGAAACGTCCGGATCCTTCTCCCACAAGGAAGGTGCCAGCCCTGAAAGCTGTTGCTGGTCTTCACCTTCCCTGGGCAGCCTAGTAACAGGCACAACAGCCCTGGAGATCTGTGCTTTCCCAGAGACGGAACATCCAATTGTGGCCATTCTAGTCAGAGCCGTTTTTCTGAAATGGGAAACGTCCGGCTCCTTCTCCCAAAAGGAAGGGGCCAGCCCTGAAAGCTGTTGCTGGTCTTCACCTTCCCTGGGCAACCTATTCACAGGCACAACAGCCCTGGGGATCTGTGCTTTCCCAGAGACGGAACATCCAATTGTGGCCATTCTAGTCAGAGCCGTTTTTCTGAAATGGGAAAAGTCTGGCTCCTTCTCCCACAAGGAAGGTGCCAGCCCTGAAAGCTGTTGCTGGTCTTCACCTTCCCTAGACAGCCTACTCATAGGCACAGCAGCCCTGAGGATCCGTGCTTTCCCAGTGACGGAACATCTCATCGTGCCCGTTCTCGGCACAGCCTTTTTCCAAAACGGCGAACGTCCGGATCCTTCTCCCACAAGGAAGGTGCCAGCCCTGAAAGCTGTTGCTGGTCTTCACCTTCCCTGGACAGCCTAGTCACAGGCACAACAGCCCTGGGGATCTGTGCTTTCCCAGAGACGGAACATTTCATCGTACCCGTTCTCCTCAGAGCCGTTATCCGAAAAGGGAAACGTCCGGCTCCTTCTCCCACAAGGAAGGTGCCAGCCCTGAAAGCTGTTGCTGGTCTTCACCTTCCCTGGGCAGCCTACTCACAGGCACAACAGCCCTGGGGATCAGTGCTTTCCCAGAGATGGAACATCTCCTAGTGCCGTTTCTGGGCAGAGCCTTTTTCCAAAACGGCAAACGTCCGGATCCTTCTCCCACAAGGAAGGTGCCAGCCCTGAAAGCTGTTGCTGGTCTTCACCTTCCCTGGGCAGCCTAGTAACAGGCACAACAGCCCTGGGGATCAGTGCTTTCCCAGAGACGGAATATCTCCTAGTGCCTGATCTTGGCAGAGCCTTTTCCAAAACGGCGAACGTCCAGCTCCTTCTCCCACAAGGAAGGTGCCAGCCCTGAAAGCTGTTGCTGGTCTTCACCTTCCCTGGGCAACCTATTCACAGGCACAACAGCCCTGGGGATCTGTGCTTTCCCAGAGACGGAACATCTCTTCATACCCGTTCTCGGCAGAGCCGTTTTCCGAAATTGGAAACGTCCGGATCCTTCTCCCACAAGGAAGGTGCCAGCCCTGAAAGCTGTTGCTGGTCTTCACCTTCCCTGGACAGCCTAGTCACAGGCACAACAGCCCTGGGGATCAGTGCTTTCCCAGAGACGGAACATCTCATCTTCTCCGTTCTCGGCAGAGCCATTTTCGAAAATGGAAACGTCCGGCTCCTTATCCCACAAGGAAGGTGCCAGCCCTGAAAGCTGTTGCTGGTCTTCACCTTCCCTGGGCAGCCTAGTCACAGGCACAACAGCCCTGGGGATCAGTGCTTTCCCAGAGATGGAACATCTCATAGTGCCCTTTTTGGCAGAGCCTTTTTCCAAATCGGCAAACGTCCGGATACTTCTCCCACAAGGAAGGTGCCAGCCCTGAAAGCTGTTGCTGGTCTTCACCTTCCCTGGGCAACCTATTCACAGGCACAACAGCCCTGGGGATCAGTGCTTTCCCAGAGACGGAACATCTCCTTGTGCCCGTTCTCGGCAGAACCGTTTTCCGAAACGGGAAACATCCGGCTCCTTCTCCCACAAGGAAGGGGCCAGCCCTGAAAGCTGTTGCTGGTCTTCATCTCCCCTGGGCAACCTATTCACAGGCACCAACAGCCCTGGGGATCAGTGCTTTCCCAGAGACGGAACATCTCCTCGTGCCCGTTCTCGGCACAGGCTTTTTCCAAAACGGCAAAAGTCCGGATCCTTCTCCCACAAGGAAGGTGCCAGCCCTGAAAGCTGTTGCTGGTCTTCACCTTCCCTGGGCAGCCTACTCACAGGCACAACAGCCCTGGGGATCAGTGCTTTCCCAGAGACGGAACATCTCTTCATACCCGTTCTCGGAAGAGCCGTATTCCGAAATGGGAAACGTCCGGCTCCTTCTCCCACGAGGAAGGTGCCAGCCCTTAAAGCTGTTGCTGGTCTTCACCTTCCGTGGGAAACCTATTCACAGGCACCAACAGCCCTTGGGATCTGTGCTTTCCCAGAGACGGAACATCTCTTCATACCCGTTCTCGGCAGATCCGTTTTCCGAAAAGGGAAACGTCAGGATCCTTCTCCCACAAGGAATGTGCCAGCCCTGAAAGCTGTTGCTGGTCTTCACCTTCCCTGGGCAGCCTACTCACAGGCACAACAGCCCTGGGGATCAGTGCTTTCCCAGAGACGGAACATTTCATCGCATCCGTTCTCGGCAGAGCCGTTTTCTGAAAAGGGAAACGTCCGGCTCCTTCTCCCACAAGGAAGGTGCCAGCCCTGAAAGCTGTTGCTGGTCTTCACCTTCCCTGGGCAGCCTACTCACAGGCACAACAGCCCTGGGGATCAGTGCTTTCCCAGAGACGGAACATCTCATAGTGCCCTTTCTTGGCAGAGCCTTTTTCCAAAACGGCAAACGTCCGGCTCCTTCTCCCACAAGGAAGGTGCCAGCCCTGAAAGCTGTTGCTGGTCTTCACCTTCCCTGGGCAGCCTACGCACAGGCACAACAGCCCTGGGCATCAGTGCTTTCCCAGAGATGGAACATTTCATCGAATCCTTTCTAGGCAGAGCCATTTTTCCGAAATGGGAAACGTCGGGCTCCTTCTCCCACAAGGAAGGTGCCAGCCCTGAAAGCTGTTGCTGGTCTTCACCTTCCCTGGGCAGCCTACTCACAGGCACAACAGCCCTGGGGATCAGTGCTTTCCCAGAGACGGAACATCTCTTCATACCCGTTCTCGGCAGAGCCATTTTCTGAAAAGGGAAACGGCCGGCTCCTTCTCCCACAAGGAAGGTGCCAGCCCTGAAAGCTGTTGCTGGTCTTCACCTTCCCTGGGCAGCCTAGTCACAGGCACAACAGCCCTAGGGATCAGTGCTTTCCCAGAGACGGAACATCTCATAGTGCCCGTTCTTGGCAGAGCCTATTTGCAAAAGGGCAAACGTCTGGCTCCTTTTCCCACAAGGAAGGTGCTAGCCCTGAAAGCTGTTGCTGGTCTTCACCTTCCCTGGGCAACCTATTCACAGGCACAACAGCCCTGGGGATCAGTGCTTTCCCAGAGACGGAACATCTCATCGTGCCCGTTCTCGGCACAGCCTTTTTCCAAAACGGCAAACGTCCGGATCCTTCTCCCACAAGGAAGGTGCCAGCCCTGAAAGCTGTTGCTGATCTTCACCTTCCCTTGGAAACCTAATCACAGGCACAACAGCCCTGGGGATCAGTGCTTTCCCAGAGACGGAACATCTCCTCGTGCCCGTTCTCGGCAGAGCCATTTTTCCGAAATCGGAAACGTCTGGCTCCTTCTCCCACAAGGAAGGTGCCAGCCCTGAAAGCTGATGCTGGTCTTGACCTTCCCTGGACAGCCTACTCACAGGCACAACAGCCCTGGGGATCTGTGCTTTCCCAGAGACGGAACATCCAATTGTGTCCATTCTAGTCAGAGCCATTTTTCTGAAATGGGAAACGTCTGGCTCCTTCTCCCACAAGGAAGGTGCCAGCCCTGAAAGCTGTTGCTGGTCTTCACCTTCCATGGGCAACCTATTCACAGGCACAACAGCCCTGGGGATCTCTGCTTTCCCAGAGACGGAACATCTCTTCATACCCGTTCTCGGCAGAGCCGTTTTCCGTAAAGGGAAACGTCAGGATCCTTCTCCCACAAGGAAGGTGCCAGCCCTGAAAGCTGTTGCTGGTCTTCACCTTCCCTGGGCAGCCTACTCACAGGCACAACAGCCCTGGGGATCAGTGCTTTCCCAGAGACGGAACATCTCCTAGTGCCCTTTCTTGGCAGAGCCTTTTTCCAAAACGGCAAACGTCCGGATCCTTCTCCCACAAGGAAGGTGCCAGCCCTGAAAGCTGTTGCTGGTCTTCACCTTCCCTGGGCAGTCTAGTCACAGGCACAACAGCCCTGGGGATCTCTGCTTTCCCAGAGACGGAACATCCAATTGTGGCCATTCTAGTCAGAGCCATTTTTCTGAAATGGGAAACGTCCGGCTCCTTCTCCCACAAGGAAGGTGCCAGCCCTGAAAGCTGTTGCTGGTCTTCACCTTCCCTGGACAGCCTAGTCACAGGCACAACAGCCCTGGGGATCAGTGCTTTCCCAGAGATGGAACATTTCATCGTACCCATTCTCGGCAGAGCCGTTATCCGAAATGGGAAACGTCCGGCTCCTTCTCCCACAAGGAAGGTGCCAGCCCTGAAAGCTGTTGCTGGTCTTCACCTTCCCTGGACAGCCTAGTCACAGGCACAACAGCCCTGGGGATCAGTGCTTTCCCAGAGACGGAACATCTCATAGTGCCCTTTCTCGGCAGAGCCGTTTTCCGAAAAGGGAAACGTCCGGCTCCTTCTCCCACAAGGAAGGTGCCAGCCCTGAAAGCTGTTGCTGGTCTTCACCTTCCCTTGGCAGCCTACTCACAGGCACAACAGCCCTGGGGATCAGTGCTTTCCCAGAGACGGAATATCTCCTAGTGCCTGATCTTGGCAGAGCCTTTTCCAAAACGCCGAACGTCCAGCTCAGTCTCCCACAAGGAAGGGGCCAGCCCTGAAAGCTGTTGCTGGTCTTCACCTTCCCTGGGCAGCCTATTCACAGGCACAACAGCCCTGGGGATCAGTGCTTTCCCAGAGACGGAACATTTCATCGTACCCGTTCTCGGCAGAGCCGTTTTCCGAAAAGGGAAACGTCCGGCTCCTTCTCCCACAAGGAAGGGGCCAGCCCTGAAAGCTGTTGCTGGTCTTCACCTTCCCTGGGCAACCTAGTAACAGGCACAACAGCCCTGGGGCTTTCTGCTTTCCCAGAGATGGAACATCTCTTCATACCCGTTCTCGGCAGAGCCGTATTCCGAAATGGGAAACGTCCGGCTCCTTCTCCCACAAGGAAGGTGCCAGCCCTGAAAGCTGTTGCTGGTCTTCACCTTCCCTGGGCAACCTATTCACAGGTACCAACAGCCCTGGGGATCTCTGCTTTCCCAGAGACGGAACATCTCTTCATACCCGTTCTCGGCAGAGCCGTTTTCCGAAAAGGGAAACGTCCGGATCCTTCTCCCACAAGGAAGGTGCCAGCCCTGAAAGCTGTTGCTGGTCTTCACCTTCCCTTGGCAGCCTAGTCACAGGCACAACAGCCCTGGGGATCAGTGCTTTCCCAGAGACGGAATATCTCCTAGTGCCTGATCTCGGCAGAGCCTTTTCCAAAACGCCGAACGTCCAGCTCATTCTCCCACAAGGAAGGGGCCAGCCCTGAAAGCTGTTGCTGGTCTTCACCTTCCATGGGCAACCTATTCACAGGCACAACAGCCCTGGGGATCAGTGCTTTCCCAGAGATGGAACATCTCATCGTACCCGTTCTCGGCAGAGCCGTTATCCGAAAAGGGAAACGTCCGGCTCCTTCTCCCACAAGGAAGGTGCCAGCCCTGAAAGCTGTTGCTGCTGTTGACCTTCCCTGGGCAGCCTACTCACAGGCACAACAGCCCTGGGGATCAGTGCTTTCCCAGAGACGGAACATCTCATAGTGCCCGTTCTTGGCAGAGCCTTTTTCCAAAACGGCAAACGTCCGGATCCTTCTCCCACAAGGAAGGTGCCAGCCCTGAAAGCTGTTGCTGGTCTTCACCTTCCCTGGGCAGCCTACTCACAGGCACAACAGCCCTAGGGATCTGTGCTTTCCCAGAGACGGAACATCCAATTGTGTCCATTCTAGTCAGAGCTATTTTTCTGAAATGGGAAACGTCCGGCTCCTTCTCCCACAAGGAAGGTGCCAGCCCTGAAAGCTGTTGCTGGTCTTCACCTTCCCTGGGCAGCCTACTCACAGGCACAACAGCCCTGGGGATCAGTGCTTTCCCAGAGATGGAACATCTCATCGTGCCCGTTCTCGGCACAGCCTTTTTCCAAAACGGCGAACGTCCAGCTCCTTCTCCCACAAGGAAGGTGCCAGCCCTGAAAGCTGTTGCTGGTCTTCACCTTCCCTTGGAAACCTAATCACAGGCACAACAGCCCTGGGGATCAGTGCTTTCCCAGAGACGGAACATCTCCTAGTGCCCGTTCTCGGCAGAGCCATTTTTCCGAAATGGGAAACGTCCGGCTCCTTCTCCCACAAGGAATGTGCCAGCCCTGAAAGCTGTTGCTGGTCTTCACCTTCCCTGGGCAGCCTAGTCACAGGCACAACAGCCCTGGGGATCTGTGCTTTCCCAGAGACGGAACATCCGATTGTGGCCATTCTAGTCAGAGCCATTTTTCTGAAATGGGAAACGTCTGTCTCCTTCTCCCACAAGGAAGGTGCCAGCCCTGAAAGCTGTTGCTGGTCTTCCCCTTCCCTGGGCAGCCTAGTAACAGGCACAACAGCCCTGGGGATCAGTGCTTTCCCAGAGACGGAACATTTCATCGTAGCCGTTCTCGGGAGAGCCGTTTTCCGAAAAGGGAAACGTCCGGCTCCTTCTCCCACACGGAAGGTGCCAGCCCTGAAAGCTGTTGCTGGTCTTCACCTTCCCTGGGCAACCTATTCACAGGCACAACAGCCCTGGGGATCTGTGCTTTCCCAGAGACGGAACATCTCTTCATACCCGTTCTCGGCAGAGCCGTTTTCCGAAATTGGAAACGTCCGGCTCCTTCTCCCACAAGGAAGGTGCCAGCCCTGAAAGCTGTTGCTGGTCTTCACCGTCCCTGGACAGCCTAGTCACAGGCACAACAGCCCTGGGGATCAGTGCTTTCCCAGAGACGGAACATTTCATCGTAGCCGTTCTCGGCAGAGCCGTTTTCCGAAAAGGGAAACGTCCGGCTCCTTCTCCCACAAGGAAGGTGCCAGCCCTGAAAGCTGTTGCTGGTCTTCACCTTCCCTTGGCAGCCTAGTAACAGGCACAACAGCCCTGGGGATCAGTGCTTTCCCAGAGACGGAATATCTGCTAGTGCCTGATCTTGGCAGAGCCTTTTCCAAAACGCCGAACGTCCAGCTCATTCTCCCAAAAGGAAGGGGCCAGCCCTGAAAGCTGTTGCTGGTCTTCACCTTCCCTGGGCAACCTATTCACAGGCACAACAGCCCTGGGGATCAGCGCTTTCCCAGAGACGGAACATTTCTTCGTACCCGTTCTCGGCAGAGCCGTTATCCGAAAAGGGAAACGTCCGGCTCCTTCTCCCACAAGGAAGGTGCCAGCCCTGAAAGCTGTTGCTGGTCTTCACCTTCCCTGGGCAGCCTACTCACAGGCACAACAGCCCTGGGGATCAGTGCTTTCCCAGAGACGGAACATCTCCTAGTGCCCTTTCTGGGCAGAGCCTTTTTCCAAAATGGGAAACGTCTGGCTCCTTCTCCCACAAGGAAGGTGCCAGCCCTGAAAGCTGTTGCTGGTCTTCACCTTGCCTGGGCAGCCTACGCACAGGCACAACAGCCCTGGGGATCAGTGCTTTCCCAGAGGTGGAACATCCAATTGTGGCCATTCTAGTCAGAGCCATTTTTCTGAAATGGGAAACGTCCGGCTCCTTCTCCCACAAGGAAGGTGCCAGCCCTGAAAGCTGTTGCTGGTCTTGACCTTCCCTGGGCAGCCTACTCACAGGCACAACAGCCCTGGGGATCAGTGCTTTCCCAGAGACGGAACATCTCATCGTACCCGTTCTCGGCAGAGCCGTTTTCCGAAAAGGGAAACGTCCGGATCCTTCTCCCACAAGGAAGGTGCCAGCCCTGAAAGCTGTTGCTGGTCTTCACCTTCCCTGGGCAACCTATTCACAGGCACAACAGCCCTGGGGATCTGTGCTTTCCCAGAGACGGAACATCTCTTCATACCCGTTCTCGGCAGAGCCGTTTTCCGAAATTGGAAACGTCCGGATCCTTCTCCCACAAGGAAGGTGCCAGCCCTGAAAGCTGTTGCTGGTCTTCACCTTCCCTGGACAGCCTAGTCACAGGCACAACAGCCCTGGGGATCAGTGCTTTCCCAGAGACGGAACATTTCATCGTAGCCGTTCTCGGCATAGCCGTTTTCCGAAAAGGGAAAAGTCCGGATACTTCTCCCACAAGGAAGGTGCCAGCCCTGAAAGCTGTTGCTGGTCTTCACCTTCCCTGGGCAGCCTACTCACAGGCACAACAGCCCTGGGGATCAGTGCTTTCCCAGAGACGGAACATCTCATAGTGCCCTTTCTTGGCAGAGCCTTTTTCCAAAACGGCAAACGTCCGGCTCCTTCTCCCACAAGGAAGGTGCCAGCCCTGAAAGCTGTTGCTGGTCTTGACCTTCCCTTGGAAGCCTAGTCACAGGCACAACAGCCCTGGGCATCAGTGCTTTCCCAGAGATGGAACATTTCATCGAATCCTTTCTAGGCAGAGCCATTTTTCCGAAATGGGAAACGTCCGGCTCCTTCTCCCACAAGGAAGGTGCTAGCCCTGAAAGCTGTTGCTGGTCTTCACCTTCCCTGGGCAGCCTACTCACAGGCACAACAGCCCTGGGGATCAGTGCTTTCCCAGAGATGGAACATCTCTTCATACCCGTTCTCGGCAGAGCCATTTTCTGAAAAGGGAAACGTCCGGCTCCTTCTCCCACAAGGAAGGTGCCAGCCCTGAAAGCTGTTGCTGGTCTTCACCTTCCCTGGGCAGCCTAGTCACAGGCACAACAGCCCTAGGGATCAGTGCTTTCCCAGACACGGAACATCTCATAGTGCCCGTTCTTGGCAGAGCCTATTTGCAAAACGGCAAACGTCTGGCTCCTTTTCCCACAAGGAAGGTGCTAGCCCTTGAAGCTGTTGCTGGTCTTCACCTTCCCTGGGCAACCTATTCACAGGCACAACAGCCCTGGGGATCAGTGCTTTCCCAGAGACGGAACATCTCATCGTGCCCGTTCTCGGCACAGCCTTTTTCCAAAACGGCAAACGTCCGGATCCTTCTCCCACAAGGAATGTGCCAGCCCTGAAAGCTGTTGCTGATCTTCACCTTCCCTTGGAAACCTAATCACAGGCACAACAGCCCTGGGGATCAGTGCTTTCCCAGAGACGGAACATCTCCTCGTGCCCGTTCTCGGCAGAGCCATTTTTCCGAAATCGGAAACGTCCGGCTCCTTCTCCCACAAGGAAGCTGCCAGCCCTGAAAGCTGATGCTGGTCTTGACCTTCCCTTGGAAGCCTAGTCACAGGCACAACAGCCCTGGGGATCTGTGCTTTCCCAGAGACGGAACATCCAATTGTGTCCATTCTAGTCAGAGCCATTTTTCTGAAATGGGAAACGTCTGGCTCCTTCTCCCACAAGGAAGGTGCCAGCCCTGAAAGCTGTTGCTGGTGTTGACCTTCCCTGGGCAACCTATTCACAGGCACAACAGCCCTGGGGATCTCTGCTTTCCCAGAGACGGAACATCTCTTCATACCCGTTCTCGGCAGAGCCGTTTTCCGAAAAGGGAAACGTCAGGATCCTTCTCCCACAAGGAAGGTGCCAGCCCTGAAAGCTGTTGCTGGTCTTCACCTTCCCTGGGCAGCCTAGTCACAGGCACAACAGCCCTGGGGATCAGTGCTTTCCCAGAGATGGAACATTTCATCGTATCCGTTCTCGGCAGAGCCGTTTTCCGAAAAGGGAAACGTCCGGCTCCTTCTCCCACAAGGAAGGTGCCAGCCCTGAAAGCTGTTGCTGGTCTTCACCTTCCCTGGGCAGCCTACTCACAGGCACAACAGCCCTGGGGATCAGTGCTTTCCCAGAGACGGAACATCTCATAGTGCCCTTTCTTGGCAGAGCCTTTTTCCAAAACGGCAAACGTCCGGCTCCTTCTCCCACAAGGAAGGTGCCAGCCCTGAAAGCTGTTGCTGGTCTTCACCTTCCCTGGGCAGCCTACGCACAGGCACAACAGCCCTGGGCATCAGTGCTTTCCCAGAGATGGAACATTTCATCGAATCCTTTCTAGGCAGAGCCATTTTTCCGAAATGGGAAACGTCCGGCTCCTTCTCCCACAAGGAAGGTGCCAGCCCTGAAAGCTGTTGCTGGTCTTCACCTTCCCTGGGCAGCCTAGACACAGGCACAACAGCCCTGGGGATCAGTGCTTTCCCAGAGACGGAACATCTCTTCATACCCGTTCTCGGCAGAGCCATTTTCTGAAAAGGGAAACGTCCGGCTCCTTCTCCCACAAGGAAGGTGCCAGCCCTGAAAGCTGTTGCTGGTCTTCACCTTCCCTGGGCAGCCTAGTCACAGGCACAACAGCCCTAGGGATCAGTGCTTTCCCAGAGACGGAACATCTCATCGTGCCCGTTCTTGGCAGAGCCTATTTGCAAAACGGCAAACGTCTGGCTCCTTTTCCCACAAGGAAGGTGCTAGCCCTTGAAGCTGTTGCTGGTCTTCACCTTCCCTGGGCAACCTATTCACAGGCACAACAGCCCTGGGGATCAGTGCTTTCCCAGAGACGGAACATCTCATCGTGCCCGTTCTCGGCACAGCCTTTTTCCAAAACGGCAAACGTCCGGATCCTTCTCCCACAAGGAAGGTGCCAGCCCTGAAAGCTGTTGCTGATCTTCACCTTCCCTTGGAAACCTAATCACAGGCACAACAGCCCTGGGGATCAGTGCTTTCCCAGAGACGGAACATCTCCTCGTGCCTGTTCTCGGCAGAGCCATTTTTCCGACATCGGAAACGTCCGGCTCCTTCTCCCACAAGGAAGGTGCCAGCCCTGAAAGCTGATGCTGGTCTTGACCTTCCCTTGGAAGCCTAGTCACAGGCACAACAGCCCTGGGGATCTGTGCTTTCCCAGAGACGGAACATCCAATTGTGTCCATTCTAGTCAGAGCCATTTTTCTGAAATGGGAAACGTCCGGCTCCTTCTCCCACAAGGAAGGGGCCAGCCCTGAAAGCTGATGCTGGTCTTGACCTTCCCTTGGAAGCCTAGTCACAGGCACAACAGCCCTGGGGATCTCTGCTTTCCCAGAGACGGAACATCTCTTCATACCCGTTCTCGGCAGAGCCGTTTTCCGTAAAGGGAAACGTCAGGATCCTTCTCCCACAAGGAAGGTGCCAGCCCTGAAAGCTGTTGCTGGTCTTCACCTTCCCTGGGCAGCCTAGTCACAGGCACAACAGCCCTGGGGATCTGTGCTTTCCCAGAGACGGAACATCCAATTGTGTCCATTCTAGTCAGAGCCATTTTTCTGAAATGGGAAACGTCTGGCTACTTCTCCCACAAGGAAGGTGCCAGCCCTGAAAGCTGTTGCTGGTCTTCACCTTCCCTGGGCAGCCTACTCACAGGCACAACAGCCCTGGGGATCAGTGCTTTCCCAGAGACGGAATATCTCCTAGTGCCTGATCTTGGCAGACCCTTTTCCAAAACGCCGAACGTCCAGCTCATTCTCCCACAATGAAGGTGCCAGCCCTGAAAGCTGTTGCTGGTCTTCACCTTCCCTGGGCAGCCTAGTCACAGGCACAACAGCCCTGGGGATCTGTGCTTTCCCAGAGACGGAACATCCAATTGTGTCCATTCTAGTCAGAGCCATTTTTCTGAAATGGGAAACGTCCGGCTCCTTCTCCCACAAGGAAGGTGCCAGCCCTGAAAGCTGTTGCTGGTCTTCACCTTCCCTGGGCAGCCTACTCACAGGCACAACAGCCCTGGGGATCAGTGCTTTCCCAGAGACGGAACATCTCATCGTACCCGTTCTCAGCAGAGCCGTTTTCCGAAAAGGGAAACGTCCGGATCCTTCTCCCACAAGGAAGGTGCCAGCCCTGAAAGCTGTTGCTGGTCTTCACCTTCCCTGGGCAACCTATTCACAGGCACAACAGCCCTGGGGATCTGTGCTTTCCCAGAGACGGAACATCTCTTCATACCCGTTCTCGGCAGAGCCGTTTTCTGAAATTGGAAACGTCCGGATCCTTCTCCCACAAGGAAGGTGCCAGCCCTGAAAGCTGTTGCTGGTCTTCACCTTCCCTGGGCAGCCTAGTCACAGGCACAACAGCCCTAGGGATCAGTGCTTTCCCAGAGACGGAACATCTCATAGTGCCCGTTCTTGGCAGTGCCTATTTGCAAAACGGCAAACGTCTGGCTCCTTTTCCCACAAGGAAGGTGCTAGCCCTTGAAGCTGTTGCTGGTCTTCACCTTCCCTGGGCAACCTATTCACAGGCACAACAGCCCTGGGGATCAGTGCTTTCCCAGAGACGGAACATCTCATCGTGCCCGTTCTCGGCACAGCCTTTTTCCAAAACGGCAAACGTCCGGATCCTTCTCCCACAAGGAAGGTGCCAGCCCTGAAAGCTGTTGCTGATCTTCACCTTCCCTTGGAAACCTAATCACAGGCACAACAGCCCTGGGGATCAGTGCTTTCCCAGAGACGGAACATCTCCTCGTGCCCGTTCTCGGCAGAGCCATTTTTCCGAAATCGGAAACGTCCGGCTCCTTCTCCCACAAGGAAGCTGCCAGCCCTGAAAGCTGATGCTGGTCTTGACCTTCCCTTGGAAGCCTAGTCACAGGCACAACAGCCCTGGGGATCTGTGCTTTCCCAGAGACGGAACATCCAATTGTGTCCATTCTAGTCAGAGCCATTTTTCTGAAATGGGAAACGTCTGGCTCCTTCTCCCACAAGGAAGGTGCCAGCCCTGAAAGCTGTTGCTGGTGTTGACCTTCCCTGGGCAACCTATTCACAGGCACAACAGCCCTGGGGATCTCTGCTTTCCCAGAGACGGAACATCTCTTCATACCCGTTCTCGGCAGAGCCGTTTTCCGAAAAGGGAAACGTCAGGATCCTTCTCCCACAAGGAAGGTGCCAGCCCTGAAAGCTGTTGCTGGTCTTCACCTTCCCTGGGCAGCCTACTCACAGGCACAACAGCCCTGGGGATCAGTGCTTTCCCAGAGATGGAACATTTCATCGTATCCGTTCTCGGCAGAGCCGTTTTCCGAAAAGGGAAACGTCCGGCTCCTTCTCCCACAAGGAAGGTGCCAGCCCTGAAAGCTGTTGCTGGTCTTCACCTTCCCTGGGCAGCCTACTCACAGGCACAACAGCCCTGGGGATCAGTGCTTTCCCAGAGACGGAACATCTCATAGTGCCCTTTCTTGGCAGAGCCTTTTTCCAAAACGGCAAACGTCCGGATCCTTCTCCCACAAGGAAGGTGCCAGCCCTGAAAGCTGTTGCTGGTCTTCACCTTCCCTGGGCAGCCTACGCACAGGCACAACAGCCCTGGGCATCAGTGCTTTCCCAGAGATGGAACATTTCATCGAATCCTTTCTAGGCAGAGCCATTTTTCCGAAAAGGGAAACGTCCGGCTCCTTCTCCCACAAGGAAGGTGCCAGCCCTGAAAGCTGTTGCTGGTCTTCACCTTCCCTGGGCAGCCTAGTCACAGGCACAACAGCCCTGGGGATCAGTGCTTTCCCAGAGACGGAACATCTCTTCATACCCGTTCTCGGTAGAGCCATTTTCTAAAAAGGGAAACGTCCGGCTCCTTCTCCCACAAGGAAGGTGCCAGCCCTGAAAGCTGTTGCTGGTCTTCACCTTCCCTGGGCAGCCTAGTCACAGGCACAACAGCCCTAGGGATCAGTGCTTTCCCAGAGACGGAACATCTCATAGTGCCCGTTCTTGGCAGAGCCTTTTTCCAAAACGGCAAACGTCCGGCTCCTTCTCCCACAAGGAAGGTGCCAGCCCTGAAAGCTGTTGCTGGTCTTCACCTTCCCTGGGCAGCCTACGCACAGGCACAACAGCCCTGGGCATCAGTGCTTTCCCAGAGATGGAACATTTCATCGAATCCTTTCTAGGCAGAGCCATTTTTCCGAAATGGGAAACGTCCGGCTCCTTCTCCCACAAGGAAGGTGCCAGCCCTGAAAGCTGTTGCTGGTCTTCACCTTCCCTGGGCAGCCTAGACACAGGCACAACAGCCCTGGGGATCAGTGCTTTCCCAGAGACGGAACATCTCTTCATACCCGTTCTCGGCAGAGCCATTTTCTGAAAAGGGAAACGTCCGGCTCCTTCTCCCACAAGGAAGGTGCCAGCCCTGAAAGCTGTTGCTGGTCTTCACCTTCCCTGGGCAGCCTAGTCACAGGCACAACAGCCCTAGGGATCAGTGCTTTCCCAGAGACGGAACATCTCATCGTGCCCGTTCTTGGCAGAGCCTATTTGCAAAACGGCAAACGTCTGGCTCCTTTTCCCACAAGGAAGGTGCTAGCCCTTGAAGCTGTTGCTGGTCTTCACCTTCCCTGGGCAACCTATTCACAGGCACAACAGCCCTGGGGATCAGTGCTTTCCCAGAGACGGAACATCTCATCGTGCCCGTTCTCGGCACAGCCTTTTTCCAAAACGGCAAACGTCCGGATCCTTCTCCCACAAGGAAGGTGCCAGCCCTGAAAGCTGTTGCTGATCTTCACCTTCCCTTGGAAACCTAATCACAGGCACAACAGCCCTGGGGATCAGTGCTTTCCCAGAGACGGAACATCTCATCGTGCCTGTTCTCGGCAGAGCCATTTTTCCGACATCGGAAACGTCCGGCTCCTTCTCCCACAAGGAAGGTGCCAGCCCTGAAAGCTGATGCTGGTCTTGACCTTCCCTTGGAAGCCTAGTCACAGGCACAACAGCCCTGGGGATCTGTGCTTTCCCAGAGACGGAACATCCAATTGTGTCCATTCTAGTCAGAGCCATTTTTCTGAAATGGGAAACGTCCGGCTCCTTCTCCCACAAGGAAGGGGCCAGCCCTGAAAGCTGATGCTGGTCTTGACCTTCCCTTGGAAGCCTAGTCACAGGCACAACAGCCCTGGGGATCTCTGCTTTCCCAGAGACGGAACATCTCTTCATACCCGTTCTCGGCAGAGCCGTTTTCCGTAAAGGGAAACGTCAGGATCCTTCTCCCACAAGGAAGGTGCCAGCCCTGAAAGCTGTTGCTGGTCTTCACCTTCCCTGGGCAGCCTAGTCACAGGCACAACAGCCCTGGGGATCTGTGCTTTCCCAGAGACGGAACATCCAATTGTGTCCATTCTAGTCAGAGCCATTTTTCTGAAATGGGAAACGTCTGGCTACTTCTCCCACAAGGAAGGTGCCAGCCCTGAAAGCTGTTGCTGGTCTTCACCTTCCCTGGGCAGCCTACTCACAGGCACAACAGCCCTGGGGATCAGTGCTTTCCCAGAGACGGAATATCTCCTAGTGCCTGATCTTGGCAGACCCTTTTCCAAAACGCCGAACGTCCAGCTCATTCTCCCACAATGAAGGTGCCAGCCCTGAAAGCTGTTGCTGGTCTTCACCTTCCCTGGGCAGCCTAGTCACAGGCACAACAGCCCTGGGGATCTGTGCTTTCCCAGAGACGGAACATCCAATTGTGTCCATTCTAGTCAGAGCCATTTTTCTGAAATGGGAAACGTCCGGCTCCTTCTCCCACAAGGAAGGTGCCAGCCCTGAAAGCTGTTGCTGGTCTTCACCTTCCCTGGGCAGCCTACTCACAGGCACAACAGCCCTGGGGATCAGTGCTTTCCCAGAGACGGAACATCTCATCGTACCCGTTCTCAGCAGAGCCGTTTTCCGAAAAGGGAAACGTCCGGATCCTTCTCCCACAAGGAAGGTGCCAGCCCTGAAAGCTGTTGCTGGTCTTCACCTTCCCTGGGCAACCTATTCACAGGCACAACAGCCCTGGGGATCTGTGCTTTCCCAGAGACGGAACATCTCTTCATACCCGTTCTCGGCAGAGCCGTTTTCTGAAATTGGAAACGTCCGGATCCTTCTCCCACAAGGAAGGTGCCAGCCCTGAAAGCTGTTGCTGGTCTTCACCTTCCCTGGGCAGCCTAGTCACAGGCACAACAGCCCTAGGGATCAGTGCTTTCCCAGAGACGGAACATCTCATAGTGCCCGTTCTTGGCAGTGCCTATTTGCAAAACGGCAAACGTCTGGCTCCTTTTCCCACAAGGAAGGTGCTAGCCCTTGAAGCTGTTGCTGGTCTTCACCTTCCCTGGGCAACCTATTCACAGGCACAACAGCCCTGGGGATCAGTGCTTTCCCAGAGACGGAACATCTCATCGTGCCCGTTCTCGGCACAGCCTTTTTCCAAAACGGCAAACGTCCGGATCCTTCTCCCACAAGGAAGGTGCCAGCCCTGAAAGCTGTTGCTGATCTTCACCTTCCCTTGGAAACCTAATCACAGGCACAACAGCCCTGGGGATCAGTGCTTTCCCAGAGACGGAACATCTCCTCGTGCCCGTTCTCGGCAGAGCCATTTTTCCGAAATCGGAAACGTCCGGCTCCTTCTCCCACAAGGAAGCTGCCAGCCCTGAAAGCTGATGCTGGTCTTGACCTTCCCTTGGAAGCCTAGTCACAGGCACAACAGCCCTGGGGATCTGTGCTTTCCCAGAGACGGAACATCCAATTGTGTCCATTCTAGTCAGAGCCATTTTTCTGAAATGGGAAACGTCTGGCTCCTTCTCCCACAAGGAAGGTGCCAGCCCTGAAAGCTGTTGCTGGTGTTGACCTTCCCTGGGCAACCTATTCACAGGCACAACAGCCCTGGGGATCTCTGCTTTCCCAGAGACGGAACATCTCTTCATACCCGTTCTCGGCAGAGCCGTTTTCCGAAAAGGGAAACGTCAGGATCCTTCTCCCACAAGGAAGGTGCCAGCCCTGAAAGCTGTTGCTGGTCTTCACCTTCCCTGGGCAGCCTACTCACAGGCACAACAGCCCTGGGGATCAGTGCTTTCCCAGAGATGGAACATTTCATCGTATCCGTTCTCGGCAGAGCCGTTTTCCGAAAAGGGAAACGTCCGGCTCCTTCTCCCACAAGGAAGGTGCCAGCCCTGAAAGCTGTTGCTGGTCTTCACCTTCCCTGGGCAGCCTACTCACAGGCACAACAGCCCTGGGGATCAGTGCTTTCCCAGAGACGGAACATCTCATAGTGCCCTTTCTTGGCAGAGCCTTTTTCCAAAACGGCAAACGTCCGGCTCCTTCTCCCACAAGGAAGGTGCCAGCCCTGAAAGCTGTTGCTGGTCTTCACCTTCCCTGGGCAGCCTACGCACAGGCACAACAGCCCTGGGCATCAGTGCTTTCCCAGAGATGGAACATTTCATCGAATCCTTTCTAGGCAGAGCCATTTTTCCGAAAAGGGAAACGTCCGGCTCCTTCTCCCACAAGGAAGGTGCCAGCCCTGAAAGCTGTTGCTGGTCTTCACCTTCCCTGGGCAGCCTAGTCACAGGCACAACAGCCCTGGGGATCAGTGCTTTCCCAGAGACGGAACATCTCTTCATACCCGTTCTCGGTAGAGCCATTTTCTAAAAAGGGAAACGTCCGGCTCCTTCTCCCACAAGGAAGGTGCCAGCCCTGAAAGCTGTTGCTGGTCTTCACCTTCCCTGGGCAGCCTAGTCACAGGCACAACAGCCCTAGGGATCAGTGCTTTCCCAGAGACGGAACATCTCATAGTGCCCGTTCTTGGCAGAGCCTATTTGCAAAACGGCAAACGTCTGGCTCCTTTTCCCACAAGGAAGGTGCTAGCCCTTGAAGCTGTTGCTGGTCTTCACCTTCCCTGGGCAACCTATTCACAGGCACAACAGCCCTGGGGATCAGTGCTTTCCCAGAGACGGAACATCTCATCGTGCCCGTTCTCGGCACAGCCTTTTTCCAAAACGGCAAACGTCCGGATCCTTCTCCCACAAGGAAGGTGCCAGCCCTGAAAGCTGTTGCTGATCTTCACCTTCCCTTGGAAACCTAATCACAGGCACAGCAGCCCTGGGGATCAGTGCTTTCCCAGAGACGGAACATCTCCTCGTGCCCGTTCTCGGCAGAGCCATTTTTCCGAAATCGGAAACGTCCGGCTCCTTCTCCCACAAGGAAGCTGCCAGCCCTGAAAGCTGATGCTGGTCTTGACCTTCCCTTGGAAGCCTAGTCACAGGCACAACAGCCCTGGGGATCTGTGCTTTCCCAGAGACGGAACATCCAATTGTGTCCATTCTAGTCAGAGCCATTTTTCTGAAATGGGAAACGTCTGGCTCCTTCTCCCACAAGGAAGGTGCCAGCCCTGAAAGCTGTTGCTGGTGTTGACCTTCCCTGGGCAACCTATTCACAGGCACAACAGCCCTGGGGATCTCTGCTTTCCCAGAGACGGAACATCTCTTCATACCCGTTCTCGGCAGAGCCGTTTTCCGAAAAGGGAAACGTCAGGATCCTTCTCCCACAAGGAAGGTGCCAGCCCTGAAAGCTGTTGCTGGTCTTCACCTTCCCTGGGCAGCCTACTCACAGGCACAACAGCCCTGGGGATCAGTGCTTTCCCAGAGATGGAACATTTCATCGTATCCGTTCTCGGCAGAGCCGTTTTCCGAAAAGGGAAACGTCCGGCTCCTTCTCCCACAAGGAAGGTGCCAGCCCTGAAAGCTGTTGCTGGTCTTCACCTTCCCTGGGCAGCCTACTCACAGGCACAACAGCCCTGGGGATCAGTGCTTTCCCAGAGACGGAACATCTCATAGTGCCCTTTCTTGGCAGAGCCTTTTTCCAAAACGGCAAACGTCCGGCTCCTTCTCCCACAAGGAAGGTGCCAGCCCTGAAAGCTGTTGCTGGACTTCACCTTCCCTGGGCAGCCTACGCACAGGCACAACAGCCCTGGGCATCAGTGCTTTCCCAGAGATGGAACATTTCATCGAATCCTTTCTAGGCAGAGCCATTTTTCCGAAATGGGAAACGTCCGGCTCCTTCTCCCACAAGGAAGGTGCCAGCCCTGAAAGCTGTTGCTGGTCTTCACCTTCCCTGGGCAGCCTACTCACAGGCACAACAGCCCTGGGGATCAGTGCTTTCCCAGAGACGGAACATCTCTTCATACCCGTTCTCGGCAGAGCCATTTTCTGAAAAGGGAAACGTCCGGCTCCTTCTCCCACAAGGAAGGTGCCAGCCCTGAAAGCTGTTGCTGGTCTTCACCTTCCCTGGGCAGCCTAGTCACAGGCACAACAGCCCTAGGGATCAGTGCTTTCCCAGAGACGGAACATCTCATAGTGCCCGTTCTTGGCAGAGCCTATTTGCAAAACGGCAAACGTCTGGCTCCTTTTCCCACAAGGAAGGTGCTAGCCCTTGAAGCTGTTGCTGGTCTTCACCTTCCCTGGGCAACCTATTCACAGGCACAACAGCCCTGGGGATCAGTGCTTTCCCAGAGACGGAACATCTCATCGTGCCCGTTCTCGGCACAGCCTTTTTCCAAAACGGCAAACGTCCGGATCCTTCTCCCACAAGGAAGGTGCCAGCCCTGAAAGCTGTTGCTGATCTTCACCTTCCCTTGGAAACCTAATCACAGGCACAACAGCCCTGGGGATCAGTGCTTTCCCAGAGACGGAACATCTCCTCGTGCCCGTTCTCGGCAGAGCCATTTTTCCGAAATCGGAAACGTCCGGCTCCTTCTCCCACAAGGAAGCTGCCAGCCCTGAAAGCTGATGCTGGTCTTGACCTTCCCTTGGAAGCCTAGTCACAGGCACAACAGCCCTGGGGATCTGTGCTTTCCCAGAGACGGAACATCCAATTGTGTCCATTCTAGTCAGAGCCATTTTTCTGAAATGGGAAACGTCTGGCTCCTTCTCCCACAAGGAAGGTGCCAGCCCTGAAAGCTGTTGCTGGTGTTGACCTTCCCTGGGCAACCTATTCACAGGCACAACAGCCCTGGGGATCTCTGCTTTCCCAGAGACGGAACATCTCTTCATACCCGTTCTCGGCAGAGCCGTTTTCCGAAAAGGGAAACGTCAGGATCCTTCTCCCACAAGGAAGGTGCCAGCCCTGAAAGCTGTTGCTGGTCTTCACCTTCCCTGGGCAGCCTACTCACAGGCACAACAGCCCTGGGGATCAGTGCTTTCCCAGAGACGGAACATCTCATAGTGCCCTTTCTTGGCAGAGCCTTTTTCCAAAACGGCAAACGTCCGGCTCCTTCTCCCACAAGGAAGGTGCCAGCCCTGAAAGCTGTTGCTGGTCTTCACCTTCCCTGGGCAGCCTACTCACAGGCACAACAGCCCTGGGCATCAGTGCTTTCCCAGAGATGGAACATTTCATCGAATCCTTTCTAGGCAGAGCCATTTTTCCGAAAAGGGAAACGTCCGGCTCCTTCTCCCACAAGGAAGGTGCCAGCCCTGAAAGCTCTTGCTGGTCTTCACCTTCCCTGGGCAGCCTACTCACAGGCACAACAGCCCTGGGGATCAGTGCTTTCCCAGAGACGGAACATCTCTTCATACCCGTTCTCGGCAGAGCCATTTTCTGAAAAGGGAAACGTCCGGCTCCTTCTCCCACAAGGAAGGTGCCAGCCCTGAAAGCTGTTGCTGGTCTTCACCTTCCCTGGGCAGCCTAGTCACAGGCACAACAGCCCTAGGGATCAGTGCTTTCCCAGAGACGGAACATCTCATAGTGCCCGTTCTTGGCAGAGCCTATTTGCAAAACGGCAAACGTCTGGCTCCTTTTCCCACAAGGAAGGTGCTAGCCCTTGAAGCTGTTGCTGGTCTTCACCTTCCCTGGGCAACCTATTCACAGGCACAACAGCCCTGGGGATCAGTGCTTTCCCAGAGACGGAACATCTCATCGTGCCCGTTCTCGGCACAGCCTTTTTCCAAAACGGCAAACGTCCGGATCCTTCTCCCACAAGGAAGGTGCCAGCCCTGAAAGCTGTTGCTGATCTTCACCTTCCCTTGGAAACCTAATCACAGGCACAGCAGCCCTGGGGATCAGTGCTTTCCCAGAGACGGAACATCTCCTCGTGCCCGTTCTCGGCAGAGCCATTTTTCCGAAATCGGAAACGTCCGGCTCCTTCTCCCACAAGGAAGCTGCCAGCCCTGAAAGCTGATGCTGGTCTTGACCTTCCCTTGGAAGCCTAGTCACAGGCACAACAGCCCTGGGGATCTGTGCTTTCCCAGAGACGGAACATCCAATTGTGTCCATTCTAGTCAGAGCCATTTTTCTGAAATGGGAAACGTCTGGCTCCTTCTCCCACAAGGAAGGTGCCAGCCCTGAAAGCTGTTGCTGGTGTTGACCTTCCCTGGGCAACCTATTCACAGGCACAACAGCCCTGGGGATCTCTGCTTTCCCAGAGACGGAACATCTCTTCATACCCGTTCTCGGCAGAGCCGTTTTCCGAAAAGGGAAACGTCAGGATCCTTCTCCCACAAGGAAGGTGCCAGCCCTGAAAGCTGTTGCTGGTCTTCACCTTCCCTGGGCAGCCTACTCACAGGCACAACAGCCCTGGGGATCAGTGCTTTCCCAGAGACGGAACATCTCTTCATACCCGTTCTCGGCAGAGCCATTTTCTGAAAAGGGAAACGTCCGGCTCCTTCTCCCACAAGGAAGGTGCCAGCCCTGAAAGCTGTTGCTGGTCTTCACCTTCCCTGGGCAGCCTAGTCACAGGCACAACAGCCCTAGGGATCAGTGCTTTCCCAGAGACGGAACATCTCATAGTGCCCGTTCTTGGCAGAGCCTATTTGCAAAACGGCAAACGTCTGGCTCCTTTTCCCACAAGGAAGGTGCTAGCCCTTGAAGCTGTTGCTGGTCTTCACCTTCCCTGGGCAACCTATTCACAGGCACAACAGCCCTGGGGATCAGTGCTTTCCCAGAGACGGAACATCTCATCGTGCCCGTTCTCGGCACAGCCTTTTTCCAAAACGGCAAACGTCCGGATCCTTCTCCCACAAGGAAGGTGCCAGCCCTGAAAGCTGTTGCTGATCTTCACCTTCCCTTGGAAACCTAATCACAGGCACAACAGCCCTGGGGATCAGTGCTTTCCCAGAGACGGAACATCTCCTCGTGCCCGTTCTCGGCAGAGCCATTTTTCCGAAATCGGAAACGTCCGGCTCCTTCTCCCACAAGGAAGCTGCCAGCCCTGAAAGCTGATGCTGGTCTTGACCTTCCCTTGGAAGCCTAGTCACAGGCACAACAGCCCTGGGGATCTGTGCTTTCCCAGAGACGGAACATCCAATTGTGTCCATTCTAGTCAGAGCCATTTTTCTGAAATGGGAAACGTCTGGCTCCTTCTCCCACAAGGAAGGTGCCAGCCCTGAAAGCTGTTGCTGGTGTTGACCTTCCCTGGGCAACCTATTCACAGGCACAACAGCCCTGGGGATCTCTGCTTTCCCAGAGACGGAACATCTCTTCATACCCGTTCTCGGCAGAGCCGTTTTCCGAAAAGGGAAACGTCAGGATCCTTCTCCCACAAGGAAGGTGCCAGCCCTGAAAGCTGTTGCTGGTCTTCACCTTCCCTGGGCAGCCTACTCACAGGCACAACAGCCCTGGGGATCAGTGCTTTCCCAGAGACGGAACATCTCATAGTGCCCTTTCTTGGCAGAGCCTTTTTCCAAAACGGCAAACGTCCGGCTCCTTCTCCCACAAGGAAGGTGCCAGCCCTGAAAGCTGTTGCTGGTCTTCACCTTCCCTGGGCAGCCTACTCACAGGCACAACAGCCCTGGGCATCAGTGCTTTCCCAGAGATGGAACATTTCATCGAATCCTTTCTAGGCAGAGCCATTTTTCCGAAAAGGGAAACGTCCGGCTCCTTCTCCCACAAGGAAGGTGCCAGCCCTGAAAGCTCTTGCTGGTCTTCACCTTCCCTGGGCAGCCTACTCACAGGCACAACAGCCCTGGGGATCAGTGCTTTCCCAGAGACGGAACATCTCTTCATACCCGTTCTCGGCAGAGCCATTTTCTGAAAAGGGAAACGTCCGGCTCCTTCTCCCACAAGGAAGGTGCCAGCCCTGAAAGCTGTTGCTGGTCTTCACCTTCCCTGGGCAGCCTAGTCACAGGCACAACAGCCCTAGGGATCAGTGCTTTCCCAGAGACGGAACATCTCATAGTGCCCGTTCTTGGCACAGCCTTTTTCCAAAACGGCAAACGTCCGGATCCTTCTCCCACAAGGAAGGTGCCAGCCCTGAAAGCTGTTGCTGATCTTCACCTTCCCTTGGAAACCTAATCACAGGCACAACAGCCCTGGGGATCAGTGCTTTCCCAGAGACGGAACATCTCCTCGTGCCCGTTCTCGGCAGAGCCATTTTTCCGAAATCGGAAACGTCCGGCTCCTTCTCCCACAAGGAAGGTGCCAGCCCTGAAAGCTGATGCTGGTCTTGACCTTCCCTTGGAAGCCTAGTCACAGGCACAACAGCCCTGGGGATCTGTGCTTTCCCAGAGACGGAACATCCAATTGTGTCCATTCTAGTCAGAGCCATTTTTCCGAAATCGGAAACGTCCGGCTCCTTCTCCCACAAGGAAGGTGCCAGCCCTGAAAGCTGATGCTGGTCTTGACCTTCCCTTGGAAGCCTAGTCACAGGCACAACAGCCCTGGGGATCTCTGCTTTCCCAGAGACGGAACATCTCTTCATACCCGTTCTCGGCAGAGCCGTTTTCCGTAAAGGGAAACGTCAGGATCCTTCTCCCACAAGGAAGGTGCCAGCCCTGAAAGCTGTTGCTGGTCTTCACCTTCCCTGGGCAGTCTAGTCACAGGCACAACAGCCCTGGGGATCTCTGCTTTCCCAGAGACGGAACATCCAATTGTGGCCATTCTAGTCAGAGCCATTTTTCTGAAATGGGAAACGTCCGGCTCCTTCTCCCACAAGGAAGGGGCCAGCCCTGAAAGCTGTTGCTGTTCTTCACCTTCCCTGGACAGCCTAGTCACAGGCACAACAGCCCTGGGGATCAGTGCTTTCCCGGAGATGGAACATTTCATCGTACCCATTCTCGGCAGAGCCGTTATCCGAAATGGGAAACGTCCGGCTCCTTCTCCCACAAGGAAGGTGCCAGCCCTGAAAGCTCTTGCTGGTCTTCACCTTCCCTGGGCAGCCTACTCACAGGCACAACAGCCCTGGGGATCAGTGCTTTCCCAGAGACGGAACATCTCATAGTGCCCTTTCTCGGCAGAGCCGTTTTCCGAAAAGGGAAACGTCCGGCTCCTTCTCCCACAAGGAAGGTGCCAGCCCTGAAAGCTGTTGCTGATCTTCACCTTCCCTTGGAAACCTAATCACAGGCACAACAGCCCTGGGGATCAGTGCTTTCCCAGAGACGGAACATCTCCTCGTGCCCGTTCTCGGCAGAGCCATTTTTCCGAAATCGGAAACGTCCGGCTCCTTCTCCCACAAGGAAGGTGCCAGCCCTGAAAGCTGATGCTGGTCTTGACCTTCCCTTGGAAGCCTAGTCACAGGCACAACAGCCCTGGGGATCTGTGCTTTCCCAGAGACGGAACATCCAATTGTGTCCATTCTAGTCAGAGCCATTTTTCCGAAATCGGAAACGTCCAGCTCCTTCTCCCACAAGGAAGGTGCCAGCCCTGAAAGCTGATGCTGGTCTTGACCTTCCCTTGGAAGCCTAGTCACAGGCACAACAGCCCTGGGGATCTCTGCTTTCCCAGAGACGGAACATCTCTTCATACCCGTTCTCGGCAGAGCCGTTTTCCGTAAAGGGAAACGTCAGGATCCTTCTCCCACAAGGAAGGTGCCAGCCCTGAAAGCTGTTGCTGGTCTTCACCTTCCCTGGGCAGTCTAGTCACAGGCACAACAGCCCTGGGGATCTCTGCTTTCCCAGAGACGGAACATCCAATTGTGGCCATTCTAGTCAGAGCCATTTTTCTGAAATGGGAAACGTCCGGCTCCTTCTCCCACAAGGAAGGGGCCAGCCCTGAAAGCTGTTGCTGTTCTTCACCTTCCCTGGACAGCCTAGTCACAGGCACAACAGCCCTGGGGATCAGTGCTTTCCCGGAGATGGAACATTTCATCGTACCCATTCTCGGCAGAGCCGTTATCCGAAATGGGAAACGTCCGGCTCCTTCTCCCACAAGGAAGGTGCCAGCCCTGAAAGCTCTTGCTGGTCTTCACCTTCCCTGGGCAGCCTACTCACAGGCACAACAGCCCTGGGGATCAGTGCTTTCCCAGAGACGGAACATCTCATAGTGCCCTTTCTCGGCAGAGCCGTTTTCCGAAAAGGGAAACGTCCGGCTCCTTCTCCCACAAGGAAGGTGCCAGCCCTGAAAGCTGTTGCTGGTCTTCACCTTCCCTTGGCAGCCTACTCACAGGCACAACAGCCCTGGGGATCAGTGCTTTCCCAGAGACGGAATATCTCCTAGTGCCTGATCTTGGCAGAGCCTTTTCCAAAACGCCGAACGTCCAGCTCAGTCTCCCACAAGGAAGGGGCCAGCCCTGAAAGCTGTTGCTGGTCTTCACCTTCCCTGGGCAGCCTATTCACAGGCACAACAGCCCTGGGGATCAGTGCTTTCCCAGAGACGGAACATTTCATCGTATCCGTTCTCGGCAGAGCCGTTTTCCGAAAAGGGAAACGTCCGGCTCCTTCTCCCACAAGGAAGGTGCCAGCCCTGAAAGCTGTTGCTGGTCTTCACCTTCCCTGGGCAGCCTACTCACAGGCACAACAGCCCTGGGGATCAGTGCTTTCCCAGAGACGGAACATCTCATAGTGCCCTTTCTTGGCAGAGCCTTTTTCCAAAACGGCAAACGTCCGGCTCCTTCTCCCACAAGGAAGGTGCCAGCCCTGAAAGCTGTTGCTGATCTTCACCTTCCCTGGGCAGCCTACGCACAGGCACAACAGCCCTGGGCATCAGTGCTTTCCCAGAGATGGAACATTTCATCGAATCCTTTCTATGCAGAGCCATTTTTCCGAAATGGGAAAAGTCCGGCTCCTTCTCCCACAAGGAAGGTGCCAGCCCTGAAAGCTGTTGCTGGTCTTCACCTTCCCTGGGCAGCCTACTCACAGGCACAACAGCCCTGGGGATCAGTGCTTTCCCAGAGACGGAACATCTCTTCATACCCGTTCTCGGCATAGCCATTTTCTGAAAAGGGAAACGTCCGGCTCCTTCTCCCACAAGGAAGGTGCCAGCCCTGAAAACTGTTGCTGGTCTTCACCTTCCCTGGGCAGCCTAGTCACAGGCACAACAGCCCTAGGGATCACTGCTTTCCCAGAGACGGAACATCTCATAGTGCCCGTTCTTGGCAGAGCCTATTTGCAAAACGGCAAACGTCTGGCTCCTTTTCCCACAAGGAAGGTGCTAGCCCTTGAAGCTGTTGCTGGTCTTCACCTTCCCTGGGCAACCTATTCACAGGCACAACAGCCCTGGGGATCAGTGCTTTCCCAGAGACGGAACATCTCATCGTGCCCGTTCTCGGCACAGCCTTTTTCCAAAACGGCAAACGTCCGGATCCTTCTCCCACAAGGAAGGTGCCAGCCCTGAAAGCTGTTGCTGATCTTCACCTTCCCTTGGAAACCTAATCACAGGCACAACAGCCCTGGGGATCAGTGCTTTCCCAGAGACGGAACATCTCCTCGTGCCCGTTCTCGGCAGAGCCATTTTTCCGAAATCGGAAACGTCCGGCTCCTTCTCCCACAAGGAAGGTGCCAGCCCTGAAAGCTGATGCTGGTCTTGACCTTCCCTTGGAAGCCTAGTCACAGGCACAACAGCCCTGGGGATCTCTGCTTTCCCAGAGACGGAACATCCAATTGTGTCCATTCTAGTCAGAGCCATTTTTCTGAAATGGGAAACGTCTGGCTCCTTCTCCCACAAGGAAGGTGCCAGCCCTGAAAGCTGTTGCTGGTGTTGACCTTCCCTGGGCAACCTATTCACAGGCACAACAGCCCTGGGGATCTCTGCTTTCCCAGAGACGGAACATCTCTTCATACCCGTTCTCGGCAGAGCCGTTTTCCGTAAAGGGAAACGTCCGGCTCCTTCTCCCACAAGGAAGGTGCCAGCCCTGAAAGCTGTTGCTGGTCTTCACCTTCCCTGGGCAGTCTAGTCACAGGCACAACAGCCCTGGGGATCTCTGCTTTCCCAGAGACGGAACATCCAATTGTGGCCATTCTAGTCAGAGCCATTTTTCCGAAAAGGGAAACGTCCGGCTCCTTCTCCCACAAGGAAGGGGCCAGCCCTGAAAGCTGTTGCTGGTCTTCACCTTCCCTGGACAGCCTAGTCACAGGCACAACAGCCCTGGGGATCAGTGCTTTCCCAGAGACGGAACATTTCATCGTACCCGTTCTCGGCAGAGCCGTTATCCGAAAAGGGAAACGTCCGGCTCCTTCTCCCACAAGGAAGGTGCCAGCCCTGAAAGCTGTTGCTGGTCTTCACCTTCCCTGGGCAACCTACTCACATGCACAACAGCCCTGGGGATCAGTGCTTTCCCAGAGATGGAACATCTCATTGTATCCGTTCTCGGCAGAGCCATTTTCGAAAATGGAAACGTCCGGCTCCTTCTCCCACAAGGAAGGTGCCAGCCCTGAAAGCTGTTGCTGGTCTTCACCTTCCCTGGGCAGCCTACTCACAGGCACAACAGCCCTGGGGATCTCTGCTTTCCCAGAGACGGAACATCCAATTGTGGCCATTCTAGTCAGAGCCATTTTTCTGAAATGGGAAACGTCCGGCTCCTTCTCCCACAAGGAAGGTGCCAGCCCTGAAAGCTGTTGCTGGTCTTCACCTTCCCTGGACAGCCTAGTCACAGGCACAACAGCCCTGGGGATCAGTGCTTTCCCAGAGACGGATCATTTCATCGTACCCGTTCTCGGCAGAGCCGTTATCCGAAAAGGGAAACGTCCGGCTCCTTCTCCCACAAGGAAGGTGCCAGCCCTGAAAGCTGTTGCTGGTCTTTACCTTCCCTGGGCAGCCTAGTCACAGGCACAACAGCCCTGGGGATCAGTGCTTTCCCAGAGATGGAACATCTCATTGTATCCGTTCTCGGCAGAGCCATTTTCGAAAATGGAAACGTCCGGCTCCTTCTCCCACAAGGAAGGTGCCAGCCCTGAAAGCTGTTGCTGGTCTTCACCTTCCCTGGGCAGCCTACTCACAGGCACAACAGCCCTGGGGATCAGTGCTTTCCCAGAGACGAAACATCTCCTAGTGCCCTTTCTTGGCAGAGCCTTTTTCCAAAACGGCAAACGTCTGGATCCTTCTCCCACAAGGAAGGTGCCAGCCCTGAAAGCTGTTGCTGGTCTTCACCTTCCCTTGGAAACCTATTCACAGGCACAACAGCCCTGGGGATCTGTGCTTTCCCAGAGACGGAACATCTCTTCATACCCGTTCTCGGCAGAGCCGTTTTCCGAAATGGGAAACGTCCGGCTCATTCTCCCACAAGGAAGGTGCCAGCCCTGAAAGCTGTTGCTGGTCTTCACCTTCCCTTGGCAGCCTAGTCACAGGCACAACAGCCCTGGGGATCAGTGCTTTCCCAGAGACGGAATATCTCCTAGTGCCTGATCTTGGCAGACCCTTTTCCAAAACGCCGAACGTCCAGCTCACTCTCCCACAAGGAAGGTGCCAGCCCTGAAAGCTGTTGCTGGTCTTCACCTTCCCTGGGCAACCTATTCACAGGCACAACAGCCCTGGGGATCTGTGCTTTCCCAGAGACGGAACATCTCTTCATACCCATTCTCGGCAGAGCCGTTTTTCGAAATTGGAAACGTCCGGCTCCTTCTCCCACAAGGAATGTGCCAGCCCTGAAAGCTGTTGCTGGTCTTCACCTTCCCTGGGCAGCCTAGTCACAGGCACAACAGCCCTGGGGATCAGTGCTTTCCCAGAGACGGAACATCTCATCGTGCCCGTTCTCGGCAGAGCCATTTTTCCGAAATCGGAATCGTCCGGCTCCTTCTCCCACAAGGAAGGTGCCAGCCCTGAAAGCTGATGCTGGTCTTGACCTTCCCTTGGAAGCCTACTCACAGGCACAACAGCCCTGGGGATCTGTGCTTTCCCAGAGACGGAACATCCAATTGTGTCCATTCTAGTCAGAGCCATTTTTCTGAAGTGGGAAACGTCTGGCTCCTTCTCCCACAAGGAAGGTGCCAGCCCTGAAAGCTGTTGCTGGTGTTGACCTTCCCTGGGCAACCTATTCACAGGCACAACAGCCCTGGGGATCTCTGCTTTCCCAGAGACGGAACATCTCTTCATACCCGTTCTCGGCAGAGCCGTTTTCCGTAAAGGGAAACGTCAGGATCCTTCTCCCACAAGGAAGGTGCCAGCCCTGAAAGCTGTTGCTGGTCTTCACCTTCCCTGGGCAGTCTAGTCACAGGCACAACAGCCCTGGGGATCTCTGCTTTCCCAGAGACGGAACATCCAATTGTGGCCATTCTAGTCAGAGCCATTTTTCTGAAATGGGAAACGTCCGGCTCCTTCTCCCACAAGGAAGGTACCAGCCCTGAAAGCTGTTGCTGGTCTTCACCTTCCCTGGACAGCCTAGTCACAGGCACAACAGCCCTGGGGATCAGTGCTTTCCCAGAGATGGAACATTTCATCGTACCCATTCTCGGCAGAGCCGTTATCCGAAATGGGAAACGTCCGGCTCCTTCTCCCACAAGGAAGGTGCCAGCCCTGAAAGCTGTTGCTGGTCTTCACCTTCCCTGGGCAGCCTACTCACAGGCACAACAGCCCTGGGGATCAGTGCTTTCCCAGAGACGGAACATCTCATAGTGCCCTTTCTCGGCAGAGCCGTTTTCCGAAAAGGGAAACGTCCGGCTCCTTCTCCCACAAGGAAGGTGCCAGCCCTGAAAGCTGTTGCTGGTCTTCACCTTCCCTGGGCAGCCTAGTCACAGGCACAACAGCCCTGGGGATCAGTGCTTTCCCAGAGACGGAACATCTCATCGTGCCCGTTCTCGGCAGAGCCATTTTTCCGAAATCGGAATCGTCCGGCTCCTTCTCCCACAAGGAAGGTGCCAGCCCTGAAAGCTGATGCTGGTCTTGACCTTCCCTTGGAAGCCTACTCACAGGCACAACAGCCCTGGGGATCTGTGCTTTCCCAGAGACGGAACATCCAATTGTGTCCATTCTAGTCAGAGCCATTTTTCTGAAGTGGGAAACGTCTGGCTCCTTCTCCCACAAGGAAGGTGCCAGCCCTGAAAGCTGTTGCTGGTGTTGACCTTCCCTGGGCAACCTATTCACAGGCACAACAGCCCTGGGGATCTCTGCTTTCCCAGAGACGGAACATCTCTTCATACCCGTTCTCGGCAGAGCCGTTTTCCGTAAAGGGAAACGTCAGGATCCTTCTCCCACAAGGAAGGTGCCAGCCCTGAAAGCTGTTGCTGGTCTTCACCTTCCCTGGGCAGTCTAGTCACAGGCACAACAGCCCTGGGGATCTCTGCTTTCCCAGAGACGGAACATCCAATTGTGGCCATTCTAGTCAGAGCCATTTTTCTGAAATGGGAAACGTCCGGCTCCTTCTCCCACAAGGAAGGTACCAGCCCTGAAAGCTGTTGCTGGTCTTCACCTTCCCTGGACAGCCTAGTCACAGGCACAACAGCCCTGGGGATCAGTGCTTTCCCAGAGATGGAACATTTCATCGTACCCATTCTCGGCAGAGCCGTTATCCGAAATGGGAAACGTCCGGCTCCTTCTCCCACAAGGAAGGTGCCAGCCCTGAAAGCTGTTGCTGGTCTTCACCTTCCCTGGGCAGCCTACTCACAGGCACAACAGCCCTGGGGATCAGTGCTTTCCCAGAGACGGAACATCTCATAGTGCCCTTTCTCGGCAGAGCCGTTTTCCGAAAAGGGAAACGTCCGGCTCCTTCTCCCACAAGGAAGGTGCCAGCCCTGAAAGCTGTTGCTGGTCTTCACCTTCCCTGGGCAGCCTAGTCACAGGCACAACAGCCCTGGGGATCAGTGCTTTCCCAGAGACGGAACATCTCATCGTGCCCGTTCTCGGCAGAGCCATTTTTCCGAAATCGGAATCGTCCGGCTCCTTCTCCCACAAGGAAGGTGCCAGCCCTGAAAGCTGATGCTGGTCTTGACCTTCCCTTGGAAGCCTACTCACAGGCACAACAGCCCTGGGGATCTGTGCTTTCCCAGAGACGGAACATCCAATTGTGTCCATTCTAGTCAGAGCCATTTTTCTGAAGTGGGAAACGTCTGGCTCCTTCTCCCACAAGGAAGGTGCCAGCCCTGAAAGCTGTTGCTGGTGTTGACCTTCCCTGGGCAACCTATTCACAGGCACAACAGCCCTGGGGATCTCTGCTTTCCCAGAGACGGAACATCTCTTCATACCCGTTCTCGGCAGAGCCGTTTTCCGTAAAGGGAAACGTCAGGATCCTTCTCCCACAAGGAAGGTGCCAGCCCTGAAAGCTGTTGCTGGTCTTCACCTTCCCTGGGCAGTCTAGTCACAGGCACAACAGCCCTGGGGATCTCTGCTTTCCCAGAGACGGAACATCCAATTGTGGCCATTCTAGTCAGAGCCATTTTTCTGAAATGGGAAACGTCCGGCTCCTTCTCCCACAAGGAAGGTACCAGCCCTGAAAGCTGTTGCTGGTCTTCACCTTCCCTGGGCAGCCTAGTCACAGGCACAACAGCCCTGGGGATCAGTGCTTTCCCAGAGACGGAACATCTCATAGTGCCCTTTCTTGGCAGAGCCTTTTTCCAAAATGGCAAACGTCCGGATCCTTCTCCCACAAGGAAGGTGCCAGCCCTGAAAGCTGTTGCTGGTCTTCACCTTCCCTGGGCAGTCTAGTCACAGGCACAACAGCCCTGAGGATCTGTGCTTTCCCAGAGACGGAACATCCAATTGTGGCCATTCTAGTCAGAGCCATTTTTCCGAAATGGGAAACGTCCGGCTCCTTCTCCCACAAGGAAGGTGCCAGCCCTGAAAGCTGATGCTGGTCTTGACCTTCCCTTGGAAGCCTACTCACAGGCACAACAGCCCTGGGGATCTGTGCTTTCCCAGAGACGGAACATCCAATTGTGTCCATTCTAGTCAGAGCCATTTTTCTGAAGTGGGAAACGTCTGGCTCCTTCTCCCACAAGGAAGGTGCCAGCCCTGAAAGCTGTTGCTGGTGTTGACCTTCCCTGGGCAACCTATTCACAGGCACAACAGCCCTGGGGATCTCTGCTTTCCCAGAGACGGAACATCTCTTCATACCCGTTCTCGGCAGAGCCGTTTTCCGTAAAGGGAAACGTCAGGATCCTTCTCCCACAAGGAAGGTGCCAGCCCTGAAAGCTGTTGCTGGTCTTCACCTTCCCTGGGCAGTCTAGTCACAGGCACAACAGCCCTGGGGATCTCTGCTTTCCCAGAGACGGAACATCCAATTGTGGCCATTCTAGTCAGAGCCATTTTTCTGAAATGGGAAACGTCCGGCTCCTTCTCCCACAAGGAAGGTACCAGCCCTGAAAGCTGTTGCTGGTCCTCACCTTCCCTGGACAGCCTATTCACAGGCACAACAGCCCTGGGGATCAGTGCTTTCCCAGAGATGGAACATTTCATCGTACCCATTCTCGGCAGAGCCGTTATCCGAAATGGGAAACGTCCGGCTCCTTCTCCCACAAGGAAGGTGCCAGCCCTGAAAGCTGTTGCTGGTCTTCACCTTCCCTGGGCAGCCTACTCACAGGCACAACAGCCCTGGGGATCAGTGCTTTCCCAGAGACGGAACATCTCATAGTGCCCTTTCTCGGCAGAGCCGTTTTCCGAAAAGGGAAACGTCCGGCTCCTTCTCCCACAAGGAAGGTGCCAGCCCTGAAAGCTGTTGCTGGTCTTCACCTTCCCTTGGCAGCCTAGTCACAGGCACAACAGCCCTGGGGATCAGTGCTTTCCCAGAGACGGAATATCTCCTAGTTCCTGATCTTGGCAGAGCCTTTTCCAAAACGCCGAACGTCCAGCTCAGTCTCCCACAAGGAAGGGGCCAGCCCTGAAAGCTGTTGCTGGTCTTCACCTTCCCTTGGAAACCTATTCACAGGCACAACAGCCCTGGGGATCTGTGCTTTCCCAGAGACGGAACATCTCTTCATACCCGTTCTCGGCAGAGCCGTTTTCCGAAATGGGAAACGTCCGGCTCCTTCTCCCACAAGGAAGGTGCCAGCCCTGAAAGCTGTTGCTGGTCTTCACCTTCCCTGGGCAACCTATTCACAGGCACCAACAGCCCTGGGGATCTGTGCTTTCCCAGAGACGGAACATCTCTTCATACCCGTTCTCGGCAGAGCCGTTTTCCGAAAAGGGAAACGTCCGGATCCTTCTCCCACAAGGAAGGTGCCAGCCCTGAAAGCTGTTGCTGGTCTTGACCTTCCCTGGGCAGCCTAGTCACAGGCACAACAGCCCTGGGGATCAGTGCTTTCCCAGAGACGGAATATCTCCTAGTGCCTGATCTTGGCAGACCCTTTTCCAAAACGCCGAACGTCCAGCTCACTCTCCCACAAGGAAGGGGCCAGCCCTGAAAGCTGTTGCTGGTCTTCACCTTCCCTGGGCAACCTATTCACAGGCACAACAGCCCTGGGGATCTGTGCTTTCCCAGAGACGGAACATCTCTTCATACCCATTCTCGGCAGAACCGTTTTCCGAAATTGGAAACGTCCGGCTCCTTCTCCCACAAGGAAGGTGCCAGCCCTGAAAGCTGTTGCTGGTCTTCACCTTCCCTGGGCAGCCTAGTCACAGGCACAACAGCCCTGGGGATCAGTGCTTTCCCAGAGACGGAACATCTCATCGTATCCGTTCTCGGCAGAGCCATTTTCGAAAATGGAAACGTCCGGCTCCTTCTCCCACAAGGAAGGTGCCAGCCCTGAAAGCTGTTGCTGGTCTTCACCTTCCCTGGGCAGCCTACTCACAGGCACAACAGCCCTGGGGATCTGTGCTTTCCCAGAGACGGAACATCTCATAGTGCCCTTTCTTGGCAGAGCCTTTTTCCAAAATGGCAAACGTCCGGATCCTTCTCCCACAAGGAAGGTGCCAGCCCTGAAAGCTGTTGCTGGTCTTCACCTTCCCTGGGCAGTCTAGTCACAGGCACAACAGCCCTGAGGATCTGTGCTTTCCCAGAGACGGAACATCCAATTGTGGCCATTCTAGTCAGAGCCATTTTTCTGAAATGGGAAACGTCCGGCTCCTTCTCCCACAAGGAAGGTGCCAGCCCTGAAAGCTGTTGCTGGTCTTCACCTTCCCTGGGCAGCCTAGTCACAGGCACAACAGCCCTGGGGATCAGTGCTTTCCCAGAGACGGAACATCTCATCGTATCCGTTCTCGGCAGAGCCATTTTCGAAAATGGAAACGTCCGGCTCCTTCTCCCACAAGGAAGGTGCCAGCCCTGAAAGCTGTTGCTGGTCTTCACCTTCCCTGGGCAGCCTACTCACAGGCACAACAGCCCTGGGGATCTGTGCTTTCCCAGAGACGGAACATCTCATAGTGCCCTTTCTTGGCAGAGCCTTTTTCCAAAATGGCAAACGTCCGGATCCTTCTCCCACAAGGAAGGTGCCAGCCCTGAAAGCTGTTGCTGGTCTTCACCTTCCCTGGGCAGTCTACTCACAGGCACAACAGCCCTGAGGATCTGTGCTTTCCCAGAGACGGAACATCCAATTGTGGCCATTCTAGTCAGAGCCATTTTTCTGAAATGGGAAACGTCCGGCTCCTTCTCCCACAAGGAAGGTGCCAGCCCTGAAAGCTGTTGCTGGTCTTCACCTTCCCTGGGCAGCCTACTCACAGGCACAACAGCCCTGGGGATCAGTGCTTTCCCAGAGATGGAACATTTCATCGTACCCATTCTCGGCAGAGCCCTTATCCGAAATGGGAAACGTCCGGCTCCTTCTCCCACAAGGAAGGTGCCAGCCCTGAAAGCTGTTGCTGGTCTTCACCTTCCCTGGGCAGCCTACGCACAGGCACAACAGCCCTGGGGATCAGTGCTTTCCCAGAGACGGAATATCTCCTAGTGCCTGATCTTGGCAGAGCCTTTTCCAAAACGCCGAACGTCCAGCTCAGTCTCCCACAAGGAAGGGGCCAGCCCTGAAAGCTGTTGCTGGTCTTCACCTTCCCTGGGCAGCCTAGTAACAGGCACAACAGCCCTGGGGATCAGTGCTTTCCCAGAGACGGAACATCTCTTCATACCCATTCTCGACAGAGCCATTTTCCGAAATGGGAAACGTCCGGCTCCTTCTCCCACAAGGAAGGTGCCAGCCCTGAAAGCTCTTGCTGGTCTTCACCTTCCCTGGGCAGCCTAGACACAGGCACAACAGCCCTGGGGATCAGTGCTTTCCCAGAGACGGAACATCTCTTCATACCCGTCCTCGACAGAGCCATTTTCTGAAAAGGGAAACGTACGGATCATTCTCCCACAAGGAAGGTGCGAGCCCTGAAAGCTGTTGCTGGTCTTCACCTTCCCTGGGCAGCCTACTCACAGGCACAACAGCCCTGGGGATCAGTGCTTTCCCAGAGACGGAACATCTCATAGTGCCCGTTCTTGGCAGAGCCTTTTTGCAAAACGGCAAACGTCTGGCTCCTTCTCCCACAAGGAAGGGGCCAGCCCTGAAAGCTGTTGCTGGTCTTCACCTTCCCTGGGCAACCTATTCACAGGCACAACAGCCCTGGGGATCAGTGCTTTCCCAGAGACGGAACATCCAATTGTGGCCGTTCTCGGCAGAGCCTTTTTTCCGAAATGGGAAACATCCGGCTCCTTCTCCCACAAGGCAGGGGCCAGCCCTGAAAGCTGTTGCTGGTCTTCATCTTCCCTGGGCAACCTACTCACAGGCACCAACAGCCCTGGGGATCAGTGCTTTCCCAGAGACGGAACATCTCATCGTGCCCGTTCTCGGCACAGCCTTTTTCCAAAACGGCAAACGTCCGGCTCCTTCTCCCACAAGGAAGGTGCGAGCCCTGAAAGCTGTTGCTGATCTTCACCTTCCCTTGGAAACCTAATCACAGGCACAACAGCCCTGGGGATCAGTGCTTTCCCATAGACGGAACATCCCCTAGTGCCCGTTCTCGGCAGAGCCATTGTTCCGAAATGGGAAACGTCCGGCTCCTTCTCCCACAAGGAAGGTGCCAGCCCTGAAAGCTGTTGCTGGTCTTGACCTTCCCTTGGAAGCCTAGTCACAGGCACAACAGCCCTGGGGATCTGTGCTTTCCCAGAGACGGAACATCCAATTGTGGCCATTCTAGTCAGAGCCATTTTTCTGAAATGGGAAACGTGCGGATCCTTCTCCCACAAGGAAGGTGCCAGCCCTGAAAGCTGTTGCTGGTCTTCACCTTCCCTGGGCAGCCTACTCACAGGCAAAACAGCCCTGGGGATCTGTGCTTTCCCAGAGACGGAACATCTCTTCATACCCGTTCTCGGCAGAGCCGTATTCCGAAATGGGAACCGTCCGGCTCCTTCTCCCACAAGGAAGGGGCCAGCCCTGAAAGCTGTTGCTGGTCTTCACCTTCCCTGGGCAGCCTAGTCACAGGCACAACAGCCCTGGGGATCAGTGCTTTCCCAGAGACGGAACATTTCATCGTAGCCGTTCTCGGCAGAGCCGTTTTCCGAAAAGGGAAATGTCCGGCTCCTTCTCCCACAAGGAAGGTGCCAGCCCTGAAAGCTGTTGCTGGTCTTCACCTTCCCTTGGCAGCCTAGTAACAGGCACAACAGCCCTGGGGATCAGTGCTTTCCCAGAGACGGAATATCTCCTAGTGCATGATCTTGGCAGAGCCTTTTCCAAAACGCCGAACGTCCAGCTCATTCTCCCACAAGGAAGGTGCCAGCCCTGAAAGCTGTTGCTGGTCTTCACCTTCCCTGGGCAACCTATTCACAGGCACAACAGCCCTGGGGATCTGTGCTTTCCCAGAGACGGAACATCTCTTCATACCCGTTCTCGGCAGAGCCGTATTCCGAAATGGGAAACGTCCAGCTCCTTCTCCCACAAGGAAGGGGCCAGCCCTGAAAGCTGTTGCTGGTCTTCACCTTCCCTGGACAGCCTACTCACAGGCACAACAGCCCTGGGGATCAGTGCTTTCCCAGAGACGGAACATTTCATCGTAGCCGTTCTCAGCAGAGCCGTTTTCCGAAAAGGGAAACGTCCGGATCCTTCTCCCACAAGGAAGGTGCCAGCCCTGAAAGCTGTTGCTGGTCTTCACCTTCCCTTGGCAGCCTAGTAACAGGCACAACAGCCCTGAGGATCAGTGCTTTCCCAGAGACGGAACATCTCATCGTATCCGTTCTCGGCAGAGCCATTTTCGAAAAAGGAAACGTCCGGCTCCTTCTCCCACAAGGAAGGTGCCAGCCCTGAAAGCTGTTGCTGGTCTTCACCTTCCCTGGGCAGCCTACTCACAGCCACAACAGCCCTGGGGATCAGTGCTTTCCCAGAGACGGAACATCTCATAGTGCCCGTTCTTGGCAGAGCCTTTTTCCAAAACGGCAAACGTCCGGATCCTTCTCCCACAAGGAAGGTGCCAGCCCTGAAAGCTGTTGCTGGTCTTCACCTTCCCTGGGCAGCCTACGCACAGGCACAACAGCCCTGGGGATCAGTGCTTTCCCAGAGATGGAACATTTCATCGAATCCTTTCTCGGCAGAGCCATTTTCTGAAATGGGAAACGTCCGCCTCCTTCTCCCACAATGAAGGTGCCAGCCCTGAAAGCTGTTGCTGGTGTTGACCTTCCCTTGGAAGCCTAGTCACAGGCACAACAGCCCTGGGGATCAGTGCTTTCCCAGAGACGGAACATCTCTTCATACCCGTTCTCGACAGAGCCATTTTCTTGAAAAGGGAAAAGTCCGGATCATTCTCCCACAAGGAAGGTGCTAGCCCTGAAAGCTGTTGCTGGTCTTCCCCTTCCCTGGGCAGCCTAGTAACAGGCACAACAGCCCTGGGGATCAGTGCTTTCCCAGAGACGGAACATATCGTAGTGCCCGTTCTCGGCACAGCCTTTTTGCAAAACGGCAAACGTCTGGCTCCTTCTCCCACAAGGAAGGTGCCAGCCCTGAAAGCTGTTGCTGGTCTTCACCTTCCCTGGGCAACCTATTCACAGGCACCAACAGCCCTGGGGATCTGTGCTTTCCCAGAGACGGAACATCTCATCGTGCCCGTTCTCGGCACAGCCTTTTTCCAAAACAGCAAACGTCCGGATCCTTCTCCCACAAGGAAGGTGCCAGCCCTGAAAGCTGTTGCTGGTCTTCACCTTCCCTTGGAAACCTAATCACAGGCACAACAGCCCTGGGGATCAGTGCTTTCCCAGAGACGGAACATCTCCTAGTGCCCGTTCTCGGCAGAGCCATTGTTCCGAAATGGGAAACGTCCGGCTCCTTCTCCCACAAGGAAGGTGCCAGCCCTGAAAGCTGTTGCTGGTCTTCACCTTCCCTTGGAAGACTACTCACAGGCACAACAGCCCTGGGGATCTGTGCTTTCCCAGAGACGGAACATCCAATTGTGTCCATTCTAGTCAGAGCCATTTTTCTGAAATGGGAAACGTCTGGCTCCTTCTCCCACAAGGAAGGTGCCAGCCCTGAAAGCTGTTGCTGGTCTTCACCTTCCCTAGACAGCCTACTCACAGGCACAACAGCCCTGGGGATCTGTGCTTTCCCAGAGACGGAACATCTCATCATACCCGTTCTCGGCAGAGCCGTTTTCCGAAAAGGGAAACGTCCGGATCCTTCTCCCACAAGGAAGGTGCCAGCCCTGAAAGCTGTTGCTGGTCTTCACCTTCCCTGGGCAGCCTACTCACAGGCACAACAGCCCTGGGGATCAGTGCTTTCCCAGAGACGGAACATCTCTTCATACCCGTCCTCGACAGAGCCATTTTCTGAAAAGGGAAACGTCCGGATCATTCTCCCACAAGGAAGGTGCGAGCCCTGAAAGCTGTTGCTGGTCTTCACCTTCCCTGGGCAGCCTACTCACAGGCACAACAGCCCTGGGGATCAGTGCTTTCCCAGAGACGGAACATCTCATAGTGCCCGTTCTTGGCAGAGCCTTTTTGCAAAACGGCAAACGTCTGGCTCCTTCTCCCACAAGGAATGGGCCAGCCCTGAAAGCTGTTGCTGGTCTTCACCTTCCCTGGGCAACCTATTCACAGGCACAACAGCCCTGGCGATCAGTGCTTTCCCAGAGACGGAACATCTCCTTGTGTCCGTTCTCGGCAGAACGATTTTCCGAAACGGGAAACATCCGGCTCCTTCTCCCACAAGGCAGGGGCCAGCCCTGAAAGCTGTTGCTGGTCTTCATCTTCCCTGGGCAACCTATTCACAGGCACCAACAGCCCTGGGGATCAGTGCTTTCCCAGAGACGGAACATCTCATCGTGCCCGTTCTCGGCACAGCCTTTTTCCAAAACGGCAAACGTCCGGATCCTTCTCCCACAAGGAAGGTGCCCGCCCTGAAAGCTGTTGCTGATCTTCACCTTCCCTTGGAAACCTAATCACAGGCACAACAGCCCTGGGGATCAGTGCTTTCCCATAGACGGAACATCCCCTAGTGCCCGTTCTCGGCAGAGCCATTGTTCCGAAATGGGAAACGTCCGGCTCCTTCTCCCACAAGGAAGGTGCCAGCCCTGAAAGCTGTTGCTGGTCTTGACCTTCCCTTGGAAGCCTAGTCACAGGCACAACAGCCCTGGGGATCTGTGCTTTCCCAGAGACGGAACATCCAATTGTGGCCATTCTAGTCAGAGCCATTTTTCTGAAATGGGAAACGTGCGGATCCTTCTCCCACAAGGAAGGTGCCAGCCCTGAAAGCTGTTGCTGGTCTTCACCTTCCCTGGGCAGCCTACTCACAGGCAAAACAGCCCTGGGGATCTGTGCTTTCCCAGAGACGGAACATCTCTTCATACCCGTTCTCGGCAGAGCCGTTTTCCGAAATGGGAACCGTCCGGCTCCTTCTCCCACAAGGAAGGGGCCAGCCCTGAAAGCTGTTGCTGGTCTTCACCTTCCCTTGGAAGCCTAGTCACAGGCACAACAGCCCTGGGGATCAGTGCTTTCCCAGAGACGGAATATCTCCTAGTGCCTGATCTTGGCAGAGCCTTTTCCAAAACGCCGAACGTCCAGCTCATTCTCCCACAAGGAAGGGGCCAGCCCTGAAAGCTGTTGCTGGACTTCACCTTCCCTGGGCAGCCTAGACACAGGCACAACAGCCCTGGGGATCAGTGCTTTCCCAGAGACGGAACATCTCATAATGCCCTTTCTTGGCACAGGCTTTTTCCAAAACGGCAAACGTCTGGCTCCTTCTCCCACAAGGAAGGTGCCAGCCCTGAAAGCTGTTGCTGGTCTTCACCTTCCCTGGGCAGCCTACGCACAGGAACAACAACCCTGGGGATCAGTGCTTTCCCAGAGATGGAACATTTCATCGAATCCGTTCTCGGCAGAGCCATTTTCCGAAAATGGAAACATCCGGCTCCTTATCCCACAAGGAAGGTGCCAGCCCTGAAAGCTGTTGCTGGTGATGAACTTCCCTTGGAAGCCTAGTCACAGGCACAACAGCCCTGGGGATCAGTGCTTTCCCAGAGACGGAACATCTCTTCATACCCGTTCTCGACAGAGCCATTTTCCGAAAAGGTAAACGTCCGGATCATTCTCCCACAAGGAAGGTGCCAGCCCTGAAAGCTCTTGCTGGTCTTCACCTTCCCTGGGCAGCCTACTCACAGGCACAACAGCCCTGGGGATCAGTGCTTTCCCAGAGACGGAACATCTCATAGTGCCCGTTCTTGGCAGAGCCTTTTTGCAAAACGGCAAACGTCTGGCTCCTTCTCACACAAGGAAGGGGCCAGCCCTGAAAGCTGTTGCTGGTATTCACCTTCCCTGGGCAACCTATTCACAGGCACAACAGCCCTGGGGATCAGTGCTTTCCAGGAGACGGAACACCTCCTTGTGCCCGTTCTCGCAGAACCATTTTCCGAAACGGGAAACGTCCGGCTCCTTCTCCCACAAGGAAGGGGCCAGCCCTGAAAGCTGTTGCTGGTCTTCAACTTCCCTGGGCAACCTATTCACAGGCACCAACAGCCCTGGGGATGAGTGCTTTCGCAGAGACGGAACATCTCATCGTGCCCGTTCTCGGCACAGCCTTTTTCCAAAACGGGAAACGTCCGGATCCTTCTCCCACAAGGAAGGTGCCAGCCCTGAAAGCTGTTGCTGATCTTCACCTTCCCTTGGAAACCTAATCACAGGCACAACAGCCATGGGGATCAGTACTTTCCCAGAGACGGGACATCTCCTCGTGCCCGTTCTCGGCAGAGCCATTTTTCCGAAATGGGAAACGTCCGGCTCCTTCTCCCACAAGGAAGGTGCCAGCCCTGAAAGCTGTTGCTGGTCTTGACCTTCCCTTGGAAGCCTAGTCACAGGCACAACAGCCCTGGGGATCTGTGCTTTCCCAGAGACGGAATATCCAATTGTGGCCATTCTAGTCAGAGCCATTTTTCTGAAATGGGAAACGTCCGGCTCCTTCTCCCACAAGGAAGGTGCCAGCCCTGAAAGCTGTTGCTGGTCTTCACCTTCCCTGGGCAGCCTACTCACAGGCACAACAGCCCTGGGGATCAGTGCTTTCCCAGAGACGGAACATTTCTTCGTAGCCGTTCTCGGCACAGCCGTTTTCCGAAAAGGGAAACGTCCGGATCCTTCTCCCACAAGGAAGGTGCCAGCCCTGAAAGCTGTTGCTGGTCTTCACCTTCCCTGGGCAGCCTACGCACAGGCACAACAGCCCTGGGGATCAGTGCTTTCCCAGAGACGGAACATCTCCTCGTGCCCGTTCTCGGCAGAGCCGTTTTCCGAAATGGGAAACGTCCGGATCCTTCTCCCACAAGGAAGGTGCCAGCCCTGAAAGCTGTTGCTGGTCTTCACCTTCCCTGGGCAACCTATTCACAGGCACAACAGCCCTGGGGATCTGTGCTTTCCCAGAGACGGAACATCTCTTCATACCCGTTCTCGGCAGAGCCGTATTCCGAAATGGGAAACGTCCAGCTCCTTCTCCCACAAGGAAGGGGCCAGCCCTGAAAGCTGTTGCTGGTCTTCACCTTCCCTGGACAGCCTAGTCACAGGCACAACAGCCCTGGGGATCAGTGCTTTCCCAGAGACGGAACATTTCATCGTAGCCGTTCTCAGCAGAGCCGTTTTCCGAAAAGGGAAACGTCCGGATCCTTCTCCCACAAGGAAGGTGCCAGCCCTGAAAGCTGTTGCTGGTCTTCACCTTCCCTTGGCAGCCTAGTAACAGGCACAACAGCCCTGAGGATCAGTGCTTTCCCAGAGACGGAACATCTCATCGTATCCGTTCTCGGCACAGCCATTTTCGAAAAAGGAAACGTCCGGCTCCTTCTCCCACAAGGAAGGTGCCAGCCCTGAAAGCTGTTGCTGGTCTTCACCTTCCCTGGGCAGCCTACTCACAGCCACAACAGCCCTGGGGATCAGTGCTTTCCCAGAGACGGAACATCTCATAGTGCCCGTTCTTGGCAGAGCCTTTTTCCGAAACGGCAAACGTCTGGCTCCTTCTCCCACAAGGAAGGTGCCAGCCCTGAAAGCTGTTGCTGGTCTTCACCTTCCCTGGGCAGCCTAGTCACAGGCACAACAGCCCTGGGGATCAGTGCTTTCCCAGAGATGGAACATTTCATCGAATCCTTTCTCAGCAGAGCCATTTTACGAAATGGGAAACGTCCGCCTCCTTCTCCCACAATGAAGGTGCCAGCCCTGAAAGCTGTTGCTGGTGTTGACCTTCCCTTGGAAGCCTAGTCACAGGCACAACAGCCCTGGGGATCAGTGCTTTCCCAGAGACGGAACATCTCTTCATACCCGTTCTCGACAGAGCCATTTTCTTGAAAAGGGAAAAGTCCGGATCATTCTCCCACAAGGAAGGTGCCAGCCCTGAAAGCTGTTGCTGGTCTTCCCCTTCCCTGGGCAGCCTAGTAACAGGCACAACAGCCCTGGGGATCAGTGCTTTCCCAGAGACGGAACATATCGTAGTGCCCGTTCTCGGCACAGCCTTTTTGCAAAACGGCAAACGTCTGGCTCCTTCTCCCACAAGGAAGGTGCAAGCCCTGAAAGCTGTTGCTGGTCTTCACCTTCCCTGGGCAACCTAGTCACAGGCACAACAGCCCTGGGGATCAGTGCTTTCCCAGAGACGGAACATCTCCTTGTGCCCGTTCTTGGCAGAGCCATTTTCCAAAACGGCAAACGTCCGGATCCTTCTCCCACAAGGAAGGGGCCAGCCCTGAAAGCTGTTGCTGGTCTTCACCTTCCCTGGGCAACCTATTCACAGGCACCAACAGCCCTGGGGATCTGTGCTTTCCCAGAGACGGAACATCTCATCGTGCCCGTTCTCGGCACAGCCTTTTTCCAAAACGGGAAACGTCCGGATCCTTCTCCCACAAGGAAGGTGCCAGCCCTGAAAGCTGTTGCTGGTCTTCACCTTCCCTTGGAAACCTAATCACAGGCACAACAGCCCTGGGGATCAGTGCTTTCCCAGAGACGGAACATCTCCTCGTGCCCGTTCTCGGCAGAGCCATTGTTCCGAAATGGGAAACGTCCGGCTCCTTCTCCCACAAGGAAGGTGCCAGCCCTGAAAGCTGTTGCTGGTCTTCACCTTCCCTTGGAAGACTACTCACAGGCACAACAGCCCTGGGGATCTGTGCTTTCCCAGAGACGGAATATCCAATTGTGGCCATTCTAGTCAGAGCCATTTTTCTGAAATGGGAAACGTCTGGCTCCTTCTCCCACAAGGAAGGTGCCAGCCCTGAAAGCTGTTGCTGGTCTTCACCTTCCCTGGGCAACCTATTCACAGGCACAACAGCCCTGGGGATCTGTGCTTTCCCAGAGACGGAACATCTCTTCATACCCGTTCTCGGCAGAGCCGTTTTCCGAAATTGGAAACGTCCGGCTCCTTCTCCCACAAGGAAGGTGCCAGCCCTGAAGGCTGTTGCTGGTCTTCACCTTCCCTGGACAGCCTAGTCACAGGCACAACAGCCCTGGGGATCAGTGCTTTCCCAGAGACGGAACATTTCTTCGTAGCCGTTCTCGGCACAGCCGTTTTCCGAAAAGGGAAACGTCCGGATCCTTCTCCCACAAGGAAGGTGCCAGCCCTGAAAGCTGTTGCTGGTCTTCACCTTCCCTGGGCAGCCTACGCACAGGCACAACAGCCCTGGGGATCTGTGCTTTCCCAGAGACGGAACAGTTCATCGTACCCGTTCTCGGCAGAGCCGTTTTCCGAAAAGGGAAACGTCCGGATCCTTCTCCCACAAGGAAGGTGCCAGCCCTGAAAGCTGTTGCTGGTCTTCACCTTCCCTGGGCAACCTATTCACAGGCACAACAGCCCTGGGGATCTGTGCTTTCCCAGAGACGGAACATCTCTTCATACCCGTTCTCGGCAGAGCCGTATTCCGAAATGGGAAACGTCCAGCTCCTTCTCCCACAAGGAAGGGGCCAGCCCTGAAAGCTGTTGCTGGTCTTCACCTTCCCTGGACAGCCTAGTCACAGGCACAACAGCCCTGGGGATCAGTGCTTTCCCAGAGACGGAACATTTCATCGTAGCCGTTCTCAGCAGAGCCGTTTTCCGAAAAGGGAAACGTCCGGATCCTTCTCCCACAAGGAAGGTGCCAGCCCTGAAAGCTGTTGCTGGTCTTCACCTTCCCTTGGCAGCCTAGTAACAGGCACAACAGCCCTGAGGATCAGTGCTTTCCCAGAGACGGAACATCTCATCGTATCCGTTCTCGGCACAGCCATTTTCGAAAAAGGAAACGTCCGGCTCCTTCTCCCACAAGGAAGGTGCCAGCCCTGAAAGCTGTTGCTGGTCTTCACCTTCCCTGGGCAGCCTACTCACAGCCACAACAGCCCTGGGGATCAGTGCTTTCCCAGAGACGGAACATCTCATAGTGCCCGTTCTTGGCAGAGCCTTTTTCCAAAACGGCAAACGTCCGGATCCTTCTCCCACAAGGAAGGTGCCAGCCCTGAAAGCTGTTGCTGGTCTTCACCTTCCCTGGGCAGCCTACGCACAGGCACAACAGCCCTGGGGATCAGTGCTTTCCCAGAGATGGAACATTTCATCGAATCCTTTCTCGGCAGAGCCATTTTACGAAATGGGAAACGTCCGCCTCCTTCTCCCACAATGAAGGTGCCAGCCCTGAAAGCTGTTGCTGGTGTTGACCTTCCCTTGGAAGCCTAGTCACAGGCACAACAGCCCTGGGGATCAGTGCTTTCCCAGAGACGGAACATCTCTTCATACCCGTTCTCGACAGAGCCATTTTCTTGAAAAGGGAAAAGTCCGGATCATTCTCCCACAAGGAAGGTGCCAGCCCTGAAAGCTGTTGCTGGTCTTCCCCTTCCCTGGGCAGCCTAGTAACAGGCACAACAGCCCTGGGGATCAGTGCTTTCCCAGAGACGGAACATATCGTAGTGCCCGTTCTCGGCACAGCCTTTTTGCAAAACGGCAAACGTCTGGCTCCTTCTCCCACAAGGAAGGTGCCAGCCCTGAAAGCTGTTGCTGGTCTTCACCTTCCCTGGGCAACCTAGTCACAGGCACAACAGCCCTGGGGATCAGTGCTTTCCCAGAGACGGAACATCTCCTTGTGCCCGTTCTTGGCAGAGCCATTTTCCAAAACGGCAAACGTCCGGCTCCTTCTCCCACAAGGAAGGGGCCAGCCCTGAAAGCTGTTGCTGGTCTTCACCTTCCCTGGGCAACCTATTCACAGGCACCAACAGCCCTGGGGATCTGTGCTTTCCCAGAGACGGAACATCTCATCGTGCCCGTTCTCGGCACAGCCTTTTTCCAAAACGGCAAACGTCCGGATCCTTCTCCCACAAGGAAGGTGCCAGCCCTGAAAGCTGTTGCTGGTCTTCACCTTCCCTTGGAAACCTAATCACAGGCACAACAGCCCTGGGGATCAGTGCTTTCCCAGAGACGGAACATCTCCTCGTGCCCGTTCTCGGCAGAGCCATTGTTCCGAAATGGGAAACGTCCGGCTCCTTCTCCCACAAGGAAGGTGCCAGCCCTGAAAGCTGTTGCTGGTCTTCACCTTCCCTTGGAAGACTACTCACAGGCACAACAGCCCTGGGGATCTGTGCTTTCCCAGAGACGGAACATCCAATTGTGTCCATTCTAGTCAGAGCCATTTTTCTGAAATGGGAAACGTCTGGCTCCTTCTCCCACAAGGAAGGTGCCAGCCCTGAAAGCTGTTGCTGGTCTTCACCTTCCCTTGGAAGCCTAGTCACAGGCACAACAGCCCTGGGGATCAGTGCTTTCCCAGAGACGGAACATTTCATCGTACCCGTTCTCGGCAGAGCCGTTTTCCGAAAAGGGAAACGTCCGGCTCCTTCTCCCACAAGGAAGGTGCCAGCCCTGAAAGCTCTTGCTGGTCTTCACCTTCCCTGGGCAGCCTACTCACAGGCACAACAGCCCTGGGGATCAGTGCTTTCCCAGAGACGGAACATCTCTTCATACCCGTCCTCGACAGAGCCATTTTCTGAAAAGGGAAACGTCCGGATCATTCTCCCACAAGGAAGGTGCGAGCCCTGAAAGCTGTTGCTGGTCTTCACCTTCCCTGGGCAGCCTAGTCACAGGCACAACAGCCCTGGGGATCAGTGCTTTCCCAGAGACGGAACATCTCATAGTGCCCGTTCTTGGCAGAGCCTTTTTGCAAAACGGCAAACGTCTGGCTCCTTCTCCCACAAGGAAGGGGCCAGCCCTGAAAGCTGTTGCTGGTCTTCACCTTCCCTGGGCAACCTATTCACAGGCACAACAGCCCTGGGGATCAGTGCTTTCCCAGAGACGGAACATCTCCTTGTGCCCGTTCTCGGCAGAACGATTTTCCGAAACGGGAAACATCCGGCTCCTTCTCCCACAAGGCAGGGGCCAGCCCTGAAAGCTGTTGCTGGTCTTCACCTTCCCTTGGCAACCTATTCACAGGCACCAACAGCCCTGGGGATCAGTGCTTTCCCAGAGACGGAACATCTCATCGTGCCCGTTCTCGGCACAGCCTTTTTCCAAAACGGCAAACGTCCGGATCCTTCTCCCACAAGGAAGGTGCCCGCCCTGAAAGCTGTTGCTGATCTTCACCTTCCCTTGGAAACCTAATCACAGGCACAACAGCCCTGGGGATCAGTGCTTTCCCATAGACGGAACATCCCCTAGTGCCCGTTCTCGGCAGAGCCATTGTTCCGAAATGGGAAACGTCCGGCTCCTTCTCCCACAAGGAAGGTGCCAGCCCTGAAAGCTGTTGCTGGTCTTCACCTTCCCTTGGAAGCCTAGTCACAGGCACAACAGCCCTGGGGATCTGTGCTTTCCCAGAGACGGAACATCCAATTGTGGCCATTCTAGTCAGAGCCATTTTTCTGAAATGGGAAACGTGCGGATCCTTCTCCCACAAGGAAGGTGCCAGCCCTGAAAGCTGTTGCTGGTCTTCACCTTCCCTGGGCAGCCTACTCACAGGCAAAACAGCCCTGGGGATCTGTGCTTTCCCAGAGACGGAACATCTCTTCATACCCGTTCTCGGCAGAGCCGTTTTCCGAAATGGGAACCGTCCGGCTCCTTCTCCCACAAGGAAGGGGCCAGCCCTGAAAGCTGTTGCTGGTCTTCACCTTCCCTTGGAAGCCTAGTCACAGGCACAACAGCCCTGGGGATCAGTGCTTTCCCAGAGACGGATCATTTCATCGTAGCCGTTCTCGGCAGAGCCGTTTTCCGAAAAGGGAAAAGTCCGGATACTTCTCCCACAAGGAAGGTGCCAGCCCTGAAAGCTGTTGCTGGTCTTCACCTTCCCTTGGCAGCCTAGTAACAGGCACAACAGCCCTGGGGATCAGTGCTTTCCCAGAGACGGAATATCTCCTAGTGCATGATCTTGGCAGAGCCTTTTCCAAAACGCCGAACGTCCAGCTCCTTCTCCCACAAGGAAGGGGCCAGCCCTGAAAGCTGTTGCTGGTCTTCACCTTCCCTGGGCAACCTATTCACAGGCACAACAGCCCTGGGGATCAGTGCTTTCCCAGAGACGGAACATTTCATCGTAGCCGTTCTCGGCAGACCCGTTATCCGAAAAGGGAAACGTCCGGCTCCTTCTCCCACAAGGAAGGTGCCAGCCCTGAAAGCTGTTGCTGGTCTTCACCTTCCCTGGGCAGCCTAGACACAGGCACAACAGCCCTGGGGATCAGTGCTTTCCCAGAGACGGAACATCTAATCGTATCCGTTCTCGGCAGAGCCATTTTCGAAAATGGAAACATCCGGCTCCTTCTCCCACAAGGAAGGTGCCAGCCCTGAAAGCTGTTGCTGGTCTTCACCTTCCCTGGGCAGCCTACGCACAGGCACAACAGCCCTGGGGATCAGTGCTTTCCCAGAGATGGAACATTACATCGAATCCTTTCTCGGCAGAGCCATTTTCCGAAAAGGGAAACATCCGGCTCCTTCTCCCACAAGGAAGGTGCCAGCCCTGAAAGCTGTTGCTGGTGTTGACCTTCCCTTGGAAGCCTAGTCACAGGCACAACAGCCCTGGGGATCAGTGCTTTCCCAGAGACGGAACATCTCTTCATACCCGTCCTCGACAGAGCCATTTTCTGAAAAGGGAAACGTCCGGATCCTTCTCCCACAAGGAAGGGGCCAGCCCTGAAAGCTGTTGCTGGTCTTCATCTTCCCTGGGCAACCTATTCACAGGCACCAACAGCCCTGGGGATCAGTGCTTTCCCAGAGACGGAACATCTCATCGTGCCCGTTCTCGGCACAGACTTTTTCCAAAACGGCAAACGTCCGGATCCTTCTCCCACAAGGAAGGTGCCAGCCCTGAAAGCTGTTGCTGATCTTCATCTTCCCTGGGCAACCTAATCACAGGCACAACAGCCCTGGGGATCAGTGCTTTCCCAGAGACGGAACATCCCCTAGTACCCGTTCTCGGCAGAGCCATTGTTCCGAAATGGGAAACGTCCGGCTCCTTCTCCCGCAAGGAAGGTGCCCGCCCTGAAAGCTGTTGCTGATCTTCACCTTCCCTTGGAAACCTAATCACAGGCACAACAGCCCTGGGGATCAGTGCTTTCCCATAGACGGAACATCCCCTAGTGCCCGTTCTCGGCAGAGCCATTGTTCCGAAATGGGAAACGTCCGGCTCCTTCTCCCACAAGGAAGGTGCCAGCCCTGAAAGCTGTTGCTGGTCTTGACCTTCCCTTGGAAGCCTAGTCACAGGCACAACAGCCCTGGGGATCTGTGTTTTCCCAGAGACGGAACATCCAATTGTGGCCATTCTAGTCAGAGCCATTTTTCTGAAATGGGAAACGTCCGGATCCTTCTCCCACAAGGAAGGTGCCAGCCCTGAAAGCTGTTGCTGGTCTTCACCTTCCCTGGGCAGCCTACTCACAGGCACAACAGCCCTGGGGATCTGTGCTTTCCCAGAGACGGAACATCTCTTCATACCCGTTCTCGGCAGAGCCGTATTCCGAAATGGGAAACGTCCGGCTCCTTCTCCCACAAGGAAGGGGCCAGCCCTGAAAGCTGTTGCTGGTCTTCACCTTCCCTTGGAAACCTATTCACAGGCACCAACAGCCCTGGGGATCTCTGCTTTCCCAGAGACGGAACATCCAATTGTGTCCATTCTAGTCAGAGCCATTTTTCTGAAATGGGAAACGTCCGGATCCTTCTCCCCCAAGGTAGGGGCCAGCCCTGAAAGCTGTTGCTGGTCTTCACCTTCCCTTGGCCGCCTAGTAACAGGCACAACAGCCCTGGGGATCAGTGCTTTCCCAGAGACGGAATATCTCCTAGTGCCTGATCTTGGCAGAGCCTTTTCCAAAACGCCGAACGTCCAGCTCATTCTCCCACAAGGAAGGGGCCAGCCCTGAAAGCTGTTGCTGGACTTCACCTTCCCTGGGCAGCCTAGACACAGGCACAACAGCCCTGGGGATCAGTGCTTTCCCAGAGACGGAACATCTCATAATGCCCTTTCTTGGCACAGCCTTTTTCCAAAACGGCAAACGTCTGGCTCCTTCTCCCACAAGGAAGGTGCCAGCCCTGAAAGCTGTTGCTGGTCTTCACCTTCCCTGGGCAGCCTACGCACAGGAACAACAACCCTGGGGATCAGTGCTTTCCCAGAGATGGAACATTTCATCGAATCCGTTCTCGGCAGAGCCATTTTCCGAAATGGGAAACGTCCGGCTCCTTATCCCACAAGGAAGGTGCCAGCCCTGAAAGCTGTTGCTGGTGATGAACTTCCCTTGGAAGCCTAGTCACAGGCACAACAGCCCTGGGGATCAGTGCTTTCCCAGAGACGGAACATCTCTTCATACCCGTTCTCGACAGAGCCATTTTCCGAAAAGGTAAACGTCCGGATCATTCTCCCACAAGGAAGGTGCCAGCCCTGAAAGCTCTTGCTGGTCTTCACCTTCCCTGGGCAGCCTACTCACAGGCACAACAGCCCTGGGGATCAGTGCTTTCCCAGAGACGGAACATCTCATCGTGCCCGTTCTCGGCACAGCCTTTTTCCAAAACGGCGAACGTCCGGATCCTTCTCCCACAAGGAAGGTGCCAGCCCTGAAAGCTGTTGCTGATCTTCACCTTCCCTTGGAAACCTAATCACAGGCACAACAGCCATGGGGATCAGTGCTTTCCCAGAGACGGGACATCTCCTCGTGCCCGTTCTCGGCAGAGCCATTTTTCCGAAATGGGAAACGTCCGGCTCCTTCTCCCACAAGGAAGGTGCCAGCCCTGAAAGCTGTTGCTGGTCTTGACCTTCCCTTGGAAGCCTAGTCACAGGCACAACAGCCCTGGGGATCAGTGCTTTCCCAGAGACGGAACATCTCTTCATACCCGTTCTCGGCAGAGCCGTTTTCCGAAATTGGAAACGTCCGGCTCCTTCTCCCACAAGGAAGGTGCCAGCCCTGAAAGCTGTTGCTGGTCTTCACCTTCCCTGGACAGCCTAGTCACAGGCACAACAGCCCTGGGGATCAGTGCTTTCCCAGAGACGGAACATTTCATCGTAGCCGTTCTCAGCAGAGCCGTTTTCCGAAAAGGGAAACGTCCGGATCCTTCTCCCACAAGGAAGGTGCCAGCCCTGAAAGCTGTTGCTGGTCTTCACCTTCCCTTGGCAGCCTAGTAACAGGCACAACAGCCCTGAGGAATCAGTGCTTTCCCAGAGACGGAACATCTCATCGTATCCGTTCTCGGCAGAGCCATTTTCGAAAAAGGAAACGTCCGGCTCCTTCTCCCACAAGGAAGGTGCCAGCCCTGAAAGCTGTTGCTGGTCTTCACCTTCCCTGGGCAGCCTACTCACAGCCACAACAGCCCTGGGGATCAGTGCTTTCCCAGAGACGGAACATCTCATAGTGCCCTTTCTTGGCAGAGCCTTTTTCCAAAACGGCAAACGTCCGGATCCTTCTCCCACAAGGAAGGTGCCAGCCCTGAAAGCTGTTGCTGGTCTTCACCTTCCCTGGGCAGCCTACGCACAGGCACAACAGCCCTGGGGATCAGTGCTTTCCCAGAGATGGAACATTTCATCGAATCCTTTCTCGGCAGAGCCATTTTCTGAAAGGGGAAACGTCCGGATCCTTCTCCCACAATGAAGGTGCCAGCCCTGAAAGCTGTTGCTGGTGTTGACCTTCCCTTGGAAGCCTAGTCACAGGCACAACAGCCCTGGGGATCAGTGCTTTCCCAGAGACGGAACATCTCTTCATACCCGTTCTCTACAGAGCCATTTTCTTGAAAAGGGAAACGTCCGGATCATTCTCCCACAAGGAAGGTGCCAGCCCTGAAAGCTGTTGCTGGTCTTCCCCTTCCCTGGGCAACCTAGTCACAGGCACAACAGCCCTGGGGATCAGTGCTTTCCCAGAGACGGAACATCTCCTTGTGCCCGTTCTTGGCAGAGCCATTTTCCAAAACGGCAAACGTCCGGCTCCTTATCCCACAAGGAAGGGGCCAGCCCTGAAAGCTGTTGCTGGTCTTCACCTTCCCTGGGCAACCTATTCACAGGCACCAACAGCCCTGGGGATCTGTGCTTTCCCAGAGACGGAACATCTCATCGTGCCCGTTGTCGGCACAGCCTTTTTCCAAAACGGCAAACGTCCGGATCCTTCTCCCACAAGGAAGGTGCCAGCCCTGAAAGCTGTTGCTGGTCTTCACCTTCCCTTGGAAACCTAATCACAGGCACAACAGCCCTGGGGATCAGTGCTTTCCCAGAGACGGAAAATCTCCTAGTGCCCGTTCTCGGCAGAGCCATTGTTCCGAAATGGGAAACGTCCGGCTCCTTCTCCCACAAGGAAGGTGCCAGCCCTGAAAGCTGTTGCTGGTCTTCACCTTCCCTTGGAAGACTACTCACAGGCACAACAGCCCTGGGGATCAGTGCTTTCCCAGAGACGGAACATCCAATTGTGTCCATTCTAGTCAGAGCCATTTTTCTGAAATGGGAAACGTCTGGCTCCTTCTCCCACAAGGAAGGTGCCAGCCCTGAAAGCTGTTGCTGGTCTTCACCTTCCCTAGACAGCCTACTCACAGGCAAAACAGCCCTGGGGATCAGTGCTTTCCCAGAGACGGAACATTTCATCGTACCCGTTCTCGGCAGAGCCGTTTTCCGAAAAGGGAAACGTCCGGATCCTTCTCCCACAAGGAAGGTGCCAGCCCTGAAAGCTGTTGCTGGTCTTCACCTTCCCTGGGCAACCTATTCACAGGCACAACAGCCCTGGGGATCTGTGCTTTCCCAGAGACGGAACATCTCATCATACCCGTTCTCGGCAGAGCCGTTTTCCGAAAAGGGAAACGTCCGGCTCCTTCTCCCACAAGGAAGGGGCCAGCCCTGAAAGCTGTTGCTGGTCTTCACCTTCCCTGGGCAACCTATTCACAGGCACCAACAGCCCTGGGGATCTGTGCTTTCCCAGAGACGGAACATCTCTTCATACCCGTTCTCGGCAGAGCCGTTTTCCGAAAAGGGAAACGTCCGGCTCCTTCTCCCACAAGGAAGGTGCCAGCCCTGAAAGCTGTTGCTGGTCTTCACCTTCCCTGGGCAGCCTAGTCACAGGCACAACAGCCCTGGGGTTCTGTGCTTTCCCAGAGACGGAACATCCAATTGTGGCCATTCTAGTCAGAGCCATTTTTCTGAAATGGGAAATGTTCGTATCCTTCTCCCCCAAGGAAGGGGCCAGCCCTGAAAGCTGTTGCTGGTCTTCACCTTCCCTGGGCAGCCTAGTAACAGGCACAACAGCCCTGGGGATCAGTGCTTTCCCAGAGATGGAACATCTCATCGTGCCCGTTCTCGGCACAGCCTTTTTCCAAAACGGCAAACGTCCGGCTCCTTCTCCCACAAGGAAGGTGCCAGCCCTGAAAGCTGTTGCTGATCTTCACCTTCCCTTGGAAACCTATTCACAGGCACAACAGCCCTGGGGATCAGTGCTTTCCCAGAGACGGAACATCTCCTTGTGCCCGCTCTCGGCAGAGCCATTTTTCCGAAATGGGAAACGTCCGGCTCCTTCTCCCACAAGGAAGGTGCCAGCCCTGAAAGCTCTTGCTGGTCTTCACCTTCCCTGGGCAGCCTACTCACAGGCACAACAGCCCTGGGGATCTGTGCTTTCCCAGAGACGGAACATCCAATTGTGTCCATTCTAGTCAGAGCCATTTTTCTGAAATGGGAAACGTCTGGCTCCTTCTCCCACAAGGAAGGTGCCAGCCCTGAAAGCTGTTGCTGGTCTTCACCTTCCCTGGGCAGCCTACTCACAGGCACAACAGCCCTTGGGATCAGTGCTTTCCCAGAGACGGAACATCTCATCGTTCCCGTTCTCGGCACAGCCTTCTTCCGAAATGGGAAACGTCCGGATCCTTCTCCCACAAGGAAGGTGCCAGCCCTGAAAGCTGTTGCTGGTCTTGACCTTCCCTGGGCAGCCTACTCACAGGCACAACAGCCCTGGGGATCTGTGCTTTCCCAGAGACGGAACATCTCTTCATACCCGTTCTCGGCAGAGCCGTATTCCGAAATGGGAAATGTCCGGCTCCTTCTCCCACAAGGAAGGGGCCAGCCCTGAAAGCTGTTGCTGGTCTTCACCTTCCCTGGGCAACCTATTCACAGGCACCAACAGCCCTGGGGATCTGTGCTTTCCCAGAGACGGAAAATCTCTTCATACCCGTTCTCGGCAGAGCCGTTTTCCGAAAAGGGAAACGTCAGGATCCTTCTCCCACAAGGAAGGTGCCAGCCCTGAAAGCTGTTGCTGGTCTTCACCTTCCCTGGGCAGCCTACTCACAGGCACAACAGCCCTGGGGATCTGTGCTTTCCCAGAGACGGAACATCCAATTGTGTCCATTCTAGTCAGAGCCATTTTTCTGAAATGGGAAATGTCCGGATCCTTCTCCCCCAAGGAAGGGGCCAGCCCTGAAAGCTGTTGCTGGTCTTCACCTTCCCTGGGCAACCTATTCACAGGCACCAACAGCCCTGGGGATCTGTGCTTTCCCAGAGACGGAACATCTCTTCATACCCGTTCTCCGCAGAGCCGTTTTCCGAAAAGGGAAACATCAGGATCCTTCTCCCACAAGGAAGGTGCCAGCCCTGAAAGCTGTTGCTGGTCTTCACCTTCCCTGGGCAGCCTACTCACAGGCACAACAGCCCTGGGGATCAGTGCTTTCCCAGAGACGGAACATTTCATCGTACCCGTTCTCGGCAGAGCCGTTTTCCAAAAAGGGAAACGTCCGGATCCTTCTCCCACAAGGAAGGGGCCAGCCCTGAAAGCTGTTGCTGGTCTTCACCTTCCCTGGGCAACCTATTCACAGGCACAACAGCCCTGGGGATCTGTGCTTTCCCAGAGACGGAACATCTCTTCATACCCGTTCTCGGCAGAGCCGTTTTCCGAAATTGGAAACGTCCGGCTCCTTCTCCCACAAGGAAGGTGCCAGCCCTGAAAGCTGTTACTGGTCTTCACCTTCCCTGGACAGCCTAGTCACAGGCACAACAGCCCTGGGGATCAGTGCTTTCCCAGAGACGGAACATTTCATCGTAGCCGTTCTCGGCAGAGCCGTTTTCCGAAAAGGGAAACGTCCGGATCCTTCTCCCACAAGGAAGGTGCCAGCCCTGAAAGCTGTTGCTGGTCTTCACCTTCCCTGGGCAGCCTACTCACAGGCACAACAGCCCTGGGGATCAGTGCTTTCCCAGAGACGGAACATCTCCTTGTGCCCGTTCTCGGCAGAACCATTTTCCGAAACGGGAAACGTCCGGCTCCTTCTCCCACAAGGAAGGTGCCAGCCCTGAAAGCTGTTGCTGGTCTTCATCTTCCCTGGGCAACCTATTCACAGGCACCAACAGCCCTGGGGATCAGTGCTTTCCCAGAGACGGAACATCTCATCGTGCCCGTTCTCGGCACAGCCTTTTTCCAAAACGGCAAACGTCCGGATCCTTCTCCCACAAGGAAGGTGCCAGCCCTGAAAGCTGTTGCTGATCTTCACCTTCCCTTGGAAACCTAATCACAGGCACAACAGCCCTGGGGATCAGTGCTTTCCCAGAGACGGAACATCCAATTGTGGCCATTCTAGTCAGAGACATTTTTCTGAAATGGGAAACGTCTGGCTCCTTCTCCCACAAGGAAGCGGCCAGCCCTGAAAGCTGTTGCTGGTCTTCACCTTCCCTAGACAGCCTACTCACAGGCACAACAGCCCTGGGGATCAGTGCTTTCCCAGAGACGGAACATTTCATCGTACCCGTTCTCGGCAGAGCCGTTTTCCGAAATGGGAAACGTCCGGCTCCTTCTCCCACAAGGAAGGTGCCAGCCCTGAAAGCTGTTGCTGGTCTTCACCTTCCCTGGGCAACCTATTCACAGGCACAACAGCCCTGGGGATCTCTGCTTTCCCAGAGACGGAACATCTCCTAGTGCCCGTTCTCGGCAGAGCCATTTTTCCGAAATGGGAAACGTCTGGCTCCTTCTCCCACAAGGAAGGTGCCAGCCCTGAAAGCTGTTGCTGGTCTTGACCTTCCCTGGGCAGCCTACTCACAGGCACAACAGCCCTGGGGATCAGTGCTTTCCCAGAGATGGAACATTTCATCGTACCCGTTCTCGGCAGAGCCGTTTTCCGAAAAGGGAAACGTCCGGCTCCTTCTCCCACAAGGAAGGTGCCAGCCCTGAAAGCTGTTACTGGTCTTCACCTTCCCTGGACAGCCTAGTCACAGGCACAACAGCCCTGGGGATCAGTGCTTTCCCAGAGACGGAACATTTCATCGTAGCCGTTCTCGGCAGAGCCGTTTTCCGAAAAGGGAAACGTCCGGATCCTTCTCCCACAAGGAAGGTGCCAGCCCTGAAAGCTGTTGCTGGTGTTCACCTTCCCTGGGCAGCCTAGTCACAGGCACAACAGCCCTGGGGATCAGTGCTTTCCCAGAGACGGAATATCTCCTAGTGCCTGATCTTGGCAGAGCCTTTTCCAAAACGCCGAACGTAGAGCTCATTCACCCACAAGGAAGGTGCCAGCCCTGAAAGCTGTTGCTGGTCTTCACCTGCCCTTGGCAGCCTAGTAACAGGCACAACAGCCCTGGGAATCAGTGCTTTCCCAGAGACGGAACATCTCCTTGTGCCCGTTCTCGGCAGAGCCTTTTTCCAAAACGGCAAACGTCCGGATCCTTCTCCCACAAGGAAGGTGCCAGCCCTGAAAGCTGTTGCTGTTCTTGCCCTTCCCTTGGAAGCCTAGTCACAGGCACAACAGCCCTGGGGATCAGTGCTTTCCCAGAGACGGAACATCCAATTGTGGCCATTCTAGTCAGAGCCATTTTTCTGAAATGGGAAACGTCTGGCTCCTTCTCCCACAAGGAAGCGGCCAGCCCTGAAAGCTTTTGCTGGTCTTCACCTTCCCTAGACAGCCTACTCACAGGCACAACAGCCCTGGGGATCAGTGCTTTCCCAGAGACGGAACATTTCATCGTACCCGTTCTCGGCAGAGCCGTTATCCGAAAAGGGAAACGTCCGGCTCCTTCTCCCACAAGCAAGGTGCCAGCCCTGAAAGCTGTTGCTGGTCTTCACCTTCCCTGGGCAGCCTACGCACAGGCACAACAGCCCTGGGGATCAGTGCTTTCCCAGAGACGGAACATTTCATCGTACCCGTTCTCGGCAGAGCCGTTTTCCGAAAAGGGAAACGTCCGGATCCTTCTCCCACAAGGAAGGTGCCAGCCCTGAAAGCTGTTGCTGGACTTCACCTTCCCTGGGCAGCATACGCACAGGCACAACAGCCCTGGGGATCAGTGCTTTCCCAGAGACGGAACATCTCTTCATACCCGTTCTCGGAAGAGCTGTTTTCCGAAATTGGAAACGTCCGGCTCCTTCTCCCACAAGGAAGGTGCCAGCCCTGAAAGCTGTTGCTGGTCTTCACCTTCCCTGGGCAGCCTAGTAACAGGCACAACAGCCCTGGGGATCAGTGCTTTCCCAGAGACGGAACATCTCATAGTGCCCGTTCTTGGCAGAGCCTTTTTGCAAAACGGCAAACGTCTGGCTCCTTCTCCCACAAGGAAGGTGCCAGCCCTGAAAGCTGTTGCTGGTCTTCACCTTCCCTGGGCAACCTATTCACAGGCACAACAGCCCTGGGGATCAGTGCTTTCCCAGAGATGGAACATCTCCTTTTGCCCGTTCTCGGCAGAACCATTTTCCAAAACGGGAAACGTCCGGCTCCTTCTCCCACAAGGAAGGGGCCAGCCCTGAAAGCTGTTGCTGGTCTTCATCTTCCCTGGGCAACGTATTCACAGGCACCAACAGCCCTGGGGATCAGTGCTTTCCCAGAGACGGAACATCTCATCGTACCCGTTCTCGGCACAGCCTTTTTCCAAAACGGCAAATGTCCGGATCCTTCTCCCACAAGGAAGGGGCCAGCCCTGAAAGCTGTTGCTGGTCTTCACCTTCCCTGGACAGCCTAGTCACAGGCACAACAGCCCTGGGGATCAGTGCTTTCCCAGAGACGGAACATCTCCTAGTGCCCGTTCTCGGCAGAGCCATTTTTCCGAAAAGGGAAACGTCCGGCTCCTTCTCCCACAAGGAAGGTGCCAGCCCTGAAAGCTGTTGCTGGTCTTGACCTTCCCTTGGAAGCCTAGTCACAGGCACAACAGCCCTGGGGATCAGTGCTTTCCCAGAGACGGAACATCCAATTGTGGCCGTTCTCGGCAGAGCCTTTTTTCCGAAATGGGAAACGTCCGGCTCCTTCTCCCACAAGGAAGGTGCCAGCCCTGAAAGCTGTTGCTGGTCTTCACCTTCTCTGGGCAGCCTACTTACAGGCACAACAGCCCTGGGGATCAGTGCTTTCCCAGAGACGGAATATCTCCTAGTGCCTGATCTTGGCAGAGCCTTTTCCAAAACTCCGAACGTCCAGCTCATTCTCCCACAAGGAAGGGGCCAGCCCTGAAAGTTGTTGCTGGTCTTCACCTTCCCTGGGCAACCTATTCACAGGCACAACAGCCCTGGGGATCAGTGCTTTCCCAGAGACGGAACATTTCATCGTACCCGTTCTCGGCAGAGCCGTTATCCGAAAAGGGAAACGTCCGGCTCCTTCTCCCACAAGCAAGGTGCCAGCCCTGAAAGCTGTTGCTGGTCTTCACCTTCCCTGGGCAGCCGACTCACAGGCACAACAGCCCTGGGGATCAGTGCTTTCCCAGAGACGGAACATCTCTTCATATCCGTTCTCGGCAGAGCCTTTTTCCAAAACGGCAAACGTCCGGATCCTTCTCCCACAAGGAAGGTGCCAGCCCTGAAAGCTGTTGCTGGTGTTGACCTTCCCTTGGAATCCTAGTCACAGGCACAACAGCCCTGGGGATCAGTGCTTTCCCAGAGACGGAATATCTCCTAGTGCCTGATCTTGGCAGAGCCTTTTCCAAAACGCCGAACGTCCAGCTCATTCTCCCACAAGGAAGGGGCCAGCCCTGAAAGCTGTTGCTGGTCTTCACCTTCCCTGGGCAACCTATTCACAGGCACAACAGCCCTGGGGATCAGTGCTTTCCCAGAGACGGAACATCTCCTAGTGCCCGTTCTCGGCAGAGCCATTTTTCCGAAATGGGAAACGTCCGGCTCCTTCTCCCACAAGGAAGGTGCCAGCCCTGAAAGCTGTTGCTGGTCTTCACCTTCCCTGGACAGCCTAGTCACAGGCACAACAGCCCTGGGGATCTGTGCTTTCCCAGAGACGGAATATCCAATTGTGGCCATTCTAGTCAGAGCCATTTTTCTGAAATGGGAAACGTCTGGCTCCTTCTCCCACAAGGCAGGTGCCAGCCCTGAAAGCTGTTGCTGGTCTTCACCTTCCCTGGGGAGCCTACGCACAGGCACAACAGCCCTGGGGATCAGTGCTTTCCCAGAGACGGAACATTTCATCGTACCCGTTCTCGGCAGAGCCGTTATCCGAAAAGGGAAGCGTCCGGCTCCTTCTCCCACAAGGAAGGTGCCAGCCCTGAAAGCTGTTGCTGGTCTTCACCTTCCCTGGGCAACCTATTCACAGGCACAACAGCCCTGGGGATCTGTGCTTTCCCAGAGATGGAACATCTCTTCATACCCGTTCTCGGCAGAGCCGTTTTCCGAAATTGGAAACATCCGGCTCCTTCTCCCACAAGGAAGGTGCCAGCCCTGAAAGCTGTTGCTGGTCTTCACCTTCCCTGGGCAACCTATTCACAGGCACAACAGCCCTGGGGATCAGTGCTTTCCCAGAGATGGAACATCTCGTCGTGCCCGTTCTCGGCACAGCCTTTTTCCAAAACGGCGAACGTCCGGATCCTTCTCCCACAAGGAAGGGGCCAGCCCTGAAAGCTGTTGCTGGTCTTCACCTTGCCTTGGAAACCTAATCACAGGCACAACAGCCCTGGGGATCAGTGCTTTCCCAGAGACGGAACATCTCCTTGTGCCCGTTCTCGGCAGAGCCATTTTTCCGAAAAGGGAAACGTCCGGCTCCTTCTCCCACAAGGAAGGTGCCAGCCCTGAAAGCTGTTGCTGGTCTTCACCTTCCCTTGGCAGCCTAGTCACAGGCACAACAGCCCTGGGGATCAGTGCTTTCCCAGAGACGGAACATCTCCTAGTGCCCGTTCTCGGCAGAGCCATTTTTCCGAAATGGGAAACGTCCGGCTCCTTCTCCCACAAGGAAGGTGCCAGCCCTAAAAGCTGTTGCTGGTCTTGACCTTCCCTTGGAAGCCTAGTCACAGGCACAACAGCCCTGGGGATCAGTGCTTTCCCAGAGACGGAACATCCAATTGTGGCCGTTCTCGGCAGAGCCTTTTTTCCGAAATGGGAAACGTCCGGCTCCTCCTCCCACAAGGAAGGTGCCACCCCTGAAAGCTGTTGCTGGTCTTCACCTTCTCTGGGCAGCCTACTTACAGGCACAACAGCCCTGGGGATCAGTGCTTTCCCAGAGACGGAATATCTCCTAGTGCCTGATCTTGGCAGAGCCTTTTCCAAAACTCCGAACGTCCAGCTCATTCTCCCACAAGGAAGGGGCCAGCCCTGAAAGTTGTTGCTGGTCTTCACCTTCCCTGGGCAACCTATTCACAGGCACAACAGCCCTGGGGATCAGTGCTTTCCCAGAGACGGAACATTTCATCGTACCCGTTCTCGGCAGAGCCGTTATCCGAAAAGGGAAACGTCCGGCTCCTTCTCCCACAAGCAAGGTGCTAGCCCTGAAAGCTGTTGCTGGTGTTGACCTTCCCTTGGAAGCCGACTCACAGGCACAACAGCCCTGGGGATCAGTGCTTTCCCAGAGACGGAACATCTCTTCATATCCGTTCTCGGCAGAGCCTTTTTCCAAAACGGCAAACGTCCGGATCCTTCTCCCACAAGGAAGGTGCCAGCCCTGAAAGCTGTTGCTGGTGTTCACCTTCCCTGGGCAGCCTAGTCACAGGCACAACAGCCCTGGGGATCAGTGCTTTCCCAGAGACGGAACATTTCATCGTAGCCGTTCTCGGCAGAGCCGTTTTCCGAAAAGGGAAACGTCCGGATACTTCTCCCACAAGGAAGGTGCCAGCCCTGAAAGCTGTTGGTGGTCTTCACCTTCCCTTGGCAGCCTAGTAACAGGCACAACAGCCCTGGGGATCAGTGCTTTCCCAGAGACGGAATATCTCCTAGTGCCTGATCTTGGCAGAGCCTTTTCCAAAACGCCGAACGTCCAGCTCATTCTCCCACAAGGAAGGGGCCAGCCCTGAAAGCTGTTGCTGGTCTTCACCTTCCCTGGGCAACCTATTCACAGGCACAACAGCCCTGGGGATCAGTGCTTTCCCAGAGACGGAACATCTCCTAGTGCCCGTTCTCGGCAGAGCCATTTTTCCGAAATGGGAAACGTCCGGCTCCTTCTCCCACAAGGAAGGTGCCAGCCCTGAAAGCTGTTGCTGGTCTTCACCTTCCCTGGACAGCCTAGTCACAGGCACAACAGCCCTGGGGATCTGTGCTTTCCCAGAGACGGAATATCCAATTGTGGCCATTCTAGTCAGAGCCATTTTTCTGAAATGGGAAACGTCTGGCTCCTTCTCCCACAAGGCAGGTGCCAGCCCTGAAAGCTGTTGCTGGTCTTCACCTTCCCTGGGGAGCCTACGCACAGGCACAACAGCCCTGGGGATCAGTGCTTTCCCAGAGACGGAACATTTCATCGTACCCGTTCTCGGCAGAGCCGTTATCCGAAAAGGGAAGCGTCCGGCTCCTTCTCCCACAAGGAAGGTGCCAGCCCTGAAAGCTGTTGCTGGTCTTCACCTTCCCTGGGCAACCTATTCACAGGCACAACAGCCCTGGGGATCTGTGCTTTCCCAGAGATGGAACATCTCTTCATACCCGTTCTCGGCAGAGCCGTTTTCCGAAATTGGAAACATCCGGCTCCTTCTCCCACAAGGAAGGTGCCAGCCCTGAAAGCTGTTGCTGGTCTTCACCTTCCCTGGGCAACCTATTCACAGGCACAACAGCCCTGGGGATCAGTGCTTTCCCAGAGATGGAACATCTCATCGTGCCCGTTCTCGGCACAGCCTTTTTCCAAAACGGCGTACGTCCGGATCCTTCTCCCACAAGGAAGGGGCCAGCCCTGAAAGCTGTTGCTGGTCTTCACCTTGCCTTGGAAACCTAATCACAGGCACAACAGCCCTGGGGATCAGTGCTTTCCCAGAGACGGAACATCTCCTAGTGCCCATTCTCGGCAGAGCCATTTTTCCGAAAAGGGAAACGTCCGGCTCCTTCTCCCACAAGGAAGGTGCCAGCCCTGAAAGCTGTTGCTGGTCTTCACCTTCCCTTGGAAGCCTAGTCACAGGCACAACAGCCCTGGGGATCAGTGCTTTCCCAGAGACGGAACATCTCCTAGTGCCCGTTCTCGGCAGAGCCATTTTTCCGAAATGGGAAACGTCCGGCTCCTTCTCCCACAAGGAAGGTGCCAGCCCTAAAAGCTGTTGCTGGTCTTGACCTTCCCTTGGAAGCCTAGTCACAGGCACAACAGCCCTGGGGATCAGTGCTTTCCCAGAGATGGAACATCCAATTGTGGCCATTCTAGTCAGAGCCATTTTTCTGAAATGGGAAAGGTCTGGCTCCTCCTCCCACAAGGAAGGTGCCAGCCCTGAAAGCTGTTGCTGGTCTTCACCTTCCCTGGGCAGCCTAGTCACAGGCACAACAGCCCTGGGGATCAGTGCTTTCCCAGAGACGGAACATCTCTTCATACCCGTTCTCGGCAGAGCCGTATTCCGAAATGGGAAACGTCCGGCTCCTTCTCCCACAAGGAAGGTGCCAGCCCTGAAAGCTGTTGCTGGTCTTCACCTTCCCTTGGAAGCCTAGTCACAGGCACAACAGCCCTGGGGATCAGTGCTTTCCCAGAGACGGAACATCTCATCGTACCCGTTCTCGGCAGATCCGTTTTCCGAAAAGGGAAACGTCCGGCTCCTTCTCCCACAAGGAAGCGGCCAGCCCTGAAAGCTGTTGCTGGTCTTCACCTTCCCTGGGCAGCCTAGTCACAGGCACAACAGCCCTGGGGATCAGTGCTTTCCCAGAGACGGAATATCTCCTAGTGCCTGATCTTGGCAGAGCCTTTTCCAAAACGGCGAACGTCCAGCTCATTCTCCCACAAGGAAGGGGCCAGCCCTGAAAGCTGTTGCTGGTCTTCACCTTCCCTGGGCAGCCTACGCACAGGCACAACAGCCCTGGGGATCAGTGCTTTCCCAGAGACGGGACATCTCCTCGTGCCCGTTCTCGGCAGAGCCATTTTCTGAAATGGAAAACGTCCGGATCCTTCTCCCACAAGGAATGTGCCAGCCCTGAAAGCTGTTGCTGGTCTTGACCTTCCCCTGGGCAGCCTAGTCACAGGCACAACAGCCCTGGGGATCAGTGCTTTCCCAGAGACGGAACATTTCATCGAATCCGTTCTCCGCAGAGCCATATTTCCGAAATTGGAAACGTCCGGCTCCTTCTCCCACAAGGAAGGTACCAGCCCTGAAAGCTGTTGCTGGTCTTCACCTTCCCTTGGAAGCCTACTCACAGGCACAACAGCCCTGGGGAGCAGTGCTTTCCCAGATACGGAACATCTCATCGTACCCGTTCTCGGCAGAACGTATTTCCGAAAAGGGAAACGTCCGGATCCTTCTCCCACAAGGAAGGTACCAGCCCTGAAAGCTGTTGCTGGTCTTCACCTTCCCTGGGCAGCCTACTCACAGGCACAACTGCCCTGGGGATCAGTGCTTTCCCAGAGATGGAACATCTCATCGTGCCCGTTCTCGGCACAGCCTTTTTCCAAAACGGCGAACGTCCGGATCATTCTCCCACAAGGAAGGTGCCAGCCCTGAAAGCTGTTGCTGATCTTCACCTTCCCTTGGAAACCTAATCACAGGCACAACAGCCCTGGGGATCAGTGCTTTCCCAGAGACGGAACATCTCCTCGTGCGGGTTCTCAGCAGAGCCATTTTTCCGAAATGGGAAACGTCCGGCTCCTTCTCCCACAAGGAAGGGGCCAGCCCTGAAAGCTGTTGATGGTCTTGACCTTCCCTTGGAAGCCTAGTCACAGACAAAACAGCCCTGGGGATCTGTGCTTTCCCAGAGATGGAACATCCAATTGTGGCCATTCTAGTCAGAGCCATTTTTCTGAAAAGGGAAACGTCTGGCTCCTTCTCCCACAAGGAAGGTGCCAGTCCTGAAAGCTGTTGCTGGTCTTCACCTTCCCTGGACAACCTATTCACAGGCACAACAGCCCTGGGGATCTGTGCTTTCCCAGAGACGGAAAATCTCTTCATACCCGTTCTCGGTAGAGCCGTTTTCCGAAAAGGGAAAAGTGCGGATCCTTCTCCCACAAGGAAGTTGCCAGCCCTGAAAGCTGTTGCTGGTCTTCACCTTCCCTGGGCAGCCTAGTAACAGGCACAACAGCCCTGGGGATCAGTGCTTTCCCAGAGACGGAATATCTCCTAGTTCCTGATCTTGGCAGAGCCTTTTCCAAAACGGCGAACGTCCAGCTCATTCTCCCACAAGGAAGGTGCCAGCCCTGAAAGCTGTTGCTGGTCTTCACCTTCCCTGGGCAGCCTACGCACAGGCACAACAGCCCTGGGGATCAGTGCTTTCCCAGAGATGGAACATTTCATCAAATCCGTTCTCGGCAGAGCCATTTTCCGAAATGGGAAACGTCCGGACCCTTCTCCCACAAGGAAGGTGCCAGCCCTGAAAGCTGTTGCTGGTCTTCACCTTCCCTGGGCAACCTAGTCACAGGCACAACAGACCTGGGGATCAGTGCTTTCCCAGAGACGGAACATTTCATCGAATCCGTTCTCGGCAGAGCCATTTTTCCGAAATGGGAAATGTCCGGATCCTTCTCCCACAATGAAGCGGCCAGCCCTGAAAGCTTTTGCTGGTCTTCACCTTCCCTTGGAAGCCTAGTCACAGGCACAACAGCCCTGGGGATCAGTGCTTTCCCAGAGACGGAACATCTCCTAGTGCCCGTTCTCGGCAGAGCCATTTTTCCGAAATGGGAAACGTCCGGCTCCTTCTCCCACAAGGAAGGTGCCAGCCCTGAACGCTGTTGCTGGTCTTCACCTTCCCTTGGAAGCCTAGTCACAGGCACAACAGCCCTGGGGATCAGTGCTTTCCCAGAGACGGAACATCTCATCGTACCCGTTCTCGGCAGAGCGTATTTCCGAAATGGCAAACGTCCGGCTCCTTCTCCCACAAGGAAGGTGCCAGCCCTGAAAGCTGTTGCTGGTGTTGACCTTCCCTTGGAAGCCTACTCACAGGCACAACAGCCCTGGGTATCAGTGGTTTCCCAGAGATGGAACATCTCTTCATACCCGTTCTCGGCAGAGCCGTTTTCCGAAATGGGAAACTACCGGCTCCTTCTCCCACAGGGAAGGTTCCAGCCCTGAAAGCTGTTGCTGGTGTTGACCTTCCCTTGGAAGCCTACTCACAGGCACAACAGCCCTGGGGATCAGTGCTTTCCCAGAGATGGAACATCTCTTCATACCCATTCTCGGCAGAGCCGTTTTCCGAAATGGGAAACGTCCGGCTCCTTCTCCCACAAGGAAGGTGCCAGCCCTGAAAGCTGTTGCTGGTCTTCACCTTCCCTGGGCAGCCTACTCACAGGCACCAACAGCCCTGGGGATCTGTGCTTTCCCAGAGACGGAACATCTCATTGTGGCCGTTCTAGGCAGAGGCATTGTTCCGAAATGGGAAACATCCGGATTCTTCTCCCACATGGAAGCGGCCAGCCCTGAAAGCCGTCGCTGGTCCTCACCTTCCCTGGGCAGCCTAGTCACAGGCACAACAGCCCTGGGGATCAGTGCTTTCCCAGAGACGGAACATTTCATCGAATCTGTTCTCGGCAGAGCCATTTTTCCAAAATGGGAAAAGTCCGGATCCTTCTCCCACAAGGAAGGGGCCAGCCCTGAAAGCTGTTGCTGGTCTTCACCTTCCCTTGGGAGCCCAGTCACAGGCACAACAGCCCTGGGGATCAGTGCTTTCCCAGAGACGGAACATCTCATCGTGCCCGTTCTCGGCAGAGCCATTTTTCCGAAATGAGTACCGTCCGGATCCTTCTCCCACAAGGAAGCGGACAGCCCTGAAAGCTGTTGCTGGTCTTCACCTTCCCTGGGCAGCCTACTCACAGGCACAACAGCCCTGGGGATCAGTGCTTTCCCAGAGATGGAACATCTCATCGTGCCCGTTCTCGGCACAGCCTTTTTCCAAAACGGCGAACGTCCGGATCCTTCTCCCACAAGGAAGGTGCCAGCCCTGAAAGCTGTTGCTGGTGTTGACCTTCCCTTGGAAGCCTAGTCACAGGCACAACAGCCCTGGGGATCAGTGCTTTCCCAGAGACGGAACATCTCCTAGTGCCCGTTCTCGGCAGAGCCATTTTTCCGAAATGGGAAACGTCCGGCTCCTTCTCCCACAAGGAAGGTGCCAGCCCTAAAAGCTGTTGCTGGTCTTGACCTTCCCTTGGAAGCCTAGTCACAGGCACAACAGCCCTGGGGATCAGTGCTTTCCCAGAGACGGAACATCCAATTGTGGCCATTCTAGTCAGAGCCATTTTTCTGAAATGGGAAAGGTCTGGCTCCTCCTCCCACAAGGAAGGTGCCAGCCCTGAAAGCTGTTGCTGGTCTTCACCTTCCCTGGGCAGCCTACTCACAGGCACAACAGCCCTGGGGATCTGTGCTTTCCCAGAGACGGAACATCTCTTCATACCCGTTCTCGGCAGAGCCGTATTCCGAAATGGGAAACATCCGGCTCCTTCTCCCACAAGGAAGGTGCCAGCCCTGAAAGCTGTTGCTGGTCTTCACCTTCCCTTGGCAGCCTACTCACAGGCACAACAGCCCTGGGGATCAGTGCTTTCCCAGAGACGGAACATCTCATCGTACCCGTTCTCGGCAGATCCGTTTTCCGAAAAGGGAAATGTCCGGCTCCTTCTCCCACAAGGAAGCGGCCAGCCCTGAAAGCTGTTGCTGGTCTTGACCTTCCCCTGGGCAGCCTAGTCACAGGCACAACAGCCCTGGGGATCAGTGCTTTCCCAGAGACGGAACATTTCATCGAATCCGTTCTCCGCAGAGCCATATTTCCGAAATTGGAAACGTCCGGCTCCTTCTCCCACAAGGAAGGTACCAGCCCTGAAAGCTGTTGCTGGTCTTCACCTTCCCTTGGAAGCCTACTCACAGGCACAACAGCCCTGGGGATCAGTGCTTTCCCAGAGACGGAACATCTCATCGTACCCGTTCTCGGCAGAACGTATTTCCGAAAAGGGAAACGTCCGGATCCTTCTCCCACAAGGAAGGTGCCAGGCCTGAAAGCTGTTGCTGGTCTTCACCTTCCCTGGGCAGCCTACTCACAGGCACAACTGCCCTGGGGATCAGTGCTTTCCCAGAGATGGAACATCTCATCGTGCCCGTTCTCGGCACAGCCTTTTTCCAAAACGGCGAACGTCCGGATCCTTCTCCCACAAGGAAGGTGCCAGCCCTGAAAGCTGTTGCTGATCTTCACCTTCCCTTGGAAGCCTACTCACAGGCACAACAGCCCTGGGGATCAGTGCTTTCCCAGAGACGGAACATCTCCTCGTGCGGGTTCTCAGCAGAGCCATTTTTCCGAAATGGGAAACGTCCGGCTCCTTCTCCCACAAGGAAGGGGCCAGCCCTGAAAGCTGTTGATGGTCTTGACCTTCCCTTGGAAGCCTAGTCACAGACAAAACAGCCCTGGGGATCTGTGCTTTCCCAGAGATGGAATATCCAATTGTGGCCATTCTAGTCAGAGCCATTTTTCTGAAATGGGAAACGTCCGGATCCTTCTCCCCCGAGGTAGGGGCCAGCCCTGAAAGCTGTTGCTGGTCTTCACCTTCCCTTGGCCGCCTAGTAACAGGCACAACAGCCCTGGGGATCAGTGCTTTCCCAGAGACGGAATATCTCCTAGTGCCTGATCTTGGCAGAGCCTTTTCCAAAACGCCGAACGTCCAGCTCATTCTCCCACAAGGAAGGGGCCAGCCCTGAAAGCTGTTGCTGGACTTCACCTTCCCTGGGCAGCCTAGACACAGGCACAACAGCCCTGGGGATCAGTGCTTTCCCAGAGACGGAACATCTCATAATGCCCTTTCTTGGCACAGCCTTTTTCCAAAACGGCAAACGTCTGGCTCCTTCTCCCACAAGGAAGGTGCCAGCCCTGAAAGCTGTTGCTGGTCTTCACCTTCCCTGGGCAGCCTACGCACAGGAACAACAACCCTGGGGATCAGTGCTTTCCCAGAGATGGAACATTTCATCGAATCCGTTCTCGGCAGAGCCATTTTCCGAAATGGGAAACGTCCGGCTCCTTATCCCACAAGGAAGGTGCCAGCCCTGAAAGCTGTTGCTGGTGATGAACTTCCCTTGGAAGCCTAGTCACAGGCACAACAGCCCTGGGGATCAGTGCTTTCCCAGAGACGGAACATCTCTTCATACCCGTTCTCGACAGAGCCATTTTCCGAAAAGGTAAACGTCCGGATCATTCTCCCACAAGGAAGGTGCCAGCCCTGAAAGCTCTTGCTGGTCTTCACCTTCCCTGGGCAGCCTACTCACAGGCACAACAGCCCTGGAGATCAGTGCTTTCCCAGAGACGGAACATCTCATAGTGCCCGTTCTTGGCAGAGCCTTTTTGCAAAACGGCAAACGTCTGGCTCCTTCTCCCACAAGGAAGGGGCCAGCCCTGAAAGCTGTTGCTGGTCTTCACCTTCCCTGGGCAGCCTACTCACAGGCACAACAGCCCTGGGGATCAGTGCTTTCCCAGAGACGGAACACCTCCTTGTGCCCGTTCTCGCAGAACCATTTTCCGAAACGGGAAACGTCCGGCTCCTTCTCCCACAAGGAAGGGGCCAGCCCTGAAAGCTGTTGCTGGTCTTCATCTTCCCTGGGCAACCTATTCACAGGCACCAACAGCCCTGGGGATGAGTGCTTTCGCAGAGACGGAACATCTCATCGTGCCCGTTCTCGGCACAGCCTTTTTCCAAAACGGCGAACGTCCGGATCCTTCTCCCACAAGGAAGGTGCCAGCCCTGAAAGCTGTTGCTGATCTTCACCTTCCCTTGGAAACCTAATCACAGGCACAACAGCCATGGGGATCAGTGCTTTCCCAGAGACGGGACATCTCCTCGTGCCCGTTCTCGGCAGAGCCATTTTTCCGAAATGGGAAACGTCCGGCTCCTTCTCCCACAAGGAAGGTGCCAGCCCTGAAAGCTGTTGCTGGTCTTGACCTTCCCTTGGAAGCCTAGTCACAGGCACAACAGCCCTGGGGATCTGTGCTTTCCCAGAGACGGAATATCCAATTGTGGCCATTCTAGTCAGAGCCATTTTTCTGAAATGGGAAACGTCTGGCTCCTTCTCCCACAAGGAAGGTGCCAGCCCTGAAAGCTGTTGCTGGTCTTCACCTTCCCTGGGCAACCTATTCACAGGCACAACAGCCCTGGGGATCTGTGCTTTCCCAGAGACGGAACATCTCTTCATACCCGTTCTCGGCAGAGCCGTTTTCCGAAATTGGAAACGTCCGGCTCCTTCTCCCACAAGGAAGGTGCCAGCCCTGAAAGCTGTTGCTGGTCTTCACCTTCCCTGGACAGCCTAGTCACAGGCACAACAGCCCTGGGGATCAGTGCTTTCCCAGAGACGGAACATTTCTTCGTAGCCGTTCTCGGCACAGCCGTTTTCCGAAAAGGGAAACGTCCGGCTCCTTCTCCCCCAAGGAAGGGGCCAGCCCTGAAAGCTGTTGCTGGTCTTCACCTTCCCTGGACAGCCTAGTCACAGGCACAACAGCCCTGGGGATCAGTGCTTTCCCAGAGACGGAACATTTCATCGTAGCCGTTCTCAGCAGAGCCGTTTTCCGAAAAGGGAAACGTCCGGATCCTTCTCCCACAAGGAAGGTGCCAGCCCTGAAAGCTGTTGCTGGTCTTCACCTTCCCTTGGCAGCCTAGTAACAGGCACAACAGCCCTGAGGATCAGTGCTTTCCCAGAGACGGAACATCTCATCGTATCCGTTCTCGGCAGAGCCATTTTCGAAAAAGGAAACGTCCGGCTCCTTCTCCCACAAGGAAGGTGCCAGCCCTGAAAGCTGTTGCTGGTCTTCACCTTCCCTGGGCAGCCTACTCACAGCCACAACAGCCCTGGGGATCAGTGCTTTCCCAGAGACGGAACATCTCATAGTGCCCTTTCTTGGCAGAGCCTTTTTCCAAAACGGCAAACGTCCGGATCCTTCTCCCACAAGGAAGGTGCCAGCCCTGAAAGCTGTTGCTGGTCTTCACCTTCCCTGGGCAGCCTACGCACAGGCACAACAGCCCTGGGGATCAGTGCTTTCCCAGAGATGGAACATTTCATCGAATCCTTTCTCGGCAGAGCCATTTTACGAAATGGGAAACGTCCGGCTCCTTCTCCCACAATGAAGGTGCCAGCCCTGAAAGCTGTTGCTGGTGTTGACCTTCCCTTGGAAGCCTAGTCACAGGCACAACAGCCCTGGGGATCAGTGCTTTCCCAGAGACGGAACATCTCTTCATACCCGTTCTCGACAGAGCCATTTTCTTAAAAAGGGAAACGTCCGGATCATTCTCCTACAAGGAAGGTGCCAGCCCTGAAAGCTGTTGCTGGTCTTCCCCTTCCCTGGGCAGCCTAGTAACAGGCACAACAGCCCTGGGGATCAGTGCTTTCCCAGAGACGGAACATCTCATCGTGCCCGTTCTCGGCACAGCCTTTTTCCAAAACGGCAAACGTCCGGCTCCTTCTCCCACAAGGAAGGTGCCAGCCCTGAAAGCTGTTGCTGGTCTTCACCTTCCCTTGGAAACCTAATCACAGGCACAACAGCCCTGGGGATCAGTGCTTTCCCAGAGACGGAACATCTCCTAGTGCCCGTTCTCGGCAGAGCCATTGTTCCGAAATGGGAAACGTCCGGCTCCTTCTCCCACAAGGAAGGTGCCAGCCCTGAAAGCTGTTGCTGGTCTTCACCTTCCCTTGGAAGACTACTCACAGGCACAACAGCCCTGGGGATCAGTGCTTTCCCAGAGACGGAACATCCAATTGTGTCCATTCTAGTCAGAGCCATTTTTCTGAAATGGGAAACGTCTGGCTCCTTCTCCCACAAGGAAGGTGCCAGCCCTGAAAGCTGTTGCTGGTCTTCACCTTCCCTAGACAGCCTACTCACAGGCAAAACAGCCCTGGGGATCAGTGCTTTCCCAGAGACGGAACATTTCATCGTAGCCGTTCTCGGCAGAGCCGTTTTCCGAAAAGGGAAACGTCCGGATCCTTCTCCCACAAGGAAGGTGCCAGCCCTGAAAGCTGTTGCTGGTCTTCACCTTCCCTGGGCAACCTATTCACAGGCACAACAGCCCTGGGGATCTGTGCTTTCCCAGAGACGGAACATCTCATCATACCCGTTCTCGGCAGAGCCGTTTTCCGAAAAGGGAAACGTCCGGCTCCTTCTCCCACAAGGAAGGGGCCAGCCCTGAAAGCTGTTGCTGGTCTTCACCTTCCCTGGGCAACCTATTCACAGGCACCAACAGCCCTGGGGATCTGTGCTTTCCCAGAGACGGAACATCTCTTCATACCCGTTCTCGGCAGAGCCGTTTTCCGAAAAGGGAAACGTCCGGCTCCTTCTCCCACAAGGAAGGTGCCAGCCCTGAAAGCTGTTGCTGGTCTTCACCTTCCCTGGGCAGCCTAGTCACAGGCACAACAGGCCTGGGGATCTGTGCTTTCCCAGAGACGGAACATCCAATTGTGGCCATTCTAGTCAGAGCCATTTTTCTGAAATTGGAAATGTTCGTATCCTTCTCCCCCAAGGAAGGGGCCAGCCCTGAAAGCTGTTGCTGGTCTTCACCTTCCCTGGGCAGCCTAGTAACAGGCACAACAGCCCTGGGGATCAGTGCTTTCCCAGAGATGGAACATCTCATCGTGCCCGTTCTCGGCACAGCCTTTTTCAAAAACGGCAAACGTCCGGATCCTTCTCCCCCAAGGAAGGGGCCAGCCCTGAAAGCTGTTGCTGGTCTTCATCTTCCCTGGGCAACCTATTCACAGGCACCAACAGCCCTGGGGATCTGTGCTTTCCCAGAGACGGAACATCTCTTCATACCCGTTCTCCGCAGAGCCGTTTTCCGAAAAGGGAAACGTCAGGATCCTTCTCCCACAAGGAAGGTGCCAGCCCTGAAAGCTGTTGCTGGTCTTCACCTTCCCTTGGCAGCCTAGTCACAGGCACAACAGCCCTGGGGATCAGTGCTTTCCCAGAGACGGAACATTTCATCGTACCCGTTCTCGGCAGAGCCGTTTTCCGAAAAGGGAAACGTCCGGATCCTTCTCCCACAAGGAAGGGGCCAGCCCTGAAAGCTGTTGCTGGTCTTCACCTTCCCTGGGCAACCTATTCACAGGCACAACAGCCCTGGGGATCTGTGCTTTCCCAGAGACGGAACATCTCTTCATACCCGTTCTCGGCAGAGCCGTTTTCCGAAATTGGAAACGTCCGGCTCCTTCTCCCACAAGGAAGGTGCCAGCCCTGAAAGCTGTTACTGGTCTTCACCTTCCCTGGACAGCCTAGTCACAGGCACAACAGCCCTGGGGATCAGTGCTTTCCCAGAGACGGAATATCTCCTAGTGCCTGATCTTGGCAGAGCCTTTTCCAAAACGCCGAACGTAGAGCTCATTCACCCACAAGGAAGGTGCCAGCCCTGAAAGCTGTTGCTGGTCTTCACCTGCCCTTGGCAGCCTAGTAACAGGCACAACAGCCCTGGGGATCAGTGCTTTCCCAGAGACGGAACATCTCCTTGTGCCCGTTCTCGGCAGAACCATTTTCCGAAACGGGAAACGTCCGGCTCCTTCTCCCACAAGGAAGGTGCCAGCCCTGAAAGCTGTTGCTGGTCTTCATCTTCCCTGGGCAACCTATTCACAGGCACCAACAGCCCTGGGGATCAGTGCTTTCCCAGAGACGGAACATCTCATCGTGCCCGTTCTCGGCACAGCCTTTTTCCAAAACGGCAAACGTCCGGATCCTTCTCCCACAAGGAAGGTGCCAGCCCTGAAAGCTGTTGCTGATCTTCACCTTCCCTTGGAAACCTAATCACAGGCACAACAGCCCTGGGGATCAGTGCTTTCCCAGAGACGGAACATCTCCTAGTGCCCGTTCTCGGCAGAGCCATTGTTCCGAAATGGGAAACGTCCGGCTCCTTCTCCCGCAAGGAAGGTGCCAGCCCTGAAAGCTGTTGCTGGTCTTCACCTTCCCTTGGAAGCCTAGTCACAGGCACAACAGCCCTGGGGATCTGTGCTTTCCCAGAGACGGAACATCCAATTGTGGCCATTCTAGTCAGAGCCATTTTTCTGAAATGGGAAACGTCTGGCTCCTTCTCCCACAAGGAAGCGGCCAGCCCTGAAAGCTGTTGCTGGTCTTCACCTTCCCTAGACAGCCTACTCACAGGCACAACAGCCCTGGGGATCAGTGCTTTCCCAGAGACGGAACATTTCATCGTACCCGTTCTCGGCAGAGCCGTTTTCCGAAATGGGAAACGTCCGGCTCCTTCTCCCACAAGGAAGGTGCCAGCCCTGAAAGCTGTTGCTGGTCTTCACCTTCCCTGGGCAACCTATTCACAGGCACAACAGCCCTGGGGATCTCTGCTTTCCCAGAGACGGAACATCTCCTAGTGCCCGTTCTCGGCAGAGCCATTTTTCCGAAATGGGAAACGTCTGGCTCCTTCTCCCACAAGGAAGGTGCCAGCCCTGAAAGCTGTTGCTGGTCTTCACCTTCCCTGGGCAGCCTACTCACAGGCACAACAGCCCTGGGGATCAGTGCTTTCCCAGAGATGGAACATTTCATCGTACCCGTTCTCGGCAGAGCCGTTTTCCGAAAAGGGAAACGTCCGGATCCTTCTCCCACAAGGAAGGGGCCAGCCCTGAAAGCTGTTGCTGGTCTTCACCTTCCCTGGACAACCTATTCACAGGCACAACAGCCCTGGGGATCTGTGCTTTCCCAGAGACGGAACATCTCTTCATACCCTATCTCGGCAGAGCCGTTTTCCGAAATTGGAAACGTCCGGCTCCTTCTCCCACAAGGAAGGTGCCAGCCCTGAAAGCTGTTACTGGTCTTCACCTTCCCTGGACAGCCTAGTCACAGGCACAACAGCCCTGGGGATCAGTGCTTTCCCAGAGACGGAACATTTCATCGTAGCCGTTCTCGGCAGAGCCGTTTTCCGAAAAGGGAAACGTCCGGCTCCTTCTCCCACAAGGAAGGTGCCAGCCCTGAAAGCTGTTGCTGGTCTTCACCTTCCCTGGGCAGCCTAGTCACAGGCACAACAGCCCTGGGGATCAGTGCTTTCCCAGAGACGGAACATCTCATTGTGCCCTTTCTTGGCAGAGCCTTTTTCCAAAACAGCAAACGTCCGGATCCTTCTCCCACAAGGAAGGTGCCAGCCCTGAAAGCTGTTGCTGGTCTTCACCTTCCCTTGGCAGCCTATTCACAGGCACAACAGCCCTGGGGATCTGTGCTTTCCCAGAGACGGAACATCCAATTGTGGCCATTCTAGTCAGAGCCATTTTTCTGAAATGGGAAACGTCTGGCTCCTTCTCCCACAAGGAAGGTGCCAGCCCTGAAAGCTGTTGCTGGTCTTCACCTTCCCTGGGCAGCCTACGCACAGGCACAACAGCCCTGGGGATCAGTGCTTTCCCAGAGACGGAACATTTCATCGTACCCGTTCTCGGCAGAGCCGTTTTCCGAAAAGGGAAACGTCCGGATCCTTCTCCCACAAGGAATGTGCCAGCCCTGAAAGCTGTTGCTGGTCTTCACCTTCCCTGGGCAGCATACGCACAGGCACAACAGCCCTGGGGATCAGTGCTTTCCCAGAGATGGAACATCTCTTCATACCCGTTCTCGGAAGAGCTGTTTTCCGAAATTGGAAACGTCCGGCTCCTTCTCCCACAAGGAAGGTGCCAGCCCTGAAAGCTGTTGCTGGTCTTCACCTTCCCTGGGCAGCCTAGTAACAGGCACAACAGCCCTGGGGATCAGTGCTTTCCCAGAGACGGAACATCTCATAGTGCCCTTTCTTGGCAGAGCCTTTTTGCAAAACGGCAGACGTCTGGCTCCTTCTCCCACAAGGAAGGTGCCAGCCCTGAAAGCTGATGCTGGTCTTCACCTTCCCTGGGCAACCTATTCACAGGCACAACAGCCCTGGGGATCAGTGCTTTCCCAGAGATGGAACATCTCCTTGTGCCCGTTCTCGGCAGAACCATTTTCCAAAACGGGAAACGTCCGGCTCCTTCTCCCACAAGGAAGGGGCCAGCCCTGAAAGCTGTTGCTGGTCTTCATCTTCCCTGGGCAACGTATTCACAGGCACCAACAGCCCTGGGGATCAGTGCTTTCCCAGAGACGGAACATCTCATCGTACCCGTTCTCGGCACAGCCTTTTTCCAAAACGGCAAATGTCCGGATCCTTCTCCCACAAGGAAGGGGCCAGCCCTGAAAGCTGTTGCTGGTCTTCACCTTCCCTGGGCAGCCTAGTCACAGGCACAACAGCCCTGGGGATCAGTGCTTTCCCAGAGACGGAACATCTCCTCGTGCCCGTTCTCGGCAGAGCCATTTTTCCGAAAAGGGAAACGTCCGGCTCCTTCTCCCACAAGGAAGGTGCCAGCCCTGAAAGCTGTTGCTGGTCTTGACCTTCCCTTGGAAGCCTAGTCACAGGCACAACAGCCCTGGGGATCAGTGCTTTCCCAGAGACGGAACATCCAATTGTGGCCGTTCTCGGCAGAGCCTTTTTTCCGAAATGGGAAACGTCCGGCTCCTTCTCCCACAAGGAAGGTGCCAGCCCTGAAAGCTGTTGCTGGTCTTCACCTTCTCTGGGCAGCCTACTTACAGGCACAACAGCCCTGGGGATCAGTGCTTTCCCAGAAACGGAATATCTCCTAGTGCCTGATCTTGGCAGAGCCTTTTCCAAAACTCCGAACGTCCAGCTCATTCTCCCACAAGGAAGGGGCCAGCCCTGAAAGTTGTTGCTGTTCTTCACCTTCCCTGGGCAACCTATTCACAGGCACAACAGCCCTGGGCATCAGTGCTTTCCCAGAGACGGAACATTTCATCGTACCCGTTCTCGGCAGAGCCATTATCCGAAAAGGGAAACGTCCGTCTCCTTCTCCCACAAGCAAGGTGCCAGCCCTGAAAGCTGTTGCTGGTCTTCACCTTCCCTGGGCAGCCGACTCACAGGCACAACAGCCCTGGGGATCAGTGCTTTCCCAGAGACGGAACATCTCTTCATATCCGTTCTCGGCAGAGCCTTTTTCCAAAACGGCAAACGTCCGGATCCTTCTCCCACAAGGAAGGTGCCAGCCCTGAAAGCTGTTGCTGGTGTTGACCTTCCCTTGGAAGCCTAGTCACAGGCACAACAGCCCTGGGGATCAGTGCTTTCCCAGAGATGGAACATCTCATCGTGCCCGTTCTCGGCAGAGCCATTTTTCCGAAATGGGAAACGTCCGGCTCCTTCTCCCACAAGGAAGGTGCCAGCCCTAAAAGCTGTTGCTGGTCTTGACCTTCCCTTGGAAGCCTAGTCACAGGCACAACAGCCCTGGGGATCAGTGCTTTCCCAGAGACGGAACATCCAATTGTGGCCATTCTAGTCAGAGCCATTTTTCTGAAATGGGAAAGGTCTGGCTCCTCCTCCCACAAGGAAGGTGCCAGCCCTGAAAGCTGTTGCTGGTCTTCACCTTCCCTGGGCAGCCTAGTCACAGGCACAACAGCCCTGGGGATCAGTGCTTTCCCAGAGACGGAACATCTCTTCATACCCGTTCTCGGCAGAGCCGTATTCCGAAATGGGAAACGTCCGGCTCCTTCTCCCACAAGGAAGGTGCCAGCCCTGAAAGCTGTTGCTGGTCTTCACCTTCCCTTGGAAGCCTAGTCACAGGCACAACAGCCCTGGGGATCAGTGCTTTCCCAGAGACGGAACATCTCATCGTACCCGTTCTCGGCAGATCCGTTTTCCGAAAAGGGAAACGTCCGGCTCCTTCTCCCACAAGGAAGCGGCCAGCCCTGAAAGCTGTTGCTGGTCTTCACCTTCCCTTGGAAGCCTAGTCACAGGCACAACAGCCCTGGGGATCAGTGCTTTCCCAGAGACGGAATATCTCCTAGTGCCTGATCTTGGCAGAGCCTTTTCCAAAACGGCGAACGTCCAGCTCATTCTCCCACAAGGAAGGGGCCAGCCCTGAAAGCTGTTGCTGGTCTTCACCTTCCCTGGGCAGCCTACGCACAGGCACAACAGCCCTGGGGATCAGTGCTTTCCCAGAGATGGAACATTTCATCGAATCCGTTCTCGGCAGAGCCATTTTCTGAAATGGAAAACGTCCGGATTCTTCTCCCACAAGGAAGGTGCCAGCCCTGAAAGCTGTTGCTGGTCTTGACCTTCCCCTGGGCAGCCTAGTCACAGGCACAACAGCCCTGGGGATCAGTGCTTTCCCAGAGACGGAACATTTCATCGAATCCGTTCTCCGCAGAGCCATATTTCCGAAATTGGAAACGTCCGGCTCCTTCTCCCACAAGGAAGGTACCAGCCCTGAAAGCTGTTGCTGGTCTTCACCTTCCCTTGGAAGCCTACTCACAGGCACAACAGCCCTGGGGAGCAGTGCTTTCCCAGAGACGGAACATCTCATCGTACCCGTTTTCGGCAGAACGTATTTCCGAAAAGGGAAACGTCCGGATCCTTCTCCCACAAGGAAGGTGCCAGCCCTGAAAGCTGTTGCTGGTCTTCACCTTCCCTGGGCAGCCTAGTAACAGGCACAACAGCCCTGGGGATCAGTGCTTTCCCAGAGACGGAATATCTCCTAGTTCCTGATCTTGGCAGAGCCTTTTCCAAAACGGCGAACGTCCAGCTCATTCTCCCACAAGGAAGGTGCCAGCCCTGAAAGCTGTTGATGGTCTTCACCTTCCCTGGGCAGCCTACGCACAGGCACAACAGCCCTGGGGATCAGTGCTTTCCCAGAGATGGAACATTTCATCAAATCCGTTCTCGGCAGAGCCATTTTCCGAAATGGGAAACGTCCGGACCCTTCTCCCACAAGGAAGGTGCCAGCCCTGAAAGCTGTTGCTGGTCTTCACCTTCCCTGGGCAACCTAGTCACAGGCACAACAGACCTGGGGATCAGTGCTTTCCCAGAGACGGAACATCTCATCGTACCCGTTCTCGGCAGAACGTATTTCCGAAAAGGGAAACGTCCGGATCCTTCTCCCACAAGGAAGGTGCCAGGCCTGAAAGCTGTTGCTGGTCTTCACCTTCCCTGGGCAGCCTACTCACAGGCACAACTGCCCTGGGGATCAGTGCTTTCCCAGAGATGGAACATCTCATCGTGCCCGTTCTCGGCACAGCCTTTTTCCAAAACGGCGAACGTCCGGATCCTTCTCCCACAAGGAAGGTGCCAGCCCTGAAAGCTGTTGCTGATCTTCACCTTCCCTTGGAAGCCTACTCACAGGCACAACAGCCCTGGGGATCAGTGCTTTCCCAGAGACGGAACATCTCCTCGTGCGGGTTCTCAGCAGAGCCATTTTTCCGAAATGGGAAACGTCCGGCTCCTTCTCCCACAAGGAAGGGGCCAGCCCTGAAAGCTGTTGATGGTCTTGACCTTCCCTTGGAAGCCTAGTCACAGACAAAACAGCCCTGGGGATCTGTGCTTTCCCAGAGATGGAATATCCAATTGTGGCCATTCTAGTCAGAGCCATTTTTTTGAAAAGGGAAACGTCTGGCTCCTTCTCCCACAAGGAAGGGGCCAGCCCTGAAAGCTGTTGCTGGTCTTCACCTTCCCTGGACAACCTATTCACAGGCACAACAGCCCTGGGGATCTGTGCTTTCCCAGAGACGGAAAATCTCTTCATACCCGTTCTCGGTAGAGCCGTTTTCCGAAAAGGGAAAAGTGCGGATCCTTCTCCCACAAGGAAGTTGCCAGCCCTGAAAGCTGTTGCTGGTCTTCACCTTCCCTGGGCAGCCTACGCACAGGCACAACATCCCTGGGGATCAGTGCTTTCCCAGAGACGGCATATCTCCTAGTTCCTGATCTTGGCAGAGCCTTTTCCAAAACGGCGAACGTCCAGCTCATTCTCCCACAAGGAAGGTGCCAGCCCTGAAAGCTGTTGATGGTCTTCACCTTCCCTGGGCAGCCTACGCACAGGCACAACAGCCCTGGGGATCAGTGCTTTCCCAGAGACGGAACATTTCATCGAATCCGTTCTCGGCAGAGCCATTTTTCCGAAATGGGAAATGTCCGGATCCTTCTCCCACAATGAAGCGGCCAGCCCTGAAAGCTTTTGCTGGTCTTCACCTTCCCTTGGAAGCCTAGTCACAGGCACAACACCCTGGGGATCAGTGCTTTCCCAGAGACGGAACATCTCCTAGTGCCCGTTCTCGGCAGAGCCATTTTTCCGAAATGGGAAACGTCCGGCTCCTTCTCCCACAAGGAAGGTGCCAGCCCTGAACGCTGTTGCTGGTCTTCACCTTCCCTTGGAAGCCTAGTCACAGGCACAACAGCCCTGGGGATCAGTGCTTTCCCAGAGACGGAACATCTCATCGTACCCGTTCTCGGCAGAGCGTATTTCCGAAATGGCAAACGTCCGGCTCCTTCTCCCACAAGGAAGGTGCCAGCCCTGAAAGCTGTTGCTGGTGTTGACCTTCCCTTGGAAGCCTACTCACAGGCACAACAGCCCTGGGGATCAGTGCTTTCCCAGAGATGGAACATCTCTTCATACCCGTTCTCGGCAGAGCCGTTTTCCGAAATGGGAAACTACCGGCTCCTTCTCCCACAGGGAAGGTGCCAGCCCTGAAAGCTGTTGCTGGTGTTGACCTTCCCTTGGAAGCCTACTCAGAGGCACAACAGCCCTGGGGATCAGTGCTTTCCCAGAGATGGAACATCTCTTCATACCCATTCTCGGCAGAGCCGTTTTCCGAAATGCGAAACGTCCGGCTCCTTCTCCCACAAGGAAGGTGCCAGCCCTGAAAGCTGTTGCTGGTCTTCACCTTCCCTGGGCAGCCTACTCACAGGCACCAACAGCCCTGGGGATCTGTGCTTTCCCAGAGACGGAACATCTCATTGTGGCCGTTCTAGGCAGAGGCATTGTTCCAAAATGGGAAAAGTCCGGATCCTTCTCCCACAAGGAAGGGGCCAGCCCTGAAAGCTGTTGCTGGTCTTCACCTTCCCTTGGGAGCCCAGTCACAGGCACAACAGCCCTGGGGATCAGTGCTTTCCCAGAGACGGAACATCTCATCGTGCCCGTTCTCGGCAGAGCCATTTTTCCGAAATGAGAACCGTCCGGCTCCTTCTCCCACAAGGAAGGTGCCAGCCCTGAAAGCTGTTGCTGGTCTTCACCTTCCCTGGGCAGCCTACTCACAGGCACAACAGCCCTGGGGATCAGTGCTTTCCCAGAGATGGAACATCTCATCGTGCCCGTTCTCGGCACAGCCTTTTTCCAAAACGGCAAACGTCCGGATCCTTCTCCCACAAGGAAGGTGCCAGCCCTGAAAGCTGTTGCTGGTGTTGACCTTCCCTTGGAAGCCTAGTCACAGGCACAACAGCCCTGGGGATCAGTGCTTTCCCAGAGACGGAACATCTCCTAGTGCCCGTTCTCGGCAGAGCCATTTTTCCGAAATGGGAAACGTCTGGCTCCTTCTCCCACAAGGAAGGTGCCAGCCATAAAAGCTGTTGCTGGTCTTGACCTTCCCTTGGAAGCCTAGTCACAGGCACAACAGCCCTGGGGATCAGTGCTTTCCCAGAGACGGAACATCCAATTGTGGCCATTCTAGTCAGAGCCATTTTTCTGAAATGGGAAAGGTCTGGCTCCTCCTCCCACAAGGAAGGTGCCAGCCCTGAAAGCTGTTGCTGGTCTTCACCTTCCCTGGGCAGCCTACTCACAGGCACAACAGCCCTGGGGATCTGTGCTTTCCCAGGGACGGAACATCTCTTCATACCCGTTCTCGGCAGAGCCGTATTCCGAAATGGGAAACATCCGGCTCATTCTCCCACAAGGAAGGTGCCAGCCCTGAAAGCTGTTGCTGGTCTTCACCTTCCCTTGGAAGCCTAGTCACAGGCACAACAGCCCTGGGGATCAGTGCTTTCCCAGAGACGGAATATCTCCTAGTGCCTGATCTTGGCAGAGCCTTTTCCAAAACGGTGAACGTCCAGCTCATTCTCCCACAAGGAAGGTGCCAGCCCTGAAAGCTGTTGATGGTCTTCACCTTCCCTGGGCAGCCTACGCACAGGCACAACAGCCCTGGGGATCAGTGCTTTCCCAGAGATGGAACATTTCATCAAATCCGTTCTCGGCAGAGCCATTTTCCGAAATGGGAAACGTCCGGACCCTTCTCCCACAAGGAAGGTGCCAGCCCTGAAAGCTGTTGCTGGTCTTCACCTTCCCTGGGCAACCTAGTCACAGGCACAACAGACCTGGGGATCAGTGCTTTCCCAGAGACGGAACATCTCATCGTACCCGTTCTCGGCAGAACGTATTTCCGAAAAGGGAAACGTCCGGATCCTTCTCCCACAAGGAAGGTGCCAGGCCTGAAAGCTGTTGCTGGTCTTCACCTTCCCTGGGCAGCCTACTCACAGGCACAACTGCCCTGGGGATCAGTGCTTTCCCAGAGATGGAACATCTCATCGTGCCCGTTCTCGGCACAGCCTTTTTCCAAAACGGCGAACGTCCGGATCCTTCTCCCACAAGGAAGGTGCCAGCCCTGAAAGCTGTTGCTGATCTTCACCTTCCCTTGGAAGCCTACTCACAGGCACAACAGCCCTGGGGATCAGTGCTTTCCCAGAGACGGAACATCTCCTCGTGCGGGTTCTCAGCAGAGCCATTTTTCCGAAATGGGAAACGTCCGGCTCCTTCTCCCACAAGGAAGGGGCCAGCCCTGAAAGCTGTTGATGGTCTTGACCTTCCCTTGGAAGCCTAGTCACAGACAAAACAGCCCTGGGGATCTGTGCTTTCCCAGAGATGGAATATCCAATTGTGGCCATTCTAGTCAGAGCCATTTTTTTGAAAAGGGAAACGTCTGGCTCCTTCTCCCACAAGGAAGGGGCCAGCCCTGAAAGCTGTTGCTGGTCTTCACCTTCCCTGGACAACCTATTCACAGGCACAACAGCCCTGGGGATCTGTGCTTTCCCAGAGACGGAAAATCTCTTCATACCCGTTCTCGGTAGAGCCGTTTTCCGAAAAGGGAAAAGTGCGGATCCTTCTCCCACAAGGAAGTTGCCAGCCCTGAAAGCTGTTGCTGGTCTTCACCTTCCCTGGGCAGCCTACGCACAGGCACAACATCCCTGGGGATCAGTGCTTTCCCAGAGACGGCATATCTCCTAGTTCCTGATCTTGGCAGAGCCTTTTCCAAAACGGCGAACGTCCAGCTCATTCTCCCACAAGGAAGGTGCCAGCCCTGAAAGCTGTTGATGGTCTTCACCTTCCCTGGGCAGCCTACGCACAGGCACAACAGCCCTGGGGATCAGTGCTTTCCCAGAGATGGAACATTTCATCAAATCCGTTCTCGGCAAAGCCATTTTCCGAAATGGGAAACGTCCGGACCCTTCTCCCACAAGGAAGGTGCCAGCCCTGAAAGCTGTTGCTGGTCTTCACCTTCCCTGGGCAACCTAGTCACAGGCACAACAGACCTGGGGATCAGTGCTTTCCCAGAGACGGAACATTTCATCGAATCCGTTCTCGGCAGAGCCATTTTTCCGAAATGGGAAATGTCCGGATCCTTCTCCCACAATGAAGCGGCCAGCCCTGAAAGCTTTTGCTGGTCTTCACCTTCCCTTGGAAGCCTAGTCACAGGCACAACAGCCCTGGGGATCAGTGCTTTCCCAGAGACGGAACATCTCCTAGTGCCCGTTCTCGGCAGAGACATTTTTCCGAAATGGGAAACGTCCGGCTCCTTCTCCCACAAGGAAGGTGCCAGCCCTGAACGCTGTTGCTGGTCTTCACCTTCCCTTGGAAGCCTAGTCACAGGCACAACAGCCCTGGGGATCAGTGCTTTCCCAAAGACGGAACATCTCATCGTACCCGTTCTCGGCAGAGCGTATTTCCGAAATGGCAAACGTCCGGCTCCTTCTCCCACAAGGAAGGTGCCAGCCCTGAAAGCTGTTGCTGGTGTTGACCTTCCCTTGGAAGCCTACTCACAGGCACAACAGCCCTGGGGATCAGTGCTTTCCCAGAGATGGAACATCTCTTCATACCCGTTCTCGGCAGAGCCGTTTTCCGAAATGGGAAACTACCGGCTCCTTCTCCCACAGGGAAGGTGCCAGCCCTGAAAGCTGTTGCTGGTGTTGACCTTCCCTTGGAAGCCTACTCAGAGGCACAACAGCCCTGGGGATCAGTGCTTTCCCAGAGATGGAACATCTCTTCATACCCATTCTCGGCAGAGCCGTTTTCCGAAATGGGAAACGTCCGGCTCCTTCTCCCACAAGGAAGGTGCCAGCCCTGAAAGCTGTTGCTGGTCTTCACCTTCCCTGGGCAGCCTACTCACAGGCACCAACAGCCCTGGGGATCTGTGCTTTCCCAGAGACGGAACATCTCATTGTGGCCGTTCTAGGCAGAGGCATTGTTCCAAAATGGGAAAAGTCCGGATCCTTCTCCCACAAGGAAGGGGCCAGCCCTGAAAGCTGTTGCTGGTCTTCACCTTCCCTTGGGAGCCCAGTCACAGGCACAACAGCCCTGGGGATCAGTGCTTTCCCAGAGACGGAACATCTCATCGTGCCCGTTCTCGGCAGAGCCATTTTTCCGAAATGAGAACCGTCCGGATCCTTCTCCCACAAGGAAGCGGCCAGCCCTGAAAGCTGTTGCTGGTCTTCACCTTCCCTGGGCAGCCTACTCACAGGCACAACAGCCCTGGGGATCAGTGCTTTCCCAGAGATGGAACATCTCATCGTGCCCGTTCTCGGCACAGCCTTTTTCCAAAACGGCAAACGTCCGGCTCCTTCTCCCACAAGGAAGGTGCCAGCCCTGAAAGCTGTTGCTGGTGTTGACCTTCCCTTGGAAGCCTAGTCACAGGCACAACAGCCCTGGGGATCAGTGCTTTCCCAGAGACGGAACATCTCCTAGTGCCCGTTCTCGGCAGAGCCATTTTTCCGAAATGGGAAACGTCCGGCTCCTTCTCCCACAAGGAAGGTGCCAGCCCTAAAAGCTGTTGCTGGTCTTGACCTTCCCTTGGAAGCCTAGTCACAGGCACAACAGCCCTGGGGATCAGTGCTTTCCCAGAGACGGAACATCCAATTGTGGCCATTCTAGTCAGAGCCATTTTTCTGAAATGGGAAAGGTCTGGCTCCTCCTCCCACAAGGAAGGTGCCAGCCCTGAAAGCTGTTGCTGGTCTTCACCTTCCCTGGGCAGCCTACTCACAGGCACAACAGCCCTGGGGATCTGTGCTTTCCCAGGGACGGAACATCTCTTCATACCCGTTCTCGGCAGAGCCGTATTCCGAAATGGGAAACATCCGGCTCATTCTCCCACAAGGAAGGTGCCAGCCCTGAAAGCTGTTGCTGGTCTTCACCTTCCCTTGGAAGCCTAGTCACAGGCACAACAGCCCTGGGGATCAGTGCTTTCCCAGAGACGGAATATCTCCTAGTGCCTGATCTTGGCAGAGCCTTTTCCAAAACGGTGAACGTCCAGCTCATTCTCCCACAAGGAAGGTGCCAGCCCTGAAAGCTGTTGATGGTCTTCACCTTCCCTGGGCAGCCTACGCACAGGCACAACAGCCCTGGGGATCAGTGCTTTCCCAGAGATGGAACATTTCATCAAATCCGTTCTCGGCAGAGCCATTTTCCGAAATGGGAAACGTCCGGACCCTTCTCCCACAAGGAAGGTGCCAGCCCTGAAAGCTGTTGCTGGTCTTCACCTTCCCTGGGCAACCTAGTCACAGGCACAACAGACCTGGGGATCAGTGCTTTCCCAGAGACGGAACATCTCATCGTACCCGTTCTCGGCAGAACGTATTTCCGAAAAGGGAAACGTCCGGATCCTTCTCCCACAAGGAAGGTGCCAGGCCTGAAAGCTGTTGCTGGTCTTCACCTTCCCTGGGCAGCCTACTCACAGGCACAACTGCCCTGGGGATCAGTGCTTTCCCAGAGATGGAACATCTCATCGTGCCCGTTCTCGGCACAGCCTTTTTCCAAAACGGCGAACGTCCGGATCCTTCTCCCACAAGGAAGGTGCCAGCCCTGAAAGCTGTTGCTGATCTTCACCTTCCCTTGGAAGCCTACTCACAGGCACAACAGCCCTGGGGATCAGTGCTTTCCCAGAGACGGAACATCTCCTCGTGCGGGTTCTCAGCAGAGCCATTTTTCCGAAATGGGAAACGTCCGGCTCCTTCTCCCACAAGGAAGGGGCCAGCCCTGAAAGCTGTTGATGGTCTTGACCTTCCCTTGGAAGCCTAGTCACAGACAAAACAGCCCTGGGGATCTGTGCTTTCCCAGAGATGGAACATCCAATTGTGGCCATTCTAGTCAGAGCCATTTTTCTGAAAAGGGAAACGTCTGGCTCCTTCTCCCACAAGGAAGGGGCCAGCCCTGAAAGCTGTTGCTGGTCTTCACCTTCCCTGGACAACCTATTCACAGGCACAACAGCCCTGGGGATCTGTGCTTTCCCAGAGACGGAAAATCTCTTCATACCCGTTCTCGGTAGAGCCGTTTTCCGAAAAGGGAAAAGTGCGGATCCTTCTCCCACAAGGAAGTTGCCAGCCCTGAAAGCTGTTGCTGGTCTTCACCTTCCCTGGGCAGCCTACGCACAGGCACAACATCCCTGGGGATCAGTGCTTTCCCAGAGACGGCATATCTCCTAGTTCCTGATCTTGGCAGAGCCTTTTCCAAAACGGCGAACGTCCAGCTCATTCTCCCACAAGGAAGGTGCCAGCCCTGAAAGCTGTTGATGGTCTTCACCTTCCCTGGGCAGCCTACGCACAGGCACAACAGCCCTGGGGATCAGTGCTTTCCCAGAGATGGAACATTTCATCAAATCCGTTCTCGGCAAAGCCATTTTCCGAAATGGGAAACGTCCGGACCCTTCTCCCACAAGGAAGGTGCCAGCCCTGAAAGCTGTTGCTGGTCTTCACCTTCCCTGGGCAACCTAGTCACAGGCACAACAGACCTGGGGATCAGTGCTTTCCCAGAGACGGAACATTTCATCGAATCCGTTCTCGGCAGAGCCATTTTTCCGAAATGGGAAATGTCCGGATCCTTCTCCCACAATGAAGCGGCCAGCCCTGAAAGCTTTTGCTGGTCTTCACCTTCCCTTGGAAGCCTAGTCACAGGCACAACAGCCCTGGGGATCAGTGCTTTCCCAGAGACGGAACATCTCCTAGTGCCCGTTCTCGGCAGAGCCATTTTTCCGAAATGGGAAACGTCCGGCTCCTTCTCCCACAAGGAAGGTGCCAGCCCTGAACGCTGTTGCTGGTCTTCACCTTCCCTTGGAAGCCTAGTCACAGGCACAACAGCCCTGGGGATCAGTGCTTTCCCAAAGACGGAACATCTCATCGTACCCGTTCTCGGCAGAGCGTATTTCCGAAATGGCAAACGTCCGGCTCCTTCTCCCACAAGGAAGGTGCCAGCCCTGAAAGCTGTTGCTGGTGTTGACCTTCCCTTGGAAGCCTACTCACAGGCACAACAGCCCTGGGGATCAGTGCTTTCCCAGAGATGGAACATCTCTTCATACCCGTTCTCGGCAGAGCCGTTTTCCGAAATGGGAAACTACCGGCTCCTTCTCCCACAGGGAAGGTGCCAGCCCTGAAAGCTGTTGCTGGTGTTGACCTTCCCTTGGAAGCCTACTCAGAGGCACAACAGCCCTGGGGATCAGTGCTTTCCCAGAGATGGAACATCTCTTCATACCCATTCTCGGCAGAGCCGTTTTCCGAAATGGGAAACGTCCGGCTCCTTCTCCCACAAGGAAGGTGCCAGCCCTGAAAGCTGTTGCTGGTCTTCACCTTCCCTGGGCAGCCTACTCACAGGCACCAACAGCCCTGGGGATCTGTGCTTTCCCAGAGACGGAACATCTCATTGTGGCCGTTCTAGGCAGAGGCATTGTTCCAAAATGGGAAAAGTCCGGATCCTTCTCCCACAAGGAAGGGGCCAGCCCTGAAAGCTGTTGCTGGTCTTCACCTTCCCTTGGGAGCCCAGTCACAGGCACAACAGCCCTGGGGATCAGTGCTTTCCCAGAGACGGAACATCTCATCGTGCCCGTTCTCGGCAGAGCCATTTTTCCGAAATGAGAACCGTCCGGATCCTTCTCCCACAAGGAAGCGGCCAGCCCTGAAAGCTGTTGCTGGTCTTCACCTTCCCTGGGCAGCCTACTCACAGGCACAACAGCCCTGGGGATCAGTGCTTTCCCAGAGATGGAACATCTCATCGTGCCCGTTCTCGGCACAGCCTTTTTCCAAAACGGCAAACGTCCGGCTCCTTCTCCCACAAGGAAGGTGCCAGCCCTGAAAGCTGTTGCTGGTGTTGACCTTCCCTTGGAAGCCTAGTCACAGGCACAACAGCCCTGGGGATCAGTGCTTTCCCAGAGACGGAACATCTCCTAGTGCCCGTTCTCGGCAGAGCCATTTTTCCGAAATGGGAAACGTCCGGCTCCTTCTCCCACAAGGAAGGTGCCAGCCCTAAAAGCTGTTGCTGGTCTTGACCTTCCCTTGGAAGCCTAGTCACAGGCACAACAGCCCTGGGGATCAGTGCTTTCCCAGAGACGGAACATCCAATTGTGGCCATTCTAGTCAGAGCCATTTTTCTGAAATGGGAAAGGTCTGGCTCCTCCTCCCACAAGGAAGGTGCCAGCCCTGAAAGCTGTTGCTGGTCTTCACCTTCCCTGGGCAGCCTACTCACAGGCACAACAGCCCTGGGGATCTGTGCTTTCCCAGGGACGGAACATCTCTTCATACCCGTTCTCGGCAGAGCCGTATTCCGAAATGGGAAACATCCGGCTCATTCTCCCACAAGGAAGGTGCCAGCCCTGAAAGCTGTTGCTGGTCTTCACCTTCCCTTGGAAGCCTAGCCACAGGCACAACAGCCCTGGGGATCAGTGCTTTCCCAGAGATGGAACATCTCATCGTGCCCGTTCTCGGCACAGCCTTTTTCCAAAACGGCGAACGTCCGGATCCTTCTCCCACAAGGAAGGTGCCAGCCCTGAAAGCTGTTGCTGATCTTCACCTTCCCTTGGAAACCTAATCACAGGCACAACAGCCCTGGGGATCAGTGCTTTCCCAGAGACGGAACATCTCCTCGTGCGGGTTCTCAGCAGAGCCATTTTTCCGAAATGGGAAACGTCCGGCTCCTTCTCCCACAAGGAAGGGGCCAGCCCTGAAAGCTGTTGATGGTCTTGACCTTCCCTTGGAAGCCTAGTCACAGACAAAACAGCCCTGGGGATCTGTGCTTTCCCAGAGATGGAACATCCAATTGTGGCCATTCTAGTCAGAGCCATTTTTCTGAAAAGGGAAACGTCTGGCTCCTTCTCCCACAAGGAAGGGGCCAGCCCTGAAAGCTGTTGCTGGTCTTCACCTTCCCTGGGCAACCTATTCACAGGCACAACAGCCCTGGGGATCTGTGCTTTCCCAGAGACGGAAAATCTCTTCATACCCGTTCTCGGCAGAGCCGTTTTCCGAAAAGGGAAACGTCCGGCTCCTTCTCCCACAAGGAAGGGGCCAGCCCTGAAAGCTGTTGCTGGTCTTCACCTTCCCTTGGAAGCCTAGTCACAGACACAACATCCCTGGGGATCAGTGCTTTCCCAGAGACGGAATATCTCCTAGTTCCTGATCTTGGCAGAGCCTTTTCCAAAACGGCGAACGTCCAGCTCATTCTCCCACAAGGAAGGTGCCAGCCCTGAAAGCTGTTGATGGTCTTCACCTTCCCTGGGCAGCCTACGCACAGGCACAACAGCCCTGGGGATCAGTGCTTTCCCAGAGATGGAACATTTCATCGAATCCATTCTCGGCAGAGCCATTTTCCGAAATGGGAAACGTCCGGACCCTTCTCCCACAAGGAAGGTGCCAGCCCTGAAAGCTGTTGCTGGTCTTCACCTTCCCTAGGCAACCTAGTCACAGGCACAACAGACCTGGGGATCAGTGCTTTCCCAGAGACGGAACATTTCATCGAATCCGTTCTCGGCAGAGCCATTTTTCCGAAATGGGAAATGTCCGGATCCTTCTCCCACAATGAAGCGGCCAGCCCTGAAAGCTTTTGCTGGTCTTCACCTTCCCTTGGAAGCCTACTCACAGGCACAACAGCCCTGGGGATCAGTGCTTTCCCAGAGACGGAACATCTCCTAGTGCCCGTTCTCGGCAGAGCCATTTTTCCGAAATGGGAAACGTCCGGCTCCTTCTCCCACAAGGAAGGTGCCAGCCCTGAACGCTGTTGCTGGTCTTCACCTTCCCTTGGAAGCCTAGTCACAGGCACAACAGCCCTGGGGATCAGTGCTTTCCCAGAGACGGAACATCTCATCGTACCCGTTCTCGGCAGAGCGTATTTCCGAAATGGCAAACGTCCGGCTCCTTCTCCCACAAGGAAGGTGCCAGCCCTGAAAGCTGTTGCTGGTGTTGACCTTCCCTTGGAAGCCTACTCACAGGCACAACAGCCCTGGGGATCAGTGCTTTCCCAGAGATGGAACATCTCTTCATACCCGTTCTCGGCAGAGCCGTTTTCCGACATGGGAAACTACCGGCTCCTTCTCCCACAGGGAAGGTGCCAGCCCTGAAAGCTGTTGCTGGTGTTGACCTTCCCTTGGAAGCCAACTCAGAGGCACAACAGCCCTGGGGATCAGTGCTTTCCCAGAGATGGAACATCTCTTCATACCCATTCTCGGCAGAGCCGTTTTCCGAAATGGGAAACGTCCGGCTCCTTCTCCCACAAGGAAGGTGCCAGCCCTGAAAGCTGTTGCTGGTCTTCACCTTCCCTGGGCAGCCTACTCACAGGCACCAACAGCCCTGGGGATCTGTGCTTTCCCAGAGACGGAACATCTCATTGTGGCCGTTCTAGGCAGAGGCATTGTTCCAAAATGGGAAAAGTCCGGATCCTTCTCCCACAAGGAAGGGGCCAGCCCTGAAAGCTGTTGCTGGTCTTCACCTTCCCTTGGGAGCCCAGTCACAGGCACAACAGCCCTGGGGATCAGTGCTTTCCCAGAGACGGAACATCTCATCGTGCCCGTTCTCGGCAGAGCCATTTTTCCGAAATGAGAACCGTCCGGATCCTTCTCCCACAAGGAAGCGGCCAGCCCTGAAAGCTGTTGCTGGTCTTCACCTTCCCTGGGCAGCCTACTCACAGGCACAACAGCCCTGGGGATCAGTGCTTTCCCAGAGATGGAACATCTCATCGTGCCCGTTCTCGGCACAGCCTTTTTCCAAAACGGCAAACGTCCGGATCCTTCTCCCACAAGGAAGGTGCCAGCCCTGAAAGCTGTTGCTGGTGTTGACCTTCCCTTGGAAGCCTAGTCACAGGCACAACAGCCCTGGGGATCAGTGCTTTCCCAGAGACGGAACATCTCCTAGTGCCCGTTCTCGGCAGAGCCATTTTTCCGAAATGGGAAACGTCCGGCTCCTTCTCCCACAAGGAAGGTGCCAGCCCTAAAAGCTGTTGCTGGTCTTGACCTTCCCTTGGAAGCCTAGTCACAGGCACAACAGCCCTGGGGATCAGTGCTTTCCCAGAGACGGAACATCCAATTGTGTCCATTCTAGTCAGAGCCATTTTTCTGAAATGGGAAAGGTCTGGCTCCTCCTCCCACAAGGAAGGTGCCAGCCCTGAAAGCTGTTGCTGGTCTTCACCTTCCCTGGGCAGCCTACTCACAGGCACAACAGCCCTGGGGATCTGTGCTTTCACAGGGACGGAACATCTCTTCATACCCGTTCTCGGCAGAGCCGTATTCCGAAATGGGAAACATCCGGCTCATTCTCCCACAAGGAAGGTGCCAGCCCTGAAAGCTGTTGCTGGTCTTCACCTTCCCTTGGAAGCCTAGTCACAGGCACAACAGCCCTGGGGATCAGTGCTTTCCCAGAGACGGAACATCTCATCGTACCCGTTCTCGGCAGAGCGTATTTCCGAAATGGCAAACGTCCGGCTCCTTCTCCCACAAGGAAGGTGCCAGCCCTGAAAGCTGTTGCTGGTCTTCACCTTCCCTGGGCAGCCTAGTCACAGGCACAACAGCCCTGGGGATCAGTGCTTTCCCAGAGACGGAATATCTCCTAGTGCCTGATCTTGGCAGAGCCTTTTCCAAAACGGCGAACGTCCAGCTCATTCTCCCACAAGAAAGGGGCCAGCCCTGAAAGCTGTTGCTGGTCTTCACCTTCCCTGGGCAGCCTACGCACAGGCACAACAGCCCTGGGGATCAGTGCTTTCCCAGAGATGGAACATTTCATCGAATCCGTTCTCGGCAGAGCCATTTTCCGAAATGGAAAACGTCCGGATCCTTCTCCCACAAGGAAGGTGCCAGCCCTGAAAGCTGTTGCTGGTCTTCACCTTCCCTTGGAAGCCTACTCACAGGCACAACAGCCCTGGGGAGCAGTGCTTTCCCAGAGACGGAACATCTCATCGTACCCGTTCTCGGCAGAGCGTATTTCCGAAAAGGGAAACGTCCGGATCCTTCTCCCCCAAGGAAGGGGCCAGCCCTGAAAGCTGTTGCTGGTCTTCATCTTCCCTGGGCAGCCTACTCACAGGCACAACTGCCCTGGGGATCAGTGCTTTCCCAGAGATGGAACATCTCATCGTGCCCGTTCTCGGCACAGCCTTTTTCCAAAACGGCGAACGTCCGGATCCTTCTCCCACAAGGAAGGTGCCAGCCCTGAAAGCTGTTGCTGATCTTCACCTTCCCTTGGAAACCTAATCACAGGCACAACAGCCCTGGGGATCAGTGCTTTCCCAGAGACGGAACATCTCCTCGTGCGGGTTCTCAGCAGAGCCATTTTTCCGAAATGGGAAACGTCCGGCTCCTTCTCCCACAAGGAAGGGGCCAGCCCTGAAAGCTGTTGATGGTCTTGACCTTCCCTTGGAAGCCTAGTCACAGACAAAACAGCCCTGGGGATCTGTGCTTTCCCAGAGATGGAACATCCAATTGTGGCCATTCTAGTCAGAGCCATTTTTCTGAAAAGGGAAACGTCTGGCTCCTTCTCCCACAAGGAAGGGGCCAGCCCTGAAAGCTGTTGCTGGTCTTCACCTTCCCTGGGCAACCTATTAACAGGCACAACAGCCCTGGGGATCTGTGCTTTCCCAGAGACGGAAAATCTCTTCATACCCGTTCTCGGCAGAGCCGTTTTCCGAAAAGGGAAACGTCCGGCTCCTTCTCCCACAAGGAAGGGGCCAGCCCTGAAAGCTGTTGCTGGTCTTCACCTTCCCTTGGAAGCCTAGTCACAGACACAACATCCCTGGGGATCAGTGCTTTCCCAGAGACGGAATATCTCCTAGTTCCTGATCTTGGCAGAGCCTTTTCCAAAACGGCGAACGTCCAGCTCATTCTCCCACAAGGAAGGTGCCAGCCCTGAAAGCTGTTGCTGGTCTTCACCTTCCCTGGGCAGCCTACGCACAGGCACAACAGCCCTGGGGATCAGTGCTTTCCCAGAGATGGAACATTTCATCGAATCCGTTCTCGGCAGAGCCATTTTTCCGAAATGGGAAATGTCCGGATCCTTCTCCCACAATGAAGCGGCCAGCCCTGAAAGCTTTTGCTGGTCTTCACCTTCCCTTGGAAGCCTACTCACAGGCACAACAGCCCTGGGGATCAGTGCTTTCCCAGAGACGGAACATCTCCTAGTGCCCGTTCTCGGCAGAGCCATTTTTCCGAAATGGGAAACGTCCGGCTCCTTCTCCCACAAGGAAGGTGCCAGCCCTGAACGCTGTTGCTGGTCTTCACCTTCCCTTGGAAGCCTAGTCACAGGCACAACAGCCCTGGGGATCAGTGCTTTCCCAGAGACGGAACATCTCATCGTACCCGTTCTCGGCAGAGCGTATTTCCGAAATGGGAAACGTCCGGCTCCTTCTCCCACAAGGAAGGTGCCAGCCCTGAAAGCTGTTGCTGGTGTTGACCTTCCCTTGGAAGCCTAGTCACAGGCACAACAGCCCTGGGGATCAGTGCTTTCCCAGAGATGGAACATCTCTTCATACCCGTTCTCGGCAGAGCCGTTTTCCGAAATGGGAAACTACCGGCTCCTTCTCCCACAGGGAAGGTGCCAGCCCTGAAAGCTGTTGCTGGTGTTGACCTTCCCTTGGAAGCCTACTCAGAGGCACAACAGCCCTGGGGATCAGTGCTTTCCCAGAGATGGAACATGTCTTCATACCCATTCTCGGCAGAGCCGTTTTCCGAAATGGGAAACGTCCGGCTCCTTCTCCCACAAGGAAGGTGCCAGCCCTGAAAGCTGTTGCTGGTCTTCACCTTCCCTGGGCAGCCTACTCACAGGCACCAACAGCCCTGGGGATCTGTGCTTTCCCAGAGACGGAACAACTCATTGTGGCCGTTCTAGGCAGAGGCATTGTTCCGAAATGGGAAACATCCGGATTCTTCTCCCACATGGAAGCGGCCAGCCCTGAAAGCCGTCGCTGGTCTTCACCTTCCCTGGGCAGCCTAGTCACAGGCACAACAGCCCTGGGGATCAGTGCTTTCCCAGAGACGGAACATTTCATCGAATCTGTTCTCGGCAGAGCCATTTTTCCAAAATGGGAAAAGTCCGGATCCTTCTCCCACAAGGAAGGGGCCAGCCCTGAAAGCTGTTGCTGGTCTTCACCTTCCCTTGGGAGCCCAGTCACAGGCACAACAGCCCTGGGGATCAGTGCTTTCCCAGAGACGGAACATCTCATCGTGCCCGTTCTCGGCAGAGCCATTTTTCCGAAATGAGAACCGTCCGGATCCTTCTCCCACAAGGAAGCGGCCAGCCCTGAAAGCTGTTGCTGGTCTTCACCTTCCCTGGGCAGCCTACTCACAGGCACAACAGCCCTGCGGATCAGTGCTTTCCCAGAGATGGAACATCTCATCGTGCCCGTTCTCGGCACAGCCTTTTTCCAAAACGGCAAACGTCCGGATCCTTCTCCCACAAGGAAGGTGCCAGCCCTGAAAGCTGTTGCTGATCTTCACCTTCCCTTGGAAACCTAATCACAGGCACAACAGCCCTGGGGATCAGTGCTTTCCCAGAGACGGAACATCTCCTAGTGCCCGTTATCGGCAGAGCCGTTTTCCGAAATGGGAAACGTCCGGCTCCTTCTCCCACAAGGAAGCGGCCAGCCCTGAAAGCTTTTGCTGGTCTTCACCTGCCCTTGGAAGCCTAGTCACAGGCACAACAGCCCTGGGGATCAGTGCTTTCCCAGAGACGGAACATCCAATTGTGGCCTTTCTCGGCAGAGCCATTTTTCCGAAATGGGAAACGTCCGGATCCTTCTCCCACAAGGAAGGTGCCAGCCCTGAAAGCTGTTGCTGGTCTTCACCTTCCCTTGGAAGCCTAGTCACAGGCACAACAGCCCTGGGGATCAGTGCTTTCTCAGATATGGAACATCTCATCGTACCCGTTCTCGGCAGAGCGTATTTCCGAAACGGCAAACGTCTGCATCCTTCTCCCACAAGGAAGGGGCCAGCCCTGAAAGCTGTTGCTGGTCTTCACCTTCCCTGGGCAGCCTACTCACAGGCACAACAGCCCTGGGGATCAGTGCTTTCCCAGAGATGGAACATCTCATCGTGCCCGTTCTCGGCACAGACTTTTTGCAAAAAGGCGAACGTCTGGATCCTTCTCCCACAAGGAAGGTGCCAGCCCTGAAAGCTTTTGCTGGTCTTCACCTTCCCTTGCAAACCTAATCACAGGCACAACAGCCCTGGGGATCAGTGCTTTCCCAGAGACGGAACATCTCCTTGTGCCCGTTCTAGGCAGAGCCATTTTTCCGAAATGGGAAACGTCCGGATCCTTCTCCCACAAGGCAGGGGCCAGCCCTGAAAGCTGTTGCTGGTCTTCACCTTCCCTGGACAGCCTAGTCACAGGCACAACAGCCCTGGGGATCAGTGCTTTCCCAGAGATGGAACATCTCATCGTGCCCGTTCTCGGCACAGCCTTTTTCCAAAACGGCGAACGTCTGGCTCCTTCTCCCACAAGGAAGGTGACAGCCCTGAAAGCTGTTGCTGGTCTTCACCTTCTCTGGGCAGCCTAGTCACAGGCACAACAGCCCTGGGGATCAGTGCTTTCCCAGAGATGGAACATCTCATCGTGCCCGTTCTCGGCAGAGCCTTTTTCCAAAACGGCGAACGTCCGGATCCTTCTCCCACAAGGAAGGTGCCAGCCCTGAAAGCTGTTGCTGGTGTTGACCTTCCCTTGGAAGCCTAGTCACAGGCACAACAGCCCTGGGGATCAGTGCTTTCCCAGAGATGGAACATCTCTTCATACCCATTCTCGGCAGAGCCGTTTTCCGAAATGGGAAACTACCGGCTCCTTCTCCCACAGGGAAGGTGCCAGCCCTGAAAGCTGTTGCTGGTGTTGACCTTCCCTTTGAAGCCTACTCACAGGCACAACAGCCCTGGGGATCAGTGCTTTCCCAGAGATGGAACATGTCTTCATACCCATTCTCGGCAGAGCCGTTTTTCGAAATGGGAAACGTCCGGCTCCTTCTCCCACAAGGAAGGTGCCAGCCCTGAAAGCTGTTGCTGGTCTTCACCTTCCCTGGGCAGCCTACTCACAGGCACCAACAGCCCTGGGGATCTGTGCTTTCCCAGAGACGGAACATCTCATTGTGGCCGTTCTAGGCAGAGGCATTGTTCCGAAATGGGAAACATCCGGATTCTTCTCCCACATGGAAGCGGCCAGCCCTGAAAGCCGTCGCTGGTCTTCACCTTCCCTGGGCAGCCTAGTCACAGGCACAACAGCCCTGGGGATCAGTGCTTTCCCAGAGACGGAACATTTCATCGAATCTGTTCTCGGCAGAGCCATTTTTCCAAAATGGGAAAAGTCCGGGTCCTTCTCCCACAAGGAAGGGGCCAGCCCTGAAAGCTGTTGCTGGTCTTCACCTTCCCTTGGGAGCCCAGTCACAGGCACAACAGCCCTGGGGATCAGTGCTTTCCCAGAGACGGAACATCTCATCGTGCCCATTCTCGGCAGAGCGATTTTTCCGAAATGAGAACCGTCCGGATCCTTCTCCCACAAGGAAGCGGCCAGCCCTGAAAGCTGTTGCTGGTCTTCACCTTCCCTGGGCAGCCTACTCACAGGCACAACAGCCCTGCGGATCAGTGCTTTCCCAGAGATGGAACATCTCATCGTGCCCGTTCTCGGCACAGCCTTTTTCCAAAACGGCAAACGTCCGGATCCTTCTCCCACAAGGAAGGTGCCAGCCCTGAAAGCTGTTGCTGATCTTCACCTTCCCTTGGAAACCTAATCACAGGCACAACAGCCCTGGGGATCAGTGCTTTCCCAGAGACGGAACATCTCCTAGTGCCCGTTATCGGCAGAGCCGTTTTCCGAAATGGGAAACGTCCGGATCCTTCTCCCACAAGGAAGCGGCCAGCCCTGAAAGCTTTTGCTGGTCTTCACCTGCCCTTGGAAGCCTAGTCACAGGCACAACAGCCCTGGGGATCAGTGCTTTCCCAGAGACGGAACATCCAATTGTGGCCTTTCTCGGCAGAGCCATTTTTCCGAAATGGGAAACGTCCGGATCCTTCTCCCACAAGGAAGGTGCCAGCCCTGAAAGCTGTTGCTGGTCTTCACCTTCCCTTGGAAGCCTAGTCACAGGCACAACAGCCCTGGGGAGCAGTGCTTTCTCAGATATGGAACATCTCATCGTACCCGTTCTCGGCAGAGTGTATTTCCGAAACGGCAAACGTCTGCATCCTTCTCCCACAAGGAAGGGGCCAGCCCTGAAAGCTGTTGCTGGTCTTCACCTTCCCTGGGCAGCCTACTCACAGGCACAACAGCCCTGGGGATCAGTGCTTTCCCAGAGATGGAACATCTCATCGTGCCCGTTCTTGGCACAGACTTTTTGCAAAAAGGCGAACGTCTGGATCCTTCTCCCACAAGGAAGGTGCCAGCCCTGAAAGCTTTTGCTGGTCTTCACCTTCCCTTGCAAACCTAATCACAGGCACAACAGCCCTGGGGATCAGTGCTTTCCCAGAGACGGAACATCTCCTTGTGCCCGTTCTAGGCAGAGCCATTTTTCCGAAATGGGAAACGTCCGGATCCTTCTCCCACAAGGAAGGGGCCAGCCCTGAAAGCTGTTGCTGGTCTTCACCTTCCCTGGACAGCCTAGTCACAGGCACAACAGCCCTGGGGATCAGTGCTTTCCCAGAGATGGAACATCTCATCGTGCCCGTTCTCGGCACAGCCTTTTTCCAAAACGGCGAACGTCTGGCTCCTTCTCCCACAAGGAAGGTGACAGCCCTGAAAGCTGTTGCTGGTCTTGACCTTCCCTTGGAAGCCTAGTCACAGACACAACAGCCCTGGGGATCTGTGCTTTCCCAGAGACGGAACATCCTATTGTGGCCGTTCTCGGCAGAGCCATTTTTCTGAAAAGGGAAACGTCTGGCTCCTTCTCCCACAAGGAAGGGGCCAGCCCTGAAAGCTGTTGCTGGTCTTCACCTTCCCTGGACAGCCTAGTCACAGGCACAACAGCCCTGGGGATCAGTGCTTTCCCAGAGACGGAACATCTCTTCAAACCCGTACTCGGCAGAGCCGTTTTCCGAAAAGGGAAACGTCCGGATCCTTCTCCCACAAGGAAGGTGCCAGCCCTGAAAGCTGTTGCTGGTCTTCACCTTCCCTGGGCAGCCTACTCACAGGCACAACAGCCCTGGGGATCAGTGCTTTCCCAGAGACGGAACATCCAATTGTGGCCGTTCTCGGCAGAGCCAATTTTCCGAAAAGGGAAACGTCCGGATCCTTCTCCCACAAGGAAGGTGCCAGCCCTGAAAGCTGTTGCTGGTGTTGACCTTCCCTTGGAAGCCTACTCACAGGCACAACAGCCCTGGGGATCAGTGCTTTCCCACAGACGGAACATCTCTTCATACCCGTTCTCGGCAGAGCCGTTTTCCGAAAAGGGAAACGTCCGGCTCCTTCTCCCACAAGGAAGGGGCCAGCCCTGAAAGCTGTTGCTGGTCTTCACCTTCCCTTGGAAGCCTAGTCACAGACACAACAGCCCTGGGGATCAGTGCTTTCCCATAGACGGAACATCTCCTCGTGCCCGTTCTCGGCAGAGCCGTTTTTCGAAATGGGAAACGTCCGGATCCTTCTCCCACAAGGAAGCGGCCAGCCCTGAAAGCTTTTGCTGGTCTTCACCTGCCCTTGGCAACCTATTCACAGGCACAACAGCCCTGGGGATCCGTGCTTTCCCAGAGACGGAACATCCAATTGTGGCCGTTCTCGGCAGAGCAATTTTTCCGAAATGGGAAACGTCCGGCTCCTTCTCCCACAAGGAAGGTGCCAGCCCTGAAAGCTGTTGCTGGTCTTCACCTTCCCTTGGAAGCCTAGTCACAGGCACAACAGCCCTGGGGAGCAGTGCTTTCTCAGATATGGAACATCTCATCGTACCCTTTCTCGGCAGAGCGTATTTCCGAAACGGCAAACGTCTAGATCCTTCTCCCACAAGGAAGGTGCCAGCCCTGAAAGCTGTTGCTGGTCTTCACCTTCCCTGGGCAGCCTACTCACAGGCACAACAGCCCTGGGGATCAGTGCTTTCCCAGAGATGGAACATCTCATCGTGCCTGTTCTCGGCACAGCCTTTTTCCAAAACGGCGAACGTCTGGATCCTTCTCCCACAAGGAAGCGGCCAGCCCTGAAAGCTGTTGCTGATCTTCACCTTCCCTTGGAAACCTAATCACAGGCACAACAGCCCTGGGGATCAGTGCTTTCCCAGAGACGGAACATCTCCTTGTGCCCGTTCTAGGCAGAGCCATTTTTCCGAAAAGGGAAACGTCCGGCTCCTTCTCCCACAAGGAAGGTGCCAGCCCTGAAAGCTGTTGCTGGTCTTCACCTTCCCTGGGCAACCTATTCACAGGCACCAACAGCCCTGGGGATCTGTGCTTTCCCAGAGACGGAACATGTCTTCATACCCGTTCTCGGCAGAGCCGTTTTCCGAAAAGGGAAACGTCCGGCTCCTTCTCCCACAAGGAAGGTGCCAGTCCTGAAAGCTGTTGCTGGTCTTCACCTTCCCTGGGCAGCCTAGTCACAGGCACCAACAGCCCTGGGGATCTGTGCTTTCCCAGAGACGGAACATCCAATTGTGTCCATTCTAGTCAGAGCCATTTTTCTGAAATGGGAAACGTCCAGATCCTTCTCCCACAAGGAAGGTGCCAGCCCTGAAAGCTGTTGCTGGTCTTCACCTTCCCTGGGCAGCCTAGTCACAGGCACAACAGCCCTGGGGATCAGTGCTTTCCCAGAGATGGAACATCTCATCGTGCCCGTTCTCGGCACAGCCTTTTTCCAAAACGGCGAACGTCCGGCTCCTTCTCCCACAAGGAAGGTGCCAGCCCTGAAAGCTGTTGCTGATCTTCACCTTCCCTGGGCAGCCTACTCACAGGCACAACAGCCCTGGGGATCAGTGCTTTCCCAGAGACGGAACATCTCCTCGTGCCCGTTCTCGGCAGAGCCATTTTTCCGAAATGGGAAACGTCCGGCTCCTTCTCCCACAAGGAAGGTGCCAGCCCTGAAAGCTGTTGCTGGTCTTCACCTTCCCTGGGCAACCTATTCACAGGCACCAACAGCCCTGGGGATCTGTGCTTTCCCAGAGACGGAACATGTCTTCATACCCGTTCTCGGCAGAGCCGTTTTCCGAAAAGGGAAACGTCCGGCTCCTTCTCCCACAAGGAAGGTGCCAGTCCTGAAAGCTGTTGCTGGTCTTCACCTTCCCTGGGCAGCCTATTCACAGGCACAACAGCCCTGGGGATCTGTGCTTTCCCAGAGACGGAACATCCAATTGTGTCCATTCTAGTCAGAGCCATTTTTCTGAAATGGGAAACGTCCAGATCCTTCTCCCACAAGGAAGGTGCCAGCCCTGAAAGCTGTTGCTGGTCTTCACCTTCCCTGGGCAACCTAGTCACAGGCACAACAGCCCTGGGGATCAGTGCTTTCCCAGAGATGGAACATCTCATCGTGCCCGTTCTCGGCACAGCCTTTTTCCAAAACGGCGAACGTCCGGCTCCTTCTCCCACAAGGAAGGTGCCAGCCCTGAAAGCTGTTGCTGATCTTCACCTTCCCTTGGAAGCCTAGTCACAGACACAACAGCCCTGGGGATCAGTGCTTTCCCAGAGACGGAACATCTCTTCATACCCGTTCTCGGCAGAGCCGTTTTCCGAAAAGGGAAACGTCCGGATCCTTCTCCCACAAGGAAGGGGCCAGCCATGAAAGCTGTTGCTGGTCTTCACCTTCCCTTGGAAGCCTAGTCACAGACACAACAGCCCTGGGGATCAGTGCTTTCCCAGAGACGGAACATCTCATCGTGCCCGTTCTCGGCACAGCCTTTTTCCAAAACGGCGAACGTCCGGATCCTTCTCCCACAAGGAAGGGGCCAGCCCTGAAAGCTGTTGCTGGTCTTCACCTTCCCTGGGCAGCCTAGTCACAGGCACAACAGCCCTGGGGATCAGTGCTTTCCCAGAGACGGAACATCTCATAGTGCCCTTTCTTGGCACAGTCTTTTTCCAAAACGGCGAACGTCCGGATCTATCACCCACAAGGAAGGTGCCAGCCCTGAAAGCTGTTGCTGGTCTTCACCTTCCCTGGGCAGCCTACGCACAGGCACAACAGCCCTGGGGATCAGTGCTTTCCCAGAGACGGAACATTTCATCGTAGCCGTTCTCGGCAGAGCCGTTTTCCGAAAAGGGAAACGTCCGGATACTTCTCCCACAAGGAAGGTGCCAGGCCTGAAAGCTGTTGCTGGTCTTCACCTTCCCTTGGCAGCCTAGTAACAGGCACAACAGCCCTGGGGATCAGTGCTTTCCCAGAGACGGAATATCTCCTAGTGCCTGATCTTGGCAGAGCCTTTTCCAAAACGCCGAACGTCCCGCTCATTCTCCCACAAGGAAGGGGCCAGCCCTGAAAGCTGTTGCTGGTCTTCACCTTCCCTGGGCAGCCTACGCACAGGCACAACAGCCCTGGGGATCAGTGCTTTCCCAGAGACGGAAAATCTCATAGTGCCCGTTCTCGGCACAGCCTTTTTCCAAAACGGCAAATGTCCGGATCCTTCTGCCACAAGGAAGGTGCCAGCCCTGAAAGCTGTTGCTGGTCTTCACCTTGCCTTGGAAACCTAATCACAGGCACAACAGCCCTGGGGATCAGTGCTTTCCCAGAGACGGAACATCTCCTCGTGCGGGTTCTCGGCAGAGCCATTTTTCCGAAATGGGAAAAGTCCGGCTCCTTCTCCCACAAGGAAGGGGCCAGCCCTGAAAGCTGTTGATGGTCTTGACCTTCCCTTGGAAGCCTAGTCACAGACAAAACAGCCCTGGGGATCTGTGCTTTCCCAGAGATGGAACATCCAATTGTGGCCATTCTAGTCAGAGCCATTTTTCTGAAAAGGGAAACGTCTGGCTCCTTCTCCCACAAGGAAGGGGCCAGCCCTGAAAGCTGTTGCTGGTCTTCACCTTCCCTGGACAACCTATTCACAGGCACAACAGCCCTGGGGATCTGTGCTTTCCCAGAGACGGAAAATCTCTTCATACCCGTTCTCGGCACAGCCGTTTTCCGAAAAGGGAAAAGTCCGGATCTTTCTCCCACAAGGAAGTTGCCAGCCCTGAAAGCTGTTGCTGGTCTTCACCTTCCCTGGGCAGCCTAGTAACAGGCACAACATCCCTGGGGATCAGTGCTTTCCCAGAGACGGAATATCTCCTAGTTCCTGATCTTGGCAGAGCCTTTTCCAAAACGGCGAACGTCCAGCTCATTCTCCCACAAGGAAGGTGCCAGCCCTGAAAGCTGTTGATGGTCTTCACCTTCCCTGGGCAGCCTACGCACAGGCACAACAGCCCTGGGGATCAGTGCTTTCCCAGAGATGGAACATTTCATCGAATCCGTTCTCGGCAGAGCCATTTTCCGAAATGGGAAACGTCCGGACCCTTCTCCCACAAGGAAGGTGCCAGCCCTGAAAGCTGTTGCTGGTCTTCACCTTCCCTGGGCAACCTAGTCACAGGCACAACAGACCTGGGGATCAGTGCTTTCCCAGAGACGGAACATTTCATCGAATCCTTTCTCGGCAGAGCCATTTTTCCGAAATGGGAAATGTCCGGATCCTTCTCCCACAATGAAGCGGCCAGCCCTGAAAGCTTTTGCTGGTCTACACCTTCCCTTGGAAGCCTAGTCACAGGCACAACAGCCCTGGGGATCAGTGCTTTCCCAGAGACGGAACATCTCCTAGTGCCCGTTCTCGGCAGAGCCATTTTTCCGAAATGGGAAACGTCCGGCTCCTTCTCCCACAAGGAAGGTGCCAGCCCTGAACGCTGTTGCTGGTCTTCACCTTCCCTTGGAAGCCTAGTCACAGGCACAACAGCCCTGGGGATCAGTGCTTTCCCAGAGACGGAACATCTCATCGTACCCGTTCTCGGCACAGCGTATTTCCGAAATGGCAAACGTCCGGCTCCTTCTCCCACAAGGAAGGTGCCAGCCCTGAAAGCTGTTGCTGGTGTTGACCTTCCCTTGGAAGCCTACTCACAGGCACAACAGCCCTGGGGATCAGTGCTTTCCCAGAGATGGAACATCTCTTCATACCCGTTCTCGGCAGAGCCGTTTTCCGAAATGGGAAACTACCGGCTCCTTCTCCCACAGGGAAGGTGCCAGCCCTGAAAGCTGTTGCTGGTGTTGACCTTCCCTTGGAAGCCTACTCAGAGGCACAACAGCCCTGGGGATCAGTGCTTTCCCAGAGATGGAACATCTCTTCATACCCATTCTCGGCAGAGCCGTTTTCCGAAATGGGAAACGTCCGGCTTCTTCTCCCACAAGGAAGGTGCCAGCCCTGAAAGCTGTTGCTGGTCTTCACCTTCCCTGGGCAGCCTACTCACAGGCACCAACAGCCCTGGGGATCTGTGCTTTCCCAGAGACGGAACATCTCATTGTGGCCGTTCTAGGCAGAGGCATTGTTCCGAAATGGGAAACATCCGGATTCTTCTCCCACATGGAAGCGGCCAGCCTTGAAAGCCGTCGCTGGTCTTCACCTTCCCTGGGCAGCCTAGTCACAGGCACAACAGCCCTGGGGATCAGTGCTTTCCCAGAGACGGAACATTTCATCGAATCTGTTCTCGGCAGAGCCATTTTTCCAAAATGGGAAAAGTCCGGATCCTTCTCCCACAAGGAAGGGGCCAGCCCTGAAAGCTGTTGCTGGTCTTCACCTTCCCTTGGGAGCCCAGTCACAGGCACAACAGCCCTGGGGATCAGTGCTTTCCCAGAGACGGAACATCTCATCGTGCCCGTTCTCGGCAGAGCCATTTTTCCGAAATGAGAACCGTCCGGATCCTTCTCCCACAAGGAAGCGGCCAGCCCTGAAAGCTGTTGCTGGTCTTCACCTTCCCTGGGCAGCCTACTCACAGGCACAACAGCCCTGCGGATCAGTGCTTTCCCAGAGATGGAACATCTCATCGTGCCCGTTCTCGGCACAGCCTTTTTCCAAAACGGCAAACGTCCGGATCCTTCTCCCACAAGGAAGGTGCCAGCCCTGAAAGCTGTTGCTGATCTTCACCTTCCCTTGGAAACCTAATCACAGGCACAACAGCCCTGGGGATCAGTGCTTTCCCAGAGACGGAACATCTCCTAGTGCCCGTTATCGGCAGAGCCGTTTTCCGAAAAGGGAAACGTCCGGATCCTTCTCCCACAAGGAAGCGGCCAGCCCTGAAAGCTTTTGCTGGTCTTCACCTGCCCTTGGAAGCCTAGTCACAGGCACAACAGCCCTGGGGATCAGTGCTTTCCCAGAGACGGAACATCTCCTTGTGCCCGTTCTCGGCAGAGCCATTTTTCCGAAATGGGAAACGTCCAGATCCTTCTCCCACAAGGAAGGTGACAGCCCTGAAAGCTGTTGCTGGTCTTCACCTTCCCTGGGCAGCCTACTCACAGGCACAACAGCCCTGGGGATCAGTGCTTTCCCAGAGATGGAACATCTCATCGTGCCCGTTCTCCGCAGAGCCTTTTTCCAAAACGGCGAACGTCCGGATCCTTCTCCCACAAGGAAGGTGCCAGCCCTGAAAGCTGTTGCTGGTCTTGACCTTCCCTTGGAAGCCTAGTCACAGACACAACAGCCCTGGGGATCTGTGCTTTCCCAGAGACGGAACATACAATTGTGGCCGTTCTCGGCAGAGCCATTTTTCTGAAATGGGAAACGTCTGGCTCCTTCTCCCACAAGGAAGGGGCCAGCCCTGAAAGCTGTTGCTGGTCTTCACCTTCCCTGGACAGCCTAGTCACAGGCACAACAGCCCTGGGGATCAGTGCTTTCCCAGAGACGGAACATCTCTTCAAACCCGTACTCGGCAGAGCCGTTTTCCGAAAAGGGAAACGTCCGGATCCTTCTCCCACAAGGAAGGTGCCAGCCCTGAAAGCTGTTGCTGGTCTTCACCTTCCCTGGGCAGCCTGCTCACAGGCACAACAGCCCTGGGGATCAGTGCTTTCCCAGAGACGGAACATCCAATTGTGGCCGTTCTCGGCAGAGCCAATTTTCCGAAAAGGGAAACGTCCGGATCCTTCTCCCACAAGGAAGGTGCCAGCCCTGAAAGCTGTTGCTGGTGTTTACCTTCCCTTGGAAGCCTACTCACAGGCACAACAGCCCTGGGGATCAGTGCTTTCCCAGAGACGGAACATCTCTTCATACCCGTTCTCGGCAGAGCCGTTTTCCGAAAAGGGAAACGTCCGGCTCCTTCTCCCACAAGGAAGGTGCCACCCCTGAAAGCTGTTGCTGGTCTTGACCTTCCCTTGGAAGCCTAGTCACAGACACAACAGCCCTGGGGATCAGTGCTTTCCCAGAGACGGAACATCTCCTCGTGCCCGTTCTCGGCAGAGCCGTTTTCCGAAATGGGAAACGTCCGGATCCTTCTCCCACAAGGAAGGTGCCAGCCCTGAAAGCTGTTGCTGGTCTTCACCTGCCCTTGGCAACCTATTCACAGGCACAACAGCCCTGGGGATCCGTGCTTTCCCAGAGACGGAACATCCAATTGTGGCCGTTCTCGGCAGAGCCATTTTTCCGAAATGGGAAACGTCCGGATCCTTCTCCCACAAGGAAGGTGCCAGCCCTGAAAGCTGTTGCTGGTCTTCACCTTCCCTTGGAAGCATAGTCACAGGCACAACAGCCCTGGGGAGCAGTGCTTTCTCAGATATGGAACATCTCATCGTACCCGTTCTCGGCAGAGCGTATTTCCGAAACGGCAAACGTCTAGATCCTTCTCCCACAAGGAAGGTGCCAGCCCTGAAAGCTGTTGCTGGTCTTCACCTTCCCTGGGCAGCCTACTCACAGGCACAACAGCCCTGGGGATCAGTGCTTTCCCAGAGATGGAACATCTCATCGTGCCTGTTCTCGGCACAGCCTTTTTCCAAAACGGCGAACGTCTGGATCCTTCTCCCACAAGGAAGCGGCCAGCCCTGAAAGCTGTTGCTGATCTTCACCTTCCCTTGGAAACCTAATCACAGGCACAACAGCCCTGGGGATCAGTGCTTTCCCAGAGACGGAACATCTCCTTGTGCCCGTTCTAGGCAGAGCCATTTTTCCGAAAAGGGAAACGTCCGGATCCTTCTCCCACAAGGAAGGTGCCAGCCCTGAAAGCTGTTGCTGGTCTTCACCTTCCCTTGGAAGCCTACTCACAGGCACAACAGCCCTGGGGATCAGTGCTTTCCCAGAGATGGAACATCCAATTCTGGCCATTCTAGTCAGAGCCATTTTTCCGAAAAGGGAAACATCCGGATCCTTATCCCACAAGGAAGGTGCCAGCCCTGAAAGCTGTTGCTGGTCTTCACCTTCCCTGGACAGCCTAGTCACAGGCACAACAGCCCTGGGGATCAGTGCTTTCCCAGAGACGGAACATCTCATCGTACCCGTTCTCGGCAGAGCGTATTTCCGAAACGGCAAACGTCTGCATCCTTCTCCCACAAGGAAGGTGCCAGCCCTGAAAGCTGTTGATGGTCTTCACCTTCCCTGGGCAGCCTACGCACAGGCACAACAGCCCTGGGGATCAGTGCTTTCCCAGAGATGGAACATTTCATCGAATCCGTTCTCGGCAGAGCCATTTTCCGAAATGGGAAACGTCCGGACCCTTCTCCCACAAGGAAGGTGCCAGCCCTGAAAGCTGTTGCTGGTCTTCACCTTCCCTGGGCAACCTAGTCACAGGCACAACAGACCTGGGGATCAGTGCTTTCCCAGAGACGGAACATTTCATCGAATCCTTTCTCGGCAGAGCCATTTTTCCGAAATGGGAAATGTCCGGATCCTTCTCCCACAATGAAGCGGCCAGCCCTGAAAGCTTTTGCTGGTCTACACCTTCCCTTGGAAGCCTAGTCACAGGCACAACAGCCCTGGGGATCAGTGCTTTCCCAGAGACGGAACATCTCCTAGTGCCCGTTCTCGGCAGAGCCATTTTTCCGAAATGGGAAACGTCCGGCTCCTTCTCCCACAAGGAAGGTGCCAGCCCTGAACGCTGTTGCTGGTCTTCACCTTCCCTTGGAAGCCTAGTCACAGGCACAACAGCCCTGGGGATCAGTGCTTTCCCAGAGACGGAACATCTCATCGTACCCGTTCTCGGCACAGCGTATTTCCGAAATGGCAAACGTCCGGCTCCTTCTCCCACAAGGAAGGTGCCAGCCCTGAAAGCTGTTGCTGGTGTTGACCTTCCCTTGGAAGCCTACTCACAGGCACAACAGCCCTGGGGATCAGTGCTTTCCCAGAGATGGAACATCTCTTCATACCCGTTCTCGGCAGAGCCGTTTTCCGAAATGGGAAACTACCGGCTCCTTCTCCCACAGGGAAGGTGCCAGCCCTGAAAGCTGTTGCTGGTGTTGACCTTCCCTTGGAAGCCTACTCAGAGGCACAACAGCCCTGGGGATCAGTGCTTTCCCAGAGATGGAACATCTCTTCATACCCATTCTCGGCAGAGCCGTTTTCCGAAATGGGAAACGTCCGGCTTCTTCTCCCACAAGGAAGGTGCCAGCCCTGAAAGCTGTTGCTGGTCTTCACCTTCCCTGGGCAGCCTACTCACAGGCACCAACAGCCCTGGGGATCTGTGCTTTCCCAGAGACGGAACATCTCATTGTGGCCGTTCTAGGCAGAGGCATTGTTCCGAAATGGGAAACATCCGGATTCTTCTCCCACATGGAAGCGGCCAGCCCTGAAAGCCGTCGCTGGTCTTCACCTTCCCTGGGCAGCCTAGTCACAGGCACAACAGCCCTGGGGATCAGTGCTTTCCCAGAGACGGAACATTTCATCGAATCTGTTCTCGGCAGAGCCATTTTTCCAAAATGGGAAAAGTCCGGATCCTTCTCCCACAAGGAAGGGGCCAGCCCTGAAAGCTGTTGCTGGTCTTCACCTTCCCTTGGGAGCCCAGTCACAGGCACAACAGCCCTGGGGATCAGTGCTTTCCCAGAGACGGAACATCTCATCGTGCCCGTTCTCGGCAGAGCCATTTTTCCGAAATGAGAACCGTCCGGATCCTTCTCCCACAAGGAAGCGGCCAGCCCTGAAAGCTGTTGCTGGTCTTCACCTTCCCTGGGCAGCCTACTCACAGGCACAACAGCCCTGCGGATCAGTGCTTTCCCAGAGATGGAACATCTCATCGTGCCCGTTCTCGGCACAGCCTTTTTCCAAAACGGCAAACGTCCGGATCCTTCTCCCACAAGGAAGGTGCCAGCCCTGAAAGCTGTTGCTGATCTTCACCTTCCCTTGGAAACCTAATCACAGGCACAACAGCCCTGGGGATCAGTGCTTTCCCAGAGACGGAACATCTCCTAGTGCCCGTTATCGGCAGAGCCGTTTTCCGAAAAGGGAAACGTCCGGATCCTTCTCCCACAAGGAAGCGGCCAGCCCTGAAAGCTTTTGCTGGTCTTCACCTGCCCTTGGAAGCCTAGTCACAGGCACAACAGCCCTGGGGATCAGTGCTTTCCCAGAGACGGAACATCTCCTTGTGCCCGTTCTCGGCAGAGCCATTTTTCCGAAATGGGAAACGTCCAGATCCTTCTCCCACAAGGAAGGTGACAGCCCTGAAAGCTGTTGCTGGTCTTCACCTTCCCTGGGCAGCCTACTCACAGGCACAACAGCCCTGGGGATCAGTGCTTTCCCAGAGATGGAACATCTCATCGTGCCCGTTCTCCGCAGAGCCTTTTTCCAAAACGGCGAACGTCCGGATCCTTCTCCCACAAGGAAGGTGCCAGCCCTGAAAGCTGTTGCTGGTCTTGACCTTCCCTTGGAAGCCTAGTCACAGACACAACAGCCCTGGGGATCTGTGCTTTCCCAGAGACGGAACATACAATTGTGGCCGTTCTCGGCAGAGCCATTTTTCTGAAATGGGAAACGTCTGGCTCCTTCTCCCACAAGGAAGGGGCCAGCCCTGAAAGCTGTTGCTGGTCTTCACCTTCCCTGGACAGCCTAGTCACAGGCACAACAGCCCTGGGGATCAGTGCTTTCCCAGAGACGGAACATCTCTTCAAACCCGTACTCGGCAGAGCCGTTTTCCGAAAAGGGAAACGTCCGGATCCTTCTCCCACAAGGAAGGTGCCAGCCCTGAAAGCTGTTGCTGGTCTTCACCTTCCCTGGGCAGCCTGCTCACAGGCACAACAGCCCTGGGGATCAGTGCTTTCCCAGAGACGGAACATCCAATTGTGGCCGTTCTCGGCAGAGCCAATTTTCCGAAAAGGGAAACGTCCGGATCCTTCTCCCACAAGGAAGGTGCCAGCCCTGAAAGCTGTTGCTGGTGTTGACCTTCCCTTGGAAGCCTACTCACAGGCACAACAGCCCTGGGGATCAGTGCTTTCCCAGAGACGGAACATCTCTTCATACCCGTTCTCGGCAGAGCCGTTTTCCGAAAAGGGAAACGTCCGGCTCCTTCTCCCACAAGGAAGGTGCCACCCCTGAAAGCTGTTGCTGGTCTTGACCTTCCCTTGGAAGCCTAGTCACAGACACAACAGCCCTGGGGATCAGTGCTTTCCCAGAGACGGAACATCTCCTCGTGCCCGTTCTCGGCAGAGCCGTTTTCCGAAATGGGAAACGTCCGGATCCTTCTCCCACAAGGAAGGTGCCAGCCCTGAAAGCTGTTGCTGGTCTTCACCTGCCCTTGGCAACCTATTCACAGGCACAACAGCCCTGGGGATCCGTGCTTTCCCAGAGACGGAACATCCAATTGTGGCCGTTCTCGGCAGAGCCATTTTTCCGAAATGGGAAACGTCCGGATCCTTCTCCCACAAGGAAGGTGCCAGCCCTGAAAGCTGTTGCTGGTCTTCACCTTCCCTTGGAAGCATAGTCACAGGCACAACAGCCCTGGGGAGCAGTGCTTTCTCAGATATGGAACATCTCATCGTACCCGTTCTCGGCAGAGCGTATTTCCGAAACGGCAAACGTCTAGATCCTTCTCCCACAAGGAAGGTGCCAGCCCTGAAAGCTGTTGCTGGTCTTCACCTTCCCTGGGCAGCCTACTCACAGGCACAACAGCCCTGGGGATCAGTGCTTTCCCAGAGATGGAACATCTCATCGTGCCTGTTCTCGGCACAGCCTTTTTCCAAAACGGCGAACGTCTGGATCCTTCTCCCACAAGGAAGCGGCCAGCCCTGAAAGCTGTTGCTGATCTTCACCTTCCCTTGGAAACCTAATCACAGGCACAACAGCCCTGGGGATCAGTGCTTTCCCAGAGACGGAACATCTCCTTGTGCCCGTTCTAGGCAGAGCCATTTTTCCGAAAAGGGAAACGTCCGGATCCTTCTCCCACAAGGAAGGTGCCAGCCCTGAAAGCTGTTGCTGGTCTTCACCTTCCCTTGGAAGCCTACTCACAGGCACAACAGCCCTGGGGATCAGTGCTTTCCCAGAGATGGAACATCCAATTCTGGCCATTCTAGTCAGAGCCATTTTTCCGAAAAGGGAAACATCCGGATCCTTATCCCACAAGGAAGGTGCCAGCCCTGAAAGCTGTTGCTGGTCTTCACCTTCCCTGGACAGCCTAGTCACAGGCACAACAGCCCTGGGGATCAGTGCTTTCCCAGAGACGGAACATCTCATCGTACCCGTTCTCGGCAGAGCGTATTTCCGAAACGGCAAACGTCTGCATCCTTCTCCCACAAGGAAGGTGCCAGCCCTGAAAGCTGTTGATGGTCTTCACCTTCCCTGGGCAGCCTACGCACAGGCACAACAGCCCTGGGGATCAGTGCTTTCCCAGAGATGGAACATTTCATCGAATCCGTTCTCGGCAGAGCCATTTTCCGAAAATGGAAACGTCCGGATCCTTCTCCCACAAGGAAGGTGCCAGCCCTGAAAGCTGTTGCTGGTCTTCACCTTCCCTGGGCAACCTAGTCACAGGCACAACAGACCTGGGGATCAGTGCTTTCCCAGAGACGGAACATTTCATCGAATCCTTTCTCGGCAGAGCCATTTTTCCGAAATGGGAAATGTCCGGATCCTTCTCCCACAATGAAGCGGCCAGCCCTGAAAGCTTTTGCTGGTCTACACCTTCCCTTGGAAGCCTAGTCACAGGCACAACAGCCCTGGGGATCAGTGCTTTCCCAGAGACGGAACATCTCCTAGTGCCCGTTCTCGGCAGAGCCATTTTTCCGAAATGGGAAACGTCCGGCTCCTTCTCCCACAAGGAAGGTGCCAGCCCTGAACGCTGTTGCTGGTCTTCACCTTCCCTTGGAAGCCTAGTCACAGGCACAACAGCCCTGGGGATCAGTGCTTTCCCAGAGACGGAACATCTCATCGTACCCGTTCTCGGCACAGCGTATTTCCGAAATGGCAAACGTCCGGCTCCTTCTCCCACAAGGAAGGTGCCAGCCCTGAAAGCTGTTGCTGGTGTTGACCTTCCCTTGGAAGCCTACTCACAGGCACAACAGCCCTGGGGATCAGTGCTTTCCCAGAGATGGAACATCTCTTCATACCCGTTCTCGGCAGAGCCGTTTTCCGAAATGGGAAACTACCGGCTCCTTCTCCCACAGGGAAGGTGCCAGCCCTGAAAGCTGTTGCTGGTGTTGACCTTCCCTTGGAAGCCTACTCAGAGGCACAACAGCCCTGGGGATCAGTGCTTTCCCAGAGATGGAACATCTCTTCATACCCATTCTCGGCAGAGCCGTTTTCCGAAATGGGAAACGTCCGGCTTCTTCTCCCACAAGGAAGGTGCCAGCCCTGAAAGCTGTTGCTGGTCTTCACCTTCCCTGGGCAGCCTACTCACAGGCACCAACAGCCCTGGGGATCTGTGCTTTCCCAGAGACGGAACATCTCATTGTGGCCGTTCTAGGCAGAGGCATTGTTCCGAAATGGGAAACATCCGGATTCTTCTCCCACATGGAAGCGGCCAGCCCTGAAAGCCGTCGCTGGTCTTCACCTTCCCTGGGCAGCCTAGTCACAGGCACAACAGCCCTGGGGATCAGTGCTTTCCCAGAGACGGAACATTTCATCGAATCTGTTCTCGGCAGAGCCATTTTTCCAAAATGGGAAAAGTCCGGATCCTTCTCCCACAAGGAAGGGGCCAGCCCTGAAAGCTGTTGCTGGTCTTCACCTTCCCTTGGGAGCCCAGTCACAGGCACAACAGCCCTGGGGATCAGTGCTTTCCCAGAGACGGAACATCTCATCGTGCCCGTTCTCGGCAGAGCCATTTTTCCGAAATGAGAACCGTCCGGATCCTTCTCCCACAAGGAAGCGGCCAGCCCTGAAAGCTGTTGCTGGTCTTCACCTTCCCTGGGCAGCCTACTCACAGGCACAACAGCCCTGCGGATCAGTGCTTTCCCAGAGACGGAACATCTCATCGTGCCCGTTCTCGGCACAGCCTTTTTCCAAAACGGCAAACGTCCGGATCCTTCTCCCACAAGGAAGGTGCCAGCCCTGAAAGCTGTTGCTGATCTTCACCTTCCCTTGGAAACCTAATCACAGGCACAACAGCCCTGGGGATCAGTGCTTTCCCAGAGACGGAACATCTCCTAGTGCCCGTTATCGGCAGAGCCGTTTTCCGAAATGGGAAACGTCCGGATCCTTCTCCCACAAGGAAGCGGCCAGCCCTGAAAGCTTTTGCTGGTCTTCACCTGCCCTTGGAAGCCTAGTCACAGGCACAACAGCCCTGGGGATCAGTGCTTTCCCAGAGACGGAACATCTCCTTGTGCCCGTTCTCGGCAGAGCCATTTTTCCGAAATGGGAAACGTCCAGATCCTTCTCCCACAAGGAAGGTGACAGCCCTGAAAGCTGTTGCTGGTCTTCACCTTCCCTGGGCAGCCTACTCACAGGCACAACAGCCCTGGGGATCAGTGCTTTCCCAGAGATGGAACATCTCATCGTGCCCGTTCTCCGCAGAGCCTTTTTCCAAAACGGCGAACGTCCGGATCCTTCTCCCACAAGGAAGGTGCCAGCCCTGAAAGCTGTTGCTGGTCTTGACCTTCCCTTGGAAGCCTAGTCACAGACACAACAGCCCTGGGGATCTGTGCTTTCCCAGAGACGGAACATACAATTGTGGCCGTTCTCGGCAGAGCCATTTTTCTGAAATGGGAAACGTCTGGCTCCTTCTCCCACAAGGAAGGGGCCAGCCCTGAAAGCTGTTGCTGGTCTTCACCTTCCCTTGGCAGCCTAGTCACAGGCACAACAGCCCTGGGGATCAGTGCTTTCCCAGAGACGGAACATCTCTTCAAACCCGTACTCGGCAGAGCCGTTTTCCGAAAAGGGAAACGTCCGGATCCTTCTCCCACAAGGAAGGTGCCAGCCCTGAAAGCTGTTGCTGGTCTTCACCTTCCCTGGGCAGCCTGCTCACAGGCACAACAGCCCTGGGGATCAGTGCTTTCCCAGAGACGGAACATCCAATTGTGACCGTTCTCGGCAGAGCCAATTTTCCGAAAAGGGAAACGTCCGGATCCTTCTCCCACAAGGAAGGTGCCAGCCCTGAAAGCTGTTGCTGGTGTTGACCTTCCCTTGGAAGCCTACTCACAGGCACAACAGCCCTGGGGATCAGTGCTTTCCCAGAGACGGAACATCTCTTCATACCCGTTCTCGGCAGAGCCGTTTTCCGAAAAGGGAAACGTCCGGCTCCTTCTCCCACAAGGAAGGTGCCAGCCCTGAAAGCTGTTGCTGGTCTTGACCTTCCCTTGGAAGCCTAGTCACAGACACAACAGCCCTGGGGATCAGTGCTTTCCCAGAGACGGAACATCTCCTCGTGCCCGTTCTCGGCAGAGCCGTTTTCCGAAATGGGAAACGTCCGGATCCTTCTCCCACAAGGAAGGTGCCAGCCCTGAAAGCTTTTGCTGGTCTTCACCTGCCCTTGGCAACCTATTCACAGGCACAACAGCCCTGGGGATCCGTGCTTTCCCAGAGACGGAACATCCAATTGTGGCCGTTCTCGGCAGAGCCATTTTTCCGAAATGGGAAACGTCCGGATCCTTCTCCCACAAGGAAGGTGCCAGCCCTGAAAGCTGTTGCTGGTCTTCACCTTCCCTTGGAAGCATAGTCACAGGCACAACAGCCCTGGGGAGCAGTGCTTTCTCAGATATGGAACATCTCATCGTACCCGTTCTCGGCAGAGCGTATTTCCGAAACGGCAAACGTCTAGATCCTTCTCCCACAAGGAAGGTCCCAGCCCTGAAAGCTGTTGCTGGTCTTCACCTTCCCTGGGCAGCCTACTCACAGGCACAACAGCCCTGGGGATCAGTGCTTTCCCAGAGATGGAACATCTCATCGTGCCTGTTCTCGGCACAGCCTTTTTCCAAAACGGCGAACGTCTGGATCCTTCTCCCACAAGGAAGCGGCCAGCCCTGAAAGCTGTTGCTGATCTTCACCTTCCCTTGGAAACCTAATCACAGGCACAACAGCCCTGGGGATCAGTGCTTTCCCAGAGACGGAACATCTCCTTGTGCCCGTTCTAGGCAGAGCCATTTTTCCGAAAAGGGAAACGTCCGGATCCTTCTCCCACAAGGAAGGTGCCAGCCCTGAAAGCTGTTGCTGGTCTTCACCTTCCCTTGGAAGCCTACTCACAGGCACAACAGCCCTGGGGATCAGTGCTTTCCCAGAGACGGAACATCCAATTCTGGCCATTCTAGTCAGAGCCATTTTTCCGAAAAGGGAAACATCCGGATCCTTATCCCACAAGGAAGGTGCCAGCCCTGAAAGCTGTTGCTGGTCTTCACCTTCCCTGGACAGCCTAGTCACAGGCACAACAGCCCTGGGGATCAGTGCTTTCCCAGAGACGGAACATCTCATCGTACCCGTTCTCGGCAGAGCGTATTTCCGAAACGGCAAACGTCTGCATCCTTCTCCCACAAGGAAGGTGCCAGCCCTGAAAGCTGTTGCTGGTCTTCACCTGCCATGGGCAGCCTACTCACAGGCACAACTGCCCTGGGGATCAGTGCTTTCCCAGAGATGGAACATCTCATCGTGCCCGTTCTCGGCACAGCCTTTTTCCAAAACGGCGAACGTCTGGATCCTTCTCCCACAAGGAAGGTGCCAGCCCTGAAAGCTGTTGCTGATCTTCACCTTCCCTTGGAAACCTAATCACAGGCACAACAGCCCTGGGGATCAGTGCTTTCCCAGAGAAGGAACATCTCCTCGTGCCCGTTCTCGGCAGAGCCATTTTTCCGAAATGGGAAACGTCCGGCTCCTTCTCCCACAAGGAAGGTGCCAGCCCTGAAAGCTGTTGCTGGTCTTCACCTTCCCTGGGCAACCTATTCACAGGCACCAACAGCCCTGGGGATCTGTGCTTTCCCAGAGACGGAACATGTCTTCATACCCGTTCTCGGCAGAGCCGTTTTCCGAAAAGGGAAACGTCCGGCTCCTTCTCCCACAAGGAAGGTGCCAGTCCTGAAAGCTGTTGCTGGTCTTCACCTTCCCTGGGCAGCCTAGTCACAGGCACCAACAGCCCTGGGGATCTGTGCTTTCCCAGAGACGGAACATCCAATTGTGTCCATTCTAGTCAGAGCCATTTTTCTGAAATGGGAAACGTCCAGATCCTTCTCCCACAAGGAAGGTGCCAGCCCTGAAAGCTGTTGCTGGTCTTCACCTTCCCTGGGCAGCCTAGTCACAGGCACAACAGCCCTGGGGATCAGTGCTTTCCCAGAGATGGAACATCTCATCGTGCCCGTTCTCGGCACAGCCTTTTTCCAAAACGGCGAACGTCCGGATCCTTCTCCCACAAGGAAGGTGCCAGCCCTGAAAGCGCCTGCTGATCTTCACCTTCCCTGGGCAGCCTGCTCACAGGCACAACAGCCCTGGGGATCAGTGCTTTCCCAGAGACGGAACATCTCCTCGTGCCCGTTCTCGGCAGAGCCATTTTTCCGAAATGGGAAACGTCCGGCTCCTTCTCCCACAAGGAAGGTGCCAGCCCTGAAAGCTGTTGCTGGTCTTCACCTTCCCTGGGCAACCTATTCACAGGCACCAACAGCCCTGGGGATCTGTGCTTTCCCAGAGACGGAACATGTCTTCATACCCGTTCTCGGCAGAGCCGTTTTCCGAAAAGGGAAACGTCCGGCTCCTTCTCCCACAAGGAAGGTGCCAGTCCTGAAAGCTGTTGCTGGTCTTCACCTTCCCTGGGCAGCCTATTCACAGGCACAACAGCCCTGGGGATCTGTGCTTTCCCAGAGACGGAACATCCAATTGTGTCCATTCTAGTCAGAGCCATTTTTCTGAAATGGGAAACGTCCAGATCCTTCTCCCACAAGGAAGGTGCCAGCCCTGAAAGCTGTTGCTGGTCTTCACCTTCCCTGGGCAACCTAGTCACAGGCACAACAGCCCTGGGGATCAGTGCTTTCCCAGAGATGGAACATCTCATCGTGCCCGTTCTCGGCACAGCCTTTTTCCAAAACGGCGAACGTCCGGCTCCTTCTCCCACAAGGAAGGTGCCAGCCCTGAAAGCTGTTGCTGATCTTCACCTTCCCTTGGAAGCCTAGTCACAGACACAACAGCCCTGGGGATCAGTGCTTTCCCAGAGACGGAACATCTCTTCATACCCGTTCTCGGCAGAGCCGTTTTCCGAAAAGGGAAACGTCCGGATCCTTCTCCCACAAGGAAGGGGCCAGCCATGAAAGCTGTTGCTGGTCTTGACCTTCCCTTGGAAGCCTAGTCACAGACACAACAGCCCTGGGGATCAGTGCTTTCCCAGAGACGGAACATCTCCTCGTGCCCGTTCTCGGCAGAGCCGTTTTCCGAAATGGGAAACGTCCGGATCCTTCTCCCACAAGGAAGGTGCCAGCCCTGAAAGCTTTTGCTGGTCTTCACCTTCCCTTGGCAACCTATTCACAGGCACAACAGCCCTGGGGATCAGTGCTTTCCCAGAGACGGAACATCCAATTTTGGCCGTTCTCGGCAGAGCCATTTTTAAGAAATGGGAAACGTCCAGATCCTTCTCCCACAAGGAAGGTGCCAGCCCTGAAAGCTGTTGCTGGTCTTCACCTTCCCTGGACAGCCTACTCACAGGCACAACAGCCCTGGGGATCAGTGCTTTCCCAGAGACAGAAGATCTCATTGTACCCGTTCTCGGCAGAGCGTATTTAAGAAACGGCAAACGTCTGCATCCTTCTCCCACAAGGAAGGTGCCAGCCCTGAAAGCTGTTGCTGGTCTTCACCTGCCATGGGCAGCCTACTCACAGGCACAACTGCCCTGGGGATCAGTGCTTTCCCAGAGATGGAACATCTCATCGTGCCCGTTCTCGGCACAGCCTTTTTCCAAAACGGCGAACGTCTGGATCCTTCTCCCACAAGGAAGGTGCCAGCCCTGAAAGCTGTTGCTGATCTTCACCTTCCCTTGGAAACCTAATCACAGGCACAACAGCCCTGGGGATCAGTGCTTTCCCAGAGATGGAACATCTCCTCGTGCCCGTTCTCGGCAGAGCCATTTTTCCGAAATGGGAAACGTCCAGATCCTTCTCCCACAAGGAAGGTGCCAGCCCTGAAAGCTGTTGCTGGTCTTCACCTTCCCTGGGCAGCCTACTCACAGGCACAACAGCCCTGGGGATCAGTGCTTTCCCAGAGATGGAACATCTCATCGTGCCCGTTCTCGGCACAGCCTTTTTCCAAAACGGCGAACGTCCGGATCCTTCTCCCACAAGGAAGGTGCCAGCCCTGAAAGCTGTTGCTGATCTTCACCTTCCCTTGGAAGCCTAGTCACAGGCACAACAGCCCTGGGGATCTGTGCTTTCCCAGAGGTGGAACATGTCCTCGTGCCCGTTCTCGGCAGAGCCGTTTTCCGAAAAGGGAAACGTCCGGATCCTTCTCCCACAAGGAAGGGGCCAGCCCTGAAAGCTGTTGCTGGTCTTGACCTTCCCTTGGAAGCCTAGTCACAGACACAACAGCCCTGGGGATCAGTGCTTTCCCAGAGACGGAACATCTCCTCGTGCCCGTTCTCGGCAGAGCCGTTTTCCGAAATGGGAAATGTCCGGATCCTTCTCCCACAAGGAAGCGGCCAGCCCTGAAAGCTTTTGCTGGTCTTCACCTGCCCTTGGCAACCTATTCACAGGCACAACAGCCCTGGGGATCAGTGCTTTCCCAGAGACGGAACATCCAATTGTGGCCGTTCTCGGCAGAGCCATTTTTCCGAAATGGGAAACGTCCGGCTCCTTCTCCCACAAGGAAGGTGCCAGCCCTGAAAGCTGTTGCTGGTCTTCACCTTCCCTGGACAGCCTAGTCACAGGCACAACAGCCCTGGGGATCAGTGCTTTCCCAGAGACGGAACATCTCATCGTACCCGTTCTCGGCAGACCGTATTTCCGAAACGGCAAACGTCTGCATCCTTCTCCCACAAGGAAGGTGCCAGCCCTGAAAGCTGTTGCTGGTCTTCACCTGCCATGGGCAGCCTACTCACAGGCACAACTGCCCTGGGGATCAGTGCTTTCCCAGAGATGGAACATCTCATCGTGCCCGTTCTCGGCACAGCCTTTTTCCAAAACGGCGAACGTCCGGATCCTTCTCCCACAAGGAAGGTGCCAGCCCTGAAAGCTGTTGCTGATCTTCACCTTCCCTGGGCAGCCTGCTCACAGGCACAACAGCCCTGGGGATCAGTGCTTTCCCAGAGACGGAACATCTCCTCGTGCCCGTTCTCGGCAGAGCCATTTTTCCGAAATGGGAAACGTCCGGCTCCTTCTCCCACAAGGAAGGTGCCAGCCCTGAAAGCTGTTGCTGGTCTTCACCTTCCCTGGGCAACCTATTCACAGGCACCAACAGCCCTGGGGATCTGTGCTTTCCCAGAGACGGAACATGTCTTCATACCCGTTCTCGGCAGAGCCGTTTTCCGAAAAGGGAAACGTCCGGCTCCTTCTCCCACAAGGAAGGTGCCAGTCCTGAAAGCTGTTGCTGGTCTTCACCTTCCCTGGGCAGCCTAGTCACAGGCACCAACAGCCCTGGGGATCTGTGCTTTCCCAGAGACGGAACATCCAATTGTGTCCATTCTAGTCAGAGCCATTTTTCTGAAATGGGAAACGTCCAGATCCTTCTCCCACAAGGAAGGTACCAGCCCTGAAAGCTGTTGCTGGTCTTCACCTTCCCTGGGCAGCCTAGTCACAGGCACAACAGCCCTGGGGATCAGTGCTTTCCCAGAGATGGAACATCTCCTCGTGCCCGTTCTCGGCACAGCCTTTTTCCAAAACGGCGAACGTCCGGATCCTTCTCCCACAAGGAAGGTGCCAGCCCTGAAAGCTGTTGCTGATCTTCACCTTCCCTGGGCAGCCTGCTCACAGGCACAACAGCCCTGGGGATCAGTGCTTTCCCAGAGACGGAACATCTCCTCGTGCCCGTTCTCGGCAGAGCCATTTTTCCGAAATGGGAAACGTCCGGCTCCTTCTCCCACAAGGAAGGTGACAGCCCTGAAAGCTGTTGCTGGTCTTCACCTTCCCTGGGCAACCTATTCACAGGCACCAACAGCCCTGGGGATCTGTGCTTTCCCAGAGACGGAACATGTCTTCATACCCGTTCTCGGCAGAGCCGTTTTCCGAAAAGGGAAACGTCCGGCTCCTTCTCCCACAAGGAAGGTGCCAGTCCTGAAAGCTGTTGCTGGTCTTCACCTTCCCTGGGCAGCCTATTCACAGGCACAACAGCCCTGGGGATCAGTGCTTTTCCCAGAGATGGAACATCCAATTGTGGCCGTTCTCCGCAGAGCCATTTTTCCGAAATGGGAAACGTCCGGCTCCTTCTCCCACAAGTAAGGTGCCAGCCCTGAAAGCTGTTGCTGGTGTTGACCTTCCCTGGGCAGCCTACTCACAGGCACAGCAGCCCTGGGGATCAGTGCTTTCCCAGAGATGGAACATCTCTTCACACCCGTTCTCGGCAGAGCCGTTTTCCGAAATGGGAAAAGTCCGGATCCTTCTCCCACAAGGAAGGGGCCAGCCCTGAAAGCTGTTGCTGGTCTTCACCTTCCCTTGGCAGCCCAGTCACAGGCACAACAGCCCTGGGGATCAGTGCTTTCCCAGAGACGGAACATCCAATTGTGTCCGTTCTCGGCAGAGCCGTTTTCCGAAAAGGGAAACGTCCGGCTCCTTCTCCCACAAGGAAGGTGCCAGTCCTGAAAGCTGTTGCTGGTCTTCACCTTCCCTGGGCAGCCTAGTCACAGGCACCAACAGCCCTGGGGATCTGTGCTTTCCCAGAGACGGAACATCCAATTGTGTCCATTCTAGTCAGAGCCATTTTTCTGAAATGGGAAACGTCCAGATCCTTCTCCCACAAGGAAGGTGCCAGCCCTGAAAGCTGTTGCTGGTCTTCACCTTCCCTGGGCAGCCTAGTCACAGGCACAACAGCCCTGGGGATCAGTGCTTTCCCAGAGATGGAACATCTCATCGTGCCCGTTCTCGGCACAGCCTTTTTCCAAAACGGCGAACGTCCGGATCCTTCTCCCACAAGGAAGGTGCCAGCCCTGAAAGCTGTTGCTGATCTTCACCTTCCCTGGGCAGCCTGCTCACAGGCACAACAGCCCTGGGGATCAGTGCTTTCCCAGAGACGGAACATCTCCTCGTGCCCGTTCTCGGCAGAGCCATTTTTCCGAAATGGGAAACGTCCGGCTCCTTCTCCCACAAGGAAGGTGCCAGCCCTGAAAGCTGTTGCTGGTCTTCACCTTCCCTGGGCAACCTATTCACAGGCACCAACAGCCCTGGGGATCTGTGCTTTCCCAGAGACGGAACATGTCTTCATACCCGTTCTCGGCAGAGCCGTTTTCCGAAAAGGGAAACGTCCGGCTCCTTCTCCCACAAGGAAGGTGCCAGTCCTGAAAGCTGTTGCTGGTCTTCACCTTCCCTGGGCAGCCTATTCACAGGCACAACAGCCCTGGGGATCTGTGCTTTCCCAGAGACGGAACATCCAATTGTGTCCATTCTAGTCAGAGCCATTTTTCTGAAATGGGAAACGTCCAGATCCTTCTCCCACAAGGAAGGTGCCAGCCCTGAAAGCTGTTGCTGGTCTTCACCTTCCCTGGGCAGCCTACTCACAGGCACAACAGCCCTGGGGATCAGTGCTTTCCCAGAGACGGAACATCTCCTAGTGCCTGATCTTGGCAGAGCCTTTTCCAAAACGGTGAACATCCAGCTCATTCTACCACAAGGAAGGTGCCAGCCCTGAAAGCTGTTGCTGGTCTTCACCTTCCCTGGGCAGCCTACTCACAGGCACAACAGCCCTGGGGATCTGTGCTTTCCCAGAGATGGAACATTTCATCGAATCCGTTCTCGGCAGAGCCATTTTCCGAAGTGGGAAACGTCCGGATCCTTCTCCCACAAGGAAGGTGCCAGCCCTGAAAGCTGTTGCTGATCTTCACCTTCCCTTGGAAGCCTAGTCACAGACACAACAGCCCTGGGGATCAGTGCTTTCCCAGAGACGGAACATCTCCTCGTGCCCGTTCTCGGCAAAGCCGTTTTCCGAAATGGGAAACGTCCGGATCCTTCTCCCACAAGGAAGCGGCCAGCCCTGAAAGCTGTTGCTGGTCTTCACCTGCCCTTGGCAACCTATTCACAGGCACAACAGCCCTGGGGATCAGTGCTTTCCCAGAGACGGAACATCCAATTGTGGCCGTTCTCGGCAGAGCCATTTTTCTGAAATGGGAAACGTCCGGATCCTTCTCCCACAAGGAAGGTGCCAGCCCTGAAAGCTGTTGCTGGTCTTCACCTTCCCTGGACAGCCTAGTCACAGGCACAACAGCCCTGGGGATCAGTGCTTTCCCAGAGACGGAACATCTCATCGTACCCGTTCTCGGCAGATCCGTTTTCCGAAAAGGGAAACGTCCGGATCCTTCTCCCACAAGGAAGGTGCCAGCCCTGAAAGCTGTTGCTGGTCTTCACCTGCCCTGGGCAGCCTAGTAACAGGCACAACAGCCCTGGGGATCAGTGCTTTCCCAGAGACGGAATATCTCCTAGTGCCTGATCTTGGCAGAGCCTTTTCCAAAACGGCGAACGTCCAGCTCATTCTCCCACAAGGAAGGTGCCAGCCCTGAAAGCTGTTGCTGGTCTTCACCTGCCCTTGGAAGCCTAGTCACAGGCACAACAGCCCTGGGGATCAGTGCTTTCCCAGAGACGGAACATCTCCTCGTGCCCGTTCTCGGCAGAGCCGTTTTCCGAAATGGGAAACGTCCGGATCCTTCTCCCACAAGGAAGCGGACAGCCCTGAAAGCTGTTGCTGGTCTTCACCTGCCCTTGGCAACCTATTCACAGGCACAACAGCCCTGGGGATCAGTGCTTTCCCAGAGACGGAACATCTCCTAGTGCCCGTTCTCGGCAGAGCCATTTTTCCGAAATGTGAAACGTCCGGCTCCTTCTCCCACAAGGAAGGGGCCAGCCCTGAAAGCTGTTGCTGGTCTTCACCTTCCCTGGGCAGCCTAGTCACAGGGACAACAGCCCTGGGGAGCAGTGCTTTCTCAGAGACGGAACATCTCATCGTACCCGTTCTCGGCAGAGCGTATTTCCGAAATGGCAAACGTCTGCATCCTTCTCCCACAAGGAAGGTGCCAGCCCTGAAAGCTGTTGCTGGTCTTCACCTTCCCTGGGCAGCCTACTCACAGGCACAACAGGCCTGGGGATCAGTGCTTTCCCAGAGATGGAACATCTCATCGTGCCCGTTCTCGGCACAGCCTTTTTCCAAAATGGCGAACGTCTGGATCCTTCTCCCAGAAGGAAGGTGCCAGCCCTGAAAGCTGTTGCTGGTCTTGACCTTCCCTGGGCAGCCTAGTCACAGGCACAAAAGCCCTGGGGATCTGTGCTTTCCCAGAGACGGAATATCTCCTCGTGCCCGTTCTCGGCAGAGCCATTTTCTGAAATGGGAAACGTCCGGATCCTTCTCCCACAAGGAAGGTGCCAGCCCTGAAAGCTGTTGCTGGTGTTCACCTTTCCTTGGAAGCCTAGTCACAGGCACAACAGCCCTGGCGATCACTGCTTTCCCAGAGACGGAACATCTCATAGTGCCCGTTCTCGGCAGAGCCATTTTTCCGAAAAGGGAAACGTCCGGATCCTTCTCCCACAAGGAAGCGGCCAGCCCTGAAAGCTGTTGCTGGTCTTCACCTGCCCTTGGCAACCTATTCACAGGCACAACAGCCCTGGGGATCAGTGCTTTCCCAGAGACGGAACATTTCATCGTATCCGTTCTCGGCAGAGCCGTATTCTTAAAAGGGAAACGTCCGGCTCCTTCTCCCACAAGTAAGGTGCCAGCCCTGAAAGCTGTTGCTGGTGTTGACCTTCCCTTGGAAGCCTACTCACAGGCACAACAGCCCTGGGGATCTGTGCTTTCCCAGAGACGGAACATCCAATTGTGTCCATTCTAGTCAGAGCCATTTTTCTGAAATGGGAAACGTCTGGCTCCTTCTCCCACAAGGAAGGTGCCAGCCCTGAAAGCTGTTGCTGGTCTTCACCTTCCCTAGACAGCCTACTCACAGGCACAACAGCCCTGGGGATCAGTGCTTTCCCAGAGACGGAACATCTCATCGTACCCGTTCTCGGCAGAGCCGTTTTCCGAAAAGGGAAACGTCCGGATCCTTCTCCCACAAGGAAGGTGCCAGCCCTGAAAGCTGTTGGTGGTCTTCACATTCCCTGGGCAACCTATTCACAGGCACAACAGCCCTGGGGATCAGTGCTTTCCCAGAGACGGAACATTTCATCGTATCCGTTCTCGGCAGAGCCGTATTCTTAAAAGGGAAACGTCCGGCTCCTTCTCCCACAAGGAAGGTGCCAGCCCTGAAAGCTGTTGCTGGTGTTGACCTTCCCTGGGCAGACTAGTAACAGGCACAACAGCCCTGGGGATCAGTGCTTTCCCAGAGACGGAATATCTCCTAGTGCCTGATCTTGGCAGAGCCTTTTCCAAAACGGTGAACATCCAGCTCATTCTACCACAAGGAAGGTGCCAGCCCTGAAAGCTGTTGCTGGTCTTCACCTTCCCTGGGCAGCCTAGTCACAGGCACAACAGCCCTGGGGATCAGTGCTTTCCCAGAGATGGAATATTTCATTGAATGCGTTCTCGGCAGAGCCATTTTCCGAAGTGGGAAACGTCCGGATGCTTCTCCCACAAGGAAGGTGCCAGCCCTGAAAGCTGTTGCTGGTCTTCACCTTCCCCTGGAAGCCTACTCACAGGCACAACAGCCCTGGGGATCAGTGCTTTCCCAGAGACGGAACATCTCTTCCAACCCGTTCTCGGCAGAGCCGTTTTCCGAAATAGGAAACGTCCGGATCCTTCTCCCACAAGGAAGGTGCCAGCCCTGAAAGCTGTTGCTGGTCTTCACCTTCCCTGGGCAGCCTACTCACAGGCACAACAGCCCTGGGGATCAGTGCTTTCCCAGAGACGGAACATCCAATTGTGGCCGTTCTCGGCAGAGCCATTTTTCCGAAAAGGGAAACGTCCGGATCCTTCTCCCACAAGGAAGGTGCCAGCCCTGAAAGCTGTTGCTGGTGTTGACCTTCCCTTGGAAGCCTACTCACAGGCACAACAGCCCTGGGGATCAGTGCTTTCCCAGAGATGGAACATCTCTTCATACCCGTTCTCGGCAGAGCCGTTTTCCGAAAAGGGAAACGTCCGGCTCCTTCTCCCACAAGGAAGGTGCCAGCCCTGAAAGCTGTTGCTGGTCTTGACCTTCCCTTGGAAGCCTAGTCACAGACACAACAGCCCTGGGGATCAGTGCTTTCCCAGAGACGGAACATCTCATCGTGCCCGTTCTCGGCAGAGCCGTTTTCCGAAATGGGAAACGTCCGGATCCTTCTCCCACAAGGAAGCGGCCAGCCCTGAAAGCTTTTGCTGGTCTTCACCTGCCCTTGGCAACCTATTCACAGGCACAACAGCCCTGGGGATCCGTGCTTTCCCAGAGACGGAACATCCAATTGTGGCCGTTCTCGGCAGAGCCATTTTTCCGAAATGGGAAACGTCCGGATCCTGCTCCCACAAGGAAGGTGCCAGCCCTGAAAGCTGTTGCTGGTCTTCACCTTCCCTTGGAAGCCTAGTCACAGGCACAACAGCCCTGGGGAGCAGTGCTTTCTCAGATATGGAACATCTCATCGTACCCGTTCTCGGCAGAGCGTATTTCCGAAACGGCAAACGTCTAGATCCTTCTCCCACAAGGAAGGTGCCAGCCCTGAAAGCTGTTGCTGGTCTTCACCTTCCCTGGGCAGCCTACTCACAGGCACAACAGCCCTGGGGATCAGTGCTTTCCCAGAGATGGAACATCTCATCGTGCCTGTTCTCGGCACAGCCTTTTTCCAAAACGGCGAACGTCTGGATCCTTCTCCCACAAGGAAGCGGCCAGCCCTGAAAGCTGTTGCTGATCTTCACCTTCCCTTGGAAACCTAATCACAGGCACAACAGCCCTGGGGATCAGTGCTTTCCCAGAGACGGAACATCTCCTTGTGCCCGTTCTAGGCAGAGCCGTTTTTCCGAAAAGGGAAACGTCCGGATCCTTCTCCCACAAGGAAGGTGCCAGCCCTGAAAGCTGTTGCTGGTCTTCACCTTCCCTTGGAAGCCTACTCACAGGCACAACAGCCCTGGGGATCAGTGCTTTCCCAGAGACGGAACATCCAATTCTGGCCATTCTAGTCAGAGCCATTTTTCCGAAAAGGGAAACATCCGGATCCTTATCCCACAAGGAAGGTGCCAGCCCTGAAAGCTGTTGCTGGTCTTCACCTTCCCTGGACAGCCTAGTCACAGGCACAACAGCCCTGGGGATCAGTGCTTTCCCAGAGACGGAACATCTCATCGTACCCGTTCTCGGCAGAGCGTATTTCCGAAATGGCAAACGTCTGCATCCTTCTCCCACAAGGAAGGTGCCAGCCCTGAAAGCTGTTGCTGGTCTTCACCTGCCATGGGCAGCCTACTCACAGGCACAACTGCCCTGGGGATCAGTGCTTTCCCAGAGATGGAACATCTCATCGTACCCGTTCTCGGCACAGCCTTTTTCCAAAACGGCGAACGTCTGGATCCTTCTCCCACAAGGAAGGTGCCAGCCCTGAAAGCTGTTGCTGATCTTCACGTTCCCTTGGAAACCTAATCACAGGCACAACAGCCCTGGGGATCAGTGCTTTCCCAGAGAAGGAACATCTCCTCGTGCCCGTTCTCGGCAGAGCCATTTTTCCGAAATGGGAAACGTCCGGCTCCTTCTCCCACAAGGAAGGTGCCAGCCCTGAAAGCTGTTGCTGGTCTTCACCTTCCCTGGGCAACCTATTCACAGGCACCAACAGCCCTGGGGATCTGTGCTTTCCCAGAGACGGAACATGTCTTCATACCCGTTCTCGGCAGAGCCGTTTTCCGAAAAGGGAAACGTCCGGCTCCTTCTCCCACAAGGAAGGTGCCAGTCCTGAAAGCTGTTGCTGGTCTTCACCTTCCCTGGGCAGCCTAGTCACAGGCACCAACAGCCCTGGGGATCTGTGCTTTCCCAGAGACGGAACATCCAATTGTGTCCATTCTAGTCAGAGCCATTTTTCTGAAATGGGAAACGTCCAGATCCTTCTCCCACAAGGAAGGTGCCAGCCCTGAAAGCTGTTGCTGGTCTTCACCTTCCCTGGGCAGCCTAGTCACAGGCACAACAGCCCTGGGGATCAGTGCTTTCCCAGAGATGGAACATCTCATCGTGCTCGTTCTCGGCACAGCCTTTTTCCAAAACGGCGAACGTCCGGCTCCTTCTCCCACAAGGAAGGTGCCAGCCCTGAAAGCTGTTGCTGATCTTCACCTTCCCTTGGAAGCCTAGTCTCAGACACAACAGCCCTGGGGATCAGTGCTTTCCCAGAGACGGAACATCTCTTCATACCCGTTCTCGGCAGAGCCGTTTTCCGAAAAGGGAAACGTCCGGATCCTTCTCCCACAAGGAAGGGGGCAGCCATGAAAGCTGTTGCTGGTCTTGACCTTCCCTTGGAAGCCTAGTCACAGACACAACAGCCCTGGGGATCAGTGCTTTCCCAGAGACGGAACATCTCCTCGTGCCCGTTCTCGGCAGAGCCGTTTTCCGAAATGGGAAACGTCCGGATCCTTCCCCACAAGGAAGGTGCCAGCCCTGAAAGCTTTTGCTGGTCTTCACCTGCCCTTGGCAACCTATTCACAGGCACAACAGCCCTGGGGATCAGTGCTTTCCCAGAGACGGAACATCCAATTTTGGCCGTTCTCGGCAGAGCCATTTTTTCCGAAATGGGAAACGTCCAGATCCTTCTCCCACAAGGAAGGTGCCAGCCCTGAAAGCTGTTGCTGGTCTTCACCTTCCCTGGACAGCCTACTCACAGGCACAACAGCCCTGGGGATCAGTGCTTTCCCAGAGACAGAAGATCTCATTGTACCCGTTCTCGGCAGAGCGTATTTAAGAAACGGCAAACGTCTGCATCCTTCTCCCACAAGGAAGGTGCCAGCCCTGAAAGCTGTTGCTGGTCTTCACCTGCCATGGGCAGCCTACTCACAGGCACAACTGCCCTGGGGATCAGTGCTTTCCCAGAGATGGAACATCTCATCGTGCCCGTTCTCGGCACAGCCTTTTTCCAAAACGGCGAACGTCTGGATCCTTCTCCCACAAGGAAGGTGCCAGCCCTGAAAGCTGTTGCTGATCTTCACCTTCCCTTGGAAACCTAATCACAGGCACAACAGCCCTGGGGATCAGTGCTTTCCCAGAGATGGAACATCTCCTTGTGCCCGTTCTCGGCAGAGCCATTTTTCCGAAAAGGGAAACGTCCGGATCCTTCTCCCACAAGGAAGGTGCCAGCCCTGAAAGCTGTTGCTGGTCTTCACCTTCCCTGGGCAGCCTACTCACAGGCACAACAGCCCTGGGGATCAGTGCTTTCCCAGAGATGGAACATCTCATCGTGCCCTTTCTCGGCACAGCCTTTTTCCAAAACGGCGAACGTCCGGATCCTTCTCCCACAAGGAAGGTGCCAGCCCTGAAAGCTGTTGCTGATCTTCACCTTCCCTTGGAAGCCTAGTCACAGGCACAACAGCCCTGGGGATCTGTGCTTTCCCAGAGACGGAACATGTCCTCGTGCCCGTTCTCGGCAGAGCCGTTTTCCGAAAAGGGAAACGTCCGGATCCTTCTCCCACAAGGAAGGGGCCAGCCCTGAAAGCTGTTGCTGGTCTTGACCTTCCCTTGGAAGCCTAGTCACAGACACAACAGCCCTGGGGATCAGTGCTTTCCCAGAGACGGAACATCTCCTCGTGCCCGTTCTCGGCAGAGCCGTTTTCCGAAATGGGAAATGTCCGGATCCTTCTCCCACAAGGAAGCGGCCAGCCCTGAAAGCTGTTGCTGGTCTTCACCTGCCCTTGGCAACCTATTCACAGGCACAACAGCCCTGGGGATCAGTGCTTTCCCAGAGACGGAACATCTCATCGTGCCCGTTCTCGGCACAGCCTTTTTCCAAAACGGCGAACGTCCGGATCCTTCTCCCACAAGGAAGGTGCCAGCCCTGAAAGCTGTTGCTGATCTTCACCTTCCCTGGGCAGCCTGCTCACAGGCACAACAGCCCTGGGGATCTGTGCTTTCCCAGAGACGGAACATCTCCTCGTGCCCGTTCTCGGCAGAGCCATTTTTCCGAAATGGGAAACGTCCGGCTCCTTCTCCCACAAGGAAGGTGCCAGCCCTGAAAGCTGTTGCTGGTCTTCACCTTCCCTGGGCAACCTATTCACAGGCACCAACAGCCCTGGGGATCTGTGCTTTCCCAGAGACGGAACATCTCTTCATACCCGTTCTCGGCAGAGCCGTTTTCCGAAAAGGGAAACGTCCGGCTCCTTCTCCCACAAGGAAGGTGCCAGTCCTGAAAGCTGTTGCTGGTCTTCACCTTCCCTGGGCAGCCTATTCACAGGCACAACAGCCCTGGGGATCTGTGCTTTCCCAGAGACGGAACATCCAATTGTGTCCATTCTAGTCAGAGCCATTTTTCTGAAATGGGAAACGTCCAGATCCTTCTCCCACAAGGAAGGTGCCAGCCCTGAAAGCTGTTGCTGGTCTTCACCTTCCCTGGGCAGCCTAGTCACAGGCACAACAGCCCTGGGGATCAGTGCTTTCCCAGAGATGGAACATCTCATCGTGCCCGTTCTCGGCACAGCCTTTTTCCAAAACGGCGAACGTCCGGCTCGTTCTCCCACAAGGAAGGTGCCAGCCCTGAAAGCTGTTGCTGATCTTCACCTTCCCTTGGAAACCTAATCACAGGCACAACAGCCCTGGGGATCAGTGCTTTCCCAGAGACGGAACATCTCCTCGTGCCCGTTCTCGGCAGAGCCATTTTTCCGAAATGGGAAACGTCCGGCTCCTTCTCCAACAAGGAAGGGGCCAGCCCTGAAAGCTGTTGCTGGTCTTGACCTTCCCTTGGAAGCCTAGTCACAGACACAACAGCCCTGGGGATCAGTGCTTTCCCAGAGACGGAACATCTCTTCATACCCGTTCTCGGCAGAGCCGTTTTCCGAAAATGGAAACGTCCGGACACTTCTCCCACAAGGAAGCGGCCAGCCCTGAAAGCTGTTGCTGGTCTTCACCTTCCCTGGGCAGCCTACTCACAGGCACAACAGCCCTGGGGATCTGTGCTTTCCCAGAGACGGAACATCCAATTGTGGCCATTCTAGTCAGAGGAATTTTTCTGAAATGGGAAACGTCCGGATCCTTCTCCCACAAGGAAGGTGCCAGCCCTGAAAGCTGTTGCTGGTGTTGACCTTCCCTTGGAAGCCTACTCACAGGCACAACAGCCCTGGGGATCAGTGCTTTCCCAGAGATGGAACATCTCTTCACACCCGTTCTCGGCAGAGCCGTTTTCCGAAATGGGAAAAGTCCGGATCCTTCTCCCACAAGGAAGGGGCCAGCCCTGAAAGCTGTTGCTGGTCTTCACCTTCCCTTGGAAGCCCAGTCACAGGCACAACAGCCCTGGGGATCAGTGCTTTCCCAGAGACGGAACATCCAATTGTGGCCGTTCTCGGCAGAGCCATTTTTCCGAAAAGGGAAACGTCCGGATCATTCTCCCACAAGGAAGGTGCCAGCCCTGAAAGCTGTTGCTGGTCTTCACCTTCCCTGGGCAGCCTACTCACAGGCACAACAGCCCTGGGGATCAGTGCTTTCCCAGAGACGGAACATCTCATCGTGCCCGTTCTCGGCACAGCCTTTTTCCAAAGGGGCGAACGTCTGGATCCTTCTCCCACAAGGAAGGTGCCAGCCCTGAAAGCTGTTGCTGATCTTCACCTTCCCTTGGAAACCTAATCACAGGCACAACAGCCCTGGGGATCAGTGCTTTCCCAGAGACGGAACATCTCCTCGTGCCCGTTCTCGGCAGAGCCATTTTTCCGAAATGGGAAACGTCCGATTCCTTCTCCCACAAGGAAGGTGCCAGCCCTGAAAGCTGTTGCTGGTCTTCACCTTCCCTTGGAAGCCTACGCACAGGCACAACAGCCCTGGGGATCAGTGCTTTCCCAGAGATGGAACATCTCTTCATACCCGTTCACGGCAGAGCCGTTTTCCGAAAAGGGAAACGTCTGGATCCTTCTCCCACAAGGAAGGTGCCAGCCCTGAAAGCTGTTGCTGGTCTTCACCTTCCCTGGGCAGCTTACTCACAGGCACAACAGCCCTGGGGATCTGTGCTTTCCCAGAGACGGAACATCCAATTTTGTCCATTCTAGTCAGAGCCATTTTTCTGAAATGGGAAACGTCCGGATCCTTATCCCACAAGGAAGGTGCCAGCCCTGAAAGCTGTTGCTGATCTTCACCTTCCCTTGGAAGCCTAGTCACAGGCACAACAACCCTGGAGATCAGTGCTTTTCCAGAGATGGAACATCTCATCGTGCCCGTTCTCGGCACAGCCTTTTTCCAATACGGCGAACGTCCGGCTCCTTCTCCCACAAGGAAGGTGCCAGCCCTGAAAGCTGTTACTGATCTTCACCTTCCCTTGGAAACCTAATCACAGGCACAACAGCCCTGGGGATCAGTGCTTTCCCAGAGACGGAACATCTCCTAGTGCCCGTTCTCGGCAGAGCCATTTTTCCGAAATGGGAAACGTCTGGCTCCTTCTCCCACAAGGAAGGGGCCAGCCCTGAAAGCTGTTGCTGGTCTTGACCTTCCCTTGGAAGCCTAGTCACAGGCACAACAGCCCTGGGGATCTGTGCTTTCCCAGAGACGGAACATCCAATTGTGGCCATTCTAGTCAGAGCCATTTTTCTGAAATGGGAAACGTCCGGCTCCTTCTCCCACAAGGAAGGTGCCAGCCCTGAAAGCTGTTGCTGGTCTTCACCTTCCCTAGACAGCCTAGTCACAGGCACAACAGCCCTGGGGATCAGTGCTTTCCCAGAGACGGAACATCTCATCGTACCCGTTCTCGGCAGAGCCGTATTCCGAAATGGGAAACGTCCGGATCATTCTCCCACAAGGAAGGTGCCAGCCCTGAAAGCTCTTGCTGGTCTTCACCTTCCCTTGGAAGCCTAGTCACAGGCACAACAGCCCTGGGGATCAGTGCTTTCCCAGAGACGGAACATCTCATCGTACCCGTTCTCGGCAGAGCAGTTTTCCAAAAAGGGAAACGTCCAGATCCTTCTCCCACAAGGAAGGTGCCAGCCCTGAAAGCTGTTGCTGGTCTTCACCTTCCCTGGGCAGCCTACTCACAGGCACAACAGCCCTGGGGATCAGTGCTTTCCCAGAGACGGAATATCTCCTAGTGCCTGATCTTGGCAGAGCCTTTTCCAAAACGGTGAACATCCAGCTCATTCTACCACAAGGAAGCGGCCAGCCCTGAAAGCTGTTGCTGGTCTTCACCTGCCCTTGGCAACCTATTCACAGGCACAACAGCCCTGGGGATCAGTGCTTTCCCAGAGACGGAACATCCAATTGTGGCCTTTCCCGGCAGAGCCATTTTTCCGAAATGGGAAACGTCCGGCTCCTTCTACCAGAAGGAAGGTGCCAGCCTTGAAAGCTGTTTCTGGTCTTCACCTTCCCTTGGAAGCCTAGTCACAGGCACAACAGCCCTGGGGATCAGTGCTTTCCCAGAGACGGAACATCTCATCGTACCTGTTCTGGGCAGAGCGTATTTCCGAAACGGCAAACGTCTGCATCCTTCTCCCACAAGGAAGGGGCCAGCCCTGAAAGCTGTTGCTGGTCTTCACCTTCCCTGGGCAGCCTACTCACAGGCACAACGGCCCTGGGGATCAGTGCTTTCCCAGAGACGGAACATCCAATTGTGTCCATTCTATTCAGAGCCATTTTTCCGAAATAGGAAACGTCCGGATCCTTCTCCCAGAAGGAAGGTGCCAGCCCTGAAAGCTGTTGCTGGTCTTGACCTTCCCCTGGGCAGCCTAGTCACAGGCACAACAGCCCTGGGGATCAGTGCTTTCCCAGAGACGGAACATTTCATCGAATCCGTTCTCGGCAGAGCCGTTTTCCGAAATGGGAAACGTCCGGCTCCTTCTCCCACAAGGAAGCGGCCAGCCCTGAAAGCTGTTGCTGGTCTTCACCTGCCCTTGGCAACCTATTCACAGGCACAACAGCCCTGGGGATCAGTGCTTTCCCAGAGACGGAACATCTCCTAGTGCCCGTTCTCGGCAGAGCCATTTTTCCGAAGTGGGAAACGTCCGGCTCCTTCTCCCACAAGGAAGGGGCCAGCCCTGAAAGCTGTTGCTGGTCTTCACCTTCCCTTGGAAGCCTAGTCACAGGCACAACAGCCCTGGGGATCAGTGCTTTCCCAGAGACGGAACATTTCATCGTATCAGTTCTCGGCAGAGCCATTTTTGCGAAAAGGGAAACGTCCGGATCCTTCTCCCACAAGGAAGCGGCCAGCCCTGAAAGCTGTTGCTGGTCTTCACCTGCCCTTGGCAACCTATTCACAGGCACAACAGCCCTGGGGATCAGTGCTTTTCCCAGAGATGGAACATCCAATTGTGGCCGTTCTCCGCAGAGCCATTTTTCCGAAATGGGAAACGTCCGGCTCCTTCTCCCACAAGTAAGGTGCCAGCCCTGAAAGCTGTTGCTGGTGTTGACCTTCCCTTGGAAGCCTACTCACAGGCACAACGGCCCTGGGGATCAGTGCTTTCCCAGAGATGGAACATCTCTTCACACCCGTTCTCGGCAGAGCCGTTTTCCGAAATGGGAAAAGTCCGGATCCTTCTCCCACAAGGAAAGGGCCAGCCCTGAAAGCTGTTGCTGGTCTTCACCTTCCCTTGGAAGCCCAGTCACAGGCACAACAGCCCTGGGGATCAGTGCTTTCCCAGAGACGGAACATCCAATTGTGTCCGTTCTCGGCAGAGCCATTTTTCCGAAAAGGGAAACGTCCGGATCATTCTCCCACAAGGAAGGTGCCAGCCCTGAAAGCTGTTGCTGGTCTTCACCTTCCCTGGGCAGCCTACTCACAGGCACAACAGCCCTGGGGATCAGTGCTTTCCCAGAGACGGAACATCTCATCGTGCCCGTTCTCGGCAGAGCCATTTTTCCGAAATGGGAAACGTCCGATTCCTTCTCCCACAAGGAAGGTGCCAGCCCTGAAAGCTGTTGCTGGTCTTCACCTTCCCTTGGAAGCCTACGCACAGGAACAACAGCCCTGGGGATCAGTGCTTTCCCAGAGACGGAACATCTCTTCATACCCGTTCACGGCAGAGCCGTTTTCCGAAAAGGGAAACGTCTGGATCCTTCTCCCACAAGGAAGGTGCCAGCCCTGAAAGCTGTTGCTGGTCTTCACCTTCCCTGGGCAGCTTACTCACAGGCACAACAGCCCTGGGGATCAGTGCTTTCCCAGAGACGGAACATCCAATTGTGTCCATTCTAGTCAGAGCCATTTTTCTGAAATGGGAAACGTCCGGATCCTTATCCCACAAGGAAGGTGCCAGCCCTGAAAGCTGTTGCTGGTCTTCACCTTCCCTTGGAAGCCTAGTCACAGGCACAACAGTCCTGGGGATCAGTGCTTTTCCAGAGATGGAACATCTCATCGTGCCCGTTCTCGGCACAGCCTTTTTCCAATACGGCGAACGTCCGGCTCCTTCTCCCACAAAGAAGGTGCCAGCCCTGAAAGCTGTTGCTGATCTTCACCTTCCCTTGGAAACCTAATCACAGGCACAACAGCCCTGGGGATCAGTGCTTTCCCAGAGACGGAACATCTCCTAGTGCCCGTTCTCGGCAGAGCCATTTTTCCGAAATGGGAAACGTCTGGCTCCTTCTCCCACAAGGAAGGGGCCAGCCCTGAAAGCTGTTGCTGGTCTTGACCTTCCCTTGGAAGCCTAGTCACAGGCACAACAGCCCTGGGGATCAGTGCTTTCCCAGAGACGGAACATCTCATCGTACCCGTTCTCGGCAGAGCCGTTTTCCAAAAAGGGAAACGTCCAGATCCTTCTCCCACAAGGAAGGTGCCAGCCCTGAAAGCTGTTGCTGGTCTTCACCTTCCCTGGGCAGCCTACTCACAGGCACAACAGCCCTGGGGATCAGTGCTTTCCCAGAGACGGAATATCTCCTAGTGCCTGATCTTGGCAGAGCCTTTTCCAAAACGGTGAACATCCAGCTCATTCTACCACAAGGAAGCGGCCAGCCCTGAAAGCTGTTGCTGGTCTTCACCTTCCCTGGGCAGCCTACTCACAGGCACAACAGCCCTGGGGATCTGTGCTTTCCCAGAGATGGAACATTTCATCGAATCCGTTCTCGGCAGAGCCATTTTCCGAAGTGGGAAACGTCCGGATCCTTCTCCCACAAGGAAGGTGCCAGCCCTGAAAGCTGTTGCTGATCTTCACCTTCCCTTGGAAGCCTAGTAACAGGCACAACAGCCCTGGGGATCAGTGCTTTCCCAGAGACGGAACATCTCCTCGTGCCCGTTCTCGGCAAAACCGTTTTCCGAAATGGGAAACGTCCGGATCCTTCTCCCACAAGGAAGCGGCCAGCCCTGAAAGCTGTTGCTGGTCTTCACCTGCCCTTGGCAACCTATTCACAGGCACAACAGCCCTGGGGATCAGTGCTTTCCCAGAGACGGAACATCCAATTGTGGCCGTTCTCGGCACAGCCATTTTTCCGAAATGGGAAACGTCCGGCTCCTTCTCCCACAAGGAAGGTGCCAGCCCTGAAAGCTGTTGCTGGTCTTCACCTTCCCTTGGAAGCCTAGTCACAGGCACAACAGCCCTGGGGATCAGTGCTTTCCCAGAGACGGAACATCTCATCGTGCCCGTTCTCGGCAGAGCCATTTTTCCGAAATGGGAAACGTCCGGATCCTTCTCCCACAAGGAAGGGGCCAGCCCTGAAAGCTGTTGCTGGTCTTGACCTTCCCTGGGCAGCCTAGTCACAGGCACAACAGCCCTGGGGATCAGTGCTTTCCCAGAAACGGAACATTTCATCGAATCCGTTCTCGGCAGAGCCATTTTTCCGAAATGGGAAATGTCCGGATCCTTCTCCCACAAGGAAGGTGCCAGCCCTGAAAGCTGTTGCTGGTCTTGACCTTCCCTTGGAAGCCTAGTCACAGACACAACAGCCCTGGGGATCTCTGCTTTCCCAGAGACGGAACATCCAATTGTGGCCGTTCTCGGCAGAGCCATTTTTCTGAAATGGGAAACGTCCGGATCCTTCTCCCACAAGGAAGGTGCCAGCCCTGAAAGCTGTTGCTGGTCTTCACCTTCCCTGGACAGCCTAGTCACAGGCACAACAGCCCTGGGGATCAGTGCTTTCCCAGAGACGGAACATCTCATCGTACCCGTTCTCGGCAGATCCGTTTTCCGAAAAGGGAAACGTCCGGATCCTTCTCCCACAAGGAAGGTGCCAGCCCTGAAAGCTGTTGCTGGTCTTCACCTGCCCTGGGCAGCCTAGTAACAGGCACAACAGCCCTGGGGATCAGTGCTTTCCCAGAGACGGAATATCTCCTAGTGCCTGATCTTGGCAGAGCCTTTTCCAAAACGGCGAACGTCCAGCTCATTCTCCCACAAGGAAGGTGCCAGCCCTGAAAGCTGTTGCTGGTCTTCACCTGCCCTTAGAAGCCTAGTCACAGGCACAACAGCCCTGGGGATCAGTGCTATCCCAGAGACGGAACATCTCCTCGTGCCCGTTCTCGGCAGAGCCGTTTTCCGAAATGGGAAACGTCCGGATCCTTCTCCCACAAGGAAGGTGCCAGCCCTGAAAGCTGTTGCTGGTCTTCACCTGCCCTTGGCAACCTATTCACAGGCACAACAGCCCTGGGGATCAGTGCTTTCCCAGAGACGGAACATCTCCTAGTGCCCGTTCTCAGCAGAGCCATTTTTCCGAAATGTGAAACGTCCGGCTCCTTCTCCCACAAGGAAGGGGCCAGCCCTGAAAGCTGTTGCTGGTCTTCACCTTCCCTGGGCAGCCTAGTCACAGGGACAACAGCCCTGGGGAGCAGTGCTTTCTCAGAGACGGAACATCTCATCGTACCCGTTCTCGGCAGAGCGTATTTCCGAAATGGCAAACGTCTGCATCCTTCTCCCACAAGGAAGGTGCCAGCCCTGAAAGCTGTTGCCGGTCTTCACCTTCCCTGGGCAGCCTACTCACAGGCACAACAGCCCTGGGGATCAGTGCTTTCCCAGAGACGGAACATCTCATCGTGCCCGTTCTCGGCACAGCCTTTTTCCAAAATGGCGAACGTCTGGATCCTTCTCCCAGAAGGAAGGTGCCAGCCCTGAAAGCTGTTGCTGGTCTTCACCTGCCCTTGGCAACCTATTCACAGGCACAACAGCCCTGGGGATCAGTGCTTTTCCCAGAGACGGAACATCCAATTGTGGCCGTTCACGGCAGAGCCATTTTTCCGAAATGGGAAACGTCCGGCTCCTTCTCCCACAAGTAAGGTGCCAGCCCTGAAAGCTGTTGCTGGTGTTGACCTTCCCTTGGAAGCCTACTCACAGGCACAACAGCCCTGGGGATCTGTGCTTTCCCAGAGACGGAACATCCAATTGTGTCCATTCTAGTCAGAGCCATTTTTCTGAAATGGGAAACGTCTGGCTCCTTCTCCCACAAGGAAGGTGCCAGCCCTGAAAGCTGTTGCTGGTCTTCACCTTCCCTAGACAGCCTACTCACAGGCACAACAGCCCTGGGGATCAGTGCTTTCCCAGAGACGGAACATCTCATCGTACCCGTTCTCGGCAGAGCCGTTTTCCGAAAAGGGAAAAGTCCGGATCCTTCTCCCACAAGGAAGGTGCCAGCCCTGAAAGCTGTTGCTGGTCTTCACCTTCCCTGGACAGCCTAGTCACAGGCACAACAGCCCTGGGGATCAGTGCTTTCCCAGAGACGGAACATCTCATCGTACCCGTTCACGGCAGAGCCGTTTTCTAAAAAGGGAAACGTCCGGCTCCTTCTCCCACAAGGAAGGTGCCAGCCCTGAAAGCTGTTGCTGGTCTTCACCTTCCCTGGGCAGACTAGTAACAGGCACAACAGCCCTGGGGATCAGTGCTTTCCCAGAGACGGAATATCTCCTAGTGCCTGATCTTGGCAGAGCCTTTTCCAAAACGGTGAACATCCAGCTCATTCTACCACAAGGAAGGTGCCAGCCCTGAAAGCTGTTGCTGGTCTTCACCTTCCCTGGGCAGCCTACTCACAGGCACAACAGCCCTGGGGATCAGTGCTTTCCCAGAGATGGAATATTTCATTGAATCCGTTCTCGGCAGAGCCATTTTCCGAAGTGGGAAACGTCCGGATCCTTCTCCCACAAGGAAGGTGCCAGCCCTGAAAGCTGTTGCTGGTCTTCACCTTCCCCTGGAAGCCTAGTCACAGGCACAACAGCCCTGGGGATCAGTGCTTTCCCAGAGACGGAACATCTCTTCCAACCCGTTCTCGGCAGAGCCGTTTTCCGAAATAGGAAACGTCCGGATCCTTCTCCCACAAGGAAGGTGCCAGCCCTGAAAGCTGTTGCTGGTCTTCACCTTCCCTGGGCAGCCTACTAACAGGCACAACAGCCCTGGGGATCAGTGCTTTCCCAGAGACGGAACATCTCATCGTGCCCGTTCTCGGCAGAGCCATTTTTCCGAAATGGGAAACGTCCGGCTCCTTCTCCCACAAGGAAGGTGCCAGCCCTGAAAGCTGTTGCTGGTCTTGACCTTCCCTTGGAAGCCTAGTCACAGGCACAACAGCCCTGGGGATCTGTGCTTTCCCAGAGTTGGTACATCCAATTGTGGCCATTCTAGTCAGAGCCATTTTTCTGAAACGGGAAACGTCCAGCTTATTCTCCCACAAGGAAGGTGCCAGCCCTGAAAGCTGTTGCTGGTCTTCACCTTCCCTGGACAGCCTAGTCACAGGCACAAGAGCCCTGGGGATCAGTGCTTTCCCAGAGACGGAACATTTCATCGTAACCGTTCTCGGCAGAGCCGTTTTCCGAAAAGGGAAACGTCCGGCTCCTTCTCCCACAAGGAAGGGGCCAGCCCTGAAAGCTGTTGCTGGTCTTCACCTTCCCTGGGAAACCTATTCACAGGCACAACAGCCCTGGGGATCTGTGCTTTCCCAGAGACGGAACATCTCTTCATACCCGTTCTCGGCAGAGCCGTATTCTGAAATGGGAAACGTCCGGCTCCTTCTCCCGCAAGGAAGGTGCCAGCCCTGAAAGCTGTTGCTGGTCTTCACCTTCCCTGGGCAGCCTACTCACAGGCACAACAGCCCTGGGGATCAGTGCTTTCCCAGAGACGGAACATTTCATCGTAGTCGTTCTCGGCAGAGCCGTTTTCCGAAAAGGGAAACGTCCGGCTCCTTCTCCCACAAGGAAGGTGCCAGCCCTGAAAGCTGTTGCTGGTCTTCACCTTCCCTGGGCAGCCTAGTAACAGGCACAACAGCCCTGGGGATCAGTGCTTTCCCAGAGACGGAACATTTCATCGTATCCGTTCTCGGCAGAGCCGTATTCTTAAAAGGGAAACGTCCGGCTCCTTCTCCCACAAGTAACGTGCCAGCCCTGAAAGCTGTTGCTGGTGTTGACCTTCCCTTGGAAGCCTACTCACAGGCACAACAGCCCTGGGGATCAGTGCTTTCCCAGAGACGGAACATCCAATTGTGGCCATTCTAGTCAGAGCCATTTTTCTGAAATGGGAAACGTCCGGATCCTTCTCCCACAAGGAAGGTGCCAGCCCTGAAAGCTGTTGCTGGTCTTCACCTTCCCTAGACAGCCTACTCACAGTCACAACAGCCCTGGGGATCAGTGCTTTCCCAGAGACGGAACATCTCCTAGTGCCCGTTCTCGGCAGAGCCATTTTTCCGAATTGGGAAACGTCCGGCTCCTTCTCCCACAAGGAAGGGGCCAGCCCTGAAAGCTGTTGCTGGTCTTCACCTTCCCTGGGCAGCCTAGTCACAGGCACAACAGCCCTGGGGATCAGTGCTTTCCCAGAGATGGAACATCTCATCGTGCCCGTTCTCGGCACAGCCTTTTTCCAATACGGCGAACGTCTGGCTCCTTCTCCCACAAGGAAGGTGCCAGCCCTGAAAGCTGTTGCTGATCTTCACCTTCCCTTGGAAACCTAATCACAGGCACAACAGCCCTGGGGATCAGTGCTTTCCCAGAGACGGAACATCTCCTAGTGCCCGTTCTCGGCAGAGCCATTTTTCCGAAATGGGAAACGTCCGGCTCCTTCTCCCACAAGGAAGGGGCCAGCCCTGAAAGCTGTTGCTGGTCTTCACCTTCCCTTGGAAGCCTAGTCACAGGCACAACAGCCCTGGGGATCTGTGCTTTCCCAGAGACGGAACATCCAATTGTGTCCATTCTAGTCAGAGCCATTTTACTGAAATGGGAAACGTCTGGCCCCTTCTCCCACAAGGAAGGGGCCAGCCCTGAAAGCTGTTGCTGGTCTTCACCTTCCCTAGACAGCCTACTCACAGGCACAACAGCCCTGGGGATCAGTGCTTTCCCAGAGACGGAACATTTCATCGCACCCGTTCTCGGCAGAGCCGTTTTCCGAAAAGGGAAACGTCCGGCTCCTTCTCCCACAAGGAAGGTGCCAGCCCTGAAAGCTGTTGCTGGTCTTCACATTCCCTGGGCAACCTATTCACAGGCACAACAGCCCTGGGGATCTGTGCTTTCCCAGAGACGGAACATCCAATTGTGTCCATTCTAGTCAGAGCCATTTTTCTGAAATGGGAAACGTCTGGCTCCTTCTCCCACAAGGAAGGTGCCAGCCCTGAAAGCTGTTGCTGGTCTTCACCTTCCCTAGACAGCCTACTCACAGGCACAACAGCCCTGGGGATCAGTGCTTTCCCAGAGACGGAACATCTCATCGTACCCGTTCTCGGCAGAGCCGTTTTCCGAAAAGGGAAACGTCCGGATCCTTCTCCCACAAGGAAGGTGCCAGCCCTGAAAGCTCTTGCTGGTCTTCACCTTCCCTGGACAGCCTAGTCACAGGCACAACAGCCCTGGGGATCAGTGCTTTCCCAGAGACGGAACATCTCATCGTACCCGTTCACGGCAGAGCCGTTTTCTAAAAAGGGAAATGTCCGGATCCTTCTCCCACAAGGAAGGTGCCAGCCCTGAAAGCTGTTGCTGGTCTTCACCTTCCCTGGGCAGCCTACTCACAGGCACAACAGCCCTGGGGATCTGTGCTTTCCCAGAGACGGAATATCTCCTAGTGCCTGATCTTGGCAGAGCCTTTTCCAAAACGGTGAACATCCAGCTCATTCTACCACAAGGAAGGTGCCAGCCCTGAAAGCTGTTGCTGGTCTTCACCTTCCCTGGGCAGCCTACTCACAGGCACAACAGCCCTGGGGATCAGTGCTTTCCCAGAGATGGAATATTTCATTGAATCCGTTCTCGGCAGAGCCATTTTCCGAAGTGGGAAACGTCCGGATCCTTCTCCCACAAGGAAGGTGCCAGCCCTGAAAGCTGTTGCTGGTCTTCACCTTCCCCTGGAAGCCTAGTCACAGGCACAACAGCCCTGGGGATCAGTGCTTTCCCAGAGACGGAACATCTCTTCCAACCCGTTCTCGGCAGAGCCGTTTTCCGAAATGGGAAACGTCCGGCTCCTTCTCCCACAAGGAAGGTGCCAGCCCTGAAAGCTGTTGCTGGTCTTGACCTTCCCTTGGAAGCCTAGTCACAGGCACAACAGCCCTGGGGATCTGTGCTTTCCCAGAGACGGTACATCCAATTGTGGCCATTCTAGTCAGAGCCATTTTTCTGAAACGGGAAACGTCCAGCTTATTCTCCCACAAGGAAGGTGCCAGCCCTGAAAGCTGTTGCTGGTCTTCACCTTCCCTGGACAGCCTAGTCACAGGCACAAGAGCCCTGGGGATCAGTGCTTTCCCAGAGACGGAACATTTCATCGTACCCGTTCTCGGCAGAGCTGTTTTCCGAAAAGGGAAACGTCCGGCTCCTTCTCCCACAAGGAAGGGGCCAGCCCTGAAAGCTGTTGCTGGTCTTCACCTTCCCTGGGAAACCTATTCACAGGCACAACAGCCCTGGGGATCTGTGCTTTCCCAGAGACGGAACATCTCTTCATACCCGTTCTCGGCAGAGCCGTATTCTGAAATGGGAAACGTCCGGCTCCTTCTCCCACAAGGAAGGTGCCAGCCCTGAAAGCTGTTGCTGGTCTTCACCTTCCCTGGGCAGCCTACTCACAGGCACAACAGCCCTGGGGATCAGTGCTTTCCCAGAGACGGAACATTTCATCGTAGCCGTTCTCGGCAGAGCCGTTTTCCGAAAAGGGAAACGTCCGGCTCCTTCTCCCACAAGGAAGGTGCCAGCCCTGAAAGCTGTTGCTGGTCTTCACCTTCCCTGGGCAGCCTAGTAACAGGCACAACAGCCCTGGGGATCAGTGCTTTCCCAGAGACGGAACATCTCATTGTACCCGTTCTCGGCAGACCGTATTTCCGAAACGGCAAACGTCCGGCTCCCTCTCCCACAAGGAAGGTGCCAGCCCTGAAAGCTGTTCCTGATCTTCACCTTCCCTTGGAAACCTATTCACAGGCACAACAGCCCTGGGGATCAGTGCTTTCCCAGAGACGGAACATTTCATCGTATCCGTTCTCGGCAGAGCCATTTTCTGAAATGGGAAACGTCCGGCTCCTTCTCCCACAAGTAAGGTGCCAGCCCTGAAAGCTGTTGCTGGTGTTGACCTTCCCTTGGAAGCCTACTCACAGGCACAACAGCCCTGGGGATCAGTGCTTTCCCAGAGACGGAACATCCAATTGTGGCCATTCTAGTCAGAGCCATTTTTCTGAAATGGGAAACGTCCGGATCCTTCTCCCACAAGGAAGGTGCCAGCCCTGAAAGCTGTTGCTGGTCTTCACCTTCCCTAGACAGCCTACTCACAGTCACAACAGCCCTGGGGATCAGTGCTTTCCCAGAGACGGAACATCTCCTAGTGCCCGTTCTCGGCAGAGCCATTTTTCCGAATTGGGAAACGTCCGGCTCCTTCTCCCACAAGGAAGGTGCCAGCCCTGAAAGCTGTTGCTGATCTTCACCTTCCCTTGGAAACCTAATCACAGGCACAACAGCCCTGGGGATCAGTGCTTTCCCAGAGACGGAACATCTGCTAGTGCCCGTTCTCGGCAGAGCCATTTTTCCGAAATGGGAAACGTCCGGCTCCTTCTCCCACAAGGAAGGGGCCAGCCCTGAAAGCTGTTGCTGGTCTTCACCTTCCCTTGGAAGCCTAGTCACAGGCACAACAGCCCTGGGGATCTGTGCTTTCCCAGAGACGGAACATCCAATTGTGTCCATTCTAGTCAGAGCCATTTTACTGAAATGGGAAACGTCTGGCTCCTTCTCCCACAAGGAAGGTGCCAGCCCTGAAAGCTGTTGCTGGTCTTCACCTTCCCTAGACAGCCTACTCACAGGCACAACAGCCCTGGGGATCAGTGCTTTCCCAGAGACGGAACATTTCATCGCACCCGTTCTCGGCAGAGCCGTTTTCCGAAAAGGGAAACGTCCGGCTCCTTCTCCCACAAGGAAGGTGCCAGCCCTGAAAGCTGTTGCTGGTCTTCACATTCCCTGGGCAACCTATTCACAGGCACAACAGCCCTGGGGATCTCTGATTTCCCAGAGACGGAACATCTCTTCATACCCGTTCTCGGCAGAGCCGTATTCCGAAATGGGAAACGTCCGGCTCCTTCTCCCATAAGGAAGGTGCCAGCCCTGAAAGCTGTTGCTGGTCTTCACCTTCCCTGGACAGCCTAGTCACAGGCACAACAGCCCTGGGGATCAGTGCTTTCGCAGAGACGGAACATCTCATCGTACCCGTTCACGGCAGAGCCGTTTTCCAAAAAGGGAAATGTCCGGATCCTTCTCCCACAAGGAAGGTGCCAGCCCTGAAAGCTGTTGCTGGTCTTCACCTTCCCTGGGCAGACTACTAACAGGCACAACAGCCCTGGGGATCAGTGCTTTCCCAGAGACGGAATATCTCCTAGTGCCTGATCTTGGCAGAGCCTTTTCCAAAACGGTGAACATCCAGCTCATTCTACCACAAGGAAGGTGCCAGCCCTGAAAGCTGTTGCTGGTCTTCACCTTCCCCTGGAAGCCTAGTCACAGGCACAACAGCCCTGGGGATCTGTGCTTTCCCAGAGACGGAACATCTCTTCAAACCCATTCTCGGCAGAGCCGTTTTCCGAAATAGGAAACGTCCGGATCCTTCTCCCACAAGGAAGGTGCCAGCCCTGAAAGCTGTTGCTGGTCTTCACCTTCCCTGGGCAGCCTAGTAACAGGCACAACAGCCCTGGGGATCAGTGCTTTCCCAGAGACGGAACATCTCATCGTGCCCGTTCTCGGCAGAGCCATTTTTCCGAAATGGAAACGTCCGGCTCCTTCTCCCACAAGGAAGGTGCCAGCCCTGAAAGCTGTTGCTGGTCTTGACCTTCCCTTGGCAACCTATTCACAGGCACAACAGCCCTGGGGATCTGTGCTTTCCCAGAGATGGTACATCCAATTGTGGCCATTCTAGTCAGAGCCATTTTTCTGAAATGGGAAACGTCCAGCTTATTCTCCCACAAGGAAGGTGCCAGCCCTGAAAGCTGTTGCTGGTCTTCACCTTCCCTGGACAGCCTATTCACAGGCACAACAGCCCTGGGGATCAGTGCTTTCCCAGAGACGGAACATTTCATCGTACCCGTTCTCGGCAGAGCCGTTTTCTGAAAAGGGAAACGTCCGGCCCCTTCTCCCACAAGGAAGGGGCCAGCCCTGAAAGCTGTTGCTGGTCTTCACCTTCCCTGGGCAGCCTAGTCACAGGCACAACAGCCCTGGGGATCAGTGCTTTCCCAGAGATGGAACATCTCATCGTGCCCGTTCTCGGCACAGCCTTTTTCCAATACGGCGAACGTCTGGCTCCTTCTCCCACAAGGAAGGTGCCAGCCCTGAAAGCTGTTGCTGATCTTCACCTTCCCTTGGAAACCTAATCACAGGCACAACAGCCCTGGGGATCAGTGCTTTCCCAGAGACGGAACATCTCCTAGTGCCCGTTCTCGGCAGAGCCATTTTTCCGAAATGGGAAACGTCCGGCTCCTTCTCCCACAAGGAAGGGGCCAGCCCTGAAAGCTGTTGCTGGTCTTCACCTTCCCTTGGAAGCCTAGTCACAGGCACAACAGCCCTGGGGATCTGTGCTTTCCCAGAGACGGAACATCCAATTGTGTCCATTCTAGTCAGAGCCATTTTTCTGAAATGGGAAACGTCTGGCTCCTTCTCCCACAAGGAAGGTGCCAGCCCTGAAAGCTGTTGCTGGTCTTCACCTTCCCTAGACAGCTTACTCACAGGCACAACAGCCCTGGGGATCAGTGCTTTCCCAGAGACGGAACATTTCATCGTACCCGTTCTCGGCAGAGCCGTTTTCCGAAAAGGGAAACGTCCGGATCCTTCTCCCACAAGGAAGGTGCCAGCCCTGAAAGCTGTTGCTGGTCTTCACATTCCCTGGGCAACCTATTCACAGGCACAACAGCCCTGGGGATCAGTGCTTTCCCAGAGACGGAACATCTCTTCATACCCGTTCTCGGCAGAGCCATTTTTCCGAAATGGGAAACGTCCGGATCCTTCTCCCACAAGGAAGGTGTCAGCCCTGAAAGCTCTTGCTGGTCTTCACCTTCCCTGGACAGCCTAGTCACAGGCACAACAGCCCTGGGGATCAGTGCTTTCCCAGAGACGGAACATCTCATCGTACCCGTTCACGGCAGAGCCGTTTTCCAAAAAGGGAAACGTCCTGATCCTTCTCCCACAAGGAAGGTGCCAGCCCTGAAAGCTGTTGCTGGTCTTCACCTTCCCTGGGCAGACTAGTAACAGGCACAACAGCCCTGGGGATCAGTGCTTTCCCAGAGACGGAGTATCTCCTAGTGCCTGATCTTGGCAGAGCCTTTTCCAAAACGGTGAACATCCAGCTCATTCTACCACAAGGAAGGTGCCAGCCCTGAAAGCTGTTGCTGGTCTTCACCTTCCCTGGGCAACCTATTCACAGGCACAACAGCCCTGGGGATCAGTGCTTTCCCAGAGATGGAACATTTCATCGAATCCGTTCTCGGCAGAGCCATTTTCCGAAGTGGGAAACGTCTGCATCCTTCTCCCACAAGGAAGGTGCCAGCCCTGAAAGCTGTTGCTGGTCTTCACATTCCCTGGGCAACCTATTCACAGGCACAACAGCCCTGGGGATCAGTGCTTTCCCAGAGACGGAACATCTCTTCAAACCCGTTCTCGGCAGAGCCGTTTTCCGAAATAGGAAACGTCCGGATCCTTCTCCCACAAGGAAGGTGCCAGCCCTGAAAGCTGTTGCTGGTCTTCACCTTCCCTGGGCAGCCTACTCACAGGCACAACAGCCCTGGGGATCAGTGCTTTCCCAGAGACGGAACATTTCATCGTAGCCGTTCTCGGCAGAGCCGTTTTCCGAAAAGGGAAACGTCCGGATCCTTCTCCCACAAGGAAGGTGCCAGCCCTGAAAGCTGTTGCTGGTGTTCACCTTCCCTGGGCAGCCTACTCACAGGCACAACAGCCCTGGGGATCAGTGCTTTCCCAGAGACGGAACATTTCATCGTACCCGTTCTCGGCAGACCGTATTTCCGAAACGGCAAACGTCCGGCTCCCTCTCCCACAAGGAAGGTGCCAGCCCTGAAAGCTGTTCCTGATCTTCACCTTCCCTTGGAAACCTATTCACAGGCACAACAGCCCTGGGGATCAGTGCTTTCCCAGAGACGGAACATTTCATCGTATCCGTTCTCGGCAGAGCCGTATTCTGAAATGGGAAACGTCCGGCTCCTTCTCCCACAAGGAAGGGGCCAGCCCTGAAAGCTGTTGCTGGTCTTCACCTGCCCTTGGCAACCTATTCACAGGCACAACAGCCCTGGGGATCAGTGCTTTTCCCAGAGATGGAACATCCAATTGTGGCCGTTCTCGGCAGAGCCATTTTTCCGAAATGGGAAACGTCCGGCTCCTTCTCCCGCAAGTAAGGTGCCAGCCCTGAAAGCTGTTGCTGGTGTTGACCTTCCCTTGGAAGCCTACTCACAGGCACAACAGCCCTGGGGATCAGTGCTTTCCCAGAGACGGAACATCCAATTGTGGCCGTTCTCGGCAGAGCGAATTTCCGAAACAGCAAACGTCTGGCTCCTTCTCCCACAAGGAAGGTGCCAGCCCTGAAAGCTGTTGCTGGTCTTCACCTTCCCTTGGAAGCCTAGTCACAGGCACAACAGCCCTGGGGATCAGTGCTTTCCCAGAGATGGAACATCTCATAGCGCCCGTTCTTGGCAGAGCCGTTTTCCGAAAAGGGAAACGTCCGGCTCCTTCTCCCACAAGGAAGGGGCCAGCCCTGAAAGCTGTTGCTGGTCTTCACCTTCCCTGGGCAGCCTGCTCACAGGCACAACAGCCCTGGGGATCAGTGCTTTCCCAGAGACGGAACATCTCTTCATACCCGTTCTCGGCAGAGCCGTTTTCCGAAATGGGAAACGTCCGGCTCCTTCTCCCACAAGGAAGGTGCCAGCCCTGAAAGCTGTTGCTGGTCTTCACCTTCCCTGGGCAACCTATTCACAGGCACAACAGCCCTGGGGATCTGTGCTTTCCCAGAGACGGAACATCTCTTCATACCCGTTCTCGGGAGAGCCGTTTTCCGAAAAGGGAAACCTCCGGCTCCTTCTCCCACAAGGAAGGTGCCAGCCCTGAAAGCTGTTGCTGGTCTTCACATTCCCTGGACAGCCTAGTCACAGGCACAACAGCCCTGGGGATCAGTGCTTTCCAGAGACGGAACATTTCATCGTATCCATTCTCGGCAGAGCCATTTTCCGAAATGGGAAACGTCTGGATCCTTCTCCCACAAGGAAGGTGCCAGCCCTGAAAGCTGTTGCTGGTGTTGACCTTCCCTTGGAAGCCTAGACACAGGCACAACAGCCCTGGGGATCTGTGCTTTCCCAGAGACGGAACATCCAATTGTGTCCATTCTAGTCAGAGCCATTTTTCTGAAACGGGAAACGTCCGGATCCTTCTCCCACAAGGAAGGTGCCAGCCCTGAAAGCTGTTGCTGGTCTTCACCTTCCCTAGACAGCCTACTCACAGGCACAACAGCCCTGGGGATCAGTGCTTTCCCAGAGACGGAACATTTCATCGTACCCGTTCTCGGCAGAGCCGTTTTCCGAAAAGGGAAACGTCCGGCTCCTTCTCCCACAAGGAAGGGGCCAGCCCTGAAAGCTGTTGCTGGTCTTCACCTTCCCTGGGAAAGCTATTCACAGGCACAACAGCCCTGGGGATCTGTGCTTTCCCAGAGACGGAACATATCTTCATACCCGTTCTCGGCAGAGCCGTATTCCGAAATGGGAAACGTCCGTCTCCTTCTCCCACAAGGAAGGTGCCAGCCCTGAAAGCTGTTGCTGGTCTTCACCTTCCCTGGGCAGACTAGTAGCAGGCACAACAGCCCTGGGGATCAGTGCTTTCCCAGAGACGGAGTATCTCCTAGTGCCTGATCTTGGCAGAGCCTTTTCCAAAACGGTGAACATCCAGCTCATTCTACCACAAGGAAGGTGCCAGCCCTGAAAGCTGTTGCTGGTCTTCACCTTCCCTGGGCAACCTATTCACAGGCACAACAGCCCTGGGGATCAGTGCTTTCCCAGAGATGGAACATTTCATCGAATCCGTTCTCGGCAGAGCCATTTTCCGAAGTGGGAAACGTCCGGATCCTTCTCCCACAAGGAAGGTGCCAGCCCTGAAAGCTGTTGCTGGTCTTCACATTCCCTGGGCAACCTATTCACAGGCACAACAGCCCTGGGGATCAGTGCTTTCCCAGAGACGGAACATCTCTTCAAACCCGTTCTCGGCAGAGCCGTTTTCCGAAATAGGAAACGTCCGGATCCTTCTCCCACAAGGAAGGTGCCAGCCCTGAAAGCTGTTGCTGGTCTTCACCTTCCCTGGGCAGCCTAGTAACAGGCACAACAGCCCTGGGGATCAGTGCTTTCCCAGAGACGGAACATCTCATCGTGCCCGTTCTCGGCAGAGCCATTTTTCCGAAAAGGGAAATGTCCGGCTCCTTCTCCCACAAGGAAGGTGCCAGCCCTGAAAGTTGTTGCTGGTCTTGACCTTCCCTTGGAAGCCTAGTCACAGGCACAACAGCCCTGGGGATCTGTGCTTTCCCAGAGATGGTACATCCAATTGTTGCCATTCTAGTCAGAGCCATTTTTCTGAAACGGGAAACGTCCAGCTTATTCTCCCACAAGGAAGGTGCCAGCCCTGAAAGCTGTTGCTGGTCTTCACCTTCCCTGGACAGCCTACTCACAGGCACAACAGCCCTGGGGATCAGTGCTTTCCCAGAGACGGAACATTTCATCGTACCCGTTCTCGGCAGAGCCGTTTTCCGAAAAGGGAAACGTCCGGCTCCTTCTCCCACAAGGAAGGGGCCAGCCCTGAAAGCTGTTGCTGGTCTTCACCTTCCCTGGGAAACCTATTCACAGGCACAACAGCCCTGGGGATCTGTGCTTTCCCAGAGACGGAACATCTCTTCATACCCGTTCTCCGCAGAGCCGTATTCTGAAATGGGAAACGTCCGGCTCCTTCTCCCGCAAGGAAGGTGCCAGCCCTGAAAGCTGTTGCTGGTCTTCACCTTCCCTGGGCAGCCTACTCACAGGCACAACAGCCCTGGGGATCAGTGCTTTCCCAGAGACGGAACATTTCATCGTACCCGTTCTCGGCAGACCGTATTTCCGAAACGGCAAACGTCCGGCTCCCTCTCCCACAAGGAAGGTGCCAGCCCTGAAAGCTGTTCCTGATCTTCACCTTCCCTTGGAAACCTATTCACAGGCACAACAGCCCTGGGGATCAGTGCTTTCCCAGAGACGGAACATTTCATCGTATCCGTTCTCGGCAGAGCCGTATTCTGAAATGGGAAACGTCCGGATCCTTCTCCCACAAGGAAGCGGCCAGCCCTGAAAGCTGTTGCTGGTCTTCACCTGCCCTTGGCAACCTATTCACAGGCACAACAGCCCTGGGGATCAGTGCTTTCCCAGAGACGGAACATCTCCTAGTGCCCGTTCTCGGCAGAGCGTATTTCCGAAATGGCAAACGTCTGCATCCTTCTCCCACAAGGAAGGTGCCAGCCCTGAAAGCTGTTGCTGGTCTTCACCTTCCCTGGGCAGCCTACTCACAGGCACAACAGCCCTGGGGATCAGTGCTTTCCCAGAGATGGAACATCTCATCGTGCCCGTTCTCGGCACAGCCTTTTTCTAAAATGGCGAACGTCTGGATCCTTCTCCCACAAGGAAGGGGCCAGCCCTGAAAGCTGTTGCTGGTCTTCACCTTCCCTGGGCAGCCTAGTCACAGGCACAACAGCCCTGGGGATCTGTGCTTTCCCAGAGACAGAATATCTCCTCGTGACCGTTCTCGGCAGAGCCATTTTCTGAAATGGGAAACGTCCGGATCCTTCTCCCACAAGGAAGCGGCCAGCCCTGAAAGCTGTTGCTGGTCTTCACCTGCCCTTGGCAACCTATTCACAGGCACAACAGCCCTGGGGATCAGTGCTTTTCCCAGAGACGGAACATCCAATTGTGGCCGTTCTCGGCAGAGCCATTTTTCCGAAATGGGAAACGTCCGGCTCCTTCTCCCACAAGTAAGGTGCCAGCCCTGAAAGCTGTTGCTGGTGTTGACCTTCCCTTGGAAGCCTACTCACAGGCACAACAGCCCTGGGGATCAGTGCTTTCCCAGAGACGGAACATCCAATTGTGGCCGTTCTCGGCAGAGCGAATTTCCGAAACAGCAAACGTCTGGCTCCTTCTCCCACAAGGAAGGTGCCAGCCCTGAAAGCTGTTGCTGGTCTTCACCTTCCCTGGGCAGCCTAGTCACAGGCACAACAGCCCTGGGGATCAGTGCTTTCCCAGAGACGGAACATCTCTTCATACCCGTTCTTGGCAGAGCCGTTTTCAAAAACGGTAAACGTCCGGCTCCTTCTCCCACAAGGAAGTTGCCAGCCCTGAAAGCTGTTGCTGGTCTTCACCTTCCCTGGACAGCCTACTCACAGGCAGAACAGCCCTGGGGATCAGTGCTTTCCCAGAGACGGAACATCTCTTCAAACCCGTTCTCGGCAGAGCCGTTTTCCGAAATAGGAAACGTCCGGATCCTTCTCCCACAAGGAAGGTGCCAGCCCTGAAAGCTGTTGCTGGTCTTCACCTTCCCTGGGCAGCCTAGTCACAGGCACAACAGCCCTGGGGATCAGTGCTTTCCCAGAGACGGAACATCTCATCGTGCCCGTTCTCGGCAGAGCCATTTTTCCGAAATGGAAACGTCCGACTCCTTCTCCCACAAGGAAGGTGCCAGCCCTGAAAGCTGTTGCTGGTCTTGACCTTCCCTTGGAAGCCTAGTCACAGGCACAACAGCCCTGGGGATCTGTGCTTTCCCAGAGTTGGTACATCCAATTGTGGCCATTCTAGTCAGAGCCATTTTTCTGAAACGGGAAACGTCCAGCTTATTCTCCAACAAGGAAGGTGCCAGCCCTGAAAGCTGTTGCTGGTCTTCACCTTCCCTGGACAGCCTACTCACAGGCAGAACAGCCCTGGGGATCAGTGCTTTCCCAGAGACGGAACATTTCATCGTACCCGTTCTCGGCAGAGCCGTTTTCCGAAAAGGGAAACGTCCGGCTCCTTCTCCCACAAGGAAGGGGCCAGCCCTGAAAGCTGTTGCTGGTCTTCACCTTCCCTGGACAACCTATTCACAGGCACAACAGCCCTGGGGATCTGTGCTTTCCCAGAGACGGAACATCTCTTCATACCCGTTCTCCGCAGAGCCGTATTCTGAAATGGGAAACGTCCGACTCCTTCTCCCGCAAGGAAGGTGCCAGCCCTGAAAGCTGTTGCTGGTCTTCACCTTCCCTGGGCAGCCTACTCACAGGCACAACAGCCCTAGGGATCAGTGCTTTCCCAGAGACGGAACATTTCATCGTACCCGTTCTCGGCAGAGCCGTTTTCCGAAAAGGGAAACGTCCGGATCCTTCTCCCACAAGGAAGGTGCCACCCTGAAAGCTGTTGCTGCTGTTCACCTTCCCTGGGCAGCCTAGTAACAGGCACAACAGCCCTGGGGATCAGTGCTTTCCCAGAGACGGAACATTTCATCGTACCCGTTATCGGCAGACCGTATTTCCGAAACGGCAAACGTCCGGCTCCCTCTCCCACAAGGAAGGTGCCAGCCCTGAAAGCTGTTGCTGGTCTTCACATTCCCTTGGAAACCTATTCACAGGCACAACAGCCCTGGGGATCAGTGCTTTCCCAGAGATGGAACATTTCATCGTATCCGTTCTCGGCAGAGCCGTATTCTGAAATGGGAAACGTCCGGATCCTTCTCCCACAAGGAAGCGGCCAGCCCTGAAAGCTGTTGCTGGTCTTCACCTGCCCTTGGCAACCTATTCACAGGCACAACAGCCCTGGGGATCAGTGCTTTCCCAGAGACGGAACATCTCCTAGTGCCCGTTCTCAGCAGAGCCATTTTTCCGAAATGGGAAACGTCCGGCTCCTTCTCCCCCAAGGAAGGGGCCAGCCCTGAAAGCTGTTGCTGGTCTTGACCTTCCCTTGGAAGCCTAGTCACAGGGACAACAGCCCTGGGGAGCAGTGCTTTCTCAGAGACGGAACATCTCATCGTACCCGTTCTCGGCAGAGCGTATTTCCGAAATGGCAAACGTCTGCATCCTTCTCCCACAAGGAAGGTGCCAGCCCTGAAAGCTGTTTCTGGTCTTCACCTGCCCTTGGCAACCTATTCACAGGCACAACAGCCCTGGGGATCAGTGCTTTTCCCAGAGACGGAACATCCAATTGTGGCCGTTCTCGGAAAAGCCATTTTTCCGAAATGGGAAACGTCCGGCTCCTTCTCCCGCAAGTAAGGTGCCAGCCCTGAAAGCTGTTGCTGGTGTTGACCTTCCCTTGGAAGCCTACTCACAGGCACAACAGCCCTGGGGATCAGTGCTTTCCCAGAGACGGAACATCCAATTGTGGCCGTTCTCGGCAGAGCGAATTTCCGAAACAGCAAACGTCTGGCTCCTTCTCCCACAAGGAAGGTGCCAGCCCTGAAAGCTGTTGCTGGTCTTCACCTTCCCTTGGAAGCCTAGTCACAGGCACAACAGCCCTGGGGATCAGTGCTTTCCCAGAGATGGAACATCTCATAGCGCCCGTTCTTGGCAGAGCCGTTTTCCGAAAAGGGAAACGTCCGGCTCCTTCTCCCACAAGGAAGGGGCCAGCCCTGAAAGCTGTTGCTGGTCTTCACCTTCCCTGGGCAGCCTGCTCACAGGCACAACAGCCCTGGGGATCAGTGCTTTCCCAGAGACGGAACATCTCTTCATACCCGTTCTCGGCAGAGCCGTTTTCCGAAATGGGAAACGTCCGGCTCCTTCTCCCACAAGGAAGGTGCCAGCCCTGAAAGCTGTTGCTGGTCTTCACCTTCCCTGGGCAACCTATTCACAGGCACAACAGCCCTGGGGATCTGTGCTTTCCCAGAGACGGAACATCTCTTCATACCCGTTCTCGGGAGAGCCGTTTTCCGAAAAGGGAAACCTCCGGCTCCTTCTCCCACAAGGAAGGTGCCAGCCCTGAAAGCTGTTGCTGGTCTTCACATTCCCTGGACAGCCTAGTCACAGGCACAACAGCCCTGGGGATCAGTGCTTTCCAGAGACGGAACATTTCATCGTATCCATTCTCGGCAGAGCCATTTTCCGAAATGGGAAACGTCTGGATCCTTCTCCCACAAGGAAGGTGCCAGCCCTGAAAGCTGTTGCTGGTGTTGACCTTCCCTTGGAAGCCTAGACACAGGCACAACAGCCCTGGGGATCTGTGCTTTCCCAGAGACGGAACATCCAATTGTGTCCATTCTAGTCAGAGCCATTTTTCTGAAACGGGAAACGTCCGGATCCTTCTCCCACAAGGAAGGTGCCAGCCCTGAAAGCTGTTGCTGGTCTTCACCTTCCCTAGACAGCCTACTCACAGGCACAACAGCCCTGGGGATCAGTGCTTTCCCAGAGACGGAACATTTCATCGTACCCGTTCTCGGCAGAGCCGTTTTCCGAAAAGGGAAACGTCCGGCTCCTTCTCCCACAAGGAAGGGGCCAGCCCTGAAAGCTGTTGCTGGTCTTCACCTTCCCTGGGAAAGCTATTCACAGGCACAACAGCCCTGGGGATCTGTGCTTTCCCAGAGACGGAACATATCTTCATACCCGTTCTCGGCAGAGCCGTATTCCGAAATGGGAAACGTCCGTCTCCTTCTCCCACAAGGAAGGTGCCAGCCCTGAAAGCTGTTGCTGGTCTTCACCTTCCCTGGGCAGACTAGTAGCAGGCACAACAGCCCTGGGGATCAGTGCTTTCCCAGAGACGGAGTATCTCCTAGTGCCTGATCTTGGCAGAGCCTTTTCCAAAACGGTGAACATCCAGCTCATTCTACCACAAGGAAGGTGCCAGCCCTGAAAGCTGTTGCTGGTCTTCACCTTCCCTGGGCAACCTATTCACAGGCACAACAGCCCTGGGGATCAGTGCTTTCCCAGAGATGGAACATTTCATCGAATCCGTTCTCGGCAGAGCCATTTTCCGAAGTGGGAAACGTCCGGATCCTTCTCCCACAAGGAAGGTGCCAGCCCTGAAAGCTGTTGCTGGTCTTCACATTCCCTGGGCAACCTATTCACAGGCACAACAGCCCTGGGGATCAGTGCTTTCCCAGAGACGGAACATCTCTTCAAACCCGTTCTCGGCAGAGCCGTTTTCCGAAATAGGAAACGTCCGGATCCTTCTCCCACAAGGAAGGTGCCAGCCCTGAAAGCTGTTGCTGGTCTTCACCTTCCCTGGGCAGCCTAGTAACAGGCACAACAGCCCTGGGGATCAGTGCTTTCCCAGAGACGGAACATCTCATCGTGCCCGTTCTCGGCAGAGCCATTTTTCCGAAAAGGGAAATGTCCGGCTCCTTCTCCCACAAGGAAGGTGCCAGCCCTGAAAGTTGTTGCTGGTCTTGACCTTCCCTTGGAAGCCTAGTCACAGGCACAACAGCCCTGGGGATCTGTGCTTTCCCAGAGATGGTACATCCAATTGTTGCCATTCTAGTCAGAGCCATTTTTCTGAAACGGGAAACGTCCAGCTTATTCTCCCACAAGGAAGGTGCCAGCCCTGAAAGCTGTTGCTGGTCTTCACCTTCCCTGGACAGCCTACTCACAGGCACAACAGCCCTGGGGATCAGTGCTTTCCCAGAGACGGAACATTTCATCGTACCCGTTCTCGGCAGAGCCGTTTTCCGAAAAGGGAAACGTCCGGCTCCTTCTCCCACAAGGAAGGGGCCAGCCCTGAAAGCTGTTGCTGGTCTTCACCTTCCCTGGGAAACCTATTCACAGGCACAACAGCCCTGGGGATCTGTGCTTTCCCAGAGACGGAACATCTCTTCATACCCGTTCTCGGCAGAGCCGTATTCTGAAATGGGAAACGTCCGGCTCCTTCTCCCGCAAGGAAGGTGCCAGCCCTGAAAGCTGTTGCTGGTCTTCACCTTCCCTGGGCAGCCTACTCACAGGCACAACAGCCCTGGGGATCAGTGCTTTCCCAGAGACGGAACATTTCATCGTACCCGTTCTCGGCAGACCGTATTTCCGAAACGGCAAACGTCCGGCTCCCTCTCCCACAAGGAAGGTGCCAGCCCTGAAAGCTGTTCCTGATCTTCACCTTCCCTTGGAAACCTATTCACAGGCACAACAGCCCTGGGGATCAGTGCTTTCCCAGAGACGGAACATTTCATCGTATCCGTTCTCGGCAGAGCCGTATTCTGAAATGGGAAACGTCCGGATCCTTCTCCCACAAGGAAGCGGCCAGCCCTGAAAGCTGTTGCTGGTCTTCACCTGCCCTTGGCAACCTCTTCACAGGCACAACAGCCCTGGGGATCAGTGCTTTCCCAGAGACGGAACATCTCCTAGTGCCCGTTCTCGGCAGAGCGTATTTCCGAAATGGCAAACGTCTGCATCCTTCTCCCACAAGGAAGGTGCCAGCCCTGAAAGCTGTTGCTGGTCTTCACCTTCCCTGGGCAGCCTACTCACAGGCACAACAGCCCTGGGGATCAGTGCTTTCCCAGAGATGGAACATCTCATCGTGCCCGTTCTCGGCACAGCCTTTTTCTAAAATGGCGAACGTCTGGATCCTTCTCCCACAAGGAAGGGGCCAGCCCTGAAAGCTGTTGCTGGTCTTCACCTTCCCTGGGCAGCCTAGTCACAGGCACAACAGCCCTGGGGATCTGTGCTTTCCCAGAGACAGAATATCTCCTCGTGACCGTTCTCGGCAGAGCCATTTTCTGAAATGGGAAACGTCCGGATCCTTCTCCCACAAGGAAGCGGCCAGCCCTGAAAGCTGTTGCTGGTCTTCACCTGCCCTTGGCAACCTATTCACAGGCACAACAGCCCTGGGGATCAGTGCTTTTCCCAGAGACGGAACATCCAATTGTGGCCGTTCTCGGCAGAGCCATTTTTCCGAAATGGGAAACGTCCGGCTCCTTCTCCCACAAGTAAGGTGCCAGCCCTGAAAGCTGTTGCTGGTGTTGACCTTCCCTTGGAAGCCTACTCACAGGCACAACAGCCCTGGGGATCAGTGCTTTCCCAGAGACGGAACATCCAATTGTGGCCGTTCTCGGCAGAGCGAATTTCCGAAACAGCAAACGTCTGGCTCCTTCTCCCACAAGGAAGGTGCCAGCCCTGAAAGCTGTTGCTGGTCTTCACCTTCCCTGGGCAGCCTAGTCACAGGCACAACAGCCCTGGGGATCAGTGCTTTCCCAGAGACGGAACATCTCTTCATACCCGTTCTTGGCAGAGCCGTTTTCAAAAACGGTAAACGTCCGGCTCCTTCTCCCACAAGGAAGTTGCCAGCCCTGAAAGCTGTTGCTGGTCTTCACCTTCCCTGGACAGCCTACTCACAGGCAGAACAGCCCTGGGGATCAGTGCTTTCCCAGAGACGGAACATCTCTTCAAACCCGTTCTCGGCAGAGCCGTTTTCCGAAATAGGAAACGTACGGATCCTTCTCCCACAAGGAAGGTGCCAGCCCTGAAAGCTGTTGCTGGTCTTCACCTTCCCTGGGCAGCCTAGTCACAGGCACAACAGCCCTGGGGATCAGTGCTTTCCCAGAGACGGAACATCTCATCGTGCCCGTTCTCGGCAGAGCCATTTTTCCGAAATGGAAACGTCCGACTCCTTCTCCCACAAGGAAGGTGCCAGCCCTGAAAGCTGTTGCTGGTCTTGACCTTCCCTTGGAAGCCTAGTCACAGGCACAACAGCCCTGGGGATCTGTGCTTTCCCAGAGTTGGTACATCCAATTGTGGCCATTCTAGTCAGAGCCATTTTTCTGAAACGGGAAACGTCCAGCTTATTCTCCAACAAGGAAGGTGCCAGCCCTGAAAGCTGTTGCTGGTCTTCACCTTCCCTGGACAGCCTACTCACAGGCAGAACAGCCCTGGGGATCAGTGCTTTCCCAGAGACGGAACATTTCATCGTACCCGTTCTCGGCAGAGCCGTTTTCCGAAAAGGGAAACGTCCGGCTCCTTCTCCCACAAGGAAGGGGCCAGCCCTGAAAGCTGTTGCTGGTCTTCACCTTCCCTGGACAACCTATTCACAGGCACAACAGCCCTGGGGATCTGTGCTTTCCCAGAGACGGAACATCTCTTCATACCCGTTCTCCGCAGAGCCGTATTCTGAAATGGGAAACGTCCGACTCCTTCTCCCGCAAGGAAGGTGCCAGCCCTGAAAGCTGTTGCTGGTCTTCACCTTCCCTGGGCAGCCTACTCACAGGCACAACAGCCCTAGGGATCAGTGCTTTCCCAGAGACGGAACATTTCATCGTACCCGTTCTCGGCAGAGCCGTTTTCCGAAAAGGGAAACGTCCGGATCCTTCTCCCACAAGGAAGGTGCCACCCTGAAAGCTGTTGCTGCTGTTCACCTTCCCTGGGCAGCCTAGTAACAGGCACAACAGCCCTGGGGATCAGTGCTTTCCCAGAGACGGAACATTTCATCGTACCCGTTATCGGCAGACCGTATTTCCGAAACGGCAAACGTCCGGCTCCCTCTCCCACAAGGAAGGTGCCAGCCCTGAAAGCTGTTGCTGGTCTTCACATTCCCTTGGAAACCTATTCACAGGCACAACAGCCCTGGGGATCAGTGCTTTCCCAGAGATGGAACATTTCATCGTATCCGTTCTCGGCAGAGCCGTATTCTGAAATGGGAAACGTCCGGATCCTTCTCCCACAAGGAAGCGGCCAGCCCTGAAAGCTGTTGCTGGTCTTCACCTGCCCTTGGCAACCTATTCACAGGCACAACAGCCCTGGGGATCAGTGCTTTCCCAGAGACGGAACATCTCCTAGTGCCCGTTCTCAGCAGAGCCATTTTTCCGAAATGGGAAACGTCCGGCTCCTTCTCCCCCAAGGAAGGGGCCAGCCCTGAAAGCTGTTGCTGGTCTTGACCTTCCCTTGGAAGCCTAGTCACAGGGACAACAGCCCTGGGGAGCAGTGCTTTCTCAGAGACGGAACATCTCATCGTACCCGTTCTCGGCAGAGCGTATTTCCGAAATGGCAAACGTCTGCATCCTTCTCCCACAAGGAAGGTGCCAGCCCTGAAAGCTGTTTCTGGTCTTCACCTGCCCTTGGCAACCTATTCACAGGCACAACAGCCCTGGGGATCAGTGCTTTTCCCAGAGACGGAACATCCAATTGTGGCCGTTCTCGGAAAAGCCATTTTTCCGAAATGGGAAACGTCCGGCTCCTTCTCCCACAAGTAAGGTGCCAGCCCTGAAAGCTGTTGCTGGTGTTGACCTTCCCTTGGAAGCCTAGTCACAGGGACAACAGCCCTGGGGATCAGTGCTTTCCCAGAGATGGAACATCCAATTGTGGCCGTTCTCGGCAGAGCGAATTTCCGAAACAGCAAAAGTCTGGCTCCTTCTCCCACAAGGAAGGTGCCAGCCCTGAAAGCTGTTGCTGGTCTTCACCTTCCCTGGGCAGCCTAGTCACAGGCACAACAGCCCTGGGGATCAGTGCTTTCCCAGAGACGGAACATCTCTTCATACCCGTTCTTGGCAGAGCCGTTTTCCAAAACGGTAAACGTCCGGCTCCTTCTCCCACAAGGAAGTTGCCAGCCCTGAAAGCTGTTGCTGGTCTTCACCTTCCCTGGGCAACCTGTTCACAGGCACAACAGCCCTGGGGAGCAGTGCTTTCTCAGATACGGAACATCTCATCGTACCTGTTCTCGGCAGACAGTATTTCCGAAACGGCAAACGTCCGGATCCTTCTCCCGCAAGGAAGGTGCCAGCCCTGAAAGCTGTTGCTGGTCTTCACCTTCCCTGGGCAACCTATTCACAGGCACAACAGCCCTGGGAATCAGTGCTTTCCCAGAGATGGAACATCTCATCGTGCCCGTTCTCGGCACAGCCTTTTTCCAAAACGGCGAACGTCCGGCTCCTTCTCCCACAAGGAAGGTGCCAGCCCTGAAAGCTGTTGCTGGTCTTCACCTTCCCTTGGAAGCCTAGTCAAAGGCACAACAGCCCTGGGGATCAGTGCTTTCCCAGAGACGGAACATCTCTTCATACCCGTTCTCGGCAGAGCCGTTTTCCGAAAAGGGAAACGTCTGGATCCTTCTCCCACAAGGAAGGTGCCAGCCCTGAAAGCTGTTGCTGGTCTTCACCTTCCCTGGGAAACCTATTCACAGGCACAACAGCCCTGGGGATCTGTGCTTTCCCAGAGACGGAACATGTCTTCATACCCGTTTTTGGCAGAGCCGTTTTCCGAAATGGGAAACGTCCGGCTCCTTCTCCCACAAGGAAGGTGCCAGCCCTGAAAGCTGTTGCTGGTCTTCACCTTCCCTGGGCAGCCTACTCACAGGCACAACAGCCCTGGGGATCTGTGCTTTCCCAGAGACGGAACATCCAATTGTGTCCATTCTAGTCAGAGCCATTTTTCTGAAATGGGAAACGTCCGGATCCTTCTCCCACAAGGAAGGGGCCAGCCCTGAAAGCTGTTGCTGGTCTTCACATTCCCTGGGCAGCCTAGTAACAGGGACAACAGCCCTGGGGATCAGTGCTTTCCCAGAGATGGAACATCTCATCGTACCCGTTCTCGGCACAGCCTTTTTCCAAAACGGCGAACGTCCGGATCCTTCTCCCACAAGGAAGGTGCCAGCCCTGAAAGCTGTTGCTGATCTTCACCTTCCCTTGGAAACCTAATCACAGGCACAACAGCCCTGGGGATCAGTGCTTTCCCAGAGATGGAACATCTCCTAGTGCCCGTTCTCGGCAGAGCCATTTTTCCGAAATGGGAAACGTCCGGATCCTTCTCCCACAAGGAAGGGGCCAGCCCTGAAAGCTGTTGCTGGTCTTGACCTTCCCTTGGAAGCCCAGTTACAGGCACAACAGCCCTGGGGATCTGTGCTTTCCCAGAGACGGAACATCCAATTGTGGCCATTCTAGTCAGAGACATTTTTCCGAAATGGGAAACGTCCGTCTCCTTCTTCCACAAGGAAGGTGCCAGCCCTGAAAGCTGTTGCTGGTCTTCACCTTCCCTAGACAGCCTACTCACAGGCACAACAGCCCTGGGGATCAGTGCTTTCCCAGAGACGGAACAGTTCATCGTACCCGTTCTCGGCAGAGCCGTTTTCCGAAAAGGGAAACGTCCGGATCCTTCTCCCACAAGGAAGGTGCCAGCCCTGAAAGCTGTTGCTGGTCTTCACCTTCCCTGGGCAACCTATTCACAGGCACCAACAGCCCTGGGGATATGTGCTTTCCCAGAGACGGAACATCTCTTCATATCCGTTCTCGGCAGAGCCGTTTTCCGAAAAGGGAAACGTCCGGATCCTTCTCCCACAAGGAAGCGGCCAGCCCTGAAAGCTGTTGCTGGTCTTCACCTTCCCTGGACAGCCTGCTCACAGGCACAACAGCCCTGGGGATCAGTGCTTTCCCAGAGATGGAACATCTCATAGTGCCCGTTATTGGCAGAGCCGTTTTCCGAAATGGGAAACGTCCGGATCCTTCTCCCACAAGGAAGGTGCCAGCCCTGAAAGCTGTTGCTGGTGTTGACCTTCCCTTGGAAGCCTAGACACAGGCACAACAGCCCTGGGGATCTGTGCTTTCCCAGAGACGGAACATCCAATTGTGTCCATTCTAGTCAGAGCCATTTTTCTGAAATGGGAAACGTCCGGATCCTTCTCCCACAAGGAAGGTGCCAGCCCTGAAAGCTGTTGCTGGTCTTCACCTTCCCTAGACAGCCTACTCACAGGCACAACAGCCCTGGGGATCAGTGCTTTCCCAGAGACGCAACATCTCTTCATACCCGTTCTCGGCAGAGCCGTATTCCGAAATGGGAAACGTCCGGCTCCTTCTCCCACAAGGAAGGGGCCAGCCCTGAAAGCTGTTGCTGGTCTTCACCTTCCCTGGGCAGCCTAGTCACAGGCACAACAGCCCTGGGGATCTGTGCTTTCCAAGAGACGGAACATTTCATCGTACCCGTTCTCGGCAGAGCCGTTTTCCGAAATTGGAAACGTCCGGATCCTTCTCCCACAAGGAAGGTGCCAGCCCTGAAAGCTGTTGCTGGTCTTCACCTTCCCTGGGCAGCCTACTCACAGGCACAACAGCCCTGGGGATCAGTGCTTTCCCAGAGAAGGAACATCTCATCGTACCCGTTCTCGGCAGACCGTATTTCCGAAACGGCAAACGTCCGGCTCCTTCTCCCGCAAGGAAGGTGCCAGCCCTGAAAGCTGTTGCTGGTCTTCACCTACACACTGCAGCCTACTCACAGGCACAACAGCCCTGGGGATCAGTGCTTTCCCAGAGATGGAACATCTCATCGTGCCCGTTCTCAGCAGAGCGATTTTTCCGAAATGGGAAACGTCCGGCTCCTTCTCCCGCAAGGAAGGTGCCAGCCCTGAAAGCTGTTGCTGGTCTTCACCTTCCCTGGACAGCCTACTCACAGGCACAACAGCCCTGGGGATCAGTGCTTTCCCAGAGACGGAACATTTCATCGTACCCGTTCTCGGCAGAGCCGTTTTCCGAAAAGGGAAACGTCCGGATCCTTCTCCCACAAGGAAGGTGCCAGCCCTGAAAGCTGTTGCTGGTCTTCACCTTCCCTGGGCAACCTATTCACAGGCACCAACAGCCCTGGGGATCTGTGCTTTCCCAGAGACGGAACATCTCTTCATACCCGTTCTCGGCAGAGCCGTTTTCCGAAAAGGGAAAAGTCCGTCTCCTTCTCCCACAAGGAAGGTGCCAGCCCTGAAAGCTGTTGCTGTTCTTCACCTTCCCTGGGCAGCCTACTCACAGGCACAACAGCCCTGGGGATCAGTGCTTTCCCAGAGACGGAACATCTCACAGTGCCCGTTCTCGGCAGAGCCATTTTTCCGAAAAGGGAAACGTCCGGATCCTTCTCCCACAAGGAAGCGGCCAGCCCTGAAAGCTGTTGCTGGTCTTCACCTGCCCTTGGCAACATATTCACAGGCACAACAGCCCTGGAGATCAGTGCTTTTCCCAGAGACGGAACATCCAATTGTGGCCGTTCTCGGCAGAGCCATTTTTCCGAAATGGGAAACGTCCGGCTCCTTCTCCCACAAGTAAGGTGCCAGCCCTGAAAGCTGTTGCTGGTGTTGACCTTCCCTTGGAAGCCTACTCACAGGCACAACAGCCCTGGGGATCAGTGCTTTCCCAGAGACGGAACATCCAATTGTGGCCGTTCTCGGCAGAGCGAATTTCCGAAACAGCAAACGTCTGGCTCCTTCTCCCACAAGGAAGGTGCCAGCCCTGAAAGCTGTTGCCGGTCTTCACCTTCCCTGGGCAACCTATTCACAGGCACCAACAGCCCTGGGGATATGTGCTTTCCCAGAGACGGACCATCTCTTCATACCCGTTCTCGGCAGAGCCGTTTTCCGAAATTGGAAACGTCCGGATCCTTCTCCCACAAGGAAGCGGCCAGCCCTGAAAGCTGTTGCTGGTCTTCACCTTCCCTGGACAGCCTGCTCACAGGCACAACAGCCCTGGGGATCAGTGCTTTCCCAGAGATGGAACATCTCATAGTGCCCGTTATTGGCAGAGCCGTTTTCCGAAATGGGAAACGTCCGGATCCTTCTCCCACAAGGAAGGTGCCAGCCCTGAAAGCTGTTGCTGGTGTTGACCTTCCCTTGGAAGCCTAGACACAGGCACAACAGCCCTGGGGATCTGTGCTTTCCCAGAGACGGAACATCCAATTGTGTCCATTCTAGTCAGAGCCATTTTTCTGAAATGGGAAACGTCCGGCTCCTTCTCCCACAAGGAAGGTGCCAGCCCTGAAAGCTGTTGCTGGTCTTCACCTTCCCTAGACAGCCTACTCACAGGCACAACAGCCCTGGGGATCTGTGCTTTCCCAGAGACGGAACATCTCTTCATACCCGTTCTCGGCAGAGCCGTATTCCGAAATGGGAAACGTCCGGCTCCTTCTCCCACAAGGAAGGGGCCAGCCCTGAAAGCTGTTGCTGGTCTTCACCTTCCCTGGGCAGCCTAGTCACAGGCACAACAGCCCTGGGGATCTGTGCTTTCCAAGAGACGGAACATTTCATCGTAGCCGTTCTCGGCAGAGCCGTTTTCCGAAATTGGAAACGTCCGGATCCTTCTCCCACAAGGAAGGTGCCAGCCCTGAAAGCTGTTGCTGGTCTTCACCTTCCCTGGGCAGCCTACTCACAGGCACAACAGCCCTGGGGATCAGTGCTTTCCCAGAGACGGAACATCTCATCGTACCCGTTCTCGGCAGACCGTATTTCCGAAACGGCAAACATCCGGCTCCTTCTCCCGCAAGGAAGGTGCCAGCCCTGAAAGCTGTTGCTGTTCTTCACCTTCCCTGGGCAGCCTACTCACAGGCACAACAGCCCTGGGGATCAGTGCTTTTCCCAGAGACGGAACATCCAATTGTGGCCGTTCTCGGCAGAGCCATTTTTCCGAAATGGGAAACGTCCGGCTCCTTCTCCCACAAGTAAGGTGCCAGCCCTGAAAGCTGTTGCTGGTGTTGACCTTCCCTTGGAAGCCTACTCACAGGCACAACAGCCCTGGGGATCAGTGCTTTCCCAGAGACGGAACATCCAATTGTGGCCGTTCTCGGCAGAGCGAATTTCCAAAACAGCAAACTTCTGGCTCTTCTCCCACAAGGAAGGTGCCAGCCCTGAAAGCTGTTGCTGGTCTTCACCTTCCCTTGGAAGCCTAGTCACAGGCACAACAGCCCTGGGGATCAGTGCTTTCCCAGAGATGGAACATCTCATAGCGCCCGTTCTTGGCAGAGCCGTTTTCCGAAAAGGGAAACGTCCGGCTCCTTCTCCCACAAGGAAGGGGCCAGCCCTGAAAGCTGTTGCTGGTCTTCACCTTCCCTGGGCAGCCTACTCACAGGCACAACAGCCCTGGGGATCAGTGCTTTCCCAGAGACGGAACATCTCTTCATACCCGTTCTCGGCAGAGCCGTTTTCCGAAATGGGAAACGTCCGGCTCCTTCTCCCACAAGGAAGGTGCCAGCCCTGAAAGCTGTTGCTGGTCTTCACCTTCCCTGGGCAACCTATTCACAGGCACAACAGCCCTGGGGATCTGTGCTTTCCCAGAGACGGAACATCTCTTCATACCCGTTCTCGGGAGAGCCGTTTTCCGAAAAGGGAAACCTCCGGCTCCTTCTCCCACAAGGAAGGTGCCAGCCCTGAAAGCTGTTGCTGGTCTTCACATTCCCTGGACAGCCTAGTCACAGGCACAACAGCCCTGGGGATCAGTGCTTTCCCAGAGACGGAACATTTCATCGTATCCATTCTCGGCAGAGCCATTTTCCGAAATGGGAAACGTCTGGATCCTTCTCCCACAAGGAAGGTGCCAGCCCTGAAAGCTGTTGCTGGTGTTGACCTTCCCTTGGAAGCCTAGACACAGGCACAACAGCCCTGGGGATCTGTGCTTTCCCAGAGACGGAACATCCAATTGTGTCCATTCTAGTCAGAGCCATTTTTCTGAAATGGGAAACGTCCGGATCCTTCTCCCACAAGGAAGGTGCCAGCCCTGAAAGCTGTTGCTGGTCTTCACCTTCCCTAGACAGCCTACTCACAGGCACAACAGCCCTGGGGATCAGTGCTTTCCCAGAGACGGAACATTTCATCGTACCCGTTCTCGGCAGAGCCGTTTTCCGAAAAGGGAAACGTCCGGCTCCTTCTCCCACAAGGAAGGGGCCAGCCCTGAAAGCTGTTGCTGGTCTTCACCTTCCCTGGGAAAGCTATTCACAGGCACAACAGCCCTGGGGATCTGTGCTTTCCCAGAGACGGAACATCTCTTCATACCCGTTCTCGGCAGAGCCGTATTCCGAAATGGGAAACGTCCGGCTCCTTCTCCCACAAGGAAGGTGCCAGCCCTGAAAGCTGTTGCTGGTCTTCACCTTCCCTGGGCAGCCTAGTCACAGGCACAACAGCCCTGGGGATCTGTGCTTTCCCAGAGACGGAACATTTCATCGTACCCGTTCTCGGCAGAGCCGTTTTCCGAAAAGGGAAACGTCCGGATCCTTCTCCCACAAGGAAGGTGCCAACCCTGAAAGCTGTTGCTGGTCTTCACCTTCCCTGTACAGCCTGCTCACAGGCACAACAGCCCTGGGGATCAGTGCTTTCCCAGAGATGGAACATCTCATAGCGCCCGTTCTTGGCAGAGCCGTTTTCCGAAAAGGGAAACGTCCGGCTCCTTCTCCCACAAGGAAGGGGCCAGCCCTGAAAGCTGTTGCTGGTCTTCACCTTCCCTGGGCAGCCTACTCACAGGCACAACAGCCCTGGGGATCAGTGCTTTCCCAGAGACGGAACATCTCTTCATACCCGTTCTCGGCAGAGCCGTTTTCCGAAATGGGAAACGTCCGGCTCCTTCTCCCACAAGGAAGGTGCCAGCCCTGAAAGCTGTTGCTGGTCTTCACCTTCCCTGGACAACCTATTCACAGGCACAACAGCCCTGGGGATCTGTGCTTTCCCAGAGACGGAACATCTCTTCATACCCGTTCTCGGCAGAGCCGTTTTCCGAAAAGGGAAACGTCCGGCTCCTTCTCCCACAAGGAAGGTGCCAGCCCTGAAAGCTGTTGCTGGTCTTCACATTCCCTGGACAGCCTAGTCACAGGCACAACAGCCCTGGGGATCAGTGCTTTCCCAGAGACGGAACATTTCATCGTATCCATTCTCGGCAGAGCCATTTTCCGAAATGGGAAACGTCTGGATCCTTCTCCCACAAGGAAGGTGCCAGCCCTGAAAGCTGTTGCTGGTGTTGACCTTCCCTTGGAAGCCTAGACACAGGCACAACAGCCCTGGGGATCTGTGCTTTCCCAGAGACGGAACATCCAATTGTGTCCATTCTAGTCAGAGCCATTTTTCTGAAATGGGAAACGTCCGGATCCTTCTCCCACAAGGAAGGTGCCAGCCCTGAAAGCTGTTGCTGGTCTTCACCTTCCCTAGACAGCCTACTCACAGGCACAACAGCCCTGGGGATCAGTGCTTTCCCAGAGACGGAACATTTCATCGTACCCGTTCTCGGCAGAGCCGTTTTCCGAAAAGGGAAACGTCCGGCTCCTTCTCCCACAAGGAAGGGGCCAGCCCTGAAAGCTGTTGCTGGTCTTCACCTTCCCTGGGAAAGCTATTCACAGGCACAACAGCCCTGGGGATCTGTGCTTTCCCAGAGACGGAACATCTCTTCATACCCGTTCTCGGCAGAGCCGTATTCCGAAATGGGAAACGTCCGGCTCCTTCTCCCACAAGGAAGGTGCCAGCCCTGAAAGCTGTTGCTGGTCTTCACCTTCCCTGGGCAGCCTAGTCACAGGCACAACAGCCCTGGGGATCTGTGCTTTCCCAGAGACGGAACATTTCATCGTACCCGTTCTCGGCAGAGCCGTTTTCCGAAAAGGGAAACGTCCGGATCCTTCTCCCACAAGGAAGGTGCCAACCCTGAAAGCTGTTGCTGGTCTTCACCTTCCCTGTACAGCCTGCTCACAGGCACAACAGCCCTGGGGATCAGTGCTTTCCCAGAGATGGAACATCTCATAGCGCCCGTTCTTGGCAGAGCCGTTTTCCGAAAAGGGAAACGTCCGGCTCCTTCTCCCACAAGGAAGGGGCCAGCCCTGAAAGCTGTTGCTGGTCTTCACCTTCCCTGGGCAGCCTACTCACAGGCACAACAGCCCTGGGGATCAGTGCTTTCCCAGAGACGGAACATCTCTTCATACCCGTTCTCGGCAGAGCCGTTTTCCGAAATGGGAAACGTCCGGCTCCTTCTCCCACAAGGAAGGTGCCAGCCCTGAAAGCTGTTGCTGGTCTTCACCTTCCCTGGACAACCTATTCACAGGCACAACAGCCCTGGGGATCTGTGCTTTCCCAGAGACGGAACATCTCTTCATACCCGTTCTCGGCAGAGCCGTTTTCCGAAAAGGGAAACGTCCGGCTCCTTCTCCCACAAGGAAGGTGCCAGCCCTGAAAGCTGTTGCTGGTCTTCACATTCCCTGGACAGCCTAGTCACAGGCACAACAGCCCTGGGGATCAGTGCTTTCCCAGAGACGGAACATTTCATCGTATCCATTCTCGGCAGAGCCATTTTCCGAAATGGGAAACGTCTGGATCCTTCTCCCACAAGGAAGGTGCCAGCCCTGAAAGCTGTTGCTGGTGTTGACCTTCCCTTGGAAGCCTAGACACAGGCACAACAGCCCTGGGGATCTGTGCTTTCCCAGAGACGGAACATCCAATTGTGTCCATTCTAGTCAGAGCCATTTTTCTGAAATGGGAAACGTCTGGCTCCTTCTCCCACAAGGAAGGTGCCAGCCCTGAAAGCTGTTGCTGGTCTTCACCTTCCCTAGACAGCCTACTCACAGGCACAACAGCCCTGGGGATCAGTGCTTTCCCAGAGACGGAACATTTCATCGTACCCGTTCTCGGCAGAGCCGTTTTCCGAAAAGGGAAACGTCCGGCTCCTTCTCCCACAAGGAAGGGGCCAGCCCTGAAAGCTGTTGCTGGTCTTCACCTTCTCTGGGAAAGCTATTCACAGGCACAACAGCCCTGGGGATCAGTGCTTTCCCAGAGACGGAACATCTCTTCATACCCGTTCTCGGCAGAGCCGTATTCCGAAATGGGAAACGTCCGGCTCCTTCTCCCACAAGGAAGGTGCCAGCCCTGAAAGCTGTTGCTGGTGTTCACCTTCCCTGGGCAGCCTACTCACAGGCACAACAGCCCTGGGGATCTGTGCTTTCCCAGAGACGGAACATTTCATCGTACCCGTTCTCGGCAGAGCCGTTTTCCGAAATTGGAAACGTCCGGATCCTTCTCCCACAAGGAAGGTGCCAGCCCTGAAAGCTGTTGCTGGTCTTCACCTTCCCTGGGCAGCCTACTCACAGGCACAACAGCCCTGGGGATCAGTGCTTTCCCAGAGATGGAACATCTCATCGTACCCGTTCTCGGCAGACCGTATTTCCGAAACGGCAAACGTCCGGCTCCTTCTCCCACAAGGAAGGTGCCAGCCCTGAAAGCTGTTGCTGGTCTTCACCTTCCCTGGGCAGCTTACTCACAGGCACAACAGCCCTGGGGATCTGTGCTTTCCCAGAGATGGAACATCTCATCGTGCCCGTTCTCAGCAGAGCCATTTTTCCGAAAAGGGAAACGTCCGGATCCTTCTCCCACAAGGAAGGTGCCAGCCCTGAAAGCTGTTGCTGTTCTTCACCTTCCCTGGGCAACCTATTCACAGGCACAACAGCCCTGGGGATATGTGCTTTCCCAGAGACGGAACATCTCTTCATACCCGTTCTCGGCAGAGCCGTTTTCCGAAAAGGGAAACGTCCGGATCCTTCTCCCACAAGGAAGCGGCCAGCCCTGAAAGCTGTTGCTGGTCTTCACCTTCCCTGGGCAGCCTACTCGCACGCACAACAGCCCTGGGGATCTGTGATTTCCCAGAGACGGAACATCCAATTGTGGCCATTCTAGTCAGAGCCATTTTTCTGAAATGGGAAACGTCTGGCTCCTTCTCCCACAAGGAAGGTGCCAGCCCTGAAAGCTGTTGCTGGTCTTCACCTTCCCTGGACAGCCTAGTCACAGGCACAACAGCCCTGGGGATCAGTGCTTTCCCAGAGACGGAACATTTCATCGTATCCATTGTCGGCAGAGCCATTTTCCGAAATGGGAAACGTCTGGCTCCTTCTCCCACAAGGAAGGTGCCAGCCCTGAAAGCTGTTGCTGGTCTTCACCTTCCCTGGGCAGCCTAGTCACAGGCACAACAGCCCTGGGCATAAGTGCTTTCCCAGAGACGGAACATTTCATCGTACCCGTTCTCGGCAGAGCCGTTTTCCGAAAAGGGAAACGTCCGGATCCTTCTCCCACAAGGAAGGGGCCCGCCCTGAAAGCTGTTGCTGGTCTTCACCTTCCCTGGGCAGCCTACTCACAGGCACAACAGCCCTGGGGATGTGTGCTTTCCCAGAGACGGAACATCTCATCGTGCCCGTTCTCAGCAGAGCCATTTTCCAAAATGGGAAACGTCCGGCTCCTTCTCCCACAAGGAAGGTGCCAGCCCTGAAAGCTGTTGCTGGTCTTCACCTTCCCTGGGCAGCCTAGTAACAGGCACAACAGCCCTGGGGATCAGTGCTTTCCCAGAGATGGTACATCTCAGAGTGCCCGTTCTCGGCACAGCCTTTTTCCAAAACGGCGAACGTCCGGATCCTTCTCCCACAAGGAAGGTGCCAGCCCTGAAAGCTGTTGCTGATCTTCACCTTCCCTTGGAAACCTAATCACAGGCACAACAGCCCTGGGGATCAGTGCTTTCCCAGAGATGGAACATCTCCTAGTGCCCGTTCTCGGCAGAGCCATTTTTCCGAAATGGGAAACGTCCGGATCCTTCTCCCGCAAAGGAAGGGGCCAGCCCTGAAAGCTGTTGCTGGTCTTCACCTTCCCTGGACAACCTATTCACAGGCACAACAGCCCTGGGGATCTGTGCTTTCCCAGAGACGGAACATCTCTTCATACCCGTTCTCCGCAGAGCCGTATTCTGAAATGGGAAACGTCCGACTCCTTCTCCCGCAAGGAAGGTGCCAGCCCTGAAAGCTGTTGCTGGTCTTCACCTTCCCTGGGCAGCCTACTCACAGGCACAACAGCCCTAGGGATCAGTGCTTTCCCAGAGACGGAACATTTCATCGTAGCCGTTCTCGGCAGAGCCGTTTTCCGAAAAGGGAAACGTCCGGATCCTTCTCCCACAAGGAAGGTGCCACCCTGAAAGCTGTTGCTGCTGTTCACCTTCCCTGGGCAGCCTAGTCACAGGCACAACAGCCCTGGGGATCAGTGCTTTCCCAGAGACGGAACATTTCATCGTACCCGTTCTCGGCAGACCGTATTTCCGAAACGGCAAACGTCCGGCTCCCTCTCCCACAAGGAAGGTGCCAGCCCTGAAAGCTGTTGCTGGTCTTCACCTTCCCTTGGAAACCTATTCACAGGCACAACAGCCCTGGGGATCAGTGCTTTCCCAGAGATGGAACATTTCATCGTATCCGTTCTCGGCAGAGCCGTATTCTGAAATGGGAAACGTCCGGATCCTTCTCCCACAAGGAAGGTGCCAGCCCTGAAAGCTGTTGCTGGTCTTCACCTGCCCTTGGCAACCTATTCACAGGCACAACAGCCCTGGGGATCAGTGCTTTCCCAGAGACGGAACATCTCCTAGTGCCCGTTCTCAGCAAAGCCATTTTTCCGAAATGGGAAACGTCCGGCTCCTTCTCCCCCAAGGAAGGGGCCAGCCCTGAAAGCTGTTGCTGGTCTTGACCTTCCCTTGGAAGCCTAGTCACAGGGACAACAGCCCTGGGGAGCAGTGCTTTCTCAGAGACGGAACATCTCATCGTACCCGTTCTCGGCAGAGCGTATTTCCGAAATGGCAAACGTCTGCATCCTTCTCCCACAAGGAAGGTGCCAGCCCTGAAAGCTGTTTCTGGTCTTCACCTGCCCTTGGCAACCTATTCACAGGCACAACAGCCCTGGGGATCAGTGCTTTTCCCAGAGACGGAACATCCAATTGTGGCCGTTCTCGGAAGAGCCATTTTTCCGAAATGGGAAACGTCCGGCTCCTTCTCCCACAAGTAAGGTGCCAGCCCTGAAAGCTGTTGCTGGTGTTGACCTTCCCTTGGAAGCCTACTCACAGGCACAACAGCCCTGGGGATCAGTGCTTTCCCAGAGATGAAACATCCAATTGTGGCCGTTCTCGGCAGAGCGAATTTCCGAAACAGCAAAAGTCTGGCTCCTTCTCCCACAAGGAAGGTGCCAGCCCTGAAAGCTGTTGCTGGTCTTCACCTTCCCTGGGCAGCCTAGTCACAGGCACAACAGCCCTGGGGATCAGTGCTTTCCCAGAGACGGAACATCTCTTCATACCCGTTCTTGGCAGAGCCGTTTTCCAAAACGGTAAACGTCCGGCTCCTTCTCCCACAAGGAAGTTGCCAGCCCTGAAAGCTGTTGCTGGTCTTCACCTTCCCTGGGCAACCTGTTCACAGGCACAACAGCCCTGGGGAGCAGTGCTTTCTCAGATACGGAACATCTCATCGTACCTGTTCTCGGCAGACAGTATTTCCGAAACGGCAAACGTCCGGATCCTTCTCCCGCAAGGAAGGTGCCAGCCCTGAAAGCTGTTGCTGGTCTTCACCTTCCCTGGGCAACCTATTCACAGGCACAACAGCCCTGGGAATCAGTGCTTTCCCAGAGATGGAACATCTCATCGTGCCCGTTCTCGGCACAGCCTTTTTCCAAAACGGCGAACGTCTGGATCCTTCTCCCACAAGGAAGGTGCCAGCCCTGAAAGCTGTTGCTGGTCTTCACCTTCCCTTGGAAGCCTAGTAACAGGCACAACAGCCCTGGGGATCAGTGCTTTCCCAGAGACGGAACATCTCTTCATACCCGTTCTCGGCAGAGCCGTTTTCCGAAAAGGGAAACGTCTGGATCCTTCTCCCACAAGGAAGGTGCCAGCCCTGAAAGCTGTTGCTGGTCTTCACCTTCCCTGTGCAGCCTACTCACAGGCACAACAGCCCTGGGGATCTGTGCTTTCCCAGAGACGGAACATTTCATCGTACCCGTTCTCGGCATAGCCGTTTTCCGAAAAGGGAAACGTCCGGATCCTTCTCCCACAAGGAAGGGGCCAGCCCTGAAAGCTGTTGCTGGTCTTCACCTTCCCTGGGAAACCTATTCACAGGCACAACAGCCCTGGGGATCTGTGCTTTCCCAGAGACGGAACATCTCTTCATACCCGTTTTTGGCAGAGCCGTTTTCCGAAATGGGAAACGTCCGGCTCCTTCTCCCACAAGGAAGGTGCCAGCCCTGAAAGCTGTTGCTGGTCTTCACCTTCCCTGGGCAGCCTACTCACAGGCACAACAGCCCTGGGGATCTGTGCTTTCCCAGAGACGGAACATCCAATTGTGTCCATTCTAGTCAGAGCCATTTTTCTGAAATGGGAAACGTCCGGATCCTTCTCCCACAAGGAAGGGGCCAGCCCTGAAAGCTGTTGCTGGTCTTCACATTCCCTGGGCAGCCTAGTAACAGGGTCAACAGCCCTGGGGATCAGTGCTTTCCCAGAGATGGAACATCTCATCGTACCCGTTCTCGGCACAGCCTTTTTCCAAAACGGCGAACGTCCGGATCCTTCTCCCACAAGGAAGGTGCCAGCCCTGAAAGCTGTTGCTGATCTTCACCTTCCCTTGGAAACCTAATCACAGGCACAACAGCCCTGGGGATCAGTGCTTTCCCAGAGATGGAACATCTCCTAGTGCCCGTTCTCGGCAGAGCCATTTTTCCGAAATGGGAAACGTCCGGATCCTTCTCCCACAAGGAAGGGGCCAGCCCTGAAAGCTGTTGCTGGTCTTGACCTTCCCTTGGAAGCCCAGTTACAGGCACAACAGCCCTGGGGATCTGTGCTTTCCCAGAGACGGAACATCCAATTGTGGCCATTCTAGTCAGAGCCATTTTTCCGAAATGGGAAACGTCCGTCTCCTTCTTCCACAAGGAAGGTGCCAGCCCTGAAAGCTGTTGCTGGTCTTCACCTTCCCTAGACAGCCTACTCACAGGCACAACAGCCCTGGGGATCTGTGCTTTCCCAGAGACGGAACAGTTCATCGTACCCGTTCTCGGCAGAGCCGTTTTCCGAAAAGGGAAACGTCCGGATCCTTCTCCCACAAGGAAGGTGCCAGCCCTGAAAGCTGTTGCTGGTCTTCACCTTCCCTGGGCAACCTATTCACAGGCACCAACAGCCCTGGGGATATGTGCTTTCCCAGAGACGGAACATCTCTTCATATCCGTTCTCGGCAGAGCCGTTTTCCGAAAAGGGAAACGTCCGGATCCTTCTCCCACAAGGAAGCGGCCAGCCCTGAAAGCTGTTGCTGGTCTTCACCTTCCCTGGACAGCCTGCTCACAGGCACAACAGCCCTGGGGATCAGTGCTTTCCCAGAGATGGAACATCTCCTAGTGCCCGTTATTGGCAGAGCCGTTTTCCGAAATGGGAAACGTCCGGATCCTTCTCCCACAAGGAAGGTGCCAGCCCTGAAAGCTGTTGCTGGTGTTGACCTTCCCTTGGAAGCCTAGACACAGGCACAACAGCCCTGGGGATCTGTGCTTTCCCAGAGACGGAACATCCAATTGTGTCCATTCTAGTCAGAGCCATTTTTCTGAAATGGGAAACGTCCGGATCCTTCTCCCACAAGGAAGGTGCCAGCCCTGAAAGCTGTTGCTGGTCTTCACCTTCCCTAGACAGCCTACTCACAGGCACAACAGCCCTGGGGATCAGTGCTTTCCCAGAGACGCAACATCTCTTCATACCCGTTCTCGGCAGAGCCGTATTCCGAAATGGGAAACGTCCGGCTCCTTCTCCCACAAGGAAGGTGCCAGCCCTGAAAGCTGTTGCTGGTCTTCACCTTCCCTGGGCAGCCTAGTCACAGGCACAACAGCCCTGGGGATCTGTGCTTTCCAAGAGACGGAACATTTCATCGTAGCCGTTCTCGGCAGAGCCGTTTTCCGAAATTGGAAACGTCCGGATCCTTCTCCCACAAGGAAGGTGCCAGCCCTGAAAGCTGTTGCTGGTCTTCACCTTCCCTGGGCAGCCTACTCACAGGCACAACAGCCCTGGGGATCAGTGCTTTCCCAGAGAAGGAACATCTCATCGTACCCGTTCTCGGCAGACCGTATTTCCGAAACGGCAAACGTCCGGCTCCTTCTCCCGCAAGGAAGGTGCCAGCCCTGAAAGCTGTTGCTGGTCTTCACCTACCCACTGCAGCCTACTCACAGGCACAACAGCCCTGGGGATCAGTGCTTTCCCAGAGACGGAACATCTCACAGTGCCCGTTCTCGGCAGAGCCATTTTTCCGAAATGTGAAACGTCCGGATCCTTCTCCCACAAGGAAGCGGCCAGCCCTGAAAGCTGTTGCTGGTCTTCACCTGGCCTTGGCAACATATTCACAGGCACAACAGCCCTGGAGATCAGTGCTTTTCCCAGAGACGGAACATCCAATTGTGGCCGTTCTCGGCAGAGCCATTTTTCCGAAATGGGAAACGTCCGGCTCCTTCTCCCACAAGTAAGGTGCCAGCCCTGAAAGCTGTTGCTGGTGTTGACCTTCCCTTGGAAGCCTACTCACAGGCACAACAGCCCTGGGGATCAGTGCTTTCCCAGAGACGGAACATCCAATTGTGGCCGTTCTCGGCAGAGCGAATTTCCGAAACAGCAAACGTCTGGCTCCTTCTCCCACAAGGAAGGTGCCAGCCCTGAAAGCTGTTGCTGGTCTTCACCTTCCCTGGGCAACCTATTCACAGGCACCAACAGCCCTGGGGATATGTGCTTTCCCAGAGACGGACCATCTCTTCATACCCGTTCTCGGCAGAGCCGTTTTCCGAAATTGGAAACGTCCGGATCCTTCTCCCACAAGGAAGCGGCCAGCCCTGAAAGCTGTTGCTGGTCTTCACCTTCCCTGGACAGCCTGCTCACAGGCACAACAGCCCTGGGGATCAGTGCTTTCCCAGAGATGGAACATCTCATAGTGCCCGTTATTGGCAGAGCCGTTTTCCGAAATGGGAAACGTCCGGATCCTTCTCCCACAAGGAAGGTGCCAACCCTGAAAGCTGTTGCTGGTGTTGACCTTCCCTTGGAAGCCTAGACACAGGCACAACAGCCCTGGGGATCTGTGCTTTCCCAGAGACGGAACATCCAATTGTGTCCATTCTAGTCAGAGCCATATTTCTGAAATGGGAAACGTCCGGATCCTTCTCCCACAAGGAAGGTGCCAGCCCTGAAAGCTGTTGCTGGTCTTCACCTTCCCTAGACAGCCTACTCACAGGCACAACAGCCCTGGGGATCTGTGCTTTCCCAGAGACGGAACATCTCTTCATACCCGTTCTCGGCAGAGCCGTATTCCGAAATGGGAAACGTCCGGCTCCTTCTCCCACAAGGAAGGGGCCAGCCCTGAAAGCTGTTGCTGGTCTTCACCTTCCCTGGGCAGCCTAGTCACAGGCACAACAGCCCTGGAAATCAGTGCTTTCCCAGAGACGGAACATCTCATCGTACCCGTTCTCGGCAGACCGTATTTCCGAAACGGCAAACATCCGGCTCCTTCTCCCGCAAGGAAGGTGCCAGCCCTGAAAGCTGTTGCTGTTCTTCACCTTCCCTGGGCAGCCTACTCACAGGCACAACAGCCCTGGGGATCAGTGCTTTTCCCAGAGACGGAACATCCAATTGTGGCCGTTCTCGGCAGAGCCATTTTTCCGAAATGGGAAACGTCCGGCTCCTTCTCCCACAAGTAAGGTGCCAGCCCTGAAAGCTGTTGCTGGTGTTGACCTTCCCTTGGAAGCCTACTCACAGGCACAACAGCCCTGGGGATCAGTGCTTTCCCAGAGACGGAACATCCAATTGTGGCCGTTCTCGGCAGAGCGAATTTCCGAAACAGCAAACGTCTGGCTCTTCTCCCACAAGGAAGTTGCCAGCCCTGAAAGCTGTTGCTGGTCTTCACCTTCCCTTGGAAGCCTAGTCACAGGCACAACAGCCCTGGGGATCAGTGCTTTCCCAGAGATGGAACATCTCATAGCGCCCGTTCTTGGCAGAGCCGTTTTCCGAAAAGGGAAACGTCCGGATCCTTCTCCCACAAGGAAGGGGCCAGCCCTGAAAGCTGTTGCTGGTCTTCACCTTCCCTGGGCAGCCTACTCACAGGCACAACAGCCCTGGGGATCAGTGCTTTCCCAGAGACGGAACATCTCTTCATACCCGTTCTCGGCAGAGCCGTTTTCCGAAATGGGAAACGTCCGGCTCCTTCTCCCACAAGGAAGGTGCCAGCCCTGAAAGCTGTTGCTGGTCTTCACCTTCCCTGGGCAACCTATTCACAGGCACAACAGCCCTGGGGATCTGTGCTTTCCCAGAGACGGAACATCTCTTCATACCCGTTCTCGGGAGAGCCGTTTTCCGAAAAGGGAAACCTCCGGCTCCTTCTCCCACAAGGAAGGTGCCAGCCCTGAAAGCTGTTGCTGGTCTTCACATTCCCTGGACAGCCTAGTCACAGGCACAACAGCCCTGGGGATCAGTGCTTTCCCAGAGACGGAACATTTCATCGTATCCATTCTCGGCAGAGCCGTTTTCCGAAATGGGAAACGTCCGGATCCTTCTCCCACAAGGAAGGTGCCAGCCCTGAAAGCTGTTGCTGGTGTTGACCTTCCCTTGGAAGCCTAGACACAGGCACAACAGCCCTGGGGATCTGTGCTTTCCCAGAGACGGAACATCCAATTGTGTCCATTCTAGTCAGAGCCATTTTTCTGAAATGGGAAACGTCCGGATCCTTCTCCCACAAGGAAGGTGCCAGCCCTGAAAGCTGTTGCTGGTCTTCACCTTCCCTAGACAGCCTACTCACAGGCACAACAGCCCTGGGGATCTGTGCTTTCCCAGAGACGGAACATCTCTTCATACCCGTTCTCGGCAGAGCCGTATTCCGAAATGGGAAACGTCCGGCTCCTTCTCCCACAAGGAAGGGGCCAGCCCTGAAAGCTGTTGCTGGTCTTCACCTTCCCTGGGCAGCCTAGTCACAGGCACAACAGCCCTGGAAATCAGTGCTTTCCCAGAGACGGAACATCTCATCGTACCCGTTCTCGGCAGACCGTATTTCCGAAACGGCAAACATCCGGCTCCTTCTCCCGCAAGGAAGGTGCCAGCCCTGAAAGCTGTTGCTGTTCTTCACCTTCCCTGGGCAGCCTACTCACAGGCACAACAGCCCTGGGGATCAGTGCTTTTCCCAGAGACGGAACATCCAATTGTGGCCGTTCTCGGCAGAGCCATTTTTCCGAAATGGGAAACGTCCGGCTCCTTCTCCCACAAGTAAGGTGCCAGCCCTGAAAGCTGTTGCTGGTGTTGACCTTCCCTTGGAAGCCTACTCACAGGCACAACAGCCCTGGGGATCAGTGCTTTCCCAGAGACGGAACATCCAATTGTGGCCGTTCTCGGCAGAGCGAATTTCCGAAACAGCAAACGTCTGGCTCTTCTCCCACAAGGAAGTTGCCAGCCCTGAAAGCTGTTGCTGGTCTTCACCTTCCCTTGGAAGCCTAGTCACAGGCACAACAGCCCTGGGGATCAGTGCTTTCCCAGAGATGGAACATCTCATAGCGCCCGTTCTTGGCAGAGCCGTTTTCCGAAAAGGGAAACGTCCGGATCCTTCTCCCACAAGGAAGGGGCCAGCCCTGAAAGCTGTTGCTGGTCTTCACCTTCCCTGGGCAGCCTACTCACAGGCACAACAGCCCTGGGGATCAGTGCTTTCCCAGAGACGGAACATCTCTTCATACCCGTTCTCGGCAGAGCCGTTTTCCGAAATGGGAAACGTCCGGCTCCTTCTCCCACAAGGAAGGTGCCAGCCCTGAAAGCTGTTGCTGGTCTTCACCTTCCCTGGGCAACCTATTCACAGGCACAACAGCCCTGGGGATCTGTGCTTTCCCAGAGACGGAACATCTCTTCATACCCGTTCTCGGGAGAGCCGTTTTCCGAAAAGGGAAACCTCCGGCTCCTTCTCCCACAAGGAAGGTGCCAGCCCTGAAAGCTGTTGCTGGTCTTCACATTCCCTGGACAGCCTAGTCACAGGCACAACAGCCCTGGGGATCAGTGCTTTCCCAGAGACGGAACATTTCATCGTATCCATTCTCGGCAGAGCCATTTTCCGAAATGGGAAACGTCTGGATCCTTCTCCCACAAGGAAGGTGCCAGCCCTGAAAGCTGTTGCTGGTGTTGACCTTCCCTTGGAAGCCTAGACACAGGCACAACAGCCCTGGGGATCTGTGCTTTCCCAGAGACGGAACATCCAATTGTGTCCATTCTAGTCAGAGCCATTTTTCTGAAATGGGAAACGTCCGGATCCTTCTCCCACAAGGAAGGTGCCAGCCCTGAAAGCTGTTGCTGGTCTTCACCTTCCCTAGACAGCCTACTCACAGGCACAACAGCCCTGGGGATCAGTGCTTTCCCAGAGACGGAACATTTCATCGTACCCGTTCTCGGCAGAGCCGTTTTCCGAAAAGGGAAACGTCCGGCTCCTTCTCCCACAAGGAAGGGGCCAGCCCTGAAAGCTGTTGCTGGTCTTCACCTGCCCTGGGAAAGCTATTCACAGGCACAACAGCCCTGGGGATCTGTGCTTTCCCAGAGACGGAACATCTCTTCATACCCGTTCTCGGCAGAGCCGTATTCCGAAATGGGAAACGTCCGGCTCCTTCTCCCACAAGGAAGGTGCCAGCCCTGAAAGCTGTTGCTGGTCTTCACCTTCCCTGGGCAGCCTAGTCACAGGCACAACAGCCCTGGGGATCTGTGCTTTCCCAGAGACGGAACATTTCATCGTACCCGTTCTCGGCAGAGCCGTTTTCCGAAAAGGGAAACGTCCGGATCCTTCTCCCACAAGGAAGGTGCCAACCCTGAAAGCTGTTGCTGGTCTTCACCTTCCCTGTACAGCCTGCTCACAGGCACAACAGCCCTGGGGATCAGTGCTTTCCCAGAGATGGAACATCTCATAGCGCCCGTTCTTGGCAGAGCCGTTTTCCGAAAAGGGAAACGTCCGGCTCCTTCTCCCACAAGGAAGGGGCCAGCCCTGAAAGCTGTTGCTGGTCTTCACCTTCCCTGGGCAGCCTACTCACAGGCACAACAGCCCTGGGGATCAGTGCTTTCCCAGAGACGGAACATCTCTTCATACCCGTTCTCGGCAGAGCCGTTTTCCGAAATGGGAAACGTCCGGCTCCTTCTCCCACAAGGAAGGTGCCAGCCCTGAAAGCTGTTGCTGGTCTTCACATTCCCTGGACAGCCTAGTCACAGGCACAACAGCCCTGGGGATCAGTGCTTTCCCAGAGACGGAACATTTCATCGTATCCATTCTCGGCAGAGCCATTTTCCGAAATGGGAAACGTCTGGATCCTTCTCCCACAAGGAAGGTGCCAGCCCTGAAAGCTGTTGCTGGTGTTGACCTTCCCTTGGAAGCCTAGACACAGGCACAACAGCCCTGGGGATCTGTGCTTTCCCAGAGACGGAACATCCAATTGTGTCCATTCTAGTCAGAGCCATTATTCTGAAATGGGAAACGTCTGGCTCCTTCTCCCACAAGGAAGGTGCCAGCCCTGAAAGCTGTTGCTGGTCTTCACCTTCCCTAGACAGCCTACTCACAGGCACAACAGCCCTGGGGATCAGTGCTTTCCCAGAGACGGAACATTTCATCGTACCCGTTCTCGGCAGAGCCGTTTTCCGAAAAGGGAAACGTCCGGCTCCTTCTCCCACAAGGAAGGGGCCAGCCCTGAAAGCTGTTGCTGGTCTTCACCTTCCCTGGGAAAGCTATTCACAGGCACAACAGCCCTGGGGATCAGTGCTTTCCCAGAGACGGAACATCTCTTCATACCCGTTCTCGGCAGAGCCGTATTCCGAAATGTGAAACTTCCGGATCCTTCTCCCACAAGGAAGGTGCCAGCCCTGAAAGCTGTTGCTGGTGTTCACCTTCCCTGGGCAGCCTACTCACAGGCACAACAGCCCTGGGGATCTGTGCTTTCCCAGAGACGGAACATTTCATCCCACCTGTTCTCGGCAGAGCCGTTTTCCGAAATTGGAAACGTCCGGATCCTTCTCCCACAAGGAAGGTGCCAGCCCTGAAAGCTGTTGCTGGTCTTCACCTTCCCTGGGCAGCCTACTCACAGGCACAACAGCCCTGGGGATCAGTGCTTTCCCAGAGACGGAACATCTCATCGTACCCGTTCTCGGCAGACCGTATTTCCGAAACGGCAAACGTCCGGCTCCTTCTCCCGCAAGGAAGGTGCCAGCCCTGAAAGCTGTTGCTGGTCTTCACCTTCCCTGGGCAGCCTACTCACAGGCACAACAGCCCTGGGGATCTGTGCTTTCCCAGAGATGGAACATCTCATCGTGCCCGTTCTCAGCAGAGCCATTTTTCCGAAAAGGGAAACGTCCGGATCCTTCTCCCACAAGGAAGGTGCCAGCCCTGAAAGCTGTTGCTGGTCTTCACCTTCCCTGGGCAACCTATTCACAGGCACAACAGCCCTGGGGATATGTGCTTTCCCAGAGACGGAACATCTCTTCATACCCGTTCTCGGCAGAGCCGTTTTCCGAAAAGGGAAACGTCCGGATCCTTCTCCCACAAGGAAGCGGCCAGCCCTGAAAGCTGTTGCTGGTCTTCACCTTCCCTGGACAGCCTGCTCACAGGCACAACAGCCCTGGGGATCAGTGCTTTCCCAGAGACGGAACATCTCATCGTGCCCGTTCTTGGCAGAGCCGTTTTCCGAAATGGGAAACGTCGGGCTCCTTCTCCCACAAGGAAGGGGCCAGCCCTGAAAGCTGTTGCTGGTCTTCACCTTCCCTGGGCAGCCTACTCACAGGCACAACAGCCCTGGGGATCAGTGCTTTCCCAGAGACGCAACATCTCTTCATACCCGTTCTCGGCAGAGCCGTTTTCCGAAATGGGAAACGTCCGGCTCCTTCTCCCACAAGGAAGGTGCCAGCCCTGAAAGCTGTTGTTGGTCTTCACATTCCCGGGACAGCCTACTCACAGGCACAACAGCCCTGGGGATCAGTGCTTTCCCAGAGATGGAACATCTCATCGTACCCGTTCTCGGCACAGCCTTTTTCCAAAACGGCGAACGTCCGGACCCTTCTCCCACAAGGAAGGTGCCAGCCCTGAAAGCTGTTGCTGATCTTCACCTTCCCTTGGAAACCTAATCACAGGCACAACAGCCCTGGGGATCAGTGCTTTCCCAGAGATGGAACATCTCCTAGTGCCCGTTCTCGGCAGAGCCATTTTTCCGAAATGGGAAACGTCCGGCTCCTTCTCCCACAAGGAAGCGGCCAGCCCTGAAAGTTGTTGCTGGTCTTGACCTTGCCTTGGAAGCCTAGTCACAGGCACAACAGCCCTGGGGATCAGTGCTTTCCCAGAGACGGAACATCCAATTGTGCCCATTCTAGTCAGAGCCATTTTTCCGAAATGGGAAACGTCCGTCTCCTTCTTCCACAAGGAAGGTGCCAGCCCTGAAAGCTGTTGCTGGTGTTCACCTTCCCTAGACAGCCTACTCACAGGCAAAACAGCCCTGGGGATCAGTGCTTTCCCAGAGACGGAACATTTCATCGTACCCGTTCTCGGCAGAGACATTTTCCGAAAAGGGAAACGTCCCGATCCTTCTCCCACAAGGAAGGTGCCAGCCCTGAAAGCTGTTGCTGGTCTTCACCTTCCCTTGGCAACCTATTCACAGGCACAACAGCCCTGGGGATCTGTGCTTTCCCAGAGACGGAACATCCAATTGTGGCCATTCTAGTCATAGCCATTTTTCTGAAATGGGAAACGTCCGGATCCTTATCCAGCAAGGAAGGTGCCAGCCCTGAAAGCTGTTGCTGGTCTTCACCTTCCCTGGGCAGCCTAGTCACAGGCACAACAGCCCTGGGGATCAGTGCTTTCCCAGAGACGGAACATTTCATCGTAGCCGTTTTCGGCAGAGCCGTTTTCCGAAAAGGGAAACGTCCGGATCCTTCTCCCACAAGGAAGGTGCCAGCCCTGACAGCTGTTGCTGGTCTTCACCTTCCCTGGGCAACCTATTCACAGGCACAACAGCCCTGGGGATATGTGCTTTCCCAGAAATGGAACATCTCTTTATACCCGTTCTCGGCAGAGCCGTTTTCCGAAAAGGGAAACGTCCGTCTCCTTCTCCCACAAGGAAGGGGCCCACCCTGAAAGCTGTTGCTGGTCTTCACCTTCCCTGGGCAGCCTACTCACAGGCACAACAGCCCTGGGGATCAGTGCTTTCCCAGAGACGGAACATCTCATAGTATCCGATCTCGGCAGAGCCATTTTCGAAAATGGAAACGTCCGGCTCCTTCTCCCACAAGGAAGGTGCCAGCCCTGAAAGCTGTTGCTGGTCTTCACCTTCCCTGGGCAGACTAGTAACAGGCACAACAGCCCTGGAAATCAGTGCTTTCCCAGAGACGGAACATATCATCGTACCCGTTCTTGGCAGAGCCATTTTCCAAAACGTCAAACGTCGGGCTCCTTCTCCCACAAGGAAGGTGCCAGCCCTGAAAGCTGTTGCTGGTCTTCACCTTCCCTGGGCAACCTATTCACAGGCACCAACAGCCCTGGGGATATGTGCTTTCCCAGAGACGGAACATCTCTTCATACCCGTTCTCGGCAGAGCCGTTTTCCGAAAAGGGAAACGTCCGGATCCTTCTCCCACAAGGAAGGTGCCAGCCCTGAAAGCTGTTGCTGGTCTTCACCTTCCCTTGGAAGCCTACTCACAGGCACAACAGCCCTGGGGATCAGTGCTTTCCCAGTGATGGAACATCTCTTCATACCCGTTCTCGGCAGAGCCGTTTTCCGAAAAGGGAAACGTCCGGCTCCTTCTCCCACAAGGAAGGTGCCAGCCCTGAAAGCTGTTGCTGGTGTTCACCTTCCCTGGGCAGCCTACTCACAGGCACAACAGCCCTGGGGATCTGTGCTTTCCCAGAGACGGAACATCTCATTGTGGCCGTTCTCGGCAGAGCCATTTTTCCGAAATGGGAAACGTCCGGCTCCTTCTCCCACAAGGAAGGGGCCAGCCCTGAAAGCTGTTGCTGGTCTTCACCTTCCCTGGGCAGCCTACTCACAGGCACAACAGCCCTGGGGGATCAGTGCTTTTCCCAGAGACGGAACATCCAATTGTGGCCGTTCTCAGCAGAGATATTTTTCCGAAATGGGAAACGTCCGGCTCCTTCTCCCACAAGGAAGGTGCCAGCCCTGAAAGCTGTTGCTGGTCTTCACCTTCCCTTGGCAGCCTACTCACAGGCACAACAGCCCTGGGGATCAGTGCTTTCCCAGAGACGGAACATCTCTTCATACCCGTTCTCGGCAGAGCCGTTTTCCGAAAAGGGAAACGTCCAGCTCCTTCTCCCACAAGGAAGGTGCCAGCCCTGAAAGCTGTTGCTGGTGTTCACCTTCCCTGGGCAGCCTACTCACAGGCACAACAGCCCTGGGGATCTGTGCTTTCCCAGAGACGGAACATTTCATCGTACCCGTTCTCGGCAGAGCCGTTTTCCGAAATTGGAAACGTCCGGATCCTTCTCCCACAAGGAAGGTGCCAGCCCTGAAAGCTGTTGCTGGTCTTCACCTTCCCTGGGCAGCCTAGTCACAGGCACAACAGCCCTGGGGATCAGTGCTTTCCCAGAGACGGAACATCTCATCGTACCCGTTCTCGGCAGACCGTATTTCCGAAACGGCAAACGTCCGGCTCCTTCTCCCGCAAGGAAGGTGCCAGCCCTGAAAGCTGTTGCTGGTCTTCACCTTCCCTGGGCAGCCTACTCACAGGCACAACAGCCCTGGGGATCAGTGCTTTCCCAGAGATGGAACATCTCATCGTGCCCGTTCTCAGCAGAGCCATTTTTCCGAAATCGGAAACGTCCGGATCCTTCTCCCACAAGGAAGGTGCCAGCCCTGAAAGCTGTTGCTGGTCTTCACCTTCCCTGGGCAACCTATTCACAGGCACAACAGCCCTGGGGATCAGTGCTTTCCCAGAGACGGAACATCTCTTCATACCCGTTCTAGGCAGAGCCGTTTTCCGAAAAGGGAAACGTCCGGATCCTTCTCCCACAAGGAAGCGGCCAGCCCTGAAAGCTGTTGCTGGTCTTCACCTTCCCTGGGCAGCCTACTCGCACGCACAACAGCCCTGGGGATCTGTGATTTCCCAGAGACGGAACATCCAATTGTGGCCATTCTAGTCAGAGCCATTTTTCTGAAATGGGAAACGTCTGGCTCCTTCTCCCACAAGGAAGGTGCCAGCCCTGAAAGCTGTTGCTGGTCTTCACCTTCCCTGGACAGCCTAGTCACAGGCACAACAGCCCTGGGGATCAGTGCTTTCCCAGAGACGGAACATTTCATCGTATCCATTGTCGGCAGAGCCATTTTCCAAAATGGGAAACGTCTGGCTCCTTCTCCCACAAGGAAGGTGCCAGCCCTGAAAGCTGTTGCTGGTCTTCACCTTCCCTGGGCAGCCTAGTCACAGGCACAACAGCCCTGGGGATCAGTGCTTTCCCAGAGACGGAACATTTCATCGTACCCGTTCTCGGCAGAGCCGTTTTCCGAAAAGGGAAACGTCCGGATCCTTCTCCCACAAGGAAGGGGCCCGCCCTGAAAGCTGTTGCTGGTCTTCACCTTCCCTGGGCAGCCTACTCACAGGCACAACAGCCCTGGGGATGTGTGCTTTCCCAGAGACGGAACATCTCATCGTGCCCGTTCTCAGCAGAGCCATTTTCCAAAACGGCAAACGTCCGGCTCCTTCTCCCACAAGGAAGGTGCCAGCCCTGAAAGCTGTTGCTGGTCTTCACCTTCCCTGGGCAGCCTAGTAACAGGCACAACAGCCCTGGGGATCAGTGCTTTCCCAGAGATGGTACATCTCAGAGTGCCCGTTCTCGGCACAGCCTTTTTCCAAAACGGCGAACGTCCGGATCCTTCTCCCACAAGGAAGGTGCCAGCCCTGAAAGCTGTTGCTGATCTTCACCTTCCCTTGGAAACCTAATCACAGGCACAACAGCCCTGGGGATCAGTGCTTTCCCAGAGATGGAACATCTCCTAGTGCCCGTTCTCGGCAGAGCCATTTTTCCGAAATGGGAAACGTCCGGATCCTTCTCCCACAAGGAAGGGGCCAGCCCTGAAAGCTGTTGCTGGTCTTGACCTTCCCTTGGAAGCCTAGTCACAGGCACAACAGCCCTGGGGATCTGTGATTTCCCAGAGACGGAACATGCAATTGTGGCCATTCAAGTCAGAGCCATTTTTCTGAAATGGGAAACATCCGGATCCTTCTCCCACAAGGAAGGTGCCAGCCCTGAAAGCTGTTGCTGGTCTTCACCTTCCCTGGACAGCCTGCTCACAGGCACAACAGCCCTGGGGATCAGTGCTTTCCCAGAGACGGAACATCTCATCGTGCCCGTTCTTGGCAGAGCCGTTTTCCGAAATGGGAAACGTCGGGCTCCTTCTCCCACAAGGAAGGGGCCAGCCCTGAAAGCTGTTGCTGGTCTTCACCTTCCCTGGGCAGCCTACTCACAGGCACAACAGCCCTGGGGATCAGTGCTTTCCCAGAGACGCAACATCTCTTCATACCCGTTCTCGGCAGAGCCGTTTTCCGAAATGGGAAACGTCCGGCTCCTTCTCCCACAAGGAAGGTGCCAGCCCTGAAAGCTGTTGCTGGTCTTCACCTTCCCTGGGCAACCTATTCACAGGCACAACAGCCCTGGGGATCTGTGCTTTCCCAGAGACGGAACATCTCTTCATACCCGTTCTCGGCAGAGCCGTATTCCGAAATGGGAAACGTCCGGCTCCTTCTTCCACAAGGAAGGTGCCAGCCCTGAAAGCTGTTGTTGGTCTTCACATTCCCGGGACAGCCTACTCACAGGCACAACAGCCCTGGGGATCAGTGCTTTCCCAGAGATGGAACATCTCATCGTACCCTTTTTCGGCACAGCCTTTTTCCAAAACGGCGAACGTCCGGACCCTTCTCCCACAAGGAAGGTGCCAGCCCTGAAAGCTGTTGCTGATCTTCACCTTCCCTTGGAAACCTAATCACAGGCACAACAGCCCTGGGGATCAGTGCTTTCCCAGAGATGGAACATCTCCTAGTGCCCGTTCTCGGCAGAGCCATTTTTCCGAAATGGGAAACGTCCGGCTCCTTCTCCCACAAGGAAGCGGCCAGCCCTGAAAGCTGTTGCTGGTCTTGACCTTCCCTTGGAAGCCTAGTCACAGGCACAACAGCCCTGGGGATCAGTGCTTTCCCAGAGACGGAACATCCAATTGTGGCCATTCTAGTCAGAGCCATTTTTCCGAAATGGGAAACGTCCGTCTCCTTCTCCCACAAGGAAGGTGCCAGCCCTGAAAGCTGTTGCTGGTCTTCACCTTCCCTGGGCAGCCTAGTCACAGGCACAACAGCCCTGGGGATCAGTGCTTTCCCAGAGACGGAACATTTCATCGTAGCCGTTCTCGGCAGAGCCGTTTTCCGAAAAGGGAAACGTCCGGCTCCTTCTCCCACAAGGAAGGTGCCAGCCCTGACAGCTGTTGCTGGTCTTCACCTTCCCTGGGCAACCTATTCACAGGCACAACAGCCCTGGGGATATGTGCTTTCCCAGAGATGGAACATCTCTTTATACCCGTTCTCGGCAGAGCCGTTTTCCGAAAAGGGAAACGTCCGTCTCCTTCTCCCACAAGGAAGGGGCCCGCCCTGAAAGCTGTTGCTGGTCTTCACCTTCCCTTGGAAGCCTAGTCACAGGCACAACAGCCCTGGGGATCAGTGCTTTCCCAGAGACGGAACATCTCATAGTATCCGATCTCGGCAGAGCCATTTTCGAAAATGGAAACGTCCGGCTCCTTCTCCCACAAGGAAGGTGCCAGCCCTGAAAGCTGTTGCTGGTCTTCACCTTCCCTGGGCAGACTAGTAACAGGCACAACAGCCCTGGAAATCAGTGCTTTCCCAGAGACAGAACATATCATCGTACCCGTTCTTGGCAGAGCCATTTTCCAAAACGTCAAACGTCGGGCTCCTTCTCCCACAAGGAAGGTGCCAGCCCTGAAAGCTGTTGCTGGTCTTCACCTTCCCTGGGCAACCTATTCACAGGCACCAACAGCCCTGGGGATATGTGCTTTCCCAGAGACGGAACATCTCTTCATACCCGTTCTCGGCAGAGCCGTTTTCCGAAAAGGGAAACGTCCGGATCCTTCTCCCACAAGGAAGGTGCCAGCCCTGAAAGCTGTTGCTGGTCTTCACCTTCCCTTGGAAGCCTACTCACAGGCACAACAGCCCTGGGGATCAGTGCTTTCCCAGAGATGGAACATCTCTTCATACCCGTTCTCGGCAGAGCCGTTTTCCGAAATGTGAAACGTCCGGCTCCTTCTCCCACAAGGAAGGTGCCAGCCCTGAAAGCTGTTGCTGGTGTTCACCTTCCCTGGGCAGCCTACTCACAGGCACAACAGCCCTGGGGATCTGTGCTTTCCCAGAGACGGAACATCTCATTGTGGCCGTTCTCGGCAGAGCCATTTTTCCGAAATGGGAAACGTCCGGCTCCTTCTCCCACAAGGAAGGTGCCAGCCCTGAAAGCTGTTGCTGGTCTTCACCTTCCCTGGGCAGCCTACTCACAGGCACAACAGCCCTGGGGATCAGTGCTTTTCCCAGAGACGGAACATCCAATTGTGGCCGTTCTCAGCAGAGATATTTTTCCGAAATGGGAAACGTCCGGCTCCTTCTCCCACAAGGAAGGTGCCAGCCCTGAAAGCTGTTGCTGGTCTTCACCTTCCCTTGGCAGCCTACTCACAGGCACAACAGCCCTGGGGATCAGTGCTTTCCCAGAGACGGAACATCTCTTCATACCCGTTCTCGGCAGAGCCGTTTTCCGAAAAGGGAAACGTCCGGCTCCTTCTCCCACAAGGAAGGTGCCAGCCCTGAAAGCTGTTGCTGGTCTTCACCTTCCCTGGGCAGCCTACTCACAGGCACAAAAGCCCTGGGGATCTGTGCTTTCCCAGAGACGGAATATCTCCTCGTGCCCGTTCTCGGCAGAGCCATTTTCTGAAAAGGTAAACGTCCGGCTCCTTATCCCACAAGGAAGGTGCCAGCCCTGAAAGCTGTTGCTGGTCTTCACCTTCCCTGGACAGCCTACTCACAGGCACAACAGCCCTGGGGATCAGTGCTTTCCCACAGACGGAACATCTCATTATGGCCGTTCTCGGCAGAGCCATTTTTCCGAAATGGGAAACGTCCGGCTCCTTCTCCCACAAGGAAGGTGCCAGCCCTGAAAGCTGTTGCTGGTCTTCACCTTCCCTGGGCAGCCTACTCACAGGCACAACAGCCCTGGGGATCAGTGCTTTTCCCAGAGACGGAACATCCAATTGTGGCCGTTCTCGGCAGAGATATTTTTCCGAAATGGGAAATGTCCGGCTCCTTCTCCCACAAGGAAGGTGCCAGCCCTGAAAGCAGTTGCTGGTCTTCACCTTCCCTGGGCAACCTATTCACAGGCACAACAGCCCTGGGGATATGTGCTTTCCCAGAGACGGAACATCTCTTCATACCCGTTCTCGGCAGAGCCGTTTTCCGAAAAGGGAAACGTCCGGATCCTTCTCCCACAAGGAAGCGGCCAGCCCTGAAAGCTGTTGCTGGTCTTCACCTTCCCTGGGCAGCCTACTCGCACGCACAACAGCCCTGGGGATCTGTGATTTCCCAGAGACGGAACATCCAATTGTGGCCATTCTAGTCAGAGCCATTTTTCTGAAATGGGAAACGTCTGGCTCCTTCTCCCACAAGGAAGGTGCCAGCCCTGAAAGCTGTTGCTGGTCTTGACCTTCCCTGGACAGGCTAGTCACAGGCACAACAGCCCTGGGGATCAGTGCTTTCCCAGAGACGGAACATTTCATCGTACCCGTTCTCGGCAGAGCCGTTTTCCGAAAAGGGAAACGTCCGGATCCTTCTCCCACAAGGAAGGTGCCAGCCCTGAGAGCTGTTGCTGGTCTTCACCTTCCCTGGGCAACCTATTCACAGGCACCAACAGCCCTGGGGATATGTGCTTTCCCAGAGACGGAACACCTCTTCATACCCGTTCTCGGCAGAGCCGTTTTCCGAAAAGGGAAACGTCCGGCTCCTTCTCCCACAAGGAAGGTGCCAGCCCTGAAAGCTGTTGCTGGTCTTCACCTTCCCTTGGCAGCCTACTCACAGGCACAACAGCCCTGGGGATCTGTGCTTTCCCAGAGACGGAACATCCAATTGTGGCCATTCTAGTCAGAGCCATTTTTCTAAAATGGGAAACGTCCGGCTCCTTCACACACAAGGAAGGGGCCAGGCCTGAAAGCTGTTGCTGGTGTTCACCTTCCCTGGGCAGCCTACTCACAGGCACAACAGCCCTGGGGATCTGTGCTTTCCCAGAGACGGAACATCTCATTGTGGCCGTTCTCGGCAGAGCCATTTTTCCGAAATGGGAAACGTCCGGATCCTTCTCCCACAAGGAAGCGGCCAGCCCTGAAAGCTGTTGCTGGTCTTCACCTTCCCTGGGCAGCCTACTCGCACGCACAACAGCCCTGGGGATCTGTGATTTCCCAGAGACGGAACATCCAATTGTGGCCATTCTAGTCAGAGCCATTTTTCTGAAATGGGAAACGTCTGGCTCCTTCTCCCACAAGGAAGGTGCCAGCCCTGAAAGCTGTTGCTGGTCTTCACCTTCCCTGGACAGCCTAGTCACAGGCACAACAGCCCTGGGGATCAGTGCTTTCCCAGAGACGGAACATTTCATCGTATCCATTGTCGGCAGAGCCATTTTCCAAAATGGGAAACGTCTGGCTCCTTCTCCCACAAGGAAGGTGCCAGCCCTGAAAGCTGTTGCTGGTCTTCACCTTCCCTGGGCAGCCTAGTCACAGGCACAACAGCCCTGGGGATCAGTGCTTTCCCAGAGACGGAACATTTCATCGTACCCGTTCTCGGCAGAGCCGTTTTCCGAAAAGGGAAACGTCCGGATCCTTCTCCCACAAGGAAGGGGCCCGCCCTGAAAGCTGTTGCTGGTCTTCACCTTCCCTGGGCAGCCTACTCACAGGCACAACAGCCCTGGGGATGTGTGCTTTCCCAGAGACGGAACATCTCATCGTGCCCGTTCTCAGCAGAGCCATTTTCCAAAATGGGAAACGTCCGGCTTCTTCTCCCACAAGGAAGGTGCCAGCCCTGAAAGCTGTTGCTGGTCTTCACCTTCCCTGGGCAGCCTAGTAACAGGCACAACAGCCCTGGGGATCAGTGCTTTCCCAGAGATGGTACATCTCAGAGTGCCCGTTCTCGGCACAGCCTTTTTCCAAAACGGCGAACGTACGGATCCTTCTCCCACAAGGAAGGTGCCAGCCCTGAAAGCTGTTGCTGATCTTCACCTTCCCTTGGAAACCTAATCACAGGCACAACAGCCCTGGGGATCAGTGCTTTCCCAGAGATGGAACATCTCCTAGTGCCCGTTCTCGGCAGAGCCATTTTTCCGAAATGGGAAACGTCCGGATCCTTCTCCCACAAGGAAGGGGCCAGCCCTGAAAGCTGTTGCTGGTCTTGACCTTCCCTTGGAAGCCTAGTCACAGGCACAACAGCCCTGGGGATCTGTGATTTCCCAGAGACGGAACATGCAATTGTGGCCATTCAAGTCAGAGCCATTTTTCTGAAATGGGAAACATCCGGATCCTTCTCCCACAAGGAAGGTGCCAGCCCTGAAAGCTGTTGCTGGTCTTCACCTTCCCTGGACAGCCTGCTCACAGGCACAACAGCCCTGGGGATCAGTGCTTTCCCAGAGACGGAACATCTCATCGTGCCCGTTCTTGGCAGAGCCGTTTTCCGAAATGGGAAACGTCGGGCTCCTTCTCCCACAAGGAAGGGGCCAGCCCTGAAAGCTGTTGCTGGTCTTCACCTTCCCTGGGCAGCCTACTCACAGGCACAACAGCCCTGGGGATCAGTGCTTTCCCAGAGACGCAACATCTCTTCATACCCATTCTCGGCAGAGCCGTTTTCCGAAATGGGAAACGTCCGGCTCCTTCTCCCACAAGGAAGGTGCCAGCCCTGAAAGCTGTTGCTGGTCTTCACCTTCCCTGGGCAACCTATTCACAGGCACAACAGCCCTGGGGATCTGTGCTTTCCCAGAGACGGAACATCTCTTCATACCCGTTCTCGGCAGAGCCGTATTCCGAAATGGGAAACGTCCGGCTCCTTCTTCCACAAGGAAGGTGCCAGCCCTGAAAGCTGTTGTTGGTCTTCACATTCCCGGGACAGCCTACTCACAGGCACAACAGCCCTGGGGATCAGTGCTTTCCCAGAGATGGAACATCTCATCGTACCCGTTCTCGGCACAGCCTTTTTCCAAAACGGCGAACGTCCGGACCCTTCTCCCACAAGGAAGGTGCTAGCCCTGAAAGCTGTTGCTGATCTTCACCTTCCCTTGGAAACCTAATCACAGGCACAACAGCCCTGGGGATCAGTGCTTTCCCAGAGATGGAACATCTCCTAGTGCCCGTTCTCGGCAGAGCCATTTTTCCGAAATGGGAAACGTCCGGCTCCTTCTCCCACAAGGAAGCGGCCAGCCCTGAAAGCTGTTGCTGGTCTTGACCTTCCCTTGGAAGCCTAGTCACAGGCACAACAGCCCTGGGGATCAGTGCTTTCCCAGAGACGGAACATCCAATTGTGGCCATTCTAGTCAGAGCCATTTTTCCGAAATGGGAAACGTCCGTCTCCTTCTCCCACAAGGAAGGTGCCAGCCCTGAAAGCTGTTGCTGGTCTTCACCTTCCCTGGGCAGCCTAGTCACAGGCACAACAGCCCTGGGGATCAGTGCTTTCCCAGAGACGGAACATTTCATCGTAGCCGTTCTCGGCAGAGCCGTTTTCCGAAAAGGGAAACGTCCGGATCCTTCTCCCACAAGGAAGGTGCCAGCCCTGACAGCTGTTGCTGGTCTTCACCTTCCCTGGGCAACCTATTCACAGGCACAACAGCCCTGGGGATATGTGCTTTCCCAGAGATGGAACATCTCTTTATACCCGTTCTCGGCAGAGCCGTTTTCCGAAAAGGGAAACGTCCGTCTCCTTCTCCCACAAGGAAGGGGCCCGCCCTGAAAGCTGTTGCTGGTCTTCACCTTCCCTGGGCAGCCTACTCACAGGCACAAAAGCCCTGGGGATCTGTGCTTTCCCAGAGACGGAATATCTCCTCGTGCCCGTTCTCGGCAGAGCCATTTTCTGAAAAGGTAAACGTCCGGCTCCTTATCCCACAAGGAAGGTGCCAGCCCTGAAAGCTGTTGCTGGTCTTCACCTTCCCTGGACAGCCTACTCACAGGCACAACAGCCCTGGGGATCAGTGCTTTCCCAGAGACGGAACATCTCATAGTATCCGATCTCGGCAGAGCCATTTTCGAAAATGGAAACGTCCGGCTCCTTCTCCCACAAGGAAGGTGCCAGCCCTGAAAGCTGTTGCTGGTCTTCACCTTCCCTGGGCAGACTAGTAACAGGCACAACAGCCCTGGAAATCAGTGCTTTCCCAGAGACGGAACATATCATCGTACCCGTTCTTGGCAGAGCCATTTTCCAAAACGTCAAACGTCGGGCTCCTTCTCCCACAAGGAAGGTGCCAGCCCTGAAAGCTGTTGCTGGTCTTCACCTTCCCTGGGCAACCTATTCACAGGCACCAACAGCCCTGGGGATATGTGCTTTCCCAGAGACGGAACATCTCTTCATACCCGTTCTCGGCAGAGCCGTTTTCCGAAAAGGGAAACGTCCGGATCCTTCTCCCACAAGGAAGGTGCCAGCCCTGAAAGCTGTTGCTGGTCTTCACCTTCCCTTGGAAGCCTACTCACAGGCACAACAGCCCTGGGGATCAGTGCTTTCCCAGAGATGGAACATCTCTTCATACCCGTTCTCGGCAGAGCCGTTTTCCGAAATGTGAAACGTCCGGCTCCTTCTCCCACAAGGAAGGTGCCAGCCCTGAAAGCTGTTGCTGGTGTTCACCTTCCCTGGGCAGCCTACTCACAGGCACAACAGCCCTGGGGATCTGTGCTTTCCCAGAGACGGAACATCTCATTGTGGCCGTTCTCGGCAGAGCCATTTTTCCGAAATGGGAAACGTCCGGCTCCTTCTCCCACAAGGAAGGTGCCAGCCCTGAAAGCTGTTGCTGGTCTTCACCTTCCCTGGGCAGCCTACTCACAGGCACAACAGCCCTGGGGATCAGTGCTTTTCCCAGAGACGGAACATCCAATTGTGGCCGTTCTCGGCAGAGATATTTTTCCGAAATGGGAAACGTCCGGCTCCTTCTCCCACAAGGAAGGTGCCAGCCCTGAAAGCTGTTACTGGTCTTCACCTTCCCTTGGCAGCCTACTCACAGGCACAACAGCCCTGGGGATCAGTGCTTTCCCAGAGACGGAACATCTCTTCATACCCGTTCTCGGCAGAGCCGTTTTCCGAAAAGGGAAACGTCCGGCTCCTTCTCCCACAAGGAAGGTGCCAGCCCTGAAAGCTGTTGCTGGTCTTCACCTTCCCTGGGCAGCCTACTCACAGGCACAAAAGCCCTGGGGATCTGTGCTTTCCCAGAGACGGAATATCTCCTCGTGCCCGTTCTCGGCAGAGCCATTTTCTGAAAAGGTAAACGTCCGGCTCCTTATCCCACAAGGAAGGTGCCAGCCCTGAAAGCTGTTGCTGGTCTTCACCTTCCCTGGACAGCCTACTCACAGGCACAACAGCCCTGGGGATCAGTGCTTTCCCACAGACGGAACATCTCATTATGGCCGTTCTCGGCAGAGCCATTTTTCCGAAATGGGAAACGTCCGGCTCCTTCTCCCACAAGGAAGGTGCCAGCCCTGAAAGCTGTTGCTGGTCTTCACCTTCCCTGGGCAGCCTACTCACAGGCACAACAGCCCTGGGGATCAGTGCTTTTCCCAGAGACGGAACATCCAATTGTGGCCGTTCTCGGCAGAGATATTTTTCCGAAATGGGAAATGTCCGGCTCCTTCTCCCACAAGGAAGGTGCCAGCCCTGAAAGCAGTTGCTGGTCTTCACCTTCCCTGGGCAACCTATTCACAGGCACAACAGCCCTGGGGATATGTGCTTTCCCAGAGACGGAACATCTCTTCATACCCGTTCTCGGCAGAGCCGTTTTCCGAAAAGGGAAACGTCCGGATCCTTCTCCCACAAGGAAGCGGCCAGCCCTGAAAGCTGTTGCTGGTCTTCACCTTCCCTGGGCAGCCTACTCGCACGCACAACAGCCCTGGGGATCTGTGATTTCCCAGAGACGGAACATCCAATTGTGGCCATTCTAGTCAGAGCCATTTTTCTGAAATGGGAAACGTCTGGCTCCTTCTCCCACAAGGAAGGTGCCAGCCCTGAAAGCTGTTGCTGGTCTTCACCTTCCCTGGACAGCCTAGTCACAGGCACAACAGCCCTGGGGATCAGTGCTTTCCCAGAGACGGAACATTTCATCGTATCCCGTTCTCGGCAGAGCCGTTTTCCGAAAAGGGAAACGTCCGGATCCTTCTCCCACAAGGAAGGTGCCAGCCCTGAGAGCTGTTGCTGGTCTTCACCTTCCCTGGGCAACCTATTCACAGGCACCAACAGCCCTGGGGATATGTGCTTTCCCAGAGACGGAACACCTCTTCATACCCGTTCTCGGCAGAGCCGTTTTCCGAAAAGGGAAACGTCCGGCTCCTTCTCCCACAAGGAAGGTGCCAGCCCTGAAAGCTGTTGCTGGTCTTCACCTTCCCTTGGCAGCCTACTCACAGGCACAACAGCCCTGGGGATCTGTGCTTTCCCAGAGACGGAACATCCAATTGTGGCCATTCTAGTCAGAGCCATTTTTCTAAAATGGGAAACGTCCGGCTCCTTCACCCACAAGGAAGGGGCCAGCCCTGAAAGCTGTTGCTGGTGTTCACCTTCCCTGGGCAGCCTACTCACAGGCACAACAGCCCTGGGGATCTGTGCTTTCCCAGAGACGGAACATCTCATTGTGGCCGTTCTCGGCAGAGCCATTTTTCCGAAATTTGAAACGTCCGGATCCTTCTCCCACAAGGAAGCGGCCAGCCCTGAAAGCTGTTGCTGGTCTTCACCTTCCCTGGGCAGCCTACTCGCACGCACAACAGCCCTGGGGATCTGTGATTTCCCAGAGACGGAACATCCAATTGTGGCCATTCTAGTCAGAGCCATTTTTCTGAAATGGGAAACGTCTGGCTCCTTCTCCCACAAGGAAGGTGCCAGCCCTGAAAGCTGTTGCTGGTCTTCACCTTCCCTGGACAGCCTAGTCACAGGCACAACAGCCCTGGGGATCAGTGCTTTCCCAGAGACGGAACATTTCATCGTATCCATTGTCGGCAGAGCCATTTTCCGAAATGGGAAACGTCTGGCTCCTTCTCCCACAAGGAAGGTGCCAGCCCTGAAAGCTGTTGCTGGTCTTCACCTTCCCTGGGCAGCCTAGTCACAGGCACAACAGCCCTGGGGATCAGTGCTTTCCCAGAGACGGAACATTTCATCGTACCCGTTCTCGGCAGAGCCGTTTTCCGAAAAGGGAAACGTCCGGATCCTTCTCCCACAAGGAAGGGGCCCGCCCTGAAAGCTGTTGCTGGTCTTCACCTTCCCTGGGCAGCCTACTCACAGGCACAACAGCCCTGGGGATGTGTGCTTTCCCAGAGACGGAACATCTCATCGTGCCCGTTCTCAGCAGAGCCATTTTCCAAAATGGGAAACGTCCGGCTCCTTCTCCCACAAGGAAGGTGCCAGCCCTGAAAGCTGTTGCTGGTCTTCACCTTCCCTGGGCAGCCTAGTAACAGGCACAACAGCCCTGGGGATCAGTGCTTTCCCAGAGATGGTACATCTCAGAGTGCCCGTTCTCGGCACAGCCTTTTTCCAAAACGGCGAACGTACGGATCCTTCTCCCACAAGGAAGGTGCCAGCCCTGAAAGCTGTTGCTGATCTTCACCTTCCCTTGGAAACCTAATCACAGGCACAACAGCCCTGGGGATCAGTGCTTTCCCAGAGATGGAACATCTCCTAGTGCCCGTTCTCGGCAGAGCCATTTTTCCGAAATGGGAAACGTCCGGATCCTTCTCCCACAAGGAAGGGGCCAGCCCTGAAAGCTGTTGCTGGTCTTGACCTTCCCTTGGAAGCCTAGTCACAGGCACAACAGCCCTGGGGATCTGTGATTTCCCAGAGACGGAACATGCAATTGTGGCCATTCAAGTCAGAGCCATTTTTCTGAAATGGGAAACATCCGGATCCTTCTCCCACAAGGAAGGTGCCAGCCCTGAAAGCTGTTGCTGGTCTTCACCTTCCCTGGACAGCCTGCTCACAGGCACAACAGCCCTGGGGATCAGTGCTTTCCCAGAGACGGAACATCTCATCGTGCCCGTTCTTGGCAGAGCCGTTTTCCGAAATGGGAAACGTCGGGCTCCTTCTCCCACAAGGAAGGGGCCAGCCCTGAAAGCTGTTGCTGGTCTTCACCTTCCCTGGGCAGCCTACTCACAGGCACAACAGCCCTGGGGATCAGTGCTTTCCCAGAGACGCAACATCTCTTCATACCCATTCTCGGCAGAGCCGTTTTCCGAAATGGGAAACGTCCGGCTCCTTCTCCCACAAGGAAGGTGCCAGCCCTGAAAGCTGTTGCTGGTCTTCACCTTCCCTGGGCAACCTATTCACAGGCACAACAGCCCTGGGGATCTGTGCTTTCCCAGAGACGGAACATCTCTTCATACCCGTTCTCGGCAGAGCCGTATTCCGAAATGGGAAACGTCCGGCTCCTTCTTCCACAAGGAAGGTGCCAGCCCTGAAAGCTGTTGTTGGTCTTCACATTCCCGGGACAGCCTACTCACAGGCACAACAGCCCTGGGGATCAGTGCTTTCCCAGAGACGGAACATCTCATCGTACCCGTTCTCGGCACAGCCTTTTTCCAAAACGGCGAACGTCCGGACCCTTCTCCCACAAGGAAGGTGCCAGCCCTGAAAGCTGTTGCTGATCTTCACCTTCCCTTGGAAACCTAATCACAGGCACAACAGCCCTGGGGATCAGTGCTTTCCCAGAGATGGAACATCTCCTAGTGCCCGTTCTCGGCAGAGCCATTTTTCCGAAATGGGAAACGTCCGGCTCCTTCTCCCACAAGGAAGCGGCCAGCCCTGAAAGCTGTTGCTGGTCTTGACCTTCCCTTGGAAGCCTAGTCACAGGCACAACAGCCCTGGGGATCAGTGCTTTCCCAGAGACGGAACATCCAATTGTGGCCATTCTAGTCAGAGCCATTTTTCCGAAATGGGAAACGTCCGTCTCCTTCTCCCACAAGGAAGGTGCCAGCCCTGAAAGCTGTTACTGGTCTTCACCTTCCCTGGGCAGCCTAGTCACAGGCACAACAGCCCTGGGGATCAGTGCTTTCCCAGAGACGGAACATTTCATCGTAGCCGTTCTCGGCAGAGCCGTTTTCCGAAAAGGGAAACGTCCGGATCCTTCTCCCACAAGGAAGGTGCCAGCCCTGACAGCTGTTGCTGGTCTTCACCTTCCCTGGGCAACCTATTCACAGGCACAACAGCCCTGGGGATATGTGCTTTCCCAGAGATGGAACATCTCTTTATACCCGTTCTCGGCAGAGCCGTTTTCCGAAAAGGGAAACGTCCGTCTCCTTCTCCCACAAGGAAGGGGCCCGCCCTGAAAGCTGTTGCTGGTCTTCACCTTCCCTGGGCAGCCTAGTCACAGGCACAACAGCCCTGGGGATCAGTGCTTTCCCAGAGACGGAACATCTCATAGTATCCGATCTCGGCAGAGCCATTTTCGAAAATGGAAACGTCCGGCTCCTTCTCCCACAAGGAAGGTGCCAGCCCTGAAAGCTGTTGCTGGTCTTCACCTTCCCTGGGCAGACTAGTAACAGGCACAACAGCCCTGGAAATCAGTGCTTTCCCAGAGACGGAACATATCATCGTACCCGTTCTTGGCAGAGCCATTTTCCAAAACGTCAAACGTCGGGCTCCTTCTCCCACAAGGAAGGTGCCAGCCCTGAAAGCTGTTGCTGGTCTTCACCTTCCCTTGGAAGCCTACTCACAGGCACAACAGCCCTGGGGATCAGTGCTTTCCCAGAGATGGAACATCTCTTCATACCCGTTCTCGGCAGAGCCGTTTTCCGAAATGTGAAACGTCCGGCTCCTTCTCCCACAAGGAAGGTGCCAGCCCTGAAAGCTGTTGCTGGTGTTCACCTTCCCTGGGCAGCCTACTCACAGGCACAACAGCCCTGGGGATCTGTGCTTTCCCAGAGACGGAACATCTCATTGTGGCCGTTCTCGGCAGAGCCATTTTTCCGAAATGGGAAACGTCCGGCTCCTTCTCCCACAAGGAAGGTGCCAGCCCTGAAAGCTGTTGCTGGTCTTCACCTTCCCTGGGCAGCCTACTCACAGGCACAAAAGCCCTGGGGATCTGTGCTTTCCCAGAGACGGAATATCTCCTCGTGCCCGTTCTCGGCAGAGCCATTTTCTGAAAAGGTAAACGTCCGGCTCCTTATCCCACAAGGAAGGTGCCAGCCCTGAAAGCTGTTGCTGGTCTTCACCTTCCCTGGACAGCCTACTCACAGGCACAACAGCCCTGGGGATCAGTGCTTTCCCAGAGACGGAACATCTCATTATGGCCGTTCTCGGCAGAGCCATTTTTCCGAAATGGGAAACGTCCGGCTCCTTCTCCCACAAGGAAGGTGCCAGCCCTGAAAGCTGTTGCTGGTCTTCACCTTCCCTGGGCAGCCTACTCACAGGCACAACAGCCCTGGGGATCAGTGCTTTTCCCAGAGACGGAACATCCAATTGTGGCCGTTCTCGGCAGAGATATTTTTCCGAAATGGGAAATGTCCGGCTCCTTCTCCCACAAGGAAGGTGCCAGCCCTGAAAGCAGTTGCTGGTCTTCACCTTCCCTGGGCAACCTATTCACAGGCACAACAGCCCTGGGGATATGTGCTTTCCCAGAGACGGAACATCTCTTCATACCCGTTCTCGGCAGAGCCGTTTTCCGAAAAGGGAAACGTCCGGATCCTTCTCCCACAAGGAAGCGGCCAGCCCTGAAAGCTGTTGCTGGTCTTCACCTTCCCTGGGCAGCCTACTCGCACGCACAACAGCCCTGGGGATCTGTGATTTCCCAGAGACGGAACATCCAATTGTGGCCATTCTAGTCAGAGCCATTTTTCTGAAATGGGAAACGTCTGGCTCCTTCTCCCACAAGGAAGGTGCCAGCCCTGAAAGCTGTTGCTGGTCTTGACCTTCCCTGGACAGGCTAGTCACAGGCACAACAGCCCTGGGGATCAGTGCTTTCCCAGAGACGGAACATTTCATCGTACCCGTTCTCGGCAGAGCCGTTTTCCGAAAAGGGAAACGTCCGGATCCTTCTCCCACAAGGAAGGTGCCAGCCCTGAGAGCTGTTGCTGGTCTTCACCTTCCCTGGGCAACCTATTCACAGGCACCAACAGCCCTGGGGATATGTGCTTTCCCAGAGACGGAACACCTCTTCATACCCGTTCTCGGCAGAGCCGTTTTCCGAAAAGGGAAACGTCCGGCTCCTTCTCCCACAAGGAAGGTGCCAGCCCTGAAAGCTGTTGCTGGTCTTCACCTTCCCTTGGCAGCCTACTCACAGGCACAACAGCCCTGGGGATCTGTGCTTTCCCAGAGACGGAACATCCAATTGTGGCCATTCTAGTCAGAGCCATTTTTCTAAAATGGGAAACGTCCGGCTCCTTCACCCACAAGGAAGGGGCCAGCCCTGAAAGCTGTTGCTGGTGTTCACCTTCCCTGGGCAGCCTACTCACAGGCACAACAGCCCTGGGGATCTGTGCTTTCCCAGAGACGGAACATCTCATTGTGGCCGTTCTCGGCAGAGCCATTTTTCCGAAATGGGAAACGTCCGGCTCCTTCTCCCACAAGGAAGGTGCCAGCCCTGAAAGCTGTTGCTGGTCTTCACCTTCCCTGGGCAGCCTACTCACAGGCACAACAGCCCTGGGGATCAGTGCTTTTCCCAGAGACGGAACATCCAATTGTGGCCGTTCTCAGCAGAGATATTTTTCCGAAATGGGAAACGTCCGGCTCCTTCTCCCACAAGGAAGGTGCCAGCCCTGAAAGCTGTTGCTGGTCTTCACCTTCCCTTGGCAGCCTACTCACAGGCACAACAGCCCTGGGGATCAGTGCTTTCCCAGAGACGGAACATCTCTTCATACCCGTTCTCGGCAGAGCCGTTTTCCGAAAAGGGAAACGTCCGGCTCCTTCTCCCACAAGGAAGGTGCCAGCCCTGAAAGCTGTTGCTGGTGTTCACCTTCCCTGGGCAGCCTACTCACAGGCACAACAGCCCTGGGGATCTGTGCTTTCCCAGAGACGGAACATTTCATCGTACCCGTTCTCGGCAGAGCCGTTTTCCGAAATTGGAAACGTCCGGATCCTTCTCCCACAAGGAAGGTGCCAGCCCTGAAAGCTGTTGCTGGTCTTCACCTTCCCTGGGCAGCCTACTCACAGGCACAACAGCCCTGGGGATCAGTGCTTTCCCAGAGACGGAACATCTCATCGTACCCGTTCTCGGCAGACCGTATTTCCGAAACGGCAAACGTCCGGCTCCTTCTCCCGCAAGGAAGGTGCCAGCCCTGAAAGCTGTTGCTGGTCTTCACCTTCCCTGGGCAGCCTACTCACAGGCACAACAGCCCTGGGGATCAGTGCTTTCCCAGAGATGGAACATCTCATCGTGCCCGTTCTCAGCAGAACCATTTTTCCGAAATCGGAAACGTCCCGATCCTTCTCCCACAAGGAAGGTGCCAGCCCTGAAAGCTGTTGCTGGTCTTCACCTTCCCTGGGCAGCCTAGTCACAGGCACAACAGCCCTGGGGATCAGTGCTTTCCCAGAGACGGAACATTTCATCGTATCCATTGTCGGCAGAGCCATTTTCCGAAATGGGAAACGTCTGGCTCCTTCTCCCACAAGGAAGGTGCCAGCCCTGAAAGCTGTTGCTGGTCTTCACCTTCCCTGGGCAGCCTAGTCACAGGCACAACAGCCCTGGGGATCAGTGCTTTCCCAGAGACGGAACATTTCATCGTACCCGTTCTCGGCAGAGCCGTTTTCCGAAAAGGGAAACGTCCGGATCCTTCTCCCACAAGGAAGGGGCCCGCCCTGAAAGCTGTTGCTGGTCTTCACCTTCCCTGGGCAGCCTACTCACAGGCACAACAGCCCTGGGGATGTGTGCTTTCCCAGAGACGGAACATCTCATCGTGCCCGTTCTCAGCAGAGCCATTTTCCAAAATGGGAAACGTCCGGCTCCTTCTCCCACAAGGAAGGTGCCAGCCCTGAAAGCTGTTGCTGGTCTTCACCTTCCCTGGGCAGCCTACTCACAGGCACAACAGCCCTGGGGATCAGTGCTTTCCCAGAGATGGTACATCTCAGAGTGCCCGTTCTCGGCACAGCCTTTTTCCAAAACGGCGAACGTCCGGATCCTTCTCCCACAAGGAAGGTGCCAGCCCTGAAAGCTGTTGCTGATCTTCACCTTCCCTTGGAAACCTAATCACAGGCACAACAGCCCTGGGGATCAGTGCTTTCCCAGAGATGGAACATCTCCTAGTGCCCGTTCTCGGCAGAGCCATTTTTCCGAAATGGGAAACGTCCGGATCCTTCTCCCACAAGGAAGGGGCCAGCCCTGAAAGCTGTTGCTGGTCTTGACCTTCCCTTGGAAGCCTAGTCACAGGCACAACAGCCCTGGGGATCTGTGCTTTCCCAGAGACGGAACATGCAATTGTGGCCATTCAAGTCAGAGCCATTTTTCTGAAATGGGAAACATCCGGATCCTTCTCCCACAAGGAAGGTGCCAGCCCTGAAAGCTGTTGCTGGTCTTCACCTTCCCTGGACAGCCTGCTCACAGGCACAACAGCCCTGGGGATCAGTGCTTTCCCAGAGACGGAACATCTCATCGTACCCGTTCTCGGCAGAGCCGTTTTCCGAAATGGGAAACGTCGGGCTCCTTCTCCCACAAGGAAGGGGCCAGCCCTGAAAGCTGTTGCTGGTCTTCACCTTCCCTGGGCAGCCTACTCACAGGCACAACAGCCCTGGGGATCAGTGCTTTCCCAGAGACGCAACATCTCTTCATACCCGTTCTCGGCAGAGCCGTTTTCCGAAATGGGAAACGTCCGGCTCCTTCTCCCACAAGGAAGGTGCCAGCCCTGAAAGCTGTTGCTGGTCTTCACATTCCCGGGACAGCCTACTCACAGGCACAACAGCCCTGGGGATCAGTGCTTTCCCATGAGATGGAACATCTCATCGTACCCGTTCTCGGCACAGCCTTTTTCCAAAACGGCGAACGTCCGGACCCTTCTCCCACAAGGAAGGTGCCAGCCCTGAAAGCTGTTACTGATCTTCACCTTCCCTTGGAAACCTAATCACAGGCACAACAGCCCTGGGGATCAGTGCTTTCCCAGAGATGGAACATCTCCTAGTGCCCGTTCTCGGCAGAGCCATTTTTCCGAAATGGGAAACGTCCGGCTCCTTCTCCCACAAGGAAGCGGCCAGCCCTGAAAGCTGTTGCTGGTCTTGACCTTCCCTTGGAAGCCTAGTCACAGGCACAACAGCCCTGGGGATCAGTGCTTTCCCAGAGACGGAACATCCAATTGTGGCCATTCTAGTCAGAGCCATTTTTCCGAAATGGGAAACGTCCGTCTCCTTCTCCCACAAGGAAGGTGCCAGCCCTGAAAGCTGTTGCTGGTCTTCACCTTCCCTGGGCAGCCTAGTCACAGGCACAACAGCCCTGGGGATCAGTGCTTTCCCAGAGACGGAACATTTCATCGTAGCCGTTCTCGGCAGAGCCGTTTTCCGAAAAGGGAAACGTCCGGATCCTTCTCCCACAAGGAAGGTGCCAGCCCTGACAGCTGTTGCTGGTCTTCACCTTCCCTGGGCAACCTATTCACAGGCACAACAGCCCTGGGGATATGTGCTTTCCCAGAGATGGAACATCTCTTTATACCCGTTCTCGGCAGAGCCGTTTTCCGAAAAGGGAAACGTCCGTCTCCTTCTCCCACAAGGAAGGGGCCCGCCCTGAAAGCTGTTGCTGGTCTTCACCTTCCCTGGGCAGCCTAGTCACAGGCACAACAGCCCTGGGGATCAGTGCTTTCCCAGAGACGGAACATCTCATAGTATCCGATCTCGGCAGAGCCATTTTCGAAAATGGAAACGTCCGGCTCCTTCTCCCACAAGGAAGGTGCCAGCCCTGAAAGCTGTTGCTGGTCTTCACCTTCCCTGGGCAGACTAGTAACAGGCACAACAGCCCTGGAAATCAGTGCTTTCCCAGAGACGGAACATATCATCGTACCCGTTCTTGGCAGAGCCATTTTCCAAAACGTCAAACGTCGGGCTCCTTCTCCCACAAGGAAGGTGCCAGCCCTGAAAGCTGTTGCTGGTCTTCACCTTCCCTGGGCAACCTATTCACAGGCACCAACAGCCCTGGGGATATGTGCTTTCCCAGAGACGGAACATCTCTTCATACCCGTTCTCGGCAGAGCCGTTTTCCGAAAAGGGAAACGTCCGGATCCTTCTCCCACAAGGAAGCGGCCAGCCCTGAAAGCTGTTGCTGGTCTTCACCTTCCCTTGGAAGCCTACTCACAGGCACAACAGCCCTGGGGATCAGTGCTTTCCCAGAGATGGAACATCTCTTCATACCCGTTCTCGGCAGAGCCGTTTTCCGAAATGTGAAACGTCCGGCTCCTTCTCCCACAAGGAAGGTGCCAGCCCTGAAAGCTGTTGCTGGTGTTCACCTTCCCTGGGCAGCCTACTCACAGGCACAACAGCCCTGGGGATCTGTGCTTTCCCAGAGACGGAACATCTCATTGTGGCCGTTCTCGGCAGAGCCATTTTTCCGAAATGGGAAACGTCCGGCTCCTTCTCCCACAAGGAAGGTGCCAGCCCTGAAAGCTGTTGCTGGTCTTCACCTTCCCTGGGCAGCCTACTCACAGGCACAACAGCCCTGGGGATCAGTGCTTTTCCCAGAGACGGAACATCCAATTGTGGCCGTTCTCAGCAGAGATATTTTTCCGAAATGGGAAACGTCCGGCTCCTTCTCCCACAAGGAAGGTGCCAGCCCTGAAAGCTGTTGCTGGTCTTCACCTTCCCTTGGCAGCCTACTCACAGGCACAACAGCCCTGGGGATCAGTGCTTTCCCAGAGACGGAACATCTCTTCATACCCGTTCTCGGCAGAGCCGTTTTCCGAAAAGGGAAACGTCCGGCTCCTTCTCCCACAAGGAAGGTGCCAGCCCTGAAAGCTGTTGCTGGTCTTCACCTTCCCTGGGCAGCCTACTCACAGGCACAAAAGCCCTGGGGATCTGTGCTTTCCCAGAGACGGAATATCTCCTCGTGCCCGTTCTCGGCAGAGCCATTTTCTGAAAAGGTAAACGTCCGGCTCCTTATCCCACAAGGAAGGTGCCAGCCCTGAAAGCTGTTGCTGGTCTTCACCTTCCCTGGACAGCCTACTCACAGGCACAACAGCCCTGGGGATCAGTGCTTTCCCACAGACGGAACATCTCATTATGGCCGTTCTCGGCAGAGCCATTTTTCCGAAATGGGAAACGTCCGGCTCCTTCTCCCACAAGGAAGGTGCCAGCCCTGAAAGCTGTTGCTGGTCTTCACCTTCCCTGGGCAGCCTACTCACAGGCACAACAGCCCTGGGGATCAGTGCTTTTCCCAGAGACGGAACATCCAATTGTGGCCGTTCTCGGCAGAGATATTTTTCCGAAATGGGAAATGTCCGGCTCCTTCTCCCACAAGGAAGGTGCCAGCCCTGAAAGCAGTTGCTGGTCTTCACCTTCCCTGGGCAACCTATTCACAGGCACAACAGCCCTGGGGATATGTGCTTTCCCAGAGATGGAACATCTCTTTATACCCGTTCTCGGCAGAGCCGTTTTCCGAAAAGGGAAACGTCCGTCTCCTTCTCCCACAAGGAAGGGGCCCGCCCTGAAAGCTGTTGCTGGTCTTCACCTTCCCTGGGCAGCCTAGTCACAGGCACAACAGCCCTGGGGATCAGTGCTTTCCCAGAGACGGAACATCTCATAGTATCCGATCTCGGCAGAGCCATTTTCGAAAATGGAAACGTCCGGCTCCTTCTCCCACAAGGAAGGTGCCAGCCCTGAAAGCTGTTGCTGGTATTCACCTTCCCTGGGCAGACTAGTAACAGGCACAACAGCCCTGGAAATCAGTGCTTTCCCAGAGACGGAACATATCATCGTACCCGTTCTTGGCAGAGCCATTTTCCAAAACGTCAAACGTCGGGCTCCTTCTCCCACAAGGAAGGTGCCAGCCCTGAAAGCTGTTGCTGGTCTTCACCTTCCCTGGGCAACCTATTCACAGGCACCAACAGCCCTGGGGATATGTGCTTTCCCAGAGACGGAACATCTCTTCATACCCGTTCTCGGCAGAGCCGTTTTCCGAAAAGGGAAACGTCCGGATCCTTCTCCCACAAGGAAGGTGCCAGCCCTGAAAGCTGTTGCTGGTCTTCACCTTCCCTTGGAAGCCTACTCACAGGCACAACAGCCCTGGGGATCAGTGCTTTCCCAGAGATGGAACATCTCTTCATACCCGTTCTCGGCAGAGCCGTTTTCCGAAATGTGAAACGTCCGGCTCCTTCTCCCACAAGGAAGGTGCCAGCCCTGAAAGCTGTTGCTGGTGTTCACCTTCCCTGGGCAGCCTACTCACAGGCACAACAGCCCTGGGGATCTGTGCTTTCCCAGAGACGGAACATCTCATTGTGGCCGTTCTCGGCAGAGCCATTTTTCCGAAATGGGAAACGTCCGGCTCCTTCTCCCACAAGGAAGGTGCCAGCCCTGAAAGCTGTTGCTGGTCTTCACCTTCCCTGGGCAGCCTACTCACAGGCACAACAGCCCTGGGGATCAGTGCTTTTCCCAGAGACGGAACATCCAATTGTGGCCGTTCTCAGCAGAGATATTTTTCCGAAATGGGAAACGTCCGGCTCCTTCTCCCACAAGGAAGGTGCCAGCCCTGAAAGCTGTTGCTGGTCTTCACCTTCCCTTGGCAGCCTACTCACAGGCACAACAGCCCTGGGGATCAGTGCTTTCCCAGAGACGGAACATCTCTTCATACCCGTTCTCGGCAGAGCCGTTTTCCGAAAAGGGAAACGTCCGGCTCCTTCTCCCACAAGGAAGGTGCCAGCCCTGAAAGCTGTTGCTGGTCTTCACCTTCCCTGGGCAGCCTACTCACAGGCACAAAAGCCCTGGGGATCTGTGCTTTCCCAGAGACGGAATATCTCCTCGTGCCCGTTCTCGGCAGAGCCATTTTCTGAAAAGGTAAACGTCCGGCTCCTTATCCCACAAGGAAGGTGCCAGCCCTGAAAGCTGTTGCTGGTCTTCACCTTCCCTGGACAGCCTACTCACAGGCACAACAGCCCTGGGGATCAGTGCTTTCCCACAGACGGAACATCTCATTATGGCCGTTCTCGGCAGAGCCATTTTTCCGAAATGGGAAACGTCCGGCTCCTTCTCCCACAAGGAAGGTGCCAGCCCTGAAAGCTGTTGCTGGTCTTCACCTTCCCTGGGCAGCCTACTCACAGGCACAACAGCCCTGGGGATCAGTGCTTTCCCAGAGACGGAACATCTCATAGTATCCGATCTCGGCAGAGCCATTTTCGAAAATGGAAACGTCCGGCTCCTTCTCCCACAAGGAAGGTGCCAGCCCTGAAAGCTGTTGCTGGTATTCACCTTCCCTGGGCAGACTAGTAACAGGCACAACAGCCCTGGAAATCAGTGCTTTCCCAGAGACGGAACATATCATCGTACCCGTTCTTGGCAGAGCCATTTTCCAAAACGTCAAACGTCGGGCTCCTTCTCCCACAAGGAAGGTGCCAGCCCTGAAAGCTGTTGCTGGTCTTCACCTTCCCTGGGCAACCTATTCACAGGCACAACAGCCCTGGGGATATGTGCTTTCCCAGAGATGGAACATCTCTTTATACCCGTTCTCGGCAGAGCCGTTTTCCGAAAAGGGAAACGTCCGTCTCCTTCTCCCACAAGGAAGGGGCCCGCCCTGAAAGCTGTTGCTGGTCTTCACCTTCCCTGGGCAGCCTAGTCACAGGCACAACAGCCCTGGGGATCAGTGCTTTCCCAGAGACGGAACATCTCATAGTATCCGATCTCGGCAGAGCCATTTTCGAAAATGGAAACGTCCGGCTCCTTCTCCCACAAGGAAGGTGCCAGCCCTGAAAGCTGTTGCTGGTCTTCACCTTCCCTGGGCAGACTAGTCACAGGCACAACAGCCCTGGGGATCAGTGCTTTCCCAGAGACGGAACATATCATCGTACCCGTTCTTGGCAGAGCCATTTTCCAAAACGTCAAACGTCGGGCTCCTTCTCCCACAAGGAAGGTGCCAGCCCTGAAAGCTGTTGCTGGTCTTCACCTTCCCTGGGCAACCTATTCACAGGCACCAACAGCCCTGGGGATATGTGCTTTCCCAGAGACGGAACATCTCTTCATACCCGTTCTCGGCAGAGCCGTTTTCCGAAAAGGGAAACGTCCGGATCCTTCTCCCACAAGGAAGGTGCCAGCCCTGAAAGCTGTTGCTGGTCTTCACCTTCCCTTGGAAGCCTACTCACAGGCACAACAGCCCTGGGGATCAGTGCTTTCCCAGAGATGGAACATCTCTTCATACCCGTTCTCGGCAGAGCCGTTTTCCGAAATGTGAAACGTCCGGCTCCTTCTCCCACAAGGAAGGTGCCAGCCCTGAAAGCTGTTGCTGGTGTTCACCTTCCCTGGGCAGCCTACTCACAGGCACAACAGCCCTGGGGATCTGTGCTTTCCCAGAGACGGAACATCTCATTGTGGCCGTTCTCGGCAGAGCCATTTTTCCGAAATGGGAAACGTCCGGCTCCTTCTCCCACAAGGAAGGTGCCAGCCCTGAAAGCTGTTGCTGGTCTTCACCTTCCCTGGGCAGCCTACTCACAGGCACAACAGCCCTGGGGATCTGTGCTTTTCCCAGAGACGGAACATCCAATTGTGGCCGTTCTCAGCAGAGATATTTTTCCGAAATGGGAAACGTCCGGCTCCTTCTCCCACAAGGAAGGTGCCAGCCCTGAAAGCTGTTGCTGGTCTTCACCTTCCCTTGGCAGCCTACTCACAGGCACAACAGCCCTGGGGATCAGTGCTTTCCCAGAGACGGAACATCTCTTCATACCCGTTCTCGGCAGAGCCGTTTTCCGAAAAGGGAAACGTCCGGCTCCTTCTCCCACAAGGAAGGTGCCAGCCCTGAAAGCTGTTGCTGGTGTTCACCTTCCCTGGGCAGCCTACTCACAGGCACAACAGCCCTGGGGATCTGTGCTTTCCCAGAGACGGAACATTTCATCGTACCCGTTCTCGGCAGAGCCGTTTTCCGAAATGGGAAACGTCCGGCTCCTTCTCCCACAAGGAAGGTGCCAGCCCTGAAAGCTGTTGCTGGTCTTCACCTTCCCTGGGCAGCCTACTCACAGGCACAACAGCCCTGGGGATCAGTGCTTTCCCAGAGACAGAACATCTCATCGTACCCGTTCTCGGCAGACCGTATTTCCGAAACGGCAAACGTCCGGCTCCTTCTCCCGCAAGGAAGGTGCCAGCCCTGAAAGCTGTTGCTGGTCTTCACCTTCCCTGGGCAGCCTACTCACAGGCACAACAGCCCTGGGGATCAGTGCTTTCCCAGAGATGGAACATCTCATCGTGCCCGTTCTCAGCAGAGCCATTTTTCCGAAATCGGAAACGTCCGGATCCTTCTCCCACAAGGAAGGTGCCAGCCCTGAAAGCTGTTGCTGGTCTTCACCTTCCCTGGGCAGCCTAGTCACAGGCACAACAGCCCTGGGGATCAGTGCTTTCCCAGAGACGGAACATTTCATCGTATCCATTGTCGGCAGAGCCATTTTCCGAAATGGGAAACGTCTGGCTCCTTCTCCCACAAGGAAGGTGCCAGCCCTGAAAGCTGTTGCTGGTCTTCACCTTCCCTGGGCAGCCTAGTCACAGGCACAACAGCCCTGGGGATCAGTGCTTTCCCAGAGACGGAACATTTCATCGTACCCGTTCTCGGCAGAGCCGTTTTCCGAAAAGGGAAACGTCCGGATCCTTCTCCCACAAGGAAGGGGCCCGCCCTGAAAGCTGTTGCTGGTCTTCACCTTCCCTGGGCAGCCTACTCACAGGCACAACAGCCCTGGGGATGTGTGCTTTCCCAGAGACGGAACATCTCATCGTGCCCGTTCTCAGCAGAGCCATTTTCCAAAATGGGAAACGTCCGGCTCCTTCTCCCACAAGGAAGGTGCCAGCCCTGAAAGCTGTTGCTGGTCTTCACCTTCCCTGGGCAACCTATTCACAGGCACCAACAGCCCTGGGGATATGTGCTTTCCCAGAGACGGAACATCTCTTCATACCCGTTCTCGGCAGAGCCGTTTTCCGAAAAGGGAAACGTCCGGATCCTTCTCCCACAAGGAAGGTGCCAGCCCTGAAAGCTGTTGCTGGTCTTCACCTTCCCTTGGAAGCCTACTCACAGGCACAACAGCCCTGGGGATCAGTGCTTTCCCAGAGATGGAACATCTCTTCATACCCGTTCTCGGCAGAGCCGTTTTCCGAAATGTGAAACGTCCGGCTCCTTCTCCCACAAGGAAGGTGCCAGCCCTGAAAGCTGTTGCTGGTGTTCACCTTCCCTGGGCAGCCTACTCACAGGCACAACAGCCCTGGGGATCTGTGCTTTCCCAGAGACGGAACATCTCATTGTGGCCGTTCTCGGCAGAGCCATTTTTCCGAAATGGGAAACGTCCGGCTCCTTCTCCCACAAGGAAGGTGCCAGCCCTGAAAGCTGTTGCTGGTCTTCACCTTCCCTGGGCAGCCTACTCACAGGCACAACAGCCCTGGGGATCAGTGCTTTTCCCAGAGACGGAACATCCAATTGTGGCCGTTCTCAGCAGAGATATTTTTCCGAAATGGGAAACGTCCGGCTCCTTCTCCCACAAGGAAGGTGCCAGCCCTGAAAGCTGTTGCTGGTCTTCACCTTCCCTTGGCAGCCTACTCACAGGCACAACAGCCCTGGGGATCAGTGCTTTCCCAGAGACGGAACATCTCTTCATACCCGTTCTCGGCAGAGCCGTTTTCCGAAAAGGGAAACGTCCGGCTCCTTCTCCCACAAGGAAGGTGCCAGCCCTGAAAGCTGTTGCTGGTCTTCACCTTCCCTGGGCAGCCTACTCACAGGCACAAAAGCCCTGGGGATCTGTGCTTTCCCAGAGACGGAATATCTCCTCGTGCCCGTTCTCGGCAGAGCCATTTTCTGAAAAGGTAAACGTCCGGCTCCTTATCCCACAAGGAAGGTGCCAGCCCTGAAAGCTGTTGCTGGTCTTCACCTTCCCTGGACAGCCTACTCACAGGCACAACAGCCCTGGGGATCAGTGCTTTCCCACAGACGGAACATCTCATTATGGCCGTTCTCGGCAGAGCCATTTTTCCGAAATGGGAAACGTCCGGCTCCTTCTCCCACAAGGAAGGTGCCAGCCCTGAAAGCTGTTGCTGGTCTTCACCTTCCCTGGGCAGCCTACTCACAGGCACAACAGCCCTGGGGATCAGTGCTTTTCCCAGAGACGGAACATCCAATTGTGGCCGTTCTCGGCAGAGATATTTTTCCGAAATGGGAAACGTCCGGCTCCTTCTCCCACAAGGAAGGTGCCAGCCCTGAAAGCAGTTGCTGGTCTTCACCTTCCCTGGGCAACCTATTCACAGGCACAACAGCCCTGGGGATATGTGCTTTCCCAGAGACGGAACATCTCTTCATACCCGTTCTCGGCAGAGCCGTTTTCCGAAAAGGGAAACGTCCGGATCCTTCTCCCACAAGGAAGCGGCCAGCCCTGAAAGCTGTTGCTGGTCTTCACCTTCCCTGGGCAGCCTACTCGCACGCACAACAGCCCTGGGGATCTGTGATTTCCCAGAGACGGAACATCCAATTGTGGCCATTCTAGTCAGAGCCATTTTTCTGAAATGGGAAACGTCTGGCTTCTTCTCCCACAAGGAAGGTGCCAGCCCTGAAAGCTGTTGCTGGTCTTGACCTTCCCTGGACAGGCTAGTCACAGGCACAACAGCCCTGGGGATCAGTGCTTTCCCAGAGACGGAACATTTCATCGTACCCGTTCTCGGCAGAGCCGTTTTCCGAAAAGGGAAACATCCGGATCCTTCTCCCACAAGGAAGGTGCCAGCCCTGAGAGCTGTTGCTGGTCTTCACCTTCCCTGGGCAACCTATTCACAGGCACCAACAGCCCTGGGGATATGTGCTTTCCCAGAGACGGAACACCTCTTCATACCCGTTCTCGGCAGAGCCGTTTTCCGAAAAGGGAAACGTCCGGCTCCTTCTCCCACAAGGAAGGTGCCAGCCCTGAAAGCTGTTGCTGGTCTTCACCTTCCCTTGGCAGCCTACTCACAGGCACAACAGCCCTGGGGATCTGTGCTTTCCCAGAGACGGAACATCCAATTGTGCCCATTCTAGTCAGAGCCATTTTTCTAAAATGGGAAACGTCCGGCTCCTTCACCCACAAGGAAGGGGCCAGCCCTGAAAGCTGTTGCTGGTGTTCACCTTCCCTGGGCAGCCTACTCACAGGCACAACAGCCCTGGGGATCTGTGCTTTCCCAGAGACGGAACATCTCATTGTGGCCGTTCTCGGCAGAGCCATTTTTCCGAAATGGGAAACGTCCGGCTCCTTCTCCCACAAGGAAGGTGCCAGCCCTGAAAGCTGTTGCTGGTCTTCACCTTCCCTGGGCAGCCTACTCACAGGCACAACAGCCCTGGGGATCAGTGCTTTTCCCAGAGACGGAACATCCAATTGTGGCCGTTCTCAGCAGAGATATTTTTCCGAAATGGGAAACGTCCGGCTCCTTCTCCCACAAGGAAGGTGCCAGCCCTGAAAGCTGTTGCTGGTCTTCACCTTCCCTTGGCAGCCTACTCACAGGCACAACAGCCCTGGGGATCAGTGCTTTCCCAGAGACGGAACATCTCTTCATACCCGTTCTCGGCAGAGCCGTTTTCCGAAAAGGGAAACGTCCGGCTCCTTCTCCCACAAGGAAGGTGCCAGCCCTGAAAGCTGTTGCTGGTGTTCACCTTCCCTGGGCAGCCTACTCACAGGCACAACAGCCCTGGGGATCTGTGCTTTCCCAGAGACGGAACATTTCATCGTACCCGTTCTCGGCAGAGCCGTTTTCCGAAATGGGAAACGTCCGGCTCCTTCTCCCACAAGGAAGGTGCCAGCCCTGAAAGCTGTTGCTGGTCTTCACCTTCCCTGGGCAGCCTACTCACAGGCACAACAGCCCTGGGGATCAGTGCTTTCCCAGAGACAGAACATCTCATCGTACCCGTTCTCGGCAGACCGTATTTCCGAAACGGCAAACGTCCGGCTCCTTCTCCCGCAAGGAAGGTGCCAGCCCTGAAAGCTGTTGCTGGTCTTCACCTTCCCTGGGCAGCCTACTCACAGGCACAACAGCCCTGGGGATCAGTGCTTTCCCAGAGATGGAACATCTCATCGTGCCCGTTCTCAGCAGAGCCATTTTTCCGAAATCGGAAACGTCCGGATCCTTCTCCCACAAGGAAGGTGCCAGCCCTGAAAGCTGTTGCTGGTCTTCACCTTCCCTGGGCAGCCTAGTCACAGGCACAACAGCCCTGGGGATCAGTGCTTTCCCAGAGACGGAACATTTCATCGTATCCATTGTCGGCAGAGCCATTTTCCGAAATGGGAAACGTCTGGCTCCTTCTCCCACAAGGAAGGTGCCAGCCCTGAAAGCTGTTGCTGGTCTTCACCTTCCCTGGGCAGCCTAGTCACAGGCACAACAGCCCTGGGGATCAGTGCTTTCCCAGAGACGGAACATTTCATCGTACCCGTTCTCGGCAGAGCCGTTTTCCGAAAAGGGAAACGTCCGGATCCTTCTCCCACAAGGAAGGGGCCCGCCCTGAAAGCTGTTGCTGGTCTTCACCTTCCCTGGGCAGCCTACTCACAGGCACAACAGCCCTGGGGATGTGTGCTTTCCCAGAGACGGAACATCTCATCGTGCCCGTTCTCAGCAGAGCCATTTTCCAAAATGGGAAACGTCCGGCTCCTTCTCCCACAAGGAAGGTGCCAGCCCTGAAAGCTGTTGCTGGTCTTCACCTTCCCTGGGCAGCCTACTCACAGGCACAACAGCCCTGGGGATCAGTGCTTTTCCCAGAGACGGAACATCCAATTGTGGCCGTTCTCAGCAGAGATATTTTTCCGAAATGGGAAACGTCCGGCTCCTTCTCCCACAAGGAAGGTGCCAGCCCTGAAAGCTGTTGCTGGTCTTCACCTTCCCTTGGCAGCCTACTCACAGGCACAACAGCCCTGGGGATCAGTGCTTTCCCAGAGACGGAACATCTCTTCATACCCGTTCTCGGCAGAGCCGTTTTCCGAAAAGGGAAACGTCCGGCTCCTTCTCCCACAAGGAAGGTGCCAGCCCTGAAAGCTGTTGCTGGTCTTCACCTTCCCTGGGCAGCCTACTCACAGGCACAAAAGCCCTGGGGATCTGTGCTTTCCCAGAGACGGAATATCTCCTCGTGCCCGTTCTCGGCAGAGCCATTTTCTGAAAAGGTAAACGTCCGGCTCCTTATCCCACAAGGAAGGTGCCAGCCCTGAAAGCTGTTGCTGGTCTTCACCTTCCCTGGACAGCCTACTCACAGGCACAACAGCCCTGGGGATCAGTGCTTTCCCACAGACGGAACATCTCATTATGGCCGTTCTCGGCAGAGCCATTTTTCCGAAATGGGAAACGTCCGGCTCCTTCTCCCACAAGGAAGGTGCCAGCCCTGAAAGCTGTTGCTGGTCTTCACCTTCCCTGGGCAGCCTACTCACAGGCACAACAGCCCTGGGGATCAGTGCTTTTCCCAGAGACGGAACATCCAATTGTGGCCGTTCTCGGCAGAGATATTTTTCCGAAATGGGAAACGTCCGGCTCCTTCTCCCACAAGGAAGGTGCCAGCCCTGAAAGCTGTTGCTGGTCTTGACCTTCCCTGGACAGGCTAGTCACAGGCACAACAGCCCTGGGGATCAGTGCTTTCCCAGAGACGGAACATTTCATCGTACCCGTTCTCGGCAGAGCCGTTTTCCGAAAAGGGAAACATCCGGATCCTTCTCCCACAAGGAAGGTGCCAGCCCTGAGAGCTGTTGCTGGTCTTCACCTTCCCTGGGCAACCTATTCACAGGCACCAACAGCCCTGGGGATATGTGCTTTCCCAGAGACGGAACACCTCTTCATACCCGTTCTCGGCAGAGCCGTTTTCCGAAAAGGGAAACGTCCGGCTCCTTCTCCCACAAGGAAGGTGCCAGCCCTGAAAGCTGTTGCTGGTCTTCACCTTCCCTTGGCAGCCTACTCACAGGCACAACAGCCCTGGGGATCTGTGCTTTCCCAGAGACGGAACATCCAATTGTGCCCATTCTAGTCAGAGCCATTTTTCTAAAATGGGAAACGTCCGGCTCCTTCACCCACAAGGAAGGGGCCAGCCCTGAAAGCTGTTGCTGGTGTTCACCTTCCCTGGGCAGCCTACTCACAGGCACAACAGCCCTGGGGATCTGTGCTTTCCCAGAGACGGAACATCTCATTGTGGCCGTTCTCGGCAGAGCCATTTTTCCGAAATGGGAAACGTCCGGCTCCTTCTCCCACAAGGAAGGTGCCAGCCCTGAAAGCTGTTGCTGGTCTTCACCTTCCCTGGGCAGCCTACTCACAGGCACAACAGCCCTGGGGATCAGTGCTTTTCCCAGAGACGGAACATCCAATTGTGGCCGTTCTCAGCAGAGATATTTTTCCGAAATGGGAAACGTCCGGCTCCTTCTCCCACAAGGAAGGTGCCAGCCCTGAAAGCTGTTGCTGGTCTTCACCTTCCCTTGGCAGCCTACTCACAGGCACAACAGCCCTGGGGATCAGTGCTTTCCCAGAGACGGAACATCTCTTCATACCCGTTCTCGGCAGAGCCGTTTTCCGAAAAGGGAAACGTCCGGCTCCTTCTCCCACAAGGAAGGTGCCAGCCCTGAAAGCTGTTGCTGGTGTTCACCTTCCCTGGGCAGCCTACTCACAGGCACAACAGCCCTGGGGATCTGTGCTTTCCCAGAGACGGAACATTTCATCGTACCCGTTCTCGGCAGAGCCGTTTTCCGAAATGGGAAACGTCCGGCTCCTTCTCCCACAAGGAAGGTGCCAGCCCTGAAAGCTGTTGCTGGTCTTCACCTTCCCTGGGCAGCCTACTCACAGGCACAACAGCCCTGGGGATCAGTGCTTTCCCAGAGACAGAACATCTCATCGTACCCGTTCTCGGCAGACCGTATTTCCGAAACGGCAAACGTCCGGCTCCTTCTCCCGCAAGGAAGGTGCCAGCCCTGAAAGCTGTTGCTGGTCTTCACCTTCCCTTGGCAGCCTACTCACAGGCACAACAGCCCTGGGGATCAGTGCTTTCCCAGAGACGGAACATCTCTTCATACCCGTTCTCGGCAGAGCCGTTTTCCGAAAAGGGAAACGTCCGGCTCCTTCTCCCACAAGGAAGGTGCCAGCCCTGAAAGCTGTTGCTGGTCTTCACCTTCCCTGGGCAGCCTACTCACAGGCACAAAAGCCCTGGGGATCTGTGCTTTCCCAGAGACGGAATATCTCCTCGTGCCCGTTCTCGGCAGAGCCATTTTCTGAAAAGGTAAACGTCCGGCTCCTTATCCCACAAGGAAGGTGCCAGCCCTGAAAGCTGTTGCTGGTCTTCACCTTCCCTGGACAGCCTACTCACAGGCACAACAGCCCTGGGGATCAGTGCTTTCCCACAGACGGAACATCTCATTATGGCCGTTCTCGGCAGAGCCATTTTTCCGAAATGGGAAACGTCCGGCTCCTTCTCCCACAAGGAAGGTGCCAGCCCTGAAAGCTGTTGCTGGTCTTCACCTTCCCTGGGCAGCCTACTCACAGGCACAACAGCCCTGGGGATCAGTGCTTTCCCAGAGACGGAACATCTCATAGTATCCGATCTCGGCAGAGCCATTTTCGAAAATGGAAACGTCCGGCTCCTTCTCCCACAAGGAAGGTGCCAGCCCTGAAAGCTGTTGCTGGTATTCACCTTCCCTGGGCAGACTAGTAACAGGCACAACAGCCCTGGAAATCAGTGCTTTCCCAGAGACGGAACATATCATCGTACCCGTTCTTGGCAGAGCCATTTTCCAAAACGTCAAACGTCGGGCTCCTTCTCCCACAAGGAAGGTGCCAGCCCTGAAAGCTGTTGCTGGTCTTCACCTTCCCTGGGCAACCTATTCACAGGCACAACAGCCCTGGGGATATGTGCTTTCCCAGAGATGGAACATCTCTTTATACCCGTTCTCGGCAGAGCCGTTTTCCGAAAAGGGAAACGTCCGTCTCCTTCTCCCACAAGGAAGGGGCCCGCCCTGAAAGCTGTTGCTGGTCTTCACCTTCCCTGGGCAGCCTAGTCACAGGCACAACAGCCCTGGGGATCAGTGCTTTCCCAGAGACGGAACATCTCATAGTATCCGATCTCGGCAGAGCCATTTTCGAAAATGGAAACGTCCGGCTCCTTCTCCCACAAGGAAGGTGCCAGCCCTGAAAGCTGTTGCTGGTCTTCACCTTCCCTGGGCAGACTAGTCACAGGCACAACAGCCCTGGGGATCAGTGCTTTCCCAGAGACGGAACATATCATCGTACCCGTTCTTGGCAGAGCCATTTTCCAAAACGTCAAACGTCGGGCTCCTTCTCCCACAAGGAAGGTGCCAGCCCTGAAAGCTGTTGCTGGTCTTCACCTTCCCTGGGCAACCTATTCACAGGCACCAACAGCCCTGGGGATATGTGCTTTCCCAGAGACGGAACATCTCTTCATACCCGTTCTCGGCAGAGCCGTTTTCCGAAAAGGGAAACGTCCGGATCCTTCTCCCACAAGGAAGGTGCCAGCCCTGAAAGCTGTTGCTGGTCTTCACCTTCCCTTGGAAGCCTACTCACAGGCACAACAGCCCTGGGGATCAGTGCTTTCCCAGAGATGGAACATCTCTTCATACCCGTTCTCGGCAGAGCCGTTTTCCGAAATGTGAAACGTCCGGCTCCTTCTCCCACAAGGAAGGTGCCAGCCCTGAAAGCTGTTGCTGGTGTTCACCTTCCCTGGGCAGCCTACTCACAGGCACAACAGCCCTGGGGATCTGTGCTTTCCCAGAGACGGAACATCTCATTGTGGCCGTTCTCGGCAGAGCCATTTTTCCGAAATGGGAAACGTCCGGCTCCTTCTCCCACAAGGAAGGTGCCAGCCCTGAAAGCTGTTGCTGGTCTTCACCTTCCCTGGGCAGCCTACTCACAGGCACAACAGCCCTGGGGATCTGTGCTTTTCCCAGAGACGGAACATCCAATTGTGGCCGTTCTCAGCAGAGATATTTTTCCGAAATGGGAAACGTCCGGCTCCTTCTCCCACAAGGAAGGTGCCAGCCCTGAAAGCTGTTGCTGGTCTTCACCTTCCCTTGGCAGCCTACTCACAGGCACAACAGCCCTGGGGATCAGTGCTTTCCCAGAGACGGAACATCTCTTCATACCCGTTCTCGGCAGAGCCGTTTTCCGAAAAGGGAAACGTCCGGCTCCTTCTCCCACAAGGAAGGTGCCAGCCCTGAAAGCTGTTGCTGGTGTTCACCTTCCCTGGGCAGCCTACTCACAGGCACAACAGCCCTGGGGATCTGTGCTTTCCCAGAGACGGAACATTTCATCGTACCCGTTCTCGGCAGAGCCGTTTTCCGAAATGGGAAACGTCCGGCTCCTTCTCCCACAAGGAAGGTGCCAGCCCTGAAAGCTGTTGCTGGTCTTCACCTTCCCTGGGCAGCCTACTCACAGGCACAACAGCCCTGGGGATCAGTGCTTTCCCAGAGACAGAACATCTCATCGTACCCGTTCTCGGCAGACCGTATTTCCGAAACGGCAAACGTCCGGCTCCTTCTCCCGCAAGGAAGGTGCCAGCCCTGAAAGCTGTTGCTGGTCTTCACCTTCCCTGGGCAGCCTACTCACAGGCACAACAGCCCTGGGGATCAGTGCTTTCCCAGAGATGGAACATCTCATCGTGCCCGTTCTCAGCAGAGCCATTTTTCCGAAATCGGAAACGTCCGGATCCTTCTCCCACAAGGAAGGTGCCAGCCCTGAAAGCTGTTGCTGGTCTTCACCTTCCCTGGGCAGCCTAGTCACAGGCACAACAGCCCTGGGGATCAGTGCTTTCCCAGAGACGGAACATTTCATCGTATCCATTGTCGGCAGAGCCATTTTCCGAAATGGGAAACGTCTGGCTCCTTCTCCCACAAGGAAGGTGCCAGCCCTGAAAGCTGTTGCTGGTCTTCACCTTCCCTGGGCAGCCTAGTCACAGGCACAACAGCCCTGGGGATCAGTGCTTTCCCAGAGACGGAACATTTCATCGTACCCGTTCTCGGCAGAGCCGTTTTCCGAAAAGGGAAACGTCCGGATCCTTCTCCCACAAGGAAGGGGCCCGCCCTGAAAGCTGTTGCTGGTCTTCACCTTCCCTGGGCAGCCTACTCACAGGCACAACAGCCCTGGGGATGTGTGCTTTCCCAGAGACGGAACATCTCATCGTGCCCGTTCTCAGCAGAGCCATTTTCCAAAATGGGAAACGTCCGGCTCCTTCTCCCACAAGGAAGGTGCCAGCCCTGAAAGCTGTTGCTGGTCTTCACCTTCCCTGGGCAACCTATTCACAGGCACCAACAGCCCTGGGGATATGTGCTTTCCCAGAGACGGAACATCTCTTCATACCCGTTCTCGGCAGAGCCGTTTTCCGAAAAGGGAAACGTCCGGATCCTTCTCCCACAAGGAAGGTGCCAGCCCTGAAAGCTGTTGCTGGTCTTCACCTTCCCTTGGAAGCCTACTCACAGGCACAACAGCCCTGGGGATCAGTGCTTTCCCAGAGATGGAACATCTCTTCATACCCGTTCTCGGCAGAGCCGTTTTCCGAAATGTGAAACGTCCGGCTCCTTCTCCCACAAGGAAGGTGCCAGCCCTGAAAGCTGTTGCTGGTGTTCACCTTCCCTGGGCAGCCTACTCACAGGCACAACAGCCCTGGGGATCTGTGCTTTCCCAGAGACGGAACATCTCATTGTGGCCGTTCTCGGCAGAGCCATTTTTCCGAAATGGGAAACGTCCGGCTCCTTCTCCCACAAGGAAGGTGCCAGCCCTGAAAGCTGTTGCTGGTCTTCACCTTCCCTGGGCAGCCTACTCACAGGCACAACAGCCCTGGGGATCAGTGCTTTTCCCAGAGACGGAACATCCAATTGTGGCCGTTCTCAGCAGAGATATTTTTCCGAAATGGGAAACGTCCGGCTCCTTCTCCCACAAGGAAGGTGCCAGCCCTGAAAGCTGTTGCTGGTCTTCACCTTCCCTTGGCAGCCTACTCACAGGCACAACAGCCCTGGGGATCAGTGCTTTCCCAGAGACGGAACATCTCTTCATACCCGTTCTCGGCAGAGCCGTTTTCCGAAAAGGGAAACGTCCGGCTCCTTCTCCCACAAGGAAGGTGCCAGCCCTGAAAGCTGTTGCTGGTCTTCACCTTCCCTGGGCAGCCTACTCACAGGCACAAAAGCCCTGGGGATCTGTGCTTTCCCAGAGACGGAATATCTCCTCGTGCCCGTTCTCGGCAGAGCCATTTTCTGAAAAGGTAAACGTCCGGCTCCTTATCCCACAAGGAAGGTGCCAGCCCTGAAAGCTGTTGCTGGTCTTCACCTTCCCTGGACAGCCTACTCACAGGCACAACAGCCCTGGGGATCAGTGCTTTCCCACAGACGGAACATCTCATTATGGCCGTTCTCGGCAGAGCCATTTTTCCGAAATGGGAAACGTCCGGCTCCTTCTCCCACAAGGAAGGTGCCAGCCCTGAAAGCTGTTGCTGGTCTTCACCTTCCCTGGGCAGCCTACTCACAGGCACAACAGCCCTGGGGATCAGTGCTTTTCCCAGAGACGGAACATCCAATTGTGGCCGTTCTCGGCAGAGATATTTTTCCGAAATGGGAAACGTCCGGCTCCTTCTCCCACAAGGAAGGTGCCAGCCCTGAAAGCAGTTGCTGGTCTTCACCTTCCCTGGGCAACCTATTCACAGGCACAACAGCCCTGGGGATATGTGCTTTCCCAGAGACGGAACATCTCTTCATACCCGTTCTCGGCAGAGCCGTTTTCCGAAAAGGGAAACGTCCGGATCCTTCTCCCACAAGGAAGCGGCCAGCCCTGAAAGCTGTTGCTGGTCTTCACCTTCCCTGGGCAGCCTACTCGCACGCACAACAGCCCTGGGGATCTGTGATTTCCCAGAGACGGAACATCCAATTGTGGCCATTCTAGTCAGAGCCATTTTTCTGAAATGGGAAACGTCTGGCTTCTTCTCCCACAAGGAAGGTGCCAGCCCTGAAAGCTGTTGCTGGTCTTGACCTTCCCTGGACAGGCTAGTCACAGGCACAACAGCCCTGGGGATCAGTGCTTTCCCAGAGACGGAACATTTCATCGTACCCGTTCTCGGCAGAGCCGTTTTCCGAAAAGGGAAACATCCGGATCCTTCTCCCACAAGGAAGGTGCCAGCCCTGAGAGCTGTTGCTGGTCTTCACCTTCCCTGGGCAACCTATTCACAGGCACCAACAGCCCTGGGGATATGTGCTTTCCCAGAGACGGAACACCTCTTCATACCCGTTCTCGGCAGAGCCGTTTTCCGAAAAGGGAAACGTCCGGCTCCTTCTCCCACAAGGAAGGTGCCAGCCCTGAAAGCTGTTGCTGGTCTTCACCTTCCCTTGGCAGCCTACTCACAGGCACAACAGCCCTGGGGATCTGTGCTTTCCCAGAGACGGAACATCCAATTGTGCCCATTCTAGTCAGAGCCATTTTTCTAAAATGGGAAACGTCCGGCTCCTTCACCCACAAGGAAGGGGCCAGCCCTGAAAGCTGTTGCTGGTGTTCACCTTCCCTGGGCAGCCTACTCACAGGCACAACAGCCCTGGGGATCTGTGCTTTCCCAGAGACGGAACATCTCATTGTGGCCGTTCTCGGCAGAGCCATTTTTCCGAAATGGGAAACGTCCGGCTCCTTCTCCCACAAGGAAGGTGCCAGCCCTGAAAGCTGTTGCTGGTCTTCACCTTCCCTGGGCAGCCTACTCACAGGCACAACAGCCCTGGGGATCAGTGCTTTTCCCAGAGACGGAACATCCAATTGTGGCCGTTCTCAGCAGAGATATTTTTCCGAAATGGGAAACGTCCGGCTCCTTCTCCCACAAGGAAGGTGCCAGCCCTGAAAGCTGTTGCTGGTCTTCACCTTCCCTTGGCAGCCTACTCACAGGCACAACAGCCCTGGGGATCAGTGCTTTCCCAGAGACGGAACATCTCTTCATACCCGTTCTCGGCAGAGCCGTTTTCCGAAAAGGGAAACGTCCGGCTCCTTCTCCCACAAGGAAGGTGCCAGCCCTGAAAGCTGTTGCTGGTGTTCACCTTCCCTGGGCAGCCTACTCACAGGCACAACAGCCCTGGGGATCTGTGCTTTCCCAGAGACGGAACATTTCATCGTACCCGTTCTCGGCAGAGCCGTTTTCCGAAATGGGAAACGTCCGGCTCCTTCTCCCACAAGGAAGGTGCCAGCCCTGAAAGCTGTTGCTGGTCTTCACCTTCCCTGGGCAGCCTACTCACAGGCACAACAGCCCTGGGGATCAGTGCTTTCCCAGAGACAGAACATCTCATCGTACCCGTTCTCGGCAGACCGTATTTCCGAAACGGCAAACGTCCGGCTCCTTCTCCCGCAAGGAAGGTGCCAGCCCTGAAAGCTGTTGCTGGTCTTCACCTTCCCTGGGCAGCCTACTCACAGGCACAACAGCCCTGGGGATCAGTGCTTTCCCAGAGATGGAACATCTCATCGTGCCCGTTCTCAGCAGAGCCATTTTTCCGAAATCGGAAACGTCCGGATCCTTCTCCCACAAGGAAGGTGCCAGCCCTGAAAGCTGTTGCTGGTCTTCACCTTCCCTGGGCAGCCTAGTCACAGGCACAACAGCCCTGGGGATCAGTGCTTTCCCAGAGACGGAACATTTCATCGTATCCATTGTCGGCAGAGCCATTTTCCGAAATGGGAAACGTCTGGCTCCTTCTCCCACAAGGAAGGTGCCAGCCCTGAAAGCTGTTGCTGGTCTTCACCTTCCCTGGGCAGCCTAGTCACAGGCACAACAGCCCTGGGGATCAGTGCTTTCCCAGAGACGGAACATTTCATCGTACCCGTTCTCGGCAGAGCCGTTTTCCGAAAAGGGAAACGTCCGGATCCTTCTCCCACAAGGAAGGGGCCCGCCCTGAAAGCTGTTGCTGGTCTTCACCTTCCCTGGGCAGCCTACTCACAGGCACAACAGCCCTGGGGATGTGTGCTTTCCCAGAGACGGAACATCTCATCGTGCCCGTTCTCAGCAGAGCCATTTTCCAAAATGGGAAACGTCCGGCTCCTTCTCCCACAAGGAAGGTGCCAGCCCTGAAAGCTGTTGCTGGTCTTCACCTTCCCTGGGCAGCCTACTCACAGGCACAACAGCCCTGGGGATCAGTGCTTTTCCCAGAGACGGAACATCCAATTGTGGCCGTTCTCAGCAGAGATATTTTTCCGAAATGGGAAACGTCCGGCTCCTTCTCCCACAAGGAAGGTGCCAGCCCTGAAAGCTGTTGCTGGTCTTCACCTTCCCTTGGCAGCCTACTCACAGGCACAACAGCCCTGGGGATCAGTGCTTTCCCAGAGACGGAACATCTCTTCATACCCGTTCTCGGCAGAGCCGTTTTCCGAAAAGGGAAACGTCCGGCTCCTTCTCCCACAAGGAAGGTGCCAGCCCTGAAAGCTGTTGCTGGTCTTCACCTTCCCTGGGCAGCCTACTCACAGGCACAAAAGCCCTGGGGATCTGTGCTTTCCCAGAGACGGAATATCTCCTCGTGCCCGTTCTCGGCAGAGCCATTTTCTGAAAAGGTAAACGTCCGGCTCCTTATCCCACAAGGAAGGTGCCAGCCCTGAAAGCTGTTGCTGGTCTTCACCTTCCCTGGACAGCCTACTCACAGGCACAACAGCCCTGGGGATCAGTGCTTTCCCACAGACGGAACATCTCATTATGGCCGTTCTCGGCAGAGCCATTTTTCCGAAATGGGAAACGTCCGGCTCCTTCTCCCACAAGGAAGGTGCCAGCCCTGAAAGCTGTTGCTGGTCTTCACCTTCCCTGGGCAGCCTACTCACAGGCACAACAGCCCTGGGGATCAGTGCTTTTCCCAGAGACGGAACATCCAATTGTGGCCGTTCTCGGCAGAGATATTTTTCCGAAATGGGAAACGTCCGGCTCCTTCTCCCACAAGGAAGGTGCCAGCCCTGAAAGCTGTTGCTGGTCTTGACCTTCCCTGGACAGGCTAGTCACAGGCACAACAGCCCTGGGGATCAGTGCTTTCCCAGAGACGGAACATTTCATCGTACCCGTTCTCGGCAGAGCCGTTTTCCGAAAAGGGAAACATCCGGATCCTTCTCCCACAAGGAAGGTGCCAGCCCTGAGAGCTGTTGCTGGTCTTCACCTTCCCTGGGCAACCTATTCACAGGCACCAACAGCCCTGGGGATATGTGCTTTCCCAGAGACGGAACACCTCTTCATACCCGTTCTCGGCAGAGCCGTTTTCCGAAAAGGGAAACGTCCGGCTCCTTCTCCCACAAGGAAGGTGCCAGCCCTGAAAGCTGTTGCTGGTCTTCACCTTCCCTTGGCAGCCTACTCACAGGCACAACAGCCCTGGGGATCTGTGCTTTCCCAGAGACGGAACATCCAATTGTGCCCATTCTAGTCAGAGCCATTTTTCTAAAATGGGAAACGTCCGGCTCCTTCACCCACAAGGAAGGGGCCAGCCCTGAAAGCTGTTGCTGGTGTTCACCTTCCCTGGGCAGCCTACTCACAGGCACAACAGCCCTGGGGATCTGTGCTTTCCCAGAGACGGAACATCTCATTGTGGCCGTTCTCGGCAGAGCCATTTTTCCGAAATGGGAAACGTCCGGCTCCTTCTCCCACAAGGAAGGTGCCAGCCCTGAAAGCTGTTGCTGGTCTTCACCTTCCCTGGGCAGCCTACTCACAGGCACAACAGCCCTGGGGATCAGTGCTTTTCCCAGAGACGGAACATCCAATTGTGGCCGTTCTCAGCAGAGATATTTTTCCGAAATGGGAAACGTCCGGCTCCTTCTCCCACAAGGAAGGTGCCAGCCCTGAAAGCTGTTGCTGGTCTTCACCTTCCCTTGGCAGCCTACTCACAGGCACAACAGCCCTGGGGATCAGTGCTTTCCCAGAGACGGAACATCTCTTCATACCCGTTCTCGGCAGAGCCGTTTTCCGAAAAGGGAAACGTCCGGCTCCTTCTCCCACAAGGAAGGTGCCAGCCCTGAAAGCTGTTGCTGGTGTTCACCTTCCCTGGGCAGCCTACTCACAGGCACAACAGCCCTGGGGATCTGTGCTTTCCCAGAGACGGAACATTTCATCGTACCCGTTCTCGGCAGAGCCGTTTTCCGAAATGGGAAACGTCCGGCTCCTTCTCCCACAAGGAAGGTGCCAGCCCTGAAAGCTGTTGCTGGTCTTCACCTTCCCTGGGCAGCCTACTCACAGGCACAACAGCCCTGGGGATCAGTGCTTTCCCAGAGACAGAACATCTCATCGTACCCGTTCTCGGCAGACCGTATTTCCGAAACGGCAAACGTCCGGCTCCTTCTCCCGCAAGGAAGGTGCCAGCCCTGAAAGCTGTTGCTGGTCTTCACCTTCCCTGGGCAGCCTACTCACAGGCACAACAGCCCTGGGGATCAGTGCTTTCCCAGAGATGGAACATCTCATCGTGCCCGTTCTCAGCAGAGCCATTTTTCCGAAATCGGAAACGTCCGGATCCTTCTCCCACAAGGAAGGTGCCAGCCCTGAAAGCTGTTGCTGGTCTTCACCTTCCCTGGGCAGCCTAGTCACAGGCACAACAGCCCTGGGGATCAGTGCTTTCCCAGAGACGGAACATTTCATCGTATCCATTGTCGGCAGAGCCATTTTCCGAAATGGGAAACGTCTGGCTCCTTCTCCCACAAGGAAGGTGCCAGCCCTGAAAGCTGTTGCTGGTCTTCACCTTCCCTGGGCAGCCTAGTCACAGGCACAACAGCCCTGGGGATCAGTGCTTTCCCAGAGACGGAACATTTCATCGTACCCGTTCTCGGCAGAGCCGTTTTCCGAAAAGGGAAACGTCCGGATCCTTCTCCCACAAGGAAGGGGCCCGCCCTGAAAGCTGTTGCTGGTCTTCACCTTCCCTGGGCAGCCTACTCACAGGCACAACAGCCCTGGGGATGTGTGCTTTCCCAGAGACGGAACATCTCATCGTGCCCGTTCTCAGCAGAGCCATTTTCCAAAATGGGAAACGTCCGGCTCCTTCTCCCACAAGGAAGGTGCCAGCCCTGAAAGCTGTTGCTGGTCTTCACCTTCCCTGGGCAGCCTACTCACAGGCACAACAGCCCTGGGGATCAGTGCTTTCCCAGAGATGGCACATCTCAGAGTGCCCGTTCTCGGCACAGCCTTTTTCCAAAACGGCGAACGTCCGGATCCTTCTCCCACAAGGAAGGTGCCAGCCCTGAAAGCTGTTGCTGATCTTCACCTTCCCGTGGAAACCTAATCACAGGCACAACAGCCCTGGGGATCAGTGCTTTCCCAGAGATGGAACATCTCCTAGTGCCCGTTCTCGGCAGAGCCATTTTTCCGAAATGGGAAACGTCCGGATCCTTCTCCCACAAGGAAGGGGCCAGCCCTGAAAGCTGTTGCTGGTCTTGACCTTCCCTTGGAAGCCTAGTCACAGGCACAACAGCCCTGGGGATCTGTGCTTTCCCAGAGACGGAACATGCAATTGTGGCCATTCAAGTCAGAGCCATTTTTCTGAAATGGGAAACATCCGGATCCTTCTCCCACAAGGAAGGTGCCAGCCCTGAAAGCTGTTGCTGGTCTTCACCTTCCCTGGACAGCCTGCTCACAGGCACAACAGCCCTGGGGATCAGTGCTTTCCCAGAGACGGAACATCTCATCGTACCCGTTCTTGGCAGAGCCGTTTTCCGAAATGGGAAACGTCGGGCTCCTTCTCCCACAAGGAAGGGGCCAGCCCTGAAAGCTGTTGCTGGTCTTCACCTTCCCTGGGCAGCCTACTCACAGGCACAACAGCCCTGGGGATCAGTGCTTTCCCAGAGATGGAACATCTCTTCATACCCGTTCTCGGCAGAGCCGTTTTCCGAAATGTGAAACGTCCGGCTCCTTCTCCCACAAGGAAGGTGCCAGCCCTGAAAGCTGTTGCTGGTGTTCACCTTCCCTGGGCAGCCTACTCACAGGCACAACAGCCCTGGGGATCTGTGCTTTCCCAGAGACGGAACATCTCATTGTGGCCGTTCTCGGCAGAGCCATTTTTCCGAAATGGGAAACGTCCGGCTCCTTCTCCCACAAGGAAGGTGCCAGCCCTGAAAGCTGTTGCTGGTCTTCACCTTCCCTGGGCAGCCTACTCACAGGCACAACAGCCCTGGGGATCAGTGCTTTTCCCAGAGACGGAACATCCAATTGTGGCCGTTCTCAGCAGAGATATTTTTCCGAAATGGGAAACGTCCGGCTCCTTCTCCCACAAGGAAGGTGCCATCCCTGAAAGCTGTTGCTGGTCTTCACCTTCCCTTGGCAGCCTACTCACAGGCACAACAGCCCTGGGGATCAGTGCTTTCCCAGAGACGGAACATCTCTTCATACCCGTTCTCGGCAGAGCCGTTTTCCGAAAAGGGAAACGTCCGGCTCCTTCTCCCACAAGGAAGGTGCCAGCCCTGAAAGCTGTTGCTGGTCTTCACCTTCCCTGGGCAGCCTACTCACAGGCACAAAAGCCCTGGGGATCTGTGCTTTCCCAGAGACGGAATATCTCCTCGTGCCCGTTCTCGGCAGAGCCATTTTCTGAAAAGGTAAACGTCCGGCTCCTTCTCCCACAAGGAAGGTGCCAGCCCTGAAAGCTGTTGCTGGTCTTCACCTTCCCTGGACAGCCTACTCACAGGCACAACAGCCCTGGGGATGTGTGCTTTCCCAGAGACGGAACATCTCATCGTGCCCGTTCTCAGCAGAGCCATTTTCCAAAATGGGAAACGTCCGGCTCCTTCTCCCACAAGGAAGGTGCCAGCCCTGAAAGCTGTTGCTGGTCTTCACCTTCCCTGGGCAGCCTACTCACAGGCACAACAGCCCTGGGGATCAGTGCTTTCCCAGAGATGGTACATCTCAGAGTGCCCGTTCTCGGCACAGCCTTTTTCCAAAACGGCGAACGTCCGGATCCTTCTCCCACAAGGAAGGTGCCAGCCCTGAAAGCTGTTGCTGATCTTCACCTTCCCGTGGAAACCTAATCACAGGCACAACAGCCCTGGGGATCAGTGCTTTCCCAGAGATGGAACATCTCCTAGTGCCCGTTCTCGGCAGAGCCATTTTTCCGAAATGGGAAACGTCCGGATCCTTCTCCCACAAGGAAGGGGCCAGCCCTGAAAGCTGTTGCTGGTCTTGACCTTCCCTTGGAAGCCTAGTCACAGGCACAACAGCCCTGGGGATCTGTGCTTTCCCAGAGACGGAACATGCAATTGTGGCCATTCAAGTCAGAGCCATTTTTCTGAAATGGGAAACATCCGGATCCTTCTCCCACAAGGAAGGTGCCAGCCCTGAAAGCTGTTGCTGGTCTTCACCTTCCCTGGACAGCCTGCTCACAGGCACAACAGCCCTGGGGATCAGTGCTTTCCCAGAGACGGAACATCTCATCGTACCCGTTCTTGGCAGAGCCGTTTTCCGAAATGGGAAACGTCGGGCTCCTTCTCCCACAAGGAAGGTGCCAGCCCTGAAAGCTGTTGCTGGTCTTCACCTTCCCTGGGCAGCCTACTCACAGGCACAACAGCCCTGGGGATCAGTGCTTTCCCAGAGACGCAACATCTCTTCATACCCGTTCTCGGCAGAGCCGTTTTCCGAAATGGGAAACGTCCGGCTCCTTCTCCCACAAGGAAGGTGCCAGCCCTGAAAGCTGTTGCTGGTCTTCACATTCCCGGGACAGCCTACTCACAGGCACAACAGCCCTGGGGATCAGTGCTTTCCCATGAGATGGAACATCTCATCGTACCCGTTCTCGGCACAGCCTTTTTCCAAAACGGCGAACGTCCGGACCCTTCTCCCACAAGGAAGGTGCCAGCCCTGAAAGCTGTTGCTGGTCTTCACCTTCCCTGGGCAGCCTAGTCACAGGCACAACAGCCCTGGGGATCAGTGCTTTCCCAGAGACGGAACATTTCATCGTAGCCGTTCTCGGCAGAGCCGTTTTCCGAAAAGGGAAACGTCCGGATCCTTCTCCCACAAGGAAGGTGCCAGCCCTGACAGCTGTTGCTGGTCTTCACCTTCCCTGGGCAACCTATTCACAGGCACAACAGCCCTGGGGATATGTGCTTTCCCAGAGATGGAACATCTCTTTATACCCGTTCTCGGCATAGCCGTTTTCCGAAAAGGGAAACGTCCGTCTCCTTCTCCCACAAGGAAGGGGCCCGCCCTGAAAGCTGTTGCTGGTCTTCACCTTCCCTGGGCAGCCTAGTCACAGGCACAACAGCCCTGGGGATCAGTGCTTTCCCAGAGACGGAACATCTCATAGTATCCGATCTCGGCAGAGCCATTTTCGAAAATGGAAACGTCCGGCTCCTTCTCCCACAAGGAAGGTGCCAGCCCTGAAAGCTGTTGCTGGTATTCACCTTCCCTGGGCAGACTAGTAACAGGCACAACAGCCCTGGAAATCAGTGCTTTCCCAGAGACGGAACATATCATCGTACCCGTTCTCGGCAGAGCCATTTTCCAAAACGTCAAACGTCGGGCTCCTTCTCCCACAAGGAAGGTGCCAGCCCTGAAAGCTGTTGCTGGTCTTCACCTTCCCTGGGCAACCTATTCACAGGCACCAACAGCCCTGGGGATATGTGCTTTCCCAGAGACGGAACATCTCTTCATACCCGTTCTCGGCAGAGCCGTTTTCCGAAAAGGGAAACGTCCGGATCCTTCTCCCACAAGGAAGGTGCCAGCCCTGAAAGCTGTTGCTGGTCTTCACCTTCCCTTGGAAGCCTACTCACAGGCACAACAGCCCTGGGGATCAGTGCTTTCCCAGAGATGGAACATCTCTTCATACCCGTTCTCGGCAGAGCCGTTTTCCAAAATGTGAAACGTCCGGCTCCTTCTCCCACAAGGAAGGTGCCAGCCCTGAAAGCTGTTGCTGGTGTTCACCTTCCCTGGGCAGCCTACTCACAGGCACAACAGCCCTGGGGATCTGTGCTTTCCCAGAGACGGAACATCTCATTGTGGCCGTTCTCGGCAGAGCCATTTTTCCGAAATGGGAAACGTCCGGCTCCTTCTCCCACAAGGAAGGTGCCAGCCCTGAAAGCTGTTGCTGGTCTTCACCTTCCCTGGGCAGCCTACTCACAGGCACAACAGCCCTGGGGATCAGTGCTTTTCCCAGAGACGGAACATTCAATTGTGGCCGTTCTCAGCAGAGATATTTTTCCGAAATGGGAAACGTCCGGCTCCTTCTCCCACAAGGAAGGTGCCATCCCTGAAAGCTGTTGCTGGTCTTCACCTTCCCTTGGCAGCCTACTCACAGGCACAACAGCCCTGGGGATCAGTGCTTTCCCAGAGACGGAACATCTCTTCATACCCGTTCTCGGCAGAGCCGTTTTCCGAAAAGGGAAACGTCCGGCTCCTTCTCCCACAAGGAAGGTGCCAGCCCTGAAAGCTGTTGCTGGTCTTCACCTTCCCTGGGCAGCCTACTCACAGGCACAAAAGCCCTGGGGATCTGTGCTTTCCCAGAGACGGAATATCTCCTCGTGCCCGTTCTCGGCAGAGCCATTTTCTGAAAAGGTAAACGTCCGGCTCCTTATCCCACAAGGAAGGTGCCAGCCCTGAAAGCTGTTGCTGGTCTTCACCTTCCCTGGGCAGCCTAGTCACAGGCACAACAGCCCTGGGGATCAGTGCTTTCCCACAGACGGAACATCTCATTATGGCCGTTCTCGGCAGAGCCATTTTTCCGAAATGGGAAACGTCCGGCTCCTTCTCCCACAAGGAAGGTGCCAGCCCTGAAAGCTGTTGCTGGTCTTCACCTTCCCTGGGCAGCCTACTCACAGGCACAACAGCCCTGGGGATCAGTGCTTTTCCCAGAGACGGAACATCCAATTGTGGCCGTTCTCGGCAGAGATATTTTTCCGAAATGGGAAATGTCCGGCTCCTTCTCCCACAAGGAAGGTGCCAGCCCTGAAAGCAGTTGCTGGTCTTCACCTTCCCTGGGCAACCTATTCACAGGCACAACAGCCCTGGGGATATGTGCTTTCCCAGAGATGGAACATCTCTTTATACCCGTTCTCGGCAGAGCCGTTTTCCGAAAAGGGAAACGTCCGTCTCCTTCTCCCACAAGGAAGGGGCCCGCCCTGAAAGCTGTTGCTGGTCTTCACCTTCCCTGGGCAGCCTAGTCACAGGCACAACAGCCCTGGGGATCAGTGCTTTCCCAGAGACGGAACATCTCATAGTATCCGATCTCGGCAGAGCCATTTTCGAAAATGGAAACGTCCGGCTCCTTCTCCCACAAGGAAGGTGCCAGCCCTGAAAGCTGTTGCTGGTATTCACCTTCCCTGGGCAGACTAGTAACAGGCACAACAGCCCTGGAAATCAGTGCTTTCCCAGAGACGGAACATATCATCGTACCCGTTCTTGGCAGAGCCATTTTCCAAAACGTCAAACGTCGGGCTCCTTCTCCCACAAGGAAGGTGCCAGCCCTGAAAGCTGTTGCTGGTCTTCACCTTCCCTGGGCAACCTATTCACAGGCACCAACAGCCCTGGGGATATGTGCTTTCCCAGAGACGGAACATCTCTTCATACCCGTTCTCGGCAGAGCCGTTTTCCGAAAAGGGAAACGTCCGGATCCTTCTCCCACAAGGAAGGTGCCAGCCCTGAAAGCTGTTGCTGGTCTTCACCTTCCCTTGGAAGCCTACTCACAGGCACAACAGCCCTGGGGATCAGTGCTTTCCCAGAGATGGAACATCTCTTCATACCCGTTCTCGGCAGAGCCGTTTTCCGAAATGTGAAACGTCCGGCTCCTTCTCCCACAAGGAAGGTGCCAGCCCTGAAAGCTGTTGCTGGTGTTCACCTTCCCTGGGCAGCCTACTCACAGGCACAACAGCCCTGGGGATCTGTGCTTTCCCAGAGACGGAACATCTCATTGTGGCCGTTCTCGGCAGAGCCATTTTTCCGAAATGGGAAACGTCCGGCTCCTTCTCCCACAAGGAAGGTGCCAGCCCTGAAAGCTGTTGCTGGTCTTCACCTTCCCTGGGCAGCCTACTCACAGGCACAACAGCCCTGGGGATCAGTGCTTTTCCCAGAGACGGAACATCCAATTGTGGCCGTTCTCAGCAGAGATATTTTTCCGAAATGGGAAACGTCCGGCTCCTTCTCCCACAAGGAAGGTGCCATCCCTGAAAGCTGTTGCTGGTCTTCACCTTCCCTTGGCAGCCTACTCACAGGCACAACAGCCCTGGGGATCAGTGCTTTCCCAGAGACGGAACATCTCTTCATACCCGTTCTCGGCAGAGCCGTTTTCCGAAAAGGGAAACGTCCGGCTCCTTCTCCCACAAGGAAGGTGCCAGCCCTGAAAGCTGTTGCTGGTCTTCACCTTCCCTGGGCAGCCTACTCACAGGCACAAAAGCCCTGGGGATCTGTGCTTTCCCAGAGACGGAATATCTCCTCGTGCCCGTTCTCGGCAGAGCCATTTTCTGAAAAGGTAAACGTCCGGCTCCTTATCCCACAAGGAAGGTGCCAGCCCTGAAAGCTGTTGCTGGTCTTCACCTTCCCTGGGCAGCCTAGTCACAGGCACAACAGCCCTGGGGATGTGTGCTTTCCCACAGACGGAACATCTCATTATGGCCGTTCTCGGCAGAGCCATTTTTCCGAAATGGGAAACGTCCGGCTCCTTCTCCCACAAGGAAGGTGCCAGCCCTGAAAGCTGTTGCTGGTCTTCACCTTCCCTGGGCAGCCTACTCACAGGCACAACAGCCCTGGGGATCAGTGCTTTTCCCAGAGACGGAACATCCAATTGTGGCCGTTCTCGGCAGAGATATTTTTCCGAAATGGGAAATGTCCGGCTCCTTCTCCCACAAGGAAGGTGCCAGCCCTGAAAGCAGTTGCTGGTCTTCACCTTCCCTGGGCAACCTATTCACAGGCACAACAGCCCTGGGGATATGTGCTTTCCCAGAGACGGAACATCACTTCATACCCGTTCTCGGCAGAGCCGTTTTCCGAAAAGGGAAACGTCCGGATCCTTCTCCCACAAGGAAGCGGCCAGCCCTGAAAGCTGTTGCTGGTCTTCACCTTCCCTGGGCAGCCTACTCGCACGCACAACAGCCCTGGGGATCTGTGATTTCCCAGAGACGGAACATCCAATTGTGGCCATTCTAGTCAGAGCCATTTTTCTGAAATGGGAAACGTCCGTCTCCTTCTTCCACAAGGAAGGTGCCAGCCCTGAAAGCTGTTGCTGGTGTTCACCTTCCCTAGACAGCCTACTCACAGGCACAACAGCCCTGGGGATCAGTGCTTTCCCAGAGACGGAACATTTCATCGTACCCGTTCTCGGCAGAGCCGTTTTCCGAAAAGGGAAACGTCCCGATCCTTCTCCCACAAGGAAGGTGCCAGCCCTGAAAGCTGTTGCTGGTCTTCACCTTCCCTGGGCAGCCTACTCACAGGCACAACAGCCCTGTGGATCAGTGCTTTCCCAGAGACGGAACATCCAATTGTGGCCATTCTAGTCATAGCCATTTTTCTGAAATGGGAAATGTCCGGATCCTTATCCCGCAAGGAAGGTGCCAGCCCTGAAAGCTGTTGCTGGTCTTCACCTTCCCTGGGCAGCCTAGTCACAGGCACAACAGCCCTGGGGATCAGTGCTTTCCCAGAGACGGAACATTTCATCGTAGCCGTTCTCGGCAGAGCCGTTTTCCGAAAAGGGAAACGTCCGGATCCTTCTCCCACAAGGAAGGTGCCAGCCCTGACAGCTGTTGCTGGTCTTCACCTTCCCTGGGCAACCTATTCACAGGCACAACAGCCCTGGGGATCAGTGCTTTCCCAGAGATGGAACATCTCTTTATACCCGTTCTCGGCAGAGCCGTTTTCCGAAAAGGGAAACGTCCGGATCCTTCTCCCACAAGGAAGGGGGCCCGCCCTGAAAGCTGTTGCTGGTCTTCACCTTCCCTGGGCAGCCTACTCACAGGCACAACAGCCCTGGGGATCAGTGCTTTCCCAGAGACGGAACATCTCATAGTATCCGATCTCGGCAGAGCCATTTTCGAAAATGGAAACGTCCGGCTCCTTCTCCCACAAGGAAGGTGCCAGCCCTGAAAGCTGTTGCTGGTCTTCACCTTCCCTGGGCAGACTAGTAACAGGCACAACAGCCCTGGAAATCAGTGCTTTCCCAGAGACGGAACATATCATCGTACCCGTTCTTGGCAGAGCCATTTTCCAAAACGTCAAACGTCGGGCTCCTTCTCCCACAAGGAAGGTGCCAGCCCTGAAAGCTGTTGCTGGTCTTCACCTTCCCTGGGCAACCTATTCACAGGCACCAACAGCCCTGGGGATATGTGCTTTCCCAGAGACGGAACATCTCTTCATACCCGTTCTCGGCAGAGCCGTTTTCCGAAAAGGGAAACGTCCGGATCCTTCTCCCACAAGGAAGCGGCCAGCCCTGAAAGCTGTTGCTGGTCTTCACCTTCCCTTGGAAGCCTACTCACAGGCACAACAGCCCTGGGGATCAGCGCTTTCCCAGAGATGGAACATCTCTTCATACCCGTTCTCGGCAGAGCCGTTTTCCGAAATGTGAAACGTCCGTCTCCTTCTCCCACAAGGAAGGTGCCAGCCCTGAAAGCTGTTGCTGGTGTTCACCTTCCCTGGGCAGCCTACTCACAGGCACAACAGCCCTGGGGATCTGTGCTTTCCCAGAGACGGAACATCTCATTGTGGCCGTTCTCGGCAGAGCCATTTTTCCGAAATGGGAAACGTCCGGCTCCTTCTCCCACAAGGAAGGTGCCAGCCCTGAAAGCTGTTGCTGGTCTTCACCTTCCCTGGGCAGCCTACTCACAGGCACAACAGCCCTGGGGATCAGTGCTTTTCCCAGAGACGGAACATCCAATTGTGGCCGTTCTCAGCAGAGATATTTTTCCGAAATGGGAAACGTCCGGCTCCTTCTCCCACAAGGAAGGTGCCAGCCCTGAAAGCTGTTGCTGGTCTTCACCTTCCCTTGGCAGCCTACTCACAGGCACAACAGCCCTGGGGATCAGTGCTTTCCCAGAGACGGAACATCTCTTCATACCCGTTCTCGGCAGAGCCGTTTTCCGAAAAGGGAAACGTCCGGCTCCTTCTCCCACAAGGAAGGTGCCAGCCCTGAAAGCTGTTGCTGGTCTTCACCTTCCCTGGGCAGCCTACTCACAGGCACAAAAGCCCTGGGGATCTGTGCTTTCCCAGAGACGGAATATCTCCTCGTGCCCGTTCTCGGCAGAGCCATTTTCTGAAAAGGTAAACGTCCGGCTCCTTATCCCACAAGGAAGGTGCCAGCCCTGAAAGCTGTTGCTGGTCTTCACCTTCCCTGGGCAGCCTACTCACAGGCACAACAGCCCTGGGGATCTGTGCTTTTCCCAGAGACGGAACATCCAATTGTGGCCGTTCTCGGCAGAGATATTTTTCCGAAATGTGAAATGTCCGGCTCCTTCTCCCACAAGGAAGGTGCCAGCCCTGAAAGCAGTTGCTGGTCTTCACCTTCCCTTGGAAGCCTACTCACAGGCACAACAGCCCTGGGGATCAGTGCTTTCCCAGAGATGGAACATCTCTTCATACCCGTTCTCGGCAGAGCCGTTTTCCGAAATGGGAAACGTCCGGCTCCTTCTCCCACAAGGAAGGTGCCAGCCCTGAAAGCTGTTGCTGGTGTTCACCTTCCCTGGGCAGCCTAGTCACAGGCACAACAGCCCTGGGGATCTGTGCTTTCCCAGAGACGGAACATCTCATTGTGCCCGTTCTAGGCAGAGGCATTTTTCCGAAATGGGAAACATCCGGATTCTTCTCCCACATTGAAGCGGCCAGCCCTGAAAGCCGTCGCTGGTCTTCACCTTCCCTTGGAAGCCTAGTCACAGGCACAACAGCCCTGGGGATCAGTGCTTTCCCAGAGATGGAACATCTCTTCATACCCGTTCTCGGCAGAGCATATTTCCGAAACAGCAAACGTCTGGATCCTTCTCCCACAAGGAAGGTGCCAGCCCTGAAAGCTGTTGCTGGTGTTCACCTTCCCTGGGCATCCTAGTCACAGGCACAACAGCCCTGGGGATCAGTGCTTTCCCAGAGATGGAACATTTCATCGTAGCCGTTCTCGGCAGAGCCATTTTCCGAAATGGGGAACGTCCGGCTCCTTCTCCCACAAGGAAGGTGCCAGCCCTGAAAGCTTTTGCTGTTTTTGACCTTCCCTTGGAAGCCTACTCACAGGCACAACAGCCGTGGGGATCTGTGCTTTCCCAGAGACGGAACATCTCTTCATACCCGTTCTCGGCAGAGCCATTTTCCGAAATGGGAAACGTCCGACTCCTTCTCCCACAAGGAAGGTGCCAGCCCTGAAAGCTGTTGCTGGTCTTGACCTTCCCTTGGAAGCCTAGTCACAGGCACAACAGCCCTGGGGATCAGTGCTTTCCCAGAGACGGAACATCTCTTCATACCCGTTTTCGGCAGAGCCGTATTCCGAAATGGGAAACGTCCGGCTCCTTCTCCCACAAGGAAGGTGCCAGCCCTGAAAGCTGTTGCTGGTCTTCACCTTCCCTGGGCAGCCTACTCACAGGCACAACAGCCCTGGGGATCTGTGCTTTCCCAGAGACGGAACATTTAGTCGTAGCCGTTCTTGGCAGAGCCGTTTTCCGAAATGGGAAACGTCCGGCTCCTTATCCCACAAGGAAGGTGCCAGCCCTGAAAGCTGTTGCTGGTCTTCACCTTCCCTGGGCAACCTATTCACAGGCACAACAGCCCTGGGGATCAGTGCTTTCCCAGAGACGGAACATCTCTTCATACCCGTTCTCGGCAGAGCCATTTTCCGAAATGGAAAACGTCCGGCTCCTCCTCCCACAAGGAAGGTGCCAGCCCTGAAAGCTGTTGCTGGTCTTCACCTTCCCTGGGCAGCCTAGTAACAGGCACAACAGCCCTGGGGATCAGTGCTTTCCCAGAGACGGAACATTTCATCGTACCCATTCTCGGCAGAGCCGTATTCCGAAATGAGAAACATCCGGCTCCTTCTCCCACAAGGAAGGTGCCAGCCCTGAAAGCTGTTGCTGGTCTTCACCTTCCCTGGGCAGCCTAGTCACAGGCACAACAGCCCTGGGGATCAGTGCTTTCCCAGAGACAGAACATCTCATCGTATCCGTTCTCGGCAGAGCCATTTTCGAAAATGGAAACGTCCGGCTCCTTCTCCCACAAGGAAGGTGCCAGCCCTGAAAGCTGTTGCTGGTCTTCACCTTCCCTGGGCAGCCTATTCACAGGCACAACAGCCCTGGGAATCAGTGCTTTCCCAGAGAAGGAACATCTCATAGTGCCCTTTCTTGGCAGAGCCTTTTTCCAAAACGGCAAAAGTCCGGCTCCTTCTCCCACAAGGAAGGTGCCAGCCCTGAAAGCTGTTGCTGGTCTTCACCTTCCCTGGGCAGCCTAGTCACAGGCACAACAGCCCTGGGGATCAGTGCTTTCCCAGAGACGGAACATCTCATCGTGCCCCTTCTCGGCAGAGCCATTTTCTGAAATGGGAAACGTCCGGATCCTTCTCCCACAAGGAAGGTGCCAGCCCTGAAAGCTGTTGCTGGTCTTCACCTTCCCTTGGAAGCCTAGTCACAGGCACAACAGCCCTGGGGATCAGTGCTTTCCCAGAGACGGAACATCTCCTCGTGCCCGTTCTCGGCAGAGCCATTTTTCCGAAAAGGGAAACGTCCGGCTCCTTCTCCCACAAGGAAGGGGCCAGCCCTGAAAGCTGTTGCTGGTCTTCACCTTCCCTGGGCAGCCTACTCTCAGGCACAACAGCCCTGGGGATCTGTGCTTTCCCAGAGACGGAACATTTCGTCGTATCCGTTCTCGGCAGAGCCGTTTTCTGACAAGGGAAACGTCCGGCTCCTTCTCCCACAAGGAAGGTGCCAGCCCTGAAAGCTGTTGCTGGTCTTCACCTTCCCTGGGCAGCCTAGTCACAGGCACAACAGCCCTGGGGATCAGTGCTTTCCCAGAGACGGAACATCTCATTGTGGCCGTTCTAGGCAGAGGCATTTTTCCGAAATGGGAAACATCCGGATTCTTCTCCCACATTGAAGCGGCCAGCCCTGAAAGCCGTCGCTGGTCTTCACCTTCCCTGGGCAGCCTAGTCACAGGCACAACAGCCCTGGGGATCAGTGCTTTCCCAGAGATGGAACATTTCATCGTAGCCGTTCTCGGCAGAGCCATTTTCCGAAATGGGGAACGTCCGGCTCCTTCTCCCACAACGAAGGTGCCAGCCCTGAAAGCTTTTGCTGTTTTTGACCTTCCCTTGGAAGCCTACTCACAGGCACAACAGCCCTGGGGATCTGTGCTTTCCCAGAGACGGAACATCTCCTCGTGCCCGTTCTCGGCAGAGCCATTTTCTGAAATGGGAAACGTCCGGCTCCTTCTCCCACAAGGAAGGTGCCAGCCCTGAAAGCTGTTGCTGGTCTTCACCTTCCCTGGGCAACCTATTCACAGGCACCAACAGCCCTGGGGATCAGTGCTTTCCCAGAGACGGAACATCTCTTCATACCCGTTCTCGGCAGAGCCGTATTCCGAAATGGGAAACGTCCGGCTCCTTCTCCCACAAGGAAGGTGCCAGCCCTGAAAGCTGTTGCTGGTCTTCACCTTCCCTGGGCAGCCTACACACAGGCACAACAGCCCTGGGGATCAGTGCTTTCCCAGAGACGGAACATTTCATCGTAGCCGTTCTCGGCAGAGCCATTTTCCGAAAAGAGAAACGTCCGGCTCCTTCTCCCACAAGGAAGGTGCCAGCCCTGAAAGCTGTTGCTGGTCTTCACCTTCCCTGGGCAGCCTACTCACAGGCACAACAGCCCTGGGGATCAGTGCTTTCCCAGAGACGGAACATCTCATCGTATCCGTTCTCGGCAGAGCCATTTTCGAAAATGGAAACGTCCGGCTCCTTCTCCCACAAGGAAGGTGCCAGCCCTGAAAGCTGTTGCTGGTCTTCACCTTCCCTGGGCAGCCTATTCACAGGCACAACAGCCCTGGGAATCAGTGCTTTCCCAGAGAAGGAACATCTCATAGTGCCCTTTCTTGGCAGAGCCTTTTTCCAAAACGGCAAAAGTCCGGCTCCTTCTCCCACAAGGAAGGTGCCAGCCCTGAAAGCTGTTGCTGGTCTTCACCTTCCCTTGGAAGCCTAGTCACAGGCACAACAGCCCTGGGGATCTGTGCTTTCCCAGAGACGGAACATCTCCTCGTGCCCGTTCTCGGCAGAGCCATTTTCCGAAATGGGAAACGTCCGGCTCCTTCTCCCACAAGGAAGGTGCCAGCCCTGAAAGCTGTTGCTGGTCTTCACCTTCCCTGGGCAACCTATTCACAGGCACCAACAGCCCTGGGGATCAGTGCTTTCCCAGAGATGGAACATCTCTTCATACCCGTTCTCGGCAGAGCCGTTTTCCGAAAAGGGAAACGTCCGGCTCCTTCTCCCACAAGGAAGGTGCCAGCCCTGAAAGCTGTTGCTGGTCTTCACCTTCCCTGGACAGCCTACACACAGGCACAACAGCCCTGGGGATCTGTGCTTTCCCAGAGACGGAACATTTCATCGTAGCCGTTCTCGGCAGAGCCGTTTTCCGAAAAGAGAAACGTCCGGCTCCTTCTCCCACAAGGAAGGTGCCAGCCCTGAAAGCTGTTGCTGGTCTTCACCTTCCCTGGGCAGCCTACTCACAGGCACAACAGCCCTGGGGATCAGTGCTTTCCCAGAGACGGAACATCTCTTCATACCCGTTCTCGGCAGAGCCGTATTCCGAAATGGGAAACGTCCGGCTCCTTCTCCCACAAGGAAGGTGCCAGCCCTGAAAGCTGTTGCTGGTCTTCACCTTCCCTGGACAGCCTACTCACAGGCACAACAGCCCTGGGGATCTGTGCTTTCCCAGAGACGGAACATTTCATCGTAGCTGTTCTCGGCAGAGCCGTTTTCCGAAAAGAGAAACGTCCGGCTCCTTCTCCCACAAGGAAGGTGCCAGCCCTGAAAGCTGTTGCTGGTCTTCACCTTCCCTGGGCAGCCTACTCACAGGCACAACAGCCCTGGGGATCAGTGCTTTCCCAGAGACGGAACATCTCATTGTGGCCGTTCTAGGCAGAGGCATTTTTCCGAAATGGGAAACATCCGGATTCTTCTCCCACATTGAAGCGGCCAGCCCTGAAAGCCGTCGCTGGTCTTCACCTTCCCTGGGCAGCCTAGTCACAGGCACAACAGCCCTGGGGATCAGTGCTTTCCCAGAGATGGAACATTTCATCGTAGCCGTTCTCGGCAGAGCCATTTTCCGAAATGGGGAACGTCCGGCTCCTTCTCCCACAACGAAGGTGCCAGCCCTGAAAGCTTTTGCTGTTTTTGACCTTCCCTTGGAAGCCTACTCACAGGCACAACAGCCCTGGGGATCTGTGCTTTCCCAGAGACGGAACATCTCCTCGTGCCCGTTCTCGGCAGAGCCATTTTCTGAAATGGGAAACGTCCGGCTCCTTCTCCCACAAGGAAGGTGCCAGCCCTGAAAGCTGTTGCTGGTCTTCACCTTCCCTGGGCAACCTATTCACAGGCACCAACAGCCCTGGGGATCAGTGCTTTCCCAGAGACGGAACATCTCTTCATACCCGTTCTCGGCAGAGCCGTATTCCGAAATGGGAAACGTCCGGCTCCTTCTCCCACAAGGAAGGTGCCAGCCCTGAAAGCTGTTGCTGGTCTTCACCTTCCCTGGGCAGCCTACACACAGGCACAACAGCCCTGGGGATCAGTGCTTTCCCAGAGACGGAACATTTCATCGTAGCCGTTCTCGGCAGAGCCATTTTCCGAAAAGGGAAACGTCCGGCTCCTTCTCCCACAAGGAAGGTGCCAGCCCTGAAAGCTGTTGCTGGTCTTCACCTTCCCTGGGCAGCCTACTCACAGGCACAACAGCCCTGGGGATCAGTGCTTTCCCAGAGACGGAACATCTCATCGTATCCGTTCTCGGCAGAGCCATTTTCGAAAATGGAAACGTCCGGCTCCTTCTCCCACAAGGAAGGTGCCAGCCCTGAAAGCTGTTGCTGGTCTTCACCTTCCCTGGGCAGCCTATTCACAGGCACAACAGCCCTGGGAATCAGTGCTTTCCCAGAGAAGGAACATCTCATAGTGCCCTTTCTTGGCAGAGCCTTTTTCCAAAACGGCAAAAGTCCGGCTCCTTCTCCCACAAGGAAGGTGCCAGCCCTGAAAGCTGTTGCTGGTCTTCACCTTCCCTTGGAAGCCTAGTCACAGGCACAACAGCCCTGGGGATCTGTGCTTTCCCAGAGACGGAACATCTCCTCGTGCCCGTTCTCGGCAGAGCCATTTTCCGAAATGGGAAACGTCCGGCTCCTTCTCCCACAAGGAAGGTGCCAGCCCTGAAAGCTGTTGCTGGTCTTCACCTTCCCTGGGCAACCTATTCACAGGCACCAACAGCCCTGGGGATCAGTGCTTTCCCAGAGATGGAACATCTCTTCATACCCGTTCTCGGCAGAGCCGTTTTCCGAAAAGGGAAACGTCCAGCTCCTTCTCCCACAAGGAAGGTGCCAGCCCTGAAAGCTGTTGCTGGTCTTCACCTTCCCTGGACAGCCTACACACAGGCACAACAGCCCTGGGGATCTGTGCTTTCCCAGAGACGGAACATTTCATCGTAGCCGTTCTCGGCAGAGCCGTTTTCCGAAAAGAGAAACGTCCGGCTCCTTCTCCCACAAGGAAGGTGCCAGCCCTGAAAGCTGTTGCTGGTCTTCACCTTCCCTGGGCAGCCTACTCACAGGCACAACAGCCCTGGGGATCAGTGCTTTCCCAGAGACGGAACATCTCTTCATACCCGTTCTCGGCAGAGCCGTATTCCGAAATGGGAAACGTCCGGCTCCTTCTCCCACAAGGAAGGTGCCAGCCCTGAAAGCTGTTGCTGGTCTTCACCTTCCCTGGACAGCCTACTCACAGGCACAACAGCCCTGGGGATCTGTGCTTTCCCAGAGACGGAACATTTCATCGTAGCCGTTCTCGGCAGAGCCGTTTTCCGAAAAGAGAAACGTCCGGCTCCTTCTCCCACAAGGAAGGTGCCAGCCCTGAAAGCTGTTGCTGGTCTTCACCTTCCCTGGGCAGCCTACTCACAGGCACAACAGCCCTGGGGATCAGTGCTTTCCCAGAGACGGAACATCTCTTCATACCCGTTCTCGGCAGAGCCGTATTCCGAAATGGGAAACGTCCGGCTCCTTCTCCCACAAGGAAGGTGCCAGCCCTGAAAGCTGTTGCTGGTCTTCACCTTCCCTGGACAGCCTACTCACAGGCACAACAGCCCTGGGGATCAGTGCTTTCCCAGAGACGGAACATTTCATCGTACCCATTCTCGGCAGAGCCGTATTCCGAAATGGGAAACGTCCGGCTCCTTCTCCCACAAGGAAGGTGCCAGCCCTGAAAGCTGTTGCTGGTCTTGACCTTCCCTGGGCAGCCTAGTCACAGGCACAACAGCCCTGGGGATCAGTGCTTTCCCAGAGACGGAACATCTCATCGTATCCGTTCTCGGCAGAGCCATTTTCGAAAATGGAAACGTCCGGCTCCTTCTCCCACAAGGAAGGTGCCAGCCCTGAAAGCTGTTGCTGGTCTTCACCTTCCCTGGGCAGCCTATTCACAGGCACAACAGCCCTGGGAATCAGTGCTTTCCCAGAGAAGGAACATCTCATAGTGCCCTTTCTTGGCAGAGCCTTTTTCCAAAACGGCAAACGTCCGGCTCCTTCTCCCACAAGGAAGGTGCCAGCCCTGAAAGCTGTTGCTGGTCTTCACCTTCCCTTGGAAGCCTAGTCACAGGCACAACAGCCCTGGGGATCAGTGCTTTCCCAGAGACGGAACATCTCCTCGTGCCCGTTCTCGGCAGAGCCATTTATCCGAAAAGGGAAACGTCCGGCTCCTTCTCCCACAAGGAAGCGGCCAGCCCTGAAAGTTGTTGCTGGTGTTCACCTTCCCTGGGCAGCCTACTCTCAGGCACAACAGCCCTGGGGATCTGTGCTTTCCCAGAGACGGAACATTTCATCGTGCCCGTTCTCGGCAGAGCCGTTTTCTGACAAGGGAAACGTCCGGCTCCTTCTCCCACAAGGAAGGTGCCAGCCCTGAAAGCTGTTGCTGGTGTTGACCTTCCCTGGGCAGCCTACTCACAGGCACAACAGCCCTGGGGATCTGTGCTTTCCCAGAGACGGAACATCTCATAGTGCCCGTTCTTGGCAGAGCCTTTTTGCAAAACGGCAAACGTCTGGCTCCTTCTCCCACAAGGAAGGTGCCAGCCCTGAAAGCTGTTGCTGGTCTTCACCTTCCCTTGGAAGCCTAGTCACAGGCACAACAGCCCTGGGGATCTGTGCTTTCCCAGACACGGAACATCTCATCGTGACCGTTCTCGGCAGAGCCATTTTCTGAAAAGGGAAACGTCCGGCTCCTTCTCCCACAAGGAAGGTGCCAGCCCTGAAAGCTGTTGCTGGTCTTCACCTTCCGTGGGCAGCCTACGCACAGGCACAACAGCCCTGGGGATCAGTGCTTTCCCAGAGATGGAACATTTCATCGAATCCGTTCTCGGCAGAGCCGTTTTCCGAAATGGGAAACGTCCGGCTCCTTCTCCCACAAGGAAGGTGCCAGCCCTGAAAGCTGGTGCTGGTGTTGACCTTCCCTTGGAAGCCTACTCACAGGCACAACAGCCCTGGGGATCAGTGCTTTCCCAGAGATGGAACATCTCTTCATACCCGTTCTCGGCAGAGCCGTTTTCCGAAATGGGAAACGTCCGGCTCCTTCTCCCACAAGGAAGGTGCCAGCCCTGAAAGCTGTTGCTGGTCTTCACCTTCCCTAGACAGCCTACTCACAGGCACAACAGCCCTGGGGATCAGTGCTTTCCCAGAGACGGAATATCTCCTAGTGCCCGTTCTAGGCAGAGGCGTTTTTCCGAAATGGGAAACATCCGGATTCTTCTCCCACATGGAAGCGGCCAGCCCTGAAAGCCGTCGCTGGTCTTCACCTTCCCTGGGCAGCCTATTCACAGGCACAACAGCCCTGGGGATCTGTGCTTTCCCAGAGAAGGAACATCTCATCTTACCCTTTCTCGGCAGATCGTATTTCCGAAACGGCAAACGTCTGGATCCTTCTCCCACAAGGAAGGTGCCAGCCCTGAAAGCTGTTGCTGGTCTTCACATTCCCGGGACAGCCTACTCACAGGCACAACAGCCCTGGGGATCAGTGCTTTCCCAGAGACGGAACATCTCTTCATACCCGTTCTCGGCAGAGCCATTTTCGAAAATGGAAACGTCCGGATCATTCTCCCACAAGGAAGGTGCCAGCCCTGAAAGCTGTTGCTGGTCTTGACCTTCCCTGGACAGCCTACTCACAGGCACAACAGCCCTGGGGATCTGTGCTTTCCCAGAGATGGAACATCTCTTCATACCCGTTCTCGGCAGAGCCGTTTTCCGAAATGGGAAACGTCCGGCTCCTTCTCCCACAAGGAAGGTGCCAGCCCTGAAAGCTGTTGCTGGTCTTCACCTTCCCTAGACAGCCTACTCACAGGCACAACAGCCCTGGGGATCAGTGCTTTCCCACAGACGGAATATCTCCTAGTGCCCGTTCTAGGCAGAGGCGTTTTTCCGAAATGGGAAACATCCGGATTGTTCTCCCACATGGAAGCGGCCAGCCCTGAAAGCCGTCGCTGGTCTTCACCTTCCCTGGGCAGCCTATTCACAGGCACAACAGCCCTGGGGATCAGTGCTTTCCCAGAGAAGGAACATCTCATCTTACCCTTTCTCGGCAGAGCGTATTTCCGTAACGGCAAACGTCTGGATCCTTCTCCCACAAGGAAGGTGCCAGCCCTGAAAGCTGTTGCTGGTCTTCACCTTCCCTGGGCAGCCTAGTCACAGGCACAACAGCCCTGGGGATCAGTGCTTTCCCAGAGATGGAACATCTCATCGTATCCGTTCTCGGCAGAGCCATTTTCGAAAATGGAAACGTCCATATCATTCTCCCACAAGGAAGGTGCCAGCCCTGAAAGCTGTTGCTGGTCTTCACCTTCCCTGGGCAGCCTAGTCACAGGCACAACAGCCCTGGGGATCAGTGCTTTCCCAGAGACGGAACATCTCTTCATACCCGTTCTCGGCAGAGCCGTTTTCATAAAAGGGAAACGTCCGGATCCTTCTCCCACGAGGAAGGTGCCAGCCCTGAAAGCTGTTGCTGGTCTTCACCTTCCCTGGGCAGCCTACTCACAGGCACAACAGCCCTGGGGATCAGTGCTTTCCCAGAGATGGAACATTTCATCGTAGCCCGTTCTCGGCAGAGCCCTTTTCCGAAACGGCAAACGTCCGGATCATTCTCCCACAAGGAAGGGGCCAGCCCTGAAAGCTGTTGCTGGTCTTCACCTTCCCTGGGCAGCCTAGTCACAGGCACAACAGCCCTGGGGATCAGTGCTTTCCCAGAGACAGAACATCTCATCGTATCCGTTCTCGGCAGAGCCATTTTCGAAAATGGAAACGTCCGGATCATTCTCCCACAAGGAAGGTGCCAGCCCTTGAAAGCTGTTGCTGGTCTTGACCTTCCCTGGGCAGCCTACTCACAGGCACAACAGCCCTGGGGATCAGTGCTTTCCCAGAGAAGGAACATCTCATAGCGCCCGTTCATGGCAGAGCCTTTTTCCAAAACGGCAAACGTCCGGATCATTCTCCCACAAGGAAGGTGCCAGCCCTGAAAGCTGTTGCTGGTGTTCACCTTCCCTGGGCAGCCTACTCACAGGCACAACAGCCCTGGGGATCAGTGCTTTCCCAGAGATGGAACATCTCCTTGTGCCCGTTCTCGGCAGAGCCATTTTTCCGAAAAGGGAAACGTCCGGCTCCTTCTCCCACAAGGAAGGGGCCAGCCCTGAAAGCTGTTGCTGGTCTTCACCTTCCCTTGGAAGCCTACTCTCAGGCACAACAGCCCTGGGGATCTGTGCTTTCCCAGAGACGGAACATTTCATCGTATCCGTTCTCGGCAGAGCCGTTTTCTGAAAAGGGAAACGTCCGGCTCTTTCTCCCACAAGGAAGGTGCCAGCCCTGAAAGCTGTTGCTGGTCTTCACCTTCCCTGGGCAGCCTACGCACAGGCACAACAGCCCTGGGGATCTGTGCTTTCCCAGAGACAGAACATCTCATAGTGCCCGTTCTTGGCAGATCCTTTTTGCGAAACGGCAAACGTCTGGCTCCTTCTCCCACAAGGAAGGTGCCAGCCCTGAAAGCTGTTGCTGGTCTTCACCTTCCCTGGGCAGCCTATTCACAGGCACAACAGCCCTGGGGATCTGTGCTTTCCCAGAGACGGAACATCTCCTCGTGACCGTTCTCGGCAGAGCCATTTTCTGAAAAGGGAAACGTCCGGCTCCTTATCCCACAAGGAAGGTGCCAGCCCTGAAAGCTGTTGCTGGTCTTCACCTTCCCTGGGCAGCCTACGCACAGGCACAACAGCCCTGGGGATCAGTGCTTTCCCAGAGATGGAACATTTCATCGAATCCGTTCTCGGCAGAGCCATTTTCCGAAAAGGGAAACGTCCGGATCCTTCTCCCACAAGGAAGCGGCCAGCCCTGAAAGCTGTTGCTGGTCTTCACCTGCCCTTGGCAACCTATTCACAGGCACAACAGCCCTGGGGATCAGTGCTTTTCCCAGAGACGGAACATCCAATTGTGGCCGTTCTCGGCAGAGCCATTTTTCCGAAATGGGAAACGTCCGGCTCCTTCTCCCACAAGGAAGGTGCCAGCCCTGAAAGCTGTTGCTGGTGTTGACCTTCCCTTGGAAGCCTACTCACAGGCACAACAGCCCTGGGGATCAGTGCTTTCCCAGAGATGGAACATTTCATCGTATCCGTTCTCGGCAGAGCCATTTTCGAAAATGGAAACGTCCGGCTCCTTCTCCCACAAGGAAGGTGCCAGCCCTGAAAGCTGTTGCTGGTCTTGACCTTCCCTGGGCAGCCTAGTCACAGGCACAACAGCCCTGGGGATCAGTGCTTTCCCAGAGAAGGAACATCTCATAGTGCCCGTTCATGGCAGAGCCTTTTTCCAAAACGGCAAACGTCCGGATCATTCTCCCACAAGGAAGGGGCCAGCCCTGAAAGCTGTTGCTGGTGTTCACTTTCCCTGGGCAGCCTACTCACAGGCACAACAGCCCTGGGGATCAGTGCTTTCCCAGAGACGGAATATCTCCTCGTGCCCCTTCTCGGCAGAGCCATTTTCTGAAATGTGAAACGTCCGGATCCTTCTCCCACAAGGAAGGGGCCAGCCCTGAAAGCTGTTGCTGGTCTTCAACTTCCCTTGGAAGCCTAGTCACAGGCACAACAGCCCTGCCGATCAGTGCTTTCCCAGAGACGGAACATCTCATCGTGCCCGTTCTCGGCAGAGCCATTTTTCCGAAAAGGGAAACGTCCGGCTCCTTCTCTAACAAGGAAGCGGCCAGCCCTGAAAGCTGTTGCTGGTCTTCACCTGCCCTTGGCAACCTATTCACAGGCACAACAGCCCTGGGGATCAGTGCTTTTCCCAGAGACGGAACATCCAATTGTGGCCGTTCTCGGCAGAGCCATTTTTCCGAAATGGGAAACGTCCGGCTCCTTCTCCCACAAGGAAGGTGCCAGCCCTGAAAGCTGTTGCTGGTGTTGACCTTCCCTTGGAAGCCTACTCACAGGCACAACAGCCCTGGGGATCAGTGCTTTCCCAGAGATGGAACATCTCTTCATACCCGTTCTCGGCAGAGCCGTTTTCCGAAATGGGAAACGTCCGGCTCCTTCTCCCACAAGGAAGATGCCAGTCCTGAAAGCTGTTGCTGGTCTTCACCTTCCCTAGACAGCCTACTCACAGGCACAACAGCCCTGGGGATCAGTGCTTTCCCACAGACGGAATATCTCCTAGTGCCCGTTCTAGGCAGAGGCGTTTTTCCGAAATGGGAAACATCCGGATTATTCTCCCTAATGGAAGCGGCCAGCCCTGAAAGCCGTCGCTGGTCTTCACCTTCCCTGGGCAGCCTATTCACAGGCACAACAGCCCTGGGGATCAGTGCTTTCCCAGAGAAGGAACATCTCATCTTACCCGTTCTCGGCACAGCGTATTTCCGAAACGGCAAACGTCTGGATCCTTCTCCCACAAGGAATCGCGCAGCCCTGAAAGCTGTTGCTGGTCTTCACCTTCCCTGGACAGCCTACTCACAGGCACAACAGCCCTGGGGATCAGTGCTTTCCCAGAGACGGAACATCTCTTCATACCCGTTCTCGGCAGAGCCGTTTTCAGAAAAGGGAAACGTCCGGATCCTTCTCCCACGAGGAAGGTGCCAGCCCTGAAAGCTGTTGCTGGTCTTCACCTTCCCTGGGCAACCTATTCACAGGCACAACAGCCCTGGGGATCAGTGCTTTCCCAGAGATGGAACATTTCATCGTAGCCGTTCTCGGCAGAGCCCTTTTCCGAAAAGGGAAACGTCCGGCTACTTCTCCCACAAGGAAGTTGCCAGCCCTGAAAGCTGTTGCTGGTCTTCACCTTCCCTGGGCAGCCTAGTCACAGGCACAACAGCCCTGGGGATCAGTGCTTTCCCAGAGACGGAACATCTCCTCGTGACCGTTCTCGGCAGAGCCATTTTCTGAAAAGGGAAACGTCCGGCTCCTTCTCCCACAAGGAAGGTGCCAGCCCTGAAAGCTGTTGCTGGTCTTGACCTTCCCTGGGCAGCCTAGTCACAGGCACAACAGCCCTGGGGATCAGTGCTTTCCCAGAGACGGAACATCTCCTCGTGCCCGTTCATGGCAGAGCCTTTTTCCAAAACGGCAAACGTCCGGATCATTCCCCCACAAGGAAGGTGCCAGCCCTGAAAGCTGTTGCTGGTCTTCACCTGCCCTTGGCAACCTATTCACAGGCACAACAGCCCTGGGGATCAGTGCTTTTCCCAGAGACGGAACATCCAATTGTGGCCGTTCTCGGCAGAGCCATTTTTCCAAAATGGGAAACGTCCGGCTCCTTCTCCCACAAGGAAGGTGCCAGCCCTGAAAGCTGTTGCTGGTGTTGACCTTCCCTTGGAAGCCTACTCACAGGCACAACAGCCCTGGGGATCAGTGCTTTCCCAGAGATGGAACATCTCTTCATACCCGTTCACGGCAGAGCCGTTTTCCGAAATGGGAAACGTACAGCTCCTTCTCCCACAAGGAAGGTGCCAGCCCTGAAAGCTGTTGCTGGTCTTCACCTTCCCTGGACAGCCTACGCACAGGCACAACAGCCCTGGGGATCAGTGCTTTCCCAGAGACGGAACATCTCTTCATACCCGTTCTTGGCAGAGCCGTATTCCGAAAAGGGAAACATCCGGATCCTTCTCCCACAAAGAAGGGGCCAGCCCTGAAAGCTGTTGCTGGTCTTCACCTTCCCTGGGCAGCCTAGTCACAGGCACAACAGCCCTGGGGATCAGTGCTTTCCCAGAGACGGAACATCTCCTCGTGACCGTTCTCGGCAGAGCCATTTTCGAAAATGGAAACGTCCGGATCCTTCTCCCACAAGGAAGGTGCCAGCCCTGAAAGCTGTTGCTGGTCTTCACCTTCCCTGGGCAGCCTACTCACAGGCACAACAGCCCTGGGGATCAGTGCTTTCCCAGAGACGGAACATCTCATAGTGCCCTATCTTGGCAGAGCCTTTTTCCAAAACGGCAAACGTCCGGCTTCTTCTCCCACAAGGAAGGTGCCAGCCCTGAAAGCTGTTGCTGGTCTTCACCTTCCCTGGGCAGCCTACGCACAGGCACAACAGCCCTGGGGATCTGTGCTTTCCCAGAGACGGAACATCTCATAGTGCCCGTTTTTGGCAGATCCTTTTTGCAAAACGGCAAAAGTCTGGCTCCTTCTCCCACAAGGAAGGTGCCAGCCCTGAAAGCTGTTGCTGGTCTTCACCTTCCCTGGGCAGCCTACGCACAGGCACAACAGCCCTGGGGATCTGTGCTTTCCCAGAGACGGAACATCTCCTCGTGACCGTTCTCGGCAGAGCCATTTTCTGAAATGGGAAACGTCCGGCTCCTTATCCCACAAGGAAGGTGCCAGCCCTGAAAGATGTTGCTGGTCTTCACCTTCCCTGGGCAGCCTACGCACAGGCACAACAGCCCTGGGGATCAGTGCTTTCCCAGAGATGGAACATTTCATCGAATCCGTTCTCGGCAGAGCCATTTTCCGAAAAGGGAAACGTCCGGATCCTTCTCCCACAAGGAAGCGGCCAGCCCTGAAAGCTGTTGCTGGTCTTCACCTGCCCTTGGCAACCTATTCACAGGCACAACAGCCCTGGGGATCAGTGCTTTTCCCAGAGACGGAACATCCAATTGTGGCCGTTCTCGGCAGAGCCATTTTTCCGAAATGGGAAACGTCCGGCTCCTTCTCCCACAAGGAAGGTGCCAGCCCTGAAAGCTGGTGCTGGTGTTGACCTTCCCTTGGAAGCCTACTCACAGGCACAACAGCCCTGGGGATCAGTGCTTTCCCAGAGATGGAACATTTCATCGTAGCCGTTCTCGGCAGAGCCATTTTTCCGAAATGGGAAACGTCCGGCTCCTTCTCCCACAAGGAAGTTGCCAGCCCTGAAAGCTGTTGCTGGTCTTCACCTTCCCTGGGCAGCCTAGTCACAGGCACAACAGCCCTGGGGATCAGTGCTTTCCCAGAGACGGAACATCTCATCGTATCCGTTCTCGGAAGAGCCATTTTCTGAAAAGGGAAACGTCCGGCTCCTTCTCCCACAAGGAAGGTGCCAGCCCTGAAAGCTGTTGCTGGTCTTGACCTTCCCTGGGCAGCCTAGTCACAGGCACAACAGCCCTGGGGATCAGTGCTTTCCCACAGACGGAACATCTCCTCGTGCCCGTTCATGGCAGAGCCTTTTTCCAAAACGGCAAACGTCCGGATCATTCTCCCACAAGGAAGTTGCCAGCCCTGAAAGCTGTTGCTGGTCTTCACCTTCCCTGGGCAGCCTAGTCACAGGCACAACAGCCCTGGGGATCAGTGCTTTCCCAGAGACGGAACATCTCCTCGTGACCGTTCTCGGCAGAGACATTTTCTGAAAAGGGAAACGTCCGGCTCCTTATCCCACAAGGAAGGTGCCAGCCCTGAAAGCTGTTGCTGGTCTTCACCTTCCCTGGGCAGCCTACGCACAGGCACAACAGCCCTGGGGATCAGTGCTTTCCCAGAGATGGAACATTTCATCGAATCCGTTCTCGGCAGAGCCATTTTCCGAAAAGGGAAACGTCCGGCTCCTTCTCCCACAAGGAAGGGGCCAGCCCTGAAAGCTGTTGCTGGTCTTCACCTGCCCTTGGCAACCTATTCACAGGCACAACAGCCCTGGGGATCAGTGCTTTTCCCAGAGACGGAACATCCAATTGTGGCCGTTCTCGGCAGAGCCATTTTTCCGAAATGGGAAACGTCCGGCTCCTTCTCCCACAAGGAAGGTGCCAGCCCTGAAAGCTGTTGCTGGTGTTGACCTTCCCTTGGAAGCCTACTCACAGGCACAACAGCCCTGGGGATCAGTGCTTTCCCAGAGATGCAACATCTCTTCATACCCGTTCTCGGCAGAGCCGTTTTCCGAAATGGGAAACGTCCGGCTCCTTCTCCCACAAGGAAGGTGCCAGTCCTGAAAGCTGTTGCTGGTCTTCACCTTCCCTAGACAGCCTACTCACAGGCACAACAGCCCTGGGGATCAGTGCTTTCCCACAGACGGAATATCTCCTAGTGCCCGTTCTAGGCAGAGGCGTTTTTCCGAAATGGGAAACATCCGGATTCTTCTCCCACATGGAAGCGGCCAGCCCTGAAAGCCGTCGCTGGTCTTCACCTTCCCTGGGCAGCCTATTCACAGGCACAACAGCCCTGGGGATCAGTGCTTTCCCAGAGAAGGAACATCTCATCTTACCCGTTCTCGGCAGAGCGTATTTCCGAAACGGCAAACGTCTGGATCCTTCTCCCACAAGGAAGCGGCCAGCCCTGAAAGCTGTTGCTGGTCTTCACCTTCCCTGGACAGCCTACTCACAGGCACAACAGCCCTGGGGATCAGTGCTTTCCCAGAGACGGAACATCTCTTCATACCCGTTCTCGGCAGAGCCGTTTTCAGAAAAGGGAAACGTCCGGATCCTTCTCCCACGAGGAAGGTGCCAGCCCTGAAAGCTGTTGCTGGTCTTCACCTGCCCTGGGCAACCTATTCACAGGCACAACAGCCCTGGGGATCAGTGCTTTCCCAGAGATGGAACATTTCATCGTAGCCGTTCTCGGCAGAGCCCTTTTCCGAAAAGGGAAACGTCCGGCTACTTCTCCCACAAGGAAGTTGCCAGCCCTGAAAGCTGTTGCTGGTCTTGACCTTCCCTGGGCAGCCTAGTCACAGGCACAACAGCCCTGGGGATCAGTGCTTTCCCAGAGACGGAACATCTCATCGTATCCGTTCTCGGCAGAGCCATTTTCTGAAAAGGGAAACGTCCGGCTCCTTCTCCCACAAGGAAGGTGCCAGCCCTGAAAGCTGTTGCTGGTGTTCACCTTCCCTGGGCAGCCTACTCACAGGCACAACAGCCCTGGGGATCAGTGCTTTCCCAGAGACGGAATATCTCCTCGTGCCCCTTCTCGGCAGAGCCATTTTCTGAAATGTGAAACGTCAGGATCCTTCTCCCACAAGGAAGGTGCCAGCCCTGAAAGCTGTTGCTGGTCTTCACCTTCCCTTGGAAGCCTAGTCACAGGCACAACAGCCCTGCCGATCCGTGCTTTCCCAGAGACGGAACATCACCTAGTGCCCGTTCTCGGCAGAGCCATTTTTCCGAAAAGGGAAATGTCCGGCTCCTTCTCCCACAAGGAAGGGGCCAGCCCTGAAAGCTGTTGCTGGTCTTCACCTGCCCTTGGCAACCTATTCACAGGCACAACAGCCCTGGGGATCAGTGCTTTTCCCAGAGACGGAACATCCAATTGTGGCCGTTCTCGGCAGAGCCATTTTTCCAAAATGGGAAACGTCCGGCTCCTTCTCCCACAAGGAAGGTGCCAGCCCTGAAAGCTGTTGCTGGTGTTGACCTTCCCTTGGAAGCCTACTCACAGGCACAACAGCCCTGGGGATCAGTGCTTTCCCAGAGATGGAACATCTCTTCATACCCGTTCACGGCAGAGCCGTTTTCCGAAATGGGAAACGTACGGCTCCTTCTCCCACAAGGAAGGTGCCAGCCCTGAAAGCTGTTGCTGGTCTTCACCTTCCCTGGACAGCCTACGCACAGGCACAACAGCCCTGGGGATCAGTGCTTTCCCAGAGACGGAACACCTCTTCATACCCGTTCTTGGCAGAGCCGTATTCCGAAAAGGGAAACATCCGGATCCTTCTCCCACAAGGAAGGGGCCAGCCCTGAAAGCTGTTGCTGGTCTTCACCTTCCCTGGGCAGCCTAGTCACAGGCACAACAGCCCTGGGGATCAGTGCTTTCCCAGAGACGGAACATCTCCTCGTGACCGTTCTCGGCAGAGCCATTTTCGAAAATGGAAACGTCCGGATCCTTCTCCCACAAGGAAGGTGCCAGCCCTGAAAGCTGTTGCTGGTCTTCACCTTCCCTGGGCAGCCTACTCACAGGCACAACAGCCCTGGGGATCAGTGCTTTCCCAGAGACGGAACATCTCATAGTGCCCTATCTTGGCAGAGCCTTTTTCCAAAACGGCAAACGTCCGGCTTCTTCTCCCACAAGGAAGGTGCCAGCCCTGAAAGCTGTTGCTGGTCTTCACCTTCCCTGGGCAGCCTACGCACAGGCACAACAGCCCTGGGGATCTGTGCTTTCCCAGAGACGGAACATCTCATAGTGCCCGTTTTTGGCAGATCCTTTTTGCAAAACGGCAAAAGTCTGGCTCCTTCTCCCACAAGGAAGGTGCCAGCCCTGAAAGCTGTTGCTGGTCTTCACCTTCCCTGGGCAGCCTACGCACAGGCACAACAGCCCTGGGGATCTGTGCTTTCCCAGAGACGGAACATCTCCTCGTGACCGTTCTCGGCAGAGCCATTTTCTGAAATGGGAAACGTCCGGCTCCTTATCCCACAAGGAAGGTGCCAGCCCTGAAAGATGTTGCTGGTCTTCACCTTCCCTGGGCAGCCTACGCACAGGCACAACAGCCCTGGGGATCAGTGCTTTCCCAGAGATGGAACATTTCATCGAATCCGTTCTCGGCAGAGCCATTTTCCGAAAAGGGAAACGTCCGGATCCTTCTCCCACAAGGAAGCGGCCAGCCCTGAAAGCTGTTGCTGGTCTTCACCTGCCCTTGGCAACCTATTCACAGGCACAACAGCCCTGGGGATCAGTGCTTTTCCCAGAGACGGAACATCCAATTGTGGCCGTTCTCGGCAGAGCCATTTTTCCGAAATGGGAAACGTCCGGCTCCTTCTCCCACAAGGAAGGTGCCAGCCCTGAAAGCTGGTGCTGGTGTTGACCTTCCCTTGGAAGCCTACTCACAGGCACAACAGCCCTGGGGATCAGTGCTTTCCCAGAGATGGAACATTTCATCGTAGCCGTTCTCGGCAGAGCCATTTTTCCGAAATGGGAAACGTCCGGCTCCTTCTCCCACAAGGAAGTTGCCAGCCCTGAAAGCTGTTGCTGGTCTTCACCTTCCCTGGGCAGCCTAGTCACAGGCACAACAGCCCTGGGGATCAGTGCTTTCCCAGAGACGGAACATCTCATCGTATCCGTTCTCGGAAGAGCCATTTTCTGAAAAGGGAAACGTCCGGCTCCTTCTCCCACAAGGAAGGTGCCAGCCCTGAAAGCTGTTGCTGGTCTTGACCTTCCCTGGGCAGCCTAGTCACAGGCACAACAGCCCTGGGGATCAGTGCTTTCCCACAGACGGAACATCTCCTCGTGCCCGTTCATGGCAGAGCCTTTTTCCAAAACGGCAAACGTCCGGATCATTCTCCCACAAGGAAGTTGCCAGCCCTGAAAGCTGTTGCTGGTCTTCACCTTCCCTGGGCAGCCTAGTCACAGGCACAACAGCCCTGGGGATCAGTGCTTTCCCAGAGACGGAACATCTCCTCGTGACCGTTCTCGGCAGAGACATTTTCTGAAAAGGGAAACGTCCGGCTCCTTATCCCACAAGGAAGGTGCCAGCCCTGAAAGCTGTTGCTGGTCTTCACCTTCCCTGGGCAGCCTACGCACAGGCACAACAGCCCTGGGGATCAGTGCTTTCCCAGAGATGGAACATTTCATCGAATCCGTTCTCGGCAGAGCCATTTTCCGAAAAGGGAAACGTCCGGCTCCTTCTCCCACAAGGAAGGGGCCAGCCCTGAAAGCTGTTGCTGGTCTTCACCTGCCCTTGGCAACCTATTCACAGGCACAACAGCCCTGGGGATCAGTGCTTTTCCCAGAGACGGAACATCCAATTGTGGCCGTTCTCGGCAGAGCCATTTTTCCGAAATGGGAAACGTCCGGCTCCTTCTCCCACAAGGAAGGTGCCAGCCCTGAAAGCTGTTGCTGGTGTTGACCTTCCCTTGGAAGCCTACTCACAGGCACAACAGCCCTGGGGATCAGTGCTTTCCCAGAGATGCAACATCTCTTCATACCCGTTCTCGGCAGAGCCGTTTTCCGAAATGGGAAACGTCCGGCTCCTTCTCCCACAAGGAAGGTGCCAGTCCTGAAAGCTGTTGCTGGTCTTCACCTTCCCTAGACAGCCTACTCACAGGCACAACAGCCCTGGGGATCAGTGCTTTCCCACAGACGGAATATCTCCTAGTGCCCGTTCTAGGCAGAGGCGTTTTTCCGAAATGGGAAACATCCGGATTCTTCTCCCACATGGAAGCGGCCAGCCCTGAAAGCCGTCGCTGGTCTTCACCTTCCCTGGGCAGCCTATTCACAGGCACAACAGCCCTGGGGATCAGTGCTTTCCCAGAGAAGGAACATCTCATCTTACCCGTTCTCGGCAGAGCGTATTTCCGAAACGGCAAACGTCTGGATCCTTCTCCCACAAGGAAGCGGCCAGCCCTGAAAGCTGTTGCTGGTCTTCACCTTCCCTGGACAGCCTACTCACAGGCACAACAGCCCTGGGGATCAGTGCTTTCCCAGAGACGGAACATCTCTTCATACCCGTTCTCGGCAGAGCCGTTTTCAGAAAAGGGAAACGTCCGGATCCTTCTCCCACGAGGAAGGTGCCAGCCCTGAAAGCTGTTGCTGGTCTTCACCTGCCCTGGGCAACCTATTCACAGGCACAACAGCCCTGGGGATCAGTGCTTTCCCAGAGATGGAACATTTCATCGTAGCCGTTCTCGGCAGAGCCCTTTTCCGAAAAGGGAAACGTCCGGCTACTTCTCCCACAAGGAAGTTGCCAGCCCTGAAAGCTGTTGCTGGTCTTGACCTTCCCTGGGCAGCCTAGTCACAGGCACAACAGCCCTGGGGATCAGTGCTTTCCCAGAGACGGAACATCTCATCGTATCCGTTCTCGGCAGAGCCATTTTCTGAAAAGGGAAACGTCCGGCTCCTTCTCCCACAAGGAAGGTGCCAGCCCTGAAAGCTGTTGCTGGTGTTCACCTTCCCTGGGCAGCCTACTCACAGGCACAACAGCCCTGGGGATCAGTGCTTTCCCAGAGACGGAATATCTCCTCGTGCCCCTTCTCGGCAGAGCCATTTTCTGAAATGTGAAACGTCAGGATCCTTCTCCCACAAGGAAGGTGCCAGCCCTGAAAGCTGTTGCTGGTCTTCACCTTCCCTTGGAAGCCTAGTCACAGGCACAACAGCCCTGCCGATCCGTGCTTTCCCAGAGACGGAACATCACCTAGTGCCCGTTCTCGGCAGAGCCATTTTTCCGAAAAGGGAAATGTCCGGCTCCTTCTCCCACAAGGAAGGGGCCAGCCCTGAAAGCTGTTGCTGGTCTTCACCTGCCCTTGGCAACCTATTCACAGGCACAACAGCCCTGGGGATCAGTGCTTTTCCCAGAGACGGAACATCCAATTGTGGCCGTTCTCGGCAGAGCCATTTTTCCAAAATGGGAAACGTCCGGCTCCTTCTCCCACAAGGAAGGTGCCAGCCCTGAAAGCTGTTGCTGGTGTTGACCTTCCCTTGGAAGCCTACTCACAGGCACAACAGCCCTGGGGATCAGTGCTTTCCCAGAGATGGAACATCTCTTCATACCCGTTCACGGCAGAGCCGTTTTCCGAAATGGGAAACGTACGGCTCCTTCTCCCACAAGGAAGGTGCCAGCCCTGAAAGCTGTTGCTGGTCTTCACCTTCCCTGGACAGCCTACGCACAGGCACAACAGCCCTGGGGATCAGTGCTTTCCCAGAGACGGAACACCTCTTCATACCCGTTCTTGGCAGAGCCGTATTCCGAAAAGGGAAACATCCGGATCCTTCTCCCACAAGGAAGGGGCCAGCCCTGAAAGCTGTTGCTGGTCTTCACCTTCCCTGGGCAGCCTAGTCACAGGCACAACAGCCCTGGGGATCAGTGCTTTCCCAGAGACGGAACATCTCATCGTATCCGTTCTCGGCAGAGCCATTTTCGAAAATGGAAACGTCCGGCTCCTTCTCCCACAAGGAAGGTGCCAGCCCTGAAAGCTGTTGCTGGTCTTCACCTTCCCTGGGCAGCCTACTCACAGGCACAACAGCCCTGGGGATCAGTGCTTTCCCAGAGACGGAACATCTCATAGTGCCCTATCTTGGCAGAGCCTTTTTCCAAAACGGCAAACGTCCGGCTTCTTCTCCCACAAGGAAGTTGCCAGCCCTGAAAGCTGTTGCTGGTCTTCACCTTCCCTGGGCAGCCTACGCACAGGCACAACAGCCCTGGGGATCTGTGCTTTCCCAGAGACGGAACATCTCATAGTGCCCGTTCTTGGCAGATCCTTTTTGCAAAACGGCAAAAGTCTGGCTCCTTCTCCCACAAGGAAGGTGCCAGCCCTGAAAGCTGTTGCTGGTCTTCACCTTCCCTGGGCAGCCTACTCTCAGGCACAACAGCCCTGGGGATCTGTGCTTTCCCAGAGACGGAACATCTCCTCGTGACCGTTCTCGGCAGAGCCATTTACTGAAATGGGAAACGTCCGGCTCCTTATCCCACAAGGAAGGTGCCAGCCCTGAAAGCTTTTGCTGCTGTTGACCTTCCCTGGGCAGCCTACGCACAGGCACAACAGCCCTGGGGATCAGTGCTTTCCCAGAGATGGAACATTTCATCGAATCCGTTCTCGGCAGAGCCATTTTCCGAAAAGGGAAACGTCCGGATCCTTCTCCCACAAGGAAGCGGCCAGCCCTGAAAGCTGTTGCTGGTCTTCACCTGCCCTTGGCAACCTATTCACAGGCACAACAGCCCTGGGGATCAGTGCTTTTCCCAGAGACGGAACATCCAATTGTGGCCGTTCTCGGCAGAACCATTTTTCCGAAATGGGAAACGTCCGGCTCCTTCTCCCACAAGGAAGGTGCCAGCCCTGAAAGCTGGTGCTGGTGTTGACCTTCCCTTGGAAGCCTACTCACAGGCACAACAGCCCTGGGGATCAGTGCTTTCCCAGAGATGGAACATTTCATCGTAGCCGTTCTCGGCAGAGCCCTTTTCCGAAAAGGGAAACGTCCGGCTACTTCTCCCACAAGGAAGTTGCCAGCCCTGAAAGCTGTTGCTGGTCTTCACCTTCCCTGGGCAGCCTAGTCACAGGCACAACAGCCCTGGGGATCAGTGCTTTCCCAGAGACGGAACATCTCATCGTATCCGTTCTTGGCAGAGCCATTTTCTGAAAAGGGAAACGTCCGGCTCCTTCTCCCACAAGGAAGGTGCCAGCCCTGAAAGCTGTTGCTGGTCTTGACCTTCCCTGGGCAGCCTAGTCACAGGCACAACAGCCCTGGGGATCAGTGCTTTCCCAGAGACGGAACATCTCATAGTGCCCGTTCATGGCAGAGCCTTTTTCCAAAACGGCAAACGTCCGGATCATTCTCCCACAAGGAAGGGGCCACCACTGAAAGCTGTTGCTGGTGTTCACCTTCCCTGGGCAGCCTACTCACAGGCACAAAAGCCCTGGGGATCAGTGCTTTCCCAGAGACGGAATATCTCCTCGTGCCCCTTCTCGGCAAAGCCATTTTCTGAAATGTGAAACGTCCGGATCCTTCTCCCACAAGGAAGGGGCCAGCCCTGAAAGCTGTTGCTGGTCTTCACCTTCCCTTGGAAGCCTAGTCACAGGCACAACAGCCCTGCCGATCAGTGCTTTCCCAGAGACGGAACATCACCTAGTGCCCGTTCTCGGCAGAGCCATTTTTCGGAAAAGGGAAACGTCCGGCTCCTTCTCCCACAAGGAAGGGGCCAGCCCTGAAAGCTGTTGCTGGTGTTCACCTTCCCTGGGCAGCCTACTCTCAGGCACAACAGCCCTGGGGATCTGTGCTTTCCCAGAGACGGAACATTTCATCGTATCCGTTCTCGGCAGAGCCGTTTTCTGAAAAGGGAAACGTCCGGCTCCTTCTCCCACAAGGAAGGTGCCAGCCCTGAAAGCTGTTGCTGGTCTTCACCTTCCCTGGGCAGCCTACTCACAGGCACAACAGCCCTGGGGATCTGTGCTTTCCCAGAGACGGAACATCTCCTCGTGACCGTTCTCGGCAGAGCCATTTTCTGAAAAGGGAAACGTCCGGCTCCTTATCCCACAAGGAAGGTGCCAGCCCTGAAAGCTGTTGCTGGTCTTCACCTGCCCTTGGCAACCTATTCACAGGCACAACAGCCCTGGGGATCAGTGCTTTTCCCAGAGACGGAACATCCAATTGTGGCCGTTCTCGGCAGAGCCATTTTTCCAAAATGGGAAACGTCCGGCTCCTTCTCCCACAAGTAAGGTGCCAGCCCTGAAAGCTGTTGCTGGTGTTGACCTTCCCTTGGAAGCCTACTCACAGGCACAACAGCCCTGGGGATCAGTGCTTTCCCAGAGATGGAACATCTCTTCATACCCATTCTCGGCAGAGACGTTTTCCGAAATGGGAAACGTACGGCTCCTTCTCCCACAAGGAAGGTGCCAGCCCTGAAAGCTGTTGCTGGTCTTCACCTTCCCTGGACAGCCTACGCACAGGCACAACAGCCCTGGGGATCAGTGCTTTCCCAGAGACGGAACACCTCTTCATACCCGTTCTTGGCAGAGCCGTATTCCGAAAAGGGAAACATCCGGATCCTTCTCCCACAAGGAAGGGGCCAGCCCTGAAAGCTGTTGCTGGTCTTCACCTTCCCTGGGCAGCCTAGTCACAGGCACAACAGCCCTGGGGATCAGTGCTTTCCCAGAGACGGAACATCTCATCGTATCCGTTCTCGGCAGAGCCATTTTCGAAAATGGAAACGTCCGGATCCTTCTCCCACAAGGAAGGTGCCAGCCCTGAAAGCTGTTGCTGGTCTTCACCTGCCCTGGGCAGCCTACTCACAGGCACAACAGCCCTGGGGATCAGTGCTTTCCCAGAGACGGAACATCTCATAGTGCCCTATCTTGGCAGAGCCTTTTTCCAAAACGGCAAACGTCCGGCTTCTTCTCCCACAAGGAAGGTGCCAGCCCTGAAAGCTGTTGCTGGTCTTCACCTTCCCTGGGCAGCCTACGCACAGGCACAACAGCCCTGGGGATCAGTGCTTTCCCAGAGACGGAACATTTCATCGAATCCGTTCTCGGCAGAGCCATTTTCCGAAATGGGAATAGTCCGGATCCTTCTCCCACAAGGAAGGTGCCAGCCCTGAAAGCTGTTGCTGGTCTTGACCTTCCCTTCGAAGCCTACTCACAGGCACAACAGCCCTGGGGATCAGTGCTTTCCCAGAGATGGAACATCTCTTCATACCCGTTCACGGCAGAGCCGTTTTCCGAAATGGGAAACGTCCGGCTCCTTCTCCCACAAGGAAGGTGCCAGCCCTGAAAGCTGTTGCTGGTCTTCACCTTCCCTGGGCAGCCTACGCACAGGCACAACAGCCCTGGGGATCAGTGCTTTCCCAGAGACGGAACATCTCATTGTGGCCCTTCTAGGCAGAGGCGTTTTTCCGAAATGGGAAACATCTGGATTCTTCTCCCACATGGAAGCGGCCAGCCCTGAAAGCCGTCGCTGGTCTTCACCTTCCCTGGGCAGCCTACTCACAGGCACAACAGCCCTGGGGATCAGTGCTTTCCCAGAGATAGAACATCTCATCGTACCCGTTCTCGGCAGAGCGTATTTCCGAAACGGCAAACGTCTGGATCCTTCTCCCACAAGGAAGGTGCCAGCCCTGAAAGCTGTTGCTGGTCTTCACCTTCCCTGGGCAGCCTACGCACAGGCACAACAGCCCTGGGGATCAGTGCTTTCCCAGAGACGGAACATCTCCTCGTGACCGTTCTCGGCAGAGCCATTTTCCGAAATGGGGAACGTCCGGCTCCTTCTCCCACAAGGAAGGTGCCAGCCCTGAAAGCTGTTGCTGGTCTTCACCTGCCCTTGGCAACCTATTCACAGGCACAACAGCCCTGGGGATCAGTGCTTTTCCCAGAGACGGAACATCCTATTGTGGCCGTTCTCGGCAGAGCCATTTTTCCGAAATGGGAAACGTCCGGCTCCTTCTCCCACAAGGAAGGGGCCAGCCCTGAAAGCTGTTGCTGGTCTTCACCTTCCCTTGGAAGCCTACTCACAGGCACAACAGCCCTGGGGATCTGTGCTTTCCCAGAGATGGAACATTTCATCGAATCCGTTCTTGGCAGAGCCATTTTCCGAAATGGGAAACGTCCGGCTCCTTCTCCCACAAGGAAGGTGCCACCACTGAAAGCTGTTGCTGGTGTTGACCTTCCCTTGGAAGCCTACTCACAGGCACAACAGCCCTGGGGATCAGTGCTTTCCCAGAGATGGAACATCTCTTCATACCCGTTCTCGGCAGAGCCGTTTTCCAAAATGGGAAACGTCCGGCTCCTTCTCCCACAAGGAAGGTGCCAGCCCTGAAAGCTGTTGCTGGTGTTGACCTTCCCTTGGAAGCCTACTCACAGGCACAACAGCCCTGGGGATCAGTGCTTTCCCAGAGATGGAACATCTCTTCATACCCGTTCACGGCAGAGCCGTTTTCCGAAATGGGAAACGTACGGCTCCTTCTCCCACAAGGAAGGTGCCAGCCCTGAAAGCTGTTGCTGGTCTTCACCTTCCCTGGACAGCCTACGCACAGGCACAACAGCCCTGGGGATCAGTGCTTTCCCAGAGACGGAACACCTCTTCATAACCGTTCTTGGCAGAGCCGTATTCCGAAAAGGGAAACATCCGGATCCTTCTCCCACAAGGAAGGGGCCAGCCCTGAAAGCTGTTGCTGGTCTTCACCTTCCCTGGGCAGCCTAGTCACAGGCACAACAGCCCTGGGGATCAGTGCTTTCCCAGAGACGGAACATCTCATCGTATCCGTTCTCGGCAGAGCCATTTTCGAAAATGGAAACGTCCGGATCCTTCTCCCACAAGGAAGGTGCCAGCCCTGAAAGCTGTTGCTGGTCTTCACCTGCCCTGGGCAGCCTACTCACAGGCACAACAGCCCTGGGGATCAGTGCTTTCCCAGAGACGGAACATCTCATAGTGCCCTATCTTGGCAGAGCCTTTTTCCAAAACAGCAAACGTCCGGCTTCTTCTCCCACAAGGAAGGTGCCAGCCCTGAAAGCTGTTGCTGGTCTTCACCTTCCCTGGGCAGCCTACTCACAGGCACAACAGCCCTGGGGATCAGTGCTTTCCCAGAGATGGAACATCTCTTCATACCCGTTCACGGCAGAGCCGTTTTCCGAAATGGGAAACGTCCGGCTCCTTCTCCCACAAGGAAGGTGCCAGCCCTGAAAGCTGTTGCTGGTCTTCACCTTCCCTGGGCAGCCTACGCACAGGCACAACAGCCCTGGTGATCAGTGCTTTCCCAGAGACGGAACATCTCATTGTGGCCCTTCTAGGCAGAGGCGTTTTTCCGAAATGGGAAACATCTGGATTCTTCTCCCACATGGAAGCGGCCAGCCCTGAAAGCCGTCGCTGGTCTTCACCTTCCCTGGGCAGCCTACTCACAGGCACAACAGCCCTGGGGATCAGTGCTTTCCCAGAGATAGAACATCTCATCGTACCCGTTCTCGGCAGAGCGTATTTCCGAAACGGCAAACGTCTGGATCCTTCTCCCACAAGGAAGGTGCCAGCCCTGAAAGCTGTTGCTGGTCTTCACCTTCCCTGGGCAGCCTACGCACAGGCACAACAGCCCTGGGGATCAGTGCTTTCCCAGAGACGGAACATCTCCTCGTGACCGTTCTCGGCAGAGCCATTTTCCGAAATGGGAAACGTCCGGCTCCTTCTCCCACAAGGAAGGTGCCAGCCCTGAAAGCTGTTGCTGGTCTTCACCTGCCCTTGGCAACCTATTCACAGGCACAACAGCCCTGGGGATCAGTGCTTTTCCCAGAGACGGAACATCCTATTGTGGCCGTTCTCGGCAGAGCCATTTTTCCGAAATGGGAAACGTCCGGCTCCTTCTCCCACAAGGAAGGGGCCAGCCCTGAAAGCTGTTGCTGGTGTTGACCTTCCCTTGGAAGCCTACTCACAGGCACAACAGCCCTGGGGATCTGTGCTTTCCCAGAGATGGAACATTTCATCGAATCCGTTCTTGGCAGAGCCATTTTCCGAAATGGGAAACGTCCGGCTCCTTCTCCCACAAGGAAGGTGCCACCACTGAAAGCTGTTGCTGGTGTTGACCTTCCCTTGGAAGCCTACTCACAGGCACAACAGCCCTGGGGATCAGTGCTTTCCCAGAGATGGAACATCTCTTCATACCCGTTCTCGGCAGAGCCATTTTCCAAAATGGGAAACGTCCGGCTCCTTCTCCCACAACGAAGGTGCCAGCCCTGAAAGCTGTTGCTGGTGTTCACCTTCCCTGGGCAGCCTAGTCACAGGCACAACAGCCCTGGGGATCAGTGCTTTCCCAGAGACAGAACATCTCATTGTGGCCGTTCTAGGCAGAGGCGTTTTTCCGAAATGGGAAACATCCGGATTCTTCTCCCACATGGAAGCGGCCAGCCCTGAAAGCCGTCGCTGGTCTTCACCTTCCCTGGGCAGCCTACGCACAGGCACAACAGCCCTGGGGATCAGTGCTTTCCCAGAGATAGAACATCTCGTCGTACCCGTTCTCGGCAGAGCGTATTTCCGAAACGGCAAACGTCTGGATCCTTCTCCCACAAGGAAGGTGCCAGCCCTGAAAGCTGTTGCTGGTCTTCACCTTCCCTGGGCAGCCTACTCACAGGCACAACAGCCCTGGGGATCAGTGCTTTCCCAGAGATGGAACATTTCATCGTAGCCGTTCTCGGCAGAGCCCTTTTCCGAAAAGGGAAACGTCCGGCTACTTCTCCCACAAGGAAGTTGCCAGCCCTGAAAGCTGTTGCTGGTCTTCACCTTCCCTGGGCAGCCTAGTCACAGGCACAACAGCCCTGGGGATCAGTGCTTTCCCAGAGACGGAACATCTCATCGTATACGTTCTCGGCAGAGCCATTTTCGAAAATGGAAACGTCCGGATCATTCTCCCACAAGGAAGGTGCCAGCCCTGAAAGCTGTTGCTGGTTTTGACCTTCCCTGGGCAGCCTACTCACAGGCACAACAGCCCTGGGGATCAGTGCTTTCCCAAAGAAGGAACATCTCATATTGCCCTATCTTGGCAGAGCCTTTTTCCAAAACGGCAAACGTCCGGCTCCTTCTCCCACAAGGAAGGTGCCAGCCCTGAAAGCTGTTGCTGGTCTTCACCTTCCCTGGGCAGCCTACGCACAGGCACAACAGCCCTGGGGATCAGTGCTTTCCCAGAGATGGAACATTTCATCGAATCCGTTCTTGGCAGAGCCATTTTACGAAAAGGGAAACGTCCGGCTCCTTCTCCCACAAGGAAGGGGCCAGCCCTGAAAGCTGTTGCTGGTCTTCACCTTCCCTGGGCAACCTATTCACAGGCACAACAGCCCTGGGGATCAGTGCTTTCCCAGAGACGGAACATCTCTTCATACCCGTTCTCGGCAGAGCCGTTTTCCGAAAAGGGAAACGTCCGGCTCCTTCTCCCACAAGGAAGCGGCCAGCCCTGAAAGCTGTTGCTGGTCTTCACCTTCCCTGGGCAACCTATTCACAGGCACAACAGCCCTGGGGATCAGTGCTTTCCCAGAGACGGAACATCTCTTCATACCCGTTCTCGGCAGAGCCGTATTCCGAAATGGAAAACGTCCGGCTCCTTCTCCCACAAGGAAGGTGCCAGCCCTGAAAGCTGTTGCTGGTCTTCACCTTCCCTGGACAGCCTATTCACAGGCACAACAGCCCTGGGGATCTGTGCTTTTCCAGAGACGGAACATTTCATCGTAGCCGTTCTCGGCAGAACCGTTTTCCGAAAAGGGAAACGTCCAGATCCTTCTCCCACAAGGAAGGTGCCAGCCCTGAAAGCTGTTGCTGGTCTTCACCTTCCCTGGGCAGCCTACTCACAGGCACAACAGCCCTGGGGATCAGTGCTTTCCCAGAGACGGAATATCTCCTAGTGCCTGATCTTGGCAGAGCCTTTTCCAAAACGGCGAACGTCCAGCTCATTCTCCCACAAGGAAGGGGCCAGCCCTGAAAGCTGTTGCTGGTCTTCACCTTCCCTGGGCAGCCTACGCACAGGCACAACAGCCCTGGGGATCAGTGCTTTCCCAGAGACGGAATATCTCATAGTGCCCTTTCTTTGCAGAGCCTTTTTCCAAAACGGCAAACGTCCGGCTCCTTCTCCCACAAGGAAGGTGCCAGCCCTGAAAGCTGTTGCTGGTCTTCACCTTCCCTGGGCAGCCTAGTCACAGGCACAACAGCCCTGGGGATCAGTGCTTTCCCAGAGACGGAACATCTCATCGTATCCGTTCTCGGCAGAGCCATTTTCCGAAAAGGGAAACGTCCGGCTCCTTCTCCCACAAGGAAGGTGCCAGCCCTGAAAGCTGTTGCTGGTCTTCACCTTCCCTGGGCAGCCTACTCACAGGCACAACAGCCCTGGGGATCAGTGCTTTCCCAGAGACGGAACATCTCTTTATACCCGTTCTTGGCAGAGCCGTTTTCCTAAAAGGCAAACGTCCGGATCCTTCTCCCACAAGGAAGGGGCCAGCCCTGAAAGCTGTTGCTGGTCTTCACCTTCCCTGGGCAGCCTAGTCACAGGCACAACAGCCCTGGGGATCAGTGCTTTCCCAGAGACGGAACATCTCATCGTATACGTTCTCGGCAGAGCCATTTTCGAAAATGGAAACGTCCGGATCATTCTCCCACAAGGAAGGTGCCAGCCCTGAAAGCTGTTGCTGGTTTTGACCTTCCCTGGGCAGCCTACTCACAGGCACAACAGCCCTGGGGATCAGTGCTTTCCCAAAGAAGGAACATCTCATATTGCCCTATCTTGGCAGAGCCTTTTTCCAAAACGGCAAACGTCCGGCTCCTTCTCCCACAAGGAAGGTGCCAGCCCTGAAAGCTGTTGCTGGTCTTCACCTTCCCTGGGCAGCCTACGCACAGGCACAACAGCCCTGGGGATCAGTGCTTTCCCAGAGATGGAACATTTCATCGAATCCGTTCTTGGCAGAGCCATTTTCCGAAAAGGGAAACGTCCGGCTCCTTCTCCCACAAGGAAGGGGCCAGCCCTGAAAGCTGTTGCTGGTCTTCACCTTCCCTGGGCAACCTATTCACAGGCACAACAGCCCTGGGGATCAGTGCTTTCCCAGAGACGGAACATCTCTTCATACCCGTTCTCGGCAGAGCCGTTTTCCGAAAAGGGAAACGTCCGGCTCCTTCTCCCACAAGGAAGCGGCCAGCCCTGAAAGCTGTTGCTGGTCTTCACCTTCCCTGGGCAACCTATTCACAGGCACAACAGCCCTGGGGATCAGTGCTTTCCCAGAGACGGAACATCTCTTCATACCCGTTCTCGGCAGAGCCGTATTCCGAAATGGGAAACGTCCGGCTCCTTCTCCCACAAGGAAGGTGCCAGCCCTGAAAGCTGTTGCTGGTCTTCACCTTCCCTGGACAGCCTATTCACAGGCACAACAGCCCTGGAGATCTGTGCTTTTCCAGAGACGGAACATTTCATCGTAGCCGTTCTCGGCAGAACCGTTTTCCGAAAAGGGAAACGTCCAGATCCTTCTCCCACAAGGAAGGTGCCAGCCCTGAAAGCTGTTGCTGGTCTTCACCTTCCCTGGGCAGCCTACTCACAGGCACAACAGCCCTGGGGATCAGTGCTTTCCCAGAGACGGAATATCTCCTAGTGCCTGATCTTGGCAGAGCCTTTTCCAAAACGGCGAACGTCCAGCTCATTCTCCCACAAGGAAGGGGCCAGCCCTGAAAGCTGTTGCTGGTCTTCACCTTCCCTGGGCAGCCTACGCACAGGCACAACAGCCCTGGGGATCAGTGCTTTCCCAGAGACGGAATATCTCATAGTGCCCTTTCTTTGCAGAGCCTTTTTCCAAAACGGCAAACGTCCGGCTCCTTCTCCCACAAGGAAGGTGCCAGCCCTGAAAGCTGTTGCTGGTCTTCACCTTCCCTGGGCAGCCTACTCACAGGCACAACAGCCCTGGGGATCAGTGCTTTCCCAGAGACGGAACATCTCATCGTATCCGTTCTCGGCAGAGCCATTTTCCGAAAAGGGAAACGTCCGGCTCCTTCTCCCACAAGGAAGGTGCCAGCCCTGAAAGCTGTTGCTGGTCTTCACCTTCCCTGGGCAGCCTACTCACAGGCACAACAGCCCTGGGGATCAGTGCTTTCCCAGAGACGGAACATCTCTTTATACCCGTTCTTGGCAGAGCCGTTTTCCTAAAAGGCAAACGTCCGGCTCCTTCTCCCACAAGGAAGTTGCCAGCCCTGAAAGCTGTTGCTGGTCTTCACCTTCCCTGGGCAGCCTAGTCACAGGCACAACAGCCCTGGGGATCAGTGCTTTCCCATAGACGGAACATTTCATCGTAGCCGTTCTCGGCAGAGCTGTTTTCCGAAAAGGGAAACGTCCGGCTCCTTCTCCCACAAGGAAGGTGCCAGCCCTGAAAGCTGTTGCTGGTCTTCACCTTCCCTGGGCAGCCTAGTAACAGGCACAACAGCCCTGGGGATCAGTGCTTTCCCAGAGACGGAATATCTCCTAGTGCCTGATCTTGGCAGAGCCTTTTCCAAAACGGCGAACGTCCAGCTCATTCTCCCACAAGGAAGGGGCCAGCCCTGAAAGCTGTTGCTGGTCTTCACCTTCCCTGGGCAGCCTACTCACAGGCACAACAGCCCTGGGGATCAGTGCTTTCCCAGAGACGGAACATCTCTTCATACCCGTTCTTGGCAGAGCCGTTTTCCAAAACGGCAAACGTCCGGCTCCTTCTCCCACAAGGAAGTTGCCAGCCCTGAAAGCTGTTGCTGGTCTTCACCTTCCCTGGGCAGCCTAGTCACAGGCACAACAGCCCTGGGGATCTGTGCTTTCCCAGAGACGGAACATCTCATAATGCCCGTTCTTGGCAGAGCCTTTTTGCAAAACGGCAAACGTCTGGCTCCTTCTCCCCCAAGGAAGTTGCCAGCCCTGAAAGCTGTTGCTGGTCTTCACCTTCCCTTGGCAGCCTACTCACAGGCACAACAGTCCTGGGGATCTGTGCTTTCCCAGAGACGGAATATCTCCTCGTGCCCGTTCTCGGCAGAGCCATTTTCTGAAAAGGGAAACGTCCGGCTCCTTATCCAACAAGGAAGGTGCCAGCCCTGAAAGCTGTTGCTGGTCTTCACCTTCCCTGGGCAGCCTAGTAACAGGCACAACAGCCCTGGGGATCAGTGCTTTCCCAGAGACGGAATATCTCCTAGTGCCTGATCTTGGCAGAGCCTTTTCCAAAACGGCGAACGTCCAGCTCATTCTCCCACAAGGAAGGGGCCAGCCCTGAAAGCTGTTGCTGGTCTTCACCTTCCCTGGGCAGCCTACGCACAGGCACAACAGCCCTGGGGATCAGTGCTTTCCCAGAGACGGAATATCTCATAGTGCCCTTTCTTGGCAGAGCCTTTTTCCAAAACGGCAAACGTCCGGCTCCTTCTCCCACAAGGAAGGTGCCAGCCCTGAAAGCTGTTGCTGGTCTTCACCTTCCCTGGGCAGCCTACTCACAGGCACAACAGCCCTGGGGATCAGTGCTTTCCCAGAGACGGAACATCTCATCGTATCCCTTCTCGGCAGAGCCATTTTCGAAAATGGAAACGTCCGGCTCCTTCTCCCACAAGGAAGGTGCCAGCCCTGAAAGCTGTTGCTGGTGTTCACCTTCCCTGGGCAGCCTACTCACAGGCACAACAGCCCTGGGGATCAGTGCTTTCCCAGAGACGGAACATCTCTTCATACCCGTTCTTGGCAGAGCCGTTTTCCAAAACGGCAAACGTCCGGCTCCTTCTCCCACAAGGAAGTTGCCAGCCCTGAAAGCTGTTGCTGATCTTCACCTTCCCTGGGCAGCCTAGTCACAGGCACAACAGCCCTGGGGATCTGTGCTTTCCCAGAGACGGAACATCTCATCGTATCCGTTCTTGGCAGAGCCGTTTTCAAAAATGGAAACGTCCGGCTCCTTCTCCCACAAGGAAGGTGCCAGCCCTGAAAGCTGTTGCTGGTCTTCACCTTCCCTGGGCAGCCTAGTCACAGGCACAACAGCCCTGGGGATCTGTGCTTTCCCAGAGACGGAACATATCCTCGTGCCCCTTCTCGGCAGAGCCATTTTCTGAAAAGGTAAACGTCTGGCTCCTTCTCCCACAAGGAAGGTGCCAGCCCTGAAAGCTGTTGCTGGTCTTCACCTTCCCTGGGCAGCCTAGTCACAGCCACAACAGCCCTGGGGATCTGTGCTTTCCCAGAGACGGAACATCTCATAGTGCCCGTTCTTGGCAGAGCCATTTTCCAAAATGGCAAACGTCCGGCACCTTTTCCCCAAGGAAGGTGCCAGCCCTGAAAGCTGTTGCTGGTCTTCACCTTCCCTTGGCAACATATTCACAGGCACAACAGCCCTGGGGATCAGTGCTTTCCCAGAGACGGAACATTTCATCGTAGCCGTTCTCGGCAGAACCGTTTTCCGAAAAGGGAAACGTCCGGATCCTTCTCCCACAAGGAAGGTGCCAGCCCTGAAAGCTGTTGCTGGTCTTCACCTTCCCTGGGCAGCCTAGTAACAGGCACAACAGCCCTGGGTATCAGTGCTTTCCCAGAGAAGGAATATCTCCTAGTTCCTGATCTTGGCATACCCTTTTCCAAAACGGCGAACGTCCAGCTCATTCTCCCACAAGGAAGGGGCCAGCCCTGAAAGCTGTTGCTGGTCTTCACCTTCCCTGGGCAGCCTACGCACAGGCACAACAGCCCTGGGGATCAGTGCTTTCCCAGAGACGGAATATCTCATAGTGCCCTTTCTTGGCAGAGCCTTTTTCCAAAACGGCAAGAGTCCGGATCCTTCTCCCACAAGGAAGGTGCCAGCCCTGAAAGCTGTTGCTGGTCTTCACCTTCCCTGGGCAGCCTACTCACAGGCACAACAGCCCTGGGGATCAGTGCTTTCCCAGAGACGGAACATCTCATAGTGCCCGTTCTCGGCAGAGCCATTTTCTGAAAAGGGAAACGTCCGGCTCCTTATCCCACAAGGAAGGTGCCAGCCCTGAAAGCTGTTGCTGGTCTTCACCTTCCCTGGGCAGCCTAGTCACAGGCACAACAGCCCTGGGGATCAGTGCTTTCCCAGAGACGGAACATCTCATAGTGCCCGTTCTCGGCAGAGCCATTTTCTGAAAAGGGAAACGTCCAGCTCCTTCTCCCACAAGGAAGGTGCCAGCCCTGAAAGCTGTTGCTGGTCTTCACCTTCCCTGGGCAGCCTCGTCACAGGCGCAACAGCCCTGGGGATCTGTGCTTTCCCAGAGACGGAACATCTCATTGTGGCCGTTCTAGGCAGAGGCATTTTTCCGAAATGGGAAACGTCCGGATTCTTCTCCCACATTGAAGCGGCCAGCCCTGAAAGCCGTCGCTGGTCTTCACCTTCCCTTGGAAGCCTAGTCACAGGCACAACAGCCCTGGGGATCAGTGCTTTCCCAGAGACGGAACATCTCCTCGTGCCCGTTCCCGGCACAGCCTTTTTCCAATACGGCGAACGTCCGGATCCTTCTCCCACAAGGAAGGTGCCAGCCCTGAAAGCTGTTGCTGATCTTCACCTTCCCTGGAAACCTACGCACAGGCACAACAGCCCTGGGGATCAGTGCTTTCGAGGAGACGAAACATCTCTTCATACCCGTTCTCGGCAGAGCCGTTTTCCGAAATGGGAAACGTCCGGCTCCTTCTCCCACAAGGAAGGTGCCAGCCCTGAAAGCTGTTGGTGGTCTTCAACTTCCCTGGGCAGCCTTGTCACAGGCGCAACAGCCCTGGGGATCAGTGCTTTCCCAGAGACGGAACATTTCATCGTAGCCGTTCTCGGCAGAACCGTTTTCCGAAAAGGGAAACGTCTGGCTCCTTCTCCCACAAGGAAGGGGCCAGCCCTGAAAGCTGTTGCTGGTCTTCACCTTCCCTGGGCAGCCTAGTAACAGGCACAACAGCCCTGGGGATCAGTGCTTTCCCAGAGACAGAATATCTCCTAGTGCCTGATCTTGGCAGAGCCTTTTCCAAAACGGCGAACGTCCAGCTCATTCTCCCACAAGGAAGGGGCCAGCCCTGAAAGCTGTTGCTGGTCTTCACCTTCCCTGGGCAGCCTACGCACAGGCACAACAGCCCTGGGGATCAGTGCTTTCCCAGAGGCGGAATATCTCATAGTCCCCTTTCTTGGCAGAGCCTTTTTCCAAAACGGCAAATGTCCGGATCCTTCTCCCACAAGGAAGTTGCCTGCCCTGAAAGCTGTTGCTGGTCTTCACCTTCCCTGGGCAGCCTACTCACAGGCACAACAGCCCTGGGGATCAGTGCTTTCCCTAGACGGAACATCTCATAGTGCCCGTTCTTGGCAGAGACATTTTCCAAAACGGCAAACGTCCAGCTCCTTCTCCCACAAGGAAGGTGCCAGCCCTGAAAGCTGTTGCTGGTCTTCACCTTCCCTGGGCAACCTATTCACAGGCACAACAGCCCTGGGGATCTGTGCTTTCCCAGAGACGGAACATCTCTCCATACCCGTCCTCGGCAGAGCCGTTTTCCGAAAAGGGAAACGTCCGGCTCCTTCTCCCACAAGGAAGGGGCCAGCCCTGAAAGCTGTTGCTGGTCTTCACCTTCCCTGGGCAGCCTAGTCACAGGCACAAAAGCCCTGGGGATCTGTGCTTTCCCAGAGACGGAATATCTCCTCGTGCCCGTTCTCGGCAGAGCCATTTTCTGAAATGGGAAACGTCCGGATCCTTCTCCCACAAGGAAGGGGCCAGCCCTGAAAGCTGTTGCTGGTCTTCACCTTCCCTGGGCAGCCTAGTCACAGGCACAACAGCCCTGGGGATCAGTGCTTTCCCAGAGACGGAACATCTCATCGTATCCGTTCTTGGCAGAGCCATATTCCAAAATGCCAAACGTCCGGCTCCTTCTCCCCCAAGGAAGGTGCCAGCCCTGAAAGCTGTTGCTGGTCTTCACCTTCCCTGGGCAGCCTAGTCACAGGCACAACAGCCCTGGGGATCAGTGCTTTCCCAGAGACGGAACATCTCTTCATACCCGTTCTTGGCAGAGCCGTTTTCCAAAACGGCAAACGTCCGGATCCTTCTCCCACAAGGAAGTTGCCAGCCCTGAAAGCTGTTGCTGGTCTTCACCTTCCCTGGGCAGCCTACTCACAGGCATAACAGCCCTGGGGATCTGTGCTTTCCCAGAGACGGAACATCTCATAGTGCCCATTCTTGGCAGAGCCTTTTTGCAAAACGGCAAACGTCTGGCTCCTTCTCCCCCAAGAAAGGTGCCAGCCCTGAAAGCTGTTGCTGGTCTTCACCTTCCCTTGGAAGCCTAGTCACAGGCACAACAGTCCTGGGGATATGTGCTTTCCCAGAGACGGAACATCTCCTCGTGCCCGTTCTCGGCAGAGCCATTTTCTGAAAAGGGAAACGTCCGGCTCCTTATCCCACAAGGAAGGTGCCAGCCCTGAAAGCTGTTGCTGGTCTTCACCTTCCCTGGGCAGCCTAGTCACAGGCACAACAGCCCTGGGGATCAGTGCTTTCCCAGAGACGGAACATCTCATAGTGCCCGTTCTTGGCAGAGCCTTTTTCCAAAACGGCGAACGTCCGGCTCCTTCTCCCACAAGGAAGGGGCCAGCCCTGAAAGCTGTTGCTGGTCTTCACCTTCCCTGGGCAACCTATTCACAGGCACAACAGCCCTGGGGATCAGTGCTTTCCCAGAGACGGAACATCTCTTCATACCCGTTCTCGGCAGAGCCGTTTTCCGAAAAGGGAAACGTCCGGCTCCTTCTCCCACAAGGAAGGTGCCAGCCCTGAAAGCTGTTGCTGGTCTTCACCTTCCCTGGGCAGCCTAGTAACAGGCACAACAGCCCTGGGGATCAGTGCTTTCCCACAGACGGAACATCTCATAGTGCCCGTTCTTGGCAGAGCCATATTACAAAATGCCAAACGTCCGGCTCCTTCTCCCCCAAGGAAGGTGCCAGCCCTGAAAGCTGTTGCTGGTCTTCACCTTCCCTGGGCAGCCTAGTCACAGGCACAACAGCCCTGGGGATCAGTGCTTTCCCAGAGACGGAACATCTCTTCATACCCGTTCTTGGCAGAGCCGTTTTCCAAAACGGCAAACGTCCGCATCCTTCTCCCACAAGGAAGTTGCCAGCCCTGAAAGCTGTTGCTGGTCTTCACCTTCCCTGGGCAGCCTACTCACAGGCACAACAGCCCTGGGGATCTGTGCTTTCCCAGAGACGGAACATCTCATAGTGCCCGTTCTAGGCAGAGCCTTTTTGCAAAACGGCAAACGTCTGGCTCCTTCTCCCCCAAGAAAGGTGCCAGCCCTGAAAGCTGTTGCTGGTCTTCACCTTCCCTTGGAAGCCTAGTCACAGGCACAACAGCCCTGGGGATCTGTGCTTTCCCAGAGACGGAACATCTCCTCGCGCCCGTTCTCGGCAGAGCCATTTTCTGAAAAGGGAAACGTCCGGCTCCTTCTCCCACAAGGAAGGTGCCAGCCCTGAAAGCTGTTGCTGGTCTTCACCTTCCCTGGGCAGCCTAGTCACAGGCACAACAGCCCTGGGGATCAGTGCTTTCCCAGAGACGGAACATCTCATAGTGCCCGTTCTTGGCAGAGCCATTTTCCAAAACGGCGAACGTCCGGCTCCTTCCCCCACAAGGAAGGGGCCAGCCCTGAAAGCTGTTGCTGGTCTTCACCTTCCCTGGGCAACCTATTCACAGGCACAACAGCCCTGGGGATCAGTGCTTTCCCAGAGACGGAACATCTCTTCATACCCGTTCTCGGCAGAGCCGTTTTCCGAAAAGGGAAACGTCCGGCTCCTTCTCCCACAAGGAAGTTGCCAGCCCTGAAAGCTGTTGCTGGTCTTCACCTTCCCTGGGCAGCCTACTCACAGGCACAACAGCCCTGGGGATCAGTGCTTTCCCAGAGACGGAACATCTCTTCATACCCGTTCTTGGCAGAGCCGTTTTCCAAAACGGCAAAAGTCCGGCTCCTTCTCCCACAAGGAAGTTGCCAGCCCTGAAAGCTGTTGCTGGTCTTCACCTTCCCTGGGCAGCCTAGTCACAGGCGCAACAGCCCTGGGCATCTGTGCTTTCCCAGAGACGGAACATCTCATTGTGGCCGTTCTAGGCAGAGGCATTTTTCCGAAATGGGAAACATCCGGATTCTTCTCCCACATTGAAGCGGCCAGCCCTGAAAGCCGTCGCTGGTCTTCACCTTCCCTGGGCAGCCTAGTCACAGGCACAACAGCCCTGGGGATCAGTGCTTTCCCAGAGACGGAACATCTCATCTTGCCCGTTCCCGGCACAGCCTTTTTCCAATACGGCGAACGTCCGGATCCTTCTCCCACAAGGAAGGTGCCAGCCCTGAAAGCTGTTGCTGATCTTCACCTTCCCTTGGAAACCTACGCACAGGCACAACAGCCCTGGGGATCAGTGCTTTCCAGGAGACGGAACATCTCTTCATACCCGTTCTCGGCAGAGCCGTTTTCCGAAAAGGGAAACGTCCGGCTCCTTCTCCCACAAGGAAGGTGCCAGCCCTGAAAGCTGTTGCTGTTTTTGAACTTCCCTTGGAAGCCTATTCACAGGCACAACAGCCCTGGGGATCTGTGCTTTCCCAGAGACGGAACATCACCTCGTGCCTGTTCTCGGCAGAGGAATTTTCTGAAAAGGGAAACGTCCGGCTCCTTATCCAACAAGGAAGGTGCCAGCCCTGAAAGCTGTTGCTGGTGTTGACCTTCCCTGGGCAGCCTACTCACAGGCACAACAGCCCTGGGGATCTGTGCTTTCCCAGAGATGGAACATCTCATTGTGGCCGTTCTAGGCAGAGGCATTTTTCCGAAAAGGGAAACATCCTGATTCTTCTCCCACATTGAAGCGCCCAGCCCTTAAAGCCGTCGCTGGTCTTCACCTTCCCTGGGTAGCCTATTCACAGGCACGACAGCCCTGGGGATCAGTGCTTTCCCAGAGACGGAACATCTCATCGTACCCGTTCTCGGCAGAGCGTATTTCCGAAACAGCAAACATCTGGATACTTCTCCCACAAGGAAGGTGCCAGCCCTGAAAGCTGTTGCTGGTCTTCACCTTCCCTGGACAGCCTACTCACAGGCACAACAGCCCTGGGGATCAGTGCTTTCCCAGAGACGGAACATCTCATCGTGCCCGTTCTCGTCACAGCCATTTTCCAAAACGGCGAACGTCCGGCTCCTTCTCCCACAAGGAAGGTGCCAGCCCTGAAAGCTGTTGGTGGTCTTCAACTTCCCTGGGCAGCCTACTCACAGGCACAACAGCCCTGGGGATCAGTGCTTTCCCAGAGACGGAACATTTCATCGTATCCGTTCTCGGCAGAGCCATTTTTCCGAAAAGGGAAACGTCCGGCTCCTTCTCCCACAAGGAAGGTGCCAGCCCTGAAAGCTGTTGCTGTTTTTGACCTTCCCTTGGAAGCCTAGTCACAGGCACAACAGCCCTGGGGATCTGTGCTTTCCCAGAGACGGAACATCTCATCTTATCCGTTCTCGGCAGAGCCATTTTCCGAAATGGGAAACGTCCGGATCCTTCTCCCACAAGGAAGGTGCCAGCCCTGAAAGCTGTTGCTGGTCTTCACCTGCCCTGGGCAGCCTAGTCACAGGCACAACAGCCCTGGGGATCAGTGCTTTCCCAGAGACGGAACATCACCTCGTGCCCGTTCTCGGCAGAGCAATTTTCTGAAAAGGGAAACGTCCGGCTCCTTATCCCACAAGGAAGCTGCCAGCCCTGAAAGCTGTTGCTGGTCTTCACCTTCCCTGGGCAGCCTAGTCAAGGCACAACAGCCCTGGGGATCAGTGCTTTCCCAGAGACGGAACATCTCATAGTGCCCGTTCTTGGCAGAGCCATTTTCCAAAATGGCAAACGTCCGGCTCCTTCTCCCCCAAGGAAGGTGCCAGCCCTGAAAGCTGTTGCTGGTCTTCACCTTCCCTGGGCAACCTATTCACAGGCACAACAGCCCTGGGGATCAGTGCTTTCCCAGAGACAGAACATCTCTTCATACCTGTTCTCGGCAGAGCCGTATTCCGAAATGGGAAACGTCCGGCTCCTTCTCCCACAAGGAAGGTGCCAGCCCTGAAAGCTGTTGCTGGTCCTCACCTTCCCTGGGCAGCCTAGTCACAGGCACAACAGCCCTGGGGATCAGTGCTTTCCCAGAGATGGAACATCTCATCGTACCCGTTATCGGCAGAGCGTATCTCCGAAACGGCAAACGTCTGGATCCTTCTCCCACAAGGAAGGTGCCAGCCCTGAAAGCTGTTGCTGGTCTTCACCTTCCCTGGGCAGCCTAGTAACAGGCACAACAGCCCTGGGGATCAGTGCTTTCCCAGAGACAGAATATCTCCTAGTACCTGATCTTGGCAGAGCCTTTTCCAAAACGGCGAACGTCCAGCACATTCTCCCTCAAGGAAGGGGCCAGCCCTGAAAGCTGTTGCTGGTCTTCACCTTCCCTGGGCAGCCTAGTCACAGGCACAACAGCCCTGGGGATCAGTGCTTTCCCAGAGACGGAACATCTCTTCATACCCGTTCTTGGCAGAGCCGTTTTCCAAAACGGAAAACGTCCGGATCCTTCTCCCACAAGGAAGTTGCCAGCCCTGAAAGCTGTTGCTGGTCTTCACCTTCCCTGGGCAGCCTACTCACAGGCACAACAGCCCTGGGGATCAGTGCTTTCCCAGAGACGGAACATTTCATCGTAGCCGTTCTCGGCAGAACCGTTTTCCGAAAAGGGAAACGTCTGGCTCCTTCTCCCACAAGGAAGGTGCCAGCCCTGAAAGCTGTTGCTGGTCTTCACCTTCCGTGGGCAGCCTAGTCACAGGCACAACAGCCCTGGGGATCAGTGCTTTCCAGGAGACGGAACATCTCTTCATACCCGTTCTCGGCAGAGCCGTTTTCCGAAAAGGGAAACGTCCGGCTCCTTCTCCCACAAGGAAGGTGCCAGCCCTGAAAGCTGTTGCTGTTTTTGAACTTCCCTTGGAAGCCTATTCACAGGCACAACAGCCCTGGGGATCTGTGCTTTCCCAGAGACGGAACATCACCTCGTGCCTGTTCTCGGCAGAGGAATTTTCTGAAAAGGGAAACGTCCGGCTCCTTATCCAACAAGGAAGGTGCCAGCCCTGAAAGCTGTTGCTGGTGTTGACCTTCCCTGGGCAGCCTACTCACAGGCACAACAGCCCTGGGGATCTGTGCTTTCCCAGAGATGGAACATCTCATTGTGGCCGTTCTAGGCAGAGGCATTTTTCCGAAAAGGGAAACATCCTGATTCTTCTCCCACATTGAAGCGCCCAGCCCTGAAAGCCGTCAATGGTCTTCACCTTCCCTGGGTAGCCTATTCACAGGCACGACAGCCCTGGGGATCAGTGCTTTCCCAGAGACGGAACATCTCATCGTACCCGTTCTCGGCAGAGCGTATTTCCGAAACAGCAAACGTCTGGATCCTTCTCCCACAAGGAAGGTGCCAGCCCTGAAAGCTGTTGCTGGTCTTCACCTTCCCTTGGAAGCCTAGTCACAGGCACAACAGCCCTGGGGATCAGTGCTTTCCCAGAGACGGAACATCTCATCGTGCCCGTTCTCGTCACAGCCATTTTCCAAAACGGCGAACGTCCGGCTCCTTCTCCCACAAGGAAGGTGCCAGCCCTGAAAGCTCTTGCTGGTCTTCACCTTCCCTGGGCAGCCTACTCACAGGCACAACAGCCCTGTGGATCAGTGCTTTCCCAGAGACGGAACATCACCTCGTGCCCGTTCTCGGCAGAGCAATTTTCTGAAAAGGGAAACGTCCGGCTCCTTCTCCCACAAGGAAGGTGCCAGCCCTGAAAGCTGTTGCTGGTCTTCACCTTCCCTGGGCAGCCTAGTCAAGGCACAACAGCCCTGGGGATCAGTGCTTTCCCAGAGACGGAACATCTCATAGTGCCCGTTCTTGGCAGAGCCATTTTCCAAAATGGCAAACGTCCGGCTCCTTCTCCCCCAAGGAAGGTGCCAGCCCTGAAAGCTGTTGCTGGTCTTCACCTTCCCTGGGCAACCTATTCACAGGCACAACAGCCCTGGGGATCAGTGCTTTCCCAGAGACGGAACATCTCTTCATACCTGTTCTCGGCAGAGCCGTATTCCGAAATGGGAAACGTCCGGCTCCTTCTCCCACAAGGAAGATGCCAGCCCTGAAAGCTGTTGCTGGTCCTCACCTTCCCTGGGCAGCCTAGTCACAGGCACAACAGCCCTGGGGATCAGTGCTTTCCCAGAGATGGAACATCTCATCGTACCCGTTATCGGCAGAGCGTATCTCCGAAACGGCAAACGTCTGGATCCTTCTCCCACAAGGAAGGTGCCAGCCCTGAAAGCTGTTGCTGGTCTTCACCTTCCCTGGACAGCCTACTCACAGGCACAACAGCCCTGGGGATCAGTGCTTTTCCCAGAGACGGAACATCCAATTGTGGCCGTTCTCGGCAGAACCATTTTTCCGAAATACGAAACGTTCGACTCCTTCTCCCACAAGGAAGGTGCCAGCCCTGAAAGCTGTTGCTGGTGTTGACCTTCCCTTGGAAGCCTACTCACAGGCACAACAGCCCTGGGGATCAGTGCTTTCCCAGAGATGGAACATCTCTTCATACCCGTTCTCGGCAGAGCCCTTTTCCGAAAAGGGAAACGTCTGGATCCTTATCCCACAAGGAAGGTGCCAGCCCTGAAAGCTGTTGCTGGTCTTCACCTTCCCTGGGCAGCCTAGTCACAGGCACAACAGCCCTGGGGATCAGTGCTTTCCCAGAGGCGGAACATCTCATAGTGCCCGTTCTCGGCAGAGCCGTATTCCGAAATGGGAAACGTCCGGCTCCTTCTCCCACAAGGAAGGTGCCAGCCCTGAAAGCTGTTGCTGGTCTTCACCTTCCCTGGGCAACCTATTCACAGGCACAACAGCCCTGGGGATCAGTGCTTTCCCAGAGACGGAACATCTCTTCATACCCGTTCTCGGCAGAGCATATTTCCGAAACAGCAAACGTCTGGATCCTTCTCCGACAAGGAAGGTGCCAGCCCTGAAAGCTGTTGCTGGTCTTCACCTTCCCTGGGCAACCTATTCACAGGCACAACAGCCCTGGGGATCTGTGCTTTCCCAGAGACGGAACATCTCTTCATACCCGTTTTCGGCAGAGCCGTATTCCGAAATGGGAAACTTCCGGCTCCTTCTCCCATAAGCAAGGGGCCAGCCCTGAAAGCTGTTGCTGGTCTTCACCTGCCCTGGGCAGCCTACTCACAGGCACCAACAGCCCTGGGGATCTGTGCTTTCCCAGAGACGGAACATCTCATTGTGGCCAATCTAGGCAGAGGCATTTTTCCGAAATGGGAAACATCCGGATTCTTCTCCCACATTGAAGCGGCCAGCCCTGAAAGCCGTCGCTGGTCTTCACCTTCCCTGGGCAGCCTAGTCACAGGCACAACAGCCCTGGGGATCAGTGCTTTCCCAGAGATGGAACATCTCATCGTACCCGTTCTCGGCAGAGCGTATTTCCGAAACAGCAAACGTCTGGATCCTTCTCCCACAAGGAAGGGGCCAGCCCTGAAAGCTGTTGCTGGTCTTCACCTGCCCTTGGAAGCCTAGTCACAGGCACAACAGCCCTGGGGATCAGTGCTTTCCCAGAGACGGAACATCTCCTCGTGCCCGTTCTCGGCAGAGCCATTTTTCCGAAAAGGGAAACGTCCGGCTCCTTCTCCCACAAGGAAGCGGCCAGCCCTGAAAGCTGTTGCTGGTCTTCACCTGCCCTTGGCAACCTATTCACAGGCACAACAGCCCTGGGGATCAGTGCTTTTCCCAGAGACGGAACATCCAATTGTGGCCGTTCTCGGCAGAGCCATTTTTCCGAAATGGGAAACGTCCGGCTCCTTCTCCCACAAGGAAGGTGTAGGCCCTGAAAGCTGTTGCTGGTGTTGACCTTCCCTTGGAAGCCTAGTCACAGACAGAACAGCCCTGGGGATCAGTGCTTTCCCAGAGACGGAACATCTCCTCGTGCCCATTCTCGGCAGAGCCATTTTTCCGAAAAGGGAAACGTCCGGCTCCTTCTCCCACAAGGAAGATGTAGGCCCTGAAAGCTGTTGCTGGTGTTGACCTTCCCTTGGAAGCCTACTCACAGGCACAACAGCCCTGGGGATCAGTGCTTTCCCAGAGATGGAACATCTCTTCCTACCCGTTCTCAGCAGAGCCTTTTTCCGAAAAGGGAAACGTCCGGCTCCTTCTCCCACAAGGAAGGTGCCAGCCCTGAAAGCTGTTGCTGGTCTTCACCTTCCCTTGGCAACCTATTCACAGGCACAACAGCCCTGGGGATCAGTGCTTTCCCAGAGACGGAACATCTCATCGTACCCGTTCTCGGCAGAGCGTATTTCCGAAACAGCAAACGTCTGGATCCTTCTCCCACAAGGAAGGGGCCAGCCCTGAAAGCTGTTGCTGGTCTTCACCTTCCCTTGGAAGCCTAGTCACAGACAGAACAGCCCTGGGGATCAGTGCTTTCCCAGAGACGGAACATCTCCTCGTGCCCATTCTCGGCAGAGCCATTTTTCCGAAATGGGAAACGTCCGACTCCTTCTCCCACAAGGAAGGTGCCGGCCCTGAAAGCTGTTGCTGGTGTTGACCTTCCCTTGGAAGCCTACTCACAGGCACAACAGCCCTGGGGATCAGTGCTTTCCCAGAGATGGAACATCTCTTCATACCCGTTCTCGGCAGAGCCGTTTTCCGAAAAGGGAAACGTCCGGATCCTTATCCCACAAGGAAGGTGCCAGCCCTGAAAGCTGTTGCTGGTCTTCATCTTCCCTGGGCAGCCTAGTCACAGGCACAACAGCCCTGGGGATCAGTGCTTTCCCAGAGACGGAACATCTCATAGTGCCCGTTCTTGGCAGAGCCATTTTCCAAAACGGCAAACGTCCGGCTCCTTCTCCCACAAGGAAGGTGCCAGCCCTGAAAGCTGTTGCTGGTCTTCACCTTCCCTGGGCAACCTATTCACAGGCACAACAGCCCTGGGGATCAGTGCTTTCCCAGAGACGGAACACCTCTTCATACCCGTTCTCGGCAGAGCATATTTCCGAAACAGCAAACGTCTGGATACTTCTCCGACAAGGAAGGTGCCAGCCCTGAAAGCTGTTGCTGGTCTTCACCTTCCCTGGGCAACCTATTCACAGGCACAACAGCCCTGGGGATCAGTGCTTTCCCAGAGACGGAACATCTCTTCATACCCGTTCTCGGCAGAGCCGTATTCCGAAATGGGAAACGTCCGGCTCCTTCTCCCACAAGGAAGGGGCCAGCCTTGAAAGCTGTTGCTGGTCTTCACCTGCCCTTGGCAACCTATTCACAGGCACAACAGCCCTGGGGATCAGTGCTTTTCCCAGAGACGGAACATCCAATTGTGGCCGTTCTCGGCAGAGCCATTTTTCCGAAATGGGAAACGTCCGGCTCCTTCTCCCACAAGGAAGGTGTAGGCCCTGAAAGCTGTTGCTGGTGTTGACCTTCCCTTGGAAGCCTACTCACAGGCACAACAGCCCTGGGGATCAGTGCTTTCCCAGAGATGGAACATCTCTTCATACCCGTTCTCGGCAGAGCCGTTTTCCGAAAAGGGAAACGTACGGATCCTTCTCCCACAAGGAAGATGCCAGCCCTGAAAGCTGTTGCTGGTCTTCACCTTCCCTGGGCAGCCTACTCACAGGCACAACAGCCCTGTGGATCAGTGCTTTCCCAGAGACGGAACATCTCATCGTATCCCTTCTCGGCAGAGCCATTTTCGAAAATGGAAACGTCCGGCTCCTTCTCCCACAAGGAAGGTGCCAGCCCTGAAAGCTGTTGCTGGTCTTCACCTTCCCTGGGCAGCCTAGTCACAGGCACAACAGCCCTGGGGATCAGTGCTTTCCCAGAGACGGAACATCTCTTCATACCCGTTCTTGGCAGAGCCATTTTCCAAAACAGCAAACGTCCGGCTCCTTCTCCCACAAGGAAGTTGCCAGCCCTGAAAGCTGTTGCTGGTCTTCACCTTCCCTGGGCAGCCTACTCACAGGCACAACAGCCCTGGGGATCAGTGCTTTCCCAGAGACGGAACATCTCATCGTATATGTTCTCGGCAGAGCCATTTTCGAAAATGGAAACGTCCGGCTCCTTCTCCCACAAGGAAGCGGCCAGCCCTGAAAGCTGTTGCTGGTCTTCACCTGCCCTGGGCAGCCTACTCACAGGCACAACAGCCCTGGGGATCTGTGCTTTCCCAGAGACGGAACATCTCCTCGTGCCCGTTCTCGGCAGAGCCATTTTCTGAAAAGGTAAACCTCCGGCTCCTTATCCCACAAGGAAGGTGCCAGCCCTGAAAGCTGTTGCTGGTCTTCACCTTCCCTGGGCAGCCTAGTCACAGGCACAACAGCCCTGGGGATCAGTGCTTTCCCAGAGATGGAACATCTCATCGTACCCGTTCTCGGCAGAGCATATTTCCGAAACAGCAAACGTCTGGATCCTTCTCCCACAAGGAAGGTGCCAGCCCTGAAAGCTGTTGCTGGTCTTCACCTTCCCTTGGAAGCCTAGTCACAGGCACAACAGCCCTGGGGATCAGTGCTTTCCCAGAGACGGAACATCTCATCGTACCCGTTCTCGGCAGAGCGTATTTCCGAAACAGCAAACGTCTGGATCCTTCTCCCACAAGGAAGGGGCCAGCCCTGAAAGCTGTTGCTGGTCTTCACCTTCCCTTGGAAGCGTAGTCACAGGCACAACAGCCCTGGGGATCAGTGCTTTCCCAGAGACGGAACATCTCCTCGTGCCCGTTCTCGGCAAAGCCATTTTTCGGAAAAGGGAAACGTCCGGCTCCTTCTCCCACAAGGAAGGTGCCAGCCCTGAAAGCTGTTGCTGGTGTTGACCTTCCCTTGGAAGCCTACTCACAGGCACAACAGCCCTGGGGATCAGTGCTTTTCCCAGAGACGGAACATCCAATTGTGGCCGTTCTCGGCACAGCCATTTTTCCGAAATGGGAAACGTCCGGCTCCTTCTCCCACAAGGAAGGTGCCAGCCCTGAAAGCTGTTGCTGGTGTTGACCTTCCCTTGGAAGCCTACTCACAGGCACAACAGCCCTCGGGATCAGTGCTTTCCCAGAGATGGAACATCTCTTCATACCCGTTCTCGGCAGAGCCTTTTTCCGAAAAGGGAAACGTCTGGATCCTTCTCCCACAAGGAAGGTGCCAGCCCTGAAAGCTGTTGCTGGTCTTCACCTTCCCTGGACAGCCTACTCACAGGCACAACAGCCCTGGGGATCAGTGCTTTTCCCAGAGACGGAACATCCAATTGTGGCCGTTCTCGGCAGAACCATTTTTCCGAAATGGGAAACGTCCGACTCCTTCTCCCACAAGGAAGGTGCCAGCCCTGAAAGCTGTTGCTGGTGTTGACCTTCCCTTGGAAGCCTACTCACAGGCACAACAGCCCTGGGGATCAGTGCTTTCCCAGAGATGGAACATCTCTTCATACCCGTTCTCGGCAGAGCCGTTTTCCGAAAAGGGAAACGTCCGGATCCTTATCCCACAAGGAAGGTGCCAGCCCTGAAAGCTGTTGCTGGTCTTCACCTTCCCTGGGCAGCCTAGTCACAGGCACAACAGCCCTGGGGATCAGTGCTTTCCCAGAGACGGAACATCTCATAGTGCCCGTTCTTGGCAGAGCCATTTTCCAAAACGGCAAACGTCCGGCTCCTTCTCCCACAAGGAAGGTGCCAGCCCTGAAAGCTGTTGCTGGTCTTCACCTTCCCTGGGCAACCTATTCACAGGCACAACAGCCCTGGGGATCAGTGCTTTCCCAGAGACGGAACATCTCTTCATACCCGTTCTCGGCAGAGCCGTATTCCGAAATGGGAAACGTCCGGATCCTTCTCCCACAAGGAAGGGGCCAGCCCTGAAAGCTGTTGCTGGTCTTCACCTGCCCTTGGCAACCTATTCACAGGCACAACAGCCCTGGGGATCAGTGCTTTTCCCAGAGACGGAACATCCAATTGTGGCCGTTCTCGGCAGAGCCATTTTTCCGAAATGGGAAACGTCCGGCTCCTTCTCCCACAAGGAAGGTGTAGGCCCTGAAAGCTGTTGCTGGTGTTGACCTTCCCTTGGAAGCCTACTCACAGGCACAACAGCCCTGGGGATCAGTGCTTTCCCAGAGATGGAACATCTCTTCATACCCGTTCTCGGCAGAGCCGTTTTCCAAAAAGGGAAACGTACGGATCCTTCTCCCACAAGGAAGATGCCAGCCCTGAAAGCTGTTGCTGGTCTTCACCTTCCCTGGGCAGCCTACTCACAGGCACAACAGCCCTGGGGATCTGTGCTTTTCCAGAGACGGAACATCTCATAGTGCCCGTTCTTGGCAGAGCCATTTTCCAAAACGGCAAACGTCCGGCTCCTTCTCCCACAAGGAAGGTGCCAGCCCTGAAAGCTGTTGCTGGTCTTCACCTGCCCTTGGCAACCTATTCACAGGCACAACAGCCCTGGGGATCAGTGCTTTCCCAGAGACGGAACATCTCTTCATACCCGTTCTCGGCAGAGCCGTTTTCTGAAAAGGGAAACGTCCGGCTCCTTCTCCCACAAGGAAGGTGCCAGCCCTGAAAGCTGTTGCTGGTCTTCACCTTCCCTGGGCAGCCTACTCACAGGCACAACAGCCCTGTGGATCAGTGCTTTCCCAGAGACGGAACATCTCATCGTATCCCTTCTCGGCAGAGCCATTTTCGAAAATGGAAACGTCCGGCTCCTTCTCCCACAAGGAAGGGGCCAGCCCTGAAAGCTGTTGCTGGTCTTCACCTTCCCTGGGCAGCCTAGTCACAGGCACAACAGCCCTGGGGATCAGTGCTTTCCCAGAGATGGAACATCTCTTCATACCCGTTCTTGGCAGAGCCGTTTTCCAAAACGGCAAATGTCCGGCTCCTTCTCCCACAAGGAAGTTTCCAGCCCTGAAAGCTGTTGCTGGTCTTCACCTTCCCTGGGCAGCCTACTCACAGGCACAACAGCCCTGGGGATCAGTGCTGTCCCAGAAACGGAACATCTCATCGTATCCGTTCTCGGCAGAGCCATTTTCGAAAATGGAAACGTCCGGCTCCTTATCCCACAAGGAAGGTGCCAGCCCTGAAAGCTGTTGCTGGTCTTCACCTTCCCTGGGCAGCCTAGTCACAGGCACAACAGCCCTGGGGATCTGTGCTTTCCCAGAGACGGAACATATCCTCGTGCCCGTTCTCGGCAGAGCCAATTTCTGAAAAGGTAAACCTCCGGCTCCTTATCCCACAAGGAAGGTGCCAGCCCTGAAAGCTGTTGCTGGTCTTCACCTTCCCTGGGCAGCCTAGTCACAGGCACAACAGCCCTGGGGATCAGTGCTTTCCCAGAGATGGAACATCTCTTCGTACCCGTTCTCGGCAGAGCATATTTCCGAAACAGCAAACGTCTGGATCATTCTCCCACAAGGAAGGTGCCAGCCCTGAAAGCTGTTGCTGGTCTTCACCTTCCCTTGGAAGCCTAGTCACAGGCACAACAGCCCTGGGGATCAGTGCTTTCCCAGAGACGGAACATCTCATCGTACCCGTTCTCGGCAGAGCGTATTTCCGAAACAGCAAACGTCTGGATCCTTCTCCCACAAGGAAGGGGCCAGCCCTGAAAGCTGTTGCTGGTCTTCACCTTCCCTTGGAAGCCTAGTCACAGACAGAACAGCCCTGGGGATCAGTGCTTTCCCAGAGACGGAACATCTCCTCGTGCCCATTCTCGGCAGAGCCATTTTTCCGAAAAGGGAAACGTCCGGCTCCTTCTCCCACAAGGAAGCGGCCAGCCCTGAAAGCTGTTGCTGGTCTTCACCTGCCCTTGGCAACCTATTCACAGGCACAACAGCCCTGGGGATCAGTGCTTTTCCCAGAGACGGAACATCCAATTGTGGCCGTTCTCGGCAGAGCCATTTTTCCGAAATGGGAAACGTCCGGCTCCTTCTCCCACAAGGAAGGTGTAGGCCCTGAAAGCTGTTGCTGGTGTTGACCTTCCCTTGGAAGCCTACTCACAGGCACAACAGCCCTGGGGATCAGTGCTTTCCCAGAGATGGAACATCTCTTCATACCCGTTCTCGGCAGAGCCTTTTTCCGAAAAGGGAAACGTCCGGCTCCTTCTCCCACAAGGAAGGTGCCAGCCCTGAAAGCTGTTGCTGGTCTTCACCTTCCCTGGGCAGCCTACTCACAGGCACAACAGCCCTGTGGATCAGTGCTTTCCCAGAGACGGAACATCTCATCGTATCCCTTCTCGGCAGAGCCATTTTCGAAAATGGAAACGTCCGGCTCCTTCTCCCACAAGGAAGGTGCCAGCCCTGAAAGCTGTTGCTGGTCTTCACCTTCCCTGGGCAGCCTACTCACAGGCACAACAGCCCTGGGGATCAGTGCTTTCCCAGAGACGGAACATCTCTTCATACCCGTTCTTGCCAGAGCCGTTTTCCAAAACGGCAAACGTCCGGCTCCTTTTCCCACAAGGAAGTTGCCGGCCCTGAAAGCTGTTGCTGGTCTTCACCTTCCCTGGGCAGCCTACTCACAGGCACAACAGCCCTGGGGATCAGTGCTTTCCCAGAGACGGAACATCTCATCGTATCCGTTCTCGGCAGAGCCATTTTCAGAAAAGGTAAACCTCCGGCTCCTTATCCCACAAGGAAGGTGCCAGCCCTGAAAGCTGTTGCTGGTCTTCACCTTCCCTGGGCAGCCTAGTCACAGGCACAACAGCCCTGGGGATCAGTGCTTTCCCAGAGATGGAACATCTCATCGTACCCGTTCTCGGCAGAGCATATTTCCGAAACAGCAAACGTCTGGATCCTTCTCCCACAAGGAAGGTGCCAGCCCTGAAAGCTGTTGCTGGTCTTCACCTGCCCTTGGAAGCCTAGTCACAGGCACAACAGCCCTGGGGATCAGTGCTTTCCCAGAGACGGAACATCTCATCGTACCCGTTCTCGGCAGAGCGTATTTCCGAAACAGCAAACGTCTGGATCCTTCTCCCACAAGGAAGGGGCCAGCCCTGAAAGCTGTTGCTGGTCTTCACCTTCCCTTGGAAGCCTAGTCACAGGCACAACAGCCCTGGGGATCAGTGCTTTCCCAGAGACGGAACATCTCCTCGTGCCCGTTCTCGGCAGAGCCATTTTTCCGAAAAGGGAAACGTCCGGCTCCTTCTCCCACAAGGAAGGTGCCAGCCCTGAAAGCTGTTGCTGGTGTTGACCTTCCCTTGGAAGCCTACTCACAGGCACAACAGCCCTCGGGATCAGTGCTTTCCCAGAGACGGAACATCTCATCGTATCCCTTCTCGGCAGAGCCATTTTCGAAAATGGAAACGTCCGGCTCCTTCTCCCACAAGGAAGGTGCCAGCCCTGAAAGCTGTTGCTGGTCTTCACCTTCCCTGGGCAGCCTACTCACAGGCACAATAGCCCTGGTGATCAGTGCTTTCCCAGAGACGGAACATCTCTTCATACCCGTTCTTGCCAGAGCCGTTTTCCAAAACGGCAAACGTCCGGCTCCTTTTCCCACAAGGAAGTTGCCGGCCCTGAAAGCTGTTGCTGGTCTTCACCTTCCCTGGGCAGCCTACTCACAGGCACAACAGCCCTGGGGATCAGTGCTTTCCCAGAGACGGAACATCTCATCGTATCCGTTCTCGGCAGAGCCATTTTCAGAAAAGGTAAACCTCCGGCTCCTTATCCCACAAGGAAGGTGCCAGCCCTGAAAGCTGTTGCTGGTCTTCACCTTCCCTGGGCAGCCTAGTCACAGGCACAACAGCCCTGGGGATCAGTGCTTTCCCAGAGACGGAACATCTCATCGTACCCGTTCTCGGCAGAGCGTATTTCCGAAACAGCAAACGTCTGGATCCTTCTCCCACAAGGAAGGGGCCAGCCCTGAAAGCTGTTGCTGGTCTTCACCTTCCCTTGGAAGCCTAGTCACAGGCACAACAGCCCTGGGGATCAGTGCTTTCCCAGAGACGGAACATCTCCTCGTGCCCGTTCTCGGCAGAGCCATTTTTCCGAAAAGGGAAACGTCCGGCTCCTTCTCCCACAAGGAAGGTGCCAGCCCTGAAAGCTGTTGCTGGTGTTGACCTTCCCTTGGAAGCCTACTCACAGGCACAACAGCCCTCGGGATCAGTGCTTTCCCAGAGATGGAACATCTCTTCATACCCGTTCTCGGCAGAGCCTTTTTCCGAAAAGGGAAACGTCTGGATCCTTCTCCCACAAGGAAGGTGCCAGCCCTGAAAGCTGTTGCTGGTCTTCACCTTCCCTGGACAGCCTACTCACAGGCACAACAGCCCTGGGGATCAATGCTTTTCCCAGAGACGGAACATCCAATTGTGGCCGTTCTCGGCAGAACCATTTTTCCGAAATGGGAAACGTCCGACTCCTTCTCCCACAAGGAAGGTGCCAGCCCTGAAAGCTGTTGCTGGTGTTGACCTTCCCTTGGAAGCCTACTCACAGGCACAGCAGCCCTGGGGATCAGTGCTTTCCCAGAGATGGAACATCTCTTCATACCCGTTCTCGGCAGAGCCGTTTTCCGAAAAGGGAAACGTCCGGATCCTTATCCCACAAGGAAGGTGCCAGCCCTGAAAGCTGTTGCTGGTCTTCACCTTCCCTGGGCAGCCTAGTCACAGGCACAACAGCCCTGGGGATCAGTGCTTTCCCAGAGACGGAACATCTCTTCATACCCGTTCTCGGCAGAGCATATTTCCGAAACAGCAAACGTCTGGATCCTTCTCCCACAAGGAAGGTGCCAGCCCTGAAAGCTGTTGCTGGTCTTCACCTTCCCTGGGCAGCCTAGTCACAGGCACAACAGCCCTGGGGATCTGTGCTTTCCCAGAGACGGAACATCTCATCGTGCCCGTTCTCGGCAGAGCCATTTTTCCGAAATGGGAAACATCCGGATTCTTCTCCCACATTGAAGCGGCCAGCCCTGAAAGCCGTCGCTGGTCTTCACCTTCCCTGGGCAGCCTAGTCACAGGCACAACAGCCCTGGGGATCAGTGCTTTCCCAGAGATGGAACATCTCATCGTACCCGTTCTCGGCAGAGCGTATTTCCGAAACAGCAAACGTCTGGATCCTTCTCCCACAAGGAAGGGGCCAGCCCTGAAAGCTGTTGCTGGTCTTCACCTGCCCTTGGCAGCCTAGTCACAGGCACAACAGCCCTGGGGATCAGTGCTTTCCCAGAGACGGAACATCTCCTCGTGCCCGTTCTCGGCAGAGCCATTTTTCCGAAAAGGGAAAAGTCCGGCTCCTTCTCCCACAAGGAAGCGGCCAGCCCTGAAAGCTGTTGCTGGTCTTCACCTGCCCTTGGCAACCTATTCACAGGCACAACAGCCCTGGGGATCAGTGCTTTTCCCAGAGACGGAACATCCAATTGTGGCCGTTCTCGGCAGAGCCATTTTTCCGAAATGGGAAACGTCCGGCTCCTTCTCCCACAAGGAAGGTGTAGGCCCTGAAAGCTGTTGCTGGTGTTGACCTTCCCTTGGAAGCCTACTCACAGGCACAACAGCCCTGGGGATCAGTGCTTTCCCAGAGATGGAACATCTCTTCATACCCGTTCTCGGCAGAGCCGTTTTCCGAAAAGGGAAACGTCCGGCTCCTTCTCCCACAAGGAAGGTGCCAGCCCTGAAAGCTGTTGCTGGTCTTCACCTTCCCTGGGCAGCCTACTCACAGGCACAACAGCCCTGGGGATCTGTGCTTTTCCAGAGACGGAACATTTCATCGAATCCGTGCTCGGCAGAGCCATTTTCCGAAATGGGAAACGTCCGGCTCCTTCTCCCACAAGGAAGTTGCCAGCCCTGAAAGCTGTTGCTGGTCTTCACCTTCCCTGGGCAGCCTACTCACAGGCACAACAGCCCTGGGGATCAGTGCTTTCCCAGAGACGGAACATATCATAGTGCCCGTTCTCGGCAGAGCCGTTTTCCGAAAAGGGAAACGTCCGGCTCCTTCTCCCACAAGGAAGGTGCCAGCCCTGAAAGCTGTTGCTGGTCTTCACCTTCCCTGGGCAGCCTAGTCACAGGCACAACAGCCCTGGGGATCTGTGCTTTCCCAGAGACGGAACATCTCATTGTGGCCGTTCTAGGCAGAGGCGTTTTTCCGAAATGGGAAACATCCGGATTCTTCTCCCACATGGAAGCGGCCAGCCCTGAAAGCCGTCGCTGGTCTTCACCTTCCCTGGGCAGCCTATTCACAGGCACAACAGCCCTGGGGATCAGTGCTTTCCCAGAGATAGAACATCTCATCGTACCCGTTCTCGGCAGAGCGTATTTCCGAAACAGCAAACGTCTGGATCCTTCTCCCACAAGGAAGGTGCCAGCCCTGAAAGCTGTTGCTGGTCTTCACCTTCCCTTGGAAGCCTAGTCACAGGCACAACAGCCCTGGGGATCAGTGCTTTCCCAGAGACGGAACATCTCCTCGTGCCCGTTCTCGGCAGAGCCATTTTTCCGAAAAGGGAAACGTCCGGCTCCTTCTCCCACAAGGAAGGTGCCAGCCCTGAAAGCTGTTGCTGGTGTTGACCTTCCCTTGGAAGCCTACTCACAGGCAACACAGCCCTGGGGATCAGTGCTTTTCCCAGAGACGGAACATCCAATTTTGGCCGTTCTCGGCAGACCCATTTTTCCGAAATGGGAAACGTCCGGCTCCTTCTCCCACAAGGAAGGTGCCAGCCCTGAAAGCTGTTGCTGGTCTTCACCTTCCCTTGGAAGCCTACTCACAGGCACAACAGCCCTGGGGATCAGTGCTTTCCCAGAGATGGAACATCTCTTCATACCCGTTCTCGGCAGAGCCTTTTTCCGAAAAGGGAAACGTCCGGATCCATATCCCACAAGGAAGGTGCCAGCCCTGAAAGCTGTTGCTGGTCTTCACCTTCCCTGGGCAGCCTAGTCACAGGCACAACAGCCCTGGGGATCAGTGCTTTCCCAGAGACGGAACATCTCATAGTGCACGTTCTTGGCAGAGCCATTTTCCAAAACGGCAAACGTCCGGCTCCTTCTCCCACAAGGAAGGGGCCAGCCCTGAAAGCTGTTGCTGGTCTTCACCTTCCCTGGGCAACCTATTCACAGGCACAACAGCCCCGGGGATCTGTGCTTTCCCAGAGACGGAACATCTCTTCATACCCGTTCTCGGCAGAGCCGTTTTCCGAAAAGGGAAGCGTCCGGCTCCTTCTCCCACAAGGAAGGTGCCAGCCCTGAAAGCTGTTGCTGGTCTTCACCTTCCCTGGGCAGCCTACTCACAGGCACAACAGCCCTGGGGATCAGTGCTTTCCCAGAGACGGAACATCTCATCGTATCCGTTCTCGGCAGAGCCATTTTCGAAAATGGAAACGTCCGGCTCCTTCTCCCACAAGGAAGGTGCCAGCCCTGAAAGCTGTTGCTGGTCTTCACCTTCCCTGGGCAGCCTAGTCACAGGCACAACAGCCCTGGGGATCAGTGCTTTCCCAGAGATGGAACATCTCCTCGTGCCCGTTCTCGGCAGAGCCATTTTCTGAAAAGGTAAACCTCCGGCTCCTTATCCCACAAGGAAGGTGCCAGCCCTGAAAGCTGTTGCTGGTCTTCACCTTCCCTGGGCAGCCTAGTCACAGGCACAACAGCCCTGGGGATCAGTGCTTTCCCAGAGATGGAACATCTCATCGTACCCGTTCTCGGCAGAGCATATTTCCGAAACAGCAAACGTCTGGATCCTTCTCCCACAAGGAAGGTGCCAGCCCTGAAAGCTGTTGCTGGTCTTCACCTTCCCTTGGAAGCCTAGTCACAGGCACAACAGCCCTGGGGATCAGTGCTTTCCCAGAGACGGAACATCTCATCGTACCCGTTCTCAGCAGAGCGTATTTCCGAAACAGCAAACGTCTGGATCCTTCTCCCACAAGGAAGGGGCCAGCCCTGAAAGCTGTTGCTGGTCTTCACCTTCCCTTGGAAGCCTAGTCACAGGCAGAACAGCCCTGGGGATCAGTGCTTTCCCAGAGACGGAACATCTCCTCGTGCCCATTCTCGGCAGAGCCATTTTTCCGAAAAGGGAAACGTCCGGCTCCTTCTCCCACAAGGAAGCAGCCAGCCCTGAAAGCTGTTGCTGGTCTTCACCTTCCCTGGGCAGCCTATTCACAGGCACAACAGCCCTGGGGATCAGTGCTTTTCCCAGAGACGGAACATCCAATTGTGGCCGTTCTCGGCAGAGCCATTTTTCCGAAATGGGAAACGTCCGGCTCCTTCTCCCACAAGGAAGGTGTAGGCCCTGAAAGCTGTTGCTGGTGTTGACCTTCCCTTGGAAGCCTACTCACAGGCACAACAGCCCTGGGGATCAGTGCTTTCCCAGAGATGGAACATCTCTTCATACCCGTTCTCGGCAGAGCCTTTTTCCGAAAAGGGAAACGTCCGGCTCCTTCTCCCACAAGGAAGGTGCCAGCCCTGAAAGCTGTTGCTGGTCTTCACCTTCCCTGGGCAGCCTAGTCACAGGCACAACAGCCCTGGGGATCAGTGCTTTCCCAGAGACGGAACATCTCATAGTGCCCGTTCTTAGCAGAGCCATTTTCCAAAACGGCAAACGTCCGGCTCCTTCTCCCACAAGGAAGGGGCCAGCCCTGAAAGCTGTTGCTGGTCTTCACCTTCCCTTGGCAACCTATTCACAGGCACAACAGCCCTGGGGATCAGTGCTTTCCCAGAGACGGAACATCTCTTCATACCCGTTCTCGGCAGAGCCGTTTTCCGAAAAGGGAAACGTCCGGCTCCTTCTCCCACAAGGAAGGTGCCAGCCCTGAAAGCTGTTGCTGGTCTTCACCTTCCCTGGGCAGCCGACTCACAGGCACAACAGCCCTGTGGATCAGTGCTTTCCCAGAGACGGAACATCTCATCGTATCCCTTCTCGGCAGAGCCATTTTCGAAAATGGAAACGTCCGGCTACTTCTCCCACAAGGAAGGTGCCAGCCCTGAAAGCTGTTGCTGGTCTTCACCTTCCCTGGGCAGCCTAGTCACAGGCACAACAGCCCTGGGGATCAGTGCTTTCCCAGAGACGGAACATCTCTTCATACCCGTTCTCGGCAGAGCCGTTTTCCAAAACGGCAAACGTCCGGCTCCTTCTCCCACAAGGAAGTTGCCAGCCCTGAAAGCTGTTGCTGGTCTTCACCTTCCCTGGGCAGCCTACTCACAGGCACAACAGCCCTGGGGATCAGTGCTTTCCCAGAGACGGAACATCTCATCGTATCCGTTCTCGGCAGAGCCATTTTCGAAAATGGAAACGTCCGGCTCCTTCTCCCACAAGGAAGGTGCCAGCCCTGAAAGCTGTTGCTGGTCTTCACCTTCCCTGGGCAGCCTAGTCACAGGCACAACAGCCCTGGGGATCAGTGCTTTCCCAGAGACGGAACATCTCCTCGTGCCCGTTCTCGGCAGATCCATTTTCTGAAAAGGTAAACGTCCGGCTCCTTATCCCACAAGGAAGGTGCCAGCCCTGAAAGCTGTTGCTGGTCTGCACCTTCCCTGGGCAGCCTAGTCACAGGCACAACAGCCCTGGGGATCAGTGCTTTCCCAGAGACGGAACATCTCATCGTACCCGTTCTCGGCAGAGCATATTTCCGAAACAGCAAACGTCTGGATCCTTCTCCCACAAGGAAGGGGCCAGCCCTGAAAGCTGTTGCTGGTCTTCACCTTCCCTGGGCAGCCTACTCACAGGCACAACAGCCCTGGGGATCTGTGCTTTTCCAGAGACGGAACATCTCATAGTGCCCGTTCTTGGCAGAGCCATTTTCCAAAACGGCAAACGTCCGGCTCCTTCTCCCACAAGGAAGGGGCCAGCCCTGAAAGCTGTTGCTGGTCTTCACCTGCCCTGGGCAACCTATTCACAGGCACAACAGCCCTGGGGATCAGTGCTTTCCCAGAGACGGAACATCTCTTCATACCCGTTCTCGGCAGAGCCGTTTTCTGAAAAGGGAAACGTCCGGCTCCTTCTCCCACAAGGAAGGTGCCAGCCCTGAAAGCTGTTGCTGGTCTTCACCTTCCCTGGGCAGCCTACTCACAGGCACAACAGCCCTGTGGATCAGTGCTTTCCCAGAGACGGAACATCTCATCGTATCCCTTCTCGGCAGAGCCATTTTCGAAAATGGAAACGTCCGGCTCCTTCTCCCACAAGGAAGGGGGCAGCCCTGAAAGCTGTTGCTGGTCTTCACCTTCCCTGGGCAGCCTAGTCACAGGCACAACAGCCCTGGGGATCAGTGCTTTCCCAGAGACGGAACATCTCTTCATACCCGTTCTTGGCAGAGCCGTTTTCCAAAACGGCAAATGTCCGGCTCCTTCTCCCACAAGGAAGTTGCCAGCCCTGAAAGCTGTTGCTGGTCTTCACCTTCCCTGGGCAGCCTACTCACAGGCACAACAGCCCTGGGGATCAGTGCTGTCCCAGAAACGGAACATTTCATCGTATCCGTTCTCGGCAGAGCCATTTTCGAAAATGGAAACGTCCGGCTCCTTCTCCCACAAGGAAGGTGCCAGCCCTGAAAGCTGTTGCTGGTCTTCACCTTCCCTGGGCAGCCTAGTCACAGGCACAACAGCCCTGGGGATCTGTGCTTTCCCAGAGACGGAACATATCCTCGTGCCCGTTCTCGGCAGAGCCAATTTCTGAAAAGGTAAACCTCCGGCTCCTTATCCCACAAGGAAGGTGCCAGCCCTGAAAGCTGTTGCTGGTCTTCACCTTCCCTGGGCAGCCTAGTCACAGGCACAACAGCCCTGGGGATCAGTGCTTTCCCAGAGATGGAACATCTCATCGTACCCGTTCTCGGCAGAGCATATTTCCGAAACAGCAAACGTCTGGATCATTCTCCCACAAGGAAGGTGCCAGCCCTGAAAGCTGTTGCTGGTCTTCACCTTCCCTTGGAAGCCTAGTCACAGGCACAACAGCCCTGGGGATCAGTGCTTTCCCAGAGACGGAACATCTCATCGTACCCGTTCTCGGCAGAGCGTATTTCCGAAACAGCAAACGTCTGGATCCTTCTCCCACAAGGAAGGGGCCAGCCCTGAAAGCTGTTGCTGGTCTTCACCTTCCCTTGGAAGCCTAGTCACAGACAGAACAGCCCTGGGGATCAGTGCTTTCCCAGAGACGGAACATCTCCTCGTGCCCATTCTCAGCAGAGCCATTTTTCCGAAAAGGGAAACGTCCGGCTCCTTCTCCCACAAGGAAGCGGCCAGCCCTGAAAGCTGTTGCTGGTCTTCACCTGCCCTTGGCAACCTATTCACAGGCACAACAGCCCTGGGGATCAGTGCTTTTCCCAGAGACGGAACATCCAATTGTGGCCGTTCTCGGCAGAGCCATTTTTCCGAAATGGGAAACGTCCGGCTCCTTCTCCCACAAGGAAGGTGTAGGCCCTGAAAGCTGTTGCTGGTGTTGACCTTCCCTTGGAAGCCTACTCACAGGCACAACAGCCCTGGGGATCAGTGCTTTCCCAGAGATGGAACATCTCTTCATACCCGTTCTCGGCAGAGCCTTTTTCCGAAAAGGGAAACGTCCGGCTCCTTCTCCCACAAGGAAGGTGCCAGCCCTGAAAGCTGTTGCTGGTCTTCACCTTCCCTGGGCAGCCTACTCACAGGCACAACAGCCCTGGGGATCAGTGCTTTCCCAGAGACGGAACATCTCATAGTGCCCGTTCTCAGCAGAGGCATTTTCCTAAACGGCAAACGTCCGGCTCCTTCTCCCACAAGGAAGGGGCCAGCCCTGATAGCTGTTGCTAGTCTTCACCTTCCCTGGGCAACCTATTCACAGGCACAACAGCCCTGGGGATCAGTGCTTTCCCAGAGACGGAACATCTCTTCATACCCGTTCTCGGCAGAGCCGTTTTCCGAAAAGGGAAACGTCCGGCTCCTTCTCCCACAAGGAAGGTGCCAGCCCTGAAAGCTGTTGCTGGTCTTCACCTTCCCTGGGCAGCCTACTCACAGGCACAACAGCCCTGTGGATCAGTGCTTTCCCAGAGACGGAACATCTCATCGTATCCCTTCTCGGCAGAGCCATTTTCGAAAATGGAAACGTCCGGCTCCTTCTCCCACAAGGAAGGTGCCAGCCCTGAAAGCTGTTGCTGGTCTTCACCTTCCCTGGGCAGCCTACTCACAGGCACAACAGCCCTGGGGATCAGTGCTTTCCCAGAGACGGAACATCTCTTCATACCCGTTCTTGCCAGAGCCGTTTTCCAAAACGGCAAACGTCCGGCTCCTTTTCCCACAAGGAAGTTGCCGGCCCTGAAAGCTGTTGCTGGTCTTCACCTTCCCTGGGCAGCCTACTCACAGGCACAACAGCCCTGGGGATCAGTGCTTTCCCAGAGACGGAACATCTCATCGTACCCGTTCTCGGCAGAGCGTATTTCCGAAACAGCAAACGTCTGGATCCTTCTCCCACAAGGAAGGGGCCAGCCCTGAAAGCTGTTGCTGGTCTTCACCTTCCCTTGGAAGCCTAGTCACAGGCACAACAGCCCTGGGGATCAGTGCTTTCCCAGAGACGGAACATCTCCTCGTGCCCGTTCTCGGCAGAGCCATTTTTCCGAAAAGGGAAACGTCCGGCTCCTTCTCCCACAAGGAAGGTGCCAGCCCTGAAAGCTGTTGCTGGTGTTGACCTTCCCTTGGAAGCCTACTCACAGGCACAACAGCCCTCGGGATCAGTGCTTTCCCAGAGACGGAACATCTCATCGTATCCCTTCTCGGCAGAGCCGTTTTCCGAAAAGGGAAACGTCCGGATCCTTATCCCACAAGGAAGGTGCCAGCCCTGAAAGCTGTTGCTGGTCTTCACCTTCCCTGGGCAGCCTAGTCACAGGCACAACAGCCCTGGGGATCAGTGCTTTCCCAGAGACGGAACATCTCTTCATACCCGTTCTCGGCAGAGCATATTTCCGAAACAGCAAACGTCTGGATCCTTCTCCCACAAGGAAGGTGCCAGCCCTGAAAGCTGTTGCTGGTCTTCACCTTCCCTGGGCAGCCTAGTCACAGGCACAACAGCCCTGGGGATCTGTGCTTTCCCAGAGACGGAACATCTCATTGTGGCCGTTCTAGGCAGAGGCATTTTTCCGAAATGGGAAACATCCGGATTCTTCTCCCACATTGAAGCGGCCAGCCCTGAAAGCCGTCGCTGGTCTTCACCTTCCCTGGGCAGCCTATTCACAGGCACAACAGCCCTGGGGATCAGTGCTTTCCCAGAGATGGAACATCTCATCGTACCCGTTCTCGGCAGAGCGTATTTCCGAAACAGCAAACGTCTGGATCCTTCTCCCACAAGGAAGGGGCCAGCCCTGAAAGCTGTTGCTGGTCTTCACCTGCCCTTGGAAGCCTAGTCACAGGCACAACAGCCCTGGGGATCAGTGCTTTCCCAGAGACGGAACATCTCCTCGTGCCCGTTCTCGGCAGAGCCATTTTTCCGAAAAGGGAAACGTCCGGCTCCTTCTCCCACAAGGAAGCGGCCAGCCCTGAAAGCTGTTGCTGGTCTTCACCTGCCCTTGGCAACCTATTCACAGGCACAACAGCCCTGGGGATCAGTGCTTTTCCCAGAGACGGAACATCCAATTGTGGCCGTTCTCGGCAGAGCCATTTTTCCGAAATGGGAAACGTCCGGCTCCTTCTCCCACAAGGAAGGTGCCAGCCCTGAAAGCTGTTGCTGGTGTTCACCTTCCCTTGGAAGCCTACTCACAGGCACAACAGCCCTCGGGATCAGTGCTTTCCCAGAGATGGAACATCTCTTCATACCCGTTCTCGGCAGAGCCTTTTTCCGAAAAGGGAAACGTCCGGATCCTTATCCCACAAGGAAGGTGCCAGCCCTGAAAGCTGTTGCTGGTCTTCACCTTCCCTGGGCAGCCTAGTCACAGGCACAACAGCCCTGGGGATCAGTGCTTTCCCAGAGACGGAACATCTCATCGTATCCCTTCTCGGCAGAGCCATTTTCGAAAATGTAAACGTCCGGCTCCTTCTCCCACAAGGAAGGGGCCAGCCCTGAAAGCTGTTGCTGGTCTTCACCTTCCCTGGGCAGCCTACTCACAGGCACAACAGCCCTGGGGATCAGTGCTTTCCCAGAGAAGGAACATCTCTTCATACCCGTTCTTGGCAGAGCCGTTTTCCAAAACGGCAAACGTCCGGCTCCTTCTCCCACAAGGAAGGGGCCAGCCCTGAAAGCTGTTGCTGGTCTTCACCTTCCCTGGGCAGCCTAGTCACAGGCACAACAGCCCTGGGGATCTGTGCTTTCCCAGAGACGGAACATCTCCTCGTGCCCGTTCTCGGCAGAGCCATTTTCTGAAAAGGTAAACGTCCGGCTCCTTATCCCACAAGGAAGGTGCCAGCCCTGAAAGCTGTTGCTGGTCTTCACCTTCCCTGGGCAGCCTAGTCACAGGCACAACAGCCCTGGGGATCAGTGCTTTCCCAGAGACGGAACATCTCTTCATACCCGTTCTCGGCAGAGCCGTTTTCCGAAAAGAGAAACGTCCGGATCCTTCTCCCACAAGGAAGGTGCCAGCCCTGAAAGCTGTTGCTGGTCTTCACCTTCCCTGGGCAGCCTAGTCACAGGCACAACAGCCCTGTGGATCAGTGCTTTCCCAGAGACGGAACATCTCATCGTATCCCTTCTCGGCAGAGCCATTTTCGAAAATGGAAACGTCCGGCTCCTTCTCCCACAAGGAAGGTGCCAGCCCTGAAAGCTGTTGCTGGTCTTCACCTTCCCTGGGCAGCCTAGTCACAGGCACAACAGCCCTGGGGATCTGTGCTTTCCCAGAGACGGAACATCTCTTCATACCCGTTCTTGGCAGAGCCGTTTTCCAAAACGGCAAACGTCCGGCTCCTTCTCCCACAAGGAAGTTGCCAGCCCTGAAAGCTGTTGCTGGTCTTCACCTTCCCTGGGCAGCCTAGTCACAGGCACAACAGCCCTGGGGATCAGTGCTTTCCCAGAGACGGAACATCTCATCGTATCCGTTCTCGGCAGAGCCATTTTCTGAAAAGGTAAACATCCGGCTCCTTATCCCACAAGGAAGGTGCCAGCCCTGAAAGCTGTTGCTGGTCTTCACCTTCCCTGGGCAGCCTAGTCACAGGCACAACAGCCCTGGCGATCAGTGCTTTCCCAGAGACGGAACATCTCATCGTATCCGTTCTCGGCAGAGCCATTTTCTGAAAAGGGAAACGTCCGGCTCCTTCTCCCACAAGGAAGCGGCCAGCCCTGAAAGCAGTCGCTGGTCTTCACCTTCCCTGGGCAGCCTATTCACAGGCACAACAGCCCTGGGGATCAGTGCTTTTCCCAGAGACGGAACATCCAATTGTGGCCGTTCTCGGCAGAGCCATTTTTCCGAAATGGGAAACGTCCGGCTCCTTCTCCCACAAGGAAGGTGCCAGCCCTGAAAGCTGTTGCTGGTCTTCACCTTCCCTTGGAAGCCTACTCACAGGCACAACAGCCCTGGGGATCAGTGCTTTCCCAGAGATGGAACATCTCTTCATAACCGTTCTCGGCAGAGCCTTTTTCCGAAAAGGGAAACGTCCGGATCCTTATCCCACAAGGAAGGTGCCAGCCCTGAAAGCTGTTGCTGGTCTTCACCTTCCCTTGGCAACCTATTCACAGGCACAACAGCCCTGGGGATCAGTGCTTTCCCAGAGACGGAACATCTCCTCGTGCCCGTTCTCGGCAGAGCCATTTTCTGAAAAGGTAAACCTCCGGCTCCTTATCCCACAAGGAAGGTGCCAGCCCTGAAAGCTGTTGCTGGTCTTCACCTTATCTGGGCAGCCTAGTCACAGGCACAACAGCCCTGGGGATCAGTGCTTTCCCAGAGATGGAACATCTCATCGTACCCGTTCTCGGCAGAGCATATTTCCGAAACAGCAAACGTCTGGATCCTTCTCCCACAAGGAAGGTGCCAGCCCTGAAAGCTGTTGCTGGTCTTCACCTTCCCTTGGAAGCCTAGTCACAGGCACAACAGCCCTGGGGATCAGTGCTTTCCCAGAGACGGAACATCTCATCGTACCCGTTCTCGGCAGAGCGTATTTCCGAAACAGCAAACGTCTGGATCCTTCTCCCACAAGGAAGGTGCCAGCCCTGAAAGCTGTTGCTGGTCTTCACCTTCCCTTGGAAGCCTACTCACAGGCACAACAGCCCTGGGGATCAGTGCTTTCCCAGAGACGGAACATCTCCTCGTGCCCGTTCTCGGCAGAGCCATTTTTCCGAAAAGGGAAAAGTCCGGCTCCTTCTCCCACAAGGAAGCGGCCAGCCCTGAAAGCTGTTGCTGGTCTTCACCTGCCCTTGGCAACCTATTCACAGGCACAACAGCCCTGGGGATCAGTGCTTTTCCCAGAGACGGAACATCCAATTGTGGCCGTTCTCGGCAGAGCCATTTTTCCGAAATGGGAAACGTCCGGCTCCTTCTCCCACAAGGAAGGTGTAGGCCCTGAAAGCTGTTGCTGGTGTTGACCTTCCCTTGGAAGCCTACTCACAGGCACAACAGCCCTGGGGATCAGTGCTTTCCCAGAGATGGAACATCTCTTCATACCCGTTCTCGGCAGAGCCTTTTTCCGAAAAGGGAAACGTCCGGATCCTTATCCCACAAGGAAGGGGCCAGCCCTGAAAGCTGTTGCTGGTCTTCACCTTCCCTTGGAAGCCTAGTCACAGGCACAACAGCCCTGGGGATCAGTGCTTTCCCAGAGATGGAACATCTCATCGTACCCGTTCTCGGCAGAGCGTATTTCCGAAACAGCAAACGTCTGGATCCTTCTCCCACAAGGAAGGGGCCAGCCCTGAAAGCTGTTGCTGGTCTTCACCTTCCCTTGGAAGCCTACTCACAGGCACAACAGCCCTGGGGATCAGTGCTTTCCCAGAGATGGAACATCTCTTCATACCCGTTCTCGGCAGAGCCTTTTTCCGAAAAGGGAAACGTCCGGATCCTTATCCCACAAGGAAGGTGCCAGCCCTGAAAGCTGTTGCTGGTCTTCACCTTCCCTTGGCAACCTATTCACAGGCACAACAGCCCTGGGGATCAGTGCTTTCCCAGAGACGGAACATCTCCTCGTGCCCGTTCTCGGCAGAGCCATTTTCTGAAAAGGTAAACCTCCGGCTCCTTATCCCACAAGGAAGGTGCCAGCCCTGAAAGCTGTTGCTGGTCTTCACCTTCCCTGGGCAGCCTATTCACAGGCACAACAGCCCTGGGGATCAGTGCTTTCCCAGAGATGGAACATCTCATCGTACCCGTTCTCGGCAGAGCATATTTCCGAAACAGCAAACGTCTGGATCCTTCTCCCACAAGGAAGGTGCCAGCCCTGAAAGCTGTTGCTGGTCTTCACCTTCCCTTGGAAGCCTAGTCACAGGCACAACAGCCCTGGGGATCAGTGCTTTCCCAGAGACGGAACATCTCATCGTACCCGTTCTCGGCAGAGCGTATTTCCGAAACAGCAAACGTCTGGATCCTTCTCCCACAAGGAAGGGGCCAGCCCTGAAAGCTGTTGCTGGTCTTCACCTTCCCTTGGAAGCCTACTCACAGGCACAACAGCCCTGGGGATCAGTGCTTTCCCAGAGACGGAACATCTCCTCGTGCCCGTTCTCGGCAGAGCCATTTTTCCGAAAAGGGAAAAGTCCGGCTCCTTCTCCCACAAGGAAGCGGCCAGCCCTGAAAGCTGTTGCTGGTCTTCACCTGCCCTTGGCAACCTATTCACAGGCACAACAGCCCTGGGGATCAGTGCTTTTCCCAGAGACGGAACATCCAATTGTGGCCGTTCTCGGCAGAGCCATTTTTCCAAAATGGGAAACGTCCGGCTCCTTCTCCCACAAGGAAGGTGTAGGCCCTGAAAGCTGTTGCTGGTGTTGACCTTCCCTTGGAAGCCTACTCACAGGCACAACAGCCCTGGGGATCAGTGCTTTCCCAGAGATGGAACATCTCTTCATACCCGTTCTCGGCAGAGCCTTTTTCCGAAAAGGGAAACGTCCGGATCCTTATCCCACAAGGAAGGTGCCAGCCCTGAAAGCTGTTGCTGGTCTTCACCTTCCCTGGGCAGCCTACTCACAGGCACAACAGCCCTGGGGATCAGTGCTTTCCCAGAGACGGAACATCTCATAGTGCCCGTTCTTGGCAGAGCCATTTTCCAAAACGGCAAACGTCCGGCTCCTTCTCCCACAAGGAAGGGGCCAGCCCTGAAAGCTGTTGCTGGTCTTCACCTTCCCTTGGAAGCCTACTCACAGGCACAACAGCCCTGGGGATCAGTGCTTTCCCAGAGATGGAACATCTCTTCATACCCGTTCTCGGCAGAGCCTTTTTCCGAAAAGGGAAACGTCCGGATCCTTATCCCACAAGGAAGGTGCCAGCCCTGAAAGCTGTTGCTGGTCTTCACCTTCCCTTGGCAACCTATTCACAGGCACAACAGCCCTGGGGATCAGTGCTTTCCCAGAGACGGAACATCTCCTCGTGCCCGTTCTCGGCAGAGCCATTTTCTGAAAAGGTAAACCTCCGGCTCCTTATCCCACAAGGAAGGTGCCAGCCCTGAAAGCTGTTGCTGGTCTTCACCTTATCTGGGCAGCCTAGTCACAGGCACAACAGCCCTGGGGATCAGTGCTTTCCCAGAGATGGAACATCTCATCGTACCCGTTCTCGGCAGAGCATATTTCCGAAACAGCAAACGTCTGGATCCTTCTCCCACAAGGAAGGTGCCAGCCCTGAAAGCTGTTGCTGGTCTTCACCTTCCCTTGGAAGCCTAGTCACAGGCACAACAGCCCTGGGGATCAGTGCTTTCCCAGAGACGGAACATCTCATCGTACCCGTTCTCGGCAGAGCGTATTTCCGAAACAGCAAACGTCTGGATCCTTCTCCCACAAGGAAGGGGCCAGCCCTGAAAGCTGTTGCTGGTCTTCACCTTCCCTTGGAAGCCTAGTCACAGGCACAACAGCCCTGGGGATCGGTGCTTTCCCAGAGACGGAACATCTCCTCGTGCCCGTTCTCGGCAGAGCCATTTTTCCGAAAAGGGAAAAGTCCGGCTCCTTCTCCCACAAGGAAGCGGCCAGCCCTGAAAGCTGTTGCTGGTCTTCACCTGCCCTTGGCAACCTATTCACAGGCACAACAGCCCTGGGGATCAGTGCTTTTCCCAGAGACGGAACATCCAATTGTGGCCGTTCTCGGCAGAGCCATTTTTCCAAAATGGGAAACGTCCGGCTCCTTCTCCCACAAGGAAGGTGTAGGCCCTGAAAGCTGTTGCTGGTGTTGACCTTCCCTTGGAAGCCTACTCACAGGCACAACAGCCCTGGGGATCAGTGCTTTCCCAGAGATGGAACATCTCTTCATACCCGTTCTCGGCAGAGCCTTTTTCCGAAAAGGGAAACGTCCGGATCCTTATCCCACAAGGAAGGTGCCAGCCCTGAAAGCTGTTGCTGGTCTTCACCTTCCCTGGGCAGCCTACTCACAGGCACAACAGCCCTGGGGATCAGTGCTTTCCCAGAGACGGAACATCTCATAGTGCCCGTTCTTGGCAGAGCCATTTTCCAAAACGGCAAACGTCCGGCTCCTTCTCCCACAAGGAAGGGGCCAGCCCTGAAAGCTGTTGCTGGTCTTCACCTTCCCTTGGCAACCTATTCACAGGCACAACAGCCCTGGGGATCAGTGCTTTCCCAGAGACGGAACATCTCTTCATACCCGTTCTCGGCAGAGCCGTTTTCCGAAAAGCGAAACGTCCGGATCCTTCTCCCACAAGGAAGGTGCCAGCCCTGAAAGCTGTTGCTGGTCTTCACCTTCCCTGGGCAGCCTAGTCACAGGCACAACAGCCCTGGGGATCAGTGCTTTCCCAGAGACGGAATATCCCATCGTATCCCTTCTCGGCAGAGCCATTTTCGAAAATGGAAACGTCCGGCTCCTTCTCCCACAAGGAAGGTGCCAGCCCTGAAAGCTGTTGCTGGTCTTCACCTTCCCTGGGCAGCCTAGTCACAGGCACAACAGCCCTGGGGATCAGTGCTTTCTCAGAGACGGAACATCTCATCGTACCCGTTCTTGGCAGAGCCGTTTTCCAAAACGGCAAACGTACGGCTCCTTCTCCCACAAGGAAGGTGCCAGCCCTGAAAGCTGTTGCTGGTCTTCACCTTCCCTGGGCAGCCTAGTCACAGGCACAACAGCCCTGTGGATCAGTGCTTTCCCAGAGACGGAACATCTCATCGTATCCGTTCTCGGCAGAGCCATTTTCGAAAATGGAAACGTCCGGCTCCTTCTCCCACAAGGAAGGTGCCAGCCCTGAAAGCTGTTGCTGGTCTTCACCTTCCCTGGGCAGCCTAGTCACAGGCACAACAGCCCTGGGGATCTGTGCTTTCCCAGAGACGGAACATCTCATCGTGCCCGTTCTCGGCAGAGCCATTTTCTGAAAAGGTAAACCTCCGGCTCCTTATCCCACAAGGAAGGTGCCAGCCCTGAAAGCCGTCGCTGGTCTTCACCTTCCCTGGGCAGCCTATTCACAGGCACAACAGCCCTGGGGATCAGTGCTTTCCCAGAGATGGAACATCTCATCGTACCCTTTCTCGGCAGAGCATATTTCCGAAACAGCAAACGTCTGGATCCTTCTCCCACAAGGAAGGTGCCAGCCCTGAAAGCTGTTGCTGGTCTTCACCTTCCCTTGGAAGCCTAGTCACAGGCACAACAGCCCTGGGGATCAGTGCTTTCCCAGAGACGGAACATCTCATCGTACCCGTTCTCAGCAGAGCGTATTTCCGAAACAGCAAACGTCTGGATACTTCTCCCACAAGGAAGGTGCCAGCCCTGAAAGCTGTTGCTGGTCTTCACCTTCCCTTGGAAGCCTAGTCACAGGCACAACAGACCTGGGGATCAGTGCTTTCCCAGAGACGGAACATCTCATCGTGCCCGTTCTCGGCAGAGCCATTTTTCCGAAATGGGAAACGTCCGGCTCCTTCTCCCACAAGGAAGCGGCCAGCCCTGAAAGCTGTTGCTGGTCTTCACCTGCCCTTGGCAACCTATTCACAGGCACAACAGCCCTGGGGATCAGTGCTTTTCCCAGAGACGGAACATCCAATTGTGGCCGTTCTCGGCAGAGCCATTTTTCCGAAATGGGAAATGTCCGGCTCCTTCTCCCACAAGGAAGGTGTAGGCCCTGAAAGCTGTTGCTGGTGTTGACCTTCCCTTGGAAGCCTACTCACAGGCACAACAGCCCTGGGGATCAGTGCTTTCCCAGAGACGGAACATCTCTTCATACCCGTTCTCGGCAGAGCCGTTTTCCGAAACTGCGAACATAGGGCTCCTTCTCCCCAAAGGAAGGTGCCAGCCCTGACAGCTGTTGCTGGTCTTCACCTGCCCTGGGCAGCCTAGTCACAGGCACAACAGCCCTGGGGATCTGTGCTTTCCAAGAGATGGACCATCTCCTAGTGCCCGTTCTGGTCAGACCATTTTTCCAAAATGGGAAACGTCCGGCTCCTTCTCCGCCAAGGAAGGTGCCAGTCCTGAAAGCTGTTGCTGGTCTTCACCTGCCCTGGGCAGCCTAGTCACAGGCACAACAGCCCTGGGGATGAGTGCTTTCCCAGAGACAGAACATCTCCTCGTGCCCGTTCTCGGCAGAGCCTTTTTCCAAAATGGGAAATGTCCGGCTCCTTCTCCCACAAGGAAGGTGCCAGCCCTGAAAGCTGTTGCTGGTCTTCACCTGCCCTGGGCAGCCTAGTCACAGGCACAACAGCCCTGGGATCTGTGCTTTCAGAGAGACGGCACATCTCCTCATGCCCTTTCGCGGTAGAGCCGATTTCCGAAATGGGAAATGTCCGGCTCCTTCTCCGCCAAGGAAGGTGCCAGCCCTGAAAGCTGTTGCTGGTATTCACCTGCCGTGGGCAGCCTATTCAGACGCCCAATAGCCCTGGGGATCAGTGCTTTCCCAGAGACAGACCATCTCATCGTGCCCGTTCTCGGCAGAGCCAATTTCCCAAATGGGAAATGTCCGGCTCCTTCTCCCGCAAGGAAGGTGCCAGTCCTGAAAGCTGTTGCTGGTCTTCACCTGCCCTGGGCAGCCTAATCACAGGCACAACAGCCCTGGGGATGTGTGCTTTCCCAGAGACGGAAAATCTCCTAGTGCCCATTCTCGGCAGAGCCGTTTTCCGAAATGGGAAATGTCCGGCTCCTTCTCCGCCAAGGAAGGTGCCAGCCCTGAAAGCTGTTGCTGGTCTTCACCTGCCCTTGGCAGCCTATTCAGATGTCCAATAGCCCTGGGGATCGGCGCTTTCCCAGAGACGGAACATCTCATCGTGCCCGTTCTCGGCAGGGCCGTATTCCGAATCAGCGAAAATCCGGCTCCTTCTCCCGCAAGGAAGGTGCTAGCCCTGAAAGCTTTTGCTGGTCTTCACCTGCCCTGGACAGCCTATTCGCAGGCACAACAGCCCTGGGGATCTGAGCTTTCCCAGAGACGGAACATCTCATCGTGCCCGTTCTCGGCAGAGCCTTTTTCCGAAATAGGAAATGTCCGGCTCCTTCTCCCACAAGGAAGGTGCCAGCCCTGAAAGCTTTTGCTGCTCTTCACCTTCCCTTGGCAGCCTATTCAGAGTCCCAATAGCACTGGGGATGTGCACTTTCCCAGAGACGGAACATCTCATCGTACCTGTTCTTGGCAGAGCCTTTTTCCGAAACGGCGAACGTCCGGCTCCTTCTCCCCCAAGAAAGGTGCCAGCCCTGAAAGCTGTTGCTGGTCTTCACCTTCCCTTGGCAGCCTATTCGCAGGCACAACAGCCCTGGGACCTGTGCTTTCAGAGAGACGGAACATCTCGTCGTGCCCATTCTCGGCAGAGCCGATTTCCGAAATGGGAAATGTCCAGCTCCTTCTCCCCGAAGGAAGGGGCCAGCCCTGAAAGCTGTTGCTGGTCTTCACCTTCCCTTGGCAGCCTATTCGCAGGCACAACAGCCCTGGGACCTGTGCTTTCAGAGAGACGGAACATCTCCTCGTGCCCATTCTCGGCAGAGCCGATTTCCGAAATGGGAAATGTCCAGCTCCTTCTCCCCGAAGGAAGGGGCCAGCCCTGAAAGCTGTTGCTGGTCTTCACCTGCCCTTGGCAGCCTATTCAGACGCCCAATAGCACTGGGGATCGGCGCTTTCCCAGAGACGGAACATCTCCTCGTGCCCATTCGCTGCAGTGCCGTTTTCCGAAATGGGAAATGTCCGGATCCTTCTCCCGCAAGGAAGGTGCCAGCCCTGAAAGTTGTTGCTGGTCTTCACCTGCCGTGGGCAGCCTATTCAGACACCCAATAGCCCTGGGGATCAGTGCTTTCCCAGAGACGGACCATCTCATCGTGCCCGTTCTCGGCAGAGCCTTTTTCCGAAATGGGAAATGTCCGGCTCCTTCTCCCACAAGGAAGGTGCCAGTCCTGAAAGCTGTTCCTGGTCTTCACCTGCCCTGGGCAGCCTAGTCACAGGCACAACTGCCCTGGGGATCTGTGCTTTCAGAGAGACGGAACATCTCCTCGAGCCCATTCTCGGCAGAGCCGTTTTCCGAAAAGGGATATGTCCGGCTCCTTCTCCCCCAAGGAAGGTGCCAGTCCTGAAAGCTCTTCCTGGTATTCACCTGCCCTTGGCAGCCTATTCGCAGGCACAACAGGACTGGGGATGTGCGCTTTCCCAGACACGGAACATCTCATCATGCCCATTTTCAGCAGAGCCTTTTTCTGAAATGGGAAACGTCCGGCTCCTTCTCCCACAAGGAAGGTGCCAGTCCTGAAAGCTCTTCCTGGTATTCACCTTCCCTTGGCAGCCTATTCACAGGCACAACAGCCCTGGGGATCTGTGCTTTCCCAGAGACAGAACATCTCCTCGTGCCAGTTCTCGTCAGACCATTTTTCCGAAATGGGAAATGTCTGGCTCCTTCTCCCTCAAGGAAGGTGCCAGCCTTGAAAGCTGTTGCTGGTCTTCACCTGCCCTTGGCAGCCTATTCAGACGCCCAATAGCCCTGGGGATCGGCGCTTTCCCAGAGACGGACCATCTCATCGTGCCCGTTCTCAGCAGAGCGTTTTTCCGAAACAGCGAATGTCCGGCTCCTTCTCCGCCAAGGAAGGTGCCAGCCCTGAAAGCTGTTGCTGGTCTTGTCCTGAGCTTGGCAGCCTATTCAGAGGCACAAAGCCCTGGGGATCAGTGCTTTCCCAGAGACGGAACATCTCCTCATGCCCGTTCTTGGCAGAGCCTTTTTCTGAAACGGCGAACATAGGGCTCCTTCTCCCCAAAGGAAGGTGCCAGCCCTGACAGCTGTTGCTGCTCTTCACCTGCCCTGGGCAGCCTAGTCACAGGCACAACAGCCCTGGGGATCAGTGCTTTCCCAGAGACGGACCATCTCCTCATGCCCGTTCTCGTCAGAGCAATTTTCCAAAATGGGAAACGTCCGGCTCCTTCTCCCCCAAGGAAGGTGCCAGCCCTGAAAGCTGTTCCTAGTCTTCACCTTCCCTTGGCACCGTGTTCACAGGCACAACAGCTCTGGGCATGTGCACTTTCCCGGAGACGGAACATCTCATCGTGCCCGTTCTCGGCAGAGCCTTTTTCCGAAACGGCGAACGTCCAGCTCCTTCTCCGCCAAGGAAGGTGCCAGCGCTGACAGATGTTGCTGGTCTTCACCTGCCCTGGGCAGCCTAGTCACAGGCACAAAAACCCTGGGGATCAGTGCTTTCCCAGAGACGGACCATCTCCTCGTGCCCGTTCTCGTCAGACCATTTTTCCAAAATGGGAAACGTCCGGCTTCTTCTCCCACAAGGAATCGGCCAGCCCTGAAAGCTGTTACTAGTCTTCACCTTCCCTTGGAAGCCTCTTCACAGGCACAACAGCTCTGGGACCTGTGCACTTTCCCAGAGACGGAACATCTCATCGTGCCCGTTCTCTGCAGAGCCTTTTACCAAAATGGGAAACGTCCGGCTCCTTCTCCGCCAAGGAAGGTGCCAGCGCTGAAAGCTGTTGCTAGTCTTCACCTGCCCTGGGCAGCCTAGTCACAGGCACAACAGCCCTGGGGATCAGTGCTTTCAGAGAGACGGAACATCTCCTCGTGCCCATTCGCTGCAGTGCCGTTTTCCGAAATGGGAAATGTCCGGATCCTTCTCCCGCAAGGAAGGTGCCAGCCCTGAAAGTTGTTGCTGGTCTTCACCTGCCGTGGCCAGCCTAGTCACAGGCACAACAGCCCTGGGGATCAGTGCTTTCCAAGAGATGGACCATCTCCTAGTGCCCGTTCTCGTCAGACCATTTTTCCAAAATGGGAAACGTCCGGCTCCTTCTCCGCCAAGGAAGGTGCCAGTCCTGAAAGCTGTTGCTGGTCTTCACCTGCCCTCGGCAGCCTAGTCACAGGCACAACAGCCCTGGGATCTGTGCTTTCAGAGAGACGGCACATCTCCTCATGCCCTTTCGCGGTAGAGCCGATTTCCGAAATGGGAAATGTCCGGCTCCTTCTCCGCCAAGGAAGGTGCCAGCCCTGAAAGCTGTTGCTGGTCTTCACCTGCCGTGGGCAGCCTATTCAGACGCCCAATAGCCCTGGGGATCAGTGCTTTCCCAGAGACGGACCATCTCATCGTGCCCGTTCTCGGCAGAGCGTTTTTCCTAACTGGGAAATGTCCGGCTCCTTCTCCCACAAGGAAGGTGCCAGTCCTGAAAGCTGTTGCTGGTCTTCACCTGCCCTGGGCAGCCTAATCACAGGCACAACTGCCCTGGGGATCTGTGCTTTCAGAGAGACGGAACATCTCCTCGAGCCCATTCTCGGCAGAGCCGTTTTCCAAAAAGGGATATGTCCGGCTCCTTCTCCCCCAAGGAAGGTGCCAGTCCTGAAAGCTCTTCCTGGTATTCACCTGCCCTTGGCAGCCTATTCGCAGGCACAACAGGACTGGGGATGTGCGCTTTCCCAGACACGGAACATCTCATCATGGCCATTTTCAGCAGAGCCTTTTTCTGAAATGGGAAACGTCCGGCTCCTTCTCCCACAAGGAAGGTGCCAGTCCTGAAAGCTCTTCCTGGTATTCACCTTCCCTTGGCAGCCTATTCACAGGCACAACAGCCCTGGGGATCTGTGCTTTCCCAGAGACAGAACATCTCCTCGTGCCCGTTCTCGGCAGAGCGTTTTTCCGAAATGGGAAATGTCTGGCTCCTTCTCCCTCAAGGAAGGTGCCAGCCTTGAAAGCTGTTGCTGGTCTTCACCTGCCCTTGGCAGCCTCTTCACAGGCACAACAGCTCTGGGGATGTGCACTTTCCCAGAGACGGAACATCTCATCGTGCCCGTTCTTGGCAGAGCCTTTTACCAAAATGGGAAACGTCCGGCTCCTTCTCCGCCAAGGAAGGTGCCAGTCCTGAAAGCTGTTGCTGGTCTTCACCTGCCCTTGGCAGCCTATTCAGATGCCCAATAGCACTGGGGATCTGAGCTTTCCCAGAGACGGAACATCTCATCGTGCCCGTTCTCGGCAGACCATTTTTTCCAAAATGGGAAACGTCCGGATCATTCTCCCCCAAGGAAGGTGCCAGCCCTGAAAGCTGTTGCTGGTCTTCACCTGCCATGGGCAGCCTATTCGCAGGCACAACAGCCCTGGGGATCTGTGCTTTCCCAGAGACAGAACATCTCCTCGTGCCTGTTCTCGGCAGAGCGTTTTTCCGAAATGGGAAATGTCCGGCTCCTTCTCCCCCAAGGAAGGTGCCAGCCTTGAAAGCTGTTGCTGGTCTTCACCTTCCCTTGGCAGCCTCTTCACAGGCACAACAGCTCTGGCCATGTGCACTTTCCCAGAGAGGGAACATCTCATCGTGCCCGTTCTTGGCAGAGCCTTTTACCAAAATGGGAAACGTCCGGCTCCTTCTCCCACAAGGAAGGGGCCAGCCCTGAAAGCTGTTGCTGGTCTTCACCTGCCATGGGCAGCCTAGTCACAGGCACAACAGCCCTGGGGATCAGTGCTTTCCAAGAGATGGACCATCTCCTCATGCCCGTTCTCGTCAGACCATTTTTCCAAAATGGGAAACGTCCGGCTCCTTCTCCCACAAGGAAGGGGCCAGCCCTGAAAGCTGTTGCTGGTCTTCACCTGCCCTGGGCAGCCTAGTCACAGGTACAACAGCCCTGGGGATGTGTGCTTTCCCAGAGACGGAAAATCTCCTCGTGCCCATTCTCGGCAGAGCCGATTTCCGAAATGGGAAATGTCCGGCTCCTTCTCCGCCAAGGAAGGTGCCAGCCCTGAAAGCTGTTGCTGGTCTTCACCTGCCCTTGGCAGCCTATTCAGACGCCCAATAGCCCTGGGGATCGGCGCTTTCCCAGAGACGGAACATCTCATCGTGCCCGTTCTCGGCAGGGCCGTTTTCCGAATCAGCGAAAATCCGGCTCCTTCTCCCACAAGGAAGGTGCTAGCCCTGAAAGCTTTTGCTGGTCTTCACCTGCCCTGGACAGCCTATTCGCAGGCACAACAGCCCTGGGGATCTGAGCTTTCCCAGAGACGGAACATCTCATCGTGCCCTTTCTCGGCAGAGCCTTTTTCCGAAATGGGAAATGTCCGGCTCCTTCTCCCACAAGGAAGGTGCCAGTCCTGAAAGCTGTTGCTGGTCTTCACCTGCCCTGGGCAGCCTAATCACAGGCACAACTGCCCTGGGGATCTGTGCTTTCAGAGAGACGGAACATCTCCTCGAGCCCATTCTCGGCAGAGCCGTTTTCCGAAAAGGGATATTTCCGGCTACTTCTCCCCCAAGGAAGGTGCCAGTCCTGAAAGCTCTTCCTGGTATTCACCTGCCCTTGGCAGCCTATTCGCAGGCACAACAGGACTGGGGATGTGCGCTTTCCCAGACACGGAACATCTCATCATGCCCATTTTCAGCAGAGCCTTTTTCTGAAATGGGAAACGTCCGGCTCCTTCTCCCGCAAAGGAAGGTGCCAGTCCTGAAAGCTCTTCCTGGTATTCACCTTCCCTTGGCAGCCTATTCACAGGCACAACAGCCCTGGGGATCTGTGCTTTCCCAGAGACAGAACATCTCCTCGTGCCCGTTCTCGTCAGACCATTTTTCCGAAATGGGAAATGTCTGGCTCCTTCTCCCTCAAGGAAGGTGCCAGCCTTGAAAGCTGTTGTTGGTCTTCACCTTCCCTTGGCAGCCTCTTCACAGGCACAACAGCTCTGGCCATGTGCACTTTCCCAGAGACGGAACATCTCATCGTGCCCGTTCTCGGCAGAGCCTTTTACCAAAATGGGAAACGTCCGGCTCCTTCTCCGCCAAGGAAGGGGCCAGCCCTGACAGCTGTTGCTGGTCTTCACCTGCCATGGGCAGCCTAGTCACAGGCACAACAGCCCTGGGGATCGGCATTTTCCCAGAGATGGAACATCTCATCGTGCCCGTTCTCGGCAGAGACTTTTTCCGAAATAGGAATCGTCCGCCTTTTCTCCCACATGGAAGGTGCCAGCCCTTCAAAGCTGTTGCTGCTCTTCACCTGCCCTTGGCAGCCTATTCAGAGTCCCAATAGCACTGGGGATGTGCACTTTCCCAGAGACGGAACATCTCATCGTACCTGTTCTTCGCAGAGCCTTTTTCCGAAAAGGGAAACGTCCGGCTCCTTCTCCCCCAAGAAAGGTGCCAGCCCTGAAAGCTGTTGCTGGTCTTCACCTTCCCTTGGCAGCCTATTCGCAGGCACAACAGCCCTGGGACCTGTGCTTTCAGAGAGACGGAACATCTCCTCGTGCCCATTCTCGGCAGAGCCGATTTCCGAAATGGGAAATGTCCAGCTCCTTCTCCCCGAAGGAAGGGGCCAGCCCTGAAAGCTGTTGCTGGTCTTCACCTTCCCTTGGCAGCCTATTCGCAGGCACAACAGCCCTGGGACCTGTGCTTTCAGAGAGACGGAACATCTCCTCGTGCCCATTCTCGGCAGAGCCGATTTCCGAAATGGGAAATGTCCAGCTCCTTCTCCCCCAAGGAAGGTGCCAGCCCTGAAAGCTGTTGCTGGTCTTCACCTGCCCTTGGCAGCCTATTCAGACGCCCAATAGCCCTGGGGATCGGCGCTTTCCCAGAGACGGAACATCTCATCGTGCCCGTTCTCGGCAGGGCCGTTTTTCGAAACAGCGAAAATCCGGCTCCTTCTCCCCCAAGGAAGGTGCCAGTCCTGAAAGCTTTTGCTGGTCTTCACCGGCCCTGGGCAGCCTAGTCACAGGCACAACAGCCCTGGGGATCTGAGCTTTCCCAGAGACGGAACATCTCATCGTGCCCGTTCTCGGCAGAGCCTTTTTCCGAAATGGGAAATGTCCGGCTCCTTCTCCCACAAGGAAGGTGCCAGTCCTGAAAGCTGTTGCTGGTCTTCACCTGCCCTGGGCAGCCTAATCACAGGCACAACTGCCCTGGGGATCTGTGCTTTCAGAGAGACGGAACATCTCCTCGAGCCCATTCTCGGCAGAGCCGTTTTCCGAAAAGGATATGTCCGGCTCCTTCTCCCCCAAGGAAGGTGCCAGTCCTGAAAGCTCTTCCTGGTATTCACCTGCCCTTGGCAGGCCTATTCGCAGGCACAACAGGACTGGGGATGTGCGCTTTCCCAGACACGGAACATCTCATCATGCCCATTTTCAGCAGAGCCTTTTTCTGAAATGGGAAACGTCCGGCTCCTTCTCCCGCAAAGGAAGGTGCCAGTCCTGAAAGCTCTTCCTGGTATTCACCTTCCCTTGGCAGCCTATTCACAGGCACAACAGCCCTGGGGATCTGTGCTTTCCCAGAGACAGAACATCTCCTCATGCCCGTTCTCGTCAGACCATTTTTCCAAAATGGGAAACGTCCGGCTCCTTCTCCCACAAGGAAGGGGCCAGCCCTGAAAGCTGTTGCTGGTCTTCACCTGCCCTGGGCAGCCTAGTCACAGGTACAACAGCCCTGGGGATGTGTGCTTTCCCAGAGACGGAAAATCTCCTCGTGCCCATTCTCGGCAGAGCCGATTTCCGAAATGGGAAATGTCCGGCTCCTTCTCCGCCAAGGAAGGTGCCAGCCCTGAAAGCTGTTGCTGGTCTTCACCTGCCCTTGGCAGCCTATTCAGACGCCCAATAGCCCTGGGGATCGGCGCTTTCCCAGAGACGGAACATCTCATCGTGCCCGTTCTCGGCAGGGCCGTTTTCCGAATCAGCGAAAATCCGGCTCCTTCTCCCACAAGGAAGGTGCTAGCCCTGAAAGCTTTTGCTGGTCTTCACCTGCCCTGGACAGCCTATTCGCAGGCACAACAGCCCTGGGGATCTGAGCTTTCCCAGAGACGGAACATCTCATCGTGCCCGTTCTCGGCAGAGCCTTTTTCCGAAATGGGAAATGTCCGGCTCCTTCTCCCACAAGGAAGGTGCCAGTCCTGAAAGCTGTTGCTGGTCTTCACCTGCCCTGGGCAGCCTAATCACAGGCACAACTGCCCTGGGGATCTGTGCTTTCAGAGAGACGGAACATCTCCTCGAGCCCATTCTCGGCAGAGCCGTTTTCCGAAAAGGGATATTTCCGGCTCCTTCTCCCCCAAGGAAGGTGCCAGTCCTGAAAGCTCTTCCTGGTATTCACCTGCCCTTGGCAGCCTATTCGCAGGCACAACAGGACTGGGGATGTGCGCTTTCCCAGACACGGAACATCTCATCATGCCCATTTTCAGCAGAGCCTTTTTCTGAAATGGGAAACGTCCGGCTCCTTCTCCCGCAAAGGAAGGTGCCAGTCCTGAAAGCTCTTCCTGGTATTCACCTTCCCTTGGCAGCCTATTCACAGGCACAACAGCCCTGGGGATCTGTGCTTTCCCAGAGACAGAACATCTCCTCGTGCCCGTTCTCGTCAGACCATTTTTCCGAAATGGGAAATGTCTGGCTCCTTCTCCCTCAAGGAAGGTGCCAGCCTTGAAAGCTGTTGTTGGTCTTCACCTTCCCTTGGCAGCCTCTTCACAGGCACAACAGCTCTGGCCATGTGCACTTTCCCAGAGACGGAACATCTCATCGTGCCCGTTCTCGGCAGAGCCTTTTACCAAAATGGGAAACGTCCGGCTCCTTCTCCGCCAAGGAAGGGGCCAGCCCTGACAGCTGTTGCTGGTCTTCACCTGCCATGGGCAGCCTAGTCACAGGCACAACAGCCCTGGGGATCGGCATTTTCCCAGAGATGGAACATCTCATCGTGCCCGTTCTCGGCAGAGACTTTTTCCGAAATAGGAATCGTCCGCCTTTTCTCCCACATGGAAGGTGCCAGCCCTTCAAAGCTGTTGCTGCTCTTCACCTGCCCTTGGCAGCCTATTCAGAGTCCCAATAGCACTGGGGATGTGCACTTTCCCAGAGACGGAACATCTCATCGTACCTGTTCTTCGCAGAGCCTTTTTCCGAAAAGGGAAACGTCCGGCTCCTTCTCCCCCAAGAAAGGTGCCAGCCCCTGAAAGCTGTTGCTGGTCTTCACCTTCCCTTGGCAGCCTATTCGCAGGCACAACAGCCCTGGGGACCTGTGCTTTCAGAGAGACGGAACATCTCCTCGTGCCCATTCTCGGCAGAGCCGATTTCCGAAATGGGAAATGTCCAGCTCCTTCTCCCCGAAGGAAGGGGCCAGCCCTGAAAGCTGTTGCTGGTCTTCACCTTCCCTTGGCAGCCTATTCGCAGGCACAACAGCCCTGGGACCTGTGCTTTCAGAGAGACGGAACATCTCCTCGTGCCCATTCTCGGCAGAGCCGATTTCCGAAATGGGAAATGTCCAGCTCCTTCTCCCCCAAGGAAGGTGCCAGCCCTGAAAGCTGTTGCTGGTCTTCACCTGCCCTTGGCAGCCTATTCAGACGCCCAATAGCCCTGGGGATCGGCGCTTTCCCAGAGACGGAACATCTCATCGTGCCCGTTCTCGGCAGGGCCGTTTTTCGAAACAGCGAAAATCCGGCTCCTTCTCCCCCAAGGAAGGTGCCAGTCCTGAAAGCTTTTGCTGGTCTTCACCGGCCCTGGGCAGCCTAGTCACAGGCACAACAGCCCTGGGGATCTGAGCTTTCCCAGAGACGGAACATCTCATCGTGCCCGTTCTCGGCAGAGCCTTTTTCCGAAATGGGAAATGTCCGGCTCCTTCTCCCACAAGGAAGGTGCCAGTCCTGAAAGCTGTTGCTGGTCTTCACCTGCCCTGGGCAGCCTAATCACAGGCACAACTGCCCTGGGGATCTGTGCTTTCAGAGAGACGGAACATCTCCTCGAGCCCATTCTCGGCAGAGCCGTTTTCCGAAAAGGGATATGTCCGGCTCCTTCTCCCCCAAGGAAGGTGCCAGTCCTGAAAGCTCTTCCTGGTATTCACCTGCCCTTGGCAGCCTATTCGCAGGCACAACAGGACTGGGGATGTGCGCTTTCCCAGACACGGAACATCTCATCATGCCCATTTTCAGCAGAGCCTTTTTCTGAAATGGGAAACGTCCGGCTCCTTCTCCCGCAAAGGAAGGTGCCAGTCCTGAAAGCTCTTCCTGGTATTCACCTTCCCTTGGCAGCCTATTCACAGGCACAACAGCCCTGGGGATCTGTGCTTTCCCAGAGACAGAACATCTCCTCGTGCCCGTTCTCGTCAGACCATTTTTCCGAAATGGGAAATGTCTGGCTCCTTCTCCCTCAAGGAAGGTGCCAGCCTTGAAAGCTGTTGTTGGTCTTCACCTGCCCTTGGCAGCCTCTTCACAGGCACAACAGCTCTGGCCATGTGCACTTTCCCAGAGACGGAACATCTCATCGTGCCCGTTCTCGGCAGAGCCTTTACCAAAATGGGAAACGTCCGGCTCCTTCTCCGCCAAGGAAGGGGCCAGCCCTGACAGCTGTTGCTGGTCTTCACCTGCCATGGGCAGCCTAGTCACAGGCACAAGAGCACTGGGGATGTGTGCTTTCCAAGAGATGGACCATCTCATCGTGCCCGTTCTCGGCAGACCATTTTTCCAAAATGGGAAACGTCCGGCTCCTTCTCCCACAAGGAAGGTGCCAGTCCTGAAAGCTGTTGCTGGTCTTCCCCTTCCCTTGGCAGCCTAGTCACAGGCACAACAGCCCTGGGGATCGGCATTTTCCCAGAGATGGAACATCTCATCGTGCCCGTTCTCGGCAGAGACTTTTTCCGAAATAGGAATCGTCCGCCTTTTCTCCCACATGGAAGGTGCCAGCCCTTCAAAGCTGTTGCTGCTCTTCACCTGCCCTTGGCAGCCTATTCAGAGTCCCAATAGCACTGGGGATGTGCACTTTCCCAGAGACGGAACATCTCATCGTACCTGTTCTTCGCAGAGCCTTTTTCCGAAAAGGGAAACGTCCGGCTCCTTCTCCCCCAAGAAAGGTGCCAGCCCTGAAAGCTGTTGCTGGTCTTCACCTTCCCTTGGCAGCCTATTCGCAGGCACAACAGCCCTGGGACCTGTGCTTTCAGAGAGACGGAACATCTCCTCGTGCCCATTCTCGGCAGAGCCGATTTCCGAAATGGGAAATGTCCAGCTCCTTCTCCCCGAAGGAAGGGGCCAGCCCTGAAAGCTGTTGCTGGTCTTCACCTGCCCTTGGCAGCCTATTCAGACGCCCAATAGCCCTGGGGATCGGCGCTTTCCCAGAGACGGAACATCTCATCGTGCCCGTTCTCGGCAGGGCCGTTTTTCGAAACAGCGAAAATCCGGCTCCTTCTCCCCCAAGGAAGGTGCTATCCCTGAAAGCTTTTGCTGGTCTTCACCTGCCCTGGGCAGCCTAGTCACAGGCACAACAGACCTGGGGATCTGAGCTTTCCCAGAGACGGAACATCTCATCGTACCCGTTCTCGGCAGAGCCTTTTTCCGAAACAGCGAACGTCAGGCTCCTTCTCCCTCAAGGAAGGTGCCAGTCCTGAAAGCTGTTGCTGGTCTTCACCTGCCATGGGCAGCCTATTCGCAGGCACAACAGCCCTGGGGATCTGTGCTTTCCCAGAGACAGAACATCTCCTCGTGCCTGTTCTCGGCAGAGCGTTTTTCCGAAATGGGAAATGTCTGGCTCCTTCTCCCTCAAGGAAGGTGCCAGCCTTGAAAGCTGTTGCTGGTCTTCACCTTCCCTTGGCAGCCTCTTCACAGGCACAACAGCTCTGGCCATGTGCACTTTCCCAGAGAGGGAACATCTCATCGTGCCCGTTCTTGGCAGAGCCTTTTACCAAAATGGGAAACGTCCGGCTCCTTCTCCCACAAGGAAGGGGCCAGCCTTGAAAGCTGTTGCTGGTCTTCACCTGCTATGGGCAGCCTAGTCACAGGCACAACAGCCCTGGGGATCAGTGCTTTCCAAGAGATGGACCATCTCCTCATGCCCGTTCTCGTCAGACCATTTTTCCAAAATGGGAAACGTCCGGCTCCTTCTCCGCCAAAGAAGGTGCCAGTCCTGAAAGCTGTTGCTGGTCTTCACCTGCCCTGGGCAGCCTAGTCACAGGCAAAACAGCCCTGGGGATGTGTGCTTTCCCAGAGACGGAAAATCTCCTAGTGCACGTTCTCGGCAGAGCCGTTTTCCGAAATGGGAAACGTCCGGCTCCTTCTCCCCCAAGGAAGGTGCCAGCCCTGAAAGCTGTTGCTGGTCTTCACCTGCCCTTGGCAGCCTATTCAGACGCCCAATAGCCCTGGGGTCGGCGCTTTCCCAGAGACAGAACATCTCCTCGTGCCCGTTCTCGTCAGACCATTTTTCCGAAATGGGAAATGTCTGGCTCCTTCTCCCACAGGGAAGCGGCCAGCCCTGAAAGCTGTTGCTGGTCTTCACCTGCCCTTGGCAGCCTAGTCACAGGCACAACAGCCCTGGGGATCTGAGCTTTCCCAGAGACGGAACATCTCATCGTGCCCGTTCTTCGCAGAGCCTTTTTCCGAAAAGGGAAACGTCCGGCTCCTTCTCCCCCAAGAAAGGTGCCAGCCCTGAAAGCTGTTGCTGGTCTTCACCTTCCCTTGGCAGCCTATTCGCAGGCACAACAGCCCTGGGACCTGTGCTTTCAGAGAGACGGAACATCTCCTCGTGCCCATTCTCGGCAGAGCCGATTTCCGAAATGGGAAATGTCCAGCTCCTTCTCCCCCAAGGAAGGTGCCAGCCCTGAAAGCTGTTGCTGGTCTTCACCTGCCCTTGGCAGCCTATTCAGACGCCCAATAGCCCTGCGGATCGGCGCTTTCCCAGAGACGGAACATCTCATCGTGCCCGTTCTCGGCAGGGCCGTTTTTCGAAACAGCGAAAATGCGGCTCCTTCTCCCCCAAGGAAGGTGCTATCCCTGAAAGCTTTTGCTGGTCTTCACCTGCCCTGGGCAGCCTATTCGCAGGCACAACAGCCCTGGGGATCTGAGCTTTCCCAGAGACGGAACATCTCCTCGTGCCCGTTCTCGGCAGAGCCTTTTTCCGAAATAGGAAATGTCCGGCTCCTTCTCCCACAAGGAAGGTGCCAGCCCTGAAAGCTGTTGCTGGTCTTCACCTTCCCTTGGCAGCCTCTTCACAGGCACAACAGCCCTGGGGATCAGTGCTTTCCCAGAGACGCAACATCTCATCGTAACCGTTCTCGTCAGACCATTTTTCCAAAAGGGGAAACGTCCGGCTTCTTCTCCCACAAGGAATCAGCCAGCCCTGAAAGCTGTTACTACTCTTCACCTTCCCTTGGCAGCCTCTTCACAGGCACAACAGCTCTGGGCATGTGCACTTTCCCAGAGACGGAACATCTCATCGTGCCCATTCTCGGCAGAGCCTTTTTCCGAAACGGCAAACGTCCGGCTCCTTCTCCGTCAAGGAAGGTTCCAGTCCTGAAAGCTGTTGCTGCTCTTCACCTTCCCTTGGCAGCCTATTCGCAGGCACAACAGCCCTGGGACCTGTGCTTTCAGAGAGATGGAACATCTCCTCGTGCCCATTCTCGGCAGAGCCGATTTCCGAAATGGGAAATGTCCAGCTCCTTCTCCCCCAAGGAAGGTGCCAGCCCTGAAAGCTGTTGCTGGTCTTCACCTGCCCTTGGCAGCCTATTCAGACGCCCAATAGCCCTGGGGATCGGCGCTTTCCCAGAGACGGAACATCTCATAGTGCCCGTTCTTGGCAGAGCCATTTTCCAAAACGGCAAACGTCCGGCTCCTTCTCCCACAAGGAAGGGGCCAGCCCTGAAAGCTGTTGCTGGTCTTCACCTTCCCTTGGCAATCTATTCACAGGCACAACAGCCCTGGGGATCAGTGCTTTCCCAGAGACGGAACATCTCTTCATACCCGTTCTCGGCAGAGCCGTTTTCCGAAAAGCGAAACGTCCGGATCCTTCTCCCACAAGGAAGGTGCCAGCCCTGAAAGCTGTTGCTGGTCTTCACCTTCCCTGGGCAGCCTACTCACAGGCACAACAGCCCTGTGGATCAGTGCTTTCCCAGAGACGGAATATCCCATCGTATCCCTTCTCGGCAGAGCCATTTTCGAAAATGGAAACGTCCGGATCCTTCTCCCACAAGGAAGGGGCCAGCCCTGAAAGCTGTTGCTGGTCTTCACCTTCCCTGGGCAGCCTAGTCACAGGCACAACAGCCCTGGGGATCAGTGCTTTCCCAGAGATGGAACATCTCTTCATACCCGTTCTCGGCAGAGCCGTTTTCCAAAACGGCAAACGTCCGGCTCCTTCTCCCACAAGGAAGGTGCCAGCCCTGAAAGCTGTTGCTGGTCTTCACCTTCCCTGGGCAGCCTACTCACAGGCACAACAGCCCTGGGGATCAGTGCTTTCCCAGAGACGGAACATCTCATCGTATCCGTTCTCGGCAGGGCCATTTTCGAAAATGGAAACGTCCGGCTCCTTCTCCCACAAGGAAGGTGCCAGCCCTGAAAGCTGTTGCTGGTCTTCACCTTCCCTGGGCAGCCTACTCACAGGCACAACAGCCCTGGGGATCTGTGCTTTCCCAGAGATGGAACATCTCATCGTACCCTTTCTCGGCAGAGCATATTTCCGAAACAGCAAACGTCTGGATCCTTCTCCCACAAGGAAGGTGCCAGCCCTGAAAGCTGTTGCTGGTCTTCACCTTCCCTGGGCAGCCTAGTCACAGGCACAACAGCCCTGGGGATCAGTGCTTTCCCAGAGACGGAACATCTCATCGTACCCGTTCTCGGCAGAGCGTATTTCCGAAACAGCAAACGTCTGGATCCTTCTCCCACAAGGAAGTTGCCAGCCCTGAAAGCTGTTGCTGGTCTTCACCTTCCCTGGGCAGCCTAGTCACAGGCACAACAGCCCTGGGGATCAGTGCTTTCCCAGAGACGGAACATCTCATCGTATCCGTTCTCGGCAGAGCCATTTTCTGAAAAGGTAAACATCCGGCTCCTTATCCCACAAGGAAGGTGCCAGCCCTGAAAGCTGTTGCTGGTCTTCACCTTCCCTGGGCAGCCTAGTCACAGGCACAACAGCCCTGGCGATCAGTGCTTTCCCAGAGACGGAACATCTCATTGTGGCCGTTCTAGGCAGAGGCATTTTTCCGAAATGGGAAACATCCGGATTCTTCTCCCACATGGAAGCGGCCAGCCCTGAAAGCCGTCGCTGGTCTTCACCTTCCCTGGGCAGCCTATTCACAGGCACAACAGCCCTGGGGATCAGTGCTTTCCCAGAGACGGAACATCTCCTCGTGCCCGTTCTCGGCAGAGCCATTTTTCCGAAAAGGGAAACGTCCGGCTCCTTCTCCCACAAGGAAGCGGCCAGCCCTGAAAGCTGTTGCTGGTCTTCACCTGCCCTTGGCAACCTATTCACAGGCACAACAGCCCTGGGGATCAGTGCTTTTCCCAGAGACGGAACATCCAATTGTGGCCGTTCTCGGCAGAGCCATTTTTCCGAAATGGGAAACGTCCGGCTCCTTCTCCCACAAGGAAGGTGCCAGCCCTGAAAGCTGATGCTGGTGTTGACCTTCCCTTGGAAGCCTACTCACAGGCACAACAGCCCTGGGGATCAGTGCTTTCCCAGAGACGGAACATCTCTTCATACCCGTTCTCGGCAGAGCCGTTTTCCGAAAAGGGAAACGTCCGGATCCTTCTCCCACAAGGAAGGGGCCAGCCCTGAAAGCTGTTGCTGGTCTTCACCTTCCCTGGGCAGCCTACTCACAGGCACAACAGCCCTGGGGATCTGTGCTTTCCCAGAGACGGAACATCTCATCGTATCCCTTCTCGGCAGAGCCATTTTCGAAAATGGAAATGTCCGGCTCCTTCTCCCACAAGGAAGGTGCCAGCTCTGAAAGCTGTTGCTGGTCTTCACCTTCCCTTGGCAACCTATTCACAGGCACAACAGCCCTGGGGATCAGTGCTTTCCCAGAGACGGAACATCTCTTCATACCCGTTCTCGGCAGAGCCGTTTTCCGAAAAGGGAAACGTCCGGATCCTTCTCCCACAAGGAAGGTGCCAGCCCTGAAAGCTGTTGCTGGTCTTCACCTTCCCTGGGCAGCCTACTCACAGGCACAACAGCCCTGTGGATCAGTGCTTTCCCAGAGACGGAACATCTCATCGTATCCCTTCTCGGCAGAGCCATTTTCGAAAATGGAAACGTCCGGCTCCTTCTCCCACAAGGAAGGTGCCAGCCCTGAAAGCTGTTGCTGGTCTTCACCTTCCCTGGGCAGCCTAGTCACAGGCACAACAGCCCTGGGGACCAGTGCTTTCCCAGAGACGGAATATCTCCTAGTGCCTGATCTTGGCAGAGCCTTTTCCAAAACGCCGAACGTCCAGCTCATTCTCCCACAAGGAAGGGGCCAGCCCTGAAAGCTGTTGCTGGTCTTCACCTTCCCTGGGCAGCCTACGCACAGGCACAACAGCCCTGGGGATCAGTGCTTTCCCAGAGACGGAACATCTCATAGTGCCCATTCTTGGCAGAGCCTTTTCCCAAAACGGCAAACGTCCGGATCCTTCTCCCACAAGGAAGTTGCCAGCCCTGAAAGCTGTTGCTGGTCTTCACCTTCCCTTGGAAGCCTACTCACAGGCACAACAGCCCTGGGGATCAGTGCTTTCCCAGAGACGGAACATCTCATCGTATCCGTTCTCGGCAAGCCATTTTCGAAAATGGAAACGTCCGGCTCCTTCTCCCACAAGGAAGGTGCCAGCCCTGAAAGCTGTTGCTGGTCTTCACCTTCCCTGGGCAGCCTAGTCACAGGCACAACAGCCCTGTGGATCAGTGCTTTCCCAGAGACGGAACATCTCATCGTATCCCTTCTCGGCAGAGCCATTTTCGAAAATGGAAACGTCCGGCTCCTTCTCCCACAAGGAAGGTGCCAGCCCTGAAAGCTGTTGCTGGTGTTCACCTTCCCTGGGCAGCCTATTCACAGGCACAACAGCCCTGGGGATCTGTGCTTTCCCAGAGACGGAACATCTCTTAATACCCGTTCTTGGCAGAGCCGTTTTCCAAAACGGCAAATGTCCGGCACCTTATCCCACAAGGAAGGTGCCAGCCCTGAAAGCTGTTGCTGGTCTTCACCTTCCCTGGGCAGCCTAGTCACAGGCACAACAGCCCTGGGGATCAGTGCTTTCCCAGAGATGGAACATCTCATCGTACCCGTTCTCGGCAGAGCATATTTCCGAAACAGCAAACGTCTGGATCCTTCTCCCACAAGGAAGGTGCCAGCCCTGAAAGCTGTTGCTGGTCTTCACCTTCCCTTGGAAGCCTAGTCACAGGCACAACAGCCCTGGGGATCAGTGCTTTCCCAGAGACGGAACATCTCATCGTACCCGTTCTCGGCAGAGCGTATTTCCGAAACAGCAAACGTCTGGATCCTTCTCCCACAAGGAAGGGGCCAGCCCTGAAAGCTGTTGCTGGTCTTCACCTTCCCTGGGCAGCCTACTCACAGGCACAACAGCCCTGGCGATCAGCGCTTTCCCAGAGACGGAACATCTCATTCTGGCCGTTCTAGGCAGAGGCATTTTTCCGAAATGGGAAACATCCGGATTCTTCTCCCACATGGAAGGTGCCAGCCCTGAAAGCTGTTGCTGGTCTTCACCTTCCCTGGGCAGCCTATTCACAGGCACAACAGCCCTGGGGATCTGTGCTTTCCCAGAGACGGAACATCTCCTCGTGCCCGTTCTCGGCAGACCCATTTTTCCGAAAACGGAAACGTCCGGCTCCTTCTCCCACAAGGAAGCGGCCAGCCCTGAAAGCTGTTGCTGGTGTTGGCCTTCCCTTGGAAGCCTACTCACAGGCACAACAGCCCTGGGGATCAGTGCTTTCCCAGAGATGGAACATCTCTTCATACCCGTTCTCGGCAGAGCCTTTTTCCGAAAAGGGAAACGTCCGGATCCTTATCCCACAAGGAAGGTGCCAGCCCTGAAAGCTGTTGCTGGTCTTCACCTTCCCTTGGCAACCTATTCACAGGCACAACAGCCCTGGGGATCAGTGCTTTCCCAGAGACGGAACATCTCCTCGTGCCCGTTCTCGGCAGAGCCATTTTCTGAAAAGGTAAACCTCCGGCTCCTTATCCCACAAGGAAGGTGCCAGCCCTGAAAGCTGTTGCTGGTCTTCACCTTCCCTGGGCAGCCTAGTCACAGGCACAACAGCCCTGGGGATCAGTGCTTTCCCAGAGATGGAACATCTCATCGTACCCGTTCTCGGCAGAGCATATTTCCGAAACAGCAAACGTCTGGATCCTTCTCCCACAAGGAAGGTGCCAGCCCTGAAAGCTGTTGCTGGTCTTCACCTTCCCTTGGAAGCCTACTCACAGGCACAACAGCCCTGGGGATCAGTGCTTTCCCAGAGATGGAACATCTCATCGTACCCGTTCTCGGCAGAGCGTATTTCCGAAACAGCAAACGTCTGGATCCTTCTCCCACAAGGAAGGGGCCAGCCCTGAAAGCTGTTGCTGGTCTTCACCTTCCCTTGGAAGCCTACTCACAGGCACAACAGCCCTGGGGATCAGTGCTTTCCCAGAGACGGAACATCTCCTCGTGCCCGTTCTCGGCAGAGCCATTTTTCCGAAAAGGGAAAAGTCCGGCTCCTTCTCCCACAAGGAAGCGGCCAGCCCTGAAAGCTGTTGCTGGTCTTCACCTGCCCTTGGCAACCTATTCACAGGCACAACAGCCCTGGGGATCAGTGCTTTTCCCAGAGACGGAACATCCAATTGTGGCCGTTCTCGGCAGAGCCATTTTTCCAAAATGGGAAACGTCCGGCTCCTTCTCCCACAAGGAAGGTGTAGGCCCTGAAAGCTGTTGCTGGTGTTGACCTTCCCTTGGAAGCCTACTCACAGGCACAACAGCCCTGGGGATCAGTGCTTTCCCAGAGATGGAACATCTCTTCATACCCGTTCTCGGCAGAGCCTTTTTCCGAAAAGGGAAACGTCCGGATCCTTATCCCACAAGGAAGGTGCCAGCCCTGAAAGCTGTTGCTGGTCTTCACCTTCCCTGGGCAGCCTACTCACAGGCACAACAGCCCTGGGGATCAGTGCTTTCCCAGAGACGGAACATCTCATAGTGCCCGTTCTTGGCAGAGCCATTTTCCAAAACGGCAAACGTCCGGCTCCTTCTCCCACAAGGAAGGGGCCAGCCCTGAAAGCTGTTGCTGGTCTTCACCTTCCCTTGGCAACCTATTCACAGGCACAACAGCCCTGGGGATCAGTGCTTTCCCAGAGACGGAACATCTCTTCATACCCGTTCTCGGCAGAGCCATTTTCCGAAAAGCGAAACGTCCGGATCCTTCTCCCACAAGGAAGGTGCCAGCCCTGAAAGCTGTTGCTGGTCTTCACCTTCCCTGGGCAGCCTAGTCACAGGCACAACAGCCCTGGGGATCAGTGCTTTCCCAGAGACGGAATATCCCATCGTATCCCTTCTCGGCAGAGCCATTTTCGAAAATGGAAACGTCCGGATCCTTCTCCCACAAGGAAGGTGCCAGCCCTGAAAGCTGTTGCTGGTCTTCACCTTCCCTGGGCAGCCTAGTCACAGGCACAACAGCCCTGGGGATCAGTGCTTTCCCAGAGATGGAACATCTCTTCATACCCGTTCTTGGCAGAGCCGTTTTCCAAAACGGCAAACGTCCGGCTCCTTCTCCCACAAGGAAGGTGCCAGCCCTGAAAGCTGTTGCTGGTCTTCACCTTCCCTGGGCAGCCTACTCACAGGCACAACAGCCCTGGGGATCAGTGCTTTCCCAGAGACGGAAAATCTCATCGTATCCGTTCTCGGCAGAGCCATTTTCGAAAATGGAAACGTCCGGCTCCTTCTCCCACAAGGAAGGTGCCAGCCCTGAAAGCTGTTGCTGGTCTTCACCTTCCCTGGGCAGCCTAGTCACAGGCACAACAGCCCTGGGGATCTGTGCTTTCCCAGAGACGGAACATCTCCTCGTGCCCGTTCTCGGCAGAGCCATTTTCTGAAAAGGTAAACCTCCGGCTCCTTATCCCACAAGGAAGGTGCCAGCCCTGAAAGCCGTCGCTGGTCTTCACCTTCCCTGGGCAGCCTATTCACAGGCACAACAGCCCTGGGGATCAGTGCTTTCCCAGAGATGGAACATCTCATCGTACCCTTTCTCGGCAGAGCATATTTCCGAAACAGCAAACGTCTGGATCCTTCTCCCACAAGGAAGGTGCCAGCCCTGAAAGCTGTTGCTGGTCTTCACCTTCCCTGGGCAGCCTAGTCACAGGCACAACAGCCCTGGAAATCAGTGCTTTCCCAGAGACGGAACATCTCATCGTACCCGTTCTCGGCAGAGCGTATTTCCGAAACAGCAAACGTCTGGATCCTTCTCCCACAAGGAAGGTGCCAGCCCTGAAAGCTGTTGCTGGTCTTCACCTTCCCTTGGAAGCCTAGTCACAGGCACAACAGCCCTGGGGATCAGTGCTTTCCCAGAGACGGAACATCTCCTCGTGCCCGTTCTCGGCAGAGCCATTTTTCCGAAATGGGAAACGTCCGGCTCCTTCTCCCACAAGGAAGCGGCCAGCCCTGAAAGCTGTTGCTGGTCTTCACCTGCCCTTGGCAACCTATTCACAGGCACAACAGCCCTGGGGATCAGTGCTTTTCCCAGAGACGGAACATCCAATTGTGGCCGTTCTCGGCAGAGCCATTTTTCCGAAATGGGAAACGTCCGGCTCCTTCTCCCACAAGGAAGGTGTAGGCCCTGAAAGCTGTTGCTGGTGTTGACCTTCCCTTGGAAGCCTACTCACAGGCACAACAGCCCTGGGGATCAGTGCTTTCCCAGAGACGGAACATCTCTTCATACCCGTTCTCGGCAGAGCCGTTTTCCGAAACTGCGAACATAGGGCTCCTTCTCCCCAAAGGATGGTGCCAGCCCTGACAGCTGTTGCTGGTCTTCACCTGCCATGGGCAGCCTAGTCACAGGCACAACAGCCCTGGGGATCAGTGCTTTCCAAGAGATGGACCATCTCCTAGTGCCCGTTCTCGTCAGACCATTTTTCCAAAATGGGAAACGTCCGGCTCCTTCTCCCACAAGGAAGGTGCCAGTCCTGAAAGCTGTTGCTGGTCTTCACCTGCCCTGGGCAGCCTAGTCACAGGCACAACAGCCCTGGGGATGAGTGCTTTCCCAGAGACAGAACATCTCCTCGTGCCCGTTCTCGGCAGAGCCTTTTTCCAAAATGGGAAATGTCCGGCTCCTTCTCCCACAAGGAAGGTGCCAGCCCTGAAAGCTGTTGCTGGTCTTCACCTGCCCTGGGCAGCCTAGTCACAGGCACAACAGCCCTGGGATCTGTGCTTTCAGAGAGACGGCACATCTCCTCATGCCCTTTCGCGGTAGAGCCGATTTCCGAAATGGGAAATGTCCGGCTCCTTCTCCGCCAAGGAAGGTGCCAGCCCTGAAAGCTGTTGCTGGTATTCACCTGCCGTGGGCAGCCTATTCAGACGCCCAATAGCCCTGGGGATCAGTGCTTTCCCAGAGACAGACCATCTCATCGTGCCCGTTCTCGGCAGAGCCAATTTCCGAAATGGGAAATGTCCGGCTCCTTCTCCCGCAAGGAAGGTGCCAGCCCTGAAAGCTGTTGCTGGTCTTCACCTGCCCTGGGCAGCCTAATCACAGGCACAACAGCCCTGGGGATGTGTGCTTTCCCAGAGACGGAAAATCTCCTAGTGCCCATTCTCGGCAGAGCCGTTTTCCGAAATGGGAAATGTCCGGCTCCTTCTCCGCCAAGGAAGGTGCCAGCCCTGAAAGCTGTTGCTGGTCTTCACCTGCCCTTGGCAGCCTATTCAGATGTCCAATAGCCCTGGGGATCGGCGCTTTCCCAGAGACGGAACATCTCATCGTGCCCGTTCTCGGCAGGGCCGTATTCCGAATCAGCGAAAATCCGGCTCCTTCTCCCGCAAGGAAGGTGCTAGCCCTGAAAGCTTTTGCTGGTCTTCACCTGCCCTGGACAGCCTAGTCACAGGCACAACAGCCCTGGGGATCTGAGCTTTCCCAGAGACGGAACATCTCATCGTGCCCGTTCTCGGCAGAGCCTTTTTCCGAAATAGGAAATGTCCGGCTCCTTCTCCCACAAGGAAGGTGCCAGCCCTGAAAGCTTTTGCTGCTCTTCACCTTCCCTTGGCAGCCTATTCAGAGTCCCAATAGCACTGGGGATGTGCACTTTCCCAGAGACGGAACATCTCATCGTACCTGTTCTTGGCAGAGCCTTTTTCCGAAACGGCGAACGTCCGGCTCCTTCTCCCCCAAGAAAGGTGCCAGCCCTGAAAGCTGTTGCTGGTCTTCACCTTCCCTTGGCAGCCTATTCGCAGGCACAACAGCCCTGGGACCTGTGCTTTCCCAGAGACGGAACATCTCCTCGTGCCCGTTCTCGGCAGAGCCATTTTCTGAAAAGGTAAACCTCCGGCTCCTTATCCCACAAGGAAGGTGCCAGCCCTGAAAGCCGTCGCTGGTCTTCACCTTCCCTGGGCAGCCTATTCACAGGCACAACAGCCCTGGGGATCAGTGCTTTCCCAGAGATGGAACATCTCATCGTACCCTTTCTCGGCAGAGCATATTTCCGAAACAGCAAACGTCTGGATCCTTCTCCCACAAGGAAGGTGCCAGCCCTGAAAGCTGTTGCTGGTCTTCACCTTCCCTTGGAAGCCTAGTCACAGGCACAACAGCCCTGGGGATCAGTGCTTTCCCAGAGACGGAACATCTCATCGTACCCGTTCTCGGCAGAGCGTATTTCCGAAACAGCAAACGTCTGGATCCTTCTCCCACAAGGAAGGTGCCAGCCCTGAAAGCTGTTGCTGGTCTTCACCTTCCCTTGGAAGCCTAGTCACAGGCACAACAGCCCTGGGGATCAGTGCTTTCCCAGAGACGGAACATCTCCTCGTGCCCGTTCTCGGCAGAGCCATTTTTCCGAAATGGGAAACGTCCGGCTCCTTCTCCCACAAGGAAGCGGCCAGCCCTGAAAGCTGTTGCTGGTCTTCACCTGCCCTTGGCAACCTATTCACAGGCACAACAGCCCTGGGGATCAGTGCTTTTCCCAGAGACGGAACATCCAATTGTGGCCGTTCTCGGCAGAGCCATTTTTCCGAAATGGGAAACGTCCGGCTCCTTCTCCCACAAGGAAGGTGTAGGCCCTGAAAGCTGTTGCTGGTGTTGACCTTCCCTTGGAAGCCTACTCACAGGCACAACAGCCCTGGGGATCAGTGCTTTCCCAGAGACGGAACATCTCTTCATACCCGTTCTCGGCAGAGCCGTTTTCCGAAACTGCGAACATAGGGCTCCTTCTCCCCAAAGGAAGGTGCCAGCCCTGACAGCTGTTGCTGGTCTTCACCTGCCATGGGCAGCCTAGTCACAGGCACAACAGCCCTGGGGATCAGTGCTTTCCAAGAGATGGACCATCTCCTAGTGCCCGTTCTCGTCAGACCATTTTTCCAAAATGGGAAACGTCCGGCTCCTTCTCCCACAAGGAAGGTGCCAGTCCTGAAAGCTGTTGCTGGTCTTCACCTGCCCTGGGCAGCCTAGTCACAGGCACAACAGCCCTGGGGATGAGTGCTTTCCCAGAGACAGAACATCTCCTCGTGCCCGTTCTCGGCAGAGCCTTTTTCCAAAATGGGAAATGTCCGGCTCCTTCTCCCACAAGGAAGGTGCCAGCCCTGAAAGCTGTTGCTGGTCTTCACCTGCCCTTGGCAGCCTATTCAGATGTCCAATAGCCCTGGGGATCGGCGCTTTCCCAGAGACGGAACATCTCATCGTGCCCGTTCTCGGCAGGGCCGTATTCCGAATCAGCGAAAATCCGGCTCCTTCTCCCGCAAGGAAGGTGCTAGCCCTGAAAGCTTTTGCTGGTCTTCACCTGCCCTGGACAGCCTAGTCACAGGCACAACAGCCCTGGGGATCTGAGCTTTCCCAGAGACGGAACATCTCATCGTGCCCGTTCTCGGCAGAGCCTTTTTCCGAAATAGGAAATGTCCGGCTCCTTCTCCCACAAGGAAGGTGCCAGCCCTGAAAGCTTTTGCTGCTCTTCACCTTCCCTTGGCAGCCTATTCAGAGTCCCAATAGCACTGGGGATGTGCACTTTCCCAGAGACGGAACATCTCATCGTACCTGTTCTTGGCAGAGCCTTTTTCCGAAACGGCGAACGTCCGGCTCCTTCTCCCCCAAGAAAGGTGCCAGCCCTGAAAGCTGTTGCTGGTCTTCACCTTCCCTTGGCAGCCTATTCGCAGGCACAACAGCCCTGGGACCTGTGCTTTCAGAGAGACGGAACATCTCGTCGTGCCCATTCTCGGCAGAGCCGATTTCCGAAATGGGAAATGTCCAGCTCCTTCTCCCCGAAGGAAGGGGCCAGCCCTGAAAGCTGTTGCTGGTCTTCACCTTCCCTTGGCAGCCTATTCGCAGGCACAACAGCCCTGGGACCTGTGCTTTCAGAGAGACGGAACATCTCCTCGTACCCATTCTCGGCAGAGCCGATTTCCGAAATGGGAAATGTCCAGCTCCTTCTCCCCGAAGGAAGGGGCCAGCCCTGAAAGCTGTTGCTGGTCTTCACCTGCCCTTGGCAGCCTATTCAGACGCCCAATAGCCCTGGGGATCGGCGCTTTCCCAGAGACGGAACATCTCCTCGTGCCCATTCGCTGCAGTGCCGTTTTCCGAAATGGGAAATGTCCGGATCCTTCTCCCGCAAGGAAGGTGCCAGCCCTGAAAGTTGTTGCTGGTCTTCACCTGCCGTGGGCAGCCTATTCAGACACCCAATAGCCCTGGGGATCAGTGCTTTCCCAGAGACGGACCATCTCATCGTGCCCGTTCTCGGCAGAGCCTTTTTCCGAAATGGGAAATGTCCGGCTCCTTCTCCCACAAGGAAGGTGCCAGTCCTGAAAGCTGTTGCTGGTCTTCACCTGCCCTGGGCAGCCTAGTCACAGGCACAACTGCCCTGGGGATCTGTGCTTTCAGAGAGACGGAACATCTCCTCGAGCCCATTCTCGGCAGAGCCGTTTTCCAAAAAGGGATATGTCCGGCTCCTTCTCCCCCAAGGAAGGTGCCAGTCCTGAAAGCTCTTCCTGGTATTCACCTGCCCTTGGCAGCCTATTCGCAGGCACAACAGGACTGGGGATGTGCGCTTTCCCAGACACGGAACATCTCATCATGCCCATTTTCAGCAGAGCCTTTTTCTGAAATGGGAAACGTCCGGCTCCTTCTCCCACAAGGAAGGTGCCAGTCCTGAAAGCTCTTCCTGGTATTCACCTTCCCTTGGCAGCCTATTCACAGGCACAACAGCCCTGGGGATCTGTGCTTTCCCAGACACAGAACATCTCCTCGTGCCCGTTCTCGTCAGACCATTTTTCCGAAATGGGAAATGTCTGGCTCCTTCTCCCTCAAGGAAGGTGCCAGCCTTGAAAGCTGTTGCTGGTCTTCACCTGCCCTTGGCAGCCTATTCAGACGCCCAATAGCCCTGGGGATCGGCGCTTTCCCAGAGACGGACCATCTCATCGTGCCCGTTCTCAGCAGAGCGTTTTTCCGAAACAGCGAATGTCCGGCTCCTTCTCCGCCAAGGAAGGTGCCAGCCCTGAAAGCTGTTGCTGGTCTTGTCCTGAGCTTGGCAGCCTATTCAGAGGCACAAAGCCCTGGGGATCAGTGCTTTCCCAGAGACGGAACATCTCCTCATGCCCGTTCTTGGCAGAGCCTTTTTCTGAAACGGCGAACATAGGGCTCCTTCTCCCCAAAGGAAGGTGCCAGCCCTGACAGCTGTTGCTGCTCTTCACCTGCCCTGGGCAGCCTAGTCACAGGCACAACAGCCCTGGGGATCAGTGCTTTCCCAGAGACGGACCATCTCCTCATGCCCGTTCTCGTCAGAGCAATTTTCCAAAATGGGAAACGTCCGGCTCCTTCTCCCCCAAGGAAGGTGCCAGCCCTGAAAGCTGTTCCTAGTCTTCACCTTCCCTTGGCACCGTGTTCACAGGCACAACAGCTCTGGGCATGTGCACTTTCCCGGAGACGGAACATCTCATCGTGCCCGTTCTCGGCAGAGCCTTTTTCCGAAACGGCGAACGTCCAGCTCCTTCTCCGCCAAGGAAGGTGCCAGCGCTGACAGATGTTGCTGGTCTTCACCTGCCCTGGGCAGCCTAGTCACAGGCACAAAAACCCTGGGGATCAGTGCTTTCCCAGAGACGGACCATCTCCTCGTGCCCGTTCTCGTCAGACCATTTTTCCAAAATGGGAAACGTCCGGCTTCTTCTCCCACAAGGAATCGGCCAGCCCTGAAAGCTGTTACTAGTCTTCACCTTCCCTTGGCAGCCTCTTCACAGGCACAACAGCTCTGGGCATGTGCACTTTCCCAGAGACGGAACATCTCATCGTGCCCGTTCTCTGCAGAGCCTTTTACCAAAATGGGAAACGTCCGGCTCCTTCTCCGCCAAGGAAGGTGCCAGCGCTGAAAGCTGTTGCTAGTCTTCACCTGCCCTGGGCAGCCTAGTCACAGGCACAACAGCCCTGGGGATCAGTGCTTTCAGAGAGACGGAACATCTCCTCGTGCCCATTCGCTGCAGTGCCGTTTTCCGAAATGGGAAATGTCCGGATCCTTCTCCCGCAAGGAAGGTGCCAGCCCTGAAAGTTGTTGCTGGTCTTCACCTGCCGTGGGCAGCCTAGTCACAGGCACAACAGCCCTGGGGATCAGTGCTTTCCCAGAGATGGACCATCTCCTAGTGCCCGTTCTCGTCAGACCATTTTTCCAAAATGGGAAACGTCCGGCTCCTTCTCCCACAAGGAAGGTGCCAGTCCTGAAAGCTGTTGCTGGTCTTCACCTGCCCTCGGCAGCCTAGTCACAGGCACAACAGCCCTGGGATCTGTGCTTTCAGAGAGACGGCACATCTCCTCATGCCCTTTCGCGGTAGAGCCGATTTCCGAAATGGGAAATGTCCGGCTCCTTCTCCGCCAAGGAAGGTGCCAGCCCTGAAAGCTGTTGCTGGTCTTCACCTGCCGTGGGCAGCCTATTCAGACGCCCAATAGCCCTGGGGATCAGTGCTTTCCCAGAGACGGACCATCTCATCGTGCCCGTTCTCGGCAGAGCGTTTTTCCTAACTGGGAAATGTCCGGCTCCTTCTCCCGCAAGGAAGGTGCCAGTCCTGAAAGCTGTTGCTGGTCTTCACCTGCCCTGGGCAGCCTAATCACAGGCACAACTGCCCTGGGGATCTGTGCTTTCAGAGAGACGGAACATCTCCTCGAGCCCATTCTCGGCAGAGCCGTTTTCCAAAAAGGGATATGTCCGGCTCCTTCTCCCCCAAGGAAGGTGCCAGTCCTGAAAGCTCTTCCTGGTATTCACCTGCCCTTGGCAGCCTATTCGCAGGCACAACAGGACTGGAGATGTGCGCTTTCCCAGAGACGGAACATCTCATCATGGCCATTTTCAGCAGAGCCTTTTTCTGAAATGGGAAACGTCCGGCTCCTTCTCCCACAAGGAAGGTGCCAGTCCTGAAAGCTCTTCCTGGTATTCACCTTCCCTTGGCAGCCTATTCACAGGCACAACAGCCCTGGGGATCTGTGCTTTCCCAGAGACAGAACATCTCCTCGTGCCCGTTCTCGGCAGAGCGTTTTTCCGAAATGGGAAATGTCTGGCTCCTTCTCCCTCAAGGAAGGTGCCAGCCCTGAAAGCTGTTGCTGGTCTTCACCTGCCCTTGGCAGCCTCTTCACAGGCACAACAGCTCTGGGGATGTGCACTTTCCCAGAGACGGAACATCTCATCGTGCCCGTTCTTGGCAGAGCCTTTTACCAAAATGGGAAACGTCCGGCTCCTTCTCCCACAAGGAAGGTGCCAGTCCTGAAAGCTGTTGCTGGTCTTCACCTGCCATGGGCAGCCTAGTCACAGGCACAACAGCCCTGGGGATCTGAGCTTTCCCAGAGACGGAACATCTCCTCGTGCCCGTTCTCGGCAGACCATTTTTTCCAAAATGGGAAACGTCCGGATCCTTCTCCCCCAAGGAAGGTGCCAGTCCTGAAAGCTGTTGCTGGTCTTCCCCTTCCCTTGGCAGCCTAGTCACAGGCACAACAGCCCTGGGGATCGGCACTTTCCCAGAGATGGAACATCTCATCGTGCCTGTTCTCGGCAGAGCGTTTTTCCGAAATGGGAAACGTCCGGCTCCTTCTCCCACAGGGAAGCGGCCAGCCCTGAAAGCTGTTGCTGGTCTTCACCTGCCCTGGGCAGCCTATTCAGAGGCACAACAGCCCTGGGGATCAGTGCTTTCCAAGAGATGGAACACCTCCTCGTGCCCGTTCTCATCAGAGCATTTTCCCAAAATGGGAATCGTCCGCCTTTTCTCCCACATGGAAGGTGCCAGCCCTTGAAAGCTGTTGCTGGTCTTCACCTGCCCTTGGCAGCCTATTCAGAGGCCCAATAGCACTGGGGATGTGCACTTTCCCAGAGACGGAACATCTCATCGTACCTGTTCTTGGCAGAGCCTTTTTCCCAAAAGGGAAACGTCCGGCTCCTTCTCCCCCAAGAAAGGTGCCAGCCCTGAAAGCTGTTGCTGGTCTTCACCTTCCCTTGGCAGCCTATTCGCAGGCACAACAGCCCTGGGACCTGTGCTTTCAGAGAGACGGAACATCTCCTCGTACCCATTCTCGGCAGAGCCGATTTCCGAAATGGGAAATGTCCAGCTCCTTCTCCCCGAAGGAAGGGGCCAGCCCTGAAAGCTGTTGCTGGTCTTCACCTGCCCTTGGCAGCCTATTCAGACGCCCAATAGCCCTGGGGATCGGCGCTTTCCCAGAGACGGAACATCTCCTCGTGCCCATTCGCTGCAGTGCCGTTTTCCGAAATGGGAAATGTCCGGATCCTTCTCCCGCAAGGAAGGTGCCAGCCCTGAAAGTTGTTGCTGGTCTTCACCTGCCGTGGGCAGCCTATTCAGACACCCAATAGCCCTGGGGATCAGTGCTTTCCCAGAGACGGACCATCTCATCGTGCCCGTTCTCGGCAGAGCCTTTTTCCGAAATGGGAAATGTCCGGCTCCTTCTCCCACAAGGAAGGTGCCAGTCCTGAAAGCTGTTGCTGGTCTTCACCTGCCCTGGGCAGCCTAGTCACAGGCACAACTGCCCTGGGGATCTGTGCTTTCAGAGAGACGGAACATCTCCTCGAGCCCATTCTCGGCAGAGCCGTTTTCCAAAAAGGGATATGTCCGGCTCCTTCTCCCCCAAGGAAGGTGCCAGTCCTGAAAGCTCTTCCTGGTATTCACCTGCCCTTGGCAGCCTATTCGCAGGCACAACAGGACTGGGGATGTGCGCTTTCCCAGACACGGAACATCTCATCATGCCCATTTTCAGCAGAGCCTTTTTCTGAAATGGGAAACGTCCGGCTCCTTCTCCCACAAGGAAGGTGCCAGTCCTGAAAGCTCTTCCTGGTATTCACCTTCCCTTGGCAGCCTATTCACAGGCACAACAGCCCTGGGGATCTGTGCTTTCCCAGAGACAGAACATCTCCTCGTGCCCGTTCTCGTCAGACCATTTTTCCGAAATGGGAAATGTCTGGCTCCTTCTCCCTCAAGGAAGGTGCCAGCCTTGAAAGCTGTTGCTGGTCTTCACCTGCCCTTGGCAGCCTATTCAGACGCCCAATAGCCCTGGGGATCGGCGCTTTCCCAGAGACGGACCATCTCATCGTGCCCGTTCTCAGCAGAGCGTTTTTCCGAAACAGCGAATGTCCGGCTCCTTCTCCCCCAAGGAAGGTGCCAGCCCTGAAAGCTGTTCCTAGTCTTCACCTTCCCTTGGCACCGTGTTCACAGGCACAACAGCTCTGGGCATGTGCACTTTCCCGGAGACGGAACATCTCATCGTGCCCGTTCTCGGCAGAGCCTTTTTCCGAAACGGCGAACGTCCAGCTCCTTCTCCGCCAAGGAAGGTGCCAGCGCTGACAGATGTTGCTGGTCTTCACCTGCCCTGGGCAGCCTAGTCACAGGCACAAAAACCCTGGGGATCAGTGCTTTCCCAGAGACGGACCATCTCCTCGTGCCCGTTCTCGTCAGACCATTTTTCCAAAATGGGAAACGTCCGGCTTCTTCTCCCACAAGGAATCGGCCAGCCCTGAAAGCTGTTACTAGTCTTCACCTTCCCTTGGCAGCCTCTTCACAGGCACAACAGCTCTGGGCATGTGCACTTTCCCAGAGACGGAACATCTCATCGTGCCCGTTCTCTGCAGAGCCTTTTACCAAAATGGGAAACGTCCGGCTCCTTCTCCGCCAAGGAAGGTGCCAGCGCTGAAAGCTGTTGCTAGTCTTCACCTGCCCTGGGCAGCCTAGTCACAGGCACAACAGCCCTGGGGATCAGTGCTTTCAGAGAGACGGAACATCTCCTCGTGCCCATTCGCTGCAGTGCCGTTTTCCGAAATGGGAAATGTCCGGATCCTTCTCCCGCAAGGAAGGTGCCAGCCCTGAAAGTTGTTGCTGGTCTTCACCTGCCGTGGGCAGCCTAGTCACAGGCACAACAGCCCTGGGGATCAGTGCTTTCCCAGAGATGGACCATCTCCTAGTGCCCGTTCTCGTCAGACCATTTTTCCAAAATGGGAAACGTCCGGCTCCTTCTCCCACAAGGAAGGTGCCAGTCCTGAAAGCTGTTGCTGGTCTTCACCTGCCCTCGGCAGCCTAGTCACAGGCACAACAGCCCTGGGATCTGTGCTTTCAGAGAGACGGCACATCTCCTCATGCCCTTTCGCGGTAGAGCCGATTTCCGAAATGGGAAATGTCCGGCTCCTTCTCCGCCAAGGAAGGTGCCAGCCCTGAAAGCTGTTGCTGGTCTTCACCTGCCGTGGGCAGCCTATTCAGACGCCCAATAGCCCTGGGGATCAGTGCTTTCCCAGAGACGGACCATCTCATCGTGCCCGTTCTCGGCAGAGCGTTTTTCCTAACTGGGAAATGTCCGGCTCCTTCTCCCGCAAGGAAGGTGCCAGTCCTGAAAGCTGTTGCTGGTCTTCACCTGCCCTGGGCAGCCTAATCACAGGCACAACTGCCCTGGGGATCTGTGCTTTCAGAGAGACGGAACATCTCCTCGAGCCCATTCTCGGCAGAGCCGTTTTCCAAAAAGGGATATGTCCGGCTCCTTCTCCCCCAAGGAAGGTGCCAGTCCTGAAAGCTCTTCCTGGTATTCACCTGCCCTTGGCAGCCTATTCGCAGGCACAACAGGACTGGGGATGTGCGCTTTCCCAGAGACGGAACATCTCATCATGGCCATTTTCAGCAGAGCCTTTTTCTGAAATGGGAAACGTCCGGCTCCTTCTCCCACAAGGAAGGTGCCAGTCCTGAAAGCTCTTCCTGGTATTCACCTTCCCTTGGCAGCCTATTCACAGGCACAACAGCCCTGGGGATCTGTGCTTTCCCAGAGACAGAACATCTCCTCGTGCCCGTTCTCGGCAGAGCGTTTTTCCGAAATGGGAAATGTCTGGCTCCTTCTCCCTCAAGGAAGGTGCCAGCCCTGAAAGCTGTTGCTGGTCTTCACCTGCCCTTGGCAGCCTCTTCACAGGCACAACAGCTCTGGGGATGTGCACTTTCCCAGAGACGGAACATCTCATCGTGCCCGTTCTTGGCAGAGCCTTTTACCAAAATGGGAAACGTCCGGCTCCTTCTCCCACAAGGAAGGTGCCAGTCCTGAAAGCTGTTGCTGGTCTTCACCTGCCCTTGGCAGCCTATTCGGATGCCCAATAGCACTGGGGATCTGAGCTTTCCCAGAGACGGAACATCTCCTCGTGCCCGTTCTCGGCAGACCATTTTTTCCAAAATGGGAAACGTCCGGATCCTTCTCCCCCAAGGAAGGTGCCAGTCCTGAAAGCTGTTGCTGGTCTTCCCCTTCCCTTGGCAGCCTAGTCACAGGCACAACAGCCCTGGGGATCGGCACTTTCCCAGAGATGGAACATCTCATCGTGCCCGTTCTCGGCAGAGCGTTTTTCCGAAATGGGAAACGTCCGGCTCCTTCTCCCACAGGGAAGCGGCCAGCCCTGAAAGCTGTTGCTGGTCTTCACCTGCCCTGGGCAGCCTATTCAGAGGCACAACAGCCCTGGGGATCAGTGCTTTCCAAGAGATGGAACACCTCCTCATGCCCGTTCTCATCAGAGCATTTTCCCAAAATGGGAATCGTCCGCCTTTTCTCCCACATGGAAGGTGCCAGCCCTTGAAAGCTGTTGCTGGTCTTCACCTGCCCTTGGCAGCCTATTCAGAGGCCCAATAGCACTGGGGATGTGCACTTTCCCAGAGACGGAACATCTCATCGTACCTGTTCTTGGCAGAGCCTTTTTCCCAAAAGGGAAACGTCCGGCTCCTTCTCCCCCAAGAAAGGTGCCAGCCCTGAAAGCTGTTGCTGGTCTTCACCTTCCCTTGGCAGCCTATTCGCAGGCACAACAGCCCTGGGACCTGTGCTTTCAGAGAGACGGAACTTCTCCTCGTGCCCATTCTTGGCAGAGCCGATTTCCGAAATGTGAAATGTCCAGCTCCTTCTCCCCGAAGGAAGGGGCCAGCCCTGAAAGCTGTTGCTGGTCTTCACCTTCCCTTGGCAGCCTATTCGCAGGCACAACAGCCCTGGGACCTGTGCTTTCAGAGAGACGGAACTTCTCCTCGTGCCCATTCTTGGCAGAGCCGATTTCCGAAATGGGAAATGTCCAGCTCCTTCTCCCCCAAGGAAGGTGCCAGCCCTGAAAGCTGTTGCTGGTCTTCACCTGCCCTTGGCAGCCTATTCAGACGCCCAATAGCCCTGGGGATCGGCGCTTTCCCAGAGACGGAACATCTCATCGTGCCCGTTCTCGGCAGGGCCGTTTTCCGAATCAGCGAAAATCCGGCTCCTTCTCCCCCAAGGAAGGTGCCAGCCCTGAAAGCTGTTGCTGGTCTTCACCTGCCATGGGCAGCCTATTCGCAGGCACAACAGCCCTGGGGATCTGTGCTTTCCCAGAGACAGAACATCTCCTCGTGCCTGTTCTCGGCAGAGCCTTTTTCTGAAATGGGAAATGTCCGGCTCCTTCTCCCCCAAGGAAGGTGCCAGCCTTGAAAGCTGTTGCTGGTCTTCACCTTCCCTTGGCAGCCTCTTCACAGGCACAACAGCTCTGGCCATGTGCACTTTCCCAGAGAGGGAACATCTCATCGTGCCCGTTCTTGGCAGAGCCTTTTACCAAAATGGGAAACGTCCGGCTCCTTCTCCCACAAGGAATCAGCCAGCCCTGAAAGCTGTTGCTGGTCTTCACCTGCCATGGGCAGCCTAGTCACAGGCACAACAGCCCTGGGGATCAGTGCTTTCCAAGAGATGGAACACCTCCTCGTGCCCGTTCTCGTCAGACCATTTTTCCAAAATGGGAAACGTCCGGCTCCTTCTCCCACAAGGAAGGGGCCAGCCCTGAAAGCTGTTGCTGGTCTTCACCTTCCCTTGGCAGCCTATTCGCAGGCACAACAGCCCTGGGACCTGTGCTTTCAGAGAGACGGAACATCTCCTCGTGCCCATTCTCGGCAGAGCCGATTTCCGAAATGGGAAATGTCCAGCTCCTTCTCCCCCAAGGAAGGTGCCAGCCCTGAAAGCTGTTGCTGGTCTTCACCTGCCCTTGGCAGCCTATTCAGACGCCCAATAGCCCTGGGGATCGGCGCTTTCCCAGAGACGGAACATCTCATCGTGCCCGTTCTCGGCAGGGCCGTTTTTCGAAACAGCGAAAATCCGGCTCCTTCTCCCCCAAGGAAGGTGCCAGTCCTGAAAGCTTTTGCTGGTCTTCACCGGCCCTGGGCAGCCTAGTCACAGGCACAACAGCCCTGGGGATCTGAGCTTTCCCAGAGACGGAACATCTCATCGTGCCCGTTCTCGGCAGAGCCTTTTTCCGAAATGGGAAATGTCCGGCTCCTTCTCCCACAAGGAAGGTGCCAGTCCTGAAAGCTGTTGCTGGTCTTCACCTGCCCTGGGCAGCCTAATCACAGGCACAACTGCCCTGGGGATCTGTGCTTTCAGAGAGACGGAACATCTCCTCGAGCCCATTCTCGGCAGAGCCGATTTCCGAAAAGGGATATGTCCGGCTCCTTCTCCCCCAAGGAAGGTGCCAGTCCTGAAAGCTCTTCCTGGTATTCACCTGCCCTTGGCAGCCTATTCGCAGGCACAACAGGACTGGGGATGTGCGCTTTCCCAGACACGGAACATCTCATCATGCCCATTTTCAGCAGAGCCTTTTTCTGAAATGGGAAACGTCCGGCTCCTTCTCCCGCAAAGGAAGGTGCCAGTCCTGAAAGCTCTTCCTGGTATTCACCTTCCCTTGGCAGCCTATTCACAGGCACAACAGCCCTGGGGATCTGTGCTTTCCCAGAGACAGAACATCTCCTCGTGCCCGTTCTCGTCAGACCATTTTTCCGAAATGGGAAATGTCTGGCTCCTTCTCCCTCAAGGAAGGTGCCAGCCTTGAAAGCTGTTGCTGGTCTTCACCTGCCCTTGGCAGCCTCTTCACAGGCACAACAGCTCTGGGCATGTGCACTTTCCCAGAGACGGAACATCTCATCGTGCCCGTTCTCGGCAGAGCCTTTACCAAAATGGGAAACGTCCGGCTCCTTCTCCGCCAAGGAAGGGGCCAGCCCTGACAGCTGTTGCTGGTCTTCACCTGCCATGGGCAGCCTAGTCACAGGCACAAGAGCACTGGGGATGTGTGCTTTCCAAGAGATGGACCATCTCATCGTGCCCGTTCTCGGCAGACCATTTTTCCAAAATGGGAAACGTCCGGCTCCTTCTCCCACAAGGAAGGTGCCAGTCCTGAAAGCTGTTGCTGGTCTTCCCCTTCCCTTGGCAGCCTAGTCACAGGCACAACAGCCCTGGGGATCGGCATTTTCCCAGAGATGGAACATCTCATCGTGCCCGTTCTCGGCAGAGACTTTTTCCGAAATAGGAATCGTCCGCCTTTTCTCCCACATGGAAGGTGCCAGCCCTTCAAAGCTGTTGCTGCTCTTCACCTGCCCTTGGCAGCCTATTCAGAGTCCCAATAGCACTGGGGATGTGCACTTTCCCAGAGACGGAACATCTCATCGTACCTGTTCTTCGCAGAGCCTTTTTCCGAAAAGGGAAACGTCCGGCTCCTTCTCCCCCAAGAAAGGTGCCAGCCCTGAAAGCTGTTGCTGGTCTTCACCTTCCCTTGGCAGCCTATTCGCAGGCACAACAGCCCTGGGACCTGTGCTTTCAGAGAGACGGAACATCTCCTCGTGCCCATTCTCGGCAGAGCCGATTTCCGAAATGGGAAATGTCCAGCTCCTTCTCCCCGAAGGAAGGGGCCAGCCCTGAAAGCTGTTGCTGGTCTTCACCTGCCCTTGGCAGCCTATTCAGACGCCCAATAGCCCTGGGGATCGGCGCTTTCCCAGAGACGGAACATCTCATCGTGCCCGTTCTCGGCAGGGCCGTTTTTCGAAACAGCGAAAATCCGGCTCCTTCTCCGCCAAGGAAGGTGCTATCCCTGAAAGCTTTTGCTGGTCTTCACCTGCCCTGGGCAGCCTAGTCACAGGCACAACAGACCTGGGGATCTGAGCTTTCCCAGAGACGGAACATCTCATCGTACCCGTTCTCGGCAGAGCCTTTTTCCGAAACAGCGAACGTCAGGCTCCTTCTCCCTCAAGGAAGGTGCCAGTCCTGAAAGCTGTTGCTGGTCTTCACCTGCCATGGGCAGCCTATTCGCAGGCACAACAGCCCTGGGGATCTGTGCTTTCCCAGAGACAGAACATCTCCTCGTGCCTGTTCTCGGCAGAGCGTTTTTCCGAAATGGGAAATGTCTGGCTCGTTCTCCCTCAAGGAAGGTGCCAGCCTTGAAAGCTGTTGCTGGTCTTCACCTTCCCTTGGCAGCCTCTTCACAGGCACAACAGCTCTGGCCATGTGCACTTTCCCAGAGAGGGAACATCTCATCGTGCCCGTTCTTGGCAGAGCCTTTTACCAAAATGGAAAACGTCCGGCTCCTTCTCCCACAAGGAAGGGGCCAGCCCTGACAGCTGTTGCTGGTCTTCACCTGCCATGGGCAGCCTAGTCACAGGCACAACAGCCCTGGGGATCAGTGCTTTCCAAGAGATGGACCATCTCCTCATGCCCGTTCTCGTCAGACCATTTTTCCAAAATGGGAAACGTCCGGCTCCTTCTCCGCCAAAGAAGGTGCCAGTCCTGAAAGCTGTTGCTGGTCTTCACCTGCCCTGGGCAGCCTAGTCACAGGCAAAACAGCCCTGGGGATGTGTGCTTTCCCAGAGACGGAAAATCTCCTAGTGCCCGTTCTCGGCAGAGCCGTTTTCCGAAATGGGAAATGTCCGGCTCCTTCTCCCCCAAGGAAGGTGCCAGCCCTGAAAGCTGTTGCTGGTCTTCACCTGCCCTTGGCAGCCTATTCAGACGCCCAATAGCCCTGGGGTCGGCGCTTTCCCAGAGACGGAACATCTCATCGTGCCCGTTCTCGGCAGGGCCGTTTTCCGAATCAGCGAAAATCCGGCTCCTTCCCGCCAAGGAAGGTGCTAGCCCTGAAAGCTTTTGCTGGTCTTCACCTGCCCTGGACAGCCTATTCGCAGGCACAACAGCCCTGGGGATCTGTGCTTTCCCAGAGACAGAACATCTCATCGTGCCCGTTCTTGGCAGAGCCTTTTTCCGAAATGGGAAACGTCCGGCTCCTTCTCCGCCAAGGAAGGGGCCAGCCCTGACAGCTGTTGCTGGTCTTCACCTGCCATGGGCAGCCTAGTCACAGGCACAAGAGCACTGCGGATGTCTGCTTTCCAAGAGATGGACCATCTCATCGTGCCCGTTCTCGTCAGACCATTTTTCCAAAATGGGAAACGTCCGGCTCCTTCTCCGCCAAGGAAGGTGCCAGTCCTGAAAGCTCTTGCTGGTCTTCCCCTTCCCTTGGCAGCCTAGTCACAGGCACAACAGCCCTGGGGATCGGCATTTTCCCAGAGATGGAACATCTCATCGTGCCCGTTCTCGGCAGAGCGTTTTTCCGAAATGGGAAACGTCCGGCTCCTTCTCCCACAGGGAAGCGGCCAGCCCTGAAAGCTGTTGCTGGTCTTCACCTGCCCTTGGCAGCCTAGTCACAGGCACAACAGCCCTGGGGATCTGAGCTTTCCCAGAGACGGAACATCTCATCGTGCCCGTTCTTCGCAGAGCCTTTTTCCGAAAAGGGAAACGTCCGGCTCCTTCTCCCCCAAGAAAGGTGCCAGCCCTGAAAGCTGTTGCTGGTCTTCACCTTCCCTTGGCAGCCTATTCGCAGGCACAACAGCCCTGGGACCTGTGCTTTCAGAGAGACGGAACCTCTCCTCGTGCCCATTCTCGGCAGAGCCGATTTCCGAAATGGGAAATGTCCAGCTCCTTCTCCCCCAAGGAAGGTGCCAGCCCTGAAAGCTGTTGCTGGTCTTCACCTGCCCTTGGCAGCCTATTCAGACGCCCAATAGCCCTGCGGATCGGCGCTTTCCCAGAGACGGAACATCTCATCGTGCCCGTTCTCGGCAGGGCCGTTTTTCGAAACAGCGAAAATGCGGCTCCTTCTCCCCCAAGGAGGGTGCTATCCCTGAAAGCTTTTGCTGGTCTTCACCTGCCCTGGGCAGCCTAGTCACAGGCACAACAGCCCTGGGGATCTGAGCTTTCCCAGAGACGGAACATCTCATCGTGCCCGTTCTCGGCAGAGCCTTTTTCCGAAATAGGAAATGTCCGGCTCCTTCTCCCACAAGGAAGGTGCCAGCCCTGAAAGCTGTTGCTGGTCTTCACCTTCCCTTGGCAGCCTCTTCACAGGCACAACAGCCCTGGGGATCAGTGCTTTCCCAGAGACGCAACATCTCATCGTGACCGTTCTCGGCAGACCATTTTTCCAAAAGGGGAAACGTCCGGCTTCTTCTCCCACAAGGAATCAGCCAGCCCTGAAAGCTGTTACTACTCTTCACCTTCCCTTGGCAGCCTCTTCACAGGCACAACAGCTCTGGGCATGTGCACTTTCCCAGAGACGGAACATCTCATCGTGCCCATTCTCGGCAGAGCCTTTTTCCGAAACGGCAAACGTCCGGCTCCTTCTCCGTCAAGGAAGGTTCCAGTCCTGAAAGCTGTTGCTGCTCTTCACCTTCCCTTGGCAGCCTATTCGCAGGCACAACAGCCCTGGGACCTGTGCTTTCAGAGAGACGGAACTTCTCCTCGTGCCCATTCTCGGCAGAGCCGATTTCCGAAATGGGAAATGTCCAGCTCCTTCTCCCCCAAGGAAGGTGCCAGCCCTGAAAGCTGTTGCTGGTCTTCACCTGCCCTTGGCAGCCTATTCAGACGCCCAATAGCCCTGGGGATCGGCGCTTTCCCAGAGACGGAACATCTCATCGTGGCCGTTCTCGGCAGGGCCGTAATTTGAAACAGCGAAAATCCGGCTCCTTCTCCCCCAAGGAAGGTGCTAGCCCTGAAAGCTTTTCCTTGTCTTCACCTGCCCTGGACAGCCTATTCGCAGGCACAACACCCCTGGGGATCTGAGCTTTCCCAGAGATGGAACATCTCATCGTGCCCGTTCTCGGCAGAGCCTTTTTCCGAAATAGGAAATGTCCGGCTCCTTCTCCCACAAGGAAGGTGCCAGCCCTGAAAGCTGTTGCTGGTCTTCACCTTCCCTTGGCAGCCTATTCAGAGGCCCAACAGCCCTGGGGATCAGGGCTTTCCCAGAGACGGACCATCTCCTCGTGCCCATTCTCGGCAGAGCCGTTTTCCGAAATGGGAAACGTCCGGCTTCTTCTCCCACAAGGAATCGGCCAGCCCTGAAAGCTGTTCCTAGTCTTCACCTGCCCTTGGCAGCCTCTTCACAGGCACAACAGCTCTGGGCATGTGCACTTTCCCAGAGACGGAACATCTCATCGTGCCCGTTCTTGGCAGAGCCTTTTTCCAAAATGGGAAACGTCTGGCTCCTTCTCCGCCAAGGAAGGTGCCAGCCCTGAAAGCTGTTGCTAGTCTTCACCTGCCCTCGGCAGCCTAGTCACAGGCACAAGAGCACTGGGGATCAGTGCTTTCCAAGAGACGGACCATCTCCTCAAGCCCGTTCTCGTCACACCATTTTTCCAAAATGGGAAACGTCCGGCTCCTTCTCCGACAAGGAAGGTGCCAGTCCTGAAAGCTGTTGCTGGTCTTCACCTGCCCTTGGCAGCCTATTCAGACGCCCAATAGCCCTGGGGATCGGCGCTTTCCCAGAGATGGAACATCTCATCGTGCCCGTTCTCGGCAGAGCGTTTTTCCGAAATGGGAAACGTCCGGCTCCTTCTCCCACAGGGAAGCGGCCAGCCCTGAAAGCTGTTGCTGGTCTTCACCTGCCCTTGGCAGCCTAGTCACAGGCACAACAGCCCTGGGGATCTGAGCTTTCCCAGAGACGGAACATCTCATCGTGCCCGTTCTTCGCAGAGCCTTTTTCCGAAAAGGGAAACGTCCGGCTCCTTCTCCCCCAAGAAAGGTGCCAGCCCTGAAAGCTGTTGCTGGTCTTCACCTTCCCTTGGCAGCCTATTCGCAGGCACAACAGCCCTGGGACCTGTGCTTTCAGAGAGACGGAACATCTCCTCGTGCCCATTCTCGGCAGAGCCGATTTCCGAAATGGGAAATGTCCAGCTCCTTCTCCCCCAAGGAAGGTGCCAGCCCTGAAAGCTGTTGCTGGTCTTCACCTGCCCTTGGCAGCCTATTCAGACGCCCAATAGCCCTGCGGATCGGCGCTTTCCCAGAGACGGAACATCTCATCGTGCCCGTTCTCGGCAGGGCCGTTTTTCGAAACAGCGAAAATGCGGCTCCTTCTCCCCCAAGGAAGGTGCTATCCCTGAAAGCTTTTGCTGGTCTTCACCTGCCCTGGGCAGCCTAGTCACAGGCACAACAGCCCTGGGGATCTGAGCTTTCCCAGAGACGGAACATCTCATCGTGCCCGTTCTCGGCAGAGCCTTTTTCCGAAATAGGAAATGTCCGGCTCCTTCTCCCACAAGGAAGGTGCCAGCCCTGAAAGCTGTTGCTGGTCTTCACCTTCCCTTGGCAGCCTCTTCACAGGCACAACAGCCCTGGGGATCAGTGCTTTCCCAGAGACGCAACATCTCATCGTGACCGTTCTCGTCAGACCATTTTTCCAAAAGGGGAAACATCCGGCTTCTTCTCCCACAAGGAATCAGCCAGCCCTGAAAGCTGTTACTACTCTTCACCTTCCCTTGGCAGCCTCTTCACAGGCACAACAGCTCTGGGCATGTGCACTTTCCCAGAGACGGAACATCTCATCGTGCCCATTCTCGGCAGAGCCTTTTTCAGAAACGGCAAACGTCCGGCTCCTTCTCCGTCAAGGAAGGTTCCAGTCCTGAAAGCTGTTGCTGCTCTTCACCTTCCCTTGGCAGCCTATTCGCAGGCACAACAGCCCTGGGACCTGTGCTTTCAGAGAGATGGAACATCTCCTCGTGCCCATTCTCGGCAGAGCCGATTTCCGAAATGGGAAATGTCCAGCTCCTTCTCCCCCAAGGAAGGTGCCAGCCCTGAAAGCTGTTGCTGGTCTTCACCTGCCCTTGGCAGCCTATTCAGACGCCCAATAGCCCTGGGGATCGGCGCTTTCCCAGAGACGGAACATCTCATCGTGGCCGTTCTCGGCAGGGCCGTAATTTGAAACAGCGAAAATCCGGCTCCTTCTCCCCCAAGGAAGGTGCTAGCCCTGAAAGCTTTTCCTTGTCTTCACCTGCCCTGGACAGCCTATTCGCAGGCACAACACCCCTGGGGATCTGAGCTTTCCCAGAGATGGAACATCTCGTCGTGCCCGTTCTCGGCAGAGCCTTTTTCCGAAATAGGAAATGTCCGGCTCCTTCTCCCACAAGGAAGGTGCCAGCCCTGAAAGCTGGTGCTGCTCTTCACCTTCCCTTGGCAGCCTATTCAGAGGCCCAACAGCCCTGGGGATCAGGGCTTTCCCAGAGACGGACCATCTCCTCGTGCCCATTCTCGGCAGAGCCGTTTTCCGAAATGGGAAACGTCCGGCTTCTTCTCCCACAAGGAATCGGCCAGCCCTGAAAGCTGTTCCTAGTCTTCACCTGCCCTTGGCAGCCTCTTCACAGGCACAACAGCTCTGGGCATGTGCACTTTCCCAGAGACGGAACATCTCATCGTGCCCGTTCTTGGCAGAGCCTTTTTCCAAAATGGGAAACGTCTGGCTCCTTCTCCGCCAAGGAAGGTGCCAGCCCTGAAAGCTGTTGCTAGTCTTCACCTGCCCTCGGCAGCCTAGTCACAGGCACAAGAGCACTGGGGATCAGTGCTTTCCAAGAGACGGACCATCTCCTCAAGCCCGTTCTCGTCACACCATTTTTCCAAAATGGGAAACGTCCGGCTCCTTCTCCGACAAGGAAGGTGCCAGTCCTGAAAGCTGTTGCTGGTCTTCCCCTTCCCTTGGCAGCCTATTCAGACGCCCAATAGCCCTGGGGATCGGCGCTTTCCCAGAGATGGAACATCTCATCGTGCCCGTTCTCGGCAGAGCGTTTTTCCGAAATGGGAAACGTCCGGCTCCTTCTCCCACAGGGAAGCGGCCAGCCCTGAAAGCTGTTGCTGGTCTTCACCTGCCCTGGGCAGCCTAGTCACAGGCACAACAGCCCTGGGGATCAGTGCTTTCCAAGAGATGGAACACCTCCTCGTGCCCGTTCTCATCAGAGCATTTTTCCAAAATGGGAATCGTCCGCCTTTTCTCCCACATGGAAGGTGCCAGCCCTGAAAGCTGTTGCTGGTCTTCACCTGCCCTTGGCAGCCTATTCAGAGGCCCAATAGCACTGGGGATGTGCACTTTCCCAGAGACGGAACATCTCATCGTACCTGTTCTTGGCAGAGCCTTTTTCCGAAAAGGGAAACGTCCGGCTCCTTCTCCCACAAGGAAGGTGCCAGCCCTGAAAGCTGTTGCTGGTCTTCACCTTCCCTTGGCAGCCTATTCACAGGCACAACAGCCCTGCGGATCTGTGCTTTCCCAGAGATGCAACATCTCATCGTGCCCGTTATCAGCAGAGCCTTTTTGCCGAAGCAGTGAATATCCGGCTGCTTCTCCCCCAAGGAAGATGCTAGCCCTGAAAGCTTCTGCGGGTCTTCACCTTCCCTTGGCAGCCTAGTCACAGGCACAACAGCTCTGGGATCTGAGCTTTCAGAGAGACGGAAGATCTCCTCGTGCCCATTCCCAGCAGAGCCGTTTTCCGAAATGGGAAATGTCCGGCTCCTTCTCCACCAAGGAAGGTGCCAGCCCTGAAAGCTGTTGCTGGTCTTCACCTGCCCTTGGCAGCCTAGTCACAGGCACAACAGCCCTGGGGATCAGGGCTTTCCCAGAGACGCAACATCTCATCGTGACCGTTCTCGGCAGACCATTTTTCCAAAAGGGGAAACGTCCGGCTTAATCTCCCACAAGGAATCAGCCAGCCCTGAAAGCTGTTACTACTCTTCACCTTCCCTTGGCAGCCTCTTCACAGGCACAACAGCTCTGGGCATGTGCACTTTCCCAGAGACAGAACATCTCATCGTGCCCATTCTCGGCAGAGCCTTTTTCCGAAACGGCGAACGTCCGGCTCCTTCTCCGCCAAGGAAGGTGCCAGCGCTGAACAGCTGTTGCTGGTCTTCACCTGCCCTGGGCAGCCTAGTCACAGGCACCACAGGACTGGGGATCAGTGCTTTCCAAGAGACGGACCATCTCATCGTGCCCATTCTAGGCAGAGCCGTTTTCCGAAATGGCAAACGTCTGGCTCCTTCTCCCTCAAGGAAGGTGCCAGTCCTGAAAGCTGTTGCTGGTCTTCACCTGCCCTGGGCAGCCTAGTCACAGGCACAACAGCCCTGGGGATCAGTGCTTTCCAAGAGATGGAACACCTCCTCGTGCCCGTTCTCATCAGAGCATTATTCCAAAATGGGAATCGTCCCCCTTTTCTCCCACATGGAAGGTGCCAGCCCTTGAAAGCTGTTGCTGGTCTTCACCTGCCCCTGGCAGCCTATTCAGAGGCCCAATAGCACTGGGGATGTGCACTTTCCCAGAGACGGAACATCTCATCGTACCTGTTCTTGGCAGAGCCTTTTTCCCAAAAGGGAAACGTCCGGCTCCTTCTCCCCCAAGGAAGGTGCCAGCCCTGAAAGCTGTTGCTGGTCTTCACCTTCCCTTGGCAGCCTATTCACAGGCACAACAGCCCTGCGGATCTGTGCTTTCCCAGAGACGCAACATCTCATTGTGCCCGTTATCAGCAGAGCCTTTTTGCCGAAGCAGCGAATATCCGGCTCCTTCTCCCCCAAGGAAGGTGCTAGCCCTGAAAGCTTTTCCTGGTCTTCACCTGCCCTGGGCAGCCTATTCGCAGGCACCAACAGCCCTGGGGATCTGAGCTTTCCCAGAGATGGAACATCTCATCGTGCCCGTTCTCGGCAGAGCCGTTTTCCGAAATGGGAAATGTCCGGCTCCTTCTCCACAAGGAAGGTGCCAGCCCTGAAAGCTGTTGCTGCTCTTCATCTTCCCTTGGCAGCCTATTCAGAGGCCCAACAGCCCTGGGGATCAGGGCTTTCCCAGAGACGGACCATCTCCTCATGCCCGTTGTCGGCAAACCATTTTTCCAAAATGGGAAATGTCCGGCTTCTTCTCCCACAAGGAATCGGCCAGCCCTGAAAGCTGTTCCTAGACTTCACCTGCCCTTGGCAGCCTCTTCACAGGCACAACAGCTCTGGGCATGTGCACTTTCCCAGAGACGGAACATCTCATCGTGCCCGTTCTTGGCAGAGCGTTTTTCCAAAATGGGAAACGTCCGGCTCCTTCTCCCACAAGGAAGGTGCCAGCCCTGAAAGCTTTTGCTAGTCTTCACCTGCCATGGGCAGCCTAGTCACAGGCACAACAGCCCTGGGGATCAGTGCTTTCCAAGAGATGGACCATCTCCTCATGCCCGTTCTCGTCAGACCATTTTTCCAAAATGGGAAACGTCCGGCTCCTTCTCCCCCAAGGAAGGTGCCAGTCCTGAAAGCTGTTGCTGGTCTTCACCTGCCATGGGCAGCCTAGTCACAGGCACAACAGCTCTGGGATCTGAGCTTTCAGAGAGACGGAACATCTCCTCGTGCCCATTCTCAGCAGAGCCGTTTTCCGAAATGGGAAATGTCCGGCTCCTTCTCCCCCAAGGAAGGTGCCAGCCCTGAAAGCTGTTGCTGGTCTTCACCTGCCCTTGGCAGCCTATTCAGACGCCCAATAGCAGTGGGGATCAGTGCTTTCCCAGAGACGCAACATCTCATCGTGCCCGTTCTCGGCAGAGCGTTTTTCCTAACTGGGAAATATCCGGCTCCTTCTCCCACAAGGAAGGTGCCAGCCCTGACAGCTGTTGCTGGTCTTCACCTGCCGTGGGCAGCCTAGTCACAGGCACAACAGCTCTGGACATGTGCACTTTCCCGGAGACGGAACATCTCATCGTGCCCGTTCTCGGCAGAGCCTTTTTCCAAAATGGGAAATGTCCGGCTCCTTCTCCCCCAAGGAAGGTGCCAGTCCTGAAAGCTGTTGCTGGTCTTCACCTGCCCTGGGCAGCCTAGTCACAGGCACAACTGCCCTGGGGATCTGTGCTTTCAGAGAGACGGAACATCTCCTCGAGCCCATTCTCGGCAGAGCCGTTTTCCAAAAAGGGATATGTCCGGCTCCTTCTCCCCCATAGAAGGTGCCAGTCCTGAAAGCTCTTCCTGGTCTTCACCTGCCCTTGGCAGCCTATTCACAGGCACAACAGGACTGGGGATGTGCGCTTTCCCAGACACGGAACATCTCATAATGCCCATTTTCAGCAGAGCCTTTTTCTGAAATGGGAAATGTCTGGTTCCTTCTCCCTCAAGGAAGGTGCCAGCCTTGAAAGCTGTTGCTGGTCTTCACCTTCCCTTGGCAGCCTATTCACAGGCACAACAGCTCTGGGCATGTGTACTTTCCCAGAGACGGAACATATCATCGTGCCGTTCTTGGCAGAGCCTTTTACCAAAATGGGAAACGTCCGGCTCCTTCTCCGCCAAGGAAGGGGCCAGCCCTGAAAGCTGTTGCTGGTCTTCACCTGCCATGGGCAGCCTAGTCACAGGCACACGAGCACTGGGGATCAGTGGTTTCCGAGAGATGGACCATCTCATCGTGCCCGTTCTCGTCAGACCATTTTTCCAAAATGGGAAACGTCCGGCTCCTTCTCCCCCAAGGAAGGTGCCAGTCCTGAAAGCTGTTGCTGGTCTTCCCCTTCCCTTGGCAGCCTAGTCACAGGCACAACAGCCCTGGGGATCGGCACTTTCCCAGAGATGGAACATCTCATCGTGACCGTTCTCGGCAGAGCCTTTTTCCGAAATAGGAATCGTCCGCCTTTTCTCCCACACGGAAGGTACCAGCCCTTGAAAGCTGTTGCTGCTCTTAACCTTCCCTTTGCAGCCTATTCAGAGGCCCAATAGCACTGGGGATGTGCACTTTCCCAGAGACGGAACATCTCATCGTACCTGTTCTTGGCAGAGCCTTTTTCCGAAAAGGGAAACGTCCGGCTCCTTCTCCCCCAAGAAAGGTGCCAGCCCTGACAGCTGTTGCTGGTCTTCACCTTCCCTTGGCAGCCTATTCGCAGGCACAACAGCCCTGGGACCTGTGCTTTCAGAGAGATGGAACATCTCCTCGTGCCCATTCTCGGCAGAGCCGATTTCCGAAATGGGAAATGTCCAGCTCCTTCTCCCCCAAGGAAGGTGCCAGCCCTGAAAGCTGTTGCTGGTCTTCACCTGCCCTGGGCAGCCTAGTCACAGGCACAACAGCCCTGGGGATCAGTGCTTTCCAAGAGATGGACCATCTCCTCATGCCCGTTCTCGTCAGACCATTTTTCCAAAATGGGAAACGTCCGGCTCCTTCTCCCCCAGGGAAGGTGCCAGTCCTGAAAGCTGTTGCTGGTCTTCACCTGCCCTTGGCGGCCTATTCAGATGCCCAATAGCGCTGGGAATCAGTGTTTTCCCAGAGACGGAGCATCTCATCGTGCCCATTCTAGGCAGAGCCTTTTTCCGAAATGGCAAACGTCTGGCTCCTTCTCCCTCAAGGATGGTGCCAGCCCTGAAATCTCTTCCTGGTATTCACCTTCCCTTGGCAGCCTCTTCACAGGCACAACAGCTCTGGGCATGTGCACTTTCCCAGACACGGAACATCTCATCGTGCCCGTTCTCGGCAGAGCCTTTTTCCAAAATGGGAAATGTCCGGCTCCTTCTCCCACAAGGAAGGTGCCAGCCCTGAAAACTGTTGCTGGTCTTCACCTGCCCTTGGCAGCCTATTCAGACGCCCGATAGCCCTGGGGATCAGTGCTTTCCCAGAGACAGAACATCTCATCGTGCCCGTTCTCGGCAGAGCAGATTTCCGAAATGGGAAATGTCCAGCTCCTTCTCCGCCAAGGAAGGGGCCAGCCCTGACAGCTGTTGCTGGTCTTCACCTGCCATGGGCAGCCTAGTCACAGGCACAACAGCCCTGGGGATCAGTGCTTTCCAAGAGATGGACCATCTCCTCATGCCCGTTCTCGTCAGACCATTTTTCCAAAATGGGAAACGTCCGGCTCCTTCTCCCCCAAGGAAGGTGCCAGTCCTGAAAGCTGTTGCTGGTCTTCACCTGCCATGGGCAGCCTAGTCACAGGCACAACAGCTCTGGGGATGTGCACTTTCCCAGAGACGGAACATCTCCTCGTGCCCGTTCTCGGCAGAGCCTTTTTCCAAAACAGCGAACGTCCGGCTCCATCTCCCCCAAGGAACGTGTCAGCCCTGACAGCTGTTTCTGGTCTTCACCTGCCCTGGGCAGCCTAGTCACAGGCACAACAGCCCTGGGGATCAGTGCTTTCCAAGAGATGGAACACCTCCTCGTGCCCGTTCTCATCAGAGCATTTTTCCAAAATGGGAATCGTCCGCCTTTTCTCCCACATGGAAGGTGCCAGCCCTTGAAAGCTGTTGCTGGTCTTCACCTGCCCTTGGCAGCCTATTCAGAGGCCCAATAGCACTGGGGATGTGCACTTTCCCAGAGACGGAACATCTCATCGTACCTGTTCTTGGCAGAGCCTTTTTCCGAAAAGGGAAACGTCCGGCTCCTTCTCCCACAAGGAAGGTGCCAGCCCTGAAAGCTGTTGCTGGTCTTCACCTTCCCTTGGCAGCCTATTCACAGGCACAACAGCCCTGCGGATCTGTGCTTTCCCAGAGATGCAACATCTCATCGTGCCCGTTATCAGCAGAGCCTTTTTGCCGAAGCAGTGAATATCCGGCTGCTTCTCCCCCAAGGAAGATGCTAGCCCTGAAAGCTTTTGCGGGTCTTCACCTGCCCTGGGCAGCCTAGTCACAGGCACAACAGCTCTGGGATCTGAGCTTTCAGAGAGACGGAAGATCTCCTCGTGCCCATTCCCAGCAGAGCCGTTTTCCGAAATGGGAAATGTCCGGCTCCTTCTCCACCAAGGAAGGTGCCAGCCCTGAAAGCTGTTGCTGGTCTTCACCTGCCCTTGGCAGCCTAGTCACAGGCACAACAGCCCTGGGGATCAGGGCTTTCCCAGAGACGCAACATCTCATCGTGACCGTTCTCGGCAGACCATTTTTCCAAAAGGGGAAACGTCCGGCTTAATCTCCCACAAGGAATCAGCCAGCCCTGAAAGCTGTTACTACTCTTCACCTTCCCTTGGCAGCCTCTTCACAGGCACAACAGCTCTGGGCATGTGCACTTTCCCAGAGACAGAACATCTCATCGTGCCCATTCTCGGCAGAGCCTTTTTCCGAAACGGCGAACGTCCGGCTCCTTCTCCGCCAAGGAAGGTGCCAGCGCTGAACAGCTGTTGCTGGTCTTCACCTGCCCTGGGCAGCCTAGTCACAGGCACCACAGGACTGGGGATCAGTGCTTTCCAAGAGACGGACCATCTCATCGTGCCCATTCTAGGCAGAGCCGTTTTCCGAAATGGCAAACGTCTGGCTCCTTCTCCCTCAAGGAAGGTGCCAGTCCTGAAAGCTGTTGCTGGTCTTCACCTGCCCTGGGCAGCCTAGTCACAGGCACAACAGCCCTGGGGATCAGTGCTTTCCAAGAGATGGAACACCTCCTCGTGCCCGTTCTCATCAGAGCATTATTCCAAAATGGGAATCGTCCCCCTTTTCTCCCACATGGAAGGTGCCAGCCCTTGAAAGCTGTTGCTGGTCTTCACCTGCCCTTGGCAGCCTATTCAGAGGCCCAATAGCACTGGGGATGTGCACTTTCCCAGAGACGGAACATCTCATCGTACCTGTTCTTGGCAGAGCCTTTTTCCGAAAAGGGAAACGTCCGGCTCCTTCTCCCCCAAGGAAGGTGCCAGCCCTGAAAGCTGTTGCTGGTCTTCACCTTCCCTTGGCAGCCTATTCACAGGCACAACAGCCCTGCGGATCTGTGCTTTCCCAGAGATGCAACATCTCATCGTGCCCGTTATCAGCAGAGCCTTTTTGCCGAAGCAGTGAATATCCGGCTGCTTCTCCCCCAAGGAAGATGCTAGCCCTGAAAGCTTTTGCGGGTCTTCACCTGCCCTGGGCAGCCTAGTCACAGGCACAACAGCTCTGGGATCTGAGCTTTCAGAGAGACGGAAGATCTCCTCGTGCCCATTCCCAGCAGAGCCGTTTTCCGAAATGGGAAATGTCCGGCTCCTTCTCCACCAAGGAAGGTGCCAGCCCTGAAAGCTGTTGCTGGTCTTCACCTGCCCTTGGCAGCCTAGTCACAGGCACAACAGCCCTGGGGATCAGGGCTTTCCCAGAGACGCAACATCTCATCGTGACCGTTCTCGGCAGACCATTTTTCCAAAAGGGGAAACGTCCGGCTTAATCTCCCACAAGGAATCAGCCAGCCCTGAAAGCTGTTACTACTCTTCACCTTCCCTTGGCAGCCTCTTCACAGGCACAACAGCTCTGGGCATGTGCACTTTCCCAGAGACAGAACATCTCATCGTGCCCATTCTCGGCAGAGCCTTTTTCCGAAACGGCGAACGTCCGGCTCCTTCTCCGCCAAGGAAGGTGCCAGCGCTGAACAGCTGTTGCTGGTCTTCACCTGCCCTGGGCAGCCTAGTCACAGGCACCACAGGACTGGGGATCAGTGCTTTCCAAGAGACGGACCATCTCATCGTGCCCATTCTAGGCAGAGCCGTTTTCCGAAATGGCAAACGTCTGGCTCCTTCTCCCTCAAGGAAGGTGCCAGTCCTGAAAGCTGTTGCTGGTCTTCACCTGCCCTGGGCAGCCTAGTCACAGGCACAACAGCCCTGGGGATCAGTGCTTTCCAAGAGATGGAACACCTCCTCGTGCCCGTTCTCATCAGAGCATTATTCCAAAATGGGAATCGTCCCCCTTTTCTCCCACATGGAAGGTGCCAGCCCTTGAAAGCTGTTGCTGGTCTTCACCTGCCCCTGGCAGCCTATTCAGAGGCCCAATAGCACTGGGGATGTGCACTTTCCCAGAGACGGAACATCTCATCGTACCTGTTCTTGGCAGAGCCTTTTTCCCAAAAGGGAAACGTCCGGCTCCTTCTCCCCCAAGGAAGGTGCCAGCCCTGAAAGCTGTTGCTGGTCTTCACCTTCCCTTGGCAGCCTATTCACAGGCACAACAGCCCTGCGGATCTGTGCTTTCCCAGAGACGCAACATCTCATTGTGCCCGTTATCAGCAGAGCCTTTTTGCCGAAGCAGCGAATATCCGGCTCCTTCTCCCCCAAGGAAGGTGCTAGCCCTGAAAGCTTTTCCTGGTCTTCACCTGCCCTGGGCAGCCTATTCGCAGGCACCAACAGCCCTGGGGATCTGAGCTTTCCCAGAGATGGAACATCTCATCGTGCCCGTTCTCGGCAGAGCCGTTTTCCGAAATGGGAAATGTCCGGCTCCTTCTCCACAAGGAAGGTGCCAGCCCTGAAAGCTGTTGCTGCTCTTCATCTTCCCTTGGCAGCCTATTCAGAGGCCCAACAGCCCTGGGGATCAGGGCTTTCCCAGAGACGGACCATCTCCTCATGCCCGTTGTCGGCAAACCATTTTTCCAAAATGGGAAATGTCCGGCTTCTTCTCCCACAAGGAATCGGCCAGCCCTGAAAGCTGTTCCTAGACTTCACCTGCCCTTGGCAGCCTCTTCACAGGCACAACAGCTCTGGGCATGTGCACTTTCCCAGAGACGGAACATCTCATCGTGCCCGTTCTTGGCAGAGCGTTTTTCCAAAATGGGAAACGTCCGGCTCCTTCTCCCACAAGGAAGGTGCCAGCCCTGAAAGCTTTTGCTAGTCTTCACCTGCCATGGGCAGCCTAGTCACAGGCACAACAGCCCTGGGGATCAGTGCTTTCCAAGAGATGGACCATCTCCTCATGCCCGTTCTCGTCAGACCATTTTTCCAAAATGGGAAACGTCCGGCTCCTTCTCCGCCAAGGAAGGTGCCAGTCCTGAAAGCTGTTGCTGGTCTTCACCTGCCATGGGCAGCCTAGTCACAGGCACAACAGCTCTGGGATCTGAGCTTTCAGAGAGACGGAACATCTCCTCGTGCCCATTCCCAGCAGAGCCGTTTTCCGAAATGGGAAATGTCCGGCTCCTTCTCCCCCAAGGAAGGTGCCAGCCCTGAAAGCTGTTGCTGGTCTTCACCTGCCCTTGGCAGCCTATTCAGACGCCCAATAGCAGTGGGGATCAGTGCTTTCCCAGAGACGCAACATCTCATCGTGCCCGTTCTCGGCAGAGCGTTTTTCCTAACTGGGAAATATCCGGCTCCTTCTCCCACAAGGAAGGTGCCAGCCCTGACAGCTGTTGCTGGTCTTCACCTGCCGTGGGCAGCCTAGTCACAGGCACAACAGCTCTGGACATGTGCACTTTCCCGGAGACGGAACATCTCATCGTGCCCGTTCTCGGCAGAGCCTTTTTCCAAAATGGGAAATGTCCGGCTCCTTCTCCCCCAAGGAAGGTGCCAGTCCTGAAAGCTGTTGCTGGTCTTCACCTGCCCTGGGCAGCCTAGTCACAGGCACAACTGCCCTGGGGATCTGTGCTTTCAGAGAGACGGAACATCTCCTCGAGCCCATTCTCGGCAGAGCCGTTTTCCAAAAAGGGATATGTCCGGCTCCTTCTCCCCCATAGAAGGTGCCAGTCCTGAAAGCTCTTCCTGGTCTTCACCTGCCCTTGGCAGCCTATTCACAGGCACAACAGGACTGGGGATGTGCGCTTTCCCAGACACGGAACATCTCATAATGCCCATTTTCAGCAGAGCCTTTTTCTGAAATGGGAAATGTCTGGTTCCTTCTCCCTCAAGGAAGGTGCCAGCCTTGAAAGCTGTTGCTGGTCTTCACCTTCCCTTGGCAGCCTATTCACAGGCACAACAGCTCTGGGCATGTGTACTTTCCCAGAGACGGAACATATCATCGTGCCGTTCTTGGCAGAGCCTTTTACCAAAATGGGAAACGTCCGGCTCCTTCTCCGCCAAGGAAGGGGCCAGCCCTGAAAGCTGTTGCTGGTCTTCACCTGCCATGGGCAGCCTAGTCACAGGCACACGAGCACTGGGGATCAGTGGTTTCCGAGAGATGGACCATCTCATCGTGCCCGTTCTCGTCAGACCATTTTTCCAAAATGGGAAACGTCCGGCTCCTTCTCCCCCAAGGAAGGTGCCAGTCCTGAAAGCTGTTGCTGGTCTTCCCCTTCCCTTGGCAGCCTAGTCACAGGCACAACAGCCCTGGGGATCGGCACTTTCCCAGAGATGGAACATCTCATCGTGACCGTTCTCGGCAGAGCCTTTTTCCGAAATAGGAATCGTCCGCCTTTTCTCCCACACGGAAGGTACCAGCCCTTGAAAGCTGTTGCTGCTCTTAACCTTCCCTTTGCAGCCTATTCAGAGGCCCAATAGCACTGGGGATGTGCACTTTCCCAGAGACGGAACATCTCATCGTACCTGTTCTTGGCAGAGCCTTTTTCCGAAAAGGGAAACGTCCGGCTCCTTCTCCCCCAAGAAAGGTGCCAGCCCTGACAGCTGTTGCTGGTCTTCACCTTCCCTTGGCAGCCTATTCGCAGGCACAACAGCCCTGGGACCTGTGCTTTCAGAGAGATGGAACATCTCCTCGTGCCCATTCTCGGCAGAGCCGATTTCCGAAATGGGAAATGTCCAGCTCCTTCTCCCCCAAGGAAGGTGCCAGCCCTGAAAGCTGTTGCTGGTCTTCACCTGCCCTGGGCAGCCTAGTCACAGGCACAACAGCCCTGGGGATCAGTGCTTTCCAAGAGATGGACCATCTCCTCATGCCCGTTCTCGTCAGACCATTTTTCCAAAATGGGAAACGTCCGGCTCCTTCTCCCCCAGGGAAGGTGCCAGTCCTGAAAGCTGTTGCTGGTCTTCACCTGCCCTTGGCGGCCTATTCAGATGCCCAATAGCGCTGGGAATCAGTGTTTTCCCAGAGACGGAGCATCTCATCGTGCCCATTCTAGGCAGAGCCTTTTTCCGAAATGGCAAACGTCTGGCTCCTTCTCCCTCAAGGATGGTGCCAGCCCTGAAATCTCTTCCTGGTATTCACCTTCCCTTGGCAGCCTCTTCACAGGCACAACAGCTCTGGGCATGTGCACTTTCCCAGACACGGAACATCTCATCGTGCCCGTTCTCGGCAGAGCCTTTTTCCAAAATGGGAAATGTCCGGCTCCTTCTCCCACAAGGAAGGTGCCAGCCCTGAAAACTGTTGCTGGTCTTCACCTGCCCTTGGCAGCCTATTCAGACGCCCGATAGCCCTGGGGATCAGTGCTTTCCCAGAGACAGAATTTCTCATCGTGCCCGTTCTCGGCAGAGCCGATTTCCGAAATGGGAAATGTCCGGCTCCTTCTCCGCCAAGGAAGGGGCCAGCCCTGACAGCTGTTGCTGGTCTTCACCTGCCATGGGCAGCCTAGTCACAGGCACAACAGCCCTGGGGATCAGTGCTTTCCAAGAGATGGACCATCTCCTCATGCCCGTTCTCGTCAGACCATTTTTCCAAAATGGGAAACGTCCGGCTCCTTCTCCCCCAAGGAAGGTGCCAGTCCTGAAAGCTGTTGCTGGTCTTCACCTGCCATGGGCAGCCTAGTCACAGGCACAACAGCTCTGGGGATGTGCACTTTCCCAGAGACGGAACATCTCCTCGTGCCCGTTCTCGGCAGAGCCTTTTTCCAAAACAGCGAACGTCCGGCTCCATCTCCCCCAAGGAACGTGTCAGCCCTGACAGCTGTTTCTGGTCTTCACTACCCCTGGGCAGCCTATTCAGACGCCCAATAGCAGTGGGGATCAGTGCTTTCCCAGAGACGCAACATCTCATCGTGCCCATTCTCGGCAGAGCCGTTTTCCGAAATGGGAAACGTCCAGCTACTTCTCTGCCAAGGAAGGTGCCATCCCTGAAAGCTGTTGCTGGTCTTCACCTGCCCTTGGCAGCCTACTCACTGGCACAACAGCACTGGGGATCAGTGCTTTCCCAGAGACGCAACATCTCATCGTGACCGTTCTCGTCAGACCATTTTTCCAAAATGGCAAACGTCCGGCTTCTTCTCCCACAAGGAATCGGCCAGCCCTGAAAGCTGTTACTAGTCTTCACCTTCCCTTGGCAGCCTCTTCACAGGCACAACAGCTCTGGGCATGTGCACTTTCCCAGAGACGGAACATCTCATCGTGCCCGTTCTCGGCAGAGCCTTTTTCCGAAACGGCGAACGTCCGGCTCCTTCTCCCACAAGGAAGGTGCCAGCGCTGACAGCTGTTGCTGGACTTCACCTGCCGTGGGCAGCCTAGTCACAGGCACAACAGCCCTGGGGATCAGTGCTTTCCAAGAGATGGACCATCTCCTCATGCCCGTTCTCGTCACACCATTTTTCCAAAATGGGAAACGTCCGGCTCCTTCTCCTCCAAGGAAGGTGCCAGTCCTGAAAGCTGTTGCTGCTCTTCACCTTCCCTTGGCAGCCTATTCGCAGGCACAACAGCCCTGGGACCTGTGCTTTCAGAGAGATGGAACATCTCCTCGTGCCCATTCTCGGCAGAGCCGATTTCCGAAATGGGAAATGTCCAGCTCCTTCTCCCCCAAGGAAGGTGCCAACCCTGAAAGCTGTTGCTGGTCTTCACCTGCCCTTGGCAGCCTATTCAGACGCCCAATAGCCCTGGGGATCGGCGCTTTCCCAGAGACGGAACATCTCATCGTGCCCGTTCTCGGCAGGGCCGTATTTCGAAACAGCGAAAATCCGGCTCCTTCTCCCCCAAGGAAGGTGCTAGCCCTGAAAGCTTTTCCTTGTCTTCACCTGCCCTGGACAGCCTATTCGCAGGCACAACAGCCCTGGGGATCTGAGCTTTCCCAGAGACGGAACATCTCATCGTGCCCGTTCTCGGCAGAGCCTTTTTCCGAAATAGGAAATGTCCGGCTCCTTCTCCCACAAGGAAGGTGCCAGCCCTGAAAGCTGGTGCTGCTCTTCACCTTCCCTTGGCAGCCTATTCAGAGGCCCAACAGCCCTGGGGATCAGGGCTTTCCCAGAGACGGACCATCTCCTCATGCCCATTCTCGGCAAACCATTTTTCCGAAATGGGAAACGTCCGGCTTCTTCTCCCACAAGGAATCGGCCAGCCCTGAAAGCTGTTCCTAGTCTTCACCTGCCCTTGGCAGCCTCTTCACAGGCACAACAGCTCTGGGCATGTGCACTTTCCCAGAGACGGAACATCTCCTCGTGCCCGTTCTTGGCAGAGCCTTTTTCCAAAATGGGAAACGTCTGGCTCCTTCTCCGCCAAGGAAGGTGCCAGCCCTGAAAGCTGTTGCTAGTCTTCACCTGCCCTCGGCAGCCTAGTCACAGGCACAGGAGCACTGGGGATCAGTGCTTTCCCAGAGACGGACCATCTCCTCAAGCCCGTTCTCGTCAGACCATTTTTCCAAAATGGGAAACGTCCGGCTCCTTCTCCGCCAAGGAAGGTGCCAGTCCTGAAAGCTGTTGCTGGTCTTCACCTGCCCTTGGCAGCCTATTCAGACGCCCAATAGCACTGGGGATCAGTGCTTTCCCAGAGACGCAACATCTCATCGTGCCCGTTCTTGGCAGAGCGTTTTTCCTAACTGGGAAACGTCCGGCTCCTTCTCCCACAAGGAAGCGGCCAGCCCTGAAAGCTGTTGCTGGTCTTCACCTGCCGTGGGCAGCCTAGTCACAGGCACAACAGCCCTGGGGATCAGTGCTTTCCAAGAGATGGACCATCTCCTCATGCCCGTTCTCGTCAGACCATTTTTCCAAAATGGGAAACGTCCGGCTCCTTCTCCGCCAAGGAAGGTGCCAGTCCTGAAAGCTGTTGCTGGTCTTCACCTGCCCTGGGCATCCTATTCAGAGGCACAACAGCCCTGGGGATCTGTGCTTTCAGAGAGACGGAACATCTCCTCGTGCCCATTCTCGGCAGAGCCATATTCCGAAATGGGAAATTTCCGGCTCCTTCTCCCCCAAGGAAGGTGCCAGCCCTGAAAGCTGGTGCTGCTCTTCACCTTCCCTTGGCAGCCTATTCAGAGGCCCAACAGCCCTGGGGATCAGGGCTTTCCCAGAGACGCAACATCTCATCGTACCCGTTCTTGGCAGAGCGTTTTTCCTAACTGGGAAATATCCGGCTCCTTCTCCCACAAGGAAGCGGCCAGCCCTGACAGCTGTTGCTGGTCTTCACCTGCCCTGGGCAGCCTAGTCACAGCCACAACAGCTCTGGGCATGTGCACTTTCCCGGAGACGGAACATCTCATCGTGCCCGTTCTCGGCAGAGCCTTTTTCCAAAATGGGAAATGTCCGGCTCCTTCTCCCACAAGGAAGGTGCCAGCCCTGAAAGCTGTTGCTGGTCTTCACCTGCCCTGGGCAGCCTAGTCACAGACACAACACCCCTGGGGATGAGTGCTTTCCCAGAGACAGAACATCTCCTCGTGCCCGTTCTCGGCAGAGCCTTTTTCCAAAATGGGAAACGTCCGGCTCCTTCTCCCACAAGGAAGGTGCCAGTCCTGAAAGCTGTTGCTGGTCTTCACCTGCCCTGGGCAGCCTAATCACAGGCACAACTGCCCTGGGGATCTGTGCTTTCAGAGAGACGGAACATCTCCTCAAACCCATTCTCGGCAGAGCCGTTTTCCAAAAAGGGATATGTCCGGCTCCTTCTCCCCCATGGAAGGTGCCAGTCCTGAAAGCTCTTCCTGGTATTCACCTGCCCTTGGCAGCCTATTCACAGGCACAACAGGACTGGGGATGTGCGCTTTCCCAGACACGGAACATCTCATCATGGCCATTTTCAGCAGAGCCTTTTTCTGAAATGGGAAACGTCCGGCTCCTTCTCCCACAAGGAAGGTGCAGACCTGAAAGCTCTTCCTGGTATTCACCTTCCCTTGGCAGCCTATTCACAGGCACAACAGCCCTGGGGATCTGTGCTTTCCCAGAGACAGAACATCTCCTCGTGCCCGTTCTCGTCAGACCATTTATCCAAAATGGGAAATGTCTGGCTCCTTCTCCCTCAAGGAAGGTGCCAGCCTTGAAAGCTGTTGCTGGTCTTCACCTGCCCTTGGCAGCCTCTTCACAGGCACAACAGCTCTGGGCATGTGTACTTTCCCAGAGACGGAACATGTCATCGTGCCCGTTCTCGGCAGAGCCTTTTTCCGAAAAGGGAAACGTCCGGCTCCTTCTCCCCCAAGAAAGGTGCCAGTCCTAAAAGCTGTTGCTGGTCTTCACCTTCCCTTGGCAGCCTAGTCACAGGCACAACAGCCCTGGGGATCAGTGCTTTCCAAGAGACGGACCATCTCATCGTGCCCATTCTAGGCAGAGCCGTTTTCCGAAATGGCAAACGTCTGGCTCCTTCTCCCTCAAGGAAGGTGCCAGTCCTGAAAGCTGTTGCTGGTCTTCACCTGCCCTGGGCAGCCTAGTCACAGGCACAACAGCCCTGGGGATCAGTGCTTTCCAAGAGATGGAACACCTCCTCGTGCCCGTTCTCATCAGAGCATTTTTCCAAAATGGGAATCGTCCGCCTTTTCTCCCACATGGAAGGTGCCAGCCCTTGAAAGCTGTTGCTGGTCTTCACCTGCCCTTGGCAGCCTATTCAGAGGCCCAATAGCACTGGGGATGTGCACTTTCCCAGAGACGGAACATCTCATCGTACCTGTTCTTGGCAGAGCCTTTTTCCCAAAAGGGAAACGTCCGGCTCCTTCTCCCCCAAGGAAGGTGCCAGCCCTGAAAGCTGTTGCTGGTCTTCACCTTCCCTTGGCAGCCTATTCACAGGCACAACAGCCCTGCGGATCTGTGCTTTCCCAGAGACGCAACATCTCATTGTGCCCGTTATCAGCAGAGCCTTTTTGCCGAAGCAGCGAATATCCGGCTCCTTCTCCCCCAAGGAAGGTGCTAGCCCTGAAAGCTGTTGCTGGTCTTCACCAGCCCTGGGCAGCCTATTCAGACGCCCAATAGCAGTGGGGATCAGTGCTTTCCCAGAGACGCAACATCTCATCGTGCCCGTTCTCGGCAGAGCGTTTTTCCTAACTGGGAAATATCCGGCTCCTTCTCCCACAAGGAAGGTGCCAGCCCTGACAGCTGTTGCTGGTCTTCACCTGCCGCGGGCAGCCTAGTCACAGGCACAACAGCTCTGGGCATGTGCACTTTCCCGGAGACGGAACATCTCATCGTGCCCGTTCTCGGCAGCGCCGATTTCCGAAATGGGAAATGTCCGGCTCCTTCTCCCACAAGGAAGGTGCCAGTCCTGAAAGCTGTTGCTGGTCTTCACCTGCCCTGGGCAGCCTAGTCACAGGCACAACTGCCCTGGGGATCTGTGCTTTCAGAGAGACGGAACATCTCCTCGAGCCCATTCTCGGCAGAGCCGTTTTCCAAAAAGGGATATGTCCGGCTCCTTCTCCCCCATGGAAGGTGCCAGTCCTGAAAGCTCTTCTTGGTCTTCACCTTCCCTTGGCAGCCTATTCACAGGCACAACAGGACTGGGGATGTGCGCTTTCCCAGACACGGAACATCTCATAATGCCCATTTTCAGCAGAGCCTTTTTCTGAAATGGGAAATGTCTGGTTCCTTCTCCCTCAAGGAAGGTGCCAGCCTTGAAAGCTGTTGCTGGTCTTCACCTTCCCTTGGCAGCCTATTCACAGGCACAACAGCTCTGGGCATGTGTACTTTCCCAGAGACGGAACATATCATCGTGCCGTTCTTGGCAGAGCCTTTTACCAAAATGGGAAACGTCCGGCTCCTTCTCCCACAAGGAAGGGGCCAGCCCTGAAAGCTGTTGCTGGTCTTCACCTGCCATGGGCAGCCTAGTCACAGGCACAACAGCCCTGGGGATCAGTGCTTTCCAAGAGATGGACCATCTCCTCATGCCCGTTCTCGTCAGACCATTTTTCCAAAATGGGAAACGTCCGGCTCCTTCTCCCCCAAGGAAGGTGCCAGTCCTGAAAGCTGTTGCTGGTCTTCACCTGCCATGGGCAGCCTAGTCACAGGCACAACAACCCTGGGGATCGGCACTTTCCCAGAGATGGAACATCTCATCGTGACCGTTCTCGGCAGAGCCTTTTTCCGAAATAGGAATCGTCCGCCTTTTCTCCCACATGGAAGGTACCAGCCCTTGAAAGCTGTTGCTGCTCTTAACCTTCCCTTTGCAGCCTATTCAGAGGCCCAATAGCACTGGGGATGTGCACGTTCCCAGAGACGGAACATCTCATCGTACCTGTTCTTGGCAGAGCCTTTTTCCGAAAAGGGAAACGTCCGGCTCCTTCTCCCCCAAGAAAGGTGCCAGCCCTGAAAGCTGTTGCTGGTCTTCACCTTCCCTTGGCAGCCTATTCGCAGGCACAACAGCCCTGGGACCTGTGCTTTCAGAGAGACGGAACATCTCCTCGTGCCCATTCTCGGCAGAGCCGATTTCCGAAATGGGAAATGTCCAGCTCCTTCTCCCCCAAGGAAGGTGCCAGCCCTGAAAGCTGTTGCTGGTCTTCACCTGCCCTTGGCAGCCTATTCAGACGCCCAATAGCCCTGGGGATCGGCGCTATCCCAGAGACGGAACATCTCATCTTGCCCGTTCTCGGCAGGGCCGTTTTTCGAAACAGCGAAAATCCAGCTCCTTCTCCCCCAAGGAAGGTGCTATCCCTGAAAGCTTTTGCTGGTCTTCACCTGCCCTGGACAGCCTATTCGCAGGCACAACAGCCCTGGGGATCTGTGCTTTCCCAGAGACGCAACATCTCATCGTGACCGTTCTCGTCAGACCATTTTTCCAAAATGGGAAACGTCCGGCTTCTTCTCCCACAAGGAATCGGCCAGCCCTGAAAGCTGTTCCTAGTCTTCACCTTCCCTTGGCAGCCTAGTCACAGGCACAACAGCTCTGGGCATGTGCACTTTCCCAGAGACGGAACATCTCATCGTGCCCGTTCTCGGCAGAGACTTTTTCCGAAACGGCGAACGTCCGGCTCCTTCTCCGCCAAGGAAGGTGCCAGCGCTGACAGCTGTTGCTGGTCTTCACCTGCCCTGGGCAGCCTAGTCACAGGCACAACAGCCCTGGGGATCAGTGCTTTCCAAGAGATGGACCATCTCCTCATGCCCGTTCTCGTCAGACCATTTTTCCAAAATGGGAAACGTCCGGCTCCTTCTCCGCCAAGGAAGGTGCCAGTCCTGAAAGCTGTTGCTGGTCTTCACCTGCCCTTGGCGGCCTATTCAGATGCCCAATAGCGCTGGGAATCAGTGTTTTCCCAGAGACGGAGCATCTCATCGTGCCCATTCTAGGCAGAGCCTTTTTCCGAAATGGCAAACGTCTGGCTCCTTCTCCCTCAAGGATGGTGCCAGCCCTGAAATCTCTTCCTGGCATTCAGCTTCCCTTGGCAGCCTCTTCACAGGCACAACAGCTCTGGGCATGTGCACTTTCCCAGACACGGAACATCTCATCGTGCCCGTTCTCGGCAGAGCCTTTTTCTGAAATGGGAAACGTCCGGCTCCTTCTCCCACAAGGAAGGTGCCAGTCCTGAAAGCTCTTCCTGGTATTCACCTTCCCTTGGCAGCCTATTCACAGGCACAACAGCCCTGGGGATCTGAGCTTTCCCAGAGACAGAACATCTCCTCGTGCCCGTTCTCGTCAGACCATTTTTTCCGAAATGGGAAATGTCTGGCTCCTTCTCCCTCAAGGAAGGTGCCAGCCTTGAAAGCTGTTGCTGGTCTTCACCTGCCCTTGGCAGCCTAGTCACAAGCACAACAGCTCTGGGCATGTGTACTTTCCCAGAGACGGATCATCTCATCGTGCCCGTTCTTGGCAGAGCCTTTTACCAAAATGGGAAACGTCCGGCTCCTTCTCCGCCAAGGAAGGGGCCAGCCCTGACAGCTGTTGCTGGTCTTCACCTGCCATGGGCAGCCTAGTCACAGGCACAACAGCCCGGGGTATCAGTGCTTTCCAAGAGATGGACCATCTCCTCATGCCCGTTCTCGTCAGACCATTTTTCCAAAATGGGAAACGTCCGGCTCCTTCTCCCCCAAGGAAGGTGCCAGTCCTGAAAGCTGTTGCTGGTCTTCACCTGCCATGGGCAGCCTAGTCACAGGCACAACAGCTCTGGGGATGTGCACTTTCCCAGAGACGGAACATCTCCTCGTGCCCGTTCTCGGCAGAGCCTTTTTCCAAAACAGCGAACGTCCGGCTCCATCTCCCCCAAGGAAGGTGTCAGCTCTGACAGCTGTTTCTGGTCTTCACTACCCCTGGGCAGCCTATTCAGAGGCACAACAGCCCTGGGGATCTGTGCTTTCAGAGAGACGGAACATCTCCTCGTGCCCATTCTCGGCAGAGCCGTTTTCCGAAATGGGAAACGACCAGCTCCTTCTCCGCCAAGGAAGGTGCCATCCCTGAAAGCTGTTGCTGGTCTTCACCTTCCCTTGGCAGCCTATTCAGAGGCACAACAGCCCTGGGGATCAGTGCTTTCCCAGAGATGGAACATTCCACATCACTCGTTCTCGGCTCAGCCTTTTTCTGAAACAGCAAACGTCCAGCTCCTTCTCCCAAAATGAATGTGCCATCCCTGAAAGCTGTTGCTGGTCTTCACCTGCCCTTGGCAGCCTACTCACTGGCACAACAGCACTGGGGATCAGTGCTTTCCCAGAGACGCAACATCTCATCGTGACTGTTCTCGTCAGACCATTTTTCCAAAATGGGAAACGTCCGGCTTCTTCTCCCACAAGGAATCGGCCAGCCCTGAAAGCTGTTACTAGTCTTCACCTTCCCTTGGCAGCCTAGTCACAGGCACAACAGCTCTGGGCATGTGCACTTTCCCAGAGACGGAACATCTCATCGTGCCCGTTCTCGGCAGAGCCTTTTTCCGAAACGGCGAACGTCCGGCTCCTTCTCCCACAAGGAAGGTGCCAGCGCTGACAGCTGTTGCTGGACTTCACCTGCCCTCGGCAGCCTAGTCACAGGCACAACAGCCCTGGGGATCAGTGCTTTCCAAGAGATGGACCATCTCCTCATGCCCGTTCTCGTCAGACCATTTTTCCAAAATGGGAAACGTCCGGCTCCTTCTCCGCCAAGGAAGGTGCCAGTCCTGAAAGCTGTTGCTGGTCTTCACCTGCCCTTGGCGGCCTATTCAGATGCCCAATAGCGCTGGGAATCAGTGTTTTCCCAGAGACGGAGCATCTCATCGTGCCCATTCTAGGCAGAGCCTTTTTCCGAAATGGCAAACGTCTGGCTCCTTCTCCCTCAAGGATGGTGCCAGCCCTGAAATCTCTTCCTGGTATTCAGCTTCCCTTGGCAGCCTAGTCACAGGCACAACAGCTCTGGGCATGTGCACTTTCCCAGACACGGAACATCTCATCGTGCCCGTTCTCGGCAGAGCCTTTTTCCAAAATGGGAAATGTCCGGCTCCTTCTCCCACAAGGAAGGTGCCAGCCCTGAAAGCTGTTGCTGCTCTTCACCTGCCCTTGGCAGCCTATTCAGACGCCCGATAGCCCTGGGGATCAGTGCTTTCCCAGAGACAGAACATCTCATCGTGCCCGTTCTCGGCAGAGCCGATTTCCGAAATGGGAAATGTCCGGCTCCTTCTCCCCCAAGGAAGGTGCCAGTCCTGAAAGCTGTTGCTGGTCTTCAACTGCCCTGGGCAGCCTAGTCACAGGCACAACTGCCCTGGGGATCTGTGCTTTCAGAGAGATGGAACATCTCCTCGAGCCCATTCTCGGCAGAGCCGTTTTCCAAAAAGGGATATGTCCGTCTCCTTCTCCCCCATGGAAGGTGCCAGCCCTGAAAGCTGTTGCTGGTATTCACCTGCCCTTGGCAGCCTATTCGCAGGCACAACAGCCCTGGGGATGTGTGCTTTCCCAGACACGGAACATCTCATCATGCCCATTTTCAGCAGAGCCTTTTTCTGAAATGGGAAACGTCCGGCTCCTTCTCCCACAAGGAAGGTGCCAGTCCTGAAAGCTCTTCCTGGTCTTCACCTTCCCTTGGCAGCCTATTCACAGGCACAACAGCCCTGGGGATCTGAGCTTTCCCAGAGACAGAACATCTCCTCGTGCCCGTTCTCGTCAGACCATTTTTTCCGAAATGGGAAATGTCTGGCTCCTTCTCCCTCAAGGAAGGTGCCAGCCTTGAAAGCTGTTGCTGGTCTTCACCTGCCCTTGGCAGCCTAGTCACAAGCACAACAGCTCTGGGCATGTGTACTTTCCCAGAGACGGATCATCTCATCGTGCCCGTTCTTGGCAGAGCCTTTTACCAAAATGGGAAACGTCCGGCTCCTTCTCCGCCAAGGAAGGGGCCAGCCCTGACAGCTGTTGCTGGTCTTCACCTGCCATGGGCAGCCTAGTCACAGGCACAACAGCCCGGGGTATCAGTGCTTTCCAAGAGATGGACCATCTCCTCATGCCCGTTCTCGTCAGACCATTTTTCCAAAATGGGAAACGTCCGGCTCCTTCTCCCCCAAGGAAGGTGCCAGTCCTGAAAGCTGTTGCTGGTCTTCACCTGCCATGGGCAGCCTAGTCACAGGCACAACAGCTCTGGGGATGTGCACTTTCCCAGAGACGGAACATCTCCTCGTGCCCGTTCTCGGCAGAGCCTTTTTCCAAAACAGCGAACGTCCGGCTCCTTCTCCCCCAAGGAAGGTGTCAGCTCTGACAGCTGTTTCTGGTCTTCACTACCCCTGGGCAGCCTATTCAGAGGCACAACAGCCCTGGGGATCTGTGCTTTCAGAGAGACGGAACATCTCCTCGTGCCCATTCTCGGCAGAGCCGTTTTCCGAAATGGGAAACGACCAGCTCCTTCTCCGCCAAGGAAGGTGCCATCCCTGAAAGCTGTTGCTGGTCTTCACCTTCCCTTGGCAGCCTATTCAGAGGCACAACAGCCCTGGGGATCAGTGCTTTCCCAGAGATGGAACATTCCACATCACTCGTTCTCGGCTCAGCCTTTTTCTGAAACAGCAAACGTCCAGCTCCTTCTCCCAAAATGAATGTGCCATCCCTGAAAGCTGTTGCTGGTCTTCACCTGCCCTTGGCAGCCTACTCACTGGCACAACAGCCCTGGGGATCAGTGCTTTCCCAGAGATGGAACATTCCACATCACTCGTTCTCGGCTCAGCCTTTTTCTGAAACAGCAAACGTCCAGCTCCTTCTCCCAAAATGAATGTGCCATCCCTGAAAGCTGTTGCTGGTCTTCACCTGCCCTTGGCAGCCTACTCACTGGCACAACAGCACTGGGGATCAGTGCTTTCCCAGAGACGCAACATCTCATCGTGACCGTTCTCGTCAGACCATTTTTCCAAAATGGGAAACGTCCGGCTTCTTCTCCCACAAGGAATCGGCCAGCCCTGAAAGCTGTTACTAGTCTTCACCTTCCCTTGGCAGCCTAGTCACAGGCACAACAGCTCTGGGCATGTGCACTTTCCCAGAGACGGAACATCTCATCGTGCCCGTTCTCGGCAGAGCCTTTTTCCGAAACGGCGAACGTCCGGCTCCTTCTCCCACAAGGAAGGTGCCAGCGCTGACAGCTGTTGCTGGACTTCACCTGCCCTCGGCAGCCTAGTCACAGGCACAACAGCCCTGGGGATCAGTGCTTTCCAAGAGATGGACCATCTCCTCATGCCCGTTCTCGTCAGACCATTTTTCCAAAATGTGAAACGTCCGGCTCCTTCTCCGCCAAGGAAGGTGCCAGTCCTGAAAGCTGTTGCTGGTCTTCACCTGCCCTTGGCGGCCTATTCAGATGCCCAATAGCGCTGGGAATCAGTGTTTTCCCAGAGACGGAGCATCTCATCGTGCCCATTCTAGGCAGAGCCTTTTTCCGAAATGGCAAACGTCTGGCTCCTTCTCCCTCAAGGATGGTGCCAGCCCTGAAATCTCTTCCTGGTATTCAGCTTCCCTTGGCAGCCTAGTCACAGGCACAACAGCTCTGGGCATGTGCACTTTCCCAGACACGGAACATCTCATCGTGCCCGTTCTCGGCAGAGCCTTTTTCCAAAATGGGAAATGTCCGGCTCCTTCTCCCACAAGGAAGGTGCCAGCCCTGAAAGCTGTTGCTGCTCTTCACCTGCCCTTGGCAGCCTATTCAGACGCCCGATAGCCCTGGGGATCAGTGCTTTCCCAGAGACAGAACATCTCATCGTGCCCGTTCTCGGCAGAGCCGATTTCCGAAATGGGAAATGTCCGGCTCCTTCTCCCCCAAGGAAGGTGCCAGTCCTGAAAGCTGTTGCTGGTCTTCAACTGCCCTGGGCAGCCTAGTCACAGGCACAACTGCCCTGGGGATCTGTGCTTTCAGAGAGATGGAACATCTCCTCGAGCCCATTCTCGGCAGAGCCGTTTTCCAAAAAGGGATATGTCCGTCTCCTTCTCCCCCATGGAAGGTGCCAGCCCTGAAAGCTGTTGCTGGTATTCACCTGCCCTTGGCAGCCTATTCGCAGGCACAACAGCCCTGGGGATGTGTGCTTTCCCAGACACGGAACATCTCATCATGCCCATTTTCAGCAGAGCCTTTTTCTGAAATGGGAAACGTCCGGCTCCTTCTCCCACAAGGAAGGTGCCAGTCCTGAAAGCTCTTCCTGGTCTTCACCTTCCCTTGGCAGCCTATTCACAGGCACAACAGCCCTGGGGATCTGAGCTTTCCCAGAGACAGAACATCTCCTCGTGCCCGTTCTCGTCAGACCATTTTTTCCGAAATGGGAAATGTCTGGCTCCTTCTCCCTCAAGGAAGGTGCCAGCCTTGAAAGCTGTTGCTGGTCTTCACCTGCCCTTGGCAGCCTAGTCACAAGCACAACAGCTCTGGGCATGTGTACTTTCCCAGAGACGGATCATCTCATCGTGCCCGTTCTTGGCAGAGCCTTTTACCAAAATGGGAAACGTCCGGCTCCTTCTCCGCCAAGGAAGGGGCCAGCCCTGACAGCTGTTGCTGGTCTTCACCTGCCATGGGCAGCCTAGTCACAGGCACAACAGCCCGGGGTATCAGTGCTTTCCAAGAGATGGACCATCTCCTCATGCCCGTTCTCGTCAGACCATTTTTCCAAAATGGGAAACGTCCGGCTCCTTCTCCCCCAAGGAAGGTGCCAGTCCTGAAAGCTGTTGCTGGTCTTCACCTGCCATGGGCAGCCTAGTCACAGGCACAACAGCTCTGGGGATGTGCACTTTCCCAGAGACGGAACATCTCCTCGTGCCCGTTCTCGGCAGAGCCTTTTTCCAAAACAGCGAACGTCCGGCTCCTTCTCCCCCAAGGAAGGTGTCAGCTCTGACAGCTGTTTCTGGTCTTCACTACCCCTGGGCAGCCTATTCAGAGGCACAACAGCCCTGGGGATCTGTGCTTTCAGAGAGACGGAACATCTCCTCGTGCCCATTCTCGGCAGAGCCGTTTTCCGAAATGGGAAACGACCAGCTCCTTCTCCGCCAAGGAAGGTGCCATCCCTGAAAGCTGTTGCTGGTCTTCACCTTCCCTTGGCAGCCTATTCAGAGGCACAACAGCCCTGGGGATCAGTGCTTTCCCAGAGATGGAACATTCCACATCACTCGTTCTCGGCTCAGCCTTTTTCTGAAACAGCAAACGTCCAGCTCCTTCTCCCAAAATGAATGTGCCATCCCTGAAAGCTGTTGCTGGTCTTCACCTGCCCTTGGCAGCCTACTCACTGGCACAACAGCCCTGGGGATCAGTGCTTTCCCAGAGATGGAACATTCCACATCACTCGTTCTCGGCTCAGCCTTTTTCTGAAACAGCAAACGTCCAGCTCCTTCTCCCAAAATGAATGTGCCATCCCTGAAAGCTGTTGCTGGTCTTCACCTGCCCTTGGCAGCCTACTCACTGGCACAACAGCACTGGGGATCAGTGCTTTCCCAGAGACGCAACATCTCATCGTGACCGTTCTCGTCAGACCATTTTTCCAAAATGGGAAACGTCCGGCTTCTTCTCCCACAAGGAATCGGCCAGCCCTGAAAGCTGTTACTAGTCTTCACCTTCCCTTGGCAGCCTAGTCACAGGCACAACAGCTCTGGGCATGTGCACTTTCCCAGAGACGGAACATCTCATCGTGCCCGTTCTCGGCAGAGCCTTTTTCCGAAACGGCGAACGTCCGGCTCCTTCTCCCACAAGGAAGGTGCCAGCGCTGACAGCTGTTGCTGGACTTCACCTGCCCTCGGCAGCCTAGTCACAGGCACAACAGCCCTGGGGATCAGTGCTTTCCAAGAGATGGACCATCTCCTCATGCCCGTTCTCATCAGACCATTTTTCCAAAATGGGAAACGTCCGGCTCCTTCTCCGCCAAGGAAGGTGCCAGTCCTGAAAGCTGTTGCTGGTCTTCACCTGCCCTTGGCGGCCTATTCAGATGCCCAATAGCGCTGGGAATCAGTGTTTTCCCAGAGACGGAGCATCTCATCGTGCCCATTCTAGGCAGAGCCTTTTTCCGAAATGGCAAACGTCTGGCTCCTTCTCCCTCAAGGATGGTGCCAGCCCTGAAATCTCTTCCTGGTATTCAGCTTCCCTTGGCAGCCTCTTCACAGGCACAACAGCTCTGGGCATGTGCACTTTCCCAGACACGGAACATCTCATCGTGCCCGTTCTCGGCAGAGCCTTTTTCCAAAATGGGAAATGTCCGGCTCCTTCTCCCACAAGGAAGGTGCCGGCCCTGAAAGCTGTTGCTGCTCTTCACCTGCCCTTGGCAGCCTATTCAGACGCCCGATAGCCCTGGGGATCAGTGCTTTCCCAGAGACAGAACATCTCCTCGTGCCCGTTCTCGGCAGAGCTGATTTCCGAAATGGGAAACGTCCGGCTCCTTCTCCCCCAAGGAAGGTGCCAGTCCTGAAAGCTGTTGCTGGTCTTCACCTGCCCTGGGCAGCCTAGTCACAGGCACAACTGCCCTGGGGATCTGTGCTTTCAGAGAGACGGAACATCTCCTCGAGCCCATTCTCGGCAGAGCCGTTTTCCAAAAAGGGATATGTCCGTCTCCTTCTCCCCCATGGAAGGTGCCAGCCCTGAAAGCTGTTGCTGGTATTCACCTGCCCTTGGCAGCCTATTCGCAGGCACAACAGCCCTGGGGATGTGTGCTTTCCCACACACGGAACATCTCATCATGCCCATTTTCAGCAGAGCCTTTTTCTGAAATGGGAAATGTCCAGCTCCTTCTCCCACAAGGAAGGTGCCAGCCCTGAAAGCTGGTGCTGCTCTTCACCTTCCCTTGGCAGCCTATTCAGAGGCCCAACAGCCCTGGGGATCAGGGCGTTTCCCAGAGACGGACCATCTCCTCGTGCCCATTCTCGGCAGAGCCGTTTTCCGAAATGGAAACGTCCGGCTTCTTCTCCCACAAGGAATCGGCCAGCCCTGAAAGCTGTTCCTAGTCTTCACCTGCCCTTGGCAGCCTCTTCACAGGCACAACAGCTCTGGGCATGTGCACTTTCCAGAGACGGAACATCTCATCGTGCCCGTTCTTGGCAGAGCCTTTTTCCAAAATGGGAAACGTCTGGCTCCTTCTCCGCCAAGGAAGGTGCCAGCCCTGAAAGCTGTTGCTAGTCTTCACCTGCCCTTGGCAGCCTACTCACTGCACAAGAGCACTGGGGATCAGTGCTTTCCAAGAGACGGACCATCTCCTCAAGCCCGTTCTCGTCACACCATTTTTCCAAAATGGGAAACGTCCGGCTCCTTCTCCGACAAGGAAGGTGCCAGTCCTGAAAGCTGTTGCTGGTCTTCACCTGCCCTTGGCAGCCTATTCAGACGCCCAATAGCCCTGGGGATCGGCGCTTTCCCAGAGATGGAACATCTCATCGTGCCCGTTCTCGGCAGAGCGTTTTTCCGAAATGGGAAACGTCCGGCTCCTTCTCCCACAGGGAAGCGGCCAGCCCTGAAAGCTGTTGCTGGTCTTCACCTGCCCTGGGCAGCCTAGTCACAGGCACAACAGCCCTGGGGATCAGGGCTTTCCAAGAGATGGAACACCTCCTCGTGCCCGTTCTCATCAGAGCATTTTTCCAAAATGGGAATCGTCCGCCTTTTCTCCACATGGAAGGTGCCAGCCCTTGAAAGCTGTTGCTGGTCTTCACCTGCCCTTGGCAGCCTATTCAGAGGCCCAATAGCACTGGGGATGTGCACTTTCCCAGAGACGGAACATCTCATCGTACCTGTTCTTGGCAGAGCCTTTTTCCCAAAAGGGAAACGTCCGGCTCCTTCTCCCCCAAGGAAGGTGCCAGCCCTGAAAGCTGTTGCTGGTCTTCACCTTCCCTTGGCAGCCTATTCACAAGGCACAACAGCCCTGCGGATCTGTGCTTTCCCAGAGATGCAACATCTCATCGTGCCCGTTATCAGCAGAGCCTTTTTGCCGAAGCAGCGAATATCCGGCTGCTTCTCCCCCAAGGAAGATGCTAGCCCTGAAAGCTTTTGCTGGTCTTCACCTGCCCTGGGCAGCCTAGTCACAGGCACAACAGCTCTGGGATCTGAGCTTTCAGAGAGACGGAAGATCTCCTCGTGCCCATTCCCAGCAGAGCCGTTTTCCGAAATGGGAAATGTCCGGCACCTTCTCCACCAAAGAAGGTGCCAGCCCTGAAAGCTGTTGCTGGTCTTCACCTGCCCTTGGCAGCCTACTCACTGGCACAACAGCCCTGGGGATCAGGGCTTTCCCAGAGACGCAACATCTCATCGTGACCGTTCTCGTCAGACCATTTTTCCAAAAGGGGAAACGTCCGGCTTCCTCTCCCCACAAGGAATCAGCCAGCCCTGAAAGCTGTTACTACTCTTCACCTTCCCTTGGCAGCCTCTTCACAGGCACAACAGCTCTGGGCATGTGCACTTTCCCAAGACGGAACATCTCATCGTGCCCATTCTCGGCAGAGCCTTTTTCCGAAACGGCGAACGTCCGGCTCCTTCTCCACCAAGGAAGGTGCCAGTCCTGAAAGCTGTTGCTGCTCTTCACCTTCCCTTGGCAGCCTATTCGCAGGCACAACAGCCATGGGACCTGTGCTTTCAGAGAGATGGAACATCTCCTCGTGCCCATTCTCGGCAGAACCGATTTCCGAAATGGGAAATGTCCAGCTCCTTCTCCCCCAAGGAAGGTGCCAACCCTGAAAGCTGTTGCTGGTCTTCACCTGCCCTTGGCAGCCTATTCAGACGCCAATAGCCCTGGGGATCGGCGCTTTCCCAGAGACGGAACATCTCATCGTGCCCGTTCTCGGCAGGGCCGTATTTCGAAACAGCGAAAATCCGGCTCCTTCTCCCCCAAGGAAGGTGCTAGCCCTGAAAGCTTTTCCTTGTCTTCACCTGCCTGGACAGCCTATTCGCAGGCACAACAGCCCTGGGGATCTGAGCTTTCCCAGAGACGGAACATCTCATCGTGCCCGTTCTCGGCAGAGCCTTTTTCCGAAATAGGAAATGTCCGGCTCCTTCTCCCACAAGGAAGGTGCCAGCCCTGAAAGCTGGTGCTGCTCTTCACCTTCCCTTGGCAGCCTATTCAGAGGCCCAACAGCCCTGGGGATCAGGGCTTTCCCAGAGACGGACCATCTCCTCATGCCCGTTCTCGGCAAACCATTTTTCCGAAATGGGAAACGTCCGGCTTCTTCTCCCACAAGGAATCGGCCAGCCCTGAAAGCTGTTCCTAGTCTTCACCTGCCCTTGGCAGCCTCTTCACAGGCACAACAGCTCTGGGCATGTGCACTTTCCCAGAGACGGAACATCTCCTCGTGCCCGTTCTTGGCAGAGCCTTTTTCCAAAATGGGAAACGTCTGGCTCCTTCTCCGCCAAGGAAGGTGCCAGCCCTGAAAGCTGTTGCTAGTCTTCACCTGCCCTCGGCAGCCTAGTCACAGGCACAGGAGCACTGGGGATCAGTGCTTTCCCAGAGACGGACCATCTCCTCAAGCCCGTTCTCGTCACACCATTTTTCCAAAATGGGAAACGTCCGGCTCCTTCTCCGCCAAGGAAGGTGCCAGTCCTGAAAGCTGTAGCTGGTCTTCACCTGCCCTTGGCAGCCTATTCAGACGCCCAATAGCAGTGGGGATCAGTGCTTTCCCAGAGACGCAACATCTCATCGTGCCCGTTCTCGGCAGAGCGTTTTTCCGAAATGGGAAACGTCCGGCTCCTTCTCCCACAAGGAAGCGGCCAGCCCTGAAAGCTGTTGCTGGTCTTCACCTGCCGTGGGCAGCCTAGTCACAGGCACAACAGCCCTGGGGATCAGTGCTTTCCAAGAGATGGACCATCTCCTCATGCCCGTTCTCGTCAGACCATTTTTCCAAAATGGGAAACGTCCGGCTCCTTCTCCGCCAAGGAAGGTGCCAGTCCTGAAAGCTGTTGCTGGTCTTCACCTGCCCTGGGCATCCTATTCAGAGGCACAACAGCCCTGCGGATCTGTGCTTTCAGAGAGACGGAACATCTCCTCGTGCCCATTCTCGGCAGAGCCATATTCCGAAATGGGAAATTTCCGGCTCCTTCTCCCCCAAGGAAGGTGCCAGCCCTGAAAGCTGGTGCTGCTCTTCACCTTCCCTTGGCAGCCTATTCAGAGGCCCAACAGCCCTGGGGATCAGGGCTTTCCCAGAGACGCAACATCTCATCGTGCCCGTTCTTGGCAGAGCGTTTTTCCTAACTGGGAAATATCCGGCTCCTTCTCCCACAAGGAAGCGGCCAGCCCTGACAGCTGTTGCTGGTCTTCACCTGCCCTGGGCAGCCTAGTCACAGCCACAACAGCTCTGGGCATGTGCACTTTCCCGGAGACGGAACATCTCATCGTGCCCGTTCTCGGCAGAGCCTTTTTCCAAAATGGGAAATGTCCGGCTCCTTCTCCCACAAGGAAGGTGCCAGCCCTGAAAGCTGTTGCTGGTCTTCACCTGCCCTGGGCAGCCTAGTCACAGACACAACACCCCTGGGGATGAGTGCTTTCCCAGAGACAGAACATCTCCTCGTGCCCGTTCTCGGCAGAGCCTTTTTCCAAAATGGGAAACGTCCGGCTCCTTCTCCGCCAAGGAAGGGGCCAGCCCTGAAACCTGTTGCTGGTCTTCACCTGCCCTGGGCAGCCTAATCACAGGCACAACTGCCCTGGGGATCTGTGCTTTCAGAGAGACGGAACATCTCCTCAAACCCATTCTCGGCAGAGCCGTTTTCCAAAAAGGGATATGTCCGGCTCCTTCTCCCCCATGGAAGGTGCCAGTCCTGAAAGCTCTTCCTGGTATTCACCTTCCCTTGGCAGCCTATTCACAGGCACAACAGCCCTGGGGATCTGTGCTTTCCCAGAGACAGAACATCTCCTCGTGCCCGTTCTCGTCAGACCATTTATCCAAAATGGGAAATGTCTGGCTCCTTCTCCCTCAAGGAAGGTGCCAGCCTTGAAAGCTGTTGCTGGTCTTCACCTGCCCTTGGCAGCCTCTTCACAGGCACAACAGCTCTGGGCATGTGTACTTTCCCAGAGACGGAACATCTCATCGTGCCCGTTCTCGGCAGAGCCTTTTTCCGAAACGGCGAACGTCCGGCTCCTTCTCCGCCAAGGAAGGTGCCAGCGCTGACAGCTGTTGCTGGACTTCACCTGCCCTGGGCAGCCTAGTCACAGGCACAACAGCCCTGGGGATCAGTGCTTTCCAAGAGATGGACCATCTCCTCATGCCCGTTCTCGTCAGACCATTTTTCCAAAATGGGAAACGTCCGGCTCCTTCTCCCACAAGGAAGGTGCCAGTCCTGAAAGCTGTTGCTGGTCTTCCCCTTCCCTTGGCAGCCTGGTCACAGGCACAACAGCCCTGGGGATCGGCACTTTCCCAGAGATGGAACATCTCATCGTGCCCGTTCTCGGCAGAGCGTTTTTCCGAAATGGGAAACGTCCGGCTCCTTCTCCCACAGGGAAGCGGCCAGCCCTGAAAGCTGTTACTAGTCTTCACCTTCCCTTGGCAGCCTCTTCACAGGCACAACAGCTCTGGGCATGTGCACTTTCCCAGAGACGGAACATGTCATCGTGCCCGTTCTCGGCAGACCATTTTTCCAAAATGGGAAACGTCCGTCTTCTTCTCCCACAAGGAATCGGCCAGCCCTGAAAGCTGTTACTAGTCTTCACCTGCCCTTGGCAGCCTCTTCACAGGCACAACAGCTCTGGGCATGTGCACTTTCCCAGAGACGGAACATGTCATCGTGCCCGTTCTCGGCAGAGCCTTTTTCCGAAAAGGGAAACGTCCGGCTCCTTCTCCCCCAAGAAAGGTGCCAGCCCTGAAAGCTGTTGCTGGTCTTCACCTGCCCTTGGCAGCCTAGTCACAGGCACAACAGCCCTGGGGATCAGTGCTTTCCAAGAGACGGACCATCTCATCGTGCCCATTCTAGGCAGAGCCGTTTTCCGAAATGGCAAACGTCTGGCTCCTTCTCCCTCAAGGAAGGTGCCAGTCCTGAAAGCTGTTGCTGGTCTTCACCTGCCCTGGGCAGCCTAGTCACAGGCACAACAGCCCTGGGGATCAGTGCTTTCCAAGAGATGGAACACCTCCTCGTGCCCGTTCTCATCAGAGCATTTTTCCAAAATGGGAATCGTCCGCCTTTTCTCCCACATGGAAGGTGCCAGCCCTTGAAAGCTGTTGCTGGTCTTCACCTGCCCTTGGCAGCCTATTCAGAGGCCCAATAGCACTGGGGATGTGCACTTTCCCAGAGACGGAACATCTCATCGTACCTGTTCTTGGCAGAGCCTTTTTCCCAAAAGGGAAACGTCCGGCTCCTTCTCCCCCAAGAAAGGTGCCAGCCCTGAAAGCTGTTGCTGGTCTTCACCTTCCCTTGGCAGCCTATTCGCAGGCACAACAGCCCTGGGACCTGTGCTTTCAGAGAGACGGAACATCTCCTCGTGCCCATTCTCGGCAGAGCCGATTTCCGAAATGGGAAATGTCCAGCTCCTTCTCCCCCAAGGAAGGTGCCAGCCCTGAAAGCTGTTGCTGGTCTTCACCTGCCCTTGGCAGCCTATTCAGACGCCCAATAGCCCTGGGGATCGGCGCTATCCCAGAGACGGAACATCTCATCTTGCCCGTTCTCGGCAGGGCCGTTTTTCGAAACAGCGAAAATCCGGCTCCTTCTCCGCCAAGGAAGGTGCTAGCCCTGAAAGCTTTTGCTGGTCTTCACCTGCCATGGACAGCCTATTCGCAGGCACAACAGCCCTGGGGATCTGTGCTTTCCCAGAGACGCAACATCTCATCGTGACCGTTCTCGTCAGACCATTTTTCCAAAATGGGAAACGTCCGGCTTCTTCTCCCACAAGGAATCGGCCAGCCCTGAAAGCTGTTCCTAGTCTTCACCTGCCCTTGGCAGCCTAGTCACAGGCACAACAGCTCTGGGCATGTGCACTTTCCCAGAGACGGAACATCTCATCGTGCCCGTTCTCGGCAGAGCCTTTTTCCGAAACGGCGAACGTCCGGCTCCTTCTCCGCCAAGGAAAGTGCCAGCGCTGACAGCTGTTGCTGGTCTTCACCTGCCCTGGGCAGCCTAGTCACAGGCACAACAGCCCTGGGGATCAGTGCTTTCCAAGAGATGGACCATCTCCTCATGCCCGTTCTCGTCAGACCATTTTTCCAAAATGGGAAACGTCCGGCTCCTTCTCCGCCAAGGAAGGTGCCAGTCCTGAAAGCTGTTGCTGGTCTTCACCTGCCCTTGGCGGCCTATTCAGATGCCCAATAGCGCTGGGAATCAGTGTTTTCCCAGAGACGGAGCATCTCATCGTGCCCATTCTAGGCAGAGCCTTTTTCCGAAATGGCAAACGTCTGGCTCCTTCTCCCTCAAGGATGGTGCCAGCCCTGAAATCTCTTCCTGGTATTCAGCTTCCCTTGGCAGCCTCTTCACAGGCACAACAGCTCTGGGCATGTGCACTTTCCCAGACACGGAACATCTCATCGTGCCCGTTCTCGGCAGAGCCTTTTTCCAAAATGGGAAATGTCCGGCTCCTTCTCCCACAAGGAAGGTGCCAGCCCTGAAAGCTGTTGCTGCTCTTCACCTGCCCTTGGCAGCCTATTCAGACGCCCGATAGCCCTGGGGATCAGTGCTTTCCCAGAGACAGAACATCTCATCGTGCCCGTTCTCGGCAGCGCCGATTTCCGAAATGGGAAATGTCCGGCTCCTTCTCCCCCAAGGAAGGTGCCAGTCCTGAAAGCTGTTGCTGGTCTTCACCTGCCCTGGGCAGCCTAGTCACAGGCACAACTGCCCTGGGGATCTGTGCTTTCAGAGAGACGGAACATCTCCTCGAGCCCATTCTCGGCAGAGCCGTTTTCCAAAAAGGGATATGTCCGTCTCCTTCTCCCCCATGGAAGGTGCCAGCCCTGAAAGCTGTTGCTGGTATTCACCTGCCCTTGGCAGCCTATTCGCAGGCACAACAGCCCTGGGGATGTGTGCTTTCCCAGACACGGAACATCTCATCATGCCCATTTTCAGCAGAGCCTTTTTCTGAAATGGGAAACGTCCGGCTCCTTCTCCCACAAGGAAGGTGCCAGTCCTGAAAGCTGTTGCTGGTCTTCACCTTCCCTTGGCAACCTATTCACAGGCACAACAGCCCTGGGGATCTGAGCTTTCCCAGAGACAGAACATCTCCTCGTGCCCGTTCTCGTCAGACCATTTTTTCCGAAATGGGAAATGTCTGGCTCCTTCTCCCTCAAGGAAGGTGCCAGCCTTGAAAGCTGTTGCTGGTCTTCACCTGCCCTTGGCAGCCTAGTCACAAGCACAACAGCTCTGGGCATGTGTACTTTCCCAGAGACGGATCATCTCATCGTGCCCGTTCTTGGCAGAGCCTTTTACCAAAATGGGAAACGTCGGGCTCCTTCTCCGCCAAGGAAGGGGCCAGCCCTGACAGCTGTTGCTGGTCTTCACCTGCCATGGGCAGCCTAGTCACAGGCACAACAGCCCTGGGGATCAGTGCTTTCCAAGAGATGGACCATCTCCTCATGCCCGTTCTCGTCAGACCATTTTTCCAAAATGGGAAACGTCCGGCTCCTTCTCCCCCAAGGAAGGTGCCAGTCCTGAAAGCTGTTGCTGGTCTTCACCTGCCATGGGCAGCCTAGTCACAGGCACAACAGCTCTGGGGATGTGCACTTTCCCAGAGACGGAACATCTCCTCGTGCCCGTTCTCGGCAGAGCCTTTTTCCAAAACAGCGAACGTCCGGCTCCATCTCCCCCAAGGAAGGTGTCAGCCCTGACAGCTGTTTCTGGTCTTCACTACCCATGGGCAGCCTATTCAGAGGCACAACAGCCCTGGGGATCTGTGCTTTCAGAGAGACGGAACATCTCCTCGTGCCCATTCTCGGCAGAGCCGTTTTCCGAAATGGGAAACGACCAGCTCCTTCTCCGCCAAGGAAGGTGCCATCCCTGAAAGCTGTTGCTGGTCTTCACCTTCCCTTGGCAGCCTATTCAGAGGCACAACAGCCCTGGGGATCAGTGCTTTCCCAGAGATGGAACATTCCACATCACTCGTTCTCGGCTCAGCCTTTTTCTGAAACAGCAAACGTCCAGCTCCTTCTCCCAAAATGAATGTGCCATCCCTGAAAGCTGTTGCTGGTCTTCACCTGCCCTTGGCAGCCTACTCACTGGCACAACAGCACTGGGGATCAGTGCTTTCCCAGAGACGCAACATCTCATCGTGACCGTTCTCGTCAGACCATTTTTCCTAAATGGGAAACGTCCGGCTTCTTCTCCCACAAGGAATCGGCCAGCCCTGAAAGCTGTTACTAGTCTTCACCTTCCCTTGGCAGCCTCTTCACAGGCACAACAGCTCTGGGCATGTGCACTTTCCCAGAGACGGAACATCTCATCGTGCCCGTTCTCGGCAGAGCCTTTTTCCGAAACGGCGAACGTCCGGCTCCTTCTCCGCCAAGGAAGGTGCCAGCGCTGACAGCTGTTGCTGGACTTCACCTGCCCTGGGCAGCCTAGTCACAGGCACAACAGCCCTGGGGATCAGTGCTTTCCAAGAGATGGACCATCTCCTCATGCCCGTTCTCGTCAGACCATTTTTCCAAAATGGGAAACGTCCGGCTCCTTCTCCGCCAAGGAAGGTGCCAGTCCTGAAAGCTGTTGCTGGTCTTCACCTGCCCTGGGCATCCTATTCAGAGGCACAACAGCCCTGGGGATCTGTGCTTTCAGAGAGACGGAACATCTCCTCGTGCCCATTCTCGGCAGAGCCGATTTCCGAAATGGGAAATGTCCAGCTCCTTCTCCCCGAAGGAAGGTGCCAGCCCTGAAAGCTGTTGCTGCTCTTCACCTTCCCTTGGCAGCCTATTCAGACGCCCAATAACAGTGGGGATCAGTGCTTTCCCAGAGACGCAACATCTCATCGTGCCCATTCTCGGCAGAGCGTTTTTCCTAACTGGGAAATATCCGGCTCCTTCTCCCACAACGAAGCGGCCAGCCCTGACAGCTGTTGCTGGTCTTCACCTGCCGTGGGCAGCCTAGTCACAGGCACAACAGCTCTGGGCATGTGCACTTTCCCGGAGACGGAACATCTCATCGTGCCCGTTCTCGGCAGGGCCGTTTTTCGAAACAGCGAAAATCCGGCTCCTTCTCCGCCAAGGAAGGTGCTAGCCCTGAAAGCTTTTGCTGGTCTTCACCTGCCCTGGACAGCCTATTCGCAGGCACAACAGCCCTGGGGATCTGAGCTTTCCAAGAGACGGACCATCTCCTCAAGCCCGTTCTCGGCAAACCATTTTTCCAAAATGGGAAACGTCCGGCTTCTTCTCCCACAAGGAATCGGCCAGCCCTGAAAGCTGTTACTAGTCTTCACCTTCCCTTGGCAGCCTCTTCACAGGCACAACAGCTCTGGGCATGTGCACTTTCCCAGAGACGGAACATCTCATCGTGCCCGTTCTCGGCAGAGCCTTTTTCCGAAACGGCGAACGTCCGGCTCCTTCTCCGCCAAGGAAGGTGCCAGCGCTGACAGCTGTTGCTGGACTTCACCTGCCCTGGGCAGCCTAGTCACAGGCACAACAGCCCTGGGGATCAGTGCTTTCCAAGAGATGGACCATCTCCTCATGCCCGTTCTCGTCAGACCATTTTTCCAAAATGGGAAACGTCCGGCTCCTTCTCCGCCAAGGAAGGTGCCAGTCCTGAAAGCTGTTGCTGGTCTTCACCTGCCCTTGGCGGCCTATTCAGATGCCCAATAGCGCTGGGAATCAGTGTTTTCCCAGAGACGGAGCATCTCATCGTGCCCATTCTAGGCAGAGCCTTTTTCCGAAATGGCAAACGTCTGGCTCCTTCTCCCTCAAGGATGGTGCCAGCCCTGAAATCTCTTCCTGGTATTCAGCTTCCCTTGGCAGCCTCTTCACAGGCACAACAGCTCTGGGCATGTGCACTTTCCCAGACACGGAACATCTCATCGTGCCCGTTCTCGGCAGAGCCTTTTTCCAAAATGGGAAATGTCCGGCTCCTTCTCCCACAAGGAAGGTGCCAGCCCTGAAAGCTGTTGCTGGTCTTCACCTGCCCTTGGCAGCCTATTCAGACGCCCAATAGCCCTGGGGATCAGTGCTTTCCCAGAGACAGAACATCTCATCGTGCCCGTTCTCGGCAGCGCCGATTTCCGAAATGGGAAATGTCCGGCTCCTTCTCCCTCAAGGAAGGTGCCAGTCCTGAAAGCTGTTGCTGGTCTTCACCTGCCCTGGGCAGCCTAGTCACAGGCACAACTGCCCTGGGGATCTGTGCTTTCAGAGAGACGGAACATCTCCTCGAGCCCATTCTCGGCAGAGCCGTTTTCCAAAAAGGGATATGTCCGTCTCCTTCTCCCCCATGGAAGGTGCCAGCCCTGAAAGCTGTTGCTGGTATTCACCTGCCCTTGGCAGCCTATTCGCAGGCACAACAGCCCTGGGGATGTGTGCTTTCCCAGACACGGAACATCTCATCATGCCCATTTTCAGCAGAGCCTTTTTCTGAAATGGGAAACGTCCGGCTCCTTCTCCCACAAGGAAGGTGCCAGTACTGAAAGCTCTTCCTGGTCTTCACCTTCCCTTGGCAACCTATTCACAGGCACAACAGCCCTGGGGATCTGAGCTTTCCCAGAGACAGAACATCTCCTCGTGCCCGTTCTCGTCAGACCATTTTTTCCGAAATGGGAAATGTCTGGCTCCTTCTCCCTCAAGGAAGGTGCCAGCCTTGAAAGCTGTTGCTGGTCTTCACCTGCCCTTGGCAGCCTAGTCACAAGCACAACAGCTCTGGGCATGTGTACTTTCCCAGAGACGGATCATCTCATCGTGCCCGTTCTTGGCAGAGCCTTTTACCAAAATGGGAAACGTCCGGCTCCTTCTCCGCCAAGGAAGGGGCCAGCCCTGACAGCTGTTGCTGGTCTTCACCTGCCATGGGCAGCCTAGTCACAGGCACAACAGCCCTGGGGATCAGTGCTTTCCAAGAGATGGACCATCTCCTCATGCCCGTTCTCGTCAGACCATTTTTCCAAAATGGGAAACGTCCGGCTCCTTCTCCCCCAAGGAAGGTGCCAGTCCTGAAAGCTGTTGCTGGTCTTCACCTGCCATGGGCAGCCTAGTCACAGGCACAACAGCTCTGGGGATGTGCACTTTCCCAGAGACGGAACATCTCCTCGTGCCCGTTCTCGGCAGAGCCTTTTTCCAAAACAGCGAACGTCCGGCTCCATCTCCCCCAAGGAAGGTGTCAGCCCTGACAGCTGTTTCTGGTCTTCACTACCCATGGGCAGCCTATTCAGAGGCACAACAGCCCTGGGGATCTGTGCTTTCAGAGAGACGGAACATCTCCTCGTGCCCATTCTCGGCAGAGCCGTTTTCCGAAATGGGAAACGACCAGCTCCTTCTCCGCCAAGGAAGGTGCCATCCCTGAAAGCTGTTGCTGGTCTTCACCTTCCCTTGGCAGCCTATTCAGAGGCACAACAGCCCTGGGGATCAGTGCTTTCCCAGAGATGGAACATTCCACATCACTCGTTCTCGGCTCAGCCTTTTTCTGAAACAGCAAACGTCCAGCTCCTTCTCCCAAAATGAATGTGCCATCCCTGAAAGCTGTTGCTGGTCTTCACCTGCCCTTGGCAGCCTACTCACTGGCACAACAGCACTGGGGATCAGTGCTTTCCCAGAGACGCAACATCTCATCGTGACCGTTCTCGTCAGACCATTTTTCCTAAATGGGAAACGTCCGGCTTCTTCTCCCACAAGGAATCGGCCAGCCCTGAAAGCTGTTACTAGTCTTCACCTTCCCTTGGCAGCCTCTTCACAGGCACAACAGCTCTGGGCATGTGCACTTTCCCAGAGACGGAACATCTCATCGTGCCCGTTCTCGGCAGAGCCTTTTTCCGAAACGGCGAACGTCCGGCTCCTTCTCCGCCAAGGAAGGTGCCAGCGCTGACAGCTGTTGCTGGACTTCACCTGCCCTGGGCAGCCTAGTCACAGGCACAACAGCCCTGGGGATCAGTGCTTTCCAAGAGATGGACCATCTCCTCATGCCCGTTCTCGTCAGACCATTTTTCCAAAATGGGAAACGTCCGGCTCCTTCTCCGCCAAGGAAGGTGCCAGTCCTGAAAGCTGTTGCTGGTCTTCACCTGCCCTGGGCATCCTATTCAGAGGCACAACAGCCCTGGGGATCTGTGCTTTCAGAGAGACGGAACATCTCCTCGTGCCCATTCTCGGCAGAGCCGATTTCCGAAATGGGAAATGTCCAGCTCCTTCTCCCCGAAGGAAGGTGCCAGCCCTGAAAGCTGTTGCTGCTCTTCACCTTCCCTTGGCAGCCTATTCAGACGCCCAATAACAGTGGGGATCAGTGCTTTCCCAGAGACGCAACATCTCATCGTGCCCATTCTCGGCAGAGCGTTTTTCCTAACTGGGAAATATCCGGCTCCTTCTCCCACAACGAAGCGGCCAGCCCTGACAGCTGTTGCTGGTCTTCACCTGCCGTGGGCAGCCTAGTCACAGGCACAACAGCTCTGGGCATGTGCACTTTCCCGGAGACGGAACATCTCATCGTGCCCGTTCTCGGCAGGGCCGTTTTTCGAAACAGCGAAAATCCGGCTCCTTCTCCGCCAAGGAAGGTGCTAGCCCTGAAAGCTTTTGCTGGTCTTCACCTGCCCTGGACAGCCTATTCGCAGGCACAACAGCCCTGGGGATCTGAGCTTTCCAAGAGACGGACCATCTCCTCAAGCCCGTTCTCGGCAAACCATTTTTCCAAAATGGGAAACGTCCGGCTTCTTCTCCCACAAGGAATCGGCCAGCCCTGAAAGCTGTTACTAGTCTTCACCTTCCCTTGGCAGCCTCTTCACAGGAACAACAGCTCTGGGCATGTGCACTTTCCCAGACACGGAACATCTCATCGTGCCCGTTCTCGGCAGAGCCTTTTTCCGAAACGGCGAACGTCCGGCTCCTTCTCCGCCAAGGAAGGTGCCAGCGCTGACAGCTGTTGCTGGACTTCACCTGCCCTGGGCAGCCTAGTCACAGGCACAACAGCCCTGGGGATCAGTGCTTTCCAAGAGATGGACCATCTCCTCATGCCCGTTCTCGTCAGACCATTTTTCCAAAATGGGAAACGTCCGGCTCCTTCTCCGCCAAGGAAGGTGCCAGTCCTGAAAGCTGTTGCTGGTCTTCACCTGCCCTTGGCGGCCTATTCAGATGCCCAATAGCGCTGGGAATCAGTGTTTTCCCAGAGACGGAGCATCTCATCGTGCCCATTCTAGGCAGAGCCTTTTTCCGAAATGGCAAACGTCTGGCTCCTTCTCCCTCAAGGATGGTGCCAGCCCTGAAATCTCTTCCTGGTATTCAGCTTCCCTTGGCAGCCTCTTCACAGGCACAACAGCTCTGGGCATGTGCACTTTCCCAGACACGGAACATCTCATCGTGCCCGTTCTCGGCAGAGCCTTTTTCCAAAATGGGAAATGTACGGCTCCTTCTCCCACAAGGAAGGTGCCAGCCCTGAAAGCTGTTGCTGCTCTTCACCTGCCCTTGGCAGCCTATTCAGACGCCCGATAGCCCTGGGGATCAGTGCTTTCCCAGAGACAGAACATCTCCTCGTGCCCGTTCTCGGCAGAGCCGATTTCCGAAATGGGAAATGTCCGGCTCCTTCTCCCCCAAGGAAGGTGCCAGTCCTGAAAGCTGTTGCTGGTCTTCACCTGCCCTGGGCAGCCTAGTCACAGGCACAACTGCCCTGGGGATCTGTGCTTTCAGAGAGACGGAACATCTCCTCGAGCCCATTCTCGGCAGAGCCGTTTTCCAAAAAGGGATATGTCCGTCTCCTTCTCCCCCATGGAAGGTGCCAGCCCTGAAAGCTGTTGCTGGTATTCACCTGCCCTTGGCAGCCTATTCGCAGGCACAACAGCCCTGGGGATGTGTGCTTTCCCAGACACGGAACATCTCATCATGCCCATTTTCAGCAGAGCCTTTTTCTGAAATGGGAAACGTCCGGCTCCTTCTCCCACAAGGAAGGTGCCAGTACTGAAAGCTCTTCCTGGTCTTCACCTTCCCTTGGCAACCTATTCACAGGCACAACAGCCCTGGGGATCTGAGCTTTCCCAGAGACAGAACATCTCCTCGTGCCCGTTCTCGTCAGACCATTTTTTCCGAAATGGGAAATGTCTGGCTCCTTCTCCCTCAAGGAAGGTGCCAGCCTTGAAAGCTGTTGCTGGTCTTCACCTGCCCTTGGCAGCCTAGTCACAAGCACAACAGCTCTGGGCATGTGTACTTTCCCAGAGACGGATCATCTCATCGTGCCCGTTCTTGGCAGAGCCTTTTACCAAAATGGGAAACGTCCGGCTCCTTCTCCCACAAGGAAGGGGCCAGCCCTGACAGCTGTTGCTGGTCTTCACCTGCCATGGGCAGCCTAGTCACAGGCACAACAGCCCTGGGGATCAGTGCTTTCCAAGAGATGGACCATCTCCTCATGCCCGTTCTCGTCAGACCATTTTTCCAAAATGGGAAACGTCCGGCTCCTTCTCCCCCAAGGAAGGTGCCAGTCCTGAAAGCTGTTGCTGGTCTTCACCTGCCATGGGCAGCCTAGTCACAGGCACAACAGCTCTGGGGATGTGCACTTTCCCAGAGACGGAACATCTCCTCGTGCCCGTTCTCGGCAGAGCCTTTTTCCAAAACAGCGAACGTCCGGCTCCATCTCCCCCAAGGAAGGTGTCAGCCCTGACAGCTGTTTCTGGTCTTCACTACCCATGGGCAGCCTATTCAGAGGCACAACAGCCCTGGGGATCTGTGCTTTCAGAGAGACGGAACATCTCCTCGTGCCCATTCTCGGCAGAGCCGTTTTCCGAAATGGGAAACGACCAGCTCCTTCTCCGCCAAGGAAGGTGCCATCCCTGAAAGCTGTTGCTGGTCTTCACCTTCCCTTGGCAGCCTATTCAGAGGCACAACAGCCCTGGGGATCAGTGCTTTCCCAGAGATGGAATATTCCACATCACTCGTTCTCGGCTCAGCCTTTTTCTGAAACAGCAAACGTCCAGCTCCTTCTCCCAAAATGAATGTGCCATCCCTGAAAGCTGTTGCTGGTCTTCACCTGCCCTTGGCAGCCTACTCACTGGCACAACAGCACTGGGGATCAGTGCTTTCCCAGAGACGCAACATCTCATCGTGACCGTTCTCGTCAGACCATTTTTCCAAAATGGGAAACGTCCGGCTTCTTCTCCCACAAGGAATCGGCCAGCCCTGAAAGCTGTTACTAGTCTTCACCTTCCCTTGGCAGCCTCTTCACAGGCACAACAGCTCTGGGCATGTGCACTTTCCCAGAGACGGAACATCTCATCGTGCCCGTTCTCGGCAGAGCCTTTTTCCGAAACGGCGAACGTCCGGCTCCTTCTCCGCCAAGGAAGGTGCCAGCGCTGACAGCTGTTGCTGGACTTCACCTGCCCTGGGCAGCCTAGTCACAGGCACAACAGCCCTGGGGATCAGTGCTTTCCAAGAGATGGACCATCTCCTCATGCCCGTTCTCGTCAGACCATTTTTCCAAAATGGGAAACGTCCGGCTCCTTCTCCGCCAAGGAAGGTGCCAGTCCTGAAAGCTGTTGCTGGTCTTCACCTGCCCTGGGCATCCTATTCAGAGGCACAACAGCCCTGGGGATCTGTGCTTTCAGAGAGACGGAACATCTCCTCGTGCCCATTCTCGGCAGAGCCGATTTCCGAAATGGGAAATGTCCAGCTCCTTCTCCCCGAAGGAAGGTGCCAGCCCTGAAAGCTGTTGCTGCTCTTCACCTTCCCTTGGCAGCCTATTCAGACGCCCAATAACAGTGGGGATCAGTGCTTTCCCAGAGACGCAACATCTCATCGTGCCCATTCTCGGCAGAGCGTTTTTCCTAACTGGGAAATATCCGGCTCCTTCTCCCACAACGAAGCGGCCAGCCCTGACAGCTGTTGCTGGTCTTCACCTGCCGTGGGCAGCCTAGTCACAGGCACAACAGCTCTGGGCATGTGCACTTTCCCGGAGACGGAACATCTCATCGTGCCCGTTCTCGGCAGGGCCGTTTTTCGAAACAGCGAAAATCCGGCTCCTTCTCCGCCAAGGAAGGTGCTAGCCCTGAAAGCTTTTGCTGGTCTTCACCTGCCCTGGACAGCCTATTCGCAGGCACAACAGCCCTGGGGATCTGAGCTTTCCAAGAGACGGACCATCTCCTCAAGCCCGTTCTCGGCAAACCATTTTTCCAAAATGGGAAACGTCCGGCTTCTTCTCCCACAAGGAATCGGCCAGCCCTGAAAGCTGTTACTAGTCTTCACCTTCCCTTGGCAGCCTCTTCACAGGAACAACAGCTCTGGGCATGTGCACTTTCCCAGACACGGAACATCTCATCGTGCCCGTTCTCGGCAGAGCCTTTTTCCGAAACGGCGAACGTCCGGCTCCTTCTCCGCCAAGGAAGGTGCCAGCGCTGACAGCTGTTGCTGGACTTCACCTGCCCTGGGCAGCCTAGTCACAGGCACAACAGCCCTGGGGATCAGTGCTTTCCAAGAGATGGACCATCTCCTCATGCCCGTTCTCGTCAGACCATTTTTCCAAAATGGGAAACGTCCGGCTCCTTCTCCGCCAAGGAAGGTGCCAGTCCTGAAAGCTGTTGCTGGTCTTCACCTGCCCTTGGCGGCCTATTCAGATGCCCAATAGCGCTGGGAATCAGTGTTTTCCCAGAGACGGAGCATCTCATCGTGCCCATTCTAGGCAGAGCCTTTTTCCGAAATGGCAAACGTCTGGCTCCTTCTCCCTCAAGGATGGTGCCAGCCCTGAAATCTCTTCCTGGTATTCAGCTTCCCTTGGCAGCCTCTTCACAGGCACAACAGCTCTGGGCATGTGCACTTTCCCAGACACGGAACATCTCATCGTGCCCGTTCTCGGCAGAGCCTTTTTCCAAAATGGGAAATGTACGGCTCCTTCTCCCACAAGGAAGGTGCCAGCCCTGAAAGCTGTTGCTGCTCTTCACCTGCCCTTGGCAGCCTATTCAGACGCCCGATAGCCCTGGGGATCAGTGCTTTCCCAGAGACAGAACATCTCCTCGTGCCCGTTCTCGGCAGAGCCGATTTCCGAAATGGGAAATGTCCGGCTCCTTCTCCCCCAAGGAAGGTGCCAGTCCTGAAAGCTGTTGCTGGTCTTCACCTGCCCTGGGCAGCCTAGTCACAGGCACAACTGCCCTGGGGATCTGTGCTTTCAGAGAGACGGAACATCTCCTCGAGCCCATTCTCGGCAGAGCCGTTTTCCAAAAAGGGATATGTCCGTCTCCTTCTCCCCCATGGAAGGTGCCAGCCCTGAAAGCTGTTGCTGGTATTCACCTGCCCTTGGCAGCCTATTCGCAGGCACAACAGCCCTGGGGATGTGTGCTTTCCCAGACACGGAACATCTCATCATGCCCATTTTCAGCAGAGCCTTTTTCTGAAATGGGAAACGTCCGGCTCCTTCTCCCACAAGGAAGGTGCCAGTCCTGAAAGCTCTTCCTGGTCTTCACCTTCCCTTGGCAGCCTATTCACAGGCACAACAGCCCTGGGGATCTGAGCTTTCCCAGAGACAGAACATCTCCTCGTGCCCGTTCTCGTCAGACCATTTTTTCCGAAATGGGAAATGTCTGGCTCCTTCTCCCTCAAGGAAGGTGCCAGCCTTGAAAGCTGTTGCTGGTCTTCACCTGCCCTTGGCAGCCTAGTCACAAGCACAACAGCTCTGGGCATGTGTACTTTCCCAGAGACGGATCATCTCATCGTGCCCGTTCTTGGCAGAGCCTTTTACCAAAATGGGAAACGTCCGGCTCCTTCTCCCACAAGGAAGGGGCCAGCCCTGAAAGCTGTTGCTGGTCTTCACCTGCCATGGGCAGCCTAGTCACAGGCACAACAGCCCTGGGGATCAGTGCTTTCCAAGAGATGGACCATCTCCTCATGCCCGTTCTCGTCAGACCATTTTTCCAAAATGGGAAACGTCCGGCTCCTTCTCCGCCAAGGAAGGTGCCAGTCCTGACAGCTGTTGCTGGTCTTCACCTGCCATGGGCAGCCTAGTCACAGGCACAACAGCTCTGGGGATGTGCACTTTCCCAGAGACGGAACATCTCCTCGTGCCCGTTCTCGGCAGAGCCTTTTTCCAAAACAGCGAACGTCCGGCTCCATCTCCCCCAAGGAAGGTGTCAGCCCTGACAGCTGTTGCTGGTCTTCACCTGCCCTGGGCATCCTATTCAGAGGCACAACAGCCCTGGGGATCTGTGCTTTCAGAGAGACGAAACATCTCCTCGTGCCCATTCTCGGCAGAGCCGATTTCCGAAATGGGAAATGTCCAGCTCCTTCTCCCCGAAGGAAGGTGCCAGCCCTGAAAGCTGTTGCTGCTCTTCACCTTCCCTTGGCAGCCTATTCAGACGCCCAATAACAGTGGGGATCAGTGCTTTCCCAGAGACGCAACATCTCATCGTGCCCATTCTCGGCAGAGCGTTTTTCCTAACTGGGAAATATCCGGCTCCTTCTCCCACAACGAAGCGGCCAGCCCTGACAGCTGTTGCTGGTCTTCACCTGCCCTGGGCAGCCTAGTCACAGGCACAACAGCTCTGGGCATGTGCACTTTCCCGGAGACGGAACATCTCATCGTGCCCGTTCTCGGCAGGGCCGTTTTTCGAAACAGCGAAAATCCGGCTCCTTCTCCGCCAAGGAAGGTGCTAGCCCTGAAAGCTTTTGCTGGTCTTCACCTGCCCTGGACAGCCTATTCGCAGGCACAACAGCCCTGGGGATCTGAGCTTTCCAAGAGACGGACCATCTCCTCAAGCCCGTTCTCGGCAAACCATTTTTCCAAAATGGGAAACGTCCGGCTTCTTCTCCCACAAGGAATCGGCCAGCCCTGAAAGCTGTTACTAGTCTTCACCTTCCCTTGGCAGCCTCTTCACAGGCACAACAGCTCTGGGCATGTGCACTTTCCCAGACACGGAACATCTCATCGTGCCCGTTCTCGGCAGAGCCTTTTTCCGAAACGGCGAACGTCCGGCTCCTTCTCCGCCAAGGAAGGTGCCAGCGCTGACAGCTGTTGCTGGTCTTCACCTGCCCTGGGCAGCCTAGTCACAGGCACAACAGCCCTGGGGATCAGTGCTTTCCAAGAGATGGACCATCTCCTCATGCCCGTTCTCGTCAGACCATTTTTCCAAAATGGGAAACGTCCGGCTCCTTCTCCGCCAAGGAAGGTGCCAGTCCTGAAAGCTGTTGCTGGTCTTCACCTGCCCTGGGCATCCTATTCAGAGGCACAACAGCCCTGGGGATCAGTGCTTTCCCAGAGACGCAACATCTCATCGTGCCCGTTCTCGGCAGAGCGTTTTTCCTAACTGGGAAATATCTGGCTCCTTCTCCCACAAGGAAGCGGCCAGCCCTGACAGCTGTTGCTGGTCTTCACCTGCCCTGGGCAGCCTAGTCACAGGCACAACAGCTCTGGGCATGTGCACTTTCCCGGAGACGGAACATCTCATCGTGCCCGTTCTCGGCAGAGCCTTTTTCCAAAATGGGAAATGTCCGGCTCCTTCTCCCACAAGGAAGGTGCCAGCCCTGAAAGCTGTTGCTGGTATTCACCTGCACCTGGGCAGCCTATTCGCAGGCACAACAGCCCTGGGGATCTGAGCTTTCCCAGAGACAGAACATCTCCTCGTGCCCATTCTCGGCAGAGCCGATTTCCGAAATGGGAAATGTCCAGCTCCTTCTCCCCCAAGGAAGGTGCCAGCCCTGAAAGCTGTTGCTGCTCTTCACCTTCCCTTGGCAGCCTATTCGCAGGCACAACAGCCCTGGGACCTGTGCTTTCAGAGAGACGGAACATCTCCTCATGCCCATTCTCGGCAGAGCCGATTTCCGAAATGGGAAATGTCTGGATCCTTCTCCACCAAGGAAGTTGCCAGCCCTGAAAGCTGTTGCTGGTCTTCACCTGCCCTTGGCAGCCTATTCAGACGCCCAATAGCCCTGGGGATCAGTGCTTTCCCAGAGACAGAACATCTCATCGTGCCCGTTCTCGGCAGCGCCGATTTCCGAAATGGGAAATGTCCGGCTCCTTCTCCCCCAAGGAAGGTGCCAGTCCTGAAAGCTGTTGCTGGTCTTCACCTGCCCTGGGCAGCCTAGTCACAGGCACAACTGCCCTGGGGATCTGTGCTTTCAGAGAGACGGAACATCTCCTCGAGCCCATTCTCGGCAGAGCCGTTTTCCAAAAAGGGATATGTCCGGCTCCTTCTCCCCCATGGAAGGGGCCAGCCCTGAAAGCTGTTGCTGGTATTCACCTGCCCTTGGCAGCCTATTCGCAGGCACAACAGCCCTGGGGATGTGTGCTTTCACAGACACGGAACATCTCATCATGCCCATTTTCAGCAGAGCCTTTTTCTGAAATGGGAAACGTCCGGCTCCTTCTCCCACAAGGAAGGTGCCAGTCCTGAAAGCTCTTCCTGGTCTTCACCTTCCCTTGGCAACCTATTCACAGGCACAACAGCCCTGGGGATCTGAGCTTTCCCAGAGACAGAACATCTCCTCGTGCCCGTTCTCGTCAGACCATTTTTTCCGAAATGGGAAATGTCTGGCTCCTTCTCCCTCAAGGAAGGTGCCAGCCTTGAAAGCTGTTGCTGGTCTTCACCTGCCCTTGGCAGCCTAGTCACAGGCACAACAGCTCTGGGCATGTGTACTTTCCCAGAGACGGATCATCTCATCGTGCCCGTTCTTGGCAGAGCCTTTTACCAAAATGGGAAACGTCCGGCTCATTCTCCCCCAAGGAAGGTGTCAGCTCTGACAGCTGTTGCTGGTCTTCACCTGCCATGGGCAGCCTAGTCACAGGCACAACAGCTCTGGGGATGTGCACTTTCCCAGAGACGGAACATCTCCTCGTGCCCGTTCTCGGCAGAGCCTTTTTCCAAAACAGCGAACGTCCGGCTCCATCTCCCCCAAGGAAGGTGTCAGCCCTGACAGCTGTTTCTGGTCTTCACTACCCATGGGCAGCCTATTCAGAGGCACAACAGCCCTGGGGATCTGTGCTTTCAGAGAGACGGAACATCTCATCGTGCCCGGTCTCGGCAGAGCCTTTTTCCAAAATGGGAAACGTCCGGCTCCTTCTCCCCCAAGGAAGGTGCCAGCCCTGAAAGCTGTTGCTGGTCTTCACCTGCCGTTGGCAGCCTATTCAGAGGCACAACAGCCCTGGGGATCAGTGCTTTCCCAGAGATGGAACATTCCACATCACTCGTTCTCGGCTCAGCCTTTTTCTGAAACAGCAAACGTCCAGCTCCTTCTCCCAAAATGAATGTGCCATCCCTGAAAGCTGTTGCTGGTCTTCACCTGCCCTTGGCAGCCTACTCACTGGCACAACAGCACTGGGGATCAGTGCTTTCCCAGAGACGCAACATCTCATCGTGACCGTTCTCGGCAGAGCCTTTTTCCAAAATGGGAAACGTCCGGCTTCTTCTCCCACAAGGAATCGGCCAGCCCTGAAAGCTGTTACTAGTCTTCACCTTCCCTTGGCAGCCTCTTCACAGGCACAACAGCTCTGGGCATGTGCACTTTCCCAGAGACGGAACATCTCCTCGTGCCCGTTCTCGGCAGAGCCTTTTTCCGAAACGGCGAACGTCCGGCTCCTTCTCCCACAAGGAAGGTGCCAGCGCTGACAGCTGTTGCTGGTCTTCACCTGCCATGGGCAGCCTAGTCACAGGCACAACAGCCCTGGGGATCAGTGCTATCCAAGAGATGGACCATCTCCTCATGCCCGTTCTCGTCAGACCATTTTTCCAAAATGGGAAACGTCCGGCTCCTTCTCCGCCAAGGAAGGTGCCAGTCCTGAAAGCTGTTGCTGGTCTTCACCTGCCCTGGGCATCCTATTCAGAGGCACAACAGCCCTGGGGATCTGTGCTTTCAGAGAGACGAAACATCTCCTCGTGCCCATTCTCAGCAGAGCCGATTTCCGAAATGGGAAATGTCCAGCTCCTTCTCCCCGAAGGAAGGGGCCAGCCCTGAAAGCTGTTGCTGCTCTTCACCTTCCCTTGGCAGCCTATTCAGACGCCCAATAACAGTGGGGATCAGTGCTTTCCCAGAGACGCAACATCTCATCGTGCCCATTCTCGGCAGAGCGTTTTTCCTAACTGGGAAATATCCGGCTCCTTCTCCCACAATGAAGCGGCCAGCCCTGACAGCTGTTGCTGGTCTTCACCTGCCGTGGGCAGCCTAGTCACAGGCACAACAGCTCTGGGCATGTGCACTTTCCCAGAGATGGAACATCTCATCGTGCCCGTTCTCGGCAGAGCCGTTTTCCGAAACGGTGAACGTCCGGCTCCTTCTCCCACAAGGAAGGGGCCAGCCCTGAAAGCTGTTGCTGGTCTTCACCTGCCATGGGCAGCCTAGTCACAGGCACAACAGCCCTGGGGATCAGTGCTTTCCAAGAGATGGACCATCTCCTCATGCCCGTTCTCGTCAGACCATTTTTCCAAAATGGGAAACGTCCGGCTCCTTCTCCGCCAAGGAAGGTGCCAGTCCTGAAAGCTGTTGCTGGTCTTCACCTGCCGTGGGCAGCCTAGACACAGGCACAAAAGCCCTGGGATCTGTGCTTTCAGAGAGACGGAACATCTCCTCGTGCCCATTCGCGGCAGAGCCATTTTCCGAAATGGGAAATGTCCAGCTCCTTCTCCCCCAAGGAAGGTGCCAGCCCTGAAAGCTGTTGCTGGTCTTCACCTGCCCTTGGCAGCCTATTCAGATGCCCAATAGCGCTGGGAATCAGTGTTTTCCCAGAGACGGAGCATCTCATCGTGCCCATTCTAGGCAGAGCCTTTTTCCGAAATGGCAAACGTCTGGCTCCTTCTCCCTCAAGGATGGTGCCAGCCCTGAAATCTCTTCCTGGTATTCACCTTCCCTTGGCAGCCTCTTCACAGGCACAACAGCTCTGGGCATGTGCACTTTCCCAGACACGGAACATCTCATCGTGCCCGTTCTCGGCAGAGCCTTTTTCCGAAATGGGAAACGAGCAGCTCCTTCTCCCACAAGGAAGGTGCCAGCCCTGAAAGCTGTTGCTGGTCTTCACCTGCCCTGGGCAGCCTAGTCACAGGCACAACAGCCCTGGGGATCAGTGCTTTCCCAGAGACAGAACATCTCCTCGTGCCCGTTCTCGGCAGAGCCTTTTTCCAAAATGGGAAATGTCCGGCTCCTTCTCCCACAAGGAAGGTGCCAGCCCTGAAAGCTGTTGCTGGTCTTCACCTGCCCTTGGCAGCCTACTCACTGGCACAACAGCCCTGGGAATCAGGGCTTTCCCAGAGACGCAACATCTCATCGTGACCGTTCTCCTCAGGCTTTTTTCCAAAATGGGAAACGTCCGGCTTCTTCTCCCACAAGGAATCGGCCAGCCCTGAAAGCTGTTCCTAGTCTTCACCTTCCCTTGGCAGCCTCTTCACAGGCACAACAGCTCTGGGCATGTGCACTTTCCCAGAGACGGAACATCTCATCGTGCCCGTTCTCGGCAGAGCCTTTTTCCGAAACGGTGAACGTCCGGCTCCTTCTCCCACAAGGAAGCGGCCAGCCCTGAAAGCTGTTGCTGGTCTTCACCTGCCCTGGGCATCCGAGTCACAGGCACAACAGCCCTGGGATCTGTGCTTTCAGAGAGACGGAACATCTCCTCATGCCCATTCGCAGCAGAGCCGTTTTCCGAAATGGGAAATGTCTGGATCCTTCTCCCCCAAGGAAGGTGCCAGCCCTGAAAGCTGTTGCTGGTCTTCACCTGCCCTTGGCAGCCTATTCAGACGCCCAATAGCCCTGGGGATCAGTGCTTTCCCAGAGACAGAACATCTCATCATGCCTGTTCTCACCCGAGCCGATTTCCGAAATGGGAAATGTCCGGCTCCTTCTCCCACAAGGAAGGTGCCAGTCCTGAAAGCTGTTGCTGGTCTTCACCTGCCCTGGGCAGCCTAGTCACAGGCACAACTGCCCTGGGGATCTGTGCTTTCAGAGAGACGCAACATCTCATCATGACCGTTCTCGTCAGACCATTTTTCCAAAATGGGAAACGTCCGGCTCCTTCTCCCCCAAGGAAGGTGCCAGTCCTGAAAGCTGTTGCTGGTCTTCACCTGCCCTGGGCATCCTATTCAGAGGCACAACAGCCCTGGGGATCTGTGCTTTCAGAGAGACGAAACATCTCCTCGTGCCCATTCTCAGCAGAGCCGATTTCCGAAATGGGAAATGTCCAGCTCCTTCTCCCCGAAGGAAGGGGCCAGCCCTGAAAGCTGTTGCTGCTCTTCACCTTCCCTTGGCAGCCTATTCAGACGCCCAATAACAGTGGGGATCAGTGCTTTCCCAGAGACGCAACATCTCATCGTGCCCATTCTCGGCAGAGCGTTTTTCCTAACTGGGAAATATCCGGCTCCTTCTCCCACAACGAAGCGGCCAGCCCTGACAGCTGTTGCTGGTCTTCACCTGCCGTGGGCAGCCTAGTCACAGGCACAACAGCTCTGGGCATGTGCACTTTCCCGGAGACGGAACATCTAATCGTGCCCGTTCTCTGCAGGGCCGTTTTTCGAAACAGCGAAAATCCGGCTCCTTCTCCGCCAAGGAAGGTGCTAGCCCTGAAAGCTTTTGCTGGTCTTCACCTGCCCTGGACAGCCTATTCGCAGGCACAACAGCCCTGGGGATCTGAGCTCTCCAAGAGACGGACCATCTCCTCAAGCCCGTTCTCGGCAAACCATTTTTCCAAAATGGGAAACGTCCGGCTTCTTCTCCCACAAGGAATTGGCCAGCCCTGAAAGCTGTTACTAGTCTTCACCTTCCCTTGGCAGCCTCTTCACAGGCACAACAGCTCTGGGCATGTGCACTTTCCCAGAGATGGAACATCTCATCGTGCCCGTTCTCGGCAGAGCCGTTTTCCGAAACGGCGAACGTCCGGCTCCTTCTCCCACAAGGAAGGTGCCAGCCCTGAAAGCTGTTGCTGGTCTTCACCTGCCATGGGCAGCCTAGTCACAGGCACAACAGCCCTGGGGATCAGTGCTTTCCAAGAGATGGACCATCTCCTCATGCCCGTTCTCGTCAGACCATTTTTCCAAAATGGGAAACGTCCGGCTCCTTCTCCCCCAAGGAAGGTGCCAGTCCTGAAAGCTGTTGCTGGTCTTCACCTGCCGTGGGCAGCCTAGACACAGGCACAAAAGCCCTGGGATCTGTGCTTTCAGAGAGACGGAACATCTCCTCGTGCCCATTCGCGGCAGAGCCGTCTTCCGAAATGGGAAATGTCCAGCTCCTTCTCCCACAAGGAAGGTGCCAGCCCTGAAAGCTGTTGCTGGTCTTCACCTGCCCTTGGCAGCCTATTCAGATGCCCAATAGCGCTGGGAATCAGTGTTTTCCCAGAGACGGAGCATCTCATCGTGCCCATTCTAGGCAGAGCCTTTTTCCGAAATGGCAAACGTCTGGCTCCTTCTCCCTCAAGGATGGTGCCAGTCCTGAAATCTCTTCCTGGTATTCACCTTCCCTTGGCAGCCGCTTCACAGGCACAACAGCTCTGGGCATGTGCACTTTCCCAGACACGGAACATCTCATCGTGCCCGTTCTCGGCAGAGCCTTTTTCCGAAATGGGAAACGAGCAGCTCCTTCTCCCACAAGGAAGGTGCCAGCCCTGACAGCTGTTGCTGGTCTTCACCTGCCCTTGGCAGCCTACTCACTGGCACAACAGCCCTGGGAATCAGGGCTTTCCCAGAGACGCAACATCTCATCGTGACCGTTCTCCTCAGGCTTTTTTCCAAAATGGGAAACGTCCGGCTTCTTCTCCCACAAGGAATCGGCCAGCCCTGAAAGCTGTTCCTAGTCTTCACCTTCCCTTGGCAGCCTCTTCACAGGCACAACAGCTCTGGGCATGTGCACTTTCCCAGAGACGGAACATCTCATCGTGCCCGTTCTCGGCAGAGCCTTTTTCCGAAACGGTGAACGTCCGGCTCCTTCTCCGCCAAGGAAGGTGCCAGTCCTGACAGCTGTTGCTGGTCTTCACCTGCCCTGGGCATCCGAGTCACAGGCACAACAGCCCTGGGATCTGTGCTTTCAGAGAGACGGAACATCTCCTCATGCCCATTCGCAGCAGAGCCGTTTTCCGAAATGGGAAATGTCTGGATCCTTCTCCCCCAAGGAAGGTGCCAGCCCTGAAAGCTGTTGCTGCTCTTCACCTGCCCTTGGCAGCCTATTCAGACGCCCAATAGCCCTGGGGATCAGTGCTTTCCCAGAGACAGAACATCTCATCATGCCCGTTCTCGCCCGATCCGATTTCCGAAATGGGAAATGTCCGGCTCCTTCTCCCACAAGGAAGGTGCCAGTCCTGAAAGCTGTTGCTGGTCTTCACCTGCCCTGGGCAGCCTAGTCACAGGCACAACTGCCCTGGGGATCTGTGCTTTCAGAGAGACGCAACATCTCATCATGACCGTTCTCGTCAGACCATTTTTCCAAAATGGGAAACGTCCGGCTCCTTCTCCCCCAAGGAAGGTGCCAGTCCTGAAAGCTGTTGCTGGTCTTCACCTGCCCTGGGCATCCTATTCAGAGGCACAACAGCCCTGGGGATCTGTGCTTTCAGAGAGACGGAACATCTCCTCGTGCCCATTCTCGGCAGAGCCATATTCCGAAATGGGAAATGTCTGGCTCCTTCTCCCCCAAGGAAGGTGCCAGCCCTGAAAGCTGTTGCTGGTCTTCACCTTCCCTTGGCAGCCTATTCAGACGCCCAATAGCAGTGGGGATCAGTGCTTTCCCAGAGACGCAACATCTCATCGTGCCCGTTCTCGGCAGAGCGTTTTTCCTAACTGGGAAATATCCGGCTCCTTCTCCCACAAGGAAGCGGCCAGCCCTGACAGCTGTTGCTGGTCTTCACCTGCCGTGGGCAGCCTAGTCACAGGCACAACAGCTCTGGGCATGTGCACTTTCCTGGAGACGGAACATCTCATCGTGCCCGTTCTCGGCAGAGCCTTTTTCCAAAATGGGAAATGTCCGGCTCCTTCTCCCCCAAGGAAGGTGCCAGCCCTGAAAGCTGTTGCTGGTCTTCACCTGCCGTTGGCAGCCTATTCAGACGCCCAATAGCCCTGGGGATGAGTGCTTTCCCAGAGACAGAACATCTCCTCGTGCCCGTTCTCGGCAGAGCCTTTTTCCAAAATGGGAAATGTCCGGCTCCTTCTCCGCCAAGGAAGGTGCCAGTCCTGAAAGCTGTTGCTGGTCTTCACCTGCCCTGGGCAGCCTAGTCACAGGCACAAAAGCCCTGGGATCTGTGCTTTCAGAGAGACGGAACATCTCCTCGTGCCCATTCTCGGCAGAGCCGTCTTCCGAAATGGGAAATGTCCAGCTCCTTCTCCCACAAGGAAGGTGCCATCCCTGAAAGCTGTTGCTGGTCTTCACCTGCCCTTGGCAGCCTATTCAGATGCCCAATAGCGCTGGGAATCAGTGTTTTCCCAGAGACGGAGCATCTCATCGTGCCCATTCTAGGCAGAGCCTTTTTCCGAAATGGCAAACGTCTGGCTCCTTCTCCCTCAAGGATGGTGCCAGTCCTGAAATCTCTTCCTGGTATTCACCTTCCCTTGGCAGCCTCTTCACAGGCACAACAGCTCTGGGCATGTGCACTTTCCCAGACACGGAACATCTCATCGTGCCCGTTCTCGGCAGAGCCTTTTTCCAAAACGGCGAACGTCCGGCTCCTTCTCCCCCAAGGAAGGTGCCAGTCCTGACAGCTGTTGCTGGTCTTCACCTGCCATGGGCAGCCTAGTCACAGGCACAACAGCTCTGGGGATGTGCACTTTCCCAGACACGGAACATCTCCTCGAGCCCATTCTCGGCAGAGCCTTTTTCCAAAATGGGAAATGTCTGGCTCCTTCTCCCTCAAGGAAGGTGCCAGCCTTGAAAGCTGTTGCTGGTCTTCACCTGCCCTTGGCAGCCTAGTCACAGGCACAACAGCTCTGGGCATGTGTACTTTCCCAGAGACGGATCATCTCATCGTGCCCGTTCTTGGCAGAGCCTTTTACCAAAATGGGAAACGTCCGGCTCCTTCTCCCCCAAGGAAGGTGCCAGTCCTGACAGCTGTTGCTGGTCTTCACCTGCCATGGGCAGCCTAGTCACAGGCACAACAGCTCTGGGGATGTGCACTTTCCCAGAGACGGAACATCTCCTCGTGCCCGTTCTCGGCAGAGCCTTTTTCCAAAACAGCGAACGTCCGGCTCCATCTCCCCCAAGGAAGGTGTCAGCCCTGACAGCTGTTTCTGGTCTTCACTACCCCTGGGCAGCCTATTCAGAGGCACAACAGCCCTGGGGATCTGTGCTTTCAGAGAGACGGAACATCTCCTCGTGCCCATTCTCGGCAGAGCCGTTTTCCGAAATGGGAAACTTCCGGCTCCTTCTCCGCCAAGGAAGGTGCCATCCCTGAAAGCTGTTGCTGGTCTTCACCTTCCCTTGGCAGCCTATTCAGAGGCACAACAGCCCTGGGGATCAGTGCTTTCCCAGAGATGGAACATTCCACATCACTCGTTCTCTGCAGAGCCTTTTTCTGAAACAGCAAACGTCCAGCTCCTTCTCCCAAAATGAATGTGCCATCCCTGAAAGCTGTTGCTGGTCTTCACCTGCCCTTGGCAGCCTACTCACTGGCACAACAGCACTGGGGATCAGTGCTTTCCCAGAGACGGAACATCTCATAGTGCTCGTTCTCGGCAGAGCCTTTTTCCGTAACAGGTACAATCCGGCTCCTTCTCCCACAAGGAAGGTGCCAGTCCTGAAAGCTGTTGCTGCTCTTCACCTTCCCTTGGCAGCCTAGTCACAGGCACAACAGCACTGGGGATCTGTGCTCTCCCAGTGACGTCACATCTCATAGGTTTCTTACTTGCTCTGTACAGCCTCTTTTCTGAAATTGCAAAAGTTCATCTAGTTCTCCCACAAGGAAAGTGCAAGCCTTGAAAGGTCTTTACCTTCCTTTTGCAGCCTACCAACAGGCAGTACAGTAACGGATCTCTGCTTTCCCACAGTCGTAACGTCTCGTCCCTTTCATTCTCTGCACTGCCTGGTTCCGAAATTGCAGAAATTCGGCTCATTCTCCAACAAGGAAGGTGTCAGTTGTGCGTGGTCTGCAGGTCTTCACCTTCCTTTGCAGCCTATCCACAGTCAGAACAGCATTGGAATTTCTGCTTTCCCACAGATGTAACATCTCGTCTGTCTCATTGTCTGCACACCTGTTTCTGAGATTGCACACATCTGGGTAGTTCTCCCCCACGGAAGGTTCCATATCTGAAATGTCTTGCTGGTCTTCACCTTCCCTTTGTAGGCTATCCACAGGCAGAAGAGGACTGGATCTCTGCTCTCCAAGACATGTAGCATCTCATTGCCCTCATTGTCTTCAACGCCTCTTTCCGAAATTGGAAAAGTTCCGTTACTTATCCCACAAGGAAGGTGCCAGCCCTGAAAGCTGTTGCTGGTCTTCACCTTCCCTTCACAGCCTATTGACAGGCAAACAGCACTGGATATCTCTGCTTTCCCAGATACCACTTCCAAATCAATCTCCGGACTCCAGTTAGCCTTTAACTTCAGTTCAAATAATTGATCAACACTATCCAACTAATGCAGTTAAAGTGTTCCTCATCCCTAATTCATGTCATTGCCTCTTTATAAATGCACAATTATGTTCTCAATAAGAACTTTAATACCACCGTCTAAATGTGAATAGAAAAATGGCCTTTCTAGGAAAATCCAAGTGTTTTTGTTAACAATTCCTGTTAGTCCATTCTGAAAAATGGTGACATGCCTTGCCTCAAAATCAATTTTATCCTCTTCAGTAAATTAAACATTTCTGCACTAACAAAAGTCAGCAATAACAAGAATGATGGAGACTGTTGAACAGCAACACATAAGATACACTGGGATCAGTTCTCACCTCAGCTGAATGAAAGTAACCTTGGAACACCCCTGTTGGAACCAGCTAGGTTATGACTGGGTTGTTTTTGCAGTCCCCAGGCTTCACCTGCCCATGATGGCACACATTTTGCAAGCAAGGAACAGTGAGCAATATCAGACTTTGCTCTGCCAGCCTCATTCTCTCCTGTTCATTTCCTGCAGTCAAGAGCAACGCTGAAGAATCTCTCAGGAGACACATTGCTCACAGTCGGTGGGTGGAGGGCTCTAAGCCAAGCCAACATCCTTACAATACTACAGTATTCAATATCTATATCAGGCTTTGCGTTTGCAACCAATAATTCGCCTGCCTGCTCTTGGCAGATGACTTCAGTGGACGTCCTGCAAGCTGAAGGGTAAGTAGCCATGCTACTAATTGAGTGAGGTTCTTACCAAGTTGACTGCTGTTGAATTGCTTACAGATGCAAGGTGAAATTTGTGCTGCAGTAGCTACAGTTAAGTGGTTGAAGGATTTGGGACTATGTAAAATCAGAACCTGGTTCAATATTTTTAGAACACTTCACATTTTTACACACTCACAGACATACGTATGTGTATACGGACGGGTTAAAAGATGGAATTTTGGTCCGTGGATGAACACTGGGGGAGAAGTAGATAGCCGAAAAAAATGCAGTCAGCACAGAAAATGGATGGTTTGTTGCCTGTTGCTTGGAATGCTGACCACGGAGATAAGAAACCTGAGCAATACTGGGGGAGGACAGGCAGCAGGCTGTTGCACAGCACAGGTGTGAGCATGGTGGGCGCGTGACTGCTGGATTATGACAATATGCTGCGTGTACAAAGCCCATGAACCAATAGACAGGATGGCTATGGCTCGTGCAGTGCACCTGGCCAGCGAGCGCATGTGTCATAGGCTCCCTATGTTGCAACCGAGGCGTGTTTTGGCACCCACTGGCCACGTGTGCCAAAACCCATTCCTCCGCAAATGTATAAATACCGGGATTTTTCGAAAGAGCGTCGGGTTGGTGTACGGCAAGGCCACCGTTGCCTCCGTGGGGATGCCCACATAAAGCTGGCACCTACCGATTGCTGGGCTGAGCTCGCGGCGCAAGACGGCACAAGAATGTACGGATGGTCCATATTCCTCACGGTCCTTGGGTCGGTATGTTAATTTGCTTGACAAGATACTCTTAGCATAATGCACATCTGTAGTTAATAAATGCTTGCTTTTTTCCCTTATAGTCAGTGTGTGCGTGTTCGCCTTCTCGGGAATCCTTGAAACCACCATAAAACAGTAAGTAACTGAGCACTAGTTGAGATTTAATACTTTTAAAAAAAATAAAATAAAATAAAATAAATCCTTTTAGAATCCCTTTTCTTTCACAAACACCCTCACATTTCAGGACTTTTGGAATCTAGAATACACAGGAAGTTTGGGGTATAATTATCTGAATTTCACACAACAGATCCCCCTCTTTTTTGTTGGCTGAGATTAGCACCAGACTCCTTCCTTCCTGAATTGTGAGAAACAGCTGCACTGAGAAGCAGCTTTCTGAAGACAGATGTTATGGGATGTTCAACCACAGATGTTATAGGTTGTTCTGAGCCCAGGCTTCCTCACTCAAAGTCATGGCCATCCTTGCCGTATCAGGGCACTCCGTTCTTACATGATGTATGTTTGAATTTAATTTCTAAATTTTATTTCTATGACTCCAAAGCTTCATGGGAGTTAACCTAGAACTGGAGGGATGTGAGTGCTGATCTTTGCACGAGGGAGTTCTTAGTTTACATTACATTATTATGCATTTACCCACTTACTGGATAAACAATAATAAATACCCAGTTACTGGGTAAGTGGCACAAACACACCTTAGCGCAAAAAACCATAACTCAGGACTCCTCTCTGTGTTAATGATCTGACTATTTAGCAACAAACCCATCCTTACTTTCACGCTCCATGGTTTTGATCCAATTAAGCTGCAGTGCTTTCCCATAGGGAGGTACACATCTGCAGGGAGTAATGGAAAGTAATTTTTGCAACTGAGCTTATAGTCTGGTAGTTAGAGCAGTCTTCTGCAAAGGAGAAAAGGCAGATTGGATTCCTCTCAGGGAGATCCCTTCTGCCTTCCCCACCATGAGCAAAAGATCTATGCAGAAAGCAATCGCATAAGTGAAAGCCATTCCTTGATCCAGAAAGAAATATTGTCTGCTGCTGAATTTTATATAGGATGCAAGGCTGATGATGTTGATAGATGTGATCTATAATGACATGGTCTGAAAATCTTGATAAACTGAGCCTCTTAGGGAAATCAAACTAAGGATCTCCTATATCACTTCTGTGCCTCTACCATTGCTGTACCCATGTTCAGACTTAAGTTTCCCCAGGCACTTGGCTTAAGCCACTCTTCTCTGGCCCATGGCAGTTGGGTCTCTACCACTTTTTGACAGGGAATAAAGTTGGCTTCTTGAGCTCTCCCAGGTACCTTTCCGCATAACTTTGACAAGCTGTTCCACTTTAATGGCTGTCCACAATGCAACACAGCTCATATCTTCCTCTCAGCACACTTTATATAACAGGCTCCATCTCAACAAAAGCAATCAGATTTTCATTTCAGTATCAAGACCAGCAGATGTTACCAGGTCTAGCAAATCAAGATAATCAGGAGAAAGGATCAGTGTTTTAAACAGTCACTGAAATGACAACAAAGAAACTCCATGTGTTTGGACTTCTCACAGAAGTCAAGGGCAATCACATTAAAGACTGTTCTCGCTAAAAATGTCCATTTCTACTTAGCCACTGCATGCTCTCCTTAAAATCAAATGAGATAAAGGCCTAAATCTAGATGCCTACTACCAATGTAGATGTCCCAGGATAGGCTGGCACATGTGTTGTAGGATCTGTGGGACACATATCCTGATGAACTGGCACCTGGAGGCCACAGAGGTTTGCTTAGGGTGTCTCCAGTGGTGCTAGACATCTATTGTGCTCAGTTACACTCAAACTATATAAAATTGGTGTCCATTCTTCTCCCTTGACAGTAAAGGCAATCTGTACCTCAGACTTAAATGTAGATTTCTGTCCCATAGAAGTGAACTTCTGATCAGATGAATTCCACCCAATATATGGGTGGCCAAGAAAAATATCACAGTTAGATCTCTCTCTCTCTCTAGAGTTGTTAGATTACATGCTAAGAAGCAGAGAAAAAGTTACAATCCAAAATCAAAACAGAATAGTTCAGCAACTTCTCTCTGGTCTATCCCATATAACATCAGGAAGAAAATACACCGCTTAAGTGTGTTTGTGTTTGTTTGCCCGTAGTGATGAGAACAAGATGACTGATAGGTTTCAAACACATGAAATATTTGGGTGACATTTCCCACAGTATAATGCCACATTGTTAGCGAAGACAAAACTGAGATCCTTTATATACTTCAGAACACCCTTTTAGTATGAAAAGGCTCTTTTAAACTCTTTTTGCAGTTTTGTTAAGAAAGCTAGACTAAAAGAAAGGTGCCACTTTCCTTGGTGAAAGGTCACACAGAGTTTTTTCACATTGAGTCAAAAGCAAAATCAACAGACCTTACTACCAGGCAGTCAGATTTTTTTCCTTCAACAAAGATAGACATAAATACATAGCAAGTATCTCATGGTAAGATAGTATCTCAGAAAGAGGCATAAAAGAAAAATGTAGGGGTAGAAGAAGCATCAGAAAGTACATTTAAACCTGGAATCAATTCCACTGACTCAGTGGCTGCTTATATTATCCAGGCTGACAAGCAACATTTCCATTTTCCAGTATCTATATCCCATTTATCATTTTCGCTCAGCACTCCACCATAAATCTAAAGAGTGTCAAAGACTAAAGGGCAAACTTGAGAAGAGATGTACAACTTTGCTCTGTTTTATAGCAATAAAAGGGTATTTTTAATTCAACCTTTCCTTCTGTGTTTTGATTTTACACTTTGTAATATATTAAGCCAAGTAGTTCAACCCGAAGGAACTGATCTTGGCCTTTGTTATTACAAAGATCACACATAAAAGGTGCAAGAATTGATAACCTGGTAGAAATGTAGCTTGTAGCTACTCACGGGGGGGGTGAGAAAGTTATCTCTCCCAGTTCTTTGTTCTTTGTTTCCTATTTCAGAAATTTTCAGCCCAGCTTGTACCAATACCTACTTCAGCAAGTGGGATGCTAATTAAGAGAGCTCTTCCTTCTCCCTGCTCTCTACTCAATACAATACATGTTCCCAGTAATTTGAACATACCACCCCTTACCAGCACAGAGTGAGTCACGGAATGTGACTTCTTTTTCCTTAGGGACTAGTAAGATTCCCCAAACTGAACAGAATGACAGTCAGACTGATAACATCTACCTAATCTGCCTGTTTTAAATAATTTCCCACAAAAGTACTAGTCTCTATGGGGGAAGAAATCATACGCTGATTAATTCACCAGTAGAGTTTCTACAACCGCTTTAAAATGTTCTCCAACTCTAACATTTGGTGGAACAGGGACTCTCAAATTCTTGTATGCTATGACTCCACAAGTAGTTGTTTTCAATTAATCCTCTTTAGAGGTAGTCAGTTTTCCCAGGGCTTTGTAGGTTCATAGGTGCTAGAAGTTGGCAAATGTCCTTGGGACAGATACCTGGGACTTCTCCAACACGTGACAAGGACTAACTCCATGATGTGGTGTGCAGTGTGGAAGTAAAGAGCAAATAAAGCTAAACCAGAGCTTATCCCTTTTCCAGCACCTGGCCTGGCCTGAAACAAGAAGCAATTTGTGTTGTCTGACTGTACATCATTTCTATGTGCTTGTTGCTGTGCAATTACCTGTGGTTTAAGTTTTCACTGAAAACAGAACCACTGTAAGATCATGCCTGAAACAGAAATCATTCTCTAACATGCATTAGCCTAGCTTCTGAAAAAGCCACATCTCTTTCCCACTTGACGTAATCAACAGGTGTTGTGGTTTAACCCCAGCCAGCAACTAAGCACCACACAGCTGCTCACTCACTCCCCCCCCACCCAGTGGGATGGGGGAGAAAATCAGGAAAAGAAGTAAAATTCGTGGGTTGAGATAAGAACAGTTTAATAGAACAGAAGAGAAGAAACTAATAATGACAATGATAACACTAATAAAATGACAACAGTAATGATAAAAGGATTGGAATGTACAAATGGCGCGCAGTGCAATTGCTCACCACCTGCCGATTGACACCCCGTTCGTCCCCGAGCAGCGATAACCCCCGCCCCCACTCCCCCCAGTTTATGTGACGTCCCATGGTATGGAATACCCCGTTGACCAGTTTGGGTCAGCTGCCCCGGCTGTGTCCTGTGCCAGCTTCTTGTGCCCCTCCAGCTTTCTCACTGGCTGGGCTTGAGAAGCTGAAAAGTCCTTGAATTTAGACTAAACATTACTTAGCAACTACTGAAAACATCAGTGTGTTATCAGCATTCTTCTCATACCGAACTCAAAACATAGCACTGTACCAGCTACTAGGAAGACAATTAACTCTATCCCAGCTGAAACCAGGACACCATCAGACCCAGAAGCAACAGAGCTGCTGACTGACACTTTTACAGCACGAGCATTGAAATTCATTGTTTAATGCAAATGGCTATGCTGACAGGAAAGAAAATCTATATCTATATTTATATATAGATTTATAAGGAAATCTTCATATGAAAATCTATATATTTCCTCTGGCAATTGAACTTGTAATATGAACAGCATTGCTGATGATGGTCCTTTGTTTGTTCGTTGTTTGTTTTTCCATAGGAAAAAAATAGCAAGCCATTAATAGTCTGAGAAAAGACTTCCTACCCAGAGGATACAGGGAACAGGAATGGCTCTAAGTGGATCTTCCACAGCAGAAAATCTTGTTTAGAATAACAACAAAAACTTGCAGTTTCTCCTGAGAGGCTGAGCATATGCTGGAGGTGGGTTATTTTCATTTTCCCATGAAGCACACCTGGAAAAAAACTGAAGCACATGAGTCACTAAAGATAATGCATGAAAATGTTGAAAAGGCAGGAAAAAATCCAATTCTTCTGATCACTCACTCAGCACACTGCACAGAGGACTTCTTACAATCCATTACAGGAAATTTAAGTAGTAGATGGATTGCAGTAGTTCAGGGGACTGGACAAAAACACTAAGGTAGAAATAGCTTGTGGTGGGTGCAGCATGATTAATAAGGTGTTCATACTGGGGGTGGGGAGAAATATAATATTTGGATTTATAGTATCAAATCTTCCTAAGATTCACATAAAAATATTTAATAGCTGGCTTGGTGGATGTGAGGGAAAGCTCCGAGTGCAATTTAATTGTATTCAAAATATTTCAGACCACATCATTAATTTCTTAGGTACATGATTTTTCTTTATTGTTCCTATTACTCCTGGGAGCAGCAGGCACCCCAGGGCTGCGCTGCATATCCAACCACCCACCCCTGCTCCTGCCTCCCTTCTGGTGCTGGGGCTCCCTGTGTGTCCTGGGGAGCCAAACTCACCTGAACATCAGGCCCACCAGTTTGAGCCCCAGCATCACCTGTGGCCCCAGAAGACCTCTGTGGGTGCTCTGGGCTAGCTAATATTTTCATCACGGGCAGCAAGGCCACGTATACTTTGCCCAATTACCTCTTACTCAAAGGATTGTTGCTTGCAGGAGGGAGAGCAACTGTATCTGGTGATGGCAGTTGTTTTTTTTAAAACAAACATATTTAGGGCTTGAGTTTTAGAGATTTTAATTTTATCTATTTTGGGGGAATTGATGAATAATTTGAAGAATGTATTGAATAACTACAGCATCAAAACCAGATGTGGTTGACTTATGCCTCTCACTTAGTACTGAGAGATCTGCCTGCCCTCTGTTACTCTCAGAAGTGCATCTGGTGGTTCCCCCATGGGCAACCTGAGATGCAAAAGAAAGTCTGAGTTTTCATTTTTTTGTTTCTCAAATCAGACTTTCAGGCCCAGATTCTCAAGGGTGTCTAAGAATGACTAACTCCCTTCTGGATCAGTGAGGACAGGGAGTCTATGTTTTTGTATAGCTGAGTCTCAGTATTTTATGAGCAGTCTAAGATCCTGAGCAGTTGTGAAGTGGCTCCTTTACCTTCTCTTCTCTTCTCTTCTCTTCTCTTCTCTTCTCTTCTCTTCTCTTCCCTTCCCTTCCCTTCCCTTCCCTTCCCAAAGCATTTCCTAAAATACATTTCTTTGGCATTCCTAAACCACAAAGTTGGAAAATACAAAGCTTTTGACACAACCATTTCACTCTCCCAGGAGAATGAAACCTGCATTATGGTGCATTTCCAGACAGCCAAGTCTCAGAGAAATTTTTTCCTTTGTACATCTTTGAAAAAGGAAGGGTGCTTAGGATGAAATTAACAATAAAAGACACCAAGTGTACCAAAGCAGTAGAAATCTGGTATCAGAACCATGATTAAATACCACTATTACTGTGTGTCAACAGAGTTACAGGAGTTTGTAAATTAAGCTGGTGTAGCTGTAATTACTGAGGAACTGTTCTGTCTTCTTAAAATGTTCTTTCAAATTGACATGAAACCATTTGGAAGTAATATGCTTCAGCACCAAGATACTGCATCTTCCAGGGGCTGCTGGGCTCAGAAGTGGTTTGGGGTCTTTTTTTAAAACCCACCCTCTTCTCGGGTGGCCAAAGTGAGGATTTAGTGTGGATTTCTGCTGTGATTCTTTCTTACACAATTGCAAGCATCCAAGCAAGACTGTAAGAGGTTGTTATGACTCCATGTGTAGGACACTGATGGAGAGAGGGCATTAGCATGTGAAATCATTCTTTCTCTGTGTAACTGATGAGCCAAGAGCCTCTTGACATCCATACTAATAGACCAGTTCAGCATAACACTGGCAGTTTTTTTTCTGAACTTGCAGCTTGAGTGACCCAAAATCCTTGGCTGATTTTCTTTAAAAAATAAGCAGACAGCTTAGCTTTTCTCCAGAGAATGTCAGACCATTTCAAAAGAGTTTGTTCATTATGGCCCTACAAATTTTGATATTTATTTCTTATTCTTAAATTATTGCATACATCTTGTCAGTGGGAAGACTAAGGCAAGCGTCAGATGAATGTCTGAATGCACAGATTTGTCTTTTTGCCCAGTTAATTTAAGTTCTTACCTGGATTTGGTATTGCAGAGGAACCACTGGAATAAAGCTGAAACTAGTTTATTCGACTAGGTTACAGGTTGATGCTGGGGTGAAGTTGAGAATGCAAATGTAAGGTCTCAAATGCTGAGAGTGCTCCAGTGTCCTTCCTGTAAATCCCTGCCGACCTCCCTCGGAAGGCACGGGCAAGGCAGTACCCCTGCCTTTGCCTGGCACAGAGCTCAGCACAGAGAGTCGCAGGGTCAGGGACAGCAGGCAGGGGTAGGGGAGGCACCACAAATGGGGTACGAATATTTGTGGTACGCCAGCATCAACTGCAGCAGCTGCGTGCTAAAAACATGTTGTAATCATGTCCCAGAGAATAGCTGGTTTATGTCCTAACCTGGAATATGGTATGGTGACCTTGATTTCAGCATGTCTCTGATTAGGCTGCCCTACTTTCTGCATCTCCCACTCAAATCATTTCTTGATATGAGCAGGTATTTTTTGGATGAGTGTACAAGGCATACTTGGCACATGATGGTTATTTGTACTGGAAAATGGCAGCTCCAACAGCAAGTCTTCCTTCTGAAAAACTGGACCAGTCTGTCTATTGACACCTCAGTGGGACTGATGTAATTTAATAACTAGATTTTGCATTTCTGTAAGTCCCGTAGGAGTCCAGCTCAGTGCAGCGATAGGCGGTGTACTTAACCAGCCTTTCTGCATGTCCCTCTGCTTGATGCGCATGTCTAAATTGGGGAGTTTCAAAAAACAATCGATGGCTGCTGCAAGATGAAATGAGTTCCTAATCCTTTCACTCATTGATCCAGAGAGTTTAAGCCCCTGAGGAAACAGCGGGTTCCCTCCCCTTGCCACAGGTGTCACAGCAACTACGCAATGTTCTTGTGTTCCTCCTTGAGCCTAACAATCTGTGTTCGACCAGATTCTTCCAGAGAAGTGTCCTCTTCTTGCTGGGAGTCCTCAGGAGGCGGAGAGCCTGCTCCTTCCCTGCCTGCCTGCTCTAATATAAGGTGCTAATATGGGGTGCTGGTTGACAGCCGGCTGAATATGAGCCAGCAGTGTGCCCAGGTGGCCAAGAAGGCCAATGGCTTCCTAGCCTGCATCAGGAATAGTGTGGCCAGCAGGACCAGGGAGGTGATTGTTCCCCTGTATTCGGCACTGGTGAGGCCGCACCTCGAGTACTGTGTTCTGTTCTGGGCCCCTCACTACAGGAAAGACATTGAGTTGCTGGAGTGTGTCCAGAGAAGAGCAACCAAGTTGGTGAGGGGCCTGGAGCACAAGTCTTATGAGGAGTGGCTGAGGGAGCTGGGGCTGTTTAGTCTAGAGAAGAGGAGGCTGAGGGGAGACCTCATAGCTCTCTACAACTACCTGAAGGGGGTTGTAGTGAGGTGAGTGCTGGTCTCTTCTGTCAGGTGGCTGGAGATAGGACGAGAGGAAATGGCCTCAAGTTGAGGCAAGGGAGATTTAGGAAAAATTTCTTTACTGAGAGGGTTGTCATACATTGGAATAGGCTGCCCAGGGAAGTGGTTGGGTCACCATCCCTGGAGGTATTCAAAAAGCATGTAGACGGGGTACTCTGTAACACGGTTTAGCGGGCATGGATGATGGTTGGACTCGATGATCTTGAAGATCTCTTCCAACCTAAATGATTCTATGATTCTATGATTCTAATAGCTACTTGTATGGAGTTAATATTAGCGCCTTATTTTTCCTTGCTCAAATTTTCTGTCTTCAGCTTCCAACCACTGGATCTCATTATACCTTCCTCTGCCCTGCGCTTAATGAGGCATTTGCTAACTGATATTTTTCTTCCTGTCAAGGTTTTCCAGGTCACAGTCGAATGATGTTTCGGTTTTATTTCCAGCAGTCTGATCATACCAAAACTTTTGAAGCTCACACATTTCAGTGTTTCCTTTAAACATTACATCCTTTTTTGGGTCTTTTCTGTGTCTTTAGCAGCCTTTCTACATCCTTTATAAAACCCACATTAGGATGCAATGTATCACGCCCCACAGGGCCTCCAGTGACTAAAAGGAAAGCAGGATACCCTGGCTCAGATGCATATGTCTGCTTCTAGTCACCTGAATCCCTCCCCTGAACCATTCCCAGGTCCTCAGCGTGGTCTCCCAATGCTGTACATACAGAGATAAAATCATCAGCCCAGTCTTACTTGTTACCCGTCTCGAGGCACGCAGAAAATGCATTTTTTCTCAAAGCATTTCAGAGGGGGCTGACACTGGACCCCTGTGTCACCATAATCCTTTCTTGGGTGCCTGCTTTCTAGGCTGCAGTCCCCCATCCTGCGGGTTTGGTGTGAAAACCTTGGCCCTGCTCAGCTGAGAAGTACTCTAAAGCACCACCATCTCCCTTCCATGTTTCCTTCATGGACAACCTGAATAACGATTAAATGCTGGTTGCCTGCAAATCCTCTCTGCTCCTGCAGCATCTCAGCAAATATTTCGTCTTCGTGGGACCCTGTGGGAAGAACCCCAGGCCATCCCACCTGCTTACAGCATCCACATGACATCATTGCCTTTTTGCACGCTCCAGCACCCAGAAGGTAGACAGGACACCCTGCATGGTGAATACCCACCAGGCCTTCCCAAGCCTGCTCCAAGCACCCACAGCTACCTCAGCCATGTCGGCTGACAGTGGTTTTGGCCTTCTGGCCAACCTCAAAGGCTGATCCTGCACAGGACAAGGGAAAACATTTTTTCCTGGACAGACCCAAATGCTCCAGATTGCTCTGAATGGCTGCCCAGCTCTTACCGCTGCTTGGTGTCGCACCAGCATCACCTGCAACTTTTCTACTACCAGTAGTTTTAGGCTTGCTTTGAGAACACTGGTAAAAACACTGTGGCATGTTCGGTGCAGTGCCGATCTGTGGAGCATCCTACCAGATGCAGCCCAGCCCATGACCGCTCCCTATTCCCCGCTGCCCCTCACAGCCCACCAGTGAGCCAGCACTCCGTCCATTTAATGCACATTTAATGTTCATTTAACCTTCATGCTGCAGACAGAAGAAGCCACAGAGCCCTGAAGTAATTTATAAGATTTTGTTATATTTGTGCAGTTAACTTTTTTTGAGCCAAACTTTTAATTTAAAACAAGATGAGCATGTTTGCTTACTAAGACAAATTAAACACTGAGCTGTTAAAGTACACACGTAAGTACATGGTATTACAATCTGTGGACAGAGTAAAGACAGGTAAAACACCCATGACCAAGGAGCATAGGTTTGAAACACGGGCAAAGTATCACAGAATATTTTGGTTGCTCCATGTCTTCATCTCTGATAAGGGGGCTATGACTTGATGTCTGATCGATGGCAGGAATTTTCCTGTTGGCCTCAATGTACAGGGAGGTATGAGTAGTGCAGATTACACAAAAGGCGAAGAGCAAAGGTGAAGAGCAAAGGTGAAGAGTGGCAGCCCTGCAGGTGGGTGACACTGCAGCAGAGCAGGAGAGGAGCCTCCTCGCAGGCTTTTGGGGCAGGAGTGCCGTATGGCAGCCAGAGCTTGCTGGAGGAGCAAGAGACACAGGCATGGTTGTACACTCAGTGGAGACAGACAGCAGATAGCGAGTGTTAATGCAGATCTCCCTTGCTAGCATTTTCAGCTGGAATGACCAGAAGGGAAGCTGGAAAAAGGGCCGAGAAGTGCAGCACAGAGCAGAGCGCTCTGCGTATGAGTGAGAGGTAAGAGACAGTGCATTTTGCAGAGCTGGGCATAGAGCGTAGTCTATAAAATCCTTGTTTAGTGCTTATCAGGCCCCATCATGTCCAAATCAGGCATTTGCATGCAATTTGCATTCTTTCAACCTTTTTCCTCCAGTTATATCTTACAGGCTTATTTCACATCAGCATCCTTCTGAAAAGGAGCTCTGTATTGGCAGCCAGACAGCAATAGCAATCTGCAGCATGTCACCACCGATCAGAAGCAGCTGCTGAATTGGATTGATGGTTTCATTAGTTGATGCCCTGTTTGGTTTCGTGTTTCACCCTAGGCACACAGCTCCATCCTGCATATGTTCCTCTTTATTACGTCTTCTCGCTGTGACTGTACCTTACTAGCTTGGCCTGGTGGGGACAACACAACCCAGACCCCTGCATCACTCAGACACCACGTAAAGGGCATGCAGATACATAAATAGAAATAAAAAGCTGCTGTTTGTTTTCACCTAATATAATAAACCCAAGTAAAATCCAAAAAGAAATGGGACAAATATATTTCCTGAGAAATGTTACTAGATTGTACTAAGCCTGACTTTTAGTCAGGACAGAATTTCCCAGTCCTCTAAATATAGACCTGTGAAATGACCCTCCAGCTACCAGCGATATAAAGCATATTTGTGGCCAATATTCAGGAGAAATTGTTGCAATACTTCCCTAGGTATAGTTTAACTGATGAGCCTGGCAGGATCACTGCTTGCAGGGGTTATGTGCCATGTAAATTGTCAGTCTCTTTCTCATGCTTCGTGCTATCAGATAAAACCAAACCAAAGCAAACCATTTCAAGACAGGTCAGGGATTTTGGAGGATGCTCTGTCTGCATACTATATTTGTACACCCTCTTTCAAGATCCCCCAGCCCCAGCTGGAAGCACAATAGAGAGGTATCTCACTCTGTGCTGGAAAGTTAGATACTTGCTGCTTACCTCCTGTCAATTTAAACAACCAGCATTTACACAATTGACAAGGCAGCTCACAGGTCACAATTGTGCTCCAGTAGTCACTGCTGACAAATTAATCAGGGCACAGTGAGACAGCTGTTGGCATCGGGGATCCAATGCTCCTCTCTTCAAAATGCCAGTGTGTGTGGGTGGAGGCAATAACCCAGCAGAGTCAACACATCACAGAGATGTTCCTGCAGGTAAGGCTGATTTTCAGAAGGTTTCTTCTCCTTCCCAGCAACACATTTGAATGACCTAGAATGGTTTACAGAGAATAACAGAAAAGGAGATAGTATCCCAAACTGGGTAATTCTACATTTACTTGCAAAAAAGGCAGAGAGGCAGAGTGGAAGGAGAGGACCATGGAGCTCAAAGGATCTTCATCTTTATCCCAGCTCTCCTGCTGATCTGTAATTCGTGTTAACGAAATCACTTTTTTTTTTCTTTTATCTGTAACAATAAGTTCTTCAAGACAGAAAATACCTGTGCCTTCACCAGGCAATGTGACATGGATCTTATTTGCATTTCTGGACATTAGTAAGTAACAAGTAATACTACTTACCTAGTTAGTCCAGTTAATGTGTTAAAGAGTTATTTTTTCAGAGCTGCCACTCTCATTGGCTCCAATGGTAGCCAGCATTGAATATCTTCATGTGAACATTTAAAAAAGAAGCTGATAACACTGCTGAAGGTGTCTATTAAAATCATAAACACACAAAAATACAGTACTAGGAGAAAACCTCATCACCTTTCTTAGAGACAAGACACTAAACAAACAAACAGATGAGACTTGAAATACAATTAAAGCTTCCTATGCCATTGGAAAAAGCAAGTGTAAGAGCAGGAAGCATCCAGAAACTTCTGAAACCAGGTCTTCTGTAGAAAAATGTTGGGCATATACTAGGCAGCATGCAACTAGTCTGTGCCATACTGCATTTTGAATTGCATTATTTGGTCTTCCAGGCAACTAATCTTTAATTTAGTTGGGAACCATCCAGAGTGAAATCTACACTGATGAACTTAGTCATCAAACCACTGCTGAGAGGTCTACAAATAAAGGGGAATATAATGCAGTTATTAAGGAATATAATATTCCAGTTCTTATTCTGAATGAGAAATAAGCTATAGTTAATAATCACAAAGCTTCTGGATTACTTGTAAGATCAAAGGAGAAAACATTTGGATATAACTGCAACTGGTGTGCTCTAGCAAAAGCAAAGTGATGCTGCAGACTGCAGCTGTGATACGTGTCACCCCATCTCAGCAGTCATCATCTCAGGAAAACACATCCCAATCATGCAACAGCTCAAGAACTTCACTGTTTTAACCCCTCTTATCCAGCCCAGAATTCACACACAGATCCAAAGGAGTCTGTGTTTTCTGTGAATATCCATCCATCTTGGTGAGGCAGGAGGAAGGGGATGGTCACACATGCAGACTGCAGGTTGTTATCTGATCAATGTAATCTGTTTATGGATCATACATGACATTCAGATTCACCAAAAATCATAAATTTCCATTAAAGAGAGAAAGAGAGAGAAAAATTTCTGTCATGGTTGTAAAGACAGCAAGTGTTAACCTGACTCCCAGGTTGCCTATCAAAATCATCTAACAACTCTGAGGGGTATGACCAACCCATCTCACTCGTTTCACATTCATCACACTGAAATATCAATTTTAAAGGTCAGTCCTGAGAATTCAATGCCAGCAATTAACTAGCTTAATGCCAGTCATGCTACTGGATGGAGAAGAAAGGGAGCAGGAGTGAAGAACAAAGGGAATCGGGTATGGACAATAATACAAAGGTTTGCCACTACAACTTGCTTTTGGTGGCCAGGCGATAGGCATTTCTGACTATCAGTGCCAAAAGTCTGAAAATTGCCATTAACAAATTTAAGCCAATTAGTTTAGTGACACTAAACCTCCACCAAGACAGACTCCCTTCCCTGTATCCACCCCATGCCTGCATGGATGCAGAAATTGGCAAAAACATGCAGATGGCAAAAACAACCCTTAGGTGCTGTCTTCCAAGATGGTGATAGAGAGAAACACTGCAAACTGACACATGGGTGTGCCTGGAGCACCCACACACTTCCTCCATTGCATTTCTGTTGGTGAAAGGTAGTCATCTGAATGTTATCAAGGGCCTGAGTCAAAGTCATTAGCCTTTGACCATATAACAAGTCAAAGCAGAAACTGATATACTCCAAGGTTCATGCTGGTATGTTAGGTATTACATCACCTTGCAACCCACAGCAGCTTTCCAACATATTTCTTTACATAAAATTCACATTGATGTCTTGGCAAAGGACAAAAAGGATCTTATTCCTTTCCTTTATGCTCAACAGAGTCAAGAGTTAGGCTTTTTAAAAACCAAGTCATTTATTAATTAATTGCAGAGAAAACACTGGAGAAAATACAGCCACAGAAATCTCCATACCAAGAAGAAAGAAGTGTTTGCCATAGCTAATGCAGTTGTAGGTGGGCTGTCAACACTGCAATCACTCTCATTCTTGACATAATAAATATTGATATATTACCTGCCTCCAGTTGTCCCTGAAGGAATAACCATGGAAGGAAAACAGGCAAACAGCAACAGACACCTTCAAGTATCTGGTCTGCAATATAAAAATCATTTTGTATCAAAATAAAAAGCAGTTGCAAAATAATCGTTAAAATTGCCTCAGTCTCACTAACAAGACAAATAAGTGTACAAGGGTGAAATACTCATAGAAAAACATTGTCCCATAATGTGTGTGATGAGTCAACCTCCACTGCACAATGGCAGCTTCACACCTATTGAGATCATCTTCAGAGTAGTAAATTTATGTGATTATTCAAAATGTCAATGACAATTAGAAATCCTGACGTTAGATCAGAATTTGACAAATCTGTCACCCAGAGAAAGCAGTATTTTGGCACAGACACTGAGCTGGCATACATATACCAAAGCTACTGCTTTGTGCTAGAATTGGAGCAGCACTTGGAAGCTCCAGAGAAGCCAGAACAACACTATGGGACAAATATCCACATAGGATTTCATTCTTCTCAGCTATCTGTAGGCACCTGAAAGCCAGGTAACTAGTCTAGGCTCTGTCTGTAGACACAGGAGATAGTGTCTAAAGGAGTGGGACTAAACCATCATATGGAGGCGACAGTGTCTCGATGAAGGAGAGAGAAACGCAGACACCTGACTTTTGCCATCATTTGCAGTTAGACTAGATGATCATTGTAGGTCCCTTCCAACTGAACCAGTCTGGTCTAGTCTATTAACTTGTATGTGGCTATGATTAGGTTAAATGAATCCTGCGCTCTTTAATTGAGCTTGAGTCCACTTTAGCCCAGCTAGCTGTTGACATGTCAAAATATTCTAGCAGTCAATATTCCTGCTTGGCACGAGCTGGAGAGCCAAGCGTTTGCCCAGCTTTGGAGGTGGGCTGAGGGGAAGCACATTTGAGGTGGCATGAGCTTCTAAAGTGCTGTTCGTCACTTCTGATGAGCTTCCTGCTGCTGTGGCTTTGCTCCTAGTAGCACCGGACTTACCTAATATGAAGCTAACCTGGCTACATCTCCGTGAGCTGCAGGTATCTCAAAGGCACCATTATATATGTTCCCACTGTGAGAAACCAGCCTGATCTCAAATAGCCTAGAGTCAATACAAGAAAAATATGGACAGGTGATAGGGGGACATGAGGTAATTTGTTTGATGGTATCCAGCAAATCAGTGGAAAAAATTATGGCATAAAAGCTGAATCCTCCTGCAGCAAAACAGGACTGAACAGGCAATTAGAGTTTAACCTCCCTGATTACCCATGCTCTTCCGAAGGAGATTCTGAGTCCTTTTCACATAGGTATTTATAACACGCAGTCTGTATTATAATTGTCCTTTGAGGCACTAAGCTTCATGAGATGAATAAAGAACAGTAATACAATGCTGTAATTTAATTTTAGAGTATATTTCATATAGAAATATGACAAGTGTCCTGTTTCCATTAGCCCTGGAAGCTGTGTCCTTGACTTCAACACTGGCAGTAATGCAACAGGAGCAGCAGCAAACTGGTAGTGATATGGCGAGCCAGGCTTTCTGCCGTACCTAGAGGGATGCACCAGCTTGGCGAAACTGCGCTGCCTGCCAGCATCCCCTCTGAACTCAGGTAAATGCAGGACACAGCCAGGGAGTCTGATGGCTTTGTGAGATGTCTGATGAAAAGTATGTCTCAGAGACATGGCCTTATGAATCTTTCCCCCAATTTCTGCTAGATGGCATTAAATAAGAGGAGCCACTGTCATATGGGATAAATACCCAAATTAAACAAGGAACAGAGAGCTCAGCAGAAAGAAAGTGCTTCTCCAGCACCACTGCAAGAACATGCCATCTCCTGGGATGCAAGAGAAAGGAAAAAGCATCAAAAAACTCCATAAGCAGCAGTTAAATCCTAACTAAAGAACAGAGGCACGCAGACCAAGATGCAAAAGCCATTGACTCTCCCAAGTTAAAGAGCTACCTCCTAGAAAAAAGCTATTAATCAGGGTAAGCTGCAAGTCGGATCTCATCCTTTGGCTGATCCAAACAGCCAAAGCTGGATGACACTTCATCTCATCTGGAGGTGAGGTGATGCAAACAGGTCTCTCAAGTCATAGAACTGTGCAGGGACATTCAAGATCTGGTGAGGAGTGCTGGTCAAGACCTTCAGGTGTGAAAAGAGTGGAGCAACAAGGGAAATTCTTGATCCACGTTAGAAAGGAAGACGGCTGTCTCTACTACTGAGATCAAAACAGACCACTCACTGCCTGCAGCACTTTCCAGCTTCCTTAAAACCCCTAGACACTGAGGAACACATAACGTATCAAGCACTTACAGTGCACTAAGGGTGTATACTTTCCTTCTTTGTAGCAACAACAACCACAAAGAAGTCCAATCTCTGCTTATATTAAAGGATAAAGGCCCCTAGAAATCCAACATCCTGGGAGAGAGACGTTGAGAGCTATATACCAACAGCCTAGATGACTATTTACTATGTTGTTGTGGCTTGAAGTGAATATTGCTTTTGTGACCAACTTTTTATTTGGCACCAGGTGCATCTCTGCTTGACTGCCTGTGAGCCAAGGGCCAGCTTTGGGCTAGAGCTTGGTTTCGGGATGCTTTAAAGCTTGGGTACTTTCTCTGGACATCTATTAAGCAGACTCCTGAAGCTCCTTCTGTCCTTCACTGTGAGGGCACCAAATGCTGTGTCAAATTCAGCAGAGCTTTCCTACAGCATTTTTCTCCTGTAGACCCTGAGAATCACCTCCAGGTGATCTACAAAAGAAACACTGCTTAGAGTATTCCCAGTCCTTTTAAGCACTCGCAGAAAAGGAATCATTTACCCATCACTAGAGTTTGAAATGTGTCATCCATGTGCTCATTCACCCTGTACCTTCTTTAACTCTCTCCCTCAAAGCCCTGAGTCATCAAGATAATTGCTGTGTGCCAACACAGGCAGCAGCCCAGCTGTTAGTCACCGTGTGGAGCGCGAGGGCTGTAAGATACATGTGTACTCACCCAGGTACTGCAAAGGCAAAAAGTCTCCAAGCTTTCTGCATGCTATTGCAGGTTTTAAGAAATAAGACAAGGGAAAAGTATTTTATGCATTGCAGGGTAAGTGCACCTACTATTCTTAGCCCCTTCACTTCCCAGTATAACTATAACAGGGAATTCAGCACAACTGACCCTGGCTGAGTCAGGGGAGAGGAGCTAACTGGGAACACAGCAGTTTGTACCACTGCTAACAGGTGCCTCTGGGAAGAGTTGTACCTGCTTGTGCTGCCCTTGCAGCTTTGCACCTTGTGTTATCCCAAAAAACTTGCTGTGCTCAAAGTTAACATGCGGTCTTAGGTGAATAAATGGAGATAAACACATGGATTCCTCCACCTCTTTTTGGCCTTTGGTCACCATACCCTAGCATCCCAGTATAAAGCCCTACATACTAGGTTAGCAGGCCTTCTGGTACAGTTCTTGTCCCACTTTGACAGATGGATCCTGTCTTTCCCAGAGTACAAATCAGACTCAGTCAGCCCAGATACCTCCCCCAACACAACTTTCTGGGCTCACCTGTTGAGGTCCTTCACCTCTGCAAGTGGTGAAGGAGCCTTCCTCCTATTGCAATAGCTTACAAGCATCTAGTCATTCCCATCCGCCACCTGCTCAGGGTTTGCTCTTTGCCATCCCTCCTTCCATGCAACACAGGGCTTGGGGTCTTGCCTCAAGGGACAGTTTCCTGTTCTTCCTACCTGATGCTGTGTAGGGGGCTCAGCTCCTCCATCAGCCCCTTCATCTGGCAGCTCAGGAGCTTGGCTGGAGAATGACCCTGGCAGAGGTGTGTAGATTGTCCCTGTGGAGATCCCAACCAGCTCCTAGGGGACTCTGGCCTGCCAGTGCAAACCAGTACCTACTGCCAGCCTGCCTGGGACTTTCTAACATTAAAGTACCTTAAACTACAATTAAAATGAATTAATTAAAAAAACAAAGTTTAAGGAAGTAACTCTTATACTTGGAGGTAAGCATGAAGACATGAAACAATAGTTCGTCTCACAGCTACTTCTCCCTTTGGTTTAGCTTCAAGACTGTGTCTCTGACCCCTCTCAAGCCCAGCTAACTGCCCTGATGATTTCTGCAGCAACTCAAAGCTGCATGTCAGTCCTCCTGACATGCTGGGTGTCACCCGCTTGATGAAGGAGGGCAGTTCTAACAAGGACTGCTCACTCCTCTCCTTCTCTCCCCATGTCAGGAGCATGTAAGGGGCAGCCTTTCTCCCTGCTCCTCTGCTCTGCCCCAAGGAAAATATGCAGGACAGCCAGTGAAGTGGGGAGCGATTTTTCCCCCATGAAAGCAGAGGGTCCCCAGAGCAGCTGCCCCTCCTCGGGTCTCCACCAGCCAGTCTGGCTTCAGCCCACCTGGAAAGGCATCGAGTTCACTCACAGGGACGTAATGAGAGCTTACAACTGTGCCATGGTCTCACGTGAAGTGGAGATCTGTGCGGAGTCTGGGAGAATTGTGTCCAGCTCTGATACCCACCTGGCTCCTCGCTGTGGACTATACCATCTGTTTTGCGGCAGGGACAGCATGCACAGTAAGCACCCAGTGTCTGGAGGGCTGCGACCAAGCCATCAGTTCCCATCAACACCCGTTGGTCATCCACAGCCAGCAGCCCCAAATCAGCTCCTCATGAGATTTCTTTCTCTCTGACTGGAATGTATCACCTAACACCAATCTGGAAGAGCTGCATTTTCCCCTTTAAACAGAGAAAGAATGGGGTTAGGTCATTGCTAAATCTCAGATGCTGTTCCTGTAACAGGAGCAGATGACAAAGACATTGCCACTCATGAGCACGTGGGCTATAGATTACAGGTTTCCATATTCCCTCAGGTATATTCTACCTGAAGTTCGGGTATCTATCATGCATAATAAATAATTTTAGCAAGCAAATTTAGCCCCTTTCTAATAAAGCACCTACTCGTGTTTAATTTTAAATGTTGAAAGTGACAGGACTATTCATGCACCTGCATTAAGCCTATGCTCAGTTGCTTAACTGAATTGCAGCAGCATTGTATATTTAAAACTTCAGAAAAAAAGAATGTTATACAGTGCCAATTAGATGAATCATAATAGATTCATCTGGATTTTGTAGAGTTTCAGCTTGCTCTGCTCACATGCCTGAATAGAGTAGAACGGTAGGCAGGGTTAAATACAGATCCTTGATAAGCCATCCTCATATCAGTCTGGTCTCTATATTTTCTAAGAACCGCTGGGCTGGCTGCTCAAAAGGACCCTCTCCATCATTCCAGAAGGAAATGCTTATTTCCAGGCTCAACTTTTATGAGCCAGTCCATTCAGATTGGGAAAAAATTCTGAATTCACAGGATCATACTTCCAGCTGCTCTAAATTGGTATTGATAGGTATTGGCTATTGATAGGAATCACAAAATTTTTGCATGCACTGAACTGAGGTTAGTTTGTGTGCTTTAGAGTTGCTTAAAATATTGTTTAAAATATTGTAACTATTTTTAAAATTCAAAGTCAAGAGAAATCAAGTCCACTTAGCTCTTATGGCTTTATATACAGAATAATAAATCATATAGGTATTTAAGGAGTTAAATTTATATTGGCAATAAAAGGAACAATAATAACAGACTGCATATACCTGCAAGGTAACAATATACATAGTCTCAGAAGCAAAAGAGTTATTCAGAGCCTCAAGACAGGAAGTAGTATAAGAAAGCAAAACAAGGAAAAGTTGAGGTGAAATATGATGTCCTGGTTTCAGCTGGGATAGAGTTAATTGTCTTCCTAGTAGCTGGTACAGTGCTATGTTTTGAGTTCAGTATGAGAAGAATGTTGATAACACACTGATGTTTTCAGTAGTTGCTAAGTAATGTTTAGTCTAAATTCAAGGACTTTTCAGCTTCTCAAGCCCAGCCAGCGAGAAAGCTGGAGGGGCACAAGAAGCTGGCACAGGACACAGCCGGGGCAGCTGACCCAAACTGGCCAACGGGGTATTCCATACCATGGGACGTCACATAAACTGGGGGGAGTGGGGGCGGGGGTTATCGCCGCTCGGGGACTAATGGCGTGTCAATTGGTGGGTGGTGAGCAATTGCACTGCGCGTCATTTGTACATTCCAATCCTTTTATCATTACTGTTGTCATTTTATTAGTGTTATCATTGTCATTATTAGTTTCTTCTTTCCTGTTCTATTAAACAGTTCTTATCTCAACCCACGAATTTTACTTCTTTTCCTGATTTTCTCCCCCATCCCACTGGGTGGGGGGGGAGTGGGTGAGCGGCTGCGTGGTGCTTAGTTGCTGGCTGGGGTTAAACCATGACATATGAGAAGGTTTTTTTCCATAAGTACAGATAAGCAGAAGAGCAAACTTTTGCAGGAAAATAAGGCATTTTTGATGGCTGTCATGGTTTAACCCCAGCCAGCTACTAAGCACCACACAGCCGCTTACTCACTCCCCCCCTGCAGTGGGATGGGGGAGAAAATCAGGAAAAGAAGTAAAACACCCAGTTAGTCCCCGAGCAGCGATAACCCCCGTCCCCACTCCCCCCAGTTTATGTGACATCACATGATGTCGTTGGCCAGTTTGGGTCAGCTGCCCCGGCTGTGTCCTGTGCCAACTTCTTGTGCCCCTCCAGCTTTCTCGCTGGCTGGGCTTGAGAAGCTGAAAAATCCTTGAATTTAGACTAAACACTACTTAGCAACTACTGAAAACATCAGTGTGTTATCAACATTCTTCTCATACCGAACTCAAAACATAGCACTGTACCAGCTACTAGGAAGACAATTAACTCTATCCCAGCTGAAATCAGAACAGTATCCACCCCTTATTCTATACCATTGACATCATGCTCAGTTCCCATACCTTTAGTTACATCCTGGTCAATCATCATCACCTTTTCCATCTCTTTGAGACATATGAACAGTGATATATATACATGTTTATGTGTATACACACACAGAGATATCATTCCTTTAGTTTATGGGTCATGTTCATAAAATGTTCGTTGAGTTCGTTGAGTTCATTTAGTTCCTGACTTTGGGCTCCATCTGCCATACCAGTCTTTCTGGGCAGGAGGGATGGTGCGAAGTCCTCAGTCAGTAGAGCAGGATTGGGCTTCAGTGCGGTGTGATGAGCAGGTGACATTGGATGCGGCAGGAGGATGGTGTGCACTGTTGGATTGCTGCATGCTGGAGTCAGTTCTGGTTCTATCACTACTGCGCTTCACTCAGTTTTATCACAGTCCATTCTTGCTTGATCTAAGTGATGCTTACTATAGTACTATGGTTATAGCATATAACAATTATAATAATGATGACATACAGTAGCAGGGTTATACAGCAACTAATATCATACAGTTTAATTCTGGCTATTCTCACCTAAAATCAAATCCCCTTGAGGCACACATCAGACTTCTCCATCTTTTCGCATCACCCACCAAGTGCACCCAGGCCTTTGAGCAAAAGCAATCCCACGAATGGGTTTACCTTTGCCTGAGGCAGGAGGAACCCAGACTGTCTTCCCTAACATATTTTTTATGTGCACTACAGGGACTTTATCCCCTTCTACAGTACATAAAAATTCTGACTGGGCAGGGCCACCCCGATTGGCAGATCCTCTGGTGTTGACTAACCAGGTGGCTTTTGCTAAATGTGTATCCCAATGTTTGAAAGTTCCACCCCCCATTGCTCTCAGTGTAGTCTTTAACAGTCCATTGTATCGCTCAATTTTCCCAGAGGCTGGTGCATGATAGGGGATATGATACACCCACTCAATGCCATGCTCTTTGGCCCAGGTGTCTATGAGGTTGTTTCGGAAATGAGTCCCGTTGTCTGACTCAATTCTTTCTGGGGTGCCATGTCACCACAAGACCCGCTTTTCAAGGCCCAGGATAGTGTTCCGGGCGGTGGCATGGGGCACAGAATATGTTTCCAGCCATCCGGTGGTTGCTTCCACCATTGTAAGCACATAGCGCTTGCCTTGGCAAGTTTGTGGGAGTGTGATATAGTCAATCTGCCAGGCTTCCCCATATTTATATTTCAGCCATCGCCCTCCATACCATAGGGGCTTTAACCGCTTGGCTTGCTTAATTGCAGCACATGTTTCACATTCATGGATAACCTGTGCGACAGTGTCCATGGTCAAGTCCACCCCTCGATCACGAGCCCATCTATATGTTGCATCTCTTCCCTGATGGCCTGAGGTATCGTGGGCCCACCGAGCCATAAATAGCTCACCCTTATGTTGCGAGTCCAGGTCCACCTGAGCCACTTCAATCTTGGCAGCCTGATCCACCTGTTGGTTATTTTGATGTTCTTCAGTGGCCCGACTCTTGGGTACATGAGCATCTACATGACGTACTTTTACAACCAGATTCTCTAGCCGGGACGCAATATCTTGCCAGAGTGCGGCAGCCCAAATGGGTTTACCTCTGCGCTGCCAGTTGCTCTGCTTCCATTGCTGTAACCACCCCCACAGGGCATTTGCCACCATCCATGAGTCAGTATAGAGATAGAGCACTGGCCACTTTTCTCTTTCAGCAATGTCTAACGCTAGCTGGATGGCTTTCACCTCTGCAAACTGACTCGATTCACCTTCTGCTTCAGCAGTTTCTGCGACTTGTCGTGTAGGACTCCATACAGCAGCCTTCCACCTCTGATGTTTTCCCACAATACGACAGGATCCGTCAGTGAACAAGGCATATTGCCTCTCTTTTTCTGGCAGTTTATTATACAGCGGGGCCTCTTCAGCACGTGTCACCTCCTCCTCTGGCGACATTCCAAAATCTTTGCCTTCTGGCCAGTCCGTGATCAATTCTAAAATTCCTGGGTGACTGGGGTTCCCTATGCGAGCCCGTTGTGTGATCAGTGCAATCCACTTACTCCATGTGGCATCAGTTGCATGATGTGTAGAGGAGACCCTCCCTTTGAAAATCCAGCCCAGCACCGGCAGTCGGGGTGCTAAGAGGAGCTGTGTTTCAGTACCAACCACTTCTGAGGCAGCTCGAACTCCTTCATATGCTGCCAATATCTCTTTCTCAGCTGGAGTATAGCAGGCCTCGGATCCTCTGTATCCCCGACTCCAAAACCCCAGGGGTCGGCCTCGGGTCTCCCCAGGTGCTTTCTGCCAGAGGCTCCAGGTAGGGCCATTCTCCCCAGCTGCAGTATAGAGCACATTTTTAACTTCTTGTCCTGCCCGGACTGGTCCAAGGGCTACTGCATGAACAATCTCCCGTTTAATTTGTTCAAAGGCTTGTTGTTGCTCAGGGCCCCATTTAAAATCAGTCTTCTTCCATGTCACTTGATAGAGAGGACTTACAATCAGACTGTAATTTGGAATATGCATTCTGCAGAAACCCATGGCACCTAAGAAGGCCTGTGTTTCCTTTTTATTAGTTGGTGGAGACATAGCTGCTATTTTGTTGATCACATCCATTGGGATCTGACAACGTCCATCTTGCCATTTTATTCCTAAAAACTGGATCTCCTGCGCAGGTCCCTTGAGCTTACTTTCTTTTATGGTGAAACCAGCTTTCAGAAGGATTTGGATTATTTTCTTCCCTTTTTCAAAGACTTCTTCTGCCATGTTGCCCCGTATGATGATGTCATCAATGTACTGCAGGTGTTCCGGAGCTTCACCTTTTTCCAGTGCAGTCTGGATTAGTCCATGGCAAATGGTGGGGCTGTGTTTCCACCCCTCGGGCAATCGATTCCAAGTGTACTGGACAACCCTCCAAGTAAAGGCAAATTGTGGACGACACTCTGCTGCCAGAGGGATTGAGAAAAACGCATTAGCAATGTCAGTTGTGGCATACCACTTGGCTGCCTTTGACTCTAGTTCGTATTGAAGTTCTAGCATATCTGGAACGGCAGCACTCAGTGGTGGCGTAACTTCATTCAGGCCACGATAGTCAACTGTTAGTCTCCACTCCCCATTAGACTTTCGCACTGGCCATATGGGACTATTAAAGGGTGAGCGAGTTTTGCTGATCACTCCTTGGTTCTCCAGTTGGCGAATCAACTTGTGGATGGGAATCAGAGAGTCTCGGTTGGTGCGATATTGCCACTGGTGCACCGTCGTGGTAGCAACTGGCACTTGTTGTTCTTCAACCCTCAGCAACCCCACAATCGAAGGCTCTTGAGAGAGACCAGGCAGGGTAGACAGTTGCTCAGTGCCCTCTGTCTCCAAGGCAGCTATACCAAAAGCCCATCGATACCCCTTTGGGTCCTTAAAATACCCTCTCCTGAGATAGTCTATGCCAAGGATACACGGAGCCTCTGGGCCAGTCACAATGGAGTGTTTCTGCAATTCATTCCCAGTTAGGCTTACTTCAGCTTCCAGTACAGTTAACTCTTGGGATCCCCCTGTCACACCAGAAATACAAATGGGTTCTGCCCCTTTATAACTTGATGGCATTAGAGTACACTGTGCGCCGGTGTCTACTAGAGCCTTATAACTCCTGTGGGTCTAACATGCCAGGCCATCGAATCCACACAGTCCAATAGACCCGGTTATCCCTTTCCTCTACCTGGCTGGAGGCAGGGCCCCTCTAATTCTGGTCAGAGTATCCAGTACTCACTTCTTGTAAAACTGGCTCAGACGTCCCTTCAAGAGGATCAGGAATAAGATCAGCCCTTCTACTCTGTTTGGAAACTGGAGCGGCATTTTTCCTGGTAGAATCCCCTTTTGTGGTGGTTTTTCCTCGCAGCTCACGTACCCGTGCATTTAGGACCGAGGTAGGTTTTCCATCCCATTTCCTCATGTCCTCTCCATGATCACATAGATAAAACCACAGGGTACCTCGCAGTGTGTACCTTCTATATTCTCTCTCTTGGGCAGAGGAACGCTCATTCCTAATAGCTGAGACATTGGTCCTTACAGGTGGGGAGTAGGACATATCCTCTTTGAATTGCTGGAAATCCTCAGTCAGCTTCTCCACAGCCGAAATGCAGGCTTGTAGGGAGGAGGAGAGATTTTCTTCGTATTGATGGAGTTGGCGAGCCACTTCATCCACTGTCGGTGCCTCTTTTTGCTTTCCAGACTCCTCCTCAGAGAAGGGCCCAGGGAGGCTGGATCTACTCTTAGTCTCAGACTTGGTGAATGGTTTATATCTTGAAACAGATGAGGTGTAGGGATTGTGGAAAAGGAAAAGGAAAGAGAGAAGAAGACAGAGAGAGAAAAAGGAAGAGAGAAAGATTTCACCAGTCCTGGGTCCAGCGTTGGTTCAGTCAGCCGAGGGGTCCAGTTCCGGTGGGCTTGCACACCCGGGGCTTCAGTTTGTGTCCTTTTATCATCCTTGCCCCTCCTTCGGGCAGGCACCCAAACTCATCAGTTTAATGAGCAGTTTGTGAGCCTTTGGGCTTGGTGGTGGTTTGTGGAGTAGTTTCTCCTTCCCTGCAGACAGGGCCATTGTTTGATCTTTGTATCAGAACAGCTTATCAGAACAGGGAGCTGCGCACCCTCCAGCACGCCCTCCCCCTCCTGTTGCTGATATCTGAGCTGATGGGCTTTTCACCTTGGTTCCTTGCTGTGTAGGGTTTGTCTTTAAGCAGAACTTGCCCCACCACAATGTTTGAGACATTAACTCTTTCAGTCTCTTGCAGCAACTGATACTGGTGCAGGTTGGTCCGCTGGTTCAGTTGCAGTACCGCTTGCCGGGTTTTGGATAACTGCAGTGTCTGTTGCCGAGGTTTGGGTAGCAGCAGTGCTCGTTGCCGGGGCTGGAGGGGCTGCAGTGCCCGTCACTGAGGTTTGGGTAGCCACAGTGCTAGTCGCTGGGGCTGGAGGGGCCGCAGCACCCGTTGCCGAGGTTTGGGTGACCGCAGTGCTCATTGTTTTGTTGTTAGATCCAGAGACCTTCTCTTCCCCTTGAGGATACTGAGTGATGTTGAACAGGGCTCAACAGGCATGGGCCAGGCCCCAGCACGTTGCAGTGATTTGTATCTCTCTGGAGTTGCCGGAGTGGCAGCAAACCTTTTCCAAATATTTTACTAGTTCTTCTGGATTCTGCGCTTGTTCAGGGGTGAATTTACAAAACACTGGAGGTGCCCACTTTTCTAGGTACTTGCCCATACTACCCCACACACCCTGCCACTCATAATTATCCAGCCTCAGGGCAGATCTCTGGGTGATCTTCTTAAATAGTTGTTTAACCTTAAACAAGAGCTGAAGCACAATTAAGGGGCATGCTAATTCCTAGCAGTAGGGCTAGGACCCTGCTGGTCTCAGCGTCCCAAGAGTATTCAAATTTTTCAAAATTCTCAAACACCATTGTAACTGGACTGAAGGAGAAAGGAGAGGGGAAGAAAGGTACCCCACTCATAGACAGGTTTTCCAAGGAGGAAAGGTAAATGCTGTAATTATTAATAGTTTCCCACAGACGGCTCCCGGAGTATAAAGGTGACAATGCTGAGTGCAAATACCGGATTAATCCCACAACCGATGACTTTATCATACCATAAACCAGTGTTATACCATACATCAAAGCAAAAACCTTAATCCACCTCCCACAGATGATAAGCAGCAGAAGACGGACTACATACAGCAAGGGAGGTGATACATAACAGAACTTTAAAAATCAGAGCAACAACTCTAAAAACACATAAATCAACATAGTGACCAGCAACTATTAGACCAATATAATGAATGCTTATAACAAATTTGTTTTAATGAGCTCTGGCCAGCTTTGTCGTTATCTCAACCCTTCGTGCCCCACGTTGGGCGCCAAAAAGGACTGTCGTGGTTTAACCCCAGCCAGCAACTAAGCACCACGCAGCTGCTCACTCACTCCCTCCGCCACAGTGGGATGGGGGAGAAAATCGGGAAAAGAAGTAAAACACGTGGGTTGAGATAAGAATGGTTTAATAAACAGAAAAGAAGAAACTAATAATGATAATGATAACACTAATAAAGTTACAACAGTAATAATAAAAGGATTGGAATGTACAAATGATGTGCAGTGCAATTGCTCACCACCTGCTGATCAACACCCAGTTAGTCCCCGAGCAGCGATAACCCCCGTCCCCACTCCCCCCAGTTTATGTGACATCACATGATGTTGTTGGCCAGTTTGGGTCAGCTGCCCTGGCTGTGTCCTGTGCCAACTTCTTGTGCCCCTCCAGCTTTCTCGCTGGCTGGGCTTGAGAAGCTGAAAAATCCTTGAATTTAGACTAAACACTACTTAGCAACTACTGAAAACATCAGTGTTATCAACATTCTTCTCATACCGAACTCAAAACATAGCACTGTACCAGCTACTAGGAAGACAATTAACTCTATCCCAGCTGAAACCAGGACAATGGCAGATAGAATTCAGTCATTATGATAAAGGGTTATGGGCCCTCTAAGATTTTCATGGCACTTGAAGTCCATTGTGAGGCCTCACTATAAATAGACAAGTCATTGAATGAAGACAGCAGGTTTTATTTAGGTAAGCAAGTGCCACACACACACTCTGTTTCTCATTGCAGTTCAAAGCACCCATTCCTTAAAGGCCCCAGATCCTCCTTCCCTGGCCCACCTAGCCATTAATGGACGCCCTGGTGTCTACCTGCACTGCAGCCTGTGTGAAACAGCAACTACCTCATGAGGTATTTATTGTACGTAACACACAACTAATTGCACTTACTGTATCCAAAATACCAACATGGCAAATAAGTAGTGTTCCCCAGGCACTGCTATAGGGAGATAGCAGTAATGGGAGCAGCCCTGTAGGTGGTTTGCTCATGGACATTCAGGAAAGTAGAGCTACAGCCTAATCGTGTCTCAGTTAAATGCTCTTCTCACTGCAATGAATAAACAAAGCCCAATTTCAAATAAAAAGATGCTCGTATCTTCTTATCATTGACCTCTAGCAGGCCTGAGCACCTGGCCAAAGTAGTGCTCATGCTCAAAGCTGAAAATACCTTAAACCTCCAAACTAGCAATGATACAAATATCCACATAAGGTGACAGAGAAAAACAGGCTGCTTCCTCCAGCAGATTAGTGTGCAGGTCTGGCGACTGAGCCAGAAGGCACCAACTACAATTTGAGCACAAAGAGAAGATCCTGAAGTCAGTATGGCAGAAGAAGGATCATGGCAGAAGTGACTTGCTTAAGCTATCAGAAATCAAAGTATTGGACCAAAAGTCAAAGAATGTTTCCCTTCCCTCGAATGAAATTGGAGAGCAATAGGGATGACAACTTACAGCACAGAAATGATCAGTGGATCAGAAACATGATCCATGAAAATGGAGAAGGACTCCATGCTCAGAGAAGGTGAGATGTCCCAAATACTTGCCTGAGTAGACACCAGAAGGCTTTTCAAGCTCCTTCCCTTAACTGTACCTGTACTAGCAGTCTCAGGATCCAGCCACAGCAAACAACACCTCAGAGCCCACCCTCACCATGGCAACCATCCCCTCGTGCAAGGGAGCTGAACTGAAAATGCACTTAAATGAATGCAGCTTCTGCATGAACACAGACCCTTCCCACCTCCTCTCCATTTTGTATTTCCCTTCTTGATCACCATACCCTGCTCAGACCTTGCTCCTGCCCTTGCAGGACGAGGCCCTGCTCCCACACTGCACGCTCACCCCTTTCTGCTCCAGCAGCCTTGGACTTTTCTGCTTCAGCCTCCACTGCATCCCCTCGCTAGTGTCACCACTGGCTTGGAATGTGGCCATGGGTCTATCTATGCCAAAGAAACACTCGACAGAGACAATCGTCAAGTAGCTCTTGGCCTTACCTATTTGCAGACCATCTGTGAAAACTCTGTTTGGTATGAACTCTGCGTTTGAAAACTTCTCGTGACAGATTTATTACTGAATATGCAGGGACTCAATAAAAAATCATACAGAAGTATAAGGAAAGCAGGAAAGCTTCATGAAAAAATGGCTCAGGATCTCAAAGTTCAGTCAAATCACCTTGCTAAATCAGCTTCAAAATACAGAAATTCTTGTTAATGCATCCAGCAACAGTAAGCAGCGAATCTTACCCTAAACATTAATTCAAGTCTGTTTAGATGAGATCACTAGTGGTTTTGTGCTCTAATGGGAGGAACAAAAAGGTGTAAAAGGATTCCTGTTACCCATCCAGAATCAGTCTTCTGCACACTGTATTAGCAATGCCAGGAGAAATGATATAGGAACTTTCTTTAACTTTGTAGTGACATGAAGCAGGAGACAGAAAAACTAACTGGGGAGGGAAAGAGGTGGGAAACAGTTTATAAAGGACCTCTCCCAATACCTTGCTATCACAGAGATTAAAAATGTGCTAGGGGGGCACAACGATAATAAAGACCTTGAACACTTTTGGTTTTCTTTCTTTTGGCTATTCAGCTGGCATGAAACCAGCACACCTCAGCACTGAAAGAACAAAACATGCAGACCAGAGAGTCCAAAAACTCTTTTATATTATCCAAGTCTATAACACTAAAAAAAAAAAGAGGAGGAAAAAAGAAAAAGATGGCTGGGAAAACTCATCCAAGGAGGAGCTAACAGTCTGGGCCCAGTGATCAAGCTTATTGCCTGCCTCTCTTTTAGTTGAAAGCATTAAAATGCCCACAAACTGCCAAAGAATTAGTACAGATCAGCCCCATCTCTGTTATAGAACAGTATCAAGAAATATCTTCAGCCATGACCTAGAAAAGCAAACAGGGTCCTAAACCACTAAGAGAAGTGGGGTGAAATTACACAAGAGGACACTGCAGACTGACTGTCAGGGAAAACTTTTTGCCTGGCAAATCGCTGTTACATGGTGGGAGGCCCAACAATTAAGGGGAACATTTAAAACTCAACATGAAGAACACTAGAAAATGCACAACTGGAAACAATATAGACCTGGGAAAGAGATCATCAGCATAATAATTGTTTCTGTTCTCACGTGTTTTGCACTCACCAACAGGCTTTGGGAAGACAAATGAGTAAGGCATTTCCCATCTATAGCTTACACAGTTCTATAAGTTTTCATTAGAGATTTACAAAACTGAACTTGCAGTGAAATGGGATTCCAGAAAATGTCTGAATGCTGCCAGGCAATTCTGCGATGTGGGATTTAAACTTATTTTGCCCCACATGAGAAACTTGACTGGGTGACAACTGTGGCATTCTTTTTGTCAGCATAAAAAAGTGATTTGACTATTCACCGCATATTTTCCAGGTCTGTAAAAGCCTTTGGGATTATGCTGGAGGAAAGATTTAGTTATGTTTCTATGGAAACCATAACACTTATGTAAAAGCCTGTTTAACAAGCAAGAGTATGACACTGTTTCTCATTCAAGGTGAGCCATCTCCAAGATAACTCATTGATAAACTTCCAACTGGGTTTTAAAGTCTGGGAGTACACCAGTGGATTTCTTACACCTCTAATAGGAGTGACACTCAGCAGGTACTGCTGGATAACTACTTAGCACTGTAGCACAGGTGTTATAATCTCACATGGAAAGTTGCAGTCATTTGGCTAGACTTGAAAGGAAATTTTTCATCAGGTAGATCATACAGTAATGATTTCCTTGAGTTTGTGTCTTTCTCACTCATCCCTATTTTATACATGCATAACTTCACTGACTCCAGTGTGACCCAGAGGAGAAACAGTTATGTTTTTTTATAAAACACTGAAGTGTTCTGAGCTGTTTGTTTGCAAACACCTAGAAATAGAAGTGGTATTTTCTTCATTTAGTTACTATGTTTCCTGAGATGAAAGTTTCCTTTGAAATTAAGAAGAGCTTTGCCCCCTTGACACTGCTCTTCGCAGTAAGCACACAGAAGTTGCTGTTGTAGTGAAGCACAAACACCATAGCTGGCAGGAGTCAGAATTTATTTTTGTCTTTTCTCCACGGAAAAGTAGATGTTCAAATCAACTTTTATGTTTTCCCATTGACAGCACTGCAAACCATGTTGTGGATGCTATAGCAATAAACTGGAAATAATAGAGCTGGTCTTACTTGATAATCACAATATTGGCAAAAGATGAGAAGGAAAGTTGCTTTCTAAATTACTTCTGGTTATCTCACCATAAAAAGTTCACTGACATGAAAAAAATTGCTGGAGCAAGGACTGAAAGGCATTCCAGACACAACATCAGGTTGGGGAATTAATTTTTTAATCTACTGTTACTACTTGAAAAAGTGCAAGGAGTTAAAATATTTTTTGATAGCATGGAGACACTTTGTCCTTTAAGGTATGAGTGACCTTTTCTGGATTTTAACAAAGCCAGTCACATACATTTTTGTCAATGCACTTCTAAGTCATTCACAAAAGAGCTGCAGAATGCTCCCCCTGAGAAAGAGATCAGCAGAAACACAGTATCTCAGACCTGTTCAGGGCCTGATCCTGAAAAGACTCGTGTAGTAACCTAACTTTTCATACTGTCATTGTGGTGGGTTGACCCTGGCTGGGTGCCAGGTGCCCACCAAAGCCGCTCTATCACTCCCCCTCCTCAGCTGGACAGGGGGGAGAAAATATAACAAAAGGCTCATGGGTCAAGATAAGGACAGTTTAATAAAGAGAAAGCAAAGGTCGCGCGCGAAAAGCAAAGAAAAACAATTGATATTATTCTCTACTTCCCATCAGCAGGCGATGTCTAGCCACTTCCTGGGAAGCAGGGCTACAGTACGCGTCGTGGTTGCTCTGGAAGACAAAAATGCCCCCCACTTCCGTCTTCCTTTACTTAGCTTTTATATCTGAGCTGACATCATATGGTATGGAATATCTGTTTGGTTAGTTTAGGTCAGCTGTCTTGGCTATGTCCCCTCCCAAGATCTTGCCCAGCCCCAGCCTGTTGTTGGGGGGGGGGGGGCAAAAATGTTGGAGAGACAGCCTTGATGCTGTGCCAGCACTGCTCAGCAGTAGCCAAAACACTGGTGTGTTATCGACACCTTTCTAGCTACCAATACAGAGCACAGCACTACGAGGGCTGCTATGGGGAGAATTAACTCCATCTCAGCCAGACCCAATACAATCTCCACCCCTTATTCTATACCATTTGCATCATGCTCAGGTCCCATATAATTTAATACACATATCTTCTAACCACACCATTGCATTTAATTCTTATTACTGAAATCCCTTCTTACCAACACTTACAACTGAAACTACATACTTAAACCACTTTTACACCCAACATACAGATTTACACATTCTTATTAATTACTATTCCCTGTCCTTTAACAGATAGATATTCCGTGGGCTTCTTCCACTCCTCCAGATGTTCACACACAGGTTATGACTTGGGCCCCATCCGTCAAGTTGAGTGGTCAGGACAGGAGAAGCAGTATGTTTGATCGTTGGGCACCACACCGGCTTGGTTTGGGTCACTGATGCACTTGTCTGGTTCCTTGCGAAGTTCACTCCTCTGCAGTTCAGGTCATTCCTGCTACATTGCTTCCTACAACATACAACTCACATCACAGATTATTTTTCCCCCAAGGTTAAATGTCCTTGAGGCACACACTGGGTCTCCCCATCCTTCCGCATTATCCACCAAGTACACCCAGGTGCCTGAGCAAAGACAATCCCACGAATGGGTTTGCCTTTTTCCATGGGAGGAAAAATCCACACTGCCTTCCCCAGCCGCTTCCCCATGTGCACTACGGGGACCTTATCTCCTCCCACAGTATGTAGGGGTTTTGTTTGGGCAGGACCAGGACGGTTAGCAGATCCTCTGGTGTTAACTAGCCAAGTGGCTTCTGCTAAATTTGTATCCCAATGCTTCCATGCCCCATTGCCCAGCGCTCTCAACATAGTCTTTAGCAGTCCATTATATCTCTCAATTTTTCCAGATGCTTGTGGGTGATAGGGTATGTGGTACACCCACTCAATGCCGTGTTTCTTTGCCCAGGAGCTTACAAGGTTATTTCGGAAATGAGTCCCATTGTCTGATTCAATTCTTTCTGGGGTACCATGTCGCCATAAAATTTGCCTTTCAAGGCCTAAGATGGTATTTCGGGCAGTGGCATGGTTTACAGGATATGTTTCTAGCCAACCAGTAGTTGCTTCCACCATGGTGAGTATGTAGCGCTTGCCTTGGCGTGTTCGTGGCAGTGGTCCGATGTAGTCAATTTGCCAGGCCTCACCATATCGAAAACCCAGCCACCGCCCTCTGTTCCAGGGAGACTTTACTCTGGTGGCTCGCTTGATTGCAGCACATGTTTCACATTCATGAGTGACCTGTGTGATGGCCTCCATGGTCAGGTCCACCCCTCGATCACGAGCCCATCTATATGTTGCATCTCTCCCTAGATGTCCCAATGTCTCATGGGCCCATTGAGCTATAAATAGCTCACCCTTACGCTCCCAGTCCAGGTCCACCTGAGCTACTTCTATTTTGGCAGCTTTGTCTACCTGTTCATTATTTCGATGTTCTTCAGTGGCACGGCTTTTGGGCATGTGAGCATCTACATGACGTACCTTTAGAGTCATGTGTTCTACACGGGCAGCAATGTCCTGCCACAGTGCAGCTGCCCAGATGGGTTTACCCCTGCGTTGCCAGTTGGTCTTCTTCCACTGCTGTAGCCACCCCCATAGGGCATTAGCCACCATCCAGGAGTCGGTATAGAGATAGAGTACCGGCCACTTTTCTCGTTCAGCAATATCTAGGGCTAGTTGGATGGCTTTCACTTCTGCAAACTGACTTGACTCGCCTTCTCCTTCAGTGGCCTCAACGACTTGTCGTGTGGGACTCCACACAGCAGCTTTCCACTTCCGATGGTTCCCTACCACACGACAGGATCCATCAGTAAACAAAGCATAATGCCTTTTGTCTTCTGATAACTCATTATATGGTGGTGCCTCTTGGGCACGAGCCACCTCCTCAGGCGATGCTCCAAAATCTCTGCCTTCTGGCCAGTCCCTGATCTCTTCCAGAATTCCCGGGCGGCTGGATTTCCCCAGTCGAGCTCGTTGCGTGATCAATGCTATCCACTTACTCCATGTAGTGCTGGTTGCATGATGTGTAGAGGGGATGTTTCCTTTGAACATCCAGTGTAGTACGGGCAATCGTGGTGCCAAGAGGAGATATGCTTCTGTACCAACAACTTCTGAAGCAGCTCGAACCCCCTCATATGCTGCTAGTATCTCTTTTTCAGTCGGGGTGTAGTGGGCTTCTGATCCTCGGTACCCGCAGCTCCAAAACCCTAATGGTCGACCTCGGGTTTCTCCTGGTGTTTTCTGCCAGAGGCTCCAGGTGAGACCATGCTCCCCAGCTGCAGTGTAGAGTACATTTTGTACATCTGGTCCTGTCCGGACAGGCCCAAGAGCTACTGCACGAGCTATTTCCTGTCTGATATGCTCAAAGGCTTGTTGTTGCTCAGGGCCCCATTCAAAATAGTTCTTTTTCCGGGTTACTCGATAGAGAGGGCTAACAAGCTGACTATAACCTGGAATATGCATTCTCCAGAACCCCACCAGGCCTAGGAAAGCTTGTGTTTCTTTCTTGTTAGCTGGTGGAGACATAGTTGCTATCTTGTTAACCACATCCATAGGCACATGACGGCGTCCATCCTGCCATTTTATTCCCAAGAACTGAATCTCCCGTGCAGGTCCCTTGACCTTGTTTTTCTTTATGGCGAAACCAGCTTTCAGAAGAATCTGAATTATTCTTTTTCCCTTCTCAAACACTTCTTCTGCCTCGTTGCCCCACACGATGATGTCATCTATGTATTGTAAATGTTCAGGGGCATCGCCTTGTTCCAGTGCAGCTTGGATTAGTCCATGACAAATGGTAGGGCTGCGCTTCCACCCCTGGGGCAGTCGATTCCAGGTGTATTGGACACCTCTCCACGTGAAGGCAAACTGTGGCCTGCACTCTGCTGCCAAAGGAATGGAGAAAAACGCATTGGCAATATCAATTGTAGCATACCACGTGGCTGCTTTTGATGCCAGTTCATATTGGAGCTCTAACATGTCTGGTACAGCAGCACTCAGTGGTGGTGTCACTTCGTTCAGGCCGCGATAATCTACTGTTAACCTCCACCCTCCATCAGACTTTTGCACTGGCCATATAGGACTACTAAAAGGTGAATGAGTCTTGCTGATAACTCCTTGGCTCTCCAGTTGATGAATCAGCTCACGGATGGGAGCCAGGGAGTCTCGGTTGGTGCGATATTGCCGCCGGTGCACCGTCCTGGTAGCGATTGGCACCTGCTGTTCTTCAACTCGCAGCAATCCCACAATGAAGGGATCTTCCGAGAGACCAGGCAGGGTAGATAGCTGTTTGATCTTCTCTGTATTTACAGTGGCTATACCAAAAGCCCATCGGTACCCCTTTGGGTCCTTGAAGTACCCTCTCTTGAGGTAGTCTATGCCAAGGATACAGGGGGCCTCTGGGCCGGTCACAATGGGGTGCTTTTCCCACTTGTCCCCTGTTAAGCTCACCTCAGCCTCCAATATAGTCAATTCTGGGCATCCCCCTGTCACTCCAGAGATCCAGATGGGTTCTGTGCCCCTGTACCCTGATGGCACCACCGTACACTGTGCACCAGTGTCTACCAAAGCCCTATACTTCTGTGGATCCGATGTGCCAGGCCATCGAATCCACACAGTCCAGTATATCCGGTCATCCCTTTCCTTCTCCTGGCTGAAGGCAGGGACCCTCTATTGCTGTTCCTCATCAGAGTATTCACTGTCTGACCCTTGTGGTGCCAGACCAGAAGTCCCCTCACCAGAATCAAGGGAGGTGGTTTCAGGTCTTCTATGCCTGGAGGATCGCTGATTGCTTTCTCGGGCCTCTACAGCAACAACGCTGACAGCCTTCTTCTTGGGTAACCCCTTCTTAACAGCTGTCTTCCCTCTCAGTTCACGCACGCGGGCTTCCAGCTTAAAGGTAGGTTCACCATCCCACTTCCTCATGTCCTCCCCTTGGTCACGCAGGAAGAACCAGAGTGTACCACGTGGCATATGCCTTGGGCTCCCTTTCCCTCTGACCGGGGCAGGAGAGGACTGATTTCTTGGAGCGTCCCTAACAGCCAAGGCACTGTCCTGTAGGGATGAGGAGACACAGAGGTTTTCTTCAAAGTTTTGGAGCCAAGATGATACTTTCTCCACAGTTGGTGTTTCCATATCTGGGCAATACATTGCTGCCAAGCTGTTAGAATACGATGCTGGGGCACCTTGAATCACCTTTCTCCACATGGCCCGTGTGCACAGGACATCCTCTGGATCTTTGGAGACCTCCTTATCATCTAGATCACTGTAGATGACTTCCACCACTGCTAACTCTCTCAGGTACTGGATGCCTTCATCTGCAGTAGTCCACTTTCCTGAGGCATTCACAAGATCTTCCTTGAATGGATATCTTGCCCTCACACTTGAGAGGAGCCGTCTCCAGAGACTGCAAATTGCTGCCTCTTTTCCGATTCCTCTTTCAATTCCCCGGTTTCTAGCGAGGGATCCCAGCTGTTGGGCTTCCTTGCCTTCCAGTTGCTGACTGTTGGCGCCGTTATCCCAGCATCGGAGCAGCCAGGCAGCAATCCGCTCACCTGGCTGGCGGCTGTAGTCTTTCCGCATGTCCCGAAGTTCTGAGGACGTCAGGGACCGGGTAGTTTCCGCTTCCTGTTTAAGTTCTCTCACTCCTTCCTCCAATTTCTTTGTCAAAGGACCAGCTTCTAGATTAAACCTTTCCTCTTCTTCTTCTTCTTCTTCCCTTACTAATCGATGATATGGACCCGTTGATCTCCTTGTCCACTGTTTCTTTTTCACTACTGGGGCAATTACTGTAGTTGTTGTTGTTGTTTGGGTCCCTATCTCGAGCTTGGTGTCCTCAGATGCAGTCTGGGTCCCTGCCTCAACCATGGTCCTCTGAGAATGTTGAACTGTGGCTCGGTAGGCATAGGCTAGGCCCCAGTACAGTGCGAGAAGCTGCTGGTTTTCATCGGGGTAGGCAAGGCACCCTTCTATCAGGTGGTGCGTCAGTTTGCCAGGGTTGCTTGCCTGTTCAGGTGTAAAGTCCCAGATTATGGGAGGTGATAACCGCCCTAGGAATCTGCCCAAATCCTTCCATATACCCTGCCACCCAGGGACCGGTCGCTTGAGGGCACATTTCAGTATTGCCTCACCCGAAACTTGTCTTCTCTTATACCAGGACGAGACTAGATTCCACAATACCCATAATATACCACCAGTATTAATTACTAGTATTGAACAGCTCACATAAGGGTGAACAAGGACCTCGGGAGCCTGCATAATAAAACCATTCACATCAATGACCGGTAGGGAAAGGGAGATGTGTTCCCTCATCTCCTCCACAAGAAAGCTCCCACAGCACAGTAAAGCCATGAGTGCCAGGGCAAAGCACATAGCCATTGTTTGCATTACCATGTTCCCAAACTCAGCAAGATAGAGATAAGCAAGCAGCCAACAAGCTCCGTGACCTGCACAGGAGCTTGCCACTTAATAACTAGCTATGGCACGCTTAAGGCAAAACTGCCGTTGTCTTGCCCCACGTTGGGCGCCAAAAAAGGACTGTGGTGGGTTGACCCTGGCTGGGTGCCAGGTGCCCACCAAAGCCGCTCTATCACTCCCCCTCCTCAGCTGGACAGGGGGGAGAAAATATAACAAAAGGCTCATGGGTCAAGATAAGGACAGTTTAATAAAGAGAAAGCAAAGGTCGCGCGCGAAAAGCAAAGAAAAACAATTGATATTATTCTCTACTTCCCATCAGCAGGCGATGTCTAGCCACTTCCTGGGAAGCAGGGCTACAGTACGCGTCGTGGTTGCTCTGGAAGACAAAAATGCCCCCCACTTCCGTCTTCCTTTACTTAGCTTTTATATCTGAGCTGACATCATATGGTATGGAATATCTGTTTGGTTAGTTTAGGTCAGCTGTCTTGGCTATGTCCCCTCCCAAGATCTTGCCCAGCCCCAGCCTGCTGTTGGGGGGGGGGGGGGGCAAAAATGTTGGAGAGACAGCCTTGATGCTGTGCCAGCACTGCTCAGCAGTAGCCAAAACACTGGTGTGTTATCGACACCTTTCTAGCTACCAATACAGAACACAGCACTACGAGGGCTGCTATGGGGAGAATTAACTCCATCTCAGCCAGACCCAATACAGTCATGTTCCCTCTGAAAATGTTCTTTTCCACAGACTGAGTTAATAAGTTCATGCAAATGTTCTTGCAGCACCTTCACTTGCTTTCTCTGCTACACAGCCACTAAAGAGGCCACTGATGTCCATTTTGATGGTTTATGTTCATTAAGAAATGCACCAAACTACCACTACTCCATTGCTGCCGTTGAACTGGTTTTGAGTGACCAGAAAGAAATAGTTGTTACTCTTTGCTGGAGAGGCCTAGTTGTTAGTGCAGCCAAGTGTCATCCAACTAGCTGAACTTTTGCAGAAGCCATCAAACCTTAGCAAGCTATACAGAGTCAGTCTGTGTTGTAAGGTGCTATGAGGTGATTGAGGTCTACCAAATTTTGCTCTGGTAGGATATGGAAAGCGCAGGAAACATCCACCAAAGAATAAAGTTTCTAAGAAAGTTTCCACACTATCTGCTCAAGAGAAATATGGTTTCTATACATCTGGTGTTGCCACCTTGCTGTTAATTGTGTTTCTGAACTGCCAGACAGCTCATTCATTCTCCCCAGCTTTCACTGAGCCAGGGAGGTACCTTCTATGCCCTCTTCCTGCCAGGGCAACAGTTTCTAACATCACTTGCTAGAGCCTGGACTGCCTCGTGTAGGGTCCATTTCTGCAGAGGTGGAGACAAAGCAGGCAGGTACAAACCATGCAACAACTTCTCAGACAATAAATTAGGATTCGAGCTCAATACCATAGATATGCAGTCCTGTGGGACAAAGGCATACCCACAGGCTCAGTGTTGCAGGGGAGGATGGAAGCCAGAATTCAATGCTTCATGAACGACCTCTCCAATGCCCTGCTATTTTTCTTTTCATGACCCATAGGTTAATATTCTCTGCTGCTCACATTCTGTAGCAACATTTCCTAATAATTATAATCAGAAAATTCTAAAACAGATGTTTTTAGTTGTTTTCTCACTGGCAATCATGCTAGTTAATTAGGGTTGGCCTTAAGGGCTAGCAAAGGTAACTGACATATTGAGCATGAGCTGCATAGTGCACATCTCCATCATGTATTGCATTAACAATCACATGTAGCTAAAGCATCTTCAGATGTTTTCTCTGCACCTCACAAAAACTAATAAGCTTCAGAACACCTATGGTGAATAGAATATTTATTTTCCTCGTGCAGTGGGAACAATGCAGCCTTAAAGGCTAAGATTTCTAAGGTCATCTTTCTAGAAGCAGTCTCAAAGCTTGGTTCACTGGAGCACCACTAACAGCAGGTTTGTTCTGGATCTTGTTCAGTCTTAATGTATTGGCTTTGTGTGGCAAAGTTTTGGAGGCGGGGGGGGGGGTTTACAGGGGTGGCTTCTGTAAGAAGCTGCTGGAAACTTCCCCTGTGTTCTACAGAGCCCATACCAGACGGCTCTAAGTTGGACCCACCGCCAGCCAAGGCCGAGCCGATCAGTGATAGTGGTAACGCCTCTGTGATAACATTTTTAAGAAGGAAAAAAAAGTTGGGAGAGACAGAAAGAAAGGGCAGCCGGAGAGAGAGTGAGAACATATAACAGAAACAACCCTGCAGACACCAAGGTCAGTGAAGAAGGAGGGGGAGGAGATGCTCCAGGCGCCAGAGCAGAGATTCCCCTGCAGCCCGTGGGGAAGACCATGGTGAGGCAGGTTGTCCCCCTGCAGTCCATGGAGGTCCATGGTGGAGCAGATATCCACATTCAGCCCGTGGAGGACCCCACGCTGGAGCAGGTGGATGCCCGAAGGAGGCTGTGACCCCGTGGGAAGCCCGTGCTGGAGCAGGCTCCTGGCAGGACCTGCGGATCTGTGGAGAGAGGAGCCCACGGAGCAGGTTTTCTGGCAGGACTTGTGACCCCGTGGGGGACCCACGCTGGAGCAGTTTGTGCCTGAAGGACTGCATGCCATGGAAAGGACCCATGCTGGAGCAGTTCGTGAAGAACTGCAGCCCGTGGGAAGGACCCACACGGAGAAGTTTGTGGAGGACTGTCTCCCGTGGGAGGGACCCCACACTGGAGCAGGGGAAGGGTGTGATGAGTCCTGCCCCTGAGGAGGATGAAGCAGCAGAAATAACGTGTGATGAACTGACCGTAAACCCCATTCCCCGTCCCCCTGTGCTGCTGGGGGGGTAGGTAGAGAATCCAGGAGTGAAGTTGTGCCTGGGAAGAAGGGAGGGGGTGGAGGGAAGGTGTTCTGAGATTTGGTTTTATTTCTCGCTACCCTTCTCTGGTTGATTGGTAATAAATCAAGTTAATTTTCCCCAAGCTGAGTCTGTTTTGCCCGTGACGGTAACTGGTGAGTGATCTCTCCTGTCCTTATCTCGACCCACAAGTCCTTTGTTATATTTTCTCTCCCCCGTCCAGCTGAGGAGGGGGGAGTGATAGAACGGCTTTGGTGGGCACCTGGTGTTCAGCCTGGGTAAACCCACCACAGTCTTTTTGGTGCTGAAACCCAGGAAATGTGAGGAATTCAAGATAAGGATAGTAACTGAGAGAGGTGACGGGCAAAACATGGACTGAACGCAGCTAGAGAGTTAAGAGTTACATGACAAGTGGGGAATTTTTATTGTTGTAATTGTGGTGAAGGGATGAGGGGTGGATTTGTGTGTAAATTGTCCATTTTTTGTCAGTTTTGTGATGACGTTATTTTGATTTTGGTGTGGGGAATTCTTTTTTGTTGATGTGAGTGAAGATTTTGTGTGATGAATGTAGATTTTAATGATAATTCTTAAAAATGTGATGCACAGAGGCGAGGGGTGGATGCCAAAAAGGACTGTGGTGGGTGCCAGGTGCCCACCAAAGCCGCTCTATCACTCCCCCTCCTCAGCTGGACAGGGGGGAGAAAATATAACAAAAGGCTCGTGGGTCAAGATAAGGACAGTTTAATAAAGAGAAAGCAAAGGTCGCGCGCGAAAAGCAAAGAAAAACAATTGATATTATTCTCTACTTCCCATCAGCAGGCGATGTCTAGCCACTTCCTGGGAAGCAGGGCTACAGTATGCGTCGTGGTTGCTCTGGAAGACAAAAATGCCCCCCTTCCATCTTCCTTTACTTAGCTTTTATATCTGAGCTGACGTCATATGGTATGGAATATCTGTTTGGTTAGTTTAGGTCAGCTGTCTTGGCTATGTCCCCTCCCAAGATCTTGCCCAGCCCCAGCCTGCTGTTGAGGGGGGGGCAAAAATGTTGGAGAGACAGCCTTGATGCTGTGCCAGCGCTGCTCAGCAGTAGCCAAAACACTGGTGTGTTATCGACACCTTTCTAGCTACCAATACAGAACACAGCACTACGAGGGCTGCTATGGGGAGAATTAACTCCATCTCAGCCAGACCCAATACACTTATTCAATAGAAATGGCTTTTAAAAATGACTTCTGGAAGCTCCAGACCTGCTGTTTCTGCCAGCCTGCCTGGGAGCTGTGCCACATGTGCGTGGATGGGTGGAAAACTCCTCTTTGCTTTCCCCAAGCCTACTTATACTCCAGCCCCCAAATTGCCACATTATCAGTAGATGCAGGGATAATTCTTGTTTGGTCCTTGGTCTTGCCACTGGTCCCATTGTCATCCCACAGGAACTGACAGGCAGTTCTTTGGCAATGTGTTCCTGACTCCTGGATGTGCCAGGGACACACAGTGACTTTTTGAAGTCAAGCAGATGTAGCTACTCACAGTTTCCATCTGCACACAGTTTCAGCCACATCAGTTCCAACACACTTTGGTGATGGGTTTATACCATTGTTTCAGTTGAGTTTAATTCCTCCACCCTGAGTGCAGCAAATGGCTGAGACCTGATCAGCTCGAGCTTCTGAATTGAAGTCCCACCCCACCTTTTCTGTATATGACCCATCTTTCGCAAGTGGACCATCAGAGGAGGCCCAGCTGGAAGTATTCCATCAGTATTCAGGTGACAAAAACATCCCCATTCGATTTTGAAGTTGCTGATAAATACATGAGAAAGTATGTGAAGAGGAGGTGGTATTCTGTTTTCCAAACATTTCTTGGAACAGCTCTCATTTGGAGTTTCTACTCACACACCAATATGTTACACCTGGCACAACAGGGAAGCATAAAAGGTCAGTTTTGCTGATGAAGTGAATAATTCTTCCCCCAGTGCAACCTCAAAATTTAACTGAATCATTCATTTGCAGAGAAGCAGCAGATGTTCAGAGTCTTCCAGCTTGGCCTACCCTCTGGAGAAGAAATGTGCGATACAAAGTTCAAGTTTTTCCATTGTCTACATATACACATACATACACATAAGAAAACAGGCACTGCTTCTTGAACAAATCACTCAAAAGAAAAGTAATCCTTCTTTTAGGGACTTCAGCTCAGCAATAATGACCATTCCAAGAATTAGCTCTCTAAGAAACTGGCTCTATCTGGAGAACAGAGAAACTACCAGACCTCTTTCCCCACACATAAATGGCTGCACACACAATTTAGATTCACATAGCATATATTTCCAAGATGCACAACTTACTCACATGCTGAGAACAAAAGCACTTGAAATGTCATGTTGATGAATTTGCTGGTGACAATGATCATACAACATTGTAATATAAAATACTTGACGATTTTACTTGTCCTACTTGCTCTGATGGAAGGTGACCAGTAGTTGGTCCTCTAAGACTTCTGGGAAGTGGATGGAGCTGCCTCTGCCTGAGCAAAGGGATTCCCCAGGCTTTGGAAGATGATGCAGATAATGTCACCATGATTCCTGTTCACTTTCATTGAATGAAGCCTGTTTTGTTTAGATCAGTGCAGCTATTTTTATCTTTATGTCCTCAAATATCACCCCACTAATTATACTGGATGGACAGTTTGCAAGCTGAAATGATCCCTATCTCATAAGAAAATGGAAGTCAAGCAACTGGATGCAAATTAAGGTATGTCCATGTGGGGTTTGAAAACACAGTCATTTTAGAAGGTAAGTTTTTATGTGGTCACTGTTAACCCCAGTTAACTGTGACAGCATCAGAATTTAGTTTTAATTTAGTTTAGTTCAGCTTGTTAGAAGAAGGTTGCTGCTTCGGGGCAGGGGGGGTTGCTACTAAGTACTAGAGCTGAGGGATTTGAATGTTTACAGAGAGCTGAATATATATGACAAATAAGGATTTTTTTCAGAAAAATCCCAAAAGGAGATGGAAGTTACAAAATGCTTCCTTGAAGCTAATAATCCCTTGTATTTCAAATGCTGTCTGGGCTGGTTTTGCAAAATAAGCATTTCTTTAAAAAAACAGTTGCACACTTAAAATGTCTGCATTCAAGAGGAGGACAGAAAGCAGTTACAGGATCACTTAAAAATACTGAATCATCAAAAAAACAGCTTAAAGGGTTAAGAAATAAATCAGATCCTGAGATTAAATAAGTCAGAGCCATGCAAATTTGCAGCAGAAGGTCTGGCTGAAAAATCTTCATTTTTTTTTTTAAATAAAATCATTCAAATCCAGGAATCTTTCTAAGATTTCTTCTTGTACCACTGAGGCTTTGGTAAATGCTTCACTTGAAGTAACTTTGAATGATGTCATTGGAGATGTATCAGTTTACCCCAGCTGCACCTCAGGACACAGAAGACGGGAAGCAGTATCCTGTACAGTACAGAGAGAGCCAAGAGAAATGTTTTATTCTCTGCCCAGTTGCAGTAGATGCAATCAATCCTGAGTTCTGTATGGCTGGCTTCTCCGCTCATCACCCACCACTTGGAAAATTCCTGTGTTGTCAAAAATAGAGACTGGGAGGCCAAATGACACAAACATCATGAGAAATTGCTGTGTGCTCCAAAGGCCAGCATTGGAGAACGTTACCAAACACCAAACATCCAAATTCATACTCATCACTTCCCTGACTGAGAGAAACTTTTTATCGTAGCAAGCATTAGATATTGAGCACTGCTACCAGAGGCAGTACACAGAGTTAGGCAGACCAGTGATCTACTCAAAAGCAAACCCTTGATTTTTTTATCAAAACCCTTTTAACCAAAGTACATACCATGTTTGTTCTATTCTTTTGCCTGCTATATTCCATTTCTCTTAAAAGAAAATACAGTTATTATTCAAGTATTTTTTGAGGTAAGTGACAGGAAGAAAATTTCACATGGATGAAGAGCCACCGTGGTGATAGCTGCTGCGTATGTGCTAAGCAGAGAAAGTAAACTGGCAGAGGGAACCTCCACCCATCATGTCTGTGCTGCTCCACGTGGCTGTGGTCCTGGACACGACAGCCCCACAGCCCAACCAGTCACCTAGAGAATGACAACACCATGCCCCTCCCTTGTTTCAAGTAAACAAAGATGCATAATGCACTGCTTTGAGGGAATAGCAACAGCTACTTTTCCTAAAAGGTGCTCAGAGAGGCAAGAAGACTTCTTGAGAGGCCCAGTGGCTCAGATATTAGGGCACAATAATGATCTCCAGGTATGGTTTCTCCCCAAATTGAGAGTACGTTCTTTACATCTAGTATATCCGGACAAGGTAATAACTTCAAGCTTATCCAGCAAATTGGAGCATAAAAAATGGATGAATGACACAGAGTTTATTTTTAGTTTGGATTCTCCCCATTCTATGTAGAGCATGAAGCCCATAGGCAACAAACAAAAAACCAAGTCCCATGAAAATGATTTTTGCACTAACAGCTAGGTGAGCCAGTGATCACACTACAAAGCAGCAACAAGTGAGGTTTGGGGAGCTACAGCCCACCCACGTGGCACCACAGCCACATATAGATGGATGCTCAGGGTAAGCACACTTTCTATGTTTCCTAAGGCAGGAGCTCAGGTATGAGCTAACAGATTGCTTGTAAAAAACATGTAAAAGTCTCGAGGCAATTAAAGTTAGGAGTGGGCAATGTTACCAAACCTTTGACACTTCTCATGAGCCCACCCAAATTTCTGTTTCACCCCATTCAGCTCTCATTGATCATTTTCTCTTTGGTCAGAAACCTCAAGTAGACTCAAACTAATACCCATTCCTCCCTGTCTGTCATGTCAACAGGTCAAATATTATTTCAAACAAGGGAAAAATGGACAGAACAAACCTGAAAGAAACTCACCATTCAGAGAAAAAAAAAGTTGAGAAATCTGATCCTCAGCTCTGAGCAATTGTCAGAGATCAGGTGTTTTCACAGTGATATACCAGCAGTTACATGATGTGATGATTCTTGTGAACACAATACACTTCGGTAACTATGAGAAGCTATGCTAATGTAGTGGTAGCTGTAAAAGACATCTCATCATCTAAAGCATTGACCGGTACGGCAAGATGCAAGCAGTCAAAACATCACAGGCATGTCCCAGTATAAAGCTAGAGCCAAGCTTTACTGATGTTTCATTTGCTGTGGGATATGGGATGTGTAGGCTGTGATGAAGATGGAGCGAGTGCTCATTTACAGCAGAAGACCTTCACATTGTTGAGTGCTGTGTCATCCTGAAGCCCCTGTGGGGGCTCTACCTTGGTCTGGAGACCACATATGTTGCAGCTTTTGCTCCATGGGCCAAATCTACCCCATGATAGTCCATCACCTACTAGCACAGTTCCATCTGAGCATCTGAACTGGATGTTGGCTGCTGTGCCATCACCTCCTCCTTGGGACTTCTCTGTTCTCAGTGAGAAGGAGATCAAGTAGCCTCCAGGGCAAACTTGGAAGCTGGTCCAGGTACCCCACCTGACAAAAAGCAGACAGAGGAATGTCTGGGCTCTGCAGACTGCTGGGAAGTGCTCCTTCTCCTCACCATGCTGCCCTGAAGCTTAACACTTCCTTGGTCACAGCAGTGACCAGCACAAACATCCTGCTGCGGTCTGGGGCCCCTTACTTTCTCTTCTTTTTTCCTCCTTCCAAGGGTGTATTTTTCTCTTTATTGGTATCTCATCAGAAAAAATACCAGGAATTCTGAGATTGGATAGTTATGGTTCTGGTGGAAACTCCAAGGACAGCCTGAGCACAAGTTTTATGATGCATCCCTGACCTGTCTGACAAGTACACACCAGACAGTGGGGGGAGCAGACACTGCTCTCCAGAGGTGCAGTGCTGTTCACTGCAGTAGGGCCAGGGCTTCACCCAAACAGTTGCTAAAGGTATGGTTAAAAATCCCTGTTCTCACATTTGCCCCATGTGTTGCAGATTTCCAAAGAAGGAGTCTGTCCATAGGACTATACTTTGGGTGTTCACAGTGCTCTGCAGAAATTTCAAGAGCAAACAAAAGGCAGTAATGTGAAGTAACCATGTTTAATTACCCAAAAAATGAATGAACAAAAGCCCCAACCACCCATTTTAATTTACTTTATACTACAGCACTACACAGACAAAGCAAGTCAGAGAAGAGACCCCTGCAAATGGTGACACCTATGGATATTTTGTGAGCTGGTGTATGACAAACAGGAGAAACCACAGTGTTACTTAACACCTCTACCAAGGACTCTATGACTGAGTCATCTTGACAATGCAGGCATATGCTGTTCAGAGCTGTGTCATCTCTTCCAAACTGGGAGGGCTCCACCTGCAGTAGAAGTCACACAGGGACAGAGGTAAAGGCAGGAAAAGTCCTTTAACTGCTGGTCATAAATAGTCCCAACTCCTTTCCGTAATGAGAATATCTCTTGGGAAGCACATGGGAAAGGTTGTCTGTCACTGGAAACTGCAATGTACCTACATAACCCTTGTAACATATTCTTCTTTGTGTTTTCTAACTGTTTCTGACCCAACCTGTAAGGCAGAGACTCTGAGTCCCAGGAGAGACACTGGAGGAGGCTGCCTCTCTCCCTGACTCCAGCAGCAGATTTCGGCACTGACGTGGCTTCTCCCAGCAACATCAGCCACATGTAAGACCGTGCATCTGTCAGCACACCTCTATCCAGATTGAGAGCAAAACAATTCTGGCAGTAGCTCTGTTTTTGTTGTATCTGATGGGAGACCTCATGTCCTAAAAGAAAAAAAATCATATTTTTCTTTACTGGTGTAACTACAGTGGCAACATTTTCTAGGCTAAATTTTCCAGGAGACTCATAGTTTTATGTACAGAGTACGATACTCAGGAAGAGGAAAAACTCTGCAGAAAGTCCTTAAGCTCTGGAGAAGACCCTCCTGGGAGGTTGAGAGTTGTAGACCGGGGTGCAGGGACAAGAGATGGTGGGAAATGGGGAGAATTTTACCTTCAGCACAAATACATTGGCATAGCCATAGTGGGAAAATTGCCGACTCCCTCGCTTGCCCCATTGGCCTCCATTAGGCACAGTGAGGACAGGGGTGTATTCACACACCCCTGTGCCCGGGATGCAGAAGGAGAGGAGCAGGATGAGGGTAGCTGGCATGAGGAGCTTCATCTCTTGCACTCTGCATCTGCTGAAGGAGAGCTGGTATACGGACAGGGAAATTTATACCCTGCCAAGACAACCTGCCTTTCCCCACCAGTCCATTGACAAACACCACAGGAACAACAGTTTCCAGCCAAGCAGTGACAAGCACTTGCTGACCTGCTCACAGTGCCCATGAGGAGCTCCCCTGGGATTTCGACAGTCAACATGCAGCAGATGCTGTGTCTGCAGGTATAGCCACCATCACTGAAGGGCTATAGCAAGACCTATGTGCTCCTTGCTGTGCTCATGGCAGAGGCTTAATATCGATTCCTGCTTCTGGCTATGCAGACACTTGGCCATGGGGCTGTTTGCCTTTTGAGAGAAAGTGTCATAACCTTTTTAGTTATTGCTGGATGTCTGGCAAGACAGGTCAAACTATACGAAGAAACACAAGGGACCTGGTCTGGAACAAAGTGTAAGTAAACTCAAGCCCTGTGTCTCCCAAAACCCTCTGTTGAATAGGATTCCTGGTAAGGTTGACATATGTGTAGGTTATTTACGGTTTCAAAGTCTTTTTTTTCACTGTCATTTTTATTTCAGTAAAAAACCTTGTGCTTTGCTTTGCTTTGCAACAAGCTTAACTGAAGTCAGACATGCCAGGATGCCCACAGTGAGTCTCAGGGATCAGTGAGATAAACGCCATTGGGAGGGAAGGCAGAAGACAGGTTTTCCAGAAAGGTGATACTGAACTTGAGTGCATGGTCTTTGAGGATGCCACAGTGCAGGGAGAGGTGAATTTGAGGCCCTGGAGTTGAGACCCTCTTAACATACAGATAACCAATGCTCCCTAGTGCCCTTAGTCAGGCTTGCAGGGTCTGGCAGAAGCTGTTTCTCTGTTCAAGAGGCAAAGAGGAGAATACAGTTTACGAAAGTATCTTGAGCCTCATGATTTTATAGCAAGATGGGGTGCCAAACCTTGAACTACCAGAAGACAAAGATTTTCCCTCTTCTAGGTTTCTCTTCCAATCTCTGCTCTGCTCCCTCTGTTCCTGTCCCATGAAGAGGAGACATTGCCTTTCCCACCCTTGGCTCTGTACTCCCCTTCCGCTTGTCAGTGCTCTGTACAGGTGGCAAAATCTGCAAATGGAGATGATGGGAAGCTGGATGAGCCTTTCAGTGGAAGGCACCAAAAGAGCACAGCACATGATGGAAGCACAGCCTGTTTTCCTCTTTAAACCAGGACTTTCACGTTACTTCTCCAAGGGGGTGTCAAAGCCCAGAGGAAACATGCTTTCCCCCATAAGGACCATGCAATCACAGCTAGTGAGCCAGGTGTGTTTGCTCAGGTATGATCACGCGGTGGCAGCCAGAGACACCAAGACCTGCCCTTGGCTGCACATGAATGGAAAGGAGCAGAAGGAGTCAGAAAAACATGGCTGGGACCTGGTGTTAACACCGCAAAAGAAGCAGCAGGATCCCCACATTCATTTCTCCTTTGCTGGCCCAATACCATCGCCCTTGGCCACTTTACCTCTGGCAGCAGCGATGCAGATCCACAGCCTGGCAGGACCCACCTCCCCTCAGACTCTGCTCTGATCAGGAGATTCCTGGCTCTTCCCAGGCCCAGAGGGAGGATCCCAGGGCACGGTGAGCCCACAGTGTGACAGCAGAGCGGGGTGAGGCGGGACAGCGGTGAGGCCACCTTCAGGGATTTGGCCATGAGAAACTATTCTTACGCACACTTCAGAGGCCCATAAGAAAATTCAAGCCCAGGATGAGCACCATCACTCTGGGGCTTGGGAAGTATCATTTTCCCCATTCATAACCCTAGAAACTACCTGGTAACCTGGGGTGCCAAATGTGAGATGCCTTGGACTTGATTTCAGAGTACATGGCTTAGATAGCAGTTAATATGTACAAAGCAGAGCTGCCATTGATTTTTGCTACCATGTAATGGTGCTAGTTTTGTTTGGATGCCTCAAAAAGTTTTATAAGATCAGCTTACCTAAAATATCAAAATAAAAAAACTCTACAAAGGTGAGCTCTGGACCTCTTACTGCACATGTACCCTACTTTCTCACTCCCTCTCCTGTATTGTAATATCCTTGAAATAATGTCAGAACACAGTTTTAAAGAAAATTGGCAAACTGATGAATTTTATTAATAAAACATGACTACAATAAAATGATGATGATACAGGGTATTTCATCCTTTCATTATTCATCCAGTTGAATACAATTATTTTTGCAAGCAGAGGAACATAACAATTATGCCACTATTTTTCAGCTTTTATAAATACTTCTAAAAACTTAAAAAAAAACCAGATGAATATAATATTAACTGGTACAATAATTTTATAAAATTAATACTTAGATGCGATGATATATTTAAAATCTATATGGAACATGTAAAATAAATTTATATCTATAACATATAAAAACATATACCATACAAAATTTGCTTCATTTTATGATGTTATTGAAAAAATGGTACAGTAGCAGCTCATGAAAATGAATTTATTTGTGATTCTTATATTTGAAAGTACCACACACTTAAGAACACAAACTTTATTTGGCACTGTTGTGTGTTCTTTCTCATATTCCCAATTTCTCATATTCATGTACATCTTCTGCTGCCCAAGGGACAATGATCATTTGAGAGGCTTCCTGGACTGCCCAGCCGCTTCTATAGCTTTTGAAAAGCACAGCAATAGACTGTGAAGTCACGCAAGACCACACCTGCTTCAATTTTCTCGCTCCTGTTTCAGTCTCCAGTGGCTTTGCTTTCCATTTGCAGCCCACATACCTTCACTCTGTTCCTGAAGGTCTGTCAGGAGCTCTGCAAACCCGTGGAGATCCTGATGTATTTCAGCGTGGTACTCTTTGTTTGTGTTCTGAAGAAGGTCATGCACTAGGGTCAATTCTGTTTTTTAATTCTTTAAAATTGTAAGGATTGGGCATTTTTTAAACCCAGTAATTAATATTATTTCTGTGGCAGGCAGAGAAACTTAGATCCTATCACTTCCTCTACTATGTGTTTTGTAGAATTCCCTGCAAAAGATTAAATATACTCATTTATAAAAAGTTTGAAGTTTCTTTTATCAACAAGACATAGAAGTAGAAATGAGCATTGCATCGTAACTTTCAGCTATTCATATTACCCTCCATCTTGGACATTCTTGCTCCCTTCTTCACAGGATCCAGCTCACACCAGAAGTTTCCAGGAGCAGGGAGGGGTCTAGTATGATGGTTAGCCAAGAGACAGAAACAAAGGACAAGCATTGTATACTGATGTTCATAACTCAGAAACGCACATGAATCATCTGGTCAGATGTAAGCAAGAACTTCTCCATTCCAGTCTGTGGAATTAAAAAAGGTTTCCTCTGATATGAAATCTTCTCTGTGTGCCAATAGGAGAGAATTTGCATCTTCAGTTGAGGTCCAGGGTCTACATCTGCTCATAGATCATCTGTTGAGCTGCCAGCAGGTCCTCTGGACTGGGGAGGTGAAAGCAACTTCTGGTGAATTAATTTTCTCTGCAAGTGAGTAAAACCTGCAGGAAACAGGTGGATTGAAAATGGGCCGAACAGCCAGAACCAGAGGGTGGTAATCAGAGGCTCAAACTCTGGTTGGAGGCCAGTAATTAGCAGTGTTCCCCAGGGGTCAATACTGGGTCCAGTCCTGTATAAATCTTCATTAATGATCTGGATGATGGAGCAGAGTGTACCCTCAACAAATTTGCTGGTGACACAAAACTGGGAGGAGTGGCTGATACACCAGAGGGTCATGCTGCCATCCAGAGGGACCTCAACAGGCTGGAGGAATGGGCTGACAGGAACCTCATGAAGTTCATCAAGGAGCAGCACAAAATCCTGCACATGGGGAAGGACAACCCCAGGCACCAGTACATGCTGGTGGCCACCCAGCTGGGAAGCAGCTTGGAAGAAAAGGACCTGGGAGTCCTGGTGGACACCAGGTTGAACATGAGCCAGCAATGAGCCCTTGCAGCAAAGAAGGCTAAGGGTATCCTGGGCTGCATCACGCAAAGTATTGCCAGCAGGTCAAGAGAGGTGACCCTTCCACTCTACTCAATGCTGGTGAGGCCACACCTGGAGTGCTGTGTCTGGTGCTGGGCTCCTCAGTACAAGAGAGACATGGACATACTGGAGAGAGTCCAATGAAGGGCCATAAAGATGGTTAAGAGACTGGAACATCTCTCCTATGAGGAAAGGCTGAGAGAGCTGGGACTGTTCAGCCTGGAGAAGAGAAGGCTCAGGGGCGATCTCATCCATGTATATAAATACCTGAAGGGAGGTTGCAATGAGGATGGAGCCAGGCTCTTTCCAGTGGTGCCCCATGACAGGGCCAGAGACAATGAGCACAAACTGACACACAGGAGATTCATCCTGAACATCAGGAAACACTTTTTTGCAGTGAGGGTGGCTGAGCACTGGAACAGGAACCTGCAGAGGGGTTGTGGAGTCTCCATCCTTGCAGATATTCAAAAGCCATCTGGACAAGGTCCTGAGCAACTGACTCTAGGTGACTCTGCTTGAGCAAGCAGTTGGACCACAGATGTCCTCCAGAGGTCCCTTCAACCTCAACCATTCTCTGACTCTGTGATTTGGTGAACTGGAAGAGACATGTCGACAGGAACAACAAAGCAGCACAAATGGCCATGAAGATAATCTCAGTGATGTTTTTTGAATGAACTGTAGGAAGGGTTGAAGGCAGCAAGTGCCCAGGATCTCAGGAGAGGAGTGAAGGTAGACAGCATCCACCAAAGAAGTCAGTAAGTACAGAGGAGTGGTTTTGGCCAAATGACTGTGTGTTTCTGTGTGCTCCAGGCCATTTTATACTCCTCCCACTCTGTTACCATGATACTGGTTGCCACCCACCAGCTCTCAGTAGCCATGTCCCTCAGCAGATCCAATGTCCAAACTGGCCATTAAAATTAGGTATAAATCAGGTGTAAATCTCACAGCCTGGCTTTGTCAAACCTCACTCACCTGCAGCTTGGGATGAAGATAAGACACCCGACAGGGAGTTGCATCCTGCAAAAGAACCCACTGTCTTATGGAAACAGTGCATCAGCAAACCCAAAAATCACACCTATTGCCAAAGAAACATGAAAGGGCAACACAGAACCTATTCTATTCTATAAAAGTATGAATAAGCCAAGGGTTGTATTATCTAGAAAAAAATAGATGGGATTCTGACTGAATGTAGACATTTACAGTGCAGATGTCTCCATGTGAAATAAACACCATGGGCTCCCTTTACAGCCACTGAGAGAGACAATATGACAACAATAGAGAGAAACAGATACCTTCACATGAACCTCTCCCTAAAAATACCCATTCATCTCTGCTGACTACAGGGAGGCATGATCCCCATCTGGACTAGTTTTATAATCTCAATCTCTTTTTATGCTTTAGTAGGCTAAAAACAGTAGTGCTGAATTAGAATTAGTTTTCAGTAATGTAGGCAAATGTTTAAGAGAACATGAGTAATCAAATTATGTGCTGTCTGGTCCCCACTTTCTCATTTGTAAATTAACTCATATTAATAGAAAATAGAATAGCAGGAAAAATGCAAGTGAGACACACCAGAAGTGAGACAAGAGCCAGGATTTTCTAGATACCTGAGCAGAGAAAGCCACTCTACAGCAAACAACAGACTAAGTATAGCTATTTCTCATATGTAGGAGACAGTTTTGCATTAGTGATGGCATGTAAAGAAGAACTCCACTCTGAGGTGGTGTTTCTCTTGTTGTGAACTTGTTTTCAGGCAGTTTCCCACCTGCCCATGACCCCCAACTTTCATGCAAAACTTTCTTCAGAAACTTAGACAATTTGGTTATCTTACCTACTAGGCTAGGCGTCCATTAGTGTTTTTTAACACAGAAATTACAATTTTTACAGTTTCTCATATTTTTTATTTCTGTACTATCAATAGAACTAACTTCCTTCATCTATGAGTTATGTGTGCCTTCTTTCTATAGCCTTATTCTTTATTTGCTTATTGTAATTTTTGTTTACAATGACTAATTATTTTAACACATTCTTGCGAAAGCCTAATTGCCCTGCAGTGGGAGCTAGCAATTTCTTTCAGTTCCCCATTCCTTTCTGGGAGCCAGCATGGCAAAACTGCTTATTTTTGCCACAGAACAATCCTCTCTATAAATGAATCTGAGATAGAGAACCTGAAGAAAAGTAACAAGATGGTTTGTCCATGCCTGTAACCCGGACAGGATCCAGATAAGGCAGGATCAGTCCATGCCTAAGTATTCCTGAAAGATGAAGGATGCTTGTCCAACCTGTGCTTAAAAACTTTCAATGATAAACACACCTGAGATCCCTTAAACAAGAAAATCTATTGCTCAGCTGTCCTTATGGTTGGACTTGCTCTCCTAACATCTGCTGAAATGTAAGACAACTGGTTTTTCTTGTTCATAATAGTATAGTTTACTCATTTCTTCCCTCCACAACCATTGACACACAGGAAGCCTATCATCACATCCCTCTTCAGTCTTGTCTTCCTACTAAATAATCCAAATTCTTTCAATCCTACTGCTTATATCATTTTCTAGATCTGGTGTTTTGTGGGATTGGTTTGGGGATATTTTTTGCTCTCCTCTGTTGGTAGGTCCACAGGGTCCTTGAATTTCATCATCCACAACAGTACCTAATATCCCAGCCAAGGCAAAAAAAAAGGGTATATCACATTTCCTATCATGCACCAGCCTCCAGAAAAATTGAGTGATACAATGGGCTGTTGAATACTGCACTGAGAGCAACGGGTGGTGGGACCTTCAGATATTGGGATACACATTTAGCAAAAGCCACCCCACCTGGTTAGTCTACACTAGAGGATCTGCCAATTGAGCTGGCCTTGCCCAATCAAAACTTTACTTACTGTAGAAGGGAATAAAGTCCTGTAGTGCGCATAAAACATATGCTAGGGAAAACAGTCTGGGTTCCTCCTGCCTCAGGCAAAGGCAAACCCATCTGTGGGACTGCTTTTTCTCAAGGACCTGGGGTGCACTTAGTGGGTAATGCAGGAGGATGGGGAAGTCCGATGTGTACTTCAAGGGGATTTGATTTTGGGAGAGCATAGCCAATGAATTCAATTATATGAAGTTGATGATTGCTATATTAGACTGTATACCATCACTTCTATGGTGGCTTTATGCCATATCAAGGGTATTACAGTAAAAATCACCCAGATTAATAAAGAATGAACTTTGATGAAACTGAGAAAAGTGCAGCGATGATAGAACCAGACAAGTGCAGCGATGATGGAACCAGAAGTGGCTTCAGCATGCAACAGTCTAACCCCACACACCATCTTTCCTGCCCTGAAAGGCAGATGGAGCCCAAAGTCATGGACTAAATGAACTCAACGGACATTTTATAGGGATGGCCTATAAACTAAGGGAATGATATCTGTGTGTATATATCAACAGACAGGAAAGGTAGTGGTGATTAATTGGGATGTATTGGAAAGTGTGGGACCTGGGCATGATGTAAATGGTATAGAATAAGGGGTGCATATTGTCCTGGCTTTGGCTGGGATAGAGTTAATTTTCTTCCTAGTAGCTGGTACAGTACTATGTTTTGGATTTAGTATGAGAATAATGTTGGTAACACATTGATATTTTAGTTGTTGCTGTTGTATCCTAAGTCAAGGACTTTTCAGTTTCTCATGCTCTGCCAGTGAGGACTTGCACGAGAAGCTGGGAGGGAGCATAGCCAGAACAGCTGACCAGAACTAGCCAAAGGGATATTCCATACCATAGGACATCATGCTGAGTATATAAACTGGGGGGGAGGTGGCCAGGAGGGGCAGATTGGTGCTAGGGGACTGGCTGTGCATCTGTCAGCAGGTGGTGAGCAATTGCATTGTGCATCACTTGTCTTTCTTGGATTTTATTTCTCTTTCTTTTTGTTATCTTCCTTTTCATAGCTATTACTATTGTTGTTGTTGTCGTTGTTATATTTTATTTCGATTATTAAACTGTTCTTATCTCAACCCACAAGGTTTGGGGTTTTTTTTCTGATTCTTCTCCCCATCCCACTGGGGGGGGGAGGAGGAGTGAGCAAGCAGTTGCATGATGCTTAGTTGCTGTCTGAGGTTAAACCATGAAAATGAACCAAAATGCTGAGGAAAGAAGGATTATTCAGCATGGCTGGACGCTTGCACTTCTGTTTAGGCTTTCCAGTATGATTTCTGTCGTTTTCACAACAGTATGACACTGTTGTCTCATGCTCTGGTTATGATCTGCTACACTCAGAATTGCTACAGAGGATCCCTGCCCTTTTCCTTCATACTGAATTAATGTCAGTATTGCTTGCTGTCCATCATGCCCACACAAGAACTGAAAACACATAAAGGGTCCACTTGTCACTAGATCTCATTGTGATTTCTACCTGCATAGGATGGCCAGCAAGCAAATCAAACATCCTTAAGACACTTTTTGAGCAGAAAGAAAGCAGAGACCATGGCCAGTAATGAAGAAATTGTTTTGCTCATGTCTCATGGTTGTTTACACTGTTCGCACCAAGACATTCACTTATTTTCCTCAAGGTTGTGTTAGGGGTCAGAATCAGCAGGAAAGGAAGTTCACAAATAAGGACCACAGAATAGTAGCTAAAAAAGTAAGCATATCTGCTCAGGCAGGACTGTACAAGGGCAGCCAGGGATGGATAGAAGTGCTGTCTGCCAGCAGCCCAGGTGTGCTGGAAGGAGGTGGAGGGAAGCTGCAAAGAGAACAGCTGGGACCTGTAGATAAGGCCATAGGAGACAGCTCAGTCCATTTCTAGCCAGGTGTGCTGGTTTTGGCTGGGATAGAGTTAGTTTTCTTCACAGTAGCTAGCATGGGGCTCTGTTTTGGATTTGTGCTGAAAACAGGGTTGATAACACAGGGATGTTTTGGTTCCTGCTGAGCAGTGCTTACCCAGAGCCAAGGCCTTTGCTGCTTCTCACCCCACCCCACCAGCGAGCAGGCTGGGGGGGCACAAGGAGTTGGGAGGGGACACAGCCGGGACAGCTGACCCCAACTGACCCAAGGGATATTCTAGACCATATGACATCATGCTCAGCATATAAAGCTGGGGGAAGAAGAAGGAAGGGGGGATGTTCAGAGGGATGGCGTTTGTCTTCCCAAGTAACCATTATGTGTGATGGAGCCCTGCTTTCCTGGAGATGGCTGAACACCTGCCTGCCAATGGGAAGTAGTGAATGAATTCCTTGTTTTGCTTGCGTGCAAAACTGCAAGACAGCAAACTGTCTTCATCTCAACCCACAAGTTTTCTCACTTTTACTCTTCTATTCTCTCCCCCATCCCACCAGTGGGGACTGAGCGAGCAGCTGTGTGGTCCTTAGTTGCCAGCTGGGGTCAAACCATGACACCAGGGTACAGGACACCATCAGGTGACAACAGAAACCAAGGCATTGTCTCATTTGGCTCTGACAATTGACTCTTTCTGGTTTAATCCTGCATACACTGTTTTGTAGACCTCTTATCATTTTTGCTGATCTCTTCTGGACTGTACCCAGCTGGTCACACCTGTTTTGAACAGCATTTCAACAGAGACCTTGCCATTGCAGCATGGTACTGGAAAGGTGGAAACTTTCTACTTGCTTATTTAGTTAAAATGCCTGACTAGATAGGAAGGATGGGACCAGCACCTCCCTTCCTGTAGAACTGCTGCCTCACCAGTCGTTCTCTCTCAACTCTCTCTGAAGGTGGCTGTTCTCATGTCAGTGTAATTAATACTTTGCAGCTGTGCTTATTTTGAATTCTATCCCCATCCCCTAGTGTCTTCAGCATCTCCCAGGTTGGTGCCATCTATAAATTTAATAAGCAAACTCTCTGTTTTACCATGCAAGTCATTAATAAAAATATCGAGTAATTCCAGACCCAGAACAGTCTCCTGTGGAACATGGCTCAATATATATTTCTACAATTGGATCAGGCTTTTGACATTTTTTTACCATTGATTCAAATTGCTAATTAACAAAAAAAAAAAAGACAGACCCTCCTGTAGTGCAGATTTACTGACAGCAGAGACCAAATGTCAATTTACACCCACTGCAAATCTATGACTATATCTTCAACTAAAGATCACTTCACATATGAAAACTCTAGCAACTTATTCCACAAATGCATTGGGAAAAGTTCTCAGGATTAGCCTTAATCACAGCTGCAAAGCTCTTCAATCCCTTGAACATGAGCTTTGTGGCTTATCTAGTATGTCCAAAGTGATCCATCCCCTTGTTCCATGTCAGGGTCCTACTCCCCTGGCTGCATATACTGTGTACACACTCATGCATACCTGGGCTTTCTTCTCCAGTAAACCGAGTGGTTCCCTTGGTGGGGACAGGATGCCACCAGCTACAGCATATTCTGCATTGGGGTGCAGATCGATCAGCATAATGGGGGCGAGTCAGTGCTCACCACTTGGTCATGGAAAGCTGTCTGGTGCTAACAGCAATGCTAGCAAGGGTACTTCAGTCCCAGAGTGTCCCCTGCGGACAGCTGGGGCCTCCCAACTGCTCTTGTCACTGACGTCACCTTCCCCGGTCTCCTACTGGTGGATCTTGACCATCCTCCCCAGTTTCTTTCCTCCTTTTAACTGCCCTGTGGGAAAAGACAGCATGTGCTGTGGCTGGGTTTTGGCCGTGCCTGCAGTGGCAGGGTGGCTATGCATGCTAGCTAGGTAATGCCAAGCCAAAAAGAGCAGATTGAGGTCTGCTCAAGGTTGGGGGATGGAAGGAGGAAAGGAAAGAAAGAAACTGTGCACAAAGGTCTGAAAAGAAAATTGAATATTTGTAGATTATTTTGATAAACATCAGCTCATTCAAAGTATACCTTAATTTTTAAAAAAGGACTTAATTACCAGATCCTGAGCACAGGTGAATGGGAGGATGAAAAGAAAGGAGAGGACATGTCCTTGACATCAAAATGTCTAAAAGTGTTTAGTATATGTAAAGACCTTTTTCTTATATCAAAATTTTGCATCTCCTAAGGTGATTCAGGTGTTGGTTGAAAACACTTCAGCCACCACTCTGAGATGCATGCTCATGAAAAGAGCAGATTGCACCCTGGCCTACACCCAAAACCAGGCAATGTGATGGTCTCTACTATACCACATGTTTTGACAAAGAGTCTTGAGGCCATCACCCGAAGATGAAGACTCATGGAGAGAGATCATGTTCTTACAGAAAACCTATACATGGACTTACAATAATCGCCTTCCACTCTGGAGCAGGGCAGAAATACTTGATGGTCATTAGGAATTACCTTTGGGAGTTACTGCTGGCCACTGCAGTCTGAACATTTACAGCAATGGGAAAACTCAAGCAAAAGTCTTCTCTCTCTCAAGAGGTCTTTGCAGGCAATCGTGCTGATCCAGAGAATTTACTGTGAACGAGATCCTGTCATCTACAGTTAGCCATCCACCTCTGGAACTGATGCTGCAAAGCATATTGATCCAACAAAGCCTTCAAGCACAGCATTAATCTTCTGGACTTCATTTATATTCTTAAAGTTCAGCACGTGCTAAAGGGTTTCGCTGTACTTCAGCTTGCAGCACCTTAAAAGCTCAGACCTTCAATTAGCAGCCTTCAAACCAAAGCCCTCACCACTGACCAGTGGACCGCTGAGCTGAGAGGCAGCCCTGATCCTGGCACTGCTTCAGTTCTCCTTTGTCACGAAATGGTGTGAACCACAATGGTCTGGACCCAATGGCTTTTCTTGGGGATCTGGACTCACACCATGTGGGAGGCTCTGGACTAATAAAAAAAAAAAAAAATCCTTTAATGGACACACAAGGGAACGTAGCGACCAGAGATGAGGAAAAGACTGAGGTACTTAATGCCTTCTTTGCCTCAGTCTTTAATAGGGAGACCAGTTATCCTCAGTGTACTCCACCCCCTGAGCTGGATGGTGAGGATGAAGAACAGATTATACCCCCCTTAATCCAGGAGGAAATAGTTAGTGACCTACTACACCATCTGGACACTCACAAATCTATGGGACCCGATGGGATCCATCCAAGAGTAATGAGGGAACTGGCGGAGGTCCTTGCCAAACCACTCTCCATTATCTGTCAGCAATCCTGGTCAGCGGGGGAGGTCCCAGAGGACTGGAGGCTTGCCAATGTGACTCCCATTTACAAGAAGGGTCGGAGGGAGGAACTACAGGCCTGTCAGCCTGACCTCGGTACTGGGGAAAATTATGGAACGGTTTGTCTTGGGAGCACTCACACGGCAAGTCCAGGACAAACAGGGGATCAGGCCCAGTCAGCATGGGTTTATGAAAGGCAGGTCCTGCTTGACCAACCTGATCTCCTTCTATGACCAGGTGACCCGCCTAGTGGATGAGGGGAAGGCAGTGGATGTTATCTACCTTGACTTCAGCAAGGCCTTTGACACTGTCTCTCATGACATACTCCTTGAGAAGCTGGTGTCTCACAGCTTGGACAAGTGTACTCTTCACTGGGTGAAAAACTGGATGGATGGATGAGCCCAGAGGGTTGTGGTGAATGGGGTGAAATCCAGCTGGCGGCAGGTCACAAGTGGTGTTCCCCAGGGCTCAGTGTTGGGCCCCGTTCTGTTTAGTATCTTTATTGACGATTTGGATGAGGGGATTGAGTGCACCCTCAGCAAGTTTGCAGATGACACCAAGTTGGGAGGCAGGGTGGATCTGCTTGAGGGTAGGGAGGCTCTGCAGAGGGATCTGGACAGGCTGGATCGATGGGCCGAGGCCAACTGTATGAAGTTCAACAAGGCCAAGTGCCGGGTCCTGCACTTTGGTCACAACAACCCCATGCAGTGCTACAGGCTTGGGGAAGAGTGGCTGGAAAGCTGCCTGGCAGAGAAGGACCTGGGGGTGCTGGTTGACAGCCGGCTGAATATGAGCCAGCAGTGTGCCCAGGTGGCCAAGAAGGCCAACGGCTTCCTAGCCTGCATCAGGAATAGTGTGGCCAGCAGGACCAGGGAGGTGATTGTTCCCCTGTATTCAGCACTGGTGAGGCCGCACCTCAAGTACTGTGTTCTGTTCTGGGCTCCTCACTACAGGAAAGACATTGAGTTGCTGGAGTGTGTCCAGAGAAGAGCAACCAAGTTGGTGAGGGGCCTGGAGCACAAGTCTTATGAGGAGTGGCTGAGGGAGCTGGGGCTGTTTAGTCTAGAGAAGAGGAGGCTGAGGGGAGGCCTCATAGTTCTCTACAACTACCTGAAGGGGGTCGGTAGTGAGGTGAGTGCTGGTCTCTTCTGTCAGGTGGCTGGAGACAGGACGAGAGGAAATGGCCTCAAGTTGAGGCAAGGGAGATTTAGGTTAGATATTAGGAAAAATTTCTTTACTGAGAGGGTTGTCACACATTGGAATAGGCTGCCCAGGGAAGTGGTTGGGTCACCATCCCTGGAGGTATTCAAAAAGCGCATAGATGGGGTACTATGTAACATGGTTTAGTGGGCATGGATGATGGTTGGACTCGATGATCTTGAAGATCTCTTCCAACCTAAATGATTCCATGATTCTATGATTCTATGAAAAGATAAATCATGCATGATCAGCAACTTTGCTAATGAGTTACTCTGGGGTCTCTCTCACAAACAGACAACTATGGGGGAAATGTTGGTTAGGCACAGATTAATCCAAGATATCCTATACCTGGCTGTAGTTCAGAGTGAAAACATGAAGGCTATTCCTTCTGAGTTATGAATAGGTATTTCTTCTGTGGTTTTGAACCTGCTATCTGCTTGGCTTCAACTCCTGCAAACACATTGATCCAAACCTCCATCTATTGCCTCACCTCTGTCATAAACATCAAGAATAAGAATTGGTCACCACCTGCAAACAATAGTAGCTGTTTGGGGCTTGATCTATTTGTTATTTACACTCTGTTAAAACCCTGATCTGGAAATGTCCAGTTATTTGCTTTGGGAGTTTCCATAGTGTTCTTCACTGAGGTATCTAAGGGCTCCACAAACATTAGTTTCTCTTGTGAAATGAGGGAGCGACATTTCTCCATGTAATAGTCCAGGAACCAATGTGCATAGACTAATGACAAAAGAGCCCATTCACTCCGAATGCCAGATTTCCTTGACTAGATTTCAGAGTTTCAGGTATTACACAGGATATAATAGATTCAAGACAGAGCTACAACTGCTTGTAGAAAACTCCATTCTGCAGTTGAGACCCTAATGTCTCAGTGCAAAAAACTCAGAAAACAACCAATGATTAGGAAGCCATCTATGACTGACTGAAGTGATCTACCTTGAACCACCAAGGGAGGCATGACAGAGGTGCCTTAGGCAGCATTCACACTCAGCCAGGGCTCAGGCTCCAGTCTCCAGGCCCTGTCTTGCTGCCTGGTCATCCCAGACTGACCATATCCAGAACATGTCTCCCTGCACATGACCCTGGTGCCAAGATCTGGTCCCCCTTGCAACATTTTCTGCTTTGTCCCTTGCACAAAGACTTGGAAAAGAAAGGAAAAGAGGAACAATTACCCCAGCATCATTAAAAGTGTGGCACTAACTGGGGGCATATGTGCCACAACCCACTAGTTCCTGCTGCCATGGGTGATGCTGAGAGCTGCAAGGAGCAGGAAAGTCCTGAGGAGGTAGAAAGAGTAGTGGAGAGGCAAACAGAGGAGGTGGATGTCTCTCTCCATGCACCTAGGTACTTACCATTAACACAGACAGAAGCAAGGGGAGGCCAGCAGAGCCACAGGCAGAAGGCAGAAGAACCACTCTCAGCCTGGGAGAGGGTAGCATCCACCTGCCCACAGAGCTCTGGCACCAACAGGACCCTCTCCCACCTCCTCCCCCAGCCACATGCATTCATGCAAGCCCACCTGTAGAAGGTCATGCCTGCTGGGACACTGGGACCAAAGCGCTTGCTGGTAAGAGGAAGCTTCTCTTCCAATGGCTTGCTGTAGCTCCCACATCTCCTAATCTGGAGTGCTCACTTGCAGCCAGCCTTTGGGAGGGAAGAAGAATTGCTGTGGAAGAGATGTTGGATGTGAAGGAATCCTGCATCCTAGAAAAGGCAATGGCTTTTCCTCACCCCCCACTCCTACCTCCAGTTTCAGACCATTTATGCCTATTTTTTCCACGTTTCCTGTATCTGGTTTCTGGCCCCTCTTTATTTGATTTGGGAACTTCTGAGGCTATGCTGTCTGTGTACAGCACAGGTAGCACTTCACAAAAAGGCAGGGCTGTGTCTCTGCTTTCTGTCCAGCACCAAGACAGGTGAAGGTGTGCATCAGGCCACAGCTGCTGTTGCAGCTATAATCCTTCTCTGCTCTTGGCTGAAGTATACCCAGCAGAGATGGAATAATCAGTCCACTTAATGCAATTGCTGTCAAGGCTCATCTGCATAGGTGCAAAATGCATTTTTTTTGTTACATTTAATGTTCACACTAATTAGGGATGATAAAGAGATGAGGTAAGGGAATGCATATGATGGATATTTTGTCAGTATTCACATTGTTCCAACACTACGTGTTGCTGAAATGGTGACTTTTTACAACAGTGCAAAACATATATTTCCCTAGCCTCCTTCTTAGAAATGCCTGAACCTGTAGTTTTACAGACAAGTACACAGCACAAGAAGTTTCACCACAAGCCTTTATGATGTGGCAAAGCTACAACCAACTGAAAATCTTTGGAAAGGAAGACTTGAGGAACCTAGTCATGACAGCTGTTCTTCCCACCCTCCACAGTTTCCTCTAAGTCCTCTACTGCTTCTGTAAGTCTCAGATGACTTTTTTTTTTTTCGCAGAAGCCACTTACCCACATCCCTACCCACTATAAGTTGCACTGGACCAGTGCTGGTTTGTATCACTCTCCTCCTGCCTGAAGCCAATGGGGACAATGAAGCTTCCTAATCCCCTCCTCTCTGGAGTCACTGTAGAGCAGAGTTATGTCCCTCGCTGATGGGACAAAATTCTCTTCTGGGGTTCCATCTGAAATAAATTTCAATTTTTAAGAGGAACTGCAAGATATTAATAGAATCATAGAATCATAGAATGGTTTGGGTTGGAAGAGACCTTAAAGATCATCTATTTCCAACCCCCCTGCCATGGGCAGGGACACCTTCCACTAGACCAGGATGCTCACAGCCCCATCCAACCTGGCCTTGGACAATTCCAGGGATGGGGCATCCACAACTTCTCTGGGCAACCTGTTCCAGTGTCTCACCACCCTCACAGTACAGAACTTCTTCCTTACATCTAATCTAAATCTACCCTCTTTCAGTTTAAAACCATTACTCCTCATCCTATCACTACACTCCCTAATAAAGAGTCCCTCCCCATCTTTCCCATAGGCCCCCTTTAGGTACTGGAAGGCTGCTATAAGGTCTCCCCGGAGCTTTCACTTCTCCAGGCTGAACAACCCCAACTCTCTCAGCCTGTCTTCATAGGAGAGGTGCTCCAGCCCTCTGATCATCTTCGTGGCCCTCCTCTGGACCTGCTCGAGCAGGTACATGTCTTACTTATGTTGGGGGCCCCAAAGCTGAATGCAGTGCTCCAGGTGGGGTCTCACGAGAGCGGAGTAGAGGGGGAGAATCACCTGCCTCGACCTGCTGGTCACACTTCTTTTGATGCAGCCCAGGATGCAATTGGCTTTCTCAGCTGCGAGCACACATTGCTGGCTCATATTCAGTTTTTCTTCCACTAATACCCCCAAGTCCTTCTCCTCAGGGCTGCTCTCAATCCATTCTCTGCCCAGCCTGTATGTGTGCTTGGGATTGCCCCGACCCATGTGCAGGACCTTACGCTTGGCCTTGTTGAACTTCATGAAATTCGCATGGGCCCACCTCTCAAGCCTGTCAAGGTCCTTCTGGATGGCATCCCTTCCCTCCAGCGTGTCGACCACACCACACAGCTTGGTGTCATCAGCAAACTTGCTGAGGGTGCACTCAATCCCACTGTCCATGCTGCCAACAAAGATGTTAAACAGCGCTGGTCTCAATACTGACCCCTGAGGAACACCACTCATCACTGGTCTCCACTTGGACATTGAGCCGTTGACCACAACTCTTTGAGTGTGACCATCCAGCCAATTCCTTATCCACCGAGTGGCCCATCCATGTACAGGTCCTTGCAGTTGGTGGCAGCAGAAGGATTTCCCAGGAGGCTCATTATTACTTGGCACTTATCTCACACAGTCCTAACCAGAATATATGCCATCTCTGCAGAGGAGAGCAGTCGTGATAAGTCAGCCAGCCACTGCCATGACACTGGCTGCTACTGATGCACTGGAGATTTGCTGCCCCTGCTCCCATGTTGGGTTTTCACAGCTGCTGCACCATCAGGGACCCAGAGTGGGGAGGCCTTCCAGTCCCACAGAAGCGTTGCACAAAAGTGCACATTTTCCAGGACACACAAACAGTGCAAGTCCTGCTCCTTCACTTAAATAATCACTCCAGGTCTGGCAATGGCAGAGAAACTCAGCCCAAGTAAACCACTGTTTCTACCCTCTTTCCTTTCCCCTCTTTGACCCCAAAATGTCCTTCCACCTCCCATCCCTACATTAGAAAAGAGCTGATGCCAGTCTGAGAGGGCATCGTAACCCAGGCCAGACCTGTGCCAGAGCTCAGGCAGGCGCACTTGGGCTCACCCAGCTCCATGAACAATGCTGTAGCTAGAGGGAAGTGCCGAGTATCCCTAGAAAATTGGCTCTGTGGTATTTCTTGCATGTCAGTGCTAGGCAGGATTTATTTCCTCGTTTGTTTTCTTCACTGCTGCTTGGGGGATATTTACCCTTTGCTAGGCTTACATTACTGGTCAGGAAAAGGACTCCCCAGGCAGCAGGATCTTGATGTCCAAAAGTTTCTTATCTGCAACTCTAGTCCAGCTTGTATTAATAAAGGTTCAAGCTTATTTAGTACTTCCATTCTCCTGGCCTGTTGCAGAGGAGCTAGGAAATTCAGTACAGGCTTATGATCACAGTAAAACATCATGTATGTAATAATATGTGATCTAATTAATATTTTCATATAGTTAATCTAATAAATGCAGCACATGCTGTAATGTATATATGACCCTGGTTGCTTACATTCTCTGTCAACAGTTTGTGTAAACAGTTAGATCCCAGCTGTTGAACTCCCTTTGCTCATATTCTCAATTTTTTCCCAATTTTACCCTGCAAACACAAAGAAAATAAACACATTGTAATGATGCTTTTGGCAGCAGCCTTCACCCATTTGCTGATGTAAACACCTGTCACTTGCCATTTCACACTCCTCTCTTTGCGGCACCAACAGAGGCTTTGCTGCCTGGGAGCACAGCAGTTCAGGGGCCGAGGCAAGCAGCCAGGCGAGGCCCCAGGGAAAGCTGTCCCCAGTGAGCTTACAGACAAATATGACATGATCGTGCATGGCTGAGGGGGAGAAGTAGCATTTCCCTTCCACCTCAGGCCATTCACTCACACCTCCAGCAACCGATGCTTCAGCAAAGAGCCTCTCATTGCAGAGTCCGTGTGGTGAGCACTGACAGCAGATAGGGTCCATGAGCAGAGTCGTGCCTATGATAGCTACTCTGCTCCCCATGAGGCTCTTCCCTTGTGCTGTTCCCACCTGGGTCCCAATGGGTCCCAGGTGCAGCTGCGTGCCCAGTAAGTCTCCAGAGGAGAAAGCAGCTCCTGGGGGCTCTGCCCCTGCTCACGAGGTCAGGGTGGGCTCCTTGTTTTGAGCTACTTGACTTGCACAAAGAATCATTTGATTAGAGCAAACAGGTCTGGAAGGATGTTCAGGAGGTCTTCTAGTGCATTCCTACCCCAAACCAATCACTGCACACTAATCACCCCTGATGCATGTCTGCTCAAACTTTGCCAAAAATCCTCCAGTGATGGAGATCTCACAATCTCCCTAGGCATAACTATTGTTACCAAGTGCATCCCAGTGTCCAATCTCAGCCTGCTGCATGCTCATCCATTACCCTTTGTCTCAGCCAGACAGAGACCAGGTCATTCCCTTCCTCTCTGCAGCAATATTTTGTACTGCTGCAGGCTCTTATCCTGTCCCCTGCAGTGGCCGTGAGCTGTTTGCAATGGCAGGCACAGGGACTTGCTGATCTTCTCATTCCCTGCAGACCCCAAGTGACAGCACTCCTACTGTGACATGGTTTCTCAGTCCCTGAGGCAATGACTACCTCCCCAAAGTACTCTTCACATCTCCCCCTTGAACAGGGGTTCCCATACAGCCACCAGATCCCCCCCATGCTGACTCTCCTCGCAGTCCACCTTGGGCCCTTACAGCTGCAACCCAGTCTGGCTCTACACGGCATGAAAGCAGCCCAATGAGGAAGGAGACAGGAAAACCTGGCATAGACATTCTCCCCTGTGCTCCCTGCGTTGCCCTTCCCACATCCTCCCACAGCAGCACTAGCTGCAGACCCCTAACTGAACTGCTCTTCCCATGACTCCCTTTCCCCAGTCCTCCCTTCTCTCAATTATATGGTGCTGGCTCTCACACTTGCTCCTCACAGGTCATGTTTTCCAGACCGCTGACCATTTTTGTTGGTTTCCGTTGGACTCTGTCCAATTGGGCCACATCCTTCTGGACATTCAGTGCCCTCAGCTGAGCAGAGCATCCCTGCCAGGGGCTCACACAAGCTGAGAAGACAAATCACTCCATTTGTCTTGCAGGCTGTAATTTGGTTCATGTATCTTGGCATAGAGATGACCTGACACCACTGACTCATGCTTTGCCTTTGATCTGTTATGACCCCCAGACCCGTCTCTGCAGCATGATGTTAATGCAGGCATTTTTCTTCATGCAGCTGCTTGTTTCTCTGTAAGATGGGAGCTTGCACTTGTCCCTGCAGAACTGCATCCTATTTTTCTCAAACTATTTCTCCAATTTGACAAGACTATTTGTCATGCTCAAGCTGTGTCCTCCAAAGTACTTGCAGCCTATTCCAGCTTGCTGTGGTCTGCAAGGTTAATAAGCTTATTATTTATTTTATAGGCAACCATTAATAATGACCTGGCCTGGCATTTCCCTGCTACTGACTTTCTTTCCAGAAGCCACCTTCTTGTTCATTCTTCATGAAGCTTTTCTGTGGAAATTGGATTTGGTCAGGGCAAGAGGATTTATGATGAGAACAGAATGTAAAGGGCCTGATAAGAAACAAGACAAAGCAAGAGATACAAGGAAACAAAGCTAAACTCAGGTTATTACCTGTTTCCCATCTGAGGACAAAAAAAAGTAACACATAATGCATGTCATCTGCTTCATCTTAGCATTCCTAGCCAGTAGCAAGTCAGAAATGCGTGTCCTTATGCCATGGGCATGTCACATAGCCACTGAATCAAGCTCACTTCCCATATGCCAGTGTATTGGTTTTGTGTGGCAAGGTTTTGGTAGCGGTGGGGTTACAGGGGTGGCTTCTGTAAGAAGCTGCTGGAAGCTTCCCCTGTGTCCAACGGAGCCAATACCAGCCGGCTCTAATTTGGACCCGCCGCCAGCCAAGGTCGAGCCAGTGATAGTGGTAACACCTCTGTGATAACATTTTTAAGAAGGAAAAAAGTTGGGAGAGACAGAAACAGCAGCTGGAGAGTGAGAACATGTAAGAGAAACAACGCTGCAGACACCCAGGCTAGTGAAGAAGGAGGGGGAGGAGGTGCTCCGGGCGCCAGAGCAGAGATTCCCCTGCAGCCCGTGGGGAAGACCATGGTGAGGCAGGTTGTCCCCCTGCAGTCCATGGAGGTCCACGGTGCAGCAGATCTCCACCTGCAGCCCGTGGAGGACCCCACGCTGGAGCAGGTGGATGCCCGAAGGAGGCTGTGACCCCGTGGGAAGCCCGTGCTGGAGCAGGCTCCTGGCAGGACCTGCGGATCTGTGGAGAGAGGAGCCCACGGAGCAGGTTTTCTGGCAGGACTTGTGACCCCGTGGGGGACCCACGCTGGAGCAGTGTGCTCCTGAAGGACTGCACGCTGTGGAAAGGACCCACGCTGGAGCAGTTCGTGAAGAACTGCAGCTGGTGGGAAGGACCCATGTTGGAGAAGTTCGTGGAGGACTGTCTCCCGTGGGAGGGACCCCGCGCTGGAGCAGGGGAAGGGTGTGATGAGTCCTGCCCCTGAGGAGGATGAAGCAGCAGAAATAACGTGTGATGAACTGACCGTAAACCCCATTCCCCATTCCCCTGTGCCACTGGGGGGGCTAGGTAGAGAATCCAGGAGTGAAGTTGTGCCCGGGAAGAAGGGAGGGGGTGGAGGGAAGGTGTTCTGAGATCTGGTTTTATTTCTCACTACCCTTCTATGGTTGATTTGTAATAAATCAAGTTAATTTTCCCCAAACTGAGTCTGTTTTGCCCGTGACGGTAACTGGTGAGTGATCTCTCCTGTCCTTATCTCGACCCACAAGCCCTTTGTTATATTTTCTCTCCCCCATCCAGCTGAGGAGGGAGAGTGATAGAACGGCTTTGGTGGGCACCTGGTGTCCAGCCAGGGTCAACCCACCGCAGCCAGCTTGTCCCAGAGAGGAGCTGAAAAATGGAAGAGGTCGGTGCATGCAGTGGCTGGGGCACAGATTATCAGGGAGCCTGGGGGAGCCCACAAAAGGGGATACTGCTGATGTCGGGGGTGAATAGGAAAGAGCCATCAGTCCTGCAAATGGGACTGTGAAAAGAAAAAAGCTCTCTGGCTGCATTCTGGCCTTTGCTTGGCCAACTGAGGACCTACTTTACACTCAGTCTAACATCCACTTCTCCTATCAATCAAGTTCAAGGAGCTGCCCACCTCTCCCAGCTCATTCTCAGCAAACATGGCCAGTTTTCTTGGCTTGCTGTTGTACTGAGCAGTGGCTTGCCTCATCCTGACAGCTGCTCTCAGATGACGCAGGAGCAGATAGCAGCAGTGGTTATAAGGGTTGGCTCACATTATGTTGCTGAAGTATAAATTTCCCTATTTCCAAAGCTGGGAGCTACCCAGCAACTGCTCTTTCAGTAGGCTCAAGGTGAATGGTTATCATGCAACCCTGCTGCAGCTGCCCTCTGCCTGCCTGCTCTTTTCCTGCCATGCTCAGGACAAAGGAGCTCAACAGCACAGCTCTGTCCCTGCTGTGACCATGGAGGCTCCTGGGGTAACAAAAGGATTATGCATTTTTCCTCCTGTGGCTATACCAAGGGTTTTGCATTGACAGTAGAAAAACCTCTCCTTTTCCATGACCTCCCTTCTGCCCTTGTACTTTCAATGTCCAGTCTCACAAGGAGAATTGCTTTGTGCTTGAGGTATTTTCATTGGTTTTTTTTTTTCTTCCCCTTGGTTTGCAATCAGCAAACAGGCCCTTGGTCTATATTAGCTTAAAGAATATCTGAAACTCAGATTTGAGACTGGAGGGATGTTATTAAAGAAGAATTTAGAGACTTTGCAGACAACACTGGGGGGGGGGGGTTAACTCTTCAAATGTCCAAAGCTCCCAGACAACACAGAAAATATCAGAAGGAAGTGCAAAGGAAGAGCTCAAAAGGATAAAGCTGTGTGGTTTAGGAAAGAGAAAGGATGAGATAACATCTGGAAATTGATGAAAGTAGAGAAATGATTCTGTAAATGGGAAGGAAGAGCATAAATCGGGAAGGAAGATCATAAATCAGGAAGGAAATGTGTTCAGAATTAACTCAGAGGACAAGTCTAGAGAAGAGTTTTGCCATCACAGTTATGTCGGTAACACTACGGTATACCTGGTTTTACACCAGTTCAGTCCCGGACAACATCTCAGCAGACACAGCTTTTTCACAGAACATGCGCACCCTGCTCAAAGGAAGGCCAACTTCAAAGAAAGATCAAGTTTCTCAGGGTCATATCCAGTCAAGTTTTGAAGGTTTTTTTGCCCAGAAAAATTCTTTTGTCATATTTGCTTATTTTCACACTTCAAAGTGAGCAAGAGCTGGCAGCAATACTTGGTGCCAGGCTAGCTATGGCTTTGTTTGGTATGAAATACCAGCAAAACTCTGCTAGTCATAAAGTTCCTGGGGCTCACCACCTGCAAGGAACTTCTTAGCAGATTTCATACGTGAAGAGAAGTACTTAATTCTCAGTTAATTTCAATTCACTTTGGCACCCTCCCCTCTATTCAGAAAAACCCACGCAGTAAGCTCTCCATGGGGGCTGTGGGGCAGCATCAGCCCCTCACTCCCTCCCCCAGCTGCAGCCAGGATTTTTGCTCATTGATTGGGTGGGAACAAGTTGGGCAACAGGCAGGCAAGACCCTGGGAAAGGCTGCTGACCTGCCTTCCAGCTTCCTCAGGCAACAGCTGTAATTTGTTATGATGTTTCTCAGCAGCATTTTTTTTTCTTAAAAATATTCTGAGTAATCTATTAAAAAGTAGTAGAGACTGTTGTTGGCACAGGGCATGTTCACAGCTGCCGGATGCCCATCTCTCTCTGACATCTGAGGGCTGAGGCGATGCTGCAGGTCTCTGTCACCAAGTCCTCAGGAGTGCTCAAAGTAGCTCCTGGCTCTCTCTTCCCCTTGCTCACAGACAAACCATGGACACAGACCCTGCAGAGGATCCTTCTCCATTCTTCCTGCCAAAAGGCAGTCTGCAAAGGAAACCCTAGAGCTTGCAGACAGACTGACAGCAGGAGCGATCTAAAGGGTATGGTACTGGAAGTACAGGACCAGGGCACACAACTTATTACAAGGACTTGAGGAAGGGTAAAAGGAAATAAGCAGTGTTAAACTGTAAGGTAAGGGAGGCTGCATGAAACAGTGAAAGCTAAAGTTGTGGCCAAATGGAAAAAATAGACATAATGTATCTGGTGGCAGACAAAAAGCACTTTGAGGAACAAATGGCAAAGGAAGGGAATTAACACTAATAATGTTTCTTCACATCAAAGATTCAGGAGCCTGTCAGAAAATCTGCAGGACCAGCTGACGGTATAAAAGAAGATCACAGCAGATATGGCCGTTTTTAAATGATTAAATAGATCAATGCTCATAGTGGAAGAATGTGTTCAGATAGTTACAACCATTCTTGGGGGTTAGGGATCTTAGGACAGATTAGGTAGAAATTAAAATTACTTTAGAAGAGAGATGAAAAAATTCACAGAGTGAATAGCAACGAATAACTAGAACTGATAAAAAGTACTCAAGAGGTCTAAGATGTCTCTCAGCTGGAAGAGCTAAGGTCATAGCAGTGATGGATAATGTGTCATTTAAAATTACTGGAAGGCTAAACAGGGGTAAACATGAGGTCAATTTTTAAAAATTGTTCCAAGGATTATCTGAGTACCTACAGAACTCTTATTCCAGCTTATATACTACAGTGGGTCTGCCAATGTATACTGTATTTACATGGCAAGGTCTTTGTAGAGGGGGGGCTGCAGGGGTGGCTTCTGTGAGAAGACACCAGGAGCTGCCCCCATGTCAGACACAGACGGTTCCAGCCAGCTCCAAGAGGGACTCATGACTGGCCAAAGCTGAGCCCATCAGTGACACTGGTGGCATCTCTGTGATAACTTATTTAAGAAAGGGTAAAAATGCTGCACAGCAACTGGGAGAGAGGAATGAGAAAATGTGAGAGAAACAACTCTGCAGACACCCAGGCTAGTGAAGAAGGAGGGGGAGGAGGTGCTCCAGGCGCCAGAGAAGAGATTCCCCTGCAGCCCGTGGGGAAGACCATGGTGAGGCAGGCTGTCCCCCTGCAGCCCATGGAGGTCCACAGTGGAGCAGATATCCACCTGCAGCCCGTGGAGGACCCCACGCTGGAGCAGGTGGATGCCCGAAGGAGGCTGTGACCCTGTGGGAAGCCCACACTGGAGCAGGCTCCTGGCAGGACCAGTGGACCCACTGAGAGAGCAGCCCACGCTAGAGCAAGTTTTCTGTCAAGACCTATGATCCTGTGAGGGACCCATGCTGGAGCAGTCCATTCCTGAAGGACTGCACCCCGTGGAAAGGACCCACGCTGGAGCAATTTGTGAAGAACTGCAGCCTGTGGAAAGGACCCATGTTGGAGAAGTTCGTGGAGGACTGTCTTCTGTGGGAGAGACCCCACACTGGAGCAGAGGAAGAGCATGAGGACGAAGGAGCAGCAGAGACAAAGTGTTACAAACTGACAGCAACACCCATTCCCCATCCCCATGTGTCACTCAGGGGGAGGAGGTAAAGAGTCAGGAGTTAAGTTGACCTCGGGAAGAAGAGAGGGGTGGGGAGAAGGTGTTTTTAGTTTTGTTCTTATTTCTCACTATTCTTCTCTGTTTTGAACTGGCAATAAATTAAATTAACCTTCCCCAAGACAAATCTGTTTTGCCCCTGACAGTAACTGGTGAGTGATCTCCCTGTCCTTGTCTTGACCCATGAGCTTTGCATCTTGTTTTCTCCCCCTGTCTTGCTGAGGAGGGGGAAAGAGAGAGCAGCTGGGTGGGCATCTGGCAGCCAGCCAATGTTAAACCACCACACAGTGTGATAAACTTGCCATCTATTTCACTTGCAACTTTTAGTAATGACTGTAACCACTACCAACAGTTCCCTATTACAGATTCTCTCCAGAAAAAGCCTTCTCTGTCCTCATGAAGACTCCATAGAAATTGGATTCAGCTGAGAGAAAAATATCTGTGAGAAATTATTATCATGAAATAAGAAAGATATAACCATAGGAGAAAAAAAAAAAAGTAGAGGGAAACATAAGGTAGACCCTAGTTTCTTATTACCAGGCCTAAAAAAACCCGTGCACCGTCTGGCTTGGTAAGCAGAAGCAATATGGAGTACCCTATGGAGTCTCCAGTGGCACTAGACACCTACCCTCGGGCAGCTGAATCAGCTGCATAAAGGCTGTTCAATGAATTCAACTTCTAGACTTCACCGAGTGTGTGCATCCCCACTGACTGCAGCAGCAGCTCAGACACAAAGGTCACTGGTGTACTCTGGTATAGACAAATAAATGGGGGTGTCATAACTTAGATGAACCTGAACAACAGCTCTGGTGGCCTCACTAGTCAATAAAAAAGAGCAAGTAGCAGCAGAAATGATAAAGAAAGAAATTGTGAAGGGGAAAGATGTCTTTGCCTCTACCTTTGCCTTGGAGAGCTAATTCTCAGCACTAGCTGCTCTGCACTGAGAGTGTTGAGAAGTCATGGACTCTGCCACAGTCTAATAACTTTATGTTATTACGGATGATTCTAAGAGGGAGAAACATCACTTTTGTCATGTAGGGAATCACAGGAATCACACCTAACCACTGTTACATTGTAGGCAAGTAGTGCTGTTCCTCACCGAGCTGGCAATGTGCCTGTGTATCTGGTCTAGGTGCAGCAACAGTGTCAGTCAGTGCCTGTCCCTTGGCCCTCAAAGAACACCATTAGTCACATATAGAAAGTTTTAAGCCTCTGCATCTGTTTTTAAACTGACATGACAGTGGCAGGAGTGCTACATGCTTCCAAGGCTGGCGGGCCCCTTGGCATCATGAAAGAATCCAAAATCCAAAAACTATCTTTAGTTTCCAGATATGGTAACAATTTAACCGGCTTTATCTCCAATGACATTACAAAGTCCATTGCAAGAATGTTTTCAGTCCACATACAACTTAAAGTAACTTTTTCTCATCATCATCTAAGAAGGTTTATGTTGTTAGAGAAGAAGGCCAACTGAGAACACAGCTCCTGCGCCTTCCCTGGAGAGCCCCACCATCTTGTAAATGGGCAGTAAATAACAAAATACCTTCTGGCCCACAGAAAGTGGGATTCACCTAACGTACACTTAGGTATCTACAATGTAAATATATATATGCAATGTCAACAAGGCTACTGCAACCAGTTCACTCTTTTATCTTGATATTTTGGCTCTGTGAGTACCTTTTTCTATTCTGCTGATTTCTGATTATTTTGAGCACCTGCCCTGCTTTCAAAGATTTTATTTTCAATGTAACTTTCGGTTCTTTTTTATCATAGGGAGGAGGGCTTAAGTTGTCCAAAAAATAAGAGATATTTCCTTCTGGTTTATACGTTTGCAAAAATACAGAACTGGTCTTTGTTCTACGCTGGCTATCATGTCTTCACTTCTATTGCTGAGTCTAATGCTATCCTGTCTTCCAATAATTCAATTAAAAGAAAAAAAAGATATGCCACATAACATGACCCTACAACTAGCTGCCAAAGCTAACCAGCAAAGAAGTTGCCAGACTCACTGAGAAGTTCAAACTCCAGCTTTCCAATCTAACATAATGAAAAATCCGTCCATCCTGGTCTTGCAAGCTGGTACTTCCCCTGCCTGTCTGGAGGACTGCAGGTTAACAGAAGAGAAAAAGAAGCAGGGGGTGAAGAGAAAGAGCTTCCCCAGATGAGAAAATGTTCATTAGCAGGTACGTTGAAGACATCACTGGATACTCAGGGAAGTTCAGCATATGAGTAGATTTATCCAAAAGTACTCATTGGCCCTGCAACCCAGCAGCATAAATTCAACTGCTGATACTGATCCCAGCATTTCCATTCCAGTCTGTGCCTTACTCCTAGAGCTGGGAAGGTTTTCTATAGTGGGTGGGGGGCAGTTTCTTTGACTCAAGAAGGAGGTTCCTTACACTGGAAGGGTTAAAAATTAATGAGAGAAGAGAGGGAAACATAAAGCTCAGATTAGTTCCTTGTTTGTTTTCTAGCTTACCACTCTGAAGTTATAGAAACGCATATGGTGTCTGCTTTCTCCCACAGGCAGAGTTAATTACTAGCGTGAATTGTTTTCACTGCTTCCTGCTGGAATACCACAGAACCACTGACCCGGTGCCACTGCCTCCACCACCTCCTCCCCAGGCAGCCAAAAGGGAGCAACATAAAAATCAGCAAAGGTGCCGAACAGGGTCTTTTCCCAGCCAGGATCCCCCTTCTCCTACCTGCAGTGGCAGGACCATTGGGGCTGGAGCTCAGACGGATCGACAGAGAGGAAACAGGAGAAGTTGTGTGAAAGTGGAAGACAAAGAAAACAAACCCTCTCAATAAGAGGGATTCAAACAGAGCAAGATTCAGCTCTGTGGATATAACTACAAACTGTAAAACGTCTATCCATTTTGGGGCCTCCTCTCCCACCTAGCTCCTCTTCAGTGCTTCTCCTTAAGATCCTTTTATGGTTCTAGGTATTTCTGCCACTGCTCCACCCTAAAGCCATAACTTTCCACATAGCCTGAAAGCCTCATCATGCAGCCGGCATGGTTAATGAAGAGGGTTGATCATATCACTTATTCACAGCTCTTTACTAGATATAGTACCTGGCAATGGCCCATTGGTCTTGCTGTTGTTGCTGCCACTCTTAGGAGGAAATCCAGTTGACACTTCAAGCCTAGAAAGTCCTGTCTTTCCAGGAGTGGCAAAGTATCCATGAGCTATTTGTTCTCCAGACCAGGACCCTGACCACACAGCCCTTCATCCCTGTTGTCTTCTTTCTGGCAGGTTCCTGCTGCCTTTGAGATACAATGACACACTAAGACATCTTCATCCTCATTGTCTCCTGTGGGGTGCTATGAATAACTAAGGATCTTTACAATTTTACCCATAGGGTAACATCAGAGGATTTCAGCTGAAAGCAACACTTCCTCCTTCACCTGCACAAAATGGTTATTATAGAAGCAGGCTATTCCATTCTTCAGTAATTGAATCCTGGAATAACTCTTTCTCCCTATGTTGGCTGTGTTTATAGTGTAGGATATACTGCTGGTATAGACCTCATAGGACAACTCTCCCTGGTGGCATCTTCATTGACTCTTCAATGGGACTGTAAGCAGCTTAGCCTCCTACTCTGCAACTTCTCACAGGATACCTTTGAATATTGCTGTCAGCAGAGGTTTCTTCTCTGGCTAGTCCCCTGGAGGAACAAGCCATGCAACAGGAACTCACAACTGAGAGTGGAACAGCAGAAGCAGGGTCTGCTTCTGCTGGAAACTCCCACCCTCTCCGTATGCTCCCACCTCCTAAAGATACACCTGAGCAGCTGGGAGCTGTGTTTGCAGAAGTCCATGGGATGATGGGACTGCATGCAGTTTTGCTCCCATTCCCCTGCCCCCAGTACAAGACAGACATGAATAAATTGGAGTGAGTTCAGCAAAGGCCACATGAGATGGTTGGCAGCTGGAGCACTTGCCCTGTGAGAAGGGGTTGTCACCCTTTATGTAGTCACCTAGACTGCATGGATGTCCCAGAGCAAAATGCACTGGCTTCCAGTGCAGGCATTTCCCTCAACTGCAGTGGGATGGTGAGGAGAGAAGGAAAGCGAGGGAGAGGAAGCAGGTGAGGACTTCCACAGGGCAAAGGACCCTGAGACCCCTCCACCTCCATTTTGCCTCAGCCCCTTTAGAGGTTTCTTCCCCTTCCAGTCCACCACTCCTCCTCCCACCTCAATCTCTCCAACACCCTCCTTGCAGCATTGCCAGGACCCTGCTCCAAACCACAGCACCCCTGTGGGGAGTGGTCCCAGCTCTGCCCCCCTTCACTTTCCTCACATCCACAAGTTTTCACAGCCCTGCAAGCCTGCCAGCCAGTGCATACCAGTGACACTTCTTCCGCCTGGTGAGGGTGGCCCCACCACTAAGGGACAGGCAGTCAACAGGAGCAGTACATAGCAACAACTAGCACTCCCCATGGGGTTTGTTGACAGTCCCCAAGGACTCCCACCCACTATCCTGACTCATAAATTCCCCCATGCCACCAATTCTGTGCAGCGAGGCACCGAGCAAGTCCCCAGCGATGCAGCTGCTCATCCCGGCCATCTTCTGCCTGCTGGGCTCCTGCTGCTTCCAGGGCATGGAGGCAAGGGAATATGAGTCCATCCTCACAGTGCCCAATGGAGGCCCCTGGGGCTCCTGGGGGCACCAATGCTTTTGTCCCAGCGGCTATGCTAAGGGATTTGAAGTGAAGGTAAGGTTTCACTCCTTCTTTAAGGTGGGAAAAAAACATGCTGTGAAATGATGCTATTTTGTTCTGGTCTCAGCACGGCTGGCCACAACACTTTGTCCCGTTGCAGCAGTTTGCATTGTATCTGTATTGCTCATGCAGGCTTATCAGCAAGAAATCTCTAGTGTAGGGTAGCTCTCAAGGCTCTCTGCCAGTGAGAGATTTCTTAGCAGAGGAGTCTGTGGCATAAGAAAAGACCTGGGGTTGGTGCTGCAGAGCCCATTCCCAAGGGGCTGGGACAACTCCCACCTGGCAGCACTCCAGCTCTGGGTGTCACAGCACACAGCGAGAGGGTGGGCATGACCCAGGACAGCAGCCACCAAGTGTTCCTGTGTCCAGAGACTCTGCTCTGCAGTTTGGAGAAAAAGCAGAGGTGGGCAACAGTGAAAAGGATTCCCTGAGAAATGCCATGGAGCTGCCTTACAGCCCTGCTCAGCAGCACTACCTCTGTCTGTCTCTGTCCCTGGAGCATCCTACCACCCCTCATGGTGAGGGCTCACCTCATCTCTTCTTTTAAATGGGGGAGGGTGCTGACCTCTACCATTTTCTTCCCCTCTTCTAAGGTGGAGCCCTACCAGGGATTTTGGCTGTTTGGCGATGACACATCTCTGAATGGCATCCGCCTGCTCTGCACAGATGGCACAGTCATCGAGTCCTCCGTGGGGTGGTGAGTAGTCTTTGCTTTCTTGTCCTCCTTCAGGGCAGCAGCTTCTGGGGAGCATGAAGGAAAATCAGTGCAATGGTTTCTCCATAGGCACCCACACCCCCTGTGAAGGTGGCTCCCCACCCTGCTTGAGGAGGTAAGTGAGGTCCCCCTGGCCACAAAGTGTGAAGGTCTTAGGGTAGAGATCTCATCCCAGGGAAGGGAACAGTACTTTGAAAGATAAAGGAGAGTTCAAAAAAATGAAGATCTTAAACCTGTACTTTCTCCTTTTCCTCAAATGCTTACTTTGAAAAGGACATTGATATTAAGTAACAGGGACAAAGCAAGCAGCTGAAATTCCCAAGGGGTTCTGCAGCAACAGGGCAGCCCAGGGTTGATGGTGACTAGGCATCTAGGGCATGATGGGGAAGCAGAGTGAAACAGGTGCTCATAGAAACCCACCATCCCTGTGTAGGTCCCTTGCTCCAGGACTACCAGGATCCCAGGCGAGTTGCAGTGTTGATTGCAGCACAGTAGAGGCTGAACACCTCTTGGTGAGTTGTTTTCTTCTCTGGCAGGTGGGGAAACTGGACTGAGGCCCAGCTCTGCCCCAGCAACAAGCTGGTTTCCTTCTCGCTGCGTGTGGAAGAGACGCAGCACCTGCATGACGACACAGCCGCCAACAATGTGAGGTTTGCCTGCTCGGATGGGACAAAGCTGGAGGGCTGGGGACTTTCAGGGGGTCACTTCGGCCCATGGAGCGGCAGCTGCACCTCTGGGGCCATCTGTGGGCTCCAGACAAAGGTGGAGGAACCCCAGGGAAAGGGGGACGACACAGCTCTCAACGACATGAGAGTCTTCTGCTGTGAATAAGCCTGACCCCCCACCTCATGCCAGCACCTACAAAGTGGTCTACCATTAAACCTTGAATCTGTCCTTGCACAAGGAGTGGTGTGCATTTTTCTCCATCACATTTTGTCAAGGGTAGCCGGATCCTGTGGCTACAGCATCCTGGGGCTTTCGTCCTGCCCCCATCCAGCTGATGCAAGGTTGCTGCAGCTCCTTGCTCCCAGCTCCAGCCTGCAGCAAGGCTGAGGACATGTTACCAGGAGATGCACACACACACACACACACACGGCTAGCCACTGGTGAACACAGAGCAGTGCCTTTACACTGTGCCTACACCCGCATAGACTCACACATACATGAACAGCATGGGCGACAGGTACTGTTCCTCTCTGGTCTGATCAAGATCAATGTTCACTAGTGAAATACATACTCACACACGGAAAAGGAGTCTCTCCGGTGGCTGGCATTAGCTACTCAGTCTTTGCCAGAGCTGGCCTCAGGCCTGGTTTCCCCAGGTGCTGGCACCAGCACCCTCCAGCCCCTGAGGTTCGTGGTCCCATTCCAGTTGCCGGCACTTGGCTCTCATGCTGCTGCCCACTAGTCTGGCTTGAAGGTTGCTCGTGGTCTCTCACACAGGCTCGGAATAGAGGGTGTGCCCACACAGAAGGTGGAAGGAAAGAATGTAAAAGTAATTAGTATTATTAGTAGTAATAACTATTTACATCATTACATAAGAATATTTAGTAAGACTGTAGGGCTGGATGTGGGTGATCAGGTGCAGGGCTCGGTCAGACAAGTGTACTGACCACCCAGCTGTTCCCCAGGGCCAGCCCCTTTCATCCCCTTTTCCCTCACACTTGCTCCGCTGCAGAACCACCTTTGATCTTTCCCCTAAATACACCATTATAATTCTTGCACATGCCCACAACCCCCTTAAGACACCTCATAAGAAGTTGTACAACATTGCCAAATGCTTTTCCCCTGCAGCCCCCCGTGAGTCCCACGCCCCTGTAGGTGCTCACCCCCACCAGTCTGCTGGGACTTCTGGGGAGGGCGTGGCTCCACTGACCCTTCAGTGGGGTTCACCAGGGGCCTGGGGCTGATCACTCTCCTCCAACAATCACAGGGAGCAGGTCTGGAGCTCTGTTGGCACTGCTGAGGTTACTGGTTGCTCCACCTAGTACTGCCACTCTGATTCTTGCTGGGTCTTTGTGTTCATTGTGGTTAGGCTTTACAACAAATGTAGAACCTAACAAATTCCTGGGGGTGAGCACAAAAGATCCCCACACCTGTAGGTAAGGCAGGAGGCAGGACTGTAAGGGCTGGACAGTGAAGGAGGAGAAGAGGGATCAACTGCCCTGGCAGAAACTCGTTTCATAGGTGTCCTGGTTTCAGCTGGGATAGAGTTAATTGTCTTCCTAGTAGCTGGTACAGTGCTATGTTTTGAGTTCAGTATGAGAAGAATGTTGATAACACACTGATGTTTTCAGTTGTTGCTAAGTAATGTTTAGTCTAAAGTCAAGGACTTTTCAGCTTCTCAAGCCCAGCCAGTGAGAAAGCTGGAGGGACACAAGAAGCTGGCACAGGACACAGCCGGGGCAGCTGACCCAAACTGGTCAACGGGGTATTCCATACCATGGGACGTCACATAAACTGGGGGGAGTGGGGGCGGGGGTTATCGCCGCTCGGGGACTAATGGCGTGTCAATTGGTGGGTGGTGAGCAATTGCACTGCGTGTCATTTGTACATTCCAATCCTTTTATCATTACTGTTGTCATTTTATTAGTGTTATCATTGTCATTATTAGTTTCTTCTCTTCTGTTCTATTAAACCGTTCTTATCTCAACCCATGAATTTTACTTCTTTTCCTGATTTTCTCCCCCATCCCACTGGGTGGAGGGGGAGTGGGTGAGCGGCTGCGTGGTGCTTAGTTGCTGGCTGGGGTTAAACCACGACAAAAGGAGAGGAAGGGGAACTATTCACCCTCTCTCCATTATAATGCTTAGGATGCGGAGGGATGACTATCATACATTCATCCATGAATAGGTTCAAATACACCATGCAGCTCCTGGCCCCAGCTCTGTGCCTCTCCTTCCAGCCTGCTCAGCACAGCATCTCAACACCTCCAGGTGCCTGGTGCAAATAAGGCACCTTGAGGGTTTTTGTTTCCAAGATTGCAGTAATTCACATGTAGTGAAGTCAGAAATGTACCATCACATAGGTACTTTTCCTGAACCCACCATCTCCTTCAGCATCAAGACCTCCAGCTCAGCTCTTCTTATGAGTTCGTATTTTGTCCTGCTTTCTGGGGCTGTAGGCAATACCTCATATGTGAGGACTCTGACCACGATAACAAGCATGGGACAGGGAGTAGCCAAAACTCACATCTCACAGGGCATTATGCAGGAACAAGTTGGTTGGAGAGTTGTATGATCCACAGGCACAGGAAGGACTTGAGAAGGAAAGGAACAAACAGCAAGAACAAGGACAGTTCCAGGGTGAACTGCAAGAATTTCAACAACAAACCCTTTCCTCAGTACCAAGAGTACAAAGAGGAGGCAGAAATCTGAGAAAGACATAGGAGAGAAGGAGAATATCCTTAACTCTGTAAAGTTCATAGACATTTCCCACACTCAACATATTTGAAATTTGCTTGCTATGGTATTCTCTCTGATAAGTAATTCCTGCTTAGGAAGATTGTGAATGGTCCTCAGTAACACCTGTGAGCCAAGAGTTTCTGTGCACACATTGAATATCTGAACACACAGACACAGCTAATTTGGTGTTACCTTTGTTTAATCCTTGCTGGAAGTCCAGATGTTCCAGAGGTTTCCAAAGCATTAACCATGCCATCATTTGCCCTTATGCATCCAAAGGGACTGCCTGCCACTTGGCATGCAGCCAGAAGCCACCTCACAACAGGTATATTTACAAGCATATTTAACCCTTTCCACCAAGTCTTTGAAAACAGGGTCTTGAAACTCCAAGCTGTTATATTTTTATTGCCCATTTAGTTGGTTACCACATGCTTATCTTATTCCATACCTATATTGGCAAGCCCCACAGAGCCATCTATTATCTCAGGAGAGCACCAGATCTAAAATCAAAAGAGAATCACTGAGTACATGAGCTGGCAGCAAGGCCACACATCCCCATGGGTGGGTATCCGATTTTAAGAGATAAAGACACTCTCGAGGCAGCTCAATTTTCTGTTATGGGAATGTCTGTTTACAATTAGATATAGTAGGAAAATTCGTAAGTCAGCTTTTCTCCTGGAAAAAAGGTTCCCCTAGGGCACTCTGAAATACACTGAGACAAAAAGATGGCATTCTTGTCATGAATGTCTCAAGAGGTTTTATATTACTTTTGTAGTATTATATCACTTTCATATTACTCATTCAGTTAAGTGAGTTGCTGTACACAGCACTTTACATGGCATTAAACATGAAAGAGACTTTCTGTCTACACAGGCGGTTCCTGCAAGAGAACTAGTCTTAGAAGCAATTTTGTGGTCTTCCTGCTCAGCTCTTAGGCATCCCCATTATAACAAAAACACTTCATCGAGCTGAATCCAAATGCAATGGCAGGTACTCTTGAATAATAAATGTCCCAGTTTCTGGGCTGACAAGATCTAACTGTGAAACACTGGAAGAGAAATCCATGTCCATTGCTCCTTCAAATTCATTATTTAATTAATGTCAGATTTTGTACTGTGTATGCCACTACTCTACAACAGTGAACCCCAGGGCTTACCACAGTCCATCACAAAGTGACAAGGCTCATGTCTAGCACTCATTTTCTGTCTGTTCACAGCAGCATGTGGCCCCTCTCATCTCAGGAAAACCTGAATGAAATATCAGATGGAAGCCCAAGGCTTTTCAATAATGGTCCTGCTTCTTGTGCAGTTATTTAGCTCGATGCACACGCAGCAAGGGCTGGTTGAGATGCCTTATGCCCCTCACTTCATACCTGTTTTGCCTTTAGGCACCTTTGATGTAAAATAGCCAGCAGCATCCGCTCTTCCCCCATTTTCCCTTCCCCTATTTACTGGGCAGAGCATGCATGGTCCTCAGAATTTTATGTGAAGATATTGACAGCAACACTTCCTTAAAATATGTAGGTTATGTGTAACAATGACCATTAATGAAGCGGTATCAAATATTAACATATGTATGGTTTTGAACATCTGGAGGATGGGGACTAGCTCTAAAATAACACTTAGGGTTCACCTTGGAAACAGTCCGTTGTATCTGTGGATGGATGGTGGCCTTGTTCTACCCAAGCAACCAGCTTTCCTCCTCAGAAATTCCTAGTTACTTGCCCAATATGCACTGATTCAGAGAAGTGCCAAAGGAGTTACACTACAGTAAAGAAGTGCAACAGGGGATATCCTCAAGCTAAAATCTTTGTTAAGGGAAGAGGTAGTAAAGGCAATTCAATGACGTCATTTACACTCCAATGAGTGAAGTACAAGCCATGGAGGTCTCTACACAGCTTAGACATGCACCCAATGGGAACATTTCCTTGGGTGTACCTGCATGTTTTCCATAGACAGACAGCTGTGAGCTAGCTCTGCCATTGCGGTTAACAGGGCATTGAGCCCGCAGCCATAGCCATCACGTCCCAGCAGTGTCACCAGCCCAGCACCATGCTCATCACAGATATCCAGTACCCAGTCCAGAGCAGAGGCAGCACTATGTTCGTATCTGTTCAGAGCAAGTCTGCAAAGAGATAGACCTACTTTTGTCCGCAGCCCTCTCTCACCAGGGCTCAGCACTGCTTTCCCACTGCTCCCACACTTTCTTCTATTCCACATTTTTGTGCAGAGCTTTCTGCCTGACCCTCTTTTTGTGCTAGATGCAGGATAGCACCAGCTTTCCCTCAAACCTCTCCTCATTCACAAAATGCAGGGCTGTGTGGAGAACAGGAGCACTGCTGAGACAGCTGCTTCAACCAGCAGTCACATTTTATTATTTGTATCTGATAGCCGATGTACTATCAGAGGAGCTTTGTTTTATTTTAACTGTCTATTCTGGTGACAGACATAATACGTAAAAACACCAGTAATGGACCAGGACCCCTGTGGCACTTGACACTGTGCAACAAGGAGCAGAAGGATGGTCCATGCTCTAATCTTTGCTGCAATTTGAACACACACATTTGCAGGCATCCTCTTCACATGCTAAGTGAGGTGACAGTGCACTTCTTAGGAGTCATAGGCCTGTCCCCCAGCTGTCACAACACCTGGGACACCCTTCCTGGAGTGAGAGAATCCATACAAATAATAAAATAGAACAGGATGGAAAATGCCTGGGAGATTTTCCTAGTGTTTCGCCTGAGAGTATTGAAAGAAGACAAAGAACATTTTGATCTTCCCCATTTTCATTCCAAGGTTTGGTTCTCCTGGTGCGTTAACAGCCTTTGAACATTGCTGCCATATGATACATGTGGTATGAGCCACTTTGCAGACTCTGAAATGAGTGGATTCAAATCTGCCTATACATCATTTAAACTGAAATAGTTAATACTAAAGCTGGGAAATAGCTGTTTTCAAAGCTTTGCAAAATGCTTGTGTCAGACAGCATGAACTCACCTCCAAGCACTGGGCATTTCAAACAATCTCCATGACAGCAGTCAGCCCCAAAACTGCCCTGGAAAAGTTTCTTGTTTCCTCCTTAAAAGCAGCAAGTGTTGGACTCCAGTCTAAACTGGAAAGTAAACTGCACTGGGAGACACTGCAGCCTAGAAGCTTTCTTGCACTTATCAGCATTCTCATCCTCTGAGCCCACCACATTCCCTTCAGAAAAAAATATAAAACATCTTCAGCGCTGCAAAGTTTGAACTTAACTCCACATTGAGCAAATGTCCCCGAAGTTCAGAGCTCTTCCAAGCCAGCTTATTTCCTCTGAGAACATCTTTAATGAAGTACTTATTTATATTTTCCTTGAAGTAGAAATACTGTATCTGATGTTATCTGTTATTTTTTATTTTAGTAGGAGATTTGGTTTTGCTTCCACAAGTGTGTCTTTGACCTGTAATAAAATCCATACTGAAGTAATGGCTAATTCTGAACAAGCAAGTAATTATTCCAGTAAATCCAAGGGAGCATACAAACAGCTACATTCCTCTGACCTTTCTGTGCCCCTTTTTGGAAATGAACAAGTACTTTGAGCAACAGAACAAAATTTCTTGTGTTGCGGTTCTGCTGGGTCATAACAAAGTGCTGCCTACATCCATGTAATTAGAAGGGAGGTTAATGAATTGCTAAAGCACATAGTTCCAGTGGATAAAGCAGATAGATAGAAGGCATATTTAAGTGGGCTGAACAGTTTATTAAATGAGATTATAATAGATACTTTGCCCCTTGTCAAGTGTCATTTCAAGATGAATTGATGCAATTCTTTACCTCCGGAAAGTCCATTTAGTTAAAAAAGCCTGTAATCTCTACTGATGCAAATCAGTGTCATCCCTCATTTCTTTTGGCCTGAATATTTTCTCCTTTTTTCTTTTCTATCCCTTAACCTTTCATATCTTCCCTTTGATTTTCTAGCAAGAATAGAGATCAGCCTCAGCTGTGACTTCAGACACATGCTTTCTAGCACTCATTGCTGTATCGGCGATTTCCTTCTTTTGCCCAGCTTCACTACAGTGTTTGCAGGGACATTTCCATGGAGTGCAGCTGCCTTCCCTACACAGGATTCAGAAGCTGATTTAGGAATAATCAGTCTCTTACGTAGCTTTCAGATGCTGCTGTCCCTAGGAAAGAAGAGTGGAGGGACATCACACCACCCATGCCGGTTTGCCAATACCTGGAGCGGGTTCCTTTGTATGACTATGAAGGAGCTGATCCCTTGCCAAGGTCTGGAGGTGGCCTTACTGAAGAAGAGGAAAGGACACATTTCTAGGGAGGCTACCTGCTCGCTGGCTGCAGAGGGACCAGCTCCAGCACTGCTGCCCTTCACAGCCACCTGGAACTTCCATAACCGTTTCAGTAACACACTTTAACCAGAACATTTTAGCAAAGGAGGTTAGAGTTTTTCTGTCTAAGCTATGATGTCTATGCACTGGTTTTACTGGGGGAGGACAGGGTTTCCTCTTCCCATTTCAGGGGATTAGGATATCTTTTGAAAGCTTCCCAGTACCAAGCTGCAATGGTGATGCTGTTGAGGGTAGAAAGAAAAAACATCACCTCTCATTCTTCTTCTCTCTGGCATGAATTTGAAGTATATTTAAAAAAAAAAAAAAAAAAAAAAACAACATAGAAAATTGATTGTATCAGGAAAGCAGACAGCACTATTTGCTGTTCTCACAGTGCTTCCAAGCCTCAGATTTGTGGAAGTAACATCTGGTTTTACAAGAACAAGACACCAAAAAAGTGCTACAACTTCATCATCTTGCTAAAATCTGTGTATTGATTGCAGTTGTAGTACATATTCCAAAGTCTCATTATGCAGCTATTTTTTTTTCCCCAGTTCATCACAAAGGCCTGTCAAAAAACTACTGTCTAAGCACCCGATTCCCCTTCTTCTCTAAATACTGCTTTTCTGCTCATACAGATTTGTCTAAATGCACCTGTGTCACCTGTAATAAGGTAATAGGCCTAAAAATTACTTAGTGTCATCTTGCGTCTTCCACTTAGGTACAGAAGATGTTTTAAACCTAAATTGATGCCTTTATTATACCTCTTTCTTTCTGCTCCTTGTAGCACTTTCAGATATCATCTCCCAATCACTGTAACAGGGAGAAAGAATACAAAACTGTTCTGATGTTAGTGTTATGGGCTGAAAAATCCCCATGCAAAGTCCAGGTTCAGTATCTCCACCTAATTTGTCATTTGTATTTGCTGTATTAATTAAACAACCCATGGAAATTCCACATGATGCAGTCTGGTAGGATCTGGTGTCCAGGCTGGATTGCCTGGGGCCCAGATAATGAAGCAGCCCTGCCTGCATGACACATTCATTAATAGCTTGTGTGCTGAAGCTAAGTGAAAAAACAATAAAACCATGGCCTGACAGGAAAGAAAAGCAGTATCTGTGTTACTAATGCAACCCATTGCCCTGAGCAAGCCAGGCAAGGTACCCTGTGCTGCTCTGGTGGGGCCAGCCAGGGTCCTCTCCCAGCTGCCCAGTGCTGACATGCCTCTCCTGCGCTCTTCCTCCAGCACTTCTCTGCTCATATGCATTTGAATATGATACCCCTGGAGACATTTCCTTTTCCTTATCTAGAGCAACTTCCTAGCAAACTGTGAGGTTCCTAATTCCAACGCACTTATCACCTGTCCCACCTTACACTGTACTGCTAGGCTGAGTTTTGTGTAAACAGGCCTTGACTGACTTAAGTCAGTTTTACATACATCCTTAAAGATCCAGAATGCAGACTGATTTTGCTGTCCAGTAAGCATGAAACACCAAGTCACCTTACTGAGCACATTTCTTATGGATAAACTCAGTTAAAAACAAACAAACAAACAAACAAACAAACAAAAACCCCCACCTGTTTATTGTTCACTGACCTCAAACTGTGCTAGTCCTGCTTAAACCTGTTAGGACCACTTATACCAAGCCTTTCTTGTAATGGGGACTAAGGACCATTAATTCACTGTTTGTATACCAACAGAATGATCGCAAAAAGACACAAGCACCTGGAATTGCTCCAGGTTATCAAGAACGATTCTGCAGTTAGGCAGGTTGGCCTGGTACCCACAAAACTCAGTTTTCCCCAACCTCTTTCATCAGTTCATGCCTCTCTTTCTTTGGGTTGTAAGCTGTTTGGGCCAGGCACAATCTTATTATGTATATAGGGTGTCTAGTGTAGGAGGTTACCTAGACCCTCAAATTACATCGAACAGCTGTGGGGTTTCTGATCTTGCCTCCCTCCCCAAGGCCTTTCATGTGAACTCGGGTAGCTCTGAGAAGAAGAAATATTATGTCTCAGGAGAGCTTACCTTTGACCAAGGCATCTGCATCTTTCTAAACTCCTGGGTAATTTTTCTAACCAACATCCTGAATGTTGAACGTTAGGTTGATGCAATTGTCAATGAGTGAGTTAGAAATACCTCAACAATACAAGATTCATAATGGAAGTGAGCCAAAGACCACAAAATGGCAGCAGAGCAGCCATTATGGAGTCATATGCCTCCAGCATTATTTTTCACGCAAAGTGAGTAATATATTTTATGTCTGCCACAACAGCTAGAAGAACCTGAGCCATTCCCTTGCACAGGAGGAATAAATTATGTTAGGGATCAAAATGTGCTGAGGCTTCTTAACATAAAGAAATAATTGATAGATTAGCACAAGTCCTTGTTAGGTGATGCTGTCCTGAACAGCACAGAAAAAGCAAGTTGAGAGCTAGGATCGTCTATGGACTTGCCAAGAAATCTTTATTGCTCGTCTGTAGCCTATGTGTTGGGCAACCCACACAGGCTTGGTTAAAAGGCTGGTAGAAAAGAGGCATCTCCAGCTCCTCGGGTTGAATGTGTGTCAGTTATTTCTTTCTGCAGTCTTTACTTAAGTGTCTAAAGAAACTCCTCTTAGTACATTTTCACAAAGAATGATTGTCCAAATGAAGCTTTAAAGAAGAAAAATGAGATTTGATTTTCTTTTGGAAAATCACATTAGAAGAAGCTAGAGCGTATCCCATGTCAGGGAAACACAGCCTTTGTTGTACCTAACCACACTGTTAAAATCACTAATTAATGGAAAAAAAGTATTTCAGAGACACTATGATCTGTAGGTCCAGTTTAATTAGGATAACACTTTAATTATTCAATGGTAATACATGCCACCTTTGAAACCAAAATTATCAAAAGTGGGTGTTTGCAAGCTCAGCAACTACCAAAGACATTTCCTTCTGCTTGTGTTACGGCAGCAAATAGACTTAATGCAATCGCAATTTTCTCTGCAAGGCCTGAAGCCACCTCAGTTAGGCAGACTGAGTCCCATACCCTGAAGAGGAGAGAGTACTCTGCAGAAGAATATTTCACCCCCAAATTAGAAGAGATGACTCAGACCTGTTCAAAACTCTTTTGTCTCTCCTAACCTTCATACCAATCAGGGGTGAAACTAAGAGGGAAAGCGTTCACTCTCTGCGTCTTCTCTCAATTGCTCTTGCTATTTTTCCTTTTCCTTCTTATTTCAAACACCATTTTTTACTTTCTCCGAGCAGCCTCAGCAGGCTTACCCAGCATATTTTCAGGGCCAGAGCTGCTCCTTCATTCCCTCTTATGAACTTTCCTAGCACTCCTAGAGCAGCTTCACCTTTTGTGCCATGCCTCTCTTGAGATTAGCTTCTCTTCAGGTTGGCAGAACCTCCCATCATGGAAGAAATATCACCACCAAAACTATTAATCATGGCTCTGCCACAGATAGGAGCACACATTAGGCTGTAACTAGAGGCAGTCAGAAAAACAAGGTTATTTTATTAGCAAGTTTCAGCTAAAGGCTGGACATCATTTGAGTGGATAATTACAATTCCTTCTGACTTCCAAATTACACAGAGTAAACCAGCATTATCTTCAAGAGCCTGTGTCCAGCAGCACTGTGGGAATCGCGTGATGATGGAATACGTACCTGGAAGTGGTCTTTTGCTTTATGTGGTTCTGGCTGTACCACAACATACATCACCTAGTTCTGCCTTAAACTTTACAGTTTTATTGCTTCTCCTCCTTGGCATGTACAACAGTTTCCCCAGAATTTTCCAGCCATTTTCTCCTCGGCCGTGAGACAGTAGGTGCTGGAGCTGTAGATGCTGGAGGTTTCCACCACCAGAAACCCCAAGGTACATTTTTGCCCTCAGCCAAATCCCATGCTTGGGCCCAAACATGCTATGGAGCAGAGTCATTATGAAAGTGATGCCAGTGAGATCTGTTGTCATAAAATTGAGACCCCCACATAAGAGCTTTGTAATTAAGGAATAAACAGAGGCAATGAGTCATTACATTTGGTGCTGTGAGAGTTTTAGGAAAGCATGTTTTCTGTAACTCATGGAAATAACACACAACCTTTGACATGACTATTTTTTTTTCTTTTATTGTTAACAGATGTCACTGCAGTCAAGGGAAGCAGGATACCACATGGCCACTGTTTTAAGACAGTCATTTAATTAAGTCCATGCATTTGATACAATATACTTAGAGCCTTCAGGAATGCCAGTCAACGACAAAGTAGTCTTCAAATAGATGCTTGCAGGGTCGGCCAGTTGTGGGGCTGAGAGCGTATCCCAGACACACACACACAGAGGACACTGACGTGGGCTGCCACACAGACTGCCACAGAGGGCACGGCCTTTGCCAGCATCCCCACAAACACCAACAGTGCTCATGTACAGGCACCAATGGCTCAGTCCTACCCCTCCTCTCCAGCTGGTGAGGATCGAAGCTCACTAGTGAGAACACACATGCCTTCACTCTCCAGGTTCACAAGCACATCCACATTCACAGATCCCTTAGATGTCAGCACATCCCCCAAGTCCACCTAACGTCCATGCCTGAACCTGGCCCCCCTCACCCCATATGCAGGTCTCTTCCTACCCACCAGCTCACCCAGCTTGATGCTCACTAGTGAAACAGATGCACACACTCACATGCTCATCTCACAGGCACCCCTCACCCACCAACCCCTCAAATATCAGCACAGGCTCTCAGTCCACCAAACATCCATACCCAGACCCCAAGACCCTTACCCAGCCACCAACTTAGACGTCAAGTCTTTCCAGAGGCAGGTCTCCTCCAGCTAGTCCCATTCAAAGTTTGCTGGCAAACATGCATACAGGATTAAATTCACCGTGCAAATATTAACACACTCAGGTTTTTCCAGTCACTGGCATTTAGGTCTCTCATATACAAGCTGGTGTCTCCAGTTGCTGACAGCTAGACCCCCAGGCCCTGGGACCCACAGGCCCTTCTCCAGCTGCTGGCACTTAGACCTCGCAGTTCTCACACACAGCAAAGCAAGATTACAAAGAAAGAATGATTCAGGAAAGGATTTAATAAGAAGATAAGATAGATGTGGTGGTCAGGCACAGGGCTCAGTCCAGCCAGCCCTTTTTATCCCTCCTCTCAATTGCCTCATGCATGTTCCTCACCCATCCACCCTGATCTGTCCCCTTCCCTTAAACTTCCTGTAATAAATTTTACATAATCCCACAAACCCCTTCTGATATCTCATAATAAGCTTTGCATAGGCCCACAAGCCCCCTCAAATATCCAACAACACTCACAATAAGCATGTTTTCTCTCTTTATCAGTGACAAAACTGAGGCTGATATCTTCAAGGCTGTGCCCGAGTAGTTCCTTTACTGGCCCATTGACCAGCGACCAAAGAGTTTTGGTCTTCACTGGATTGGATTGGCTTGGATTCCAATAGCTGTCTCTGTCTCACCAAAGGAGGGACAATAGTTTCTAAGTATAAAGCTTTTGGTTCAGGTAGTTGAAAGGTGTTACATACATGCCAATATTTCTTCATGCTCAAATCTGAAAGAACTGACCACAAACAACAATCATGTTGAATACAAGTACCCATAACCACAGCTGTAGTATAACAGGAAAAGTTATCATTTTGAACCTTAGTTTCCCATCTCTAAATAACAGGCTAATAGTCCTTCCTTTCCCACAGATGATGATGTATTTGAGATAGAAACTGCTCTTGTTCTGTATATTCACAGCATTTCTTGTCTGATCCTGTTGGAGACCCGAGTAGTAATAAAATAATGTATTTTTTTCTCTGTTCTTCAAAATCACTTTCGTTTCTTCAGAGAAGTAACTATTAGACAACAAAATTATGCTAACATAAAACTGAATTAGTAGTCTGAAATCTATATCATGAGGAATGAGCAAACTAAGACAGAAACATCACTGCATATTGTTTGCAAAGTCCTGAGCAGTTCCACCAGAATAAAGTTCCTCAAAAAACAAAAACAAAACAACAAAACACAAGGATACATAAACATTCTTCTGCTATAATTGCAGTTGCAGTGGCAGTCAAGATTCATAACACCACCATATAATCTTCTCAAACTTAGGGAAACATCTGGGCTACTTCTTCTTTGGGGAACTTTGGAGAACAGATGCCACATCCTGGGCTGTTCAGTGTGGAGCCAGGGGCTCTTCTCAGTCCTTTGAACAACAGTTAAAAAGAAGAGAGACTTTTTTGCAGATGTAGGCAGTCATGAATCCATAACCAAACTCCTGGCCTCTACAGCTGTACATTATTTTTCAAAAATCTTCTATTTCCTGCAGTATTTTTACATAGTATTAAACTGCTGCAATTGGTATACTAAAAACACCTTCTGGAAGTGTTTGGTTTTGGCAGTGCATCCAGAAATAGGAGCCACGAGGAACACTAGATCCTCCAAAGATACATATCCTATCTGAAATAATAGGTCCACTGTCAGCATAAGAGTCCGGACTTCCACACCAGCAACTCTTCTTCCTGGTTGTGCTCAGCACCAGTACAGAGCCTGGAGCTACCCTGCCCCTGGGATTCCTGTCAGTATCTGACAACTTGGCTGAAAATGCTATGTTACCCACAACAGCATGAAGCAAGAGATATCACGTGTTCCGAGGCCTGTACCAGGGAAAGCAAGAAAAGTCCACCTGAAGTCATTAAATAAAATGGTTAGTAAAAGTCAGCAGGAATTAAAGACAGGAGGGCTTAATCAGTCAGATGAAGAGGCTACCGATGTAACCTAGGGAATACGTAGCACTGTTTGTGCAAGAAGCACATGAGAACTGGAGCTCAGCAGAACACAACTGACATGATAAAATTTGGCCTAATTGGGGGGGGAGGGGGGGGGCACAAAAAGGTATGCTGCTCTTCTCACATTCTTTTCATTAAGGGCAAGGGGACAAGGAGAAGAGGGATGTGACTGCTTCTGTCCAATCTACATCCTTCATTCTTTTCTATCACCTCCAGTATGTCACCACCTTGTTTTTATGTGAAAGGCAGGAGAACTACACTCCAGTAGCATCATGTGTTGCTACACACAGTGCCTCATCCCATCTTGAGCAAAATGGTCTTTTGAGGTCCTTCATCTTGACTGGGGATTTGAACGCAAGTTCAAAATAATCTTGCTCCCAAAATTACCTCATTGCTGCTCTTCACATTTTCAGGGTTGTGCTAAGGCTTTACAAATCATATATCCTAAACCTAACAACCACGTGACATTTAATAGCATCGTAGGAATCATCTAGATCCCACTGCTATATGACACCAAAGAGATGGATTGAATAGTGGAACGAACCAACAGTTTCAGGGTTTCATTTTCCTCATAGGTTGCTTATGGAAGTATCACATATGAGTTACAGAATCATTAAAATTCCACATATATCATATCTACCGCTTTCTCTGTAGGCCATTCAAAGAAAAAATAGTCTTGAGAAATTTTCAAAATCCTTTTTTTTCTTTCCTTACCCATGTATATCACCCTTAGATGTTTACTTGCTTTCTTTCCAGTTCCAAGGTATGGGTTAGAAGAGCGTAGGTCCCCAAGTTCTCTTTATTCTGATTTTTGAAACATGATTTTCTTCTGCAAGTCCTCTGGGATGTTTCCCAATGCCTTTGTCTTCTGAAATATAACCACTAGTTTATGTGAAAACTTACCCTCAGTTTTTAGGGGCTGGCCTCAGTTAAGATCCTATGCCTTCAGAAAGAGGAGCCCTCGGTTCTCCTTGCAGAGACCCCATCTGTGTCTCCCATCTCTCATTAGAACATTAAGCTATATTAACAAACATTAAACATTCAATATGTGAAACATATTAAACTTTCCCAACTTTAATAAGACGCAATTTGGCTAATACCTTAGAACAAGAAAATTCAATACTATTCTGATGGCTGCTGCAAGACTCACAGGAGAAAAGTTATATTCTATAGGATATAACTCCTATATAGGAAAAAAAAAAATCATGACAATAGTTTTCTGCATAGAAATACAGGCTACAATCCAGCCTTCCTGGATTTGAGTTTCTACAATGCAGGTATCTACATGTGAGGCAGGTGTCCAAGCTCCCATTACAGCCCATGGAGAGCCAGTCAGGACACAGCTTGGATTCCACTGGCTCATCCCAAAAACACCACCCACACTCGGTGGGCTGAATCACTTTCTCAACTCTGCTCACTGTATTGACTGTAAAAGGAGTTTAGACACCTTCCTTATACTAGTGAAAAGCCTACACTTTTTGCTACATTTCCTAGTGAAACTGCAGAATTCATTTCCAAACGAATTCTGAAAGTTACAGAAGAAACAAAGGCTGAGGGTTACTTGCCAGCATGGGTAACCCTGTCTTCGGTTGCTTCTCAGAGGAGGAAAGGTAAATTGTTCAATGTAAAAACTGGACTTAAGAGAGATACAAGGGGTCTTGGTTGAAATGCATCTACAATTCACAACTGCGTATCAGGTTCTCTTCCAGAGGATGCTGATGGACATTTGAGAGAAGTTTCTTTCCACATATGGACAGCACATGTACAAAGTTTCAAGCAGTTCTGTGATTTAGTTGGGAACAAACATGGACAACCACTGAGGTATGCAGACCTTCACCACCTCTTGTTGATGCCTGCCTTGGAGAGAATACATAAATTGTTCCAGTACTGAAGCAGTTTCTCCTCTCACAGGGCTTGTCCCAACAGAAGGAAGAAAGATGTTTGAAGATGCAGACACAAAACCACAGCTCGTTTTTTTAATTCCCATGGACTGTTTTTCTGTGATACTACAAAGCCTGTCAAAGGTGACAAGACAGTACTGTAGGACTCCTGTCTGCCTACGATAGCTATTAAGCATAAACTAACTGTCACAGGTGAGGTTTGGGTTGGGTTTTTTTCAGCAGTTGTAGAGAGCACTATTTAAGGAAAGAGAAAAAGTTCCTTAAAACACAGAGTTATTTGAACATACCCTTTTGGAAACAGATGTGGATAACTTGATTATAGGGAGAAGGCATACAGATGACTTTCAGGATCTGAACGAACATTTTGCTTCTTTCAGCAATGTGTTCTATCTACTTCAGGGAGTTTGGGACTAAAAAAGAAGCCTCGTGGCCACAAGAGGGTGCAAAATTACCCACCACAAAGAGCAGGTTTTATGCACTTCAGAACAACCTTTCTGCTGCTCAAATCACCAAGAGGATAGTGAAAATTATACTCTTTCTCTTAGCAGTAAAGCTCCATCTGAAAGAACTTTTTCACAGAAGAATTTTATTTGGACTGCATAATGACAGAAAACTCAAAGCAGAAATACTGCAAGCTTTGCTCAGAGGGAAAGGTAACTTTTTAAGAAAGTGTGAAGAATCCCATGGAGAGAATGTAAAAAAAAAAAAAAAAAAAAAAAATATTCTTTTTGAAGGTTTGCTTGATTTTTTTTTTTTCTAAAAAGGTCCTTGACAAAAGGAACAAAGCTATGGGCCATAGGTCTAGGCAATTTTACACATACTGTAACATTATACTATACTTGAAAGTCTCTGTAAATATTTATTAGTCTGCGGTAACAGGATTTTCACATCTCCCCCAAATACTCCAAACCATCCAGATAATTTCTTGCTGATTTTTCAGAGACTGGTATGCATGCAAGTTATCAAACATTTTGTTCTGTCTCTTCTTTGCTTATTCCTGATGACTATTGTCTCCTTTGAAAACTTAACTGTATTTAGCATCCGGTCAAAATTAATCTTTTTCACAAAGTTAGAAGCCTAAATTACTTCATCTATCTTTTGCACCATTAGTTATTTGCTGTTCTTCCTAACTCAGCAATGATCCCACAGTTCCATTGCCTTCCTTTTAGCATAGGTGTAGAAGCGTCTCTCCTTGTCTTTTCTGACCCTACAAGTCACTAGATCCACTTCACATCTTAGTCCTTCCGATTTTATCCCTACACGTTCCTACTATGTCCTTACATAGATCTCTAATAATTTTCCTTTCCATAATTTAGAAGTGGATTAGCATTCCTCCCATTAAACGTTGCCCTGTGCTGACCACATCTGAGCAGGAGGGACTGCACAGTGTTAAGTGGAAACCCCCATGAGCGCTTATCTTTCTGTGGGTCACTCATTAGCAAAATGGGAGTGAAAAGTATGAATTTTCCTCTGCTCTTGAGATTTTTTTGGCTAGAGCTTGAACTCTTTATGACATGGGTGGCCTCATTACATGACTGGGCAATAGCCAGCACAACAGCTGATATGGTCTGCAGTGTGCTGATAGCAATACAATATTCATAAATTCTAAACCGTAATGTATTTGTTGTATTTGAGAAACAGTTTCAAAATGCCAATGCTAATACTATTCCTTTCCCATTTTAACAAGTAGGAAAACAAACAGAGACCTGTGACAGTATTTTTCTGTTAACAGTTCTCAATCTTCACTACAGGCTGCAGATACCCAACTTTTCTAAGCAACCAAATATTCCGAAGTTCAAACGCTATGAATATGTGCCAACTTCAAACTTCAAGACCAGCTTGTTCAAATCTAAAAGATTCTTTCCCATCTCCAAACTCTGTCTACACATCTTTGTATTCCCCATTTTAAATAATAATCCATCAGGAAGACATCCTTCACAAGGATCAACCCCCTCTTTATGACTAATTGTTGCATTGGCCATTCATGGCTGCTAGAGAGAAATACAGTCAACTTCTAGCCAATACAAACAATAAGTTGGTCTTCAAATATAGGGAGACCAGGGATCTGTGCCCTAGCATGGCAGTAAGAAGGATTTTGCCCAGAAGCGTGACTGCTCATTACCTTTACCATGAAAGAGATCTCTGCAGCTTCAAAGGGCTGGAGAGAGGATGAATCGCACCAGTGACTATCACTGGGGACTATGACTCAGTGGGAGAGTCAGACCTTGGTATCTCCAAACAAAATAAAACTCTGAATTAATTGATTTCTTTAATCAAAGAATTCAAAGGAATCAAAATTTTCTGCCAGGCATACTGTCAAACTGACAAAGTGACTCAGCAAGCAAAATAATTGGTCTGTAATGTGATTATACTTGGGGATTCATGTTGGGGTTTAGACATGCTGTTAAAGACTAAACTGAAATAACAGTTTTAACACAAAGTTGTTAGGCCTGCAGTTTTAAAAGGTCTTGCTGTCTGTCATTAAACAAGTGGGAACTCAGTGCAAAAAATAATTGGCTGCTGTGTCACCACACTAGGGCTTCATTAGTAAATATCCTTAATAAGCTGATCCACATGTGGAACACTCCCTGCAAAGGTGAGAGTGATCATGTTTAGATTATTCCCCAAGACCTGTCCTCTTGCATAATGCTCTTCCTTCAGAAGAGGGAGACGATCAATAACCACACACCCCATCTCCAATAAACAAACCCCATCCCGAAGACCCCCACCTATTAGGAAAGGGAGCAGCAGAGCTCTCCGAGGACTCCCCTGGATCAGGCAGTGCCAGTCTACTTAACTAAGAGGAATTCACATACAGAGACGCTAAGCATGACACCATGCAGGAGAAGTGTTCTTGCTGGCACCCTCAAATTAGCAGATGTACTGCAGGCAACATTACGGGGGGGGGGGGGGGGGGGGGGAACCAAACAAAAACAAACAACCACACAATGAAAACTGCATAACCAGAAATCTTCTGTGAGTCTAAAACACATTAACCAGAAGTTGTACAAAGATGACTGTGTTACTCAAGTAATGCGTATAGGCTAGTTTAAGAAAATGAAACATCACAATTTTATTGCCCTAAATAACGCAGCCCATATATGCAAAACACCACAGGACTGGTGGCAACAGAACTGAGGAATCACCTGATTATAAAAGCAAAGGAAACTATATGAGCAGTGGAGAAACAAAGATTTCTTTTAACAAAACCATTATCAAGTAAAGTTGCATTGTTATTAGCCAAATAGTTGTAATTGGAATGGTCTTTCATGGTGGGGGACCTTAAGCTAGAGTTTTCCAGTTAAAAGAAATTAATTGCTGGATGTTTAATGTTGCTGATGATTTTTTCCCCCGAAGTAATCAAACTGAGTTTGGCCTCCTTTGGTGTAAAACTGATTCCTGGATTATTTCTTCACTTTCCTTTGAAACACCAGAGCAAGGCTACAGGAAGAGATGGGATGTTCTGCATCTGGAAGTGACACTGGAAACCCTTACAGATGCTTTTTTGTCTCCACATTCATGGCTAGCTGTTAAGTGACTTCTTGCCTCTTTGTATCATGAGTCATACTCTATTCCCAAGCAGCATCAGTTCCTGCTACTGGGGGGGGGAGGAATTCATGCCACTTTTATTTTTCTTGTTTATTTCCTGTAAAATTGCAATTGTTTATAGCCTTTCTGGATCTCTGCTAATCACTTTTCCTTTAGACTTAAAAATCTGTGGCTTGTAATATGGACAGTCAAGACCAATGCTTGTGGATCAGTCCCCTAGAATCGGTGACAAAAATATCCCTTTCCTAATCCTACACTCCTATGACAAAACAACTGAACTGTCAAGCAAAGGAGGTGCACAAATTCCCTAGAAACCACAGGCCATGGGCAACAAGGGACTCTGAGGGTGATTTAGTGCACTCCACTGATCCAAAACAGAGTCACCCAATCTATGCCATTCCCAAGAAAAGCTCTTCAGCCTCTTCTCCAAACCTCCATATCCCAGAGCTGTGGAGCCCAGAGCAGGATACCCTCCTCCAGCTCAGGCACTGCCACCACTGGCTGGAAAAGACATGTCACACACATTCATATATGTTAGTATGACATACACTAAGTATAAGAAGGAAGCTGCAACTATTGTCAGCATTACCTGTCTGGATTATAACAGTCCATGTATTTGCAACATGGATGTCTTGGTCATCTTTCAGCATCTTGCTTCCATCCAGCCCTTCTGAGTTTTTTTCCAAGAGGAAAAAAAAAAAAAAAAAAAAAAAAAATCTCTTTTTCAGAGTCCCAAGTCTCCTGGAATGCAAATATGTCCCATACTAATTTCATTCCATTCCTGCCTTTTGTGCTTCTCCCTGTAGAGCCCTTGCAGACTAAGGTTGCAGGTACCAGTGGGAAGGCAATGTTGCCACTGATGTCTGGTCTCTGACACAAAAAAAGCCAGGATTCTGCCACGAGATGGCCAACCACCTTGCAAACTAGCCCCTTCCTTCTAGTTTGGAAGAAACCCTTATCATCCTCTTACATTTTCACGTCTCTGATACCTTAAAAATAAGTATTAATGTTTAAATCACAGCAATTCATAGAAACCAAATATGATAAAGAGGCTTGAAGATGGGTGGGAGAAGTAAGTATCCTCACTGCACAGCAAACTCGCTTCCTATGAATGCTGCACAACTCTTCTCTGAATCAAGAGCAAGAAAATGGTGAATTGGAGTCCTCACAGCCCACTTACATGTCCTCTCTTTCCATCATTAAAAGACAATCCAGGCTTTCTAGCACTGCTGTTTTGTTAGACAGGGACTCCTTGACCTTTTTAAAGTTAATTATTTAATATGCCAGAATCATATTACAGTTCTCGTCTACCTGTGTTCCTGTTTGATTTGTATAAAAATGTACTAAGGAAGACAACCACCCCATTTAACTGCACAACTGAACTTGTTTTTCATTAGTGCAGAGGAAGACAACAAAATTACCACAGACAGCAGTTCCCACCAAGATTTGATTTGGAAGCTTTGCACAGAAGCTAAAAATAAAAGACTGTGCAGTCATAAATCATTTAAAACAGCATTCGTGGACAAGGAGCACTTCAAGGAGGGTGTGATCAACTGAAGTGAATGGGATCTCAGGGGTACACAAGGATCTGGGATCTGAGAGGACCTTCTGGGCACTCTCAGCAACCCAAAGCCCAAGTGCTGGGTTGGGGCAGGGGATGTGCAGAGGCGTGGGGGCAAATTCACTCGGTCCGAAGGGACAGCAGTTTTGCAGCTGTCACAGTGAGCTATGTTGGTCAAAGCCTTCAGACATATGAAGTTAATGTTTGTAAAGAGCTGTGAAGATGAAAATCCTGAGGATTAAGATTTCCTTGGAGGGCTTCACTCTTTTTTTTCAGTCTTAAACGAAGTTTTTAAAAGGTTTCGTATTTGATAGGAAATATAAAATGCTATTTATCCACATAGTCTTCCAGACAGCTATATACAGAGACAAGAACTACTACACAGATGTGAGGTGAATTTCATATCATCTGTTTCTGTTCTGATACTGGCTAAAATGTTTTTGCTCTAAAGAGAAAATAACCCTCCAAAAATTCCCAAAGAAGGCTACACATCTGGAAAAGTGGAGAGCTGGTTCACAGAAATCTCCTAAGAAGCATGTGCTGTTTGTAAAAAGAGATAAAAGCCAAATTCTCTGTCTACTCTCTGCCTTCAAAAGCATATTAAGTTGTTTAGGGCTTTTAAAATCCCAAATCTATATTGTAATTACAGATAACATTTTCCCCAGAGTTCTCAGGAATGGCCAGCAGCATATATTTTTAAATTCAACCAACCTCTTTGGAAATCACTGCAAGCATTCATGGCACGTAATTTCAGCCAAGTCTCTCAAAATTTCTGCTGGGTGGTGGTCCTCTCACTATCTGGCAATACCAAAAGGCAAAGAAAGTGGATAATTTGCCCCGAGACCAGTATGGACCAAACTAGGACCCAATCTCAAGCTTTCCAGATCTCCGCTTTACACAGGCAATCACTTTCCATTCACTCTAAATGCAGTTGGCTAAAAATACTAAATATGGGAATATCACATTAATTTTCAACACAAAATAAGCAATGAGAGAGAACTGCTGAGGACATCAGCCACGAAGTTTAATTCGGTAAGTTGTTTCAATAAAGCTGAGCCGTTTCACTGAAATACATTGATTTTGACCAAGTTCTCTTTGCTGACAGACTAAGGTTCAGTGCTCTGATCACTTCTAATTAGAGAGATGAAAACCCAAGCAAAAGAAACCTCTGATTTCTGACTGTAAAATCCCTATTCGACATAGAGGTACCTTGCAACATTTGAAAGATTCCTTACATTCACACAGAACAGATAAATGCTACACAGGGATAGCCACACTGATGGCTAAACCTCCATCAAGCACTTCTCTTGGCTAAGAGAGTCAGACATTTGCCAAATTTGGACTGCTTTTACGTAATAAAATTAACAATAGTGGGTGTTGGTCCCTAACCAACACAGTCACTAGAGCCTGGTGAATGATTCAATTAACCCATCAGGTCACCTACAGTACTGTAAGAGGAATCACTCTCTAAGTCTCCATTAACTTATTGACTAGGCCAACACTGGATATTATGTAAACTTAGACACACAGCTCACAGGTGGACACATAAGAGTGTTTTAACATTGTGCCGAATGCCACCTGCAGTGTGTAAAAATGATTTCTTCCCATTTCAAGAACATTCATGAACAGCAATAGATGGAAACGGAAGAAATGTTGCTTTGCAGCAAAGGGGCACTCGCTTAAGTCTGACATAGAGAATCTAGCACATCCTAAACCTGCTGAAATGTAGTGACAGTCTTTAAAGGGAGAAAAACAGCTCAGTAATTAGAGATTTGCCACCTTATCTTCTGATCCTATACAATTCCCAGATAGTCAAACCAAGTACAAGCCTGAGTAGAACCTGACGTTCATTCTTCTCCTGTATCCGGTATCTGTGTTGGTTTTGGCTGAGATGGAGTTAATTTTCTTCATAGCAGCTCCTATGGTGCTGTGCTTTAGATGTGTGACCAAAACAATGCTGACAACACACTCATGTTTCAGCTAGTGCTGAGCAGTGTTTGCACAGCGTCAAGGCCTTCTCTGTTTCTCCCTCTGCCCCACCCGTGAATACACCAGGGGTGCACAAGAGGTTGGGAGGGGACACAGCCAGGCAGATGACCTGAATGGGAATGATATTACAGGAATGTCTGATTTTCAGCCCATTTTTTCCTCCATGGAAACACAAAATATAGTCCTGGAATTCATTTCCACCTCACATTTCCCAGAGGATATCCGTTTCTGACTCTTCTAAAGCCACCCTTCCTATTTCTTTTTCTACTTGTGACGCTCACAGCACCCACATCCATAGCAAAAATAATGGTATCCGAAGTTGCACCAAGTCCATCAGCAACAATAGAAGTGATAGCAGGGAAACAGTTTAGCCAGTCTACACAAATATTGCAGGGCGCACATGAATGTGGCATCAATTTCTAGTTGCCACAATACCGTATTGCTGCTTAGTTTTGTAGGTGACTCGAGGGGCTGTAAAAAAAAAAAAAAAAAAAATCATTTAAAAGCGGAAGTAGAATTCAGAATTATCTCAGCAAAATGGAAAAAAATACGTCTATGAAAAGAAAAAAAGTCAACAAAGAGCAAGAACCTAGACTTGGGCAAAAAATATCCAGCTATTATGGCAAACTGTTGACTTGGGAGCAGGAGAAGATCTGAAGATTGCAGGGAGTCATGGGCTTCACTATGTCATACTCTTGTGAAAAAGGCAAACACTGCATTGCGGGGGGGAATGAATAGGAGGATATTCCACCAAGAAGGGTAGTAACCCTTTCATATCAGACACACTGATAACACCTCACCTGGAGATATCATATCCACTCTCAAGACTTCCATCACATCACATCTTCAGGAACCAGAGAGACTCCAGAGCACAAAAGAATGATAAGAAGAATAGAAAAAACAACCTACAAGAAAACAAGATGCAGAAGAAAAGAATATGCACAGTTTAACCTGAAGACTAGAATTTGGAAAGACAACTTAATTGCAGTCTTCAAACATGTAAAAGGAACTTCCAAAGAATGAAATAATGTTTCACACATTCATAACAGACAAGACAATAAATACTGGACTTGAATCATGGATAATTCAGATTAGAGTAGGAAGACAAACGCTTCATGATGAAAAGAGTGAATACTGGCATAGGTTGTCCAGGAAGGCTGTGAATTTTCCCTCCTCAGAGATGTCTATATAGAAAACAGATCTAGGAATGCCACAAATGTACCTGATCTTGTCTTGGGATCAACTAGACAAAATTATCTCCTGTCCTCCTCCTCCTCTGCTTCTGGATGCTACAAACCGCTTATGAAAGGCTTAAGGTTTACTTAATGTATTTCATAAATCCAGTGTTAGCAGATTAAGTACACGAACAAGTAAAGTTGCAATTCCTTTCACGTACTTAAAACCACCTCCTCCTCATGATAAGGGACATATTTCGACATTTTTAATGCTATAAAGCCCAGTGTAACTCTAGTGGAATCATATTAAGTCTCAGCAGTTTTTCTCTAAGTGTACTCAATATATATCCTAATACACACAGTCACATGGAGAACAGGAGTGCTGGTACAACTCTAACAAACAGTAGGCATGACAGGTTTTGTATCTTTTTTACTATGTAATAGTAGCAAACCCTCACTGTCAACCATGGGAGAAGGTGATTCAGGCGAAGACGCAATATTTTAGTAGACTGGTCAATCTTAGTGGCTGACTGGCTGAACCAGCCAGTCCTAGCAAATAGTTGCTAAATCTTAGCAAGTATTGCTAAGACAATCTACCTAATGAAAGAGCAGCTTGGATAAGACAATGAAAACCTAATTCCTGCAACAGGAGCCAGGAGAGAAGAGAAAGGGATTGAAAGAGCACAAGGTCACCATTTCTGATTGACCTTGCCCATGTTAACTTTAAACTAAGAGCCTACATACTCAGTTCCAGTTGGAGATGCCATCATCCATAAAGACACTGTCAGTTGTCTTCTTCCACCTCACAGGCAAGTTCCTGGACCCACTGAACTGGGGTCAAACATTCAAAGAGTTGTTCTGCACTAAAAGGGAGAATGCTGGAACAACTGGAAGAGCTATAATGCTTTCCAACAACTACAAAGCACAGACCTGGAGTTGGCTATAAAAAGCATCTAGAGACATAAGGTATCAGTTGACATCCCCAAATGAAGCCTTGTAAACCTGTGACAACAGCAATGGGGAAGCTGCACAGTGATAACTGTGTATTTATACCACATTAAATACATGTCAGCTCTGTCAGCTGTTCATATCTTATCTTACAAGTGCTGCTCCAAGCCATTTTCACATAAAATATCAGAATTAAATAAGATCTTAAAATCACAGCAGAAAGAGCTGGGAGAGACTTTGAAAAGCCATCTCGTCCTGTCTCAAGACCAAACTGTACCTGTCTATCATTCCAGATTGACAGGAGACCAGTATTTGTGCATCAATGACCAAAAATCACAAACCAGAAAATCTTGAATAAAAATATTTGCCCTCAAAGACACTGGGCCATGAAGAATGCCTTCAAGTTTACCCTAAAAGGTTAATGATGCTTGTGGTTTTTGCTTGTGGTTTTGCATGTTTCTACTGCATGTATGCTCTAGGGTACTTCCTTTACAAAAAGCTAAAAAATAAAAAAGAATGATTGATGGATTTTCAATTCTAAGACAGAACTTAAAGCAGGTTCATCGGAGCCATTACAGGCCACCAGCTGCCCTCAGACCACATGTACAAAAGAACATGCAGCTTGGGCACTGGGGAATGAACTTTTTACATCTCCTCACGCATCAAGAGCTCAGACTGCGCTTTCTCTAACGTAACCAACACACTCATTTTGTGTGGTGTGATGTGCCTCTGGGCTCACTGTGTACAGTGCTTAGGTCACACCTATGAGGCAGGACACCAGGGAGGGTAAAAATGCTTGTAAAGATGTCCTACAATTATGCAGTCCTTTTAAAATATAGTTCTAGTACTTCATAGACACGATCATAAGTCTCAGAATAAACACAGATAGCAGGATAGTTGTGCAAGGTTGATCACCAAGCAGGATACAGTGTTTAAAACTACAAATTCATCAACTTCTACAATGATAGATAATTCTTTTCCAAAGATTTCCCTGGGACAATCCTGGGATTGTATTATTAGCGTTGAAATCTGGGACCCAAGGAAAGCTTAAATGTTCTTTTAGAACCAACTTCCAGTCATTCTTACATTAGGGGGTAAAATTTACACCAACTTCCCTGTAAAGGGTATAGAAGTGTGACTTTCTTGAAGGAAGCATGTTACCCTTCCTTCTCGCTTTTAATGACATAAACAAATGCAACACCTAGAAAAGTAATGTTATCACACAGCTACATCAATATGCACATGGGAATTATGATGTTAGCAAGCTTGGATATCTAAAGTCTGTTCCTTCATACTGGATTAGATTGTCTTGATTTGCGAGGGCTAAAAATTGCACTTTCAGCTAGGATATTAAGGATCTTGTTTCCAAAATAGCTACACTTAAAGTAAGAGTATAGCAGCCTGTGTCTTCACATCTTCTCATCCAGCAGTCCAGCTGGAATTAGAAAGAGAAAACATGCTTTAATGATGAAAATACAGATGCAGAAGACAGAAAATGCTGAAGAAATTTCAACCGAAGAAAGAACCCTTAAGGGACCCATCAAAATGTTTCTTCTTTCATAGATTGCAAGAGATTTGTGGTCTCTTGCCATGACAGTTACTATTTATTTTAACATGTTATTTTCCAATCAGATCTTGTATGAAATTTAAAACAAGTTGGTTGAACTCAATACGTAAAACCCCACCAAATCACATTTGATTATGACTCTGGGAATAACTCATTGTTTGGATTCATGAACAAACTGAAAAAAAATCAGCCCAAATAGACCTAGGATTGAATGTTGCTGTATTGATTTTCTAGCAAAGCAACAAAAATCCGCATTGTTCTCTTCCAGGTATTTTAACAAGCACAGAGCAACAATCCACCACTGTTACACCAAAACTGCACTAAGTGCAGCATCTCAGTCTTACTCCGAAGGAAAACACAAAAGGAGAAGGGAAAAGCAAGTGGAATATGGACATAAATGAAAACTAGCTATCTGGAGGAACACCAGTAACTAGCAGAAAGCCTTGTTTTCCATTTGTAAGCTGAATTTACCTCAGCTTACTGTTTTAGGGTGGTTTCAAGGATTCCCAAGAAGGCGAACACACACACACTGACTATAAGGGAAAAAAAGCAAGCATTTATTAACTACAGATGTGCGTTATGCTAAGGGTATCTTGTCAAGCAAATTAACATACCGACCCAAGGACCGTGAGGAAGATGGACCATCCGTACATTCTTGTGCCGTCTTGCGCCGCGAGCTCAGCCCAGCAATCGGTAGGTGCCAGCTTTGTGGGCTGTGGGTGTCCCCACGGAGGCAACGATGGCCTTGCCGTACACCAACCCGATGCTCTTCGGAAAAATCCCGGTATTTATACATTTGCGGAGGAACGGGTTTTGGCACACGTGGCCAGCGGGTGCCAAAACATGCCTCGGTTGTAACATAGGGAGCCTATGACGCACGCGCTCGCTGGCCAGGCGCGCTGCACGAGCCATAGCCATCCTGTCTATTGGTTCATGAGCTTTGTACACGCGGCATATTGTCATAATCCAGCAGTCACGCGCCCACCATGCTCACAGCTGTGCTGTGCAACAGCCTGCTGCCCGTCCTCCCCCAGTATTGCTCAGCTCTCTTATCTCCGTGGTCAGCATTCCAAGCAACGGGCAACAAACCATCCGTTTTCTGTGCTGACTGCATTTTTCTCAGCTATCTACTTCTCCCCCAGTGTTCATCCACGGACCAAAATTCCATCTTTTAACCCCTCCGTATACACTTACATCAACCTCATTTTACATTACCTCAGTTTACATCAACAGATGACTTCAGGCAATCATCTTGACATCAACCAACCACTGGTTATGGATAAGAATAATGATACCATGGCAGCTTTTGCACTTCACTTTGTAGCTAACGGTGTGGTACAAATTCATGGTGCTTTCCTTCAATTTGAGCAAAAATAAAAACCTCAAAATGTGGGTCCTTAATATGAAGACAACTGCTTCATGCTTCAGGCAGCTTTCTACAGCAGTAGCATGGGTCTGCGGAATACAAGGTTGAACAGTACAGCCTGAGAAAAAGCTAAGAAGAAAGTGAACATCCCACAGGAGCCTCTTTAGTTCGTTTTCCCCAAGACAGACCCAGGCCAGGAATCTTCAAGTTATCAAGGCCTGAGGCAGATGATCTGCTTGACTATAGCATCCATCCTGGTTCCCCCTAGAGAACTTGGTGGCAAACGCAACTGAATAAAAAGCTCTGGAGTCCGAGTTCCTGCTCAGACCTCACCCAAGGCTTGATCAAGCAGCAGTAATGGTGCTGTGCTGGTGCAGCACACCTTCCCTGAAACTGCTGAAAGGTTTGGAATGCAGGCGAGAGGACGCAATTCCTTCAGCACAGCAAGGAAATACAGAGGGGAGTACTCCGAGTTGGAAAAAGCTGACTTGATAGCAGGGAAACATTGCATTTTATGCCAGGCACTGAGCAGAAGAGTAGCAGTACATATTATGTGTAAGAATCTTCCTGTCTAACAAGGCAGGACATGGATATGTTCTAACACCTGTTAAATCACACACATAGATTCACTTGAAGAGAGAAGTCCCTTTTCCCCCTGGCTACACCAAAGAGTACACAGGAGCACATTTACAGCAATGTAAGAAATCCAGCTTCTGAACTCTGTTCTCCCTAAAGACACCTGAATTTACATTTTCCACCTCTTAGTGCCAAATAATTTAGGTATTGTGTATTCTTCTGGATGAAGGAGGTCTATTTAAAATATTTTAATATTTGTAAGAGTAAGGACGGACATCTAAGCATACCATGCCCTCCACATAAGTGCCCTACCAAGCTGTGTTCACTCTCATGGCCTCATGAATATTTAGAGATACTTATGAAGAGGAACAGCTTAACCTGAGGACATGCATGTCTGGTCTGTGACCAATTACAAGAAGATACTATTCTCAGTGTATGTGGTAAGCACAGTCTCCCATTCTGAAAACTTGTAATAGGGTAAGACACATTCTCCTGCATCACTAGCTTGAGATTGTTACCCTTACTCCATATTTCAGAGTCCTTTCTGATCCCAGGAATAACAGTAGTTTTGCTGAAACCAAAATAATAAAATATACACAGACCATAAGTCAGAGAGAAAGACTTTTCGACATACAAGTTAGATATCCTTTGTGAAACACAGTGCTTCCCTTGAGGAACACAAATTTTGAGAGAAGTGATCCCATTTAGAAAAACTGCATCTCCAGCACAGCATTAGGATAGACTTTTCCGTGGCCTTAAGACAGTCAACTCTGCTGCTTCCAAGCTATCCTCCAGGGGCAGCAGATGAGACCAGAGGCAACATACGCTTTCAGAGAAAACAATTTTTAGTCATGCTTTACACCACCAAAGACTGCACTTCACCTAAATTTGCTTCAGCATTACCACATTCTAAGCAATTAATAGCAGCTACTATTTCATGTCCTATTTGCTCTGTAGTCTCCCCAGTAGCCTAGGGAAGATCAAAACTTACTGGAGAACAGTAGAAGTGGCCCTTTTATCCATGGCTTGCTGGTGACAAATAGTATAAATCAGACATTAAATCACTGAAATTATCATGCTAGCTGATTTTTTAAGTTATTTCTCTTGTAGTGACCCAAATTTACAAAGATCCTACAGAAAATAATTCACAATGCAATAGATTTCTACTTCTACCAGACTTACTTGCTAAAATGGGGTGGTGGGGAAGTACTAGCTCTTCAGGAAAGTTGCAAAAGACCACCAAGGGACTAGAAACGAACACTTACTCAACACTAATATTTAGTGATCCATTTCTCAATCTGAGCAGTTCACATTAGTTAACAGAGCTGTACAGGGCAATGGTTCAGCAGGAAAAGAACGAGAAGCACGTTGAGACACTCACACAACATCTTAATGTCTCCTATGCTAAGGGCGTTCCACTTGCCATGTGGAGCCTTTCCTTGTGGCACTGCAGTCTTTTGTTTGCAAGTCTGCACCCCTTCCCTTATGCACTGGGAGAACGCTGTGGCAATGTTTTCATCCATGTCCTTCTGTCCTTGTCCTGTTCTCCCAGCTCTGCACCTGCAAAGCCTGAGCCTGCTACATCAGGTTTCCCACGGAAAGTGATTGACACTGATGCGAGAATCATCCTTTTTTCCCCCCTCACGCTTTCCTACCCCCATTTTGTAACTTTTACACAAAAGAAAAAACAAAACCTAGTGAATAACACAATAGAGAGTAGTCCTTTAAATAGCAGACATGCATTTCCCAGTGACATCCACACACAAAGCTTAACAATCAATTAATGTGCAACTCTTGCCTCTGATCAGAGCATGCTCCAATCAGCGCTAACAGCATCAAAAGCAGGAACAACGAGCAGGGAGTTTGAGCAGGTCCTGATGAAAACTATATAGTTATTACCAGAAAAGTATTGTGGCGGACCACCTGCCACACTAGAGGGGATGCCCAGGGAAGAAAAGTCACCTGGCAAGATCCCTGTGATGATTTTCTTTGCTGGCCATGGGACAGTGTTTTTCCTTAAAGTTCTTCCACCCTCCTCACCTTCTTTTTTGTTTTTTTTATTGCCATCAAAAGTAACTGTTACCATTAAAGCTGTCACTTGCCACCAGCTATGGACTGTCTCATCATTCTTTGGGCAACAGGTCAGCTTGAAAAATACTACTTCATATTGAAAGAAAGTACAAAAAATTGCATTAATTCTTGTGCAGAGGGGCAGCAGGAGGTTTATCAACCACATCCTACGTGAATGTTTGTATTACCACAATGGCCTCAACTTAAAAGAACACAAGGACTCAAAATCAGAAAATGATTTTCTGTACAGCTTCCTTCTGCAACAATGTATTTGTATTAATCAAAATGTTCTTAAAATGTACACTATTTTCTACAAAAAGTCACCATGATAATTAAGCACTGGCTTTATGCTAAATACAATATTAAAGAATCAAGTTGCCTCACAAGATTATAAAAAATCCAAAAGAAGCAGCTACATTTTGAAGAACTCCAATGGCCACGTGGATATTATTCTTTTGGCTCAGCTAAAAAGTTAAAACAAAAACCACTGTACATTTCTGGTTTGTCAGGCTTGTGTCCAAACCAACAACAGGTAATCAGCAATTAAACAATATCCTTGGTTTTAAAATATATTAGCAATACATAACACACTGGTGTTATTCTTAATATAGGAAATATCCTTTAATATAATTTATGGCTTATATAGTCCTTGACTGCAGGGATGCGCTCATTCTTTCTTTTTGGTAAAGTCATATGGTTTCCACCACTGTGCAAACTGCAACACCTTCTTCCTCTGATCCTCAAAGTTCTGCCTGATTCCTTTTCTCCAGAGCTGCGGTTCCAAGTCCAGCATGCCACCAATAATTTCCTTTGCAAGTAGAAGAAACATAGATAATTATGAATACATAATTACCGTATTAGTTCACACTATTTTACCCTAGAATAAAGAAATACATATTTTCAAATTATGAGATTGTCACTGTTTTCTTCAAGTGGTAGTTATTTAAACTTGAAATTCTGAAAGATATACCAATTCAAAAATTAGAACTGTAGTTCTTAGTTGCCTCAGCAAAATTCCTTCAAGTACAGCATAGCAATGCACTGCATAAACATCATAACATTGCAAGATTTTTAATAAATTAGTACATTTGTGACTAAGAAGAGAAAAGTTCAGAAAAAAGAAAGCTGTGCCCACTTTGCTCTTAACTCCTTCTGAAGTTATATTTCTCCCCAATCACTCTTAATATTTTTGCAATATTGACTCTTTGAATAAATGATTGCTGTGACATAATAAAGAAAGGAAGAATTTATTGCAGCTCTTCCTGTATGTACTATACTCTCTATATCACACGGAGTAATTTAACCACCCAAGTATTTTACTAGGAGTCATCTGAGTATCTGTGTGTATGCACCCTAATTTATACAAGCATAAGTCAGTGCACCCATATGAGAATACTGTGGCCATGAAAACTCTTAAATAGATGCAAGTATTTTCCATCTATTAGATTACATGTCAAATATCTAGAGTTCCTATTAATTCAAAAGAAAGATGGATCTAGAATCACATTCTGGTATCAGCCAGTGAAGAAATCAACTACTCCTTTATTCAACAAGCCAAGTTATAATGACTCACCAAGAAAAGCCAGCTAATAAACTGGGATAAGGTACATCAAAGTGACTGTTCTGGCAAGCATCTGTTTTAATTACTTGAATTTTACAAAACAGAGTATAATTGGTAAATTGATCTTTTACATGACAATACCTTTCCAAAGTAACGAGGGAACTTGTGTTGATCCTCAATGACATGAGCAAATCCTCCTTGAAGGCCAAAGTCCACAGAAAAGTATGGTAACCCTTTAGGAACCTATACACGCAATACCACATTTTTAGATGTTTAACAGACTGTAGGCATTTAGTTAATCTCCCCACAACTTAATGAACTTGAAAGTGGTTTTACAGTTGATATATCACATTTTATTTTAAACCACCCCTCAAACCAAGTATGCATAGCATAAAATTGCAACAGAGAAACAGTAAAACAAACAGGTAAGGGGAAAGAACAAACACACAACAACTAGATAAAAAGACACTGAAAACTGAAAAGATGATTACTGGGTGGCAGAACCTCCAGAGACCACCACTGCAGCGCCAGGTAAGAGATGGGGAGGGACCAGGCAGCAGCATGCACACTGAGCAAATGCCTTCCTGACTGCACACCTCTGAATTACAGGGGTTGAGTAGAAATTTTAAGACAACCACCAGCAAGTTGCATTTATTAAAGATAAGGTGTTGTGTGATAACAGGAAATATGTACCCAGTGGAAACATTGACACTCAGGGGGAAGGGGAAACACCTCTACAGAGAATACACTTCCAGAAAACACCACTACATGACTGGAAGTTATCATTAACTTGCCCAATCAGATAATTTAATAATTCAGCCTACAGAGGAGACACCGGTTATCCTGCCACAAGGAAAGACTCTTCAGTCTGACAGAGTGAGAAGTGAATTCATTTATTGCTGCAGTATTCTGCTATTTCACTGCAACAAGTTATTTTCCACTCTTTTAATTGTTGAGGATGTTCCTGTACAGATAAGATTTACAAAGCCTCAAATTCATAAGCATTTCCTCTGCTACAATCTAAATAATTGTGCAATTTTCACAAGGCATATTCCATATATTGCTTGAAAATTCACTCTAAAAATAATTAAGATTTAATACAGAGGGTCCATGTAGCATAGCAAGAAACATAAAACATTTTAAATGAACAAACAAACAAAAAAAATCATTAAATAAGGTAAAAATTGGGTTGGCAGATGACACCTTAAGGAAAGAGTCAGCTTTATCTTATTTGTGTCTAGCAATGTATGGGGTCTGGCTGGGATGGAGCTCATTTTCATCACAGCAGCCCATATGGTGCTGAGTTTTGGACTGGTGACTAAACCTGCGTTGATAAAATGCCAGTGTTTTGGCTATTGCTGCACAGTGCTTGCTGCCCGGTCAGGTCTCCTGGCTGTGCCGCCCTCCCAGCCCATTGCCCACCCCCAGCTCCCTCACTGCAGGGAGCAGAGGGAGAAGCAGAGAAGACCTCGATGCTATGCAAGGGCTGGATGCTTAGGCTCTGTCTCTGGACACCATAGTCCCAATTTCTGCATTAAATCCATCTATTAGATGATGTCTCAGCCATGTCTGACCCTCCTTCCAGGCACCACCATCACCTAATACAACCCTCCAATTTCCCAAACCTCATCTCGGTCTCTAAACTATACTTTCATATCTTCCTGAAGGTTACAGGCATTTCTTTTACACTAAAATAATGTTAAAATCACACAACTGTGTAACAATTTACACTCGTGACATAATCTGAAAACTGGCCTACCTTCAAATGGGTATATAATAGTCACAAAAACGTATGGCTAAGAAGATTCTTAAAGAAATCAAATGTCCTGATGCCCTACCATGTGTCAAGAAAATTATACTTCATTTATTTGTGACAGATGTTGGCTTTCCCTGTTCTGAAACACTAATGAGCGGAAGATATCCAAAGCATGGCTATTTTGTTATCTGTTTTACATCCACCTTAAGTTTAAAGTCTTCCCTAAATCCTTGCTACAATTAATTTAATTCCTTCTTGTCTGCACCCAATAGTGCTGGCAAACAACTTAGTATCTTCTTTAAAACAATCTCCTATATGCAGAAAACTACCATCATATCCCATTTCAGTCTTTTCTTTCCTAGACTGCACAACCCCTCAACCAGTTTCTTTAGTTAAGTTTTCTAATCTATGCTCTCCTCTTTTGTAACTGTCTTAAAACACTGTGCCCAAAGCCAGAACCAAATTTTCCAGGTGAAGCCTCACCACTTTGAATGAGGTGACCCATAACTGACTCCCATTTATATGACATTTTAGCTTATGCGGCAGAATAAGTTTTGTCTTTTTGCTACATCTGCTACCACTGCTGGTTTGGTTCAAGAGTCATCACAATATACAAAATCTCTCCTACTATACAGACACGCAATCCTTACTCTTCTGCATTTAATCTCCCTCTTTGTCATATCAGGCTTCATGTCTCATTATTAAACCCCATCTCCTCTTTCTCCTAAACTAGGATTTTTTTATCGTAAAGGTGTTACATTTACTAAAACACACTTTCAGAAATCAAGTATTATTACTACATAGTACTAAACTACTTGTGGTAAAGTCTATGTAACACTCATCTTTCACTTCAATATTAAAAAATGGAACAATCTTTGAACCTAACAATTTCGGTGTTATTCCTTTAAGATTTGTATATATAAAGATGTTTCAGTTTAGTATCCAGGAGACAGATACAAGTACCGTTCCCTTATTTTAGAATAAAAAGACTTATAATACTATTTATATTTTCACTTCATAAATTTAGCAACACAAAAGGCTGTTCTAGGTCAATGAAAAAGACACACCATGTTTTTTCCAGGAAAGAAATCTGCAAAACTTTGATCTACCTTAATTCTTAAAAGTTAATCAAGAAAATTATGCTGGTACATGTCCTCAAAGTGTCAGCTTTGCTCTCAACCAGTGCTTGCAGCTCAGTCCACCAATTGTGGAAATAAATGGGAATCTAATGTCAGTTAGGAGTTCAGTCAGACCCTTAATTCTACTCATATCTATGCCATCTCCTGATGCACTAATCTAATTGTGTTCCCTTTCTTTTCTCTTTGAAACAGTTAATAACAAAAAAGATGAGAAGAATTTGCTGAGAAATTCAGTGTTCAATATATTTCATTACTTACAGATTTCCGAACATCTTTTGAAGAAAGATCAATTAACTTCTTGTTCATGGACCACTCTTCATCAGAATCCATTATAGCTTTCTGTAAAATCATTTTATCTAAATGTGAAAATAGTCCTTCATACAGCAAGCAAAGAGCTAACTTTTCAATGTAGTGAAGTACATTGCACTGCAAGTACCAATTATTTCTTAACAAAGTAACTTTCTTTTTGGCAACCTTTCTGATTTCCACAACTTACATACTTTTTATAAAGGCATCATATAGTATCTTCAAACTCACTTAACTACTTAATTCTGCTCCTCTTTTTTTTTTTTTTTTTTTTAAATTTAACTTTTGCCTGACAAATTATTTCTAACAAGTTTCAACTGAAAGGTCACATTCTCGTTTTACTAAGCTCATACAAAACCTCTTATGAATTCATTACACTATATTAGCCTTTTTTCTTTTTCAAACACTGAGAGGAGAATCCAACTTAGAAGGCTGATTGCGCTTAAAAACCTTTAAAACTGCTCCTCTATCCTCTATAGTACAGAAGTGGGTATAGTGTAGCATAGGTACTTTTTAAATTTCATTTGCTGTGTATTTTAATGGCAGAAGCTTCTGAAAGAAAGTTTTATGCAAATGACATTTCATTAAGTCTTATACTTCATCTTTCCTTTAGTATTCAGACAAAACACGAGTTTTACCAGCACTTGAAGCATAGCAATGAAATCAACCAGGTGGAAAGTTTCAAATGTGGTAAAAGTTACTGCACTGCTGTTTATCATACTGACTGCTCCACTTAATCAAAACCCAATCACATTATTTCCAGAAAACAAAAATATTTCAAAGAACAAACAAAATAATTTACTTATAAAAGGCAAATCACGATCCAGTTGCTGAAAGCCAAAAGGCCTCACTTCCAGGAAAAAGCTTCAATGAGCCTTTCCTTCCAGGGTCAGGGTAAAGAGACCAGCAAAGCTATAGAAGAAATAATCTATCTTGCTGTCTAATGTTCATCAGAGACTTAAGACACATGTAAGCCTTGGGCTTACTGAAATAAAATGGGGATGAAACATTATATATTGGTATTTCTTAAAACAGTTGACATTATTTTCTCATTTTACACTTGCCAAGGCACATGTATGGGGTTTTAAGTTTATACTACAGGACTTAAGTGAGAAGTATTGCAATCCTTACAGCACTTCAAGAAACTACAATTCTCTCATATTCTTTCTGCATTTGTCAGTGCAGTCAGACTTGAGGCAACTGCACAGTGACATACAGCTCTTCCACTGACTACTTGAAAAACAGAATTACCTCACAGGGCTTGTTTTAACATCAAGAAATATGATCAAAGAGTGGATCAAGAAGTAGTATCAAAGAATCCATCTTTTCAAAAATATTACTTGAATATCAAAAAGTTCTCCAGAAATAGATAAATTATGATAAATACATTCAAATGACTTAAGAAAAAACATTTTTGTGTACCTTAAAGTAGATTGGAGCCATATCTCCTACTTCTTTTGGAAGAGGAATGCATTCATATACCATGTGATACCGTTTCTTCATACTCATGTTCATTTCTAGGAACACACAGTCCAAGTCTTTAGCTTCAAACATTTTCACCAACGCATTTCGGAACATCTGTTTAAAGAAAAAAAAAAATGTATAATTTGAATTAACTTCTCAAAGCTTTCAGATATAATATTTTATATTATTTCACTTACATTATATTAATAATAAACTCATAATAAAATGGGTAACAGCAGTCATACTAAGAAAATTCTGTATTATTCAACAATTTAATATGAACTATATTTCCTATGATACAAACAAAGGAAGTCTAGAAAACTATTGGGAAATATGCATTATAATTAACACTACAAACTCAGTTTTAATAAATACTGCATATTTTACAGTTGAAATTAAAACTATGTTGAACTTCGTAATTGTGATGCTCCATAAAACAACATTGCTTTAACAGTAGGTCCCAAGCTTGCAGTTTCTAAGAAGCTAATGTCTTGGCTTGTGCTGACTATAGATACTATTATCCTTTCACCACTCCTTGCACTTACACAGTTTAAAAAAAAAAAAAAAAAAAACAACACAAGACATTTCTACCAGCCATGCTTGACTTTTAAGGAAAATATTAATGTTGCCTCAAAAGAAAGCCATAGCTATAACCACTATCTTCACTGTATGGAAGCTAACGAAATGTAATACTTAATACATCTGGCCTCAAAGTACACTTACCAGTTCCCCTTCATAGGGATTAGGTGCTACACCTATTCAAAGTGTATTTCAATTTATAATTCTGCTAGCTCCAGTGTCAGGGCCCTGCACACACTCAACAGGCTCTGCAGCTTCTTCTACCTGCTGGGGCTCTGGCTGCCTGTGCAGATGGGCAGCTCTGACATGCTGCAGCTGTAAGCTGCCATCAGATGCAGCAGAAAGAGCTGGGGAGAAAAGACCTGTGAAAAGTGGGGGTCTGGCCCCCTGTCATTCAGGAGCTGCAGTTAAGCTCAGGCCCTCACTTTTGGTCCTTGCCTGAGCTAAGGTTCAGGGATGCCTGTGCCCAGCCGTGTACCTGGCAGATCTCAGCGCTGACTTGCTGACTTGACCTTGAACTTAAGTCATCACTGCAGACTTGTCTGGCCATCACTGGGCCATGGCTGACCCCATCTACTGTCATCAGACGTGCTCTCTTCTCCTGGTTTGGGAGGCTTCTCCTGCGCCTTGTCAGTGAGGTGACTTCCCCCACCTGCCTTGCCCATCACCTTCTACCCTTGACTTGCCTCCCTGCAGAGCAGCCCGCTCTTGCTGCTCCCTGACTCTTGGCAGTTGGTATTTGCATCCAAGATATGCAAGACATCATTGTGTAGCTTACAATGTAAATGCTGAACTAGATTATCAAGCACAAGGGATGATTTCTGAGACTCAGTCAGACTCATTTTCAAATGCACAAAAGATCTGACTTTATGACAGGGTGAATGTTTCTGAAAGTGTCTCAAGATCTTGAAAACTGCTTTTTAAAAATGAAGATTTTTGTCTTATACATGCTCCCTATACCATTCCCACAGTGTAAGCCAAGAAATCACCGTAACTGTATGAGCCTCACAGACCACAGGTACCATAGCTCTACAACTCACATAACTCATAAGTTGTCCTTTTTGCATTGATTTTTTTTCAATTAACAATGCTCAGAAATACAAATAACACAATTAAAAGGCTAATGCCATCTAAAGGTATAAGATTCCCTATCTTGATGAATCAAACAAGTATAAGCAAAAACACATATTCATAAACATCAGCAAGTACTGAAGTAAAACAGATGGAAAACAAATCACTACCAGGCTTTCAATGCAACAGGACTGGAAACTGAGCTCTCTTCTCCCCACCCCTTTGCCATCTTGCACAGTATGAATCGAACTAAAAGTCTAAGAAACTTGGCCAAATACCTATCTTAACAGGCATTTAAGCTCTCCAAAGCAGGCCCTTATGCCCTGAATTTTTCCTCACAAATAAGCTGTTCCATGCTGTGACAAGAAAAAGCTACCACCACCCCCCTAACACAACCGATGAAACACACCTAGAAGATATAGCCCAGTGAACAGGTCACTGCACCACGACTGATATGGGACTTTACTGCGCAGAGCAACAGACAAGTCTGGAGTAATAGTTTGTTGTCTTCTCCCCCAGTCTCCAGACCTCTACTTCTGCAATACACCAAAGCAAGCAACTGTGTACCCTGCAATATCAACTCAAATGCAAATCCACTGAAAAGCCTAGAATATCTGCAGATGTTAGCTAACGTTTCCCAGATTGCATTTTTCTTGTTTTTAAATACATTGCACTTTTCCTCCAAATTCTGAGCAGGCCAAAATATCAAGGATAATTAGCACTGGGAAGGACAAAAGCATTCATAAGAGCAAATAAGAGGGCTCAGTAAAGATTTATATCTTTTCATATTAAAAAGATTACATGCTTATTTACTTTAGCAAGTGAGCACATCAGTCTAAAACACACAATGCATTAAATTCAAGTGTTTGAAGGCATACAGTATAAAAGAACCCTTCTTGCTTTATTCCAGCATGTCTTAAAAAAAAAAACCCCAGCAAAAATAGTTAGCTAAAACATGTGCTCAGTACCATATGTTATGAATATTTGAAGTGTGATTTTTTTTTTCCCCTCAACAGTAACATAAAATATAGCTCTGGCATCAGAAAGTTAGTTTAGTCACTGAGTAAGTGTATGCTTATACTCCTGCTAAAGCATTCCAGACTCCTGCTGAACTACACAGAATCTGAACACTCCTTTCCCCCCCGCCCCCTCCCCAAAAAACCCCACCTGTATCCATCACCTCCCAAAGTGCTCTGTAGCAAAGAAATGTTTAAACTGTCTATGAATATATTCACAGGGTCAATGGATAATGGTTTTACCAACCAGTTGCATTTTTCTAGCAAAGAAAAGACTAGCGTTGAATACAGGAACTGCATTTGCTTATCTTTTCTTTATCCTATCTTCCCTCTCATACAAATTTAGAAAAATTATCATCTATTTAGTTAAAAGAGGTTAGGATAAATAGAAGGTATAGAATAAACATATTTATCACTTTTCCCCATGCTCTGTTGTTCCTCCTGATCCTACTTGTTATATTTATTTGCTTCTTATCCAACCTTCTTGGGTATTTGTGTCAAATACAAAAGAATTCCTTTCCGTTCCTGCTTGGTGGGGAGCATAATTTACTAGGAAACACCATATAAAAATTACATCAGCCATGAGAATCAATGTAGGGAGCAAATTTGGAAAGTCAGAGCATCCATCTGCTAGGCTTGAGCCAAGATGAATGTTACTTAAACCATTTCAAACTCATCAACTAACCTGGTTTTAAATCTAAGCAACTGCAAGCAACGTAGCCTTTCTCTAATCTGAAATAGTCTCCAATTTTTTGATATAAGAGGTGGGAAATTGTTTTCCCCTTGTAGTAATCCTGATGGCAGCAGCAGAGGGGGATTGACAATCACGGTCAATCTCTTCGGCAGAAGCTTGTTACATTCCTCCCTCGATTTTCATTTTCCAAAGAAAACAGAACTCAAAACCTTCAAAATGTCTTCATAAGAGAGTTGGAAAGCATGACCCATCATGCCTGGCACTTTATTCTAATAATTCTTTTCAAAAAAGTAGGAAATTGGATTCTAACAGGGACCTCAGTGATTTGAAGAATGAGGTTGTTCTTGCTCAATTGACATCCACCCAAAACCCAGATTAGCTTAAAAAAACCTGAAAATATTTAAACAATGTATCTTCAGCTTGTGTTTCATAATAAGTGATCTTTCTGCCCTAACATTCCTTTTCTTTTCCTTGGCACTCCCAAGGAAATCCTAACTGTGAAGCCAGTTATTCCACTTTCTGTAAGGGATCGGCTGTACCTATATCATCCCCAAAAGATGTTCCTCTAACCTGGTTTCAAAGACCTCCAGCGACAGAGGTTCTGCAGCATTCTAGGCAACTTTTTCTAATGCTTATAAATGAGAACTTTTCTTCAGTGTTTACCTTGCATCTCCCTTTTTCAATATCTGACCACTAATTTTCATCGATAATGCAAAAATGTTCTGCCCCTTAGTGGAATCAGAAGAGAGCTGCCAGGCTGTAAATTATGAAAATAGGTACTTATGACAAGTATATTATCATTCAAAACAACATTATTTTACAAAACTGTTAGAACATAAGACAGTTTCTCAGCTGACCTGTATTTCTTCCCAGATGTCTTCATCCAAAAGAGTGGCTGCAGTATGGTGCTGTAGAGGAGCTACCAGGCAGTGACCTTCAGTAAGGGACTGGTTGCTTGGTAGAGACAAGTATACCTATAAAAAGCAAACAAAAACTGAAGTGCCCATATTTCTAGCATTAAAAACCTTCCCATTGCTGAGGCTAAGAAATACATTGTTTGCTGAAGTCAAACCAATAGAAGCCATTACCTTCTTATTACAGCAAGGTATCAGTAATTTTAGTGTTTTTAAAAAGGTCCCATTATCCATCAGTAGCTCCAATGAACTAGTAGTATCCAGAGAGCAGTTCCACCAACAAGGCAGTAATATCAGCCATACAGACCAAATGGTATCCTAACTATTATGAAATCATACTGTTTAGTCCATTACAATAATTTTTTTAAATATATATGTATGTATGTATTTTAATAAAATATAATATGTATAATATATACAGGTATAGATATATCTCTGTATATGTATGTTAGATATATAACACACATATATACACACAGATTAGATACATACACAGATATACACCTGTATGCATTTTATATATATATATATATATTCTATCTATATAAAAAAATAAATGCAATGTACCATAATACATATCTATGCATTTAATTACTTGGCCTATAAAAAACTTCAAATCAAATTAAAAACATCAATAATAAAGGAAAACTTTAGAGAAAGAATGACAAAAAAGCCTATACTGACCCATTTCAGATGTTATAAATCCAAATATTTACGCAACTTTTAAAAGCATTAACAGAAACAGGAAAGTTCCCCGAATCAACCTTCTGCCTATTTCAAAGGATTTTAGGCTTAAAAATTGAGTTCTACACTTAATTTTCTTGATATCATTGAGATGCAGTTCTTCACCAGTTCAAACTTCCTTCAGTGCAGTGTGATTTAGTCTTCCACAAATCCACCTACAGTCTAATCTCTGCACTCAGACCTTTTATTATTACTCCTGTCTTCCACAAATGTGAAGTTCTGATATCAAAGATGAGCTTCAAAATTCATGACAGATTTATATCTTTTCCTCCCTCACCCTTGAGGAATTTGTGAAATCAATCAGAAGGGCAAGGAAAATAAGATGCAGAACAATAAATCATTTCATAGAAGCAATGCCATTCTTAATCTTAGGCACTCTAACATCAACACTGCCTTCCTTTATTCCTTTTTTATTTTTACATCTGTGTTAAATTGCTATTTTCTTACCTTGGTGCCAATTGCAATAATAAGATGTTTAGAAAGTTCACTGCTATCAAAGCAGTATGGGCACTTTTCCATGTGTGCAGCAAGCTGCTGGTGCTCATGTATTGCTTTTCTTCTTTGTATTTCTTCCTCTTCCCCACTGCATGCTCTTTTGGCTGCTTTGGAAACAAACATGTCATCCAAAGTGTAGTACTCTCGGTCAGTTTTTTCCATGAGCTGAAAAGATACACAGAAAAATTGCATGTATATATAAATAAACAAGAAAAAATACTTAGCTCTTTGTAGTATCCTTTATTGAGAAAAGCATAAAGTACATAAGCAGTAGCATTGCTTCCTTCCATATGGCACCTGCAGCACATGTAATCATCAGGTACCTCTCCTGAGATTAGTCATACACAATCTTAGACAGCATAGGTATTAAAATATAGATGTGTGACAGCAGTGAGAAGAGTATATTACTATATTCCATCCCAAGTTAAGGGCTAGGTATTTCACTATTATCTTGACAAAACTTCAGCTTTAAATAGATGCACAATTTTTTAAATCATATATTATCATATATTTTATTTCAGTCTTCCCCCTCCTCCTCCTCCTCTCCTATTATGACTATCACTATCCATTAAATCATCTCCTGTGAAATAACTAGACCATGACTCTGCACCACATATTCATATTCTCTGAAAACATGCCAACAGTTATTCTTACAAAGTGAACAGTACTCAGCCATTTTGTGAAGAAAACAGTCTTTGTCTTCAATATTTAGTCTTTCTTGAGTGCACCTGTTGCTACATATGGATAACAAACACAACTAGCACTTTACCAGAAACAAGGCTCAATGATCCACAGGTTTTTTTGGGTTGCTCATTAACTGCTACATTTTAGTTAAATGTGCCACATTTAAAAGGAAACTCTGAAAATTCTAAATTTGTTTCGAAGACATGCTTGAGGGTCAGTGGCATCTTACAGGACCTTAATAGTGGAAACCCACAGAAACTGGATACATCTCACCTAGATGATATTTGGGAGGGATGGAGTCTGTAGATAGGGACTGGAGTAACTGAAGTTGACGCAAGGTGACAGAGGACAGGGTAAGAAGGTGGGCTTACGGCAACAGCAGCAAGAGACAATGAATGGAAACAAAAGCAAGAAAATTACGGGGGTCATGGGACTCAAACCCAGATGACAGTAGATTTCACTAAGCTTCACAACTCACAAGACACTTTTTTTTATATATATAGCATTAGGCTTTAACAATCTTTTTTTATTTTGATGACAAACAAATCCCCTGACATCTTGCCTAAATCAAGACTTAGCAAGTCTTGATTGTAAAGATTAACTTTTTAAAGGACTTAGGAAAGTATTTCTCCATTTTCTGCTTTGGCTGCTCTACTTAAAAAATCGACTTTAAAATTATGTGCCATTAATATCAAACATTCAACACGTATAGCTAAAGCAAATGTAAAAAGCATTCAAAAGATTTTTTCCAAGTTTTTCTCTTTAAATTAAATCCCAGTGCTGCAACACTTTTATGCTATACTTGACTGTAATTTTACCTTGAATAGTTTCAGTAATCTCCTTATCAAAATGACAGGGAGAGAAAAAAAACAGTACACTATACAGATTTCTTGATATTGGAGGTGCTGATCCTTCAGAGTCTTGGCAGACTTATGTATGAGTAGTTTTTCTCCAAGAATTGCTAAGGAAATGGTAGAAGTGTCTTCACAACAAATCCTATTTTAGAATACTGACTGGGGTAGCCATAGCAAAGGACTAATGTTAACTGAAGGCATTTGGAAGTCATACTATCATAATTGAAGCACAGTCTCCAAATAAAAGAAAATCTTCCAAATATCCCAGGTGTAGTTTGTGTAGATAATCTGATATTAAAACAAATTAAGACTTATTTTGTAGGGTAGATAAATAACTTCCCCACAAAAAAACAGGCAACAGCTCTTGCTTTTCCTGAATACTGTGATTCTCTAACACAGATCAATAGCTTATTTTGAATATGTTCAGTACTTTTACTACCAAACAACTAAGGAGCAACCTCCTTAATATTACTTTATTTAGCTATAATACATTTAACTGCTTATGTGCACTTCCTACTGGAAGCCACTGCAGACTAAAATCAACAGTTCAAGAGTTCAACTCCATTCTTGTTCTGTTTTATTGCAATGCTGTAATTCTGTAATTAAAATAAACAGGAGATTCCTGACCTTTAGAAAAAATATTTAGTGGTATGGGTGTCAAAAATCAAGTCTCTGTTCTTCTGTCATATAAGCATAAGAAAGATAAAATTAGAGCTTCAGTAGAAGAAACACCAATAAGCACTACCTACAGAATGGCACCACTTTGTTACTACCAGAAGTAAAGGTTCACTATTTTCTTTGGGTTTATTTTTAAATAAAAAAAAAAGTCTACCATGAGAATGCAAATACACATGAAACAAGACAGCTGGCAGACTAAAAAGAAGAGCAGAAATCAAAACACCTTGGCTATCAGGAGTATCACACGCAGCACAGAATACCATTACTATTTTGCTCTGCTTGCACTTAGAATTAGTCACAGAAATTCCTGGTTTGTTATGCATGACCTTTTAAATAATAGTACTTTTCAGAACACCTTAAAAATACTCCACAGATCCTCTTGTGATGAAATAAATATTCATCTTAATAAACAGGCTGGATTGTGCCTTTCTTAAACAGTGGATAAAGTGCTGTATACTACGAGACATCTGGGACCCAAAACAGAATGCTCACCTAAAAAACAGTAAACTTTAATAAAGTAAGTGCTGTCCAAAGACCTGATTTGGTTTCTCCCCGTAGTCATGACCAACAGAAGATCACTACATTTCAAATGGTAATTCAGTAAGACCAAAAAGAGATTATGTTGCTGTTCTTCAGGAATTGTACTCTTCTGCATCATGTTTGACGCAGTATGAAAAAATATTCATAATTCAATGACTCAAACCTATGAGTAGGTCTGAAGCAATACAGAGTCCAAAACATGACCTTGAGTGGAGTTATTGAAAACAAGCACAATTCAGGAGACTTCAAAAAACAAGCTACAAATGCAACAAAAAAAAAGGAAAAGGGGAAAAACCCCAAACCAACCAACCAGCTATTGGCAAAAGTTGGAGTCACCCAAAAGAACGGTGAGAAAGATTCCCCAGTTGCACCAGAGAATTCTCCTAGTGCTTTCTGGAAATCTAACAGTAGTATTTCAGAAGTCAAAATTTAAAGTCCTCAAAGTGAAGGGAAACCATGGAAAAGATTAAATAATACCTTCACTTATAATACTACTAACCAGGCTATATACATAAGTGGAATCATGTGCATGTATCACCCATTGAATGTAAGCTCCTAGTGCAGCCTGGATCCCACCCAATGTCTGTCCATCAGGCTAGAGTAAGTCAGTGGAGAGTCTTAAACAAAATTTTGGATTTTTCCTGGAAATAAAAAGATGTGTAGAAGAGTTCTTCATACAGATAGAGGCCATGGGAGCCAGACACAAAAGAAGCCCATCAGCAACAGGAGGGGCAAGGCACGCTGGAGGGTGCATAGCTCCTCGTTCTGGTGTGTGCTGTTCTGATGCGCTGAACAGGGCAGCTCAGCATGTACGGCCAAAGATCACATCGGCAGGGAAGGGGAAGCTACTCCCCAAACGACCACCAAGCCCACGGCCCAAAGGCTACCTAATTAGCCTAACGAGTTCAAGTGCCCACCCGAGGGAGGGGAAAGGATGATAAAAGGACACAAACTGAAGCCCCACGTGCATGTACCTGCCAGAACTGGACCCCTCAGCTGACTGAACCAACGCTGGATCCAGGACTGGTGAAATCTTTGTCTTCTCTCTCTCTCTCTTTTTCCCTTTTCCTTTCCCATAATCCCTACACCTCATCCCTTTAGACTTAAAGCATTGACCAAGTCTGGGACTAGGAGCAGATCCAGCCACCCCTAGGCTCCTTGCTGAGAAGGAGTCCAGAAAGCAAGGGGGTCCACTCTGAACCTTGTGACTCAATGGGAGGGCTCTCCTTACTGTCTTCCCTGAACTGATCTCCAAATAAGCAAGGCCGGTAGTATATGTTTGGTGATGTATGGTTAGCACATGTTACACAGTTTACTGACATAGTTTCATGCCAATTTTTGTTGTGAGCATACCAGTTCTGGTGGTGAGCAAATAAAAATTGAGTTTTGTGAGTTAAAGGATCCCTGGTGTCGTTTCACCTTAACCCTGACTTGGGAATCAGCTAACCTGAGTCATCGTCCTGAGAAATTGGGACGTGACACCCTGAATCTTGATTTCTTGCCATGTTTTATCACATCCTTTGGATGACTTTAAAAGAGTGTTAAAACGGGATATATTTCCACCTCTAGAAACAACAGTCATGAAAGGAATAAGAAATTCTTTGCAACTCCCGTATTACAAGTGTCCTTCCAACATACCTCGAAACAGCTCAGAAAGTACAGAAACCTAAAAGCAGGCAAAAATATCATCCAGCAAGAATTGTGTATTCCTACTGAAACAAGATATGATACGAATACAAGTAGGAAAATGCATGCAGCAATGTTTTCTGCCTTAAAAACAAAAAAAAAAGCCACTAAAGACCTTTAGTCTGCAATACTGGAATAGTAGCAATGAACATCACTAACACATTCTTTGCCAGTAACAACGAAAAAAGCCCTTTTTAAGGGTATAATTCCTTAAATATTATTATCCCTCGAACCTTACAAATGCCAAACATCTGAACTGTGTCAGAACTGAAATAAAATAAAACGTAGCTGCTACCATGGCAGACTAGAGCGCTCTTCAACTGCTACTCTAAATATTGGCCTTTTTGAAAAGGTATCTGAGAAGAAAACGGAAATTCTCTTTCCAAAAATTTATACTCTTATTTTTACACTAATGTGCACAGTGTGTTCTGCCAATTGCATTATTTGGCTATAACAAAATCTCTCCAAAAAAATTAAACAGGAACTGAAAGAACAAGAAGAGAGTGTTCTCCAAAATGCCAGAAGGAAAGCAAGTAATCATTTAAAAACTGATTTTTCATACACATCATCTTCCATACAAAAGACATAACTAGTACAAATTCAAAGAAGGAACTATGCTGATGTATTACAGTTGCTGGAAAGCTGCTGTTCTGCATCAGCTGAAGCATCACACCTGTTAAACATGAAAGTCAATGCATTCTGGAGTTCTGTATTTAGTTCCCTCACCATGCCTGATATTGCTTGGTATCGCCCTCGCTGTACTTCAGGTGCTGCACAGAGATCAGAAAGAAGCAGGACGTCACTTTGTTGTATAGTTTTAAGTTGGCATGTCCCACAAAAACATCACTGAACTTCCTAAAGTTAATACATGAAATTCAGACATCTATAAAGGCAATGCACCTGAAGTCCTTGTTTCTGCTAGACACTGGCCAAAACCAAGAGCTGACCTAAACTGATGTGCTCTCAAGACAGATCATCTCTGCAGTCCCTTGCCTTCTCTTTCCCATTTCACTTTTTTGTTCTGGGTTCATCTGCCACATTCCTCCTTTGTACGCACTCTCTATTTTCCAACTTTCCCTTCTCTTTTGGCAAGGAACGATTAACCAGAGAACACACAGGCAGCTTTAGGACTCTCAGCACCAGGCAAAATGATATAGCCTCCTACACCTCATAGAGTAACTGTGCAATTGTGAAATTCCTACCATCCATCTGACATGGGATCCATTTTCCACAACCAGGATGCAGTTTTGGTTTACCCAACAGAGACAGCATCACAGTTTTGCTTGCCCTGGCCAAGAAAGGCCTGTAATACACAAACATTTAAACAGCAGGCAGGGAAGGCATCCAAACTTCTCTCAGGAGCAGATAAAAATCACCCTTTGGGCTCTCATTTGGACAGCTCAAATACAGTGCAAATGTGGCCAAAACCCAAGAAAAGGAGAGAAATCTCTAACCATTCAGCACAGGAATTCATAAAGACATCAGCATCTGACTATGCATAAATGAGAATGATTTGAGAGAGGGAAAAATTACAATGTTGTATTTGCTGATGAAATCCTTAACATGATAATTACCATGAAAAATATGAATACATTTCATGAACAATTTCATTATATAACATTCTGTTCATAAAATAATTGATGTCTTTTCTCATTTTTTATGATACTGAAGCCATCAGGCACCTTGGCATGGAGCTACCTCCTAAAGTAACTCTTGTAGATCTGTGCAAGGTACACTCCAGGGTCACACTCATTTTTCTGCCGACATGTGTTCGGATTGCTGGAACTGTATCTCACAGCTTAGTTTTAAACCAATTCTGTTTTTCTTATTCCAAAGTAAAACCCCTGGAGTCTTATACACTGCTGGCTGCCTACGCGTTCCATCTGAAGTGTGCTATGTGTTGTGTCTCTTATCTCTCCCTCTGCTGCTATTCCTTGCTCTTTGGGTGCGCCCTTTGGAAAGAAAGCCCTACTAAAGAATTTAATACCATTGTGATACTGAAAGGAAACCTGAAGACACGGAACTCCTAATCATCACAGATTATTCCTATATAATACCCTGAGTAGACTCCCCCCCCCTTAAATTTCCTCTGAAATTTGGGGGTGAAACAGGAAATTCCATTAAACACAATTAGCACGGTAACAAAATATACCTGCATCTTTCTAGGGTGGGTTATTTTCAGCTTTTTTGTATGCTTACTTTTCTGCTTATTTTCTTGTTCCATTTTGTATGCAACTATTGAACTACTTTTCCTGTTTTCTTTCTAACTCAATCGTAGTTAAAGTTACTTCCATATAAGCTAATAAAAGTGCATCTCCTCTGAAAATTTGTGAAAAAAAGTCTATAGATTGTTTAAAATGTATCAGTTTGGTTTTGAATTGTCATGGCAACACTGACATCTTCAACTTTAAATGACAGAGTTAATATTTGTAGAATGTTGTACTCATATTTTGGGAAGCTGCAATAAAGAAGAATAAACTATTATTTTAGAATATAAACCTGAGTGATGTACGAATACTTCTCATCGCATTTAAATTTATTCAGCATTTAGCACCTATTGTTTACAACAAAATCACCTCAGAAAACAGTCTTTCTGATATCAAATAGCATTTGCTTAAGCCAAATCAAGGCAGAATTTTGTCATGTTAACTTTATTATCACTCCAATCTCCCTAAGAGCACCGACATCTGAATGTGTAGGTTTAATTCAACATACAATTCAGCATACAGGCATTTCCCAAACTTATCATCCCAGTGAAATAAATAGTATTTTAAACACATAGCGTCAAAGGATTTTAACATATCAATGCACAAGAATGCTTTTGAGGCCTGTGTCACTGACAGGAAAATATTATGAATCATGTTGATAAGCAAGGTAGTTCAGGACTACCTTTGAGCGGAAGTCAAGCAATAAACAGACAGCAGAGTACTGCTCAATGGTTAGGGACCAAGCTCCTTTTTGTTTCAGTTATTTGAAATGAAAACTGTAGATTTTGCTATAATTGGTTATTACGACAGATAAAAACTTTATATGCGAGTCAATGAAATGAAATGTAACCCAAACAAAATACCTTCAGCCACAGAATTCTGCTGTTAGAAGTGTGATTAGCATTTAACTTTACAGTTATCCCTGGCCACAAGTTTAATGCCTAGAAAAGACTGTCCTGCACAAGTCTTCATTTGCAACACATCTAGTAATTTTAACATAATTCAGGAAGAACACCAAATGCTCACGCAGTCATTTAATATGGGCTGCATCTACAAAGTTCCTCCTGTTCCCAGGCTTTCTTTCCTAATCCAGCTGCCACTGCTGTTGCTTTGTTTCCACATGCAGAAACAGCTTTGTGTCCACACGATATACACAGAAAGTTTAGCGCATTGAACCGAAATGTAGCGCAATGCAGAACAAGGTGTTTGAAATTATTTTCTCTTGGGTTTTCATAATTTTTTTTTTTTTACAGCAAACCATGCACATGCTTAGATCTTTAAGTAAACGTAAAAAGCAACAGTGCACCAGAGCTTTGTTAGAGTTTTACCATGTCTATTAAATACTGTGCTAGAATGGCTTCACCATATGAAGAAAGAAAGGTTTATTACATAATAGTAGCAGCAGCAACATCCTGCACTTTTCACTTTAGCTTTTAAAATGTTTCTAGGCTATTGTTTTGGTTTATGGTGATGGAAATGCAAAGATGTTCAACAGGTAGGTTTGCACAGCAAGTAAAAACAGTAAGGCTGAAAGCAATTTTCCATTTTACAGACTTCAGAACCAAGGAAAGGCAACATGCAAATTCCCTTTTTGCAAACCTGTAATACCAGCATACCTCTTCACTAAACCCATAAATGAAGGTCAGCATTACTAATATAGTTCTGTATTTTTCACTGCTTGAATTTGTGTTATGGATTACTGCAGTGATTTTTAAATAAAATGAGTTTATGGACAAAATTTAAATGGCCTGATGAACAACACAAATTATTCTCACTTTCTTTGAGTAAAGCATAATAAAAAAGAAAAAGATGCCTTAGGAGAATTTATGCATACAAATAGAAGGTAATTTCTATTGAGGCAATGTTCTAGAAATCAGTCTCTATACACCCACAAGCATCTATTGACATAAGTGAAAGGATTACGTAAGTCTTAGCAGCATGAATTTGGGAAAATGGAACTACTTAGAACAGTCAAGGGCAGAAGAAACTACACACAGAGTACTTAAAGCTATCAGTAGTGAAAACCTAAGACTTCGCACATATTTTGTACTCTATACTGGCAGGGGGAAAAAAAAAAATCAGTTTTCAAATATTTTGTTGACTTTTTTGTATCCTATAGTCATGCTTCTGTAGCAGTGAGAACCCCATCTGCTTTCGAAGCTGAAGAAAGTAAAAAGTAGAAATACAGTAACTTCAAACAGTTGGGTTTTTTTTTCCTTTAGGTGTAACAGTGAAATATGAAAGAATCGGACTTTAAGGCTGCTTTTTTCCATATATCAAAAAGATTAGTGTTGGGTTTTTAATTTTTGTTTAAAAAAAAAAAGCTTTTTCACCACTGAAAATTAAAGATTTGGGGCTTTTTCCTGATATTTATAAATTTGACATAACAGCATGCATGGGACAACTGTGGGAGAGGCTGTATTTCAAACTGAGATAACTGATGTCCACATCAACCTGCTTCAAACAGAAGCCAAAAAGTAACAGGAAATAAGAGCCTCAAGTACAAGGTTGTATTAGAACCATGACTAGAAAAAGAAGAATGGTCAAGAGGGGAATGATAAATCAGAATTTGCTTTTTATCTAAATTTAAAACATAGGCTCAACAGGTGAACAAATAGAAAGCAGATGGCATATTTGCTCCACCTAATCTCATGGAGTTCTTAAGAAAAGGAAACTTTACACATGGGAAAAAGACTTGTAAGGACAAGTATGGCTTGACCACGTCAGATGTTTAGTCTGTGAATCTGAGTGGGAGTCAGGCACGAGGTAACGTTATATAGACCTTCATTTGCCAATGGGATTAGCCAGAGGTTTCATGGATAGAGATTTTGGGTCTACGTACTGACATTTCTTGTAAGTCCCTTTTAAGAAAGTAAATCCTTTTATGAATTGTATCTTTCACCATCCCCAACTCCCTTTACAAAACTGCAATTATGTCATTATCTTCAGAGATTCATAATAACTAGCCTGTATATCATTTGAAATACCATTAAACCACTAAATATTGGGAAAGTAACATTCATGTGGAGCAGAGCATTCAGCTGTGTAAAAGCCGGAAAATATGCTGGTCTTTCTCATTCTGTTCCCATTCGTGAGAGCAGTGCCCATTTCCTCCATCCTCAACAGCCATGTGGCTGGAATTTTCTTTTTACCATAGTCTGGGAAAGTGATAAAAGCCCTGGGAAAATCCACAAAGGAAATAATAGTGCTGTAGTCTATATGCTTAGCGGTAACCACAGCTGGCCACAGCCACAACTGCATGGGGAATTATACTGCTGGCTGGTCCAACACGTCACACAAGTAGGAGCAAACACGCTGCACAAGACTGGAGGGATAAAGACAGCGAGGGTTTAGGCTCCTCTGTTCACATTGGTAAATTCACATTGGATTAAAGGTGGCAATAAGGGTGATCACACTGCATAACCAAAGAGTTGTAAGGACTGGAGAGCCACCTTGCTGCCAGACACTGAACATTCACTGGACTGAATATGATTATAGACAATATGGAAAAATATAATCTGACCATAAGATAGAAGCTCTAAACAAACAAACAAAAAAAACCAGACATATTTGGTTATATTATGGTAGCAGCAGCTCCTTAAATTTGTAGTCTAACTTTTCTTTTTACTTGGCTGAGCAGCCAGAAATTTTAAGACAACTAACAAATGCAACAGATTAAAAAAAAAAAAAAAAAATTATTATTTTTGGTAATTCAACCAAATTTGGGGTTTTTTTCCATTCAGCTGAAAAGAGGCATCCAGCTGAACCTAAGAATGAGCCACCCGTCAAACATCTGTTTTCCCACAAATTATGTTGGCATCAAATTTGACATTAGAACTTATGGAAGCAAACACACCATTGTAATGAGAAGCAATTGTGCAATAGAGATCCTTATAGGAAGGTTGTGGTAAAAATATACCCTATATTTCATTCTTCAAAAGCAACTGCCTTGTCTGCAGTGGATAACTTCTTCTGTCCCAGTAGCCACTCCTAGAATATCACAATAATCATTCAACAAAAGGCAGTTCAGACTGATAAGATGAATAAAATTATTCAACAGAATTTAAGGGATAAGATCTCCTTTCTCCCATCCTAGGTAGGGTATCATTTATAGACTTTCAGCAGTTTCCTCCCACCGCTCTTCTGAAAGATGACAGATTCATTTTTGTGGATATTTTTTCCACTTCTCAAATGAAGGCACAAAGTAACTCGTATGCATCAAATTTGTGTACTATGTTATCAAACTAAAACTGACAAAAGAGGTGTGGTTGCTAGACTTCCTGCTGGACGTAAAACACTTTGCTGAATCCACTTAGGAGAGATGCAAGATTTTTTAAGATTGTCTCACTGAGCCCCAGATCATAATACAGATACTCTCCGTAGTATAGGTTTATAAAATACATAAAGAAACCACCTAGAATATCTGTGATCACGCCCAAATTTTTCAGACTGCTGTGCTAATACTGATCCTGTAATGCTGTGAACAAGAATGCATTCTGAAGACATGGAAAATTCAGGATGCCTAGGAGCCAGTTTCTTAATTAAGGATCAAGAAGCAATCACCATCTGGGGAAGACCATCACATTTTGTGGTGACAAGAGCTGGGAATCACCTGTACAGAAACTACCAAAAGCATTTCACGTTTTAACAGAGAAGAACTGGCATCTATGATGCTTCTTTCCATGAAAGCCAGACAAAAATACCTTTCAAAACCTAAATGTGACATTGCGTGGGACTGGAGGACTTCGGTACCATGAATTAAAATTTGGACAACTAAAAATCCATTGCAACAGTAATGGACAAAAACATCTACTTTGAGCACATGCTCCAGCACACTTAGCTAGTAAATAAATGATATGGCTCAATCTTAAAAGATTAGTCAAGACCTAGCTACTCATTCAAGAAGCTTGTTCTAATAAAATAATGTGATGTAGTGCATCTTTGCCTAGTAGCAAAAAAGAAACACACTACATAGCTTCTGACCCAAAGCTTATTGAAGTCAGTAGGAACTCCAGAGCCTTCCCAAACGAAAAAAAAGCAGTTGTGTAAGCCAAGAAACACAACACATTCTTGTAACGTTATTAAGACATTTTATACTTAAACCTAAAAAAGAAAAAAAAAAAAAAAAGAAGCCTTTAAATTGAAACATAAACTCCGCCACTCACTCTAACCCTGTGTGATCATTTTCTGTTGCAAAATCAATCTCCAGCAATGCCTAAAACGTATGGGGAAAAGCATAAACAAAGCATGCAGAACTGACAGTTCTACTATGCACTTGCAGCTCTCAGCACTTCACTGTGGAAATCCTGAGCCAACAGCCTATCTAGATCTCCCTATTTAATATCTACCCATGCAACTGTACTTCAGAGTCACCGCATCTTTTTTCCTCCCACTCACAATTAAGGCCTCCACAGCATCTCAAGCGCTACAGCGCAAGTTCTACAATTTCCTTCTTCACTGAAAAAAAAAAACCCCAAACACCAAAAGCCTCCTTCATGCTAAATTCTGCTCTGTGACCACTTCACATATGAGAAACAAAAACAGTTGTTTTCTATTGAACTTATATGCTAATTGTGTGTTCTAGTCTACCAGCTACCTTTTCTCCCCCACAGGCTGAAGAAATTTTGCTTACTTAGGTTTTCTTCAGATGGCCACCATTCTGTGCCTTTGATCACAGGGTATGCTTTACAAGCTTGGGTAGCATTAAAGCTATGGGTGCACCATGGGTGCGCTATAGTAGCCTTATAAGTTTCAAATTGGTCCTAAATTCCCTTTTTTCACAATCTCCAAAATTCTGTTTCTTTTTTAAATCACACCAGCACTGAGATGATGTTTGCAGACTCGCAATGACTCTCAAATCAAGCAGTAACAGCCTCATGTAGTATATGCGCAATTATGGCTTCACTCAGCTTCACGATTACCATCATTTTACATTCATCAACCCTGACTTTCATCTGAATTTATTGCCTCAGTACCTGTGGTGGGATCTCTTTCTCCTTATTTGAGAGGTCTACAGCATAATCTCCTGTGTCTGAGATAGACATCTTAATTCCTTTTATACCCATAATGTCTTTCAGACAGCATTCAAAATAGGACAGATGACTCACGCCACTAAAATATGTACGTGTCTCCAGCAACCATCTAAAGTGAATTTTAAGAATCAGTTCAGATATAAGTTTCACAATGTTAGAAGAATCCCAGCTTTGTATTTTGAAATTCTACAATTTACAGTGACCTCTATTTTTGACAGCCCTGAGTAATTATGTAACAATAACAAATTGTCAGGTCATAAAGTATCCCTTACTCCAGATGGTTTATGTATGTGTTGAAAAGAAGAGATTCCCGATGAATCCACTGGTAACCTCCTATTATAATAAAAAATAACCATTTACACCTGCCCTCTGTTTTCATTTTAAAGATTGCCATTATACTTGCCATCTTCCGTTCCTCAGGATGAATAACTACACTCAGCAGTTCATAGTTCAGCATGCCACACTTGACTTCTTTCGGACCACTTAAATGAGGACCATTCAGTTTTAGTCATTTGTTACTATTCATCTAAAATCCAAGTTTCTTTTTAAAATAGTGGATTTCTATAAATTGGAGCTAAAATTCATTTTACTGACACTGTTAACTTGAGACAGTTTTTCACTTATTCCCTGTAAATAATGGCTCATGCAAAAGAATCACTCTGACCTCATTTACAGAGGATATTAATGCAAATAGTTCATTAGTTCTTCTGGCATGCACTTATCTTTCCTAAATGCTCTAATTATATCTTGATCATGTTTTTTCAACACCACATTCCTGCAGTCTTCTTGCTTCCAATCAGTTTAACACCTGCTTTTATGCTTTTAGCGAACTCAAAATAATTACTTAAAGTAATTCCCTCAAGATAATTTTTCAATCTTTCTTATCAAAGCTTACTTCTAAGCCCGCTAGGCTCACACTCTTTTCCATTCTCCTTAGTGGGACATGACAAGTACTTTTTAAATAATGGTTGGGTTCTGGATTTGATTCTTCTTTTAACCTCCAGAAGCTCTTTATTCTTCTATTTACCCACCCTTGGACTTATTTTTAAATAAAAACAATTAAATAAAGTTTTATCCCATTTTTGGAGGCTGTTCAATCCCTTAGAATGTTTACACCAGTGGCATACATGTGCAATCAGCACCGAGTACTAGAGAGTCCCTCATAACCTGCAAGCATTTTCTCTTTACGTACTCATTTTAAACTCCCACTAAATAGACTCCACGTTTCTTCATAATTGCCTCTTTATAGAACTTAAACACTATATTGCATTTTCCTCTAGTACATGGATGCAGAAGTTCAGTTGCCAAAGTTCATCCTCATTTGTACAGAATCGTTATTTTTAAAACAGCTTGTCCTGGTTTCAGCTGGGATGGAGTTAAATGTCTTCCTAGTAGCTGGTACAGTGCTATGTTTTGAGTTCAGTATGAGAAGAATGTTGATAACACACTGATGTTTTCAGTTGTTGCTTAGTGTTTAGTCTAAAGTCAAGGATTTTTCAGCTTCTCATGCCCAGCCAGCGAGAAAGCTGGAGGGGCACAAGAAGTTGGCACAGGACACAGCCAGGGCAGCTGACCCAAACTGGCCAACGGGGTATTCCATACCATGGGACGTCGCATCTAGTATATAAACTGAAGGGAGTGGGGGTGGGGGGATCACCGCTCGGGGACTAACTGGGTGTCGATCGGCAGGTGGTGAGCAATTACACTGTGCATCATTTGTATATTCCAATCCTTTTATTATTACTGTTGTCATTTTATTAGTGTTATCATTATCGTTATTAGTTTCTTCTTTTCTGTTCTATTAAACTGTTCTTATTTCAACCCACGAGTTTTACTTCTTCTCCCGATTTTCTCCCCCATCCCACTGGGGGGGGGGGGGGAGTGAGTGAGTGGCTGCGTGGTGCTTAGTTGCTGGCTGGGGCTAAACCACGACACAGCTGCATACTGAGCAAGGCCATTTCTGCACCATTCCTAAATGGATCAAATTTCACCATTGTCCCAGAAATCCTTACAGGGCAAGTAACTAAAATCTTTGAGAAACTGGCTGCAGGTACAAGAACGCTAACCAAGGATGTTATGCGTACAGGATTTGGTTTTCTGTTTTCTTCAAATTCAATAATTATAGCCCATGCCTTTTAACAATAGGTACAGATGATAGAATGGGGGATGAGAAGCCACAGAAAGGAAGTAACAGGAGATATTCAATCCAATCCATAATTAACATAACTATCCAGAAACCAAAAGCAGAGAGAAATACCAGGTAAGGAGGTACCATAAAAACTTCCAAATTGCTAAAGGCCAGGGAAGTACATAAAGGCTGCATCATTGGAAATGTGATCTGTGCTTATACTCTTTCTCCTAAGCAGTCACTGTTGGACACAGAATGCTGGGCTGAGTGACTCTCTCACATAGCTGCTCTTGCATTAAGTGTTTCAGTCATCAAGAAAATTCACAGCATTTCAAAATTGAATAGAAAAAAAGAACACAACAAAAAAAATTTACTAAGAAAAGTTATCAGAATTTTCCCTCTGAAGACTTACAAAACTAAATAATCTAGAAATCACTGATCTTCCTTCAAGTTTGCTAGTCTTCCTTGCATTAATAATCACTTAATATAATGTCAAAAATACAAAAACTAAACCAAGGACAACTGAACATGCTCTAAGAGTCAAACGTTATTTGCAGTTTGAAGTGAAGAAATTTGGAAACAATAAATATATGAATACACTAACAATACTTCTCACAAAGTTTAGAAATTTCAGGGGCAAGCCAAGTACATTACTGTACAAATGCACACATGTTCCTCAGAAAAGGCTGAATGGCCTTTCATTTGAGTTTGGAAAAATCCAAGCAAAAAACTATTTCTCTTTTTGAGAGCACTTTCCACTATGTCTTCATAGGGGCACTGCAAACATTAGCTATTACCAGACTCAGGAATCTCAAACTAGCCTGATTTTATTTTCACACCTCTGAAAAGAACCAGAGCACAAAAAGCAATCCTGCAGACTGTTCAGTGGAAGCAGTCACATGAAAACATCAGACTAAACACAGGACAAATTAAGCACGTTAATAATAATTTCAGAAAGACATGTTAGTATTGATTTACAAACTCACCTTCGATGCCCAGGTTTTAGTTCAAATTTTTTTTAAATTCCATTCCACTTACGTTTTAATATAGACATTCATACACACACACACCAACCACCATTTTTGATGAAAATTACCCCTTCTAAAGAAAATACTTAATGGAGACAAGACAATACAAGAAGAATAAGGCCCTTGAGAAAATGGCAACCACTTCTCTTTGTTATGCTTATTACCATATGCTGCGGACAGTACAGAGTTTTATTGTGTCTTTACATTTTCATTTACTTGTAAATGTTTGCATGACAGATATGCTAGTTAATTATAGTTAATAGCTTGCACTATTACACAGGTTTTGAAGCAAAGTTTTATGTGTTTGGGGGTTTTTTTGGAAGGGAAGGTAAAGAAGGAAATCAAATACCAGCAACAAGCCATGTTTAACTGGAATCCAAGGGCATCATTTTTTTGAGTATGCTAGTGGCACAGAATGAGAACTTCTACCAGAAGCAGCTGAATGAGATGATGCATAAACCACTCTAAGTTCTGATAATCTCTCCAGAAGAACTTCCTGCCAGATGGTTTGTATCATCAGGTTAAATATTTTCTACTGGGCACTATCATGGCTTTTCTCATTCTTTTAAGTATCACCTGAAGAAGGAGAGTTTTCAGAAATTTTAAAAAGGAAAAAAAAAAAACAAAAACAAAAAAACACCAAACCAAAAAACTACTTTCCAGGATCTAGATCTGGTCTGCCTTCTAGATAAATGGAAAAACAAATTTTGTCTGTGATGACACTAATTCCATGCTAACAAGCTTTTTCAAAACCTGCTCAGTGGTACACAAAATACTGGAGCAGTAACCTAGTAAAATTTGAAGCATGCTAGAGAAACTGTATGTTGTAGCTATTGGAAATCATCTGTCCAACACTTCAAGCACAGAAGGTATCCTTTATTACTCAGTTTGGATGACAGAAATTAATCACTCCATTTGCACTGCAGTGTCTGTCTGTGAGCTGGCTGCTCTTTTAAGTGGAATCACTCATGGAAACATAATGTATAAATCTGTGTGGCCTGTAAGCATAAATTATCTCATTATCCATGACATCCTGATGGAATTTCAGGTAGTTTGCTTCAAATGTCATTGATTTTTGTAACTTCTAGATGGAAGAGACATTCTAAACACTAAGAAAATGCTGCTTTTATTTGTCACTAATTTGGGGAAAACATGCTTTGTTGGGCATAAGTAACCTAGTAATGTACAACACACTCTAAAAGCGTTCACCTCAAAAGCATCAAATTCTACAGGCAGAGGAACTGAACACACCACATTTCCCGCATGCATACAAGTCTCCATCACTTTGATAACATCTACAAGGACCATCTTACAACAGACTTGATTATTATTCAAGACAATCAGAATTCTCAACCAAAAGCAACATACCTACAGCACTGAGAACTCATGTCCTCCCTGATATTTCTAATGAAATGCTTAATTAAAAAGCCATACACACAACAGCTTACCTTTGACACCATACACATGAACAGTGAGTTTTGATCCTCTGCTGTTCTCATCTTCTCGTTTTTGACCAAATCCTTCAGGTTCATACTATCATCATCCTGAAAATACCTTACTCTTTCTTTATCTATATGAGTAGGGACCTGGAACCAAACATATTGAAAATAAATATTAACCTAGTGAGAAAGATCAACTATAAAATTCAGATCCTAGTAATTTCAACAAGTTCAAAGAATCATGAATTAAGCTAAGCACATCTGAAACAACTGGGTTTGCTGCTTCATTTGACTTAAGGAAAAGAACATCTTCACCTTTCTTCAATTGCATCAGTATGTCTAAATAAAAATGCAGCCTCTTCCCACAGTTGCTGTATCCTTTATTACCTTAAGCTACAACATTACCACTCAGGAAAGATGTACAGTAATTCACTGAAACAGTTAATCAGCTCACAAAAATGGAATATTCCAAAAACTAATCTTCATTATTTACAGAAGCTTTTGAACTGTGAAGTCACAGACACTACTCAAACACAGCAATAACAGACAGTACTGAAAACCTGTATAAATGTGGTACCTCTTCTGGGAAATGTTGCCATCTTAGACAGACTGCACAGGAAAACAGAGTTTGTCCTTTGGGGCAGGACTAAACTAAATCCTGAAGGAGCATAGGGAATGGTCATTAACATAAAGCAAGATGGCATTTTCCAAAATGGAAACAACAGGAGGATGACAACCAGTTCCTCACCCTCTTGTGCCTTTCGCTCCTTCACAGCAGTGTTACAAACTGATCTGTCCTACTCATCAAGAACATGCTTGCTAGAAATATGAGGTGTTGTCACCTCCTCTCATCCCAAGAAGATCGAAATACTAGTTAATTTACTGTTGCAAGCAATTATCCTAAGAATAAAACACTGCTCCAGGCTTCAAGCTTCTCACTGCTCCCCAAAGCACTTTGTTACAAAGATTACGTCATAATTTTTACTATCAGCAGTAGCAGTATTTTTGATCAGAAGAAAAGGAAAGGAAAATTAGCCCCTGAGTAACTCAGTAAAATCTTTCTTATTTTGGAAATATTCACCTCTGCTAATCTTCATTAGTTATGTAACTTTATGTAATATAAACTACTTGGCTAAGAGACAGTGATAACTTGAAAAAATTACTTTTCCTTGAATGTGCATTTAAATAAGCCCTAAAGTGATCCCTAGGGAAATGCAGTCTGAAAATAAACTTAATATATGCTTAATAAATATGTACTCTAACACTTAATTACAATCATCTTCTGAAAGGAACTTTTTAACTACCTATTGACATTCTGATAAGACACATATTAATTATGGCATCATAAAAGTAAAACTACAAAATCATTTCAGAATTACACTTTAATACTCACATTTGTAAAACTTACCATCTGTCGCTTTCTCCATCCTCCTTTTGGTTCCTGTGGTTCACCTGGTGTGGTCACAGGCCATGCCCTTCCACTTTGATCTGTTCTGACAAGGACCACTTGTTCATCTTCTTGATGGCTTGAAGCCTGTGCCAGGTTTTAAGATATATTTTAAAACACATGATACAGACAAAACCAAAAGAAACACCCAATCCACACTGATTAAATGTTTAAAATCCTAAAGATTAAATAACAGATCCTTTACATTTTGCACGTTCATTATAATTCAAAGCCGACAGTATTACCTTACACAAGGTATTCTTTTCCACATTCAAAAAGAACAGAGTATTAAAAATATATTCAGGTAGTTGAGTACAGAGTTAAAACCCTTTCCAAAAACAACCAAGTTTGTATTCTTTGTTCTTTTTCATAAAGCTTCATGCCCAGAAGAAATACAATGCTTCTGAAGACAAATAGATAATATTGAATTAATATATACCACCACCATTATAACAGTGTATTCCTGAAAACCGTCCGAAAAGCTGCAGCACATCACCACTTTTGGGCTTTTTTGTGGATTGGGGTGTTGGGGGGGGCGGGGTGTGTGTTTGTTTCGTATATTTTTTTCCTTTCAAAACTTGGCTAACAAACTAGCCAAAACATTAGCTATTGTTTTTCAACACATTTTCAACACATTAGATCAGACTTTTGTTTCCTACACTGCACCTACCACCAGTACAGATCACTTTTATCACAATGTAATACTGAAGGTTTTTTTAATCTTGATTCTAGGATATGCAGTATAGGAAATACAAACAGCTCAACACAAGTATCTCTATGGTGAAGAAGAAACAGATGAGTAGATGTACATTGATTATTTAGGTCAAATTAAATTATAGACTGAGGCAGAAACGACAACATTTAAATCATCTGTTTGTGTGCTGAAATACATGGAAACAAAAACAAGCATTTACCTGATATACGCCAAAAGTAAGTCATTTGCCTTTGGATGGCAAACACATTCAGTCTCACATAAACTACACTTCTACTTAATTACTGCTTCTATATACCAAAAGAAATTTGGGAATCATGAGGAAGGTGTCTTCTAAATGTGACTAAACCAAGCTCTTGAGGTGCTGGAGATATGAGGTGAGAGGCATACACAGGACAGGGCAACAAGGGAAGCTTTCACACACTTATCCTTGGTCCTCATGGTGGAATAGAACCACCAGTTCATCTGCTGGAAGAGCAACACAGTAGGGCACAAGCAATCCAGATTTCAAATGCACTGAGGACAAGTACTGACACAAATGCTGACTAGGAGAGTTGCTCTACTGAATTTTCTACTCACAAATTTTAAAAAAACAGCCTAATAAGGGACATGGAAGTCAGCAGCTGCCTTGGCTGCAGCAACCACAAGATAGTGGAGCTTAAGATTCTAAGGGAAATGAGGAAGGCAAGTAACAGAACAAAGAAAAAACCCTGGATTATAGGAAAATTGACTTCAGCTTATTCAGGAATCTGCTTGGCTGGATCTCATGAGAGATGGTCATGAATGACAAAGGTGCCCAAGAGAGCTGTTGATCTTCAAGGACAACCTCCACAGAGGATGAGAAGGGTCCATTTGATCTGCTATTTGGCTAAATGGGGAACTTTCTAAAGAAGCTCAAAAACAAAAAGGAAGCTTACAGAAGGTAGAACCTGAGCCAAGTTACCCAGCAGCACCACAGATGCACTTTCCAGGCATGCAGGGATAGAATTAGAAAAACCACAGCTGAAGCTAAAACTAGCAAGAGATGCAAAGAACAAAAAGAAGGGATTCTATGAGCATACTGGATATCCTTCTACAAGCAAGGACATCACAGGCCTGCTGCTGAAAGAGAGGAAAGACCTAGTGACAAAGGACATGAAAGAGGCTAAGACACTCAATACCTTGCCAATCTTTACCAGCAAGGTCTACTCTTTGGCTTCTCAGGCCCCAGTACCTAGCAGTAGAGTTTGGAGGACAGAAGTATTACCTGCAGGAAAGAAGGATCAACTTAAGGACCACTTAACCAAACTGGAAATATGCTAGCTTATGGATCTAGATGGGATGCATATATTATGCTGGACAAGAAGTCTCTCCCTATCACATCTGAAGAGCAGTGGTGATTGGTGGATGTCCCTCCCTGGAAAAAGGTAAATGTATATAGTCACCTTCAAAAAGTTGAAGAAGAAACACCTGGGGAACAACAGGATGACCACCCTCACCTCAGTCCCCCAAAAACTGCAGAACAAGTCCTCGTGGAAGCCCCTTCCAAGCCCAAGAACAACAGCAAGGTGACTGGAAACAGCCAACATGGATTTGCAAATGGTAAATCATGCCTGATAAATCTGCCCTCTGCAGTGAGATGACTGGTTCAGTGCAAAAGGAAAGTACCAGGGATGTTGTTTACCTTGAAGTTTGCAAGGTTTTCAATGCAGTCTCATAGTATTTTTGTTGCCAAACTGGAGGGATGCATGGACTGCAAGATGGGTGGGAAATTGTTTGGATTACCAGGCTCAAAGAGTAGCTGTCAATACTCCGAGGTCTAACTGGCACTCTTCATAGTTTAACTAGCACAATGTTACAGATGCCATTCCTCAGGGGTTGATCTCTATCAATGCAACTTAACTTCAACACCCTGGACAACGGAACAGAATGGAATTACTCTGGCAAGTTTGCCGAGACACCACATAGGTGGGATGGGGACATGGTTGATAGACTTAAGGGTAGGGTTGCCATTCAGAAGGAGCTCTACAACCTGAAAAAATAGGCTGACAGGAACCTCAAACAAATGCGGAGTCTTGCACCTGGGGAAAACTCATGCATTGGCAAAGGTTTAAGACAAACTAGGGGGCAACTCTGTAGAAAAAAGACTCGGGATCCTTGGCTGATAGCACATCAAAAAATGAGTTTATGAGTCAGCTAATCACATCCTGAGCTGCATTTTCCAACTCGTAGATTATACAAAGTAATGAGAATTCTAGAGGCCAAAACGCTACCCTGAATCATGCACATGCAATTTATTACACCAATTTACTACCCACAGAAGAACTGCAAAAAAGTAATTTTCAAAAGATCCCATAAACTAGTAAGATTACAGAGGGAAATGGGCAACTGAAACAAGATTAAAGCATTCATTCTCTCAAAACTGCTCTAGCTCTGGACAAAATACAGTAGAAAAACATTCTGAAATAACTCTTATTTTTTTAATGATATAAGTATGTAGCCTTGAAACATGGTTGAGTGAAATAATCAGTTTTGTCAAATACTTAAAAAAAAAATGTAGATAGAAAGTTATCACTTTCCCCCTCTGTAAAACTAAACAGAAATGCGTTTCTTGTTAATCTGAAAATACGTTTACATCTTTTGTACTATCAGCCAGAAGTTTTTCAGTAATTTTCTACTCTATATTTTAATATTTAACATTGTTACAGATACAAAACAGTCTTTAAGCAGACTTCCTGTGTTCTTTATATAGAACATAAGACAACTGTTTATTTACAATGGAGGTAGAGCTTTGTAAGTCTCCACATTGCTTTTGCTTTCCTTGTAATCAACAGGTATCAGTAAGAGATCTTTTATTCTTAGCAAAAAACAGTTTGTTTATTACTGCAGTCAGTAAGTTCTAATCTGCTCTCTTTAATGAGACTAACAGTGCTCAATGCACATCGTACCAACTATTCCACGATTACTATTATCTGGCAAAGCATGGAGACCTTTTTATGACCTATGAGCCAAAAAAAAAAGATTATTATGTATTTTCTTTTTTCTTTAATATGCTTCTTATAACTGGTGTAAGAGTTCAAAACTTCTAAATAGGAGTTACTCGATCTAGAAATAGTGCAATCAGTCAACTGAATCCTTTGTCTGACATACATCTTCTATTTAAACTGAATAAAGACCAATGAGAAACTAAGATAAACGGTGTCATTTTCCTTTCATTACCTCTATCAGCATTCTGAACACAATTTTTTTTTTTTTTTTGCAATATTGGAGTTCACAAAGCACCATGTCCCAGGACCCAAACTAATAGAAGACAGGACCCAGAACTAGTCCTCTGGTTTGTTTTTTTTAAACTTTCATTTCAAACTTGAAAGGCAGATCACTACTGAAAAGGTATCACAAGATCCATGTCACAACTTACATAGGGATGCCATCCTAAAAAAGTGCACATCCGTTCTACATTAAGTTCCTAATCTCTACTTCAGTTGAAGGTGGGAAAAGAAAAAAAACACCAACAAAAAACCCTATTAGCTATGACTCTCAGACTATGACTGAGATTATAGTACAAAGAAGAAAAACAGAACAGCTGTGAACACATTAAATGCTGGACATCAGAAAGAAAGAAGTTCATAAAGTGGTCCTTACCATTAGACATAGATACAGAAGCTTAATATGAACACTACTGGTAATGTTGATTTTTCTTTATCAGAACCCAAGAAGCAAGCTGTCAATTGCCTGGCTTCAGTTCAATCTGTCAGCCAGTGACAGGTGAATGGATAGTAAAATCACTATCACCTGTATGAGCAGAGAGGAGATCCCTCAATTTCCTTGTATAACAGGAACATTTTGCCAGATAGTGTAAATCCTTATTATATTGGGCACCTTCAGAACTCTAAGACCAGAAGCAAACACCTGCCTCAAGGAACTACCTACAAGTGAGGTCGTCTTAGTTTGGACAGAAAAGTATAATCCCTGAACTCCCAGTCTACCCTTCAGCACTTAGGATCTTATGGGCACCTAAGTTTTTCCCGGTGGAGTTCTAGAGTCATATTGAGTTATCCTTCCAAGGATGCCCAAAACTGCTCCCATTGCGCCAGAGATGGGTGGCTTAACATCTATTCCATATCCAACCCAACCAGAATGCCTGGACTAAACACCCTTATCCCTAAGTTTTATCCGTGGTTGGCTTAGTTCACATCCAGTGCCCATTAACACTCTTGAGTTCATTAAAAAGGGCTGCAGCCACAGGTTTAATTCAGAAAAATATACCCTTTTGTAAAAATATTCCAGAGGAATATCATTCACTTATTTAACTTCAATGCAGCTCAGGAAGATTATGAATCTATCTCCCACGACTTCTCTACCCACCAAGCAGAGAGAGGAGGAAGAAGAGGCCTGGAATACCTGTACAACAGGAGTGAAAAATAGACACAAAGGACTCGTTAAGCCAGACAGAATTTATCAGCACATATGAAAATGAAGCATTATCATATAGCTCAGTGATGAAGGCAATCCCATGGATTCCAGTCCTTCAGACAAAATACCAGGGAGTAGAATGAATATATCCATTTCCCACATGACTTCTTAAATACTTCATTACACCTCAGCTATTGCAAACTCCATTTCTAGGTACTTAACAGTTGAAGGAGCTGGGGAAGAGGAAAGTCAAAGAAAAACCAAAGTTTTAAAAACCAGAAAGGGGGGGGGGGGGAATGTTTCATAAGGAGTACTTCACTTGACAACAAGAAACTCACCCATCTGCAACATTTGGTTGAAATAAGCATAAAATTCTGTCTGAAATGGTGGAAAAGACAAATGCACTCACAGGCTAAGTAGTTTAGACTTAACACAAGATAATCATGTAGAGGAAAATCATAAAAAGAGCAGTACGAAAAGGTAGAAAGGAAACGGAATAATTCTAAAAACTTATACACAGCAGATAGGGAAAGCAAAAATGTAGTTAACACCAACAGAACGTATCACAGGGCATTTGCCATGTTTTCTAGTTCTTCAAAGACTTGGATAACTCTATAAGTTTGGAAGCTGAAGATACAACCACAGATGTAGCAGTGAAAACTCAAAAATCTAGAGCGTTGCTAATCAGTCTGAAATGAAACAGACCTTTGTAGAGGAAAAAAAAACAACTTGTCTCAAACCTACCAAACCCACATGGCCAAGCAGGGATACAGCAGCTCTCCCAAGAGGACTAGTCGAATCCACACACAGATGGGGCAGCAAATAACAGGAGTTGAACGAGTGGAAAGACACGCCTGACTGAGGATTTCACATAAACAGGACCCTTCAGAAATGGTTACTTGTTAGATTATTCACTGAAAACTGTGAAGGGGCCTGCTGCCCCTATGCAATCTCCAAAAAGATGCTGATTTTAGGTGAATCATGTCCCTCCTTCCCCACATCTTTGTGTTGCTCAGACAAGAAAAGGGATGGAAATTTTCCAAAAGGAATGGCTGCAACTTTTCCACTCCCAGTCTCTAAATTTTCACCTCATTGCATACACGACTTTTCAAAAAGATAAATCACTAAAAACAATAGACATTACAACAGCAATGCTGCAGCAACTACACAGAATAGTAAACATCAGATTCTTAAGTCAACTTACAAGCATCCAATTCCTTTTTACAACATCCATCCCAAAATTAAAGTGTCTTCACTAAAATTTTTAAAATACAGACATTTCAAAAAGGATGCCATTGTTGAGCAGCCTATTATTTTCCCCAAATGAACAGAATTCACAAGGTGTTCTACATGTCAGAAAAACAGATTTTATGTGCCTTCGAAGACAAGCTCCAAAATGTTAGATCCTAACAACAGCTGCACTTTCATCTTCTTGCTACTGCATGCCAACATACTAATATACAGGCAGTAGAAGAGTATCTTCTGCATCTGAAACATGGAATCAGTTGGGGTGGGGAAGGAACTCAATAAGAGTTGCCTCTGTGCCCACGCAAATGTTTCTCCTTTCTCTTAATGCATCTGATAAATTCTTCATTAAGTTTCCATCCTCAGGAGGATCAACTGTTTCACTTCAAGTATTACACTCCCCATAGGCTGCTACCAAGCTTAAAACATCTGACTGAACATCAAGCAAAAATACAATACAGTAAACAAACACCTAAACCCCAATCTTTTTGCAAAAAAGCCTTTTAAACAATGATTAACTTCTGATTTAGAAGTATGATTTTGGACATGTTTCTGGAATATTTTAAAGTATCATGTTTGATACAGATATCAATGCTTTATTTCCATGTTTAATGATCATCCACATAAATAGGCATATGTTTCCTTCCCACCTTTTTACTGTTTAAAGGTGCTGTAGTTCTGCCTCAAAAATCACATTCTCAGCTTCTCGATAAATATCGTCCCATGAGGCCCTTCAAAGTTGTCTATTTATTCTAGCAATAAACAATTACCAACTGAACACAGCACTAGAACATTTTGTTATTTTAGCATGATATAAAACTCAGTAGCTGCCACCAAACACTAAGCTGCTGTTAAGCTTCTGGTTTTAGAAGTAGGCCTGTCTAGGTATGATCTTTTCTCCAGGTGAATGCTTTGATCTTGGAGATGCAGAATGGTTCACAAACCAAGTAAACTTATGTTTTGTGGAAAAAACCAAGCATTATACTGGAATACATATACAAGATGTATACCAGTATAAGCTGACTTGTGTGGAAATACTTCCATTTTTCCACATGCAAAACTTCAGATGGCCTCACAACCTATTTGGGGCATTACACTTCAAGAAAGATGCAAACTTAACAGGAGAGAAACTGGAAAAAAGCGAGAAGAATGACTAGAGGACAAGAAAAAGTTCTTTAAAAAAAAAAAAAGGAGTTAGAAGAGAAGGAAGACAAAGTTAGGGAACACATGCTGGTAGGTTACAAAAACTCATATTCTGCTTGCCAAAACCTTTTGTGATGAATAAGAGGAAAACTAAAAGGTTTAAATTGCAGAAGAAATGCACATTAGGTATTAGAAAGGTTCTTCTAACATTAAGGAGTGTAGAACAACAGTACAGTTGCCTAAGAAGAATATGGAATCATCATGTTTGGGGTTCGGGGGGGGGGGTTTAAAACCAAGAAGGGCTAGAAAACTACTAGGAACCATAGATGTGTACAGTGAAACTAGAGAAGAAGAAAGTAAGGCATTAGTAAGTTCTAATGAGGGACTTCAGCAGGCTCTGATTTACACAACATGAAATGATGCAGAAGATAAACGTTTAGATATAATACATACTGAATTCTTTGATTCAGAATCCTAGAGCTGGCAGGTTTGTGGGTTTTGTGAGGCTTGGGGTTTTTTTTTTCCTAATTTCAAAAAGTCCAGAGTCCTGACACAAGGCATATGAGACTGACCATAACGTATTTAGATTTAATATTCCAGAGAAAAGGAAAATGCAAAAAAACTATAGTAATATTTAGCTTTGGAAGACAAGGTACAAAAAAAGTAGTTCATCAAAGAGAAATTAAAAAGAGCAGATAAAAGGATAAAATAATTATGGACAGCATGAAGACTAATATGAAGTCATGTTAGAGACTAGAAGTAAATGCATACTATGAACCAAGATGAATCCAAAGGATCAAATACTCCAGGCATGACTATTCAGAAGATTAAAGATATTATTAGAGGCAAAGACATCCTTCAGAAGTCAAAATCATGTCTAAATAGAACTGAATTAAAAACACAGCATAAATATAGAAAGTTAATTGTATTAACATAAAAAGGCAAGGCAAAAGTTGATTTTGAGGAGGATCTTACTAACAATAAATACTAAAGCTATTTCTAAACACATCAGAAACAGAAAGCTTTCTGGTAAAAAAAAAAAGATGCTCAAATGGTTATAGCAGTATCAGATGATGACATTTGAATAATAACTTAATTATATGCATTCTAAATATAAGATTTTCCTATTTAACAACTTTTTTTTTCTTTTTAAAAACAGAACAAACTTTAGGAATCGTCTTTAAATTGAAATATCAGTAAAAGGAGTTTTCAAGCAAGCTGCCATGAAGAGATGATTTTCACTAGAGCTCCCAAAAAGAACTGCAATACATAATGTCCACATTCTTCAGCATGCATTATATCACTTAAATAGGTCTCAGTACAAAAATAACAGAAGGTGGCAATTACAACATAAACTTTTAACATGCGCCAAAGGCTGATTCTGGGAATTACGGGGTGATGCATCTAACATTTGTAATGGACAAACTCACACAAGCATAATAAAGAACAGAATTCCTCTACACTTGAACAAATGTGGCATACTGGGAAAGAGCCTTTGCAGGGAAAAGCCACGACTCACAGAAGTATTAGACTTTACTGAAGGATTTAAAGGAGTGTGGATACCTATCTAACTGAAAAAGTGTACTTAAAACTCTCACTTTATCTGTTGATATTTTCTTTATCAATTTATAGACTTGCATTCCTACAACTATACAACATGGTATACAGTAACACCTATGTGCCAGTCAGCATAGCACAAGAATAGACTAACTACTTTCTTTCCTACTAACAAACTGTGAAATTGTCCAGGCAACCTTACAAATATTCCCAGGAACTGTTACCATCTTTCATAAAAGAGGCAAGAATTATCTTTTTGTGCTTTATGTAGAGATTCACTTGAGTCTGGCTTTTTGTTTCTGTTTTAACTTGCTTTTAATATCTGGAAAGTATATTACTTCTTCATGCAGTGGCATGGCATTACATAGCTTACTTTAAACCTCTCAAGTTTCTGAATTAATGACTTAATAGGTTTAATATTTAATAATATTTATTTAATAAGCTATATTATAAACAGAAATTGTGATAGTAATATATTAATTGATAATTAACAGATAAATATTATCTCTATCTATATAAGTACAATAGAGGTTTTAAAAATATATTTAAAGTACTTTAAATATTATACATATTATGAAATGTTAAAGCTGAAACTGGAGAAGAGGGTCAGTCACTATACCTGAATCTTGTGACAACTGCTACACAAACTATATAATTTGGAGTCTGAAACGAACAAAGATAATGTGTATTTACAGAATCAGAGGGGAATTGTTTGTTGACAATAATTGAGGAACATGAATTTTTACTTCAGGCCAATTAAATATGCAAAGTACACAGTTGTTCTCACCAAACATACAAACTGCTATACGGCAATTAACACCCAACTGAACAAAGCAGGCAAATCTGGTTTTGAAAGATAAATGCTTTAAATTAAATACATAAATAACTAAAATGCGATTCTGAAAAAGATTTTTGAACTCTCCAGAGATGATGCCTGTTCCATAATCCAGCAGGAGGAAATGGAAAAGCTGTGCCAGCAGGTGCACAGCTTAATTTGAGAAACAGACACTGGAGTAGCTGAACAAAGGGAGTAAGCAGGCCAAGCATCTGAGATAGGATCTACTCAACTGGAACTGGTTTTCAATGTTAATAGCTAAAGAGAATAAAATATATTTTAAGAGTCAGTATATTGTGAGATAGGGAGCAACCAGAGCTAGGAAAAACAAACTTTTTTTTTTTTTAATTATTCAGCCAACAAAAAGCTGCATGCTGTGTGAGTTTGAGAGCTGCCTGCAAATGTTTACTGAAAGCTACACTAAAATGGTACCAGCACAGTGTAATGAAGCAATAACAAAGCTCAGCAACCTTTTTCAGCAAGGAACAATCCTCTACAACTAAATGCTAGCTATGGACAAATTAGTTGCTGGACTAAGCATACAACCCGTTTCCTTTCTCTTACTGTCTATGGCCAATGAAAATGCTTTGAATATCATCTTTTTCCTCTATTGGAAAAGTCTGTCCTTATATTATAATATCTAGTAAGTGTCTAGAAGACATCTACCACTTCTCAGAGTGCTGGATGTAGCTATTTCTTCCATCCACTGTCTCCTGTTCTCTTCCATTACTCTTTCTTCTCCCACATCAGTTACCCTTCTGCTAGGTTCTCAGGGTGCATTTACACATCATCACCACAGTTACCAGAAGGATGAGTCAATCTCATTTAGAGGGAGCAGTCTGCCTCCTTCAGTGCTGGCTATTTATAAGGGCACGTGTCATCATTGCAGTCAGTGTAGTCACTACCTGGAGTCCCCATGTAACATAGGTTTCAAAGCACCTAAGCTACCCTTCAGGCTCTGCCATGTGTTATGAATAATGGAACTGTCAACTTCGAGGTAATGCTTATAAAATCAGTAGGTAGACCATCCTCCATAGGAAGACCAAGGTTTGGATCTCACGACAAGATGAAATGAAAATGGTCACAGGTCTGTAACAGCAGGCCACTGCATAAAACTCGTATCTTTGATTTGGGTTTCTTACAGCAGAAAAAAAAAAATCAGATTAAGAGAAATAGCAGCACGAGGAAGGGAAACAAGAGCAAACTTCTAACTAGGTTAAAAGTTTAGTATTTCAAGAAAGACTCAGTAAACATAGTAATAAGCATTGCTATTATAACTTCAAAAGGTATTAAGCTAATATAGAAATGGGATTTAAAAAAGGTTTTTACAAGATCAGAAAGTTGGTCTGCCATAATCAGGACCTTGTGCTTAACAGTGAGGAGAAGCATTAGAAAATCTAATGCAGGCTGTAACACGGAAATTAACTAGTCTACAGAAGAGTATCTTCATCAGGCAGTGCTAGGTTTATGTATAAAGCCTGAGACTGAAAAAAAAAAACCCAAACCACCAAACAAAAACTCCAAACCATAGCTCCTCTTTATAAGTGAAAACATTAATTATTAGAAAAGGATTATGTACTTAGATAACTACTGATTGTTTGCTCTATCCTTTCCTTCCCCCAGTCAGTGAGTGACACAGGTTAATAACGTTGTGTAAAAAATTTCATCTTATTGCTATAAAATCAGTTGCTCTTTAAATTCAACAATTCATTGTTCTTATATTACAAAAAAAGGTATTTTAGCTAAACTGTTTATTACTCAGAATAAGTAACCTGACCTTCTTATTCATCTCTTCTTTAGATTGAATGCCTCCAATCATCCCTGCATTCAAAAATCTTTCTATTTGCTCTCAGTACTCATTGTCATAGAGCATCTCTGAGCTAGGGCGATCAGAATAATATCTCATGAGTAGAATGGACATGCACACAAACCTCAAATCAAATTCAGTAAGAGTCATGCTGCCAGCCTGTGGAAGTAAGATTGGAACTTGTAATGTGTAACTTACAGCAGCTTGTAATGTGTCCAGTGATGTGCCTAGTACTAGGGAAAACTAAAGCGATCAAGCCTAACTTAACAATAATATTGGATGTCAGAAAGCCACATAACCCTAGCTCTGGTATATGAGGTATTTTCAGAGACTGTAGTATCAGAAAAGGTAATTTTACAAACTGAAAGCAACAGATTAACCCAACCAAAAAATAGTAATTCAGGCATATGGAGGGAGCTTAATAATGCATTTTTATTAGAAAGAGAGGTAGTCCAATCTGAAAAATTATTATTAAAGGAGTATATCTAGAAAAGGGTGTTTAAAAAAAAAAAAAAAAAACAGAGGAAGAATGTGGACCATTAGATGTTGCAGAACAAAGATTTAACTCCACATCCTTTTAAGCTTCTACTCATGTATATCCATACCCTCAAGCCATCATCACTGGTGTTATTTTGGGAGACATCAGAAGAAAGCCAAAGACTTGAAAAAGCAAGGAGCCTGTAACATCTTACCTAGACAGGCAGAACAGAATGGTAACGCTAATACTGACATTGGTAGTGGCACTTCCATTCCAGACACCAGTGGAGAGCCCCACTCTCCACAGCTATCAGTGCAGCACCTGTGAAGAACCTCTGCAAAAACCTCACACATACAACTTTGCAAACCATGCTGCTAGCTGACTGTCATTATCCAGATGTGCTGGCCCAAAGCCAAATGTTTTCATTCCTTTTAGAATGATGGGTGCATAGTTTAATTGATCCTCTTAAACAGCCTATAAAAAGTCTCTGCTTTATATTGGTAACAACAGCTAATGAGACCTAACATGTAACTACACTAAAGACCAGGTGGTCCCAACAGTCATTGGTTGATCAAATTCTCCTTTCAAAACCTCTTTTTGAACACAATAATTGTGTTTCAGTGCTTAAACATACAAAATATATTGTTAATTTATGGTTCATACTTTTATAAATGGTTTTACATGTAAATTATTTTACAGTCCAAAAACGTTTAATACCATGTATTTACCAAAGCTGTGTGAGGACCAAATGAAGCATCAGTGAGGTTCTACCATTCCATTTCAGATTGGAAGTATCTCCTGCACCAGAAAGGCTTTCCAGGAATGTTTTTGCTTTTGCTCTTTCTTGGGGTTAGGGGTGTGTCAAATTTGTTAAGAAAACCAGAATTTACTCTGAGGAAACACAGTGAAAGGGTAGATACAGCAGTAAAAATATGTAGAAATTCAACATAGTATTAGGATAAAAACACAGCTAGAAAAAATGGCACCATCAGCTACAAGTGCTGCATGGCACTTGGGTACAGCTTTTGCTTCCAGTGTCAAAGCATACTCCAAAGCTTTTGTATTATCAGTTTGAACTCTAAGAGGTTTTATCCACTCTGCCCTTTTATATCTGTTGTATGTACCAAAACCAGTAAGATATTTTACATCATTTAGTTACTGATACAATTTCTCCAGTACTTTAATTGCAAAAAACAATTTCCTATAAATTTCATTCAGGAAGTTAAGCCATTTTGTCTTATTATATTTTTGTCTTATTATATTTTTGTCTTATTATATTTTTGTCTCATAAGTAATTGTGTAATCTTCTCTTACTGACATCAACAAGAGTGTTCAGGAAATACACTCACCAGAAACTGCATATACCTATTATTTTTAAGAAGTATGCACTAATGATATTAAAGCTGTTCTGCAAAAGTATGTCCACTTTATTATTCCCTGTTCCAGTTAGAGTTAGTCAACCCTTTGTGTGGAAAACACAGACTTTTGCTGAAGAAAGAATGGCACAGCCATCCTGCAGATGAGATTCAAGTGTGATGGAACAGCAGGAATTAGAAATTATGATGAGCTGAAAACATCCGAGAGTAAACAGGCCAAGAGCCATCTGTTGCTGTATCTCCCCACCATCTGAAGTTCCAAATGAAATTACAGATTTTTATCGTGCATTTAGCGAGGATCATTAATCCCCAGCATTCTAGTTTTTATACAAGTGTCTCAGCTACATTTTTCTGAAGCAGTTTTAAATAATTTTTTTAGTGATTCTTTATATATCATAAGTCTAAAAGCGTTACTACAATTGTATTTAAGTTTTGCACTGGGTATGTCACAATGAAAGGCCACTCAACCATGTGTTATTAAAATATATTACAGGTAAATTTTGACAAGCAAATATTCTTACTGCAGAAAAATATCTGTTTATAGTCTCAATTCCCAAACCTAAAGTTAAACATGCTGGCACACCTGCAATTTTGAATGTTAATTTTTAGGATGATTTGGTGTTTGGGTTTTCTTTTTGTTTGGTGTTGGTTTGGGGGGGTTTTAAAGAAAAAAAAAAAAAACAACACACATCAGAAGCACTGATTATTTTTCTTCTTTCTTTCACTTCCTATTCCAAAGTATTAATCACTATCTAAATTTTACATGTATACTCACATATACACACACAAACAACACACTATTTTACTTCTAGATAACTGGCTCTTTTTCCAAGGAATCACTGTCATTTTTAAGCTATTTTTGAAAAAGCCAATCTTGAAAACACGTGAAAAATAAAGAAACATTCTAATTTTTCCCTATTATCATTATTGGAACTAATAGAATATTATTTCAGGTTTGTTCCACAACTGATTCTTCTCAGCTACTCCTAATGTCATATGGTTTACTTGTCTTGGGATAATAACTGTGCTGCAAAAAATTTCTCTGGGTAAAGATCCAGCATGTTCCATCCCATCTCTCTTACTGCAGAACTATACATAATGGTATGCAATGGATGGTATTTTATCATAAACAGGATTTGAGGTATAAGTCAAGTTGTATTCAGTTTCCTTTCAGAAAAAAAATGGTAAGTAGTAATTCTTCAAAAAGAAGGAGGAAAAAAAAAAAAAGAAAATAATTTATACTGAGCTAGGTTCCCCAGAATTCTCTCTCAGTCTGGACTCTAATGCAGGGATCCAAATTAAACATCAGACCTTCAATCCATCAAAATTTGTGTTCAGATGTAGTTTGTAAAAGGAGGTGTTGGAAACCTAATCATCCTTAATCCTAATCATCCTAATCATCATTATCTATACTTGGGAAGAATAAGTAAATAAAAAATGCAGAATCATTTGAAGTACATGAAGCTCTTGATATCATGAAGGTTTTCACCAAAGACGTGGCCTACTTATGCCATAAAACTAGCTAAATTAAGTTTTCCTTGCACTATAAATTTTCTCCACCCAAGATGCACAAACAATGGACTGGAGAGTGTGACTCTTACAGATGAAACAGGTAGCCTAGAAAGTTATCTCCTTTAAAGCAGCATCATGTCAGTCAGATGCCTACTGTAAAGTGAAATACGGTGCCTGCCAAAATTGAGAACTATTGCTCTACAGATATCTTTCATGCCCAAGAGGCTTCATAGAAGCACTACATACCCTTCATTAGAAAAACTTCAGGAGATTTTTTTTTTTCTGAGTTTTTTTGCTCTATCTTGAGGAACAAATATATCTTGTGGAATATATACATATTTATATATTTTGTGTGTGTGTGTGTATATTTGTCTCAATCACTGTTTAATTCCTTATGCTTTAAATATATTTATTAAATTAATCACATTAGACTGAAGGCTGATGGACTTTCATAGAAAATTCAATTATTCAAATGAAGATTTGCTATGCTGAAATCATTCATGTTTTCCTTACAATTTCTCAAATGCATGACAGAAAAGCCTGTATTTCTCTCTACTTTTTCAGAACTTCACTCTCTTTTAAATACTCTATGATAGTATATCCTCTACCATGTTATTTTGCTTAAAGTACCACCTTCTGCTTTCATTCAATTTTGTATTGATTCTGTATTTTAAACACAATTCATCATTATTAAGGACTGTCTCTAGCAATTGCTCAGCAGAGACTACTTTCCGTTTCCTACATACTGATTAAGTGCTATGGAACAGAGTAACAGGCTTAGGGTTGAGAAGCTTTTTTTCTTATAGGCCCTACTTCATTTGGAATTGAAAACAGTTTTTAAAAAATGCATACACTTATACTTCATTCATCCACCACCATGAACTGAGTCTAGATTTACCTAATTTTGTATCATGTCAATTTACTTCCTGACTAAAAAAAAAAAAAAAAAAAAACAAACAAACCAAAAAAAACACCACCACAATTAAGTCAGTTTGTAGCAACACAAAAGCAAACTGTTTTTCATTTAGCAGATTTGACTCTAATTCTTATGCAGGGACCATACTGAAGGAAGCATGAGAAAAGATGGAAAAAAATTCTGAAAATTTGAAAAGGCAAAGCACACAAATAATGCACATCGTAAATTATTTGGAATCACCATAAAAAGCACTTTCTACATGCAGATTAAAACATAAAAGCAGCTATACTGGATCAAACCAAAGCCCAACATGCCTTCTCCAGCAGTAGCCAAAAGTGAATGCCTAATGAAGAGTACAAAAAGAAAGGATACCTCCAAGCGTTTATGACTCAGCAATTAAGCGCCAGACATCATTTCTGTACAATCCTCAAGGGATTTATTTTTCATGAACTTGTCCAGTCTCTCCTTGAATCTACTTAAGCTCTCAGCATCCACAACACCCTGGAGCAACCATTCTGTGAAGAATCACCTTTTTTCCACTTGTTTTTAATCTGCCTTTTCAATTTGGACTAGATGATCGTTGTAGGTCCCTTCCAACTGAAATATTCCATATTCTGCCTCTTGCTCATTTAAATTTTACCTCCCAATTTTTGTACTACCAAAAACCATTGCAAATGATGAGCCTCAAAGGAGTGCTAATGTTCCAGATATATTTTTTTAAGCAAAAGTACAGAATAAAAGCATAAATTACATCAGTTATGACTGGTACTGACAATGGCAGAGGTAACATCCTCATAACCAACACACTCAGATCAAGAGTTGTGTAGCACATTCAGATAACAGAAATAGAAACTATAATTAAGAGGTAAACTATGAACACATGGAAGTTATTTTTTAAATGCTGAAGTCTCCACAATTTTCTGCTGTCTCCTTAAATTCAGTAAGTACTAATTTTCATCACCTATCCTAACTCAGAAACCCTATGGTACAGTACCCTTCTCTTACACAGTTTCACTAGGGCTCAACTGCAACTTTGCTTTTCTCAAAATGCCCATGACAAATTAGACATAAGCATCTGAAGATAAGCATCATTTAATTCTGTCACAAATTAAATTAAAATATTTAATGCAGGGTTAGTCCCTTCATACAGCCCACATGCCTCTTTTCATATTCACTCAGTTTTTTGATTTCCATAGGCTCAAAGCTTGCCTCCTTCTCAAATGTAAAGACAAAACAAGCACAATCAACATTTTAATTCATCCTTTTAAAAAGGGTCTTTGCACATGCACTCATTGCAGCTGTATACATGACTCAAGTATTTAAGTACAATAGCCATTAAGGCCCCAAATTTCACTTAACAGATAGTTTAACCATAATCCTATTAAAATTTATAGGACTACACGCTTAAGGTAGCCTGCAGTGAAGAACAGAGGGGCTCTACCCAAGCTGAGACATCCACACAGCATGCGACACCACACAAGTAACTTCCTTCTACAGACTTTCAGGATGCTACATTCAGACAAGTCGATGCCTCCCTCCCTGGAGCAGAACATACAAAACCAGTTGAGACACCTATGCATTTTGTACTTCGTGCTTTTGGTCAGAGAATTTCCATTTACAACACACACACACAGAGTCTCTACCCCATGAGAGCTATCTACTCCAATGTGCCGTAAGTCAGGCTTGTTCAGCGTCTAGAGTGCTTAAACTGTTGTTCCAATCTAATTTCATGTTTCAAACTAGAAATGTTAGGATCAAAATGTTTATTTAATGTTACTAATACAGAAAATAACCTGTGATGCACTTAAGGATATTGACATAATTAGAGGTGCAAAGAGAAATATTAATAAATCTACCTTTTACCTCCAACTATCTTCCTGTCTAGTCTTGTGTTCTGTTTCACAAAGCCTTGGTACCGAGGAGCTTTCCCAACTTATGGCAGCCTGATACACGGTGGTGTCCTCTCACAGCCCCACTGCTTACTGTAGAGCAGAAAACCTGTATCTTCTTAACTGCATATTCAGGCATTAAGCCTGATAACAGCAATGCTTCTTAGCTCTCCTACCACAAATTACTAGGAAAATACTTATGATAGCACACCAGTTGAGAAGCTATTAAAACACACCTATCCTCTATTTAGGTTTCATATATATGTGTGTGTGTATATATATTTGTATTTATTTATAGATATAGATATTTTATCAAAAAAAGTTAGCTACAGGAAAGAAGTAGGGAAAAGTGCAATTGAGAAATTAAATATTTAAGGAGGAAAAAAAAAGGTGGAAAAAATTAAACATTAGTGAACCAATATCCCCAAACAACATTACCTAGTATTTTTCGTGAAGTACCAAAAAAGCAAGGTAACAGCTACTCATATGCCTTCAAGAGGAATATATATAAAAACTAACCTCTTCAAAAAACCACACAAATTTTATTGAAAAATTCATATCTCAATTCAGGCAAAAGAATTCCATTTATAAAGCTACTCAAAAGCCACAAACAATTTTAAGAACAACTCAACTAATAAATTTTCATCTTTTCTGCACTTTGGACACATGGAAGGCTAGCAGTTAAAAACAAATCAAATGTTAGACAGGCAAAATGAGGGCTGGTAGTACATAAAAGAAACACTTCAATACTGCTGAAAAATGGTTTAAGACAAAGTTACTTTTTTTTTTCCCCCCAATATCAAGAGAATCCAAACATGTTTTAGCCTGTACTGAATTCTATCCTGGGATAACTCCATACACAGAAAATCTACAACATTATTATTTGTGGGTGTTCACTTCATTTAATAGAAACATCACACTAACTACCAAGAACAAAGAAGAAAAAAAAAAGGAAAAAGAAAAATAAAAAAAGAAAACAACAACAATCCTCTTCCTCAAGGTAAATTTTTGCTATAAAGTTACCCAAGTAGGCTTACTCAGGATACAGCTGTAGACTTCTCTTCTGCTTCAGTATCTTTTACAATTTTCTTGCTATTCTAGGTTCAGAAAGATGTATACATTCATGCTTTTTGGCATCTTTCAGTTGGAAATCTCTATTTGCAACATCTAAATGCATCACAAAGAAAAGGTCTCAAAACAATGGATGACTTTGGCCAAAACAAAAACTAGTAACAAAATGGTCTTACCAGGATCTGTACGCTTGGTGAAATATATCAGCTAATAAATGTAAGGTTTTTAAACACCAAACATCAGTATTTGAAAATTGTACTGCAAAAACACATTTTTGGGGTTGCTTGGGGTAGAATTCTTGTCTAAATCAAACAAACTATAAAAGCTAGATTTGCCTCTGTTCTCACTTACAAACAAACAAATTAATAAAACCAGGACTTAAGCTACCACTTTACAATCCCTTCAAGTCTGTAGTTTCTTGGTCACTTTAAGGCAGAATAAACGAGCACCGCTGTCAAAAGAATTGATCGTGTCCTCCGTACAAACCTCAGCCACCCATGCACACCCCCTTATACTAGCACGAGTCTTCATTCAGCCACACAGTGAACTGAATTGGGAAATTGATCCCTGTTCAATTAATCAAGAAGAAAAAAAAAAAGCCTCCCTAGGGAGATGCAATCAGTAGTGCCTTCACTGCTTCCTGATTTATCTCCCCAGTTCTCCCAACAGAAGTGCAAATAAAGCAAAGCCATGTTTCAGGACCTTTCAGCATGACATTGGTAATGCTGCTCCAAGGAACCAGAGACAGACCTGCCTGAAACAAAATGCTTTCTGTTTGTTATTGGTAGCGGAGGCAAAGCTATCAAACTTTGGGACAACCGTTCAGAAAACCACTTCTGTGAAAACTGCTTCAGCTATCTTACTTGCAATACGTCTGGCTGAACTGACTGAGGCTACCATTTGGGTGGTCAATGTTATAGAAAGACTTGATTAATACAGTATCAAATGCACTTTCAAAAATCAGCCTCTCTTGTGTTATGACATGGTTTCTGAACATCTGGGCTGTTCAGACACACAGTGTGATATAGCTGACCCTTGATACACAGGAGCATCCAACACATTCTGCTTGTGTCCCAGTAATACAAAATCAGTTTGAAGCTGTAAAGCCAGTGAGACTACCCTGGCAACTATCACAAGGATAGGACTTAGGACAGAGCAAATGTCAGCTTTGCTGGACTGCTCACACTCAAAAGCCACATAATACAGGCTAGAAGTCACCATGAAACAGGCACAGGCAAGGCACATTCATAAAGACAAGACAGCAAGCCTCTAAAATGTACAGGACGACCTTCACCCTCTGGAAAGCAAGACCTGGCAGTAATTAAAACCTGAATGACTTCAAATAAACTTCAAGGTTTTCACTATGGTTGGGGGAGTCTGCCAAAGAAGCTGAGCAACTTTACAGCAAGTTATAAAGAGGTTGATACTGGTCTGGCATGATGCAGTTCAGGTGCTAACCTTCCCAGAATTACAAACATCAAGCCCGTTGTATCTGTAAGGAACTATCTGCATTGCCAAACCATGGAAATTCCAAAACAGCAGGACTGTCAACAGTGCTGGCTCCCACAAACTAAAGATCATTGCTGCAAGACAGATAGACTCTAACATAAAAATAGGCATTCTCAGATGAACAGACTTAAAAATCAAGCTCCTACATCTGGAATTATGTAAGCAGCCGATCCTGAGCTTCAGAGAAAGCCAACATGGAACTCACATGGGTAGATATTTTGCATCCAGGATACTTCAGAGAGGAAAGAGCCCTGTTTTTAAATCCCTTCAATCTTCCAAAGAAGATTCTATCAATTACAACACTAAGGTGGTCAATGGGGGCTTAGTCAAGCTCCCACAGGAGAGGAAGAAAGAGGGGGCAGACTAGGGGTATTCACAACTTTTTCCAGCATGTTAAAAGGGAATGCAGGGCAAGGAATGGACATGCCCTCCAAGTCCCAAGACCCAGCTTAAGTAAATAAGCACACAAGAGTGCAAAACAATATGGACAGGCAGGCAAAAGATAAAACAAAAATCATAATTCTTACAGCATATTCATGAATAGAAGTGACTAAGTCAATCCCTTTGAAGCTTTAGGACAGCAAGATGGCATTTCCAATCTAGCCAAGTCTATAATACACCATTCTTTTTCAGTAAGGCTCCTCCTGGACTACTCACACATTTTTCAGATGCCAGTCCAGAGATAGATCAGGACGCATATCAGGCCAGAAGGATGCAGACTATTTCTTCTTTGTCAGTTCATCCTTCTGAATCCTCAAACCTTTGCATTGCTGAGCTTGGTTTTTCTACATGTAGGGATGAATCTCCCTCTTGCAAAGCAGCCTATCACTTGGTAAAAGCACAAGCTGTGAAATCAACTGCCCTCAGGATCAAGAGAGCTAGAAAGAGAGGCCTTATGCTAAGTATGTTTTCACTCTTTTTTTTTTTTTAATTATTTTTCCTTTCTGAAAATTAAAGTAGTATTTACATTTGGTACTTTTGCAATGACTACATGCTGTTAGTTTTAAAAATCCTTTAATTAGAAATTAAAATAAAAATCAGACTATGGTTAAGACTAAGGCTGACCAAAATTGTTATTTGTGACTCAATTTCTAAGGAAAAGGTCTTTACCAACATTTCTGAGGACCACCCATAACATGCCCTCTACTTTCCAATTTTAAAATCTGAATGGATTTTTGCCTGTGTAATTACACAACTCCAATCTGCTTCGTTCAGGTTTTTTTGTATATACACAAAAAACATGCCTAAGAATTGCACTGGAACAAAGCAGAGTCTACCTACACAGAGCTTTTGTAATCTTAAATTCTTCTGAGTTCAAGGTCTGAGACCTCCTGCTTTAAGGCTATTGTCATAATGTAGTCAGCAAGAGGCCACACATTAACTTCCAGTTGAGTCTGTCTTCTAAAGACTGGAAAAATACTAGTCGAGGTATGAGGTCTGAGATGAAGCGTTTTCAAAAAAAAAAAAAAAAAAAATTAGTGGCTTTTCAAACTCAGCTGACTTGCAGCTGAATTTTCACTGTGGAATCGGTGTCAAATTGAACAAGAACATTAGTTTTTGCCTAAAAGTCTCCTCTCCATCATGAGGACAGAGCTCATACATGAAGATATTGACCCTGCTTCCTTGCAGCTATATCAAAGTTGGTATGGAAGAAGATTACTATCCATTTCTTGAACACCACCCTTTAAAAAGAACAACATTTGAAGTGCCAGCTTCTTCAGAGACATCAGTTTTGTGACAGCCAGCAGAGTCAACAACACAACAGATACCAGTTTTATTTTTAATGGAAGATATATATATCATTGCTGAGAAAATATTACTAGTAAAAAAAATCCTATGGAAGTTGCTAAAGTACAATGGAAAAAGTTTTGTTTACCACGAAAAAGTACAATTCAGTTAGAACAGTAACTTGCCTAAAGTCACACCTTGTAGTTTTCCTGAGTATGTTTCACATTCCCTATAATCCAGCTGCTACCTGTATTATACCATTGTGTTAGCACAAAGAAAAAAAGAATATTTTCCCCTTACCTCTCTGCCAGACTTTGCTGGAATCTGCCCTTGAGTCTCTCTCAATTTGCGAGCGTTCTCAAGTTCTGCTTGAAGTTTTGAAGCTAACTCCTTCAAAGAAAGTGGTAGTACTCCATTAGTTTAACCATTTTAAACTTTTACAGATCTTTATATCAGAATTAACTATTCATTCCATTTCTTTATGTTTTGATATCTTTTTTTAAACTCGTATGACACAAAAAAGCTAAAGAAAACGTCAATATAATTCACACAATTCTTTACTGGAGGTAAAAATAAAAAATTGTTCAGAACAGAGGCATCTAAAGTATAGAAACATATATTGTCATAAAAACACCAGAAAAATTATGCTTAAACATTATTCAGTTATACTAATAAATGTTCTATGTAGCTCAGCATAGATACTACTTTATGTATAGGAAGCCAAATAAGGAAGCCTGAACACATCAAGTGTATAACCTTTCCATGTTATGCTACATATACTTTTATTTATTTTTATATATATATACACATACACACACTCACATATGTACACACACTCCCCCACGCGGTGGGTCTAGGGAACTCTCAGATATTTTTGCTGTGCAGTTTCACATCTCTCTATGCCACATGTCCAATTTTGGCACACAAGACCTTACTTTGGATATTAAAATGGACAAGAGGTGGAAAATGACAACTGTTTACAGTCTTGTGTAAATTGTTTTTGATGCTCTTGCTCTCTCATCCATCTGCTTATTAAATAAATACAAGCATTATTTTAGTATCTTGGTTTGCTAAGAATTGCCAGGTGTCAACCTATCAACCTATAAGAAATACAACCATTTATACTCTGACCACTTTGCCATTTCATTGATTGGACTCCAACAATCATGTCTATACTTGCCACCCCAAAATTAAGTCATTTGATCAACACCAAGCAGCAAGTCACTAACAAAAACAGATTCAGAATTCATTTGTCCCACATGGTCAACCTTGAGCTCTGGCCACTAGGACAAGCTGTTACATAACCATCTGTTCTGGTGTGTGGGGATGAGCTTGTTTAAACAAGCTGCATTTTCAATCTGATCAGAGAAAGTCCATGAAAATATACTTAAAGAGCAACAAGGCAAAAATTAGCTATTTTATTATTTATACTGTGTTTGGTTTTGGGGTTTTGGGGGGTTTTTTTGGTTTGGGTTTTTTTTTTTTTTTTTTTTATCTAGGCTAATTCAGAGTGCAGATGTAGAAAAATGTGTATATAAAATTAACAGTAAAATTGTAATGTTGACTTCTGCTACATGATTTTGGTCAAAACAGTAGAATAATAAAAGAATCACACTCTCCCCACAGAACACCTCTATATTTTTATTCAGATTACTCTTATTCGGTTACTGTCAGGTTGAAAAGAAAAAAACTCACACTTGTGCCCTAACTTTTATTTGGACAATGCTACTGAAGCTGAGCAGTAGAAAAAAAGAAGTTTACAAATTTTTGCTGCTCTCCATGCGAGTCTTTGGAAAACTTTTCCCTCCCCAGTACTTTATGGCAAGTAGCATATAGATAGCTTCAATCATTTTACCCTGTAGGAAAATGTCTTAAAATAATTATCTTAAGTGACTGTTATGGGTTTGTGTGGCAGTTTTTTTGGTGGCGGGGGAGGGGCTACAGGGCCAGTTCCTGTGAGAAGCTGCTAGAAGCTACCCTGGCTCAGAGTCAGACCCGCCTCTGGCCCAGGCCGAGCCCACCAGGGACAGTGGTACCGCCTCTGGGAGAACAGATTTAAGAAGGGGAAGCGGTAGTGAGTGGGGGGATAGGAATGTGAGAGGAACCCCTCTGCAGATACCAAGGTCAGTGAAGGGGAGGAGGTGTGCTGGAGGAGGGGATACCCCTGCAGCCCGTGGCGAGACAGCAGGCTGTCCCCCTGCAGCCCACAGAGGGGAGCGGTGGAGCGGAGGCTCCCGAAGATGGCCGTGACTCCATGGGAAAGCCCGTGCTGGAGCAGTGTGTGACTGAAGACCGATCCGCAGAAAGGACCCACGCCAGGGAAGTCTGTGAGGAACTGCAGCCTGTGGAAAGGACTCACGTTGGAGAAGTTCGTGGAGGACTGTCTCCCGTGGGAGGGACCCCAGGCTGGAGCAGGGGACAAGTGAGGAGTCCTCGCCCTGAGGAGGAAGGAGCGGCAGAGAATGTGTGGCGAGCTGACCCCAAAGCCCACCCCGTTTCCCTGCGCAGGAGGAGGGAGGGAGAACCTGGAGTGGGGTTGAGCCAGGAAGGAGGGAGGGGTGGGAGGAAGGTGTTCCAAGGTTTGGTTTTACTTCCTAATATCCTTGTTTTGATTTGATTTGTAGTAAATTAAATTGATTTTGTTTCTTCCGCAAGTTGAGCCTGTCTTTTGCCCATGACCATAAGTAGGGAGTGATCCCTCCCAGTCCTTATCTCGACCCAGGAGCTCTTCTTTATATTTTCTCCTAATCCCACCATGGCCAGGAGTGGGCAGTGAGCGAGTAGCTGCATGGTGCTTTGTTACCGGCTGGGCTGAAACCACAATAGTGACTAACACCAGTCCTGCATTAGACAAACCTATCATATAATTACATTCATAAACAGATTTTTTTCCTCACTAGTATATTTTTTTGTATATTAACTAGGACAACTACAGATTAAAACATGGAGACATCTATTTAAATCATTAACACTCAGAATTCATAATATAAAATTGGTTTGAAAAGAAAATATTTATAAGATGGACACTCTCCTAGCAAAATTTTATGTGACAGGGGCTTTCACAAAGACCAACACCATGTCCTAATCCAGCAATAAATCTGTATGCCAAATACCCGAAAACTTCCCACAAATCGAAGAACTGATGGTTCCCAGGAAATATTAATTTGGCACTTGAAGTCGTAACATGTCTTGTTACTTCTTAGGGGTGCAAATATTCTGTCATAAGAGGCAAGGTAAACAGGTGCACTAACAATGTTTAAAAAAACCCAGACAAAAAAAAAAGGCCAATAGTGATAGGATTCACTTCTGAGACGTTATTTTATTATATCCTTCAAAAAATTTCAGCAATACTTCCTTAAAAGCAGCTATTCAGAGCAAGCACTTGTAAAACATAGCTTAAAAACTAACAGACTATGACCTTGCTATAATTGAAACTTCCAAGCAGTACTACTGAATGCAATTGACTCACTACAGCCACACTTAATGTAATTAAAAAAATACACTTCCAGAGTTTGGAGTGTTCCAAAAGAGTGAAATCCTTCAGGTTGCTGTCTGAAACAAGCCTCCTTAAAGCAACTTTAAACATGCAGCTGATTATCTCAGCTCCATGGACCCAGTCTCACCCAGGGCAGACATTCTGTGAAGCTGACTACAAAGCATTACATAGTTGTTCTCATTGCAGGGCTGGATGCAATGGCCTATGCAGTTCTTTTCAGTTTTATATTTCCATATCATAATTAATAGGTATGTTTATACAGCAGAGCTATGGACCACAAGCATCTAGTTGTGACAAAGTTGGTGAAATAACAAAAGCTCCAGACACTGTCGACCTTGTAACACAGACTGGGAGCTTTGTAGTTTTCACCTGCTCCCTGCTTAATAAAAAGACATTCAATCCTATAAAAAAGGCAGAGAACAACTGGGTTTGGATACGCTGCCCAGCCTACAAAACCTGGGGACCAGAATCCTCTATTCTAGTCTATGAACCATTGCATTTAAAGCAGAAGTTACAGTAAAAGCAGTATCTTCAAATTCTACCTGATCAAATTTTGCAGGACTTTGTTTGAATCAATACTTTATTTTTCTTTTTTTTTTTTAAACAGCTAAATCACTGTGAGCTTTGAAGAAAAATTGCAGTAAATCCTGAAAATTTTTCAAAGACGTTACCATGTCTCCCATGAGTTCTGCTTTCACAATACTCGCTCCCAGTCTGTTCATCTCCTCTTCACTAAGGACCCGAGGCGGCTCATCTTTTGATGTGTATCTGTAAAACACCAGCAGTACTAAACCCATAGAAAAACAATGTAGTATTCACCTGTGTAATTAAGTATTACATGCCTACTGTACTGGTACATATGCTCCTATTGTCAAAATAATTGATAACAACATACTGTAAAAATATATTTGCAGTCAGAAGTTGTCAAGGACTCTGAAACTAAGAAGCTTGAATGAAAATTTATGAGTATGTTTCCTTTTACTTTTGAGATCAATTAAAATGAAAAACACTATCCATGAACATTTTCTCAGCATGAAAAAACAGTCAAGAGACAGTAGCAGTTATAAGCAAACAAAAAGCAAGGAAAAGAGGAGCAGAAAGAGTAATTTAAACCCACTCTGTAATTCTCCTTTCTGACTTTGGTCATGCTTTTACTTCTCAGCTCCAGCAAAATCACCCGTTTCCCAGTTCTCTTATACACCAAATGGTCTTCCATCCCTTGAAAACTACTTAAATGCCTGTACTTATCTGCTCACAGTACAATCTTTGCACTGCACATCATTTGTACATTCCAGTCCTTTTATCATTACTGTTGTCATTTTATTAGTGTTATTATCATTATTAGTTTCTTCTTTTCTGTTCTATTAAACCGTTCCTATCTCAACCCACGAATTTTACTTCTTTTCCCGATTTTCTCCCCCATCTCACTGTGGGGGCAGGAGCGGGTGAGCAGCTGTGTGGTGCTTAGTTGCTGGCTGGGGTTAAACCACTACAATGTTCTTCATAGCAGCCCATATGGTGCTGTACTTTGGACTTAACTGGTGACAGAATTGATAAGACACCAGTGTTTTGGCTGTTGCTGAACAGTGCTTACACAGCCTCAAGGCTTTCTCCATTTCTCACTCTGCACCCCCACCAAGTAGGCTGGGGTGGGCAAGAGGCTGGGAGGAGACACAGCCAGGACAGCCAACCCAAAGTGGCCAAAGTAGGCTACTTCATGCCACATAACGCCACACTCAGCAATAGAAGCTGGGGAGCACAGTCTTTCCAAACTAGCTGCTGCTCAGAGACTGGTTGGGCATCAGTCTGTTGGTGGGAGGTGGTGAGTGACTAACTGCCTTTGCATTCCTTGTTTTTGTCTCTTTCCTAGCTTGTTAAACTGTTTCCAATACATGAGTTTTTCCTCCCTTTTGCTCTTCTGATGCCCTCTGCAGGAAAGAGAATGAGCAAGCAGCTGGGTACGCACTTAGTTGCTTGCTAGGGTCAACACACAACACACACAAAGCAACACCCAGCTCCACACCTTCCCCCCCCCCCCCCAAAAAAAAAAAAAAAAAAAAAAAAAAAAAGAACAAGGTGCAGGATCTTCACACGGTCTCTCTCACTCAGTCTCTGCATTTTGGACAATCACCAGTCCAAAACAGTAGTTCACTACAGTTAAGTAAAGTATACTGGTTGTCAGAACTCCTGTTTGCTATCAGCTGTGTGACACAGCTGTTAGATCTTGCTTTCTCCTTCCAGAAGTCATGGAGGAAACAAAACTGAGAATGAAGGTAGACTTACTAAAGGATTATATGTTATTTACACAGATTATTTGCTGCTAATCAGTGAAGTATTTGGTTTTGTTAAAAAGGTGCATGATATTTAAAGATGAAGGATAAGACTCTAACCACGCATAATTGTGCCTTTTTATGTGCACAAAAAAGAAGCTTCTTAACAGGGTGGGTTTTTTCCAGACATATAGTTCTGAGTGTATATTTTCATTCTCATGGAGTCTGTGCCTGAACTGCAGCACAGATGCACTCTCCCAGCTCACCACAGCATCCCTCCTTAAATGAATACCTATGTTTCCTTATGGAAACCAATGCACTACCCAAGGCAGGCAGAGAACAACTGTGGATTGTGCAGATCTTGTACCTGAACAAAGTCATGAACAAAAAGTCTCACAGGCCCCAGCTCAGACACGCTGTGAATCGCTCTAATCAGGAGTTTACAAAGTGCATTTAAGTAGTAAACCCCAGGTGCTTCAGGGCAGTAACTATTCGGGCAGTATCTAGAAAAACAGAGGATCACTAAATTCAAATGTCGAATAATGTCTCATACACTGCAGACTTAATGCTACAAGATTTTTTTTCAGAGTAACTAAAACAACTGTAAAGATATATTTCTCATTTTCCAGCAAAATAACACCTAGGCAAATACTAAAATAAACAATAAAACAAGACATGACAAACACTTATGAGTGGGACTTCCCATAGTGCATACAAACTATTCATGCCAGAATCAGGAACTACTCCTGCCATGATGTATATTCAAACTCATGCTTTTTTAAAATAAATAAATAAATAAATTAGATTAGGTGAACATCATGCAAACAATTTATCTTCCTGCTATCAAAGAAAATGTAAATTTAATTGGCTCCTATCAAAGTAGAAAATACAGCAAGTAAAGATCTGGAAAAACCCAACCTATGCAATACAAAGAATTGTGTAAACTAAGCTGCCTGTTCCTGGTTAGTCATGCAGTACTCATTTAATGCACCTTTTTTCTTTGCAAATACACAGTGACGTATCTGCAAGTACTACACACAGGAACAGTTATAAATAAAATAAATACTTTTAAGGTATCATCTTGTTATTAGAATCCAACAATTAAACATTAAAAGTAAATTCACAACCCTGCTATAAGAAGTTTTTTCTGCAAGTAACTGACATAAGCATATAAGAAAGAAGGAATTACACTTGATCATATTTCATCAAATGTTGTTTCCAACTAAATCATATCATCCTTCTTACATACTCTGACCAAGAATATTTACTTCTCCAGCTTTCCCAAGCAATTAAATAACACATCCTGACTATAAATACTTCCATGCATGCCTACCTATTATTGGGAAGATCTGAAGGAAAGCGTTCACAGTAATAACCACACTACTTGTATCACTGGAAGAACCAGCAAACTGGTAATACTGGAATACAGGTGGCCTCGAGTAGAGCAAAAGCTCAGTTGTCCACAACTTCCTATTCTGACCACCTCTCCTTACTACTCTGTTGTCTTTCACTAAAGCAAGTCAGGCAAACTGAAATCCCTACCGCATATTAGTTTGCATTTCCCTTGCCACTCATATTCATCTTTCTTCTTTTCCACAGAAAATGCACTTTTCTAATCAATACCTTCTATTATTTTTCATATGCTAGTACTTCAGCATATGATTTCATCTCACAGGTGGCAAATCTATCCCTGCTGTATTAATTAATTCAGTTTTTAGTCAGCATTTTCTAACATTTCAAGTTTATCTTTTATAAATTCAACAACAGTTAAGATACTGTTTTGCAGGTTTTTACCTAAGAGGCCAATTTTACTGCAGTGTGAACTAACGTTAGAAAGAAGCAGAAAATAATCTATCATTAGCAATTCTCAAATATGCTGAGGAGACAGGACAAGTAGGGGCTGTTCATTACTTCTACAGTGGTCTGTTTTAGCTGCCCCTAGCTGGGAGGCTAGCCTCCTCCTAACTAAAGGGATATGATATGATCAGATCTAATACTGTCACAAAGAAGACAGAGTTTCTGGTATACTCTGCCATGAAAAATACAGCAAATAAAAGACAAGTAAAGATGTTTGTAAAATACCTAGAACATGATGTTTTACTGTCAGATAACGTTTGTTTCTTCTCAGCGATATCACTTGGGTACTCCTGTCGCAACTTCTGTTTTTCATCACTTGGAGTTCTTTCCCAACTATTGTCATCAACTTGTTCCCTAGTACCTGATGATTTTTGATCAGACATTAATTTCTCATTGTTATCTTCTGTGTGTCTTTTGGTCCACAGTGCAGTATCCTCACTAGGTTTTTGGAAATGGCTGCTCAAAGACCTATGAACTGACAGTTTGGAAGAGGACTGCTGTGACCTGTAGTCTCTAGGTGCACTGTAAGATGATAAATCATCTTCAGAGGGTTTCAGAAATTTTTGTTTCATGTTGCTTAGAGACAAACTCTTTTCCTGACTTCGTTTTTCACCGGAGCATTTTTCTGCTTTGTAGCTGTAGCCTCTGAATACTGAGTCTGTGCTACTGTGTCCACATTCTTGGTCCTCTCCTGACATACCTCTTTTGTAACCTTTGTCTTCTTGCGCCCATCCCTTGCCATAGTTCTCCCTAGTATAACCCCCAAACACATTCCTATTTCTATCATCTTCATCTCGTGTCTTCTTTTTTATATGCTGTTTGTTCTTTTCTTTCTCACTTTCTGAATAGTCAGTTTTCTTCCATCTTCCACTTCGATAATAATTTTCCTTTCTGGATGCAACTTTTTCAGCTTCTTCTAATCGTGACTGAAATACCTCCATTGACTATAAGAAAAAATAAAAAAAGTCATGCTGCTTTTAAGATCATGGGGTATCGTGAAGGTCCCTACAAACTGTCTCCTCCTGGCAACCTGGAGATTAGGGGCTTGAGCTAGGGAGAAAGGCTTCCTCTTTCTTACTCATTAACTTTGCATTTATGCTGGCCAGATGCTCAGCTTCCATAAAACCAATGGACGTTCCCACTAAACCATTTTACAATCTAGTTAAAACTCTTAAAAAACACAGGAGAGTGGGTTCAAAAACTTTAGCTTGAAACAGGCTTTGAACCCCTGTCTCAGGTTCTGGACAAATACTCTATCCATTAGGCAATTATGCAAAATGTGGACTGTTCCTCTTCCCTCTTTTAAGAGGAATTAAAAGCCACCAGCTACTTCTCCCCCCCCCCCCCCAAAAAAAAACATTACATACTGAAGCAAATCAGGAAGGGATCTCTTTCAATCACTATGCTGTACTTTAGCAGCCAGAGTGGTTCATGCTGTTTCAACTCTAGTTTCCTGAGAAAGATTCTTAAAAATAATATTCTTTACAATCACTGGCACTGAATAATTTCTACCAGCACTGACCATGTTGGTTCCATCACTCAGAAGTGACTACAGTTCAGTTCAAAGACAAGAGTATGAAGTCATACTGTCTTATCCAAGATTTCCACAACCAAACCAGCCCAATCAAAAAACCCACAGAAAACTCAAATGTAACACTATGGCCAAGATTTAACACCCCACACCTTTGACTAATGCTTTTAAAGACAATAATAAAATATGTAAAGGGGGCAAGCTTTAAAGAGTTAATATTGTTATGGCAGACTGTTTCATTAAAAATAAATTGTGAAGACTTTTAAACCCGTCAGAAGCAAGCAGCTTTCTCAGTATAGCTGGACTGAGCAGATCACAAGTGGCCAGAAGATTCATAGTAGGTAAAATCTGACACAGCTCTCAAAATTATCTTGGCATTATTATTATCCACAACAGGCATTATTATCCGCTACGTGCAGGAGAACAAAATATATTTTCTAGTATACATCATAATTTTGGAAGCACCTGGCTATTTTGTAACTGGGACCATTTGAACCTCCTGATGTGGAAGCTAAGTATCTTAAATTTGCTATAGGATCCCATATATTAGAAAATATTTAACAAAAAAGATATAAAAGGCTGGGTAGCTTTAAACTCTTCATAGCTTGAGACAAGCTTCAGAGGCTTTTTTTTCCTGCTTTCTTCCTTATGTCTTACACTACACATTAAATATTTGTGCCTTTACATGAAAGTAACCTTTTCCAAGCATCTATTAGTATGACAAAAATTTAGTTGAAGATCCTTACCCCATATCTCTCAGCTACAATTTCCTCAAAATTTCGTTTCTCTCTCTCAGCCTGCTCCTTCATTCTTTGATACGATTTTTGTAGCCAACTTAATCCAGCATCTTCTACCACTGTAACTAAAGCAGAAAACAATGAGAGGTCATAGTTTTATATCTCAATAGTTACTCCCATTTAACCTTACTCTGTACATGACATTAAACCTTCACCTAAACTTAATGCAAAAATTGAAGGGGTGCAAAAGAAAAATACAAAGAATATAATAATAAAATTACATGTTTTTATAAGTTGATGCTGGATATACCTCAGTAATACCACTGATTTAATTTAAGCTTCTCTGTTTTATCATAGAACACAACAAGCAGTTTACAAGACAGGAGTGGCATATGAGAAGTTGTGGGGTTTTTTTACGAAATTAAAGAACCTTCTTATTATTTCCACTTTCTGTGTCCATTCTTTGGCATAATCCTTACATACAAACAAGTGCATTCTCCTTCTCAGAAAATTAGTGAGTAACCCACTGCTTTCCATTTGAGAAGCTAGCAGAGGTCTTAACATTCAGGATATATACTCACTGATGCCTGTCACCTCTTACAGATGGCTCATCTCTGACTCCTAAAAGTGGGCATGAGGCTAATGGTTTGCAGGACAGACTGTCCCCAGGAAAGGCTCCCAAAGAGAAAAGCTGGGAACCCTACTGTTCCCTGTTGACATAATACAAGCACCCTTCTTATCACATAATAAATGCTTTATGACATTATGAAAAACATTTTTCTAACTGCTCTTGCTGGAAATAGGCAGGATAACCCTAGGGTAAGGAAAGAAGTGAAAAGGTTACAGAAATAATATTTTTCACAAACTCTGTATCTGTAATGTACTTCATTTTAATGTGACTCAGACTTCTGTGGTTGAATATTTTAAAACTATGATTTGTATAATGGAATGAAAGGAACCAAATGAGATACAACAATTTATCTTGTCTTGATTAAATCATGCCTTTCCTTTAATTAGTTCAAAATGGAGAATTTCTGTAAAGATACTGAAGGTCAAACCACTCAAGATTAAAAACCAGTGAAGAGAAATTCTGCAAAACAACATACTATAATGTTAATCCAATATTCACTACTGAATTTTCATCCAAATTTTACTTTATTACATGTTATTCATAATCCCTTTACTTCAACATTAGTAGTAACTTGTTAGCAACAGAGACCAGGGACTGGAGACAAATTGAAGATTATTACTAAAAGTTGCTGTTTACCTTTCTTAACTGAAGCTGCTTCATCTTTGTCTGGTGGCAAACCTGTACCACCATCTTTCCAATAGGGATTGAGTTCTCTCTCAGACAGCATGGCCTAAAACAGAAATAACTTTAATGTGTGCATAGCATATGGTTTGTATTTTCTATAATACTCGATAAATAAATTTTGTGAGACTTGTGTGGGAATAGAACAGCTTATTCATAACTTGTGCTATCTAAACATAGGTAGAAATAAACGTACCTCTCTATCCTGAGTCAAAGCTCTCAAACATGTGCCTCATTGGCACCCTTATTACACAGAAGGAGTTCTACTATTTGACTGCATTGCCAGCGTAGCAGTACTATGCACTTGTGTCCGAAGCACTGCTGTTATGGGGGCTCTTAGTTTTACCTCAAGTTACTGCTTTTCACCCTCAAACTAGATCTCTTATTGTGATTCTGTCAACTGACTTCTCTGGAAGCAGGCAAGGAAGTCCACTGGAGAAAAGGGTTGATTACGCATTCCAGCACTGACACTCATCACCACCATTGGCATGCTGTATGCATCTGTTGTACACATTGTTTTGCATATCAAAGACAGGACAGGCATTCTGGTGTAGAAAACACGAAAGTATAAAACTGCACGGAGAGCACGTGGTTGGGTGGGAGAGTCTATAAAAATCGTATTCTTCTAGGACCACAAATACATATAAATCATCATCAGCCATATAATACATGCTGACATTATGGTGATTTAAGATCTCCACATTAAATGGTCCTTCAGCAGTTCAGAAAAAATGCTCAGCAAAAAATTATGCGGGGGAAAAAACAAGATCCCTTCTCATAAGACAAATAACCAAAACTATGTTTTCAGATCAGACTACATTGTATTGTATTTAAGGAGCTGAATGAACAAATGAAGCAGCCAGCAGCTGTACGTAAACAGAACTAATGTAATGACAGCAACCCCTTCCCCAGCCAGACCCTGATCCACCCATATGTTCATGCACAACTGTGGCATGAAAGTAACAGCAACTGCTCTGAATTCTTTCTTCAGAAAGAAAACAAGCCTCAGCACCCTACACTTTAACACAGTAACTTAGGTAAGCTTTTATCACACAAAATAATGGTGTTCCCTTCACACACACCATGAGGAAGAAGGCCAGACCAACAGTCTGTCATTAAGGAAAATATCTCAGAAGCACTTCAAATATTACAGAACTTGGTACTAACAAAACTGGCTTTCTGCTTACCTAGGAGATAGTTTGAAGTCTTTTCTCCACAAGATAAGCCTGCTGTATGAACCCTTCCTTCCCATCCCAAACAGAACAAATAACTGAACAATTTAATTAAAATCACTATCACACAACATCAGGCATTAGTTTAAAAACTATACAAACACTTAACATATTTGAACCAATTCATTGGTTCATTCATCACACAAAATTTAGCAAGATGCAGAAAAAAGTTGATATATTAATTCCTCCTACTTGCTCAAGTTCTTGAGCTTTCTGTCGTTCCAATATTTTTTCTTTGTGTCTTTCACCTCTGACAGCTACTGCTGACGTGGTTTTCAATGACATGAAGTCTAAATTCATCCATTCTTCTCTCTTTAAAATAAACAGAAAGAATCAGTGTTCATACTTCCAAAAAAAAGCATGGGTTAGGCAAAAATGAAACTAGTGCAACTACTGACAAATGTTACTTACAATAAACAGTATAGGTTTTACAAACACATATTAAATACTTTAATGAAAAGCAAGTATTATTTTAAGAACCCTAATCTTTCAATTATTTAATATTCACTTACACAAATAAATTTCACAAATGTCTTTCTGTAATTTGAAATACATCTTCACAATGTATTTAAGACACTAGTAAATATGCAAACCATATACACTGCTTATTATTTGCTTAAACATGCACTGTACGTCCAGACCAATTCCTTTCCATCTTGCTAATTCTGACTTCATGACCTCTTACATGTCTTCTAGTGTATACAAAATCCACCATCAGTAACTGAGCACAGTTCATACCTCATATCTAGGCACTAACTGCACCCTCAAACAGTTACACATCTAAATCTTGTGAACTGTACCCACAATAACAGGTAGAAAATTACATTTACAAAACCTAAATCAGACCAAGAACATTTTAAAAATGAAGACTACTCTCTAAAGAAAAGCAGCATATAAAAAGCCTAGATATACCTACCACCTTTATATGCACAAAACCTGAAGCCTCAAAAGAAAGCAGACATACACATTATAAACTACTCTACAAAAACAAGTATTTGGAACACTTCTGTGGATAGTATAGCAACCAAAATGACAAGATTACACCCTATTTTGAAACATGTCCTTGCAGAAGAGGTCTTCATGTCTTCAGTAGGGTTCAAGTCTGAGTTGTCAATCTGAACAGATACTATATGTCACGCTTTCTCTGTTACTTAAAAAGTATATTAGGCAACACACCAGAGAATTTCAAAGGTGAAATACAACATTCCACTTCTCAAATCTCTTCCAGAAAAGAGGAGGAACTGAAAAATAATTTATCTTCAAGTGATTCAATAGTATCTACGCCCATGTTAGCAAGTAATGTGGATCAACAGAAGTGGATGTGCATGGGACCTCTGGAGGTCATCTGGTCCAACCCACCTGCTCAAGCATCGCCACCTAGAGTCAGTCACCCAGGACCATATCCAGATGGCTTGTAAATATATCCAAGGATGGAGATTCCACAAGCTCTCCAGCTAACCTGTGCCAGTGCCTGGTCACCCTCACAGTAAAATACTGTTTCTTCATGTTCAGACAGAAACTCCTGTATGTCAGTTTGTGCCCATTTCCTCTGGTCCTGTCACTGGGCACCACTGAAAAGAACCTGACTGTCTTCTATACAGGCTTCCGATCAGCCACTTGGGGATTTTTTTTGCTTGTTTATGTCTTTTTTTTTTTTAAGTAAGCACTCTGGACTAGTCTGAGGACTGGTCCTGTGGAGCACCTTAGGTGCACTTTGAGAACATATATTCTAATTCGGTTTAATCCAACAGAAAATGGATTTACATGCTCCTAGACTTTTTCATAATGTGAGCCAAAATACAAAAAGTAGGGATGACCAGGAGATCCTCTCAAAAGCACGCTCTTGCTCCAAAAATAAACAAGCCCAGGGCACACATTATACAAGAAATGCTTGGGAAAAAAACACTGGTTTTGCAGGATAAGTTATCACGACATACATAAGGATTTATATTTCATTACTTTATACTTTTCCAAGATGATAGATATGATTCAGAGATCCTTTTTAGTTCTCTTAACAAGATGCACAAATTCAGAATGAGAAACAGGAACTTTTTTCAGGAGTGGAATTAGACACTAAATTAAAAATCACCATTTTCACACAACTGAGTATGTCATGATATGTGAGCACGTTTACATTACTAAAATCACAGCAGTTCATTTCAGAATGACTCCATTTTCCAGAATAAACACTGCTTACTGGGCACAGAATTCACCTAGGAAGATCAAGAGAGGCATTGATTCCATAAATATTGTTGCTGAAATGTTCTACACCTCTCTTCCTTATATCTGTTTAAGCTCCACAGAAGCAAAAATTCATTCAACTGTAGAAGAGCCACCAAAATTATGCAGAAAAAAATAACATGTCTAGTCAAGATCATTAGGTTGACCTCTTCAAGAAAATTAAGCTTAAGTTGCTAGAGCCTCAAAACATGATGAAAGGAATTAGCGCTAGGCAACTTTAAGTGTAGTGCCTTGTTAAATACTAAGCAAGTATTAGGTAGAGAAGTCTTCCAATAAATGAAATGTAACATTTACCTAGCTAAACAAAGACATTTGTCTGTAAAATAGGTTTTGTTCAACACACTGCAAAAGAGCTGTCAAGAAACCTAAGCACATTTCACATTTGGCCATGCTGAATTTATTTCTAGAGTAGTTATCAGGCTGCTCACCTGCAGGGAGGGATCTTTCACAGCATCTGATTGCTTGTTGACCTTCCAAGCCTTTTCTGTGTTATCTGACTGTGACACATTTGACTCAACCCATTCAACTGACGAATCCTAAAAATAGAGTTTAATGTAAAGAACAACAATAACACCTTAACATACTATTATATGTTGATAAAACGCAATACTTACCAAGTATACTGATAATCAAAATTGATCCTGATTAGCATTACTAATATAATACTGTTTATTATTTTAAAATAGTGATAATAAAAATAGGAATATTGATATTCCCATAGGAGATTGTTCCTTCATAATCAAAACATTCCCCTATACTTCATGAGCACATCACAGTTATGTAACACTAGTTCATACTGGCAGTTTATTAGCATAACACTGCTAAAGTTAAAACTGTCAGAATGAAACCAAAAACAATTGGTTTTATGGCATTACAAAAAACAAAATTTAAAAAATCTAAATTCATTACTATGTTCTACATTAAAAAAGTAAAATCGGGTAACACAGTATAATATAAAGCACTGTACATGCTACCTCCTCCTATTTTCATATCCAACTTCCTACACTTGCACTTGCCACAGCGTACTGAGATTTTACACTTGAAGCAAATAGGACTCCATTGAACAGAGTTTTTTTGCTAGTTACATGAACCTGTCATGGGAGTAACAGACTTTGGATCAAAGGTATCAGCCAGGACTGTGTTGCATCCTAGACTCACTGAGGTGATCTGAGGGGTTTTGATGACTCCCATGTGAAATGTGGGACATTTGTGCCTAAGGTTACTTCCCACACTGAAAAGCATAGTTCACCTCTGATATCAGTCCCTGGAAAATAAATCTCATCATACTGCATGTTCTTTTATTCAATAAAAGAGACTCTCTGAAAAGAAAAAAGAAAAAAAAAAAAAAAAAAAAATCACAGCGCTACCTGACTTGCACCAAAATGCTGGGAGGATGTTTTACACAACATGGTCAGAAAGCAGCACTCAGATTTCTAATACCGTCTCTGTACTGTTTTGCCCCTCAATGTGAAGGCATCTGTGTACAGACTCAACTGCAGAAGTTTGAGCCTTCCTTCAGATCCACATACAACTCCCATGTTGTTGGGAGTTTCGGTGGCTGAACATCCATCGAAAAAAGGCAACAGTAACTCATGCTTAAAATCAAGGTCAAGTATTTGCAATTTTAGACACATCATTCTACCATATACAACTGACAACGGGGAACCTTCTCATTCTAGGACAGCGTGCAAAAATTCGGATTTTTTTCCAAGTTCTCTCTCCTGAAAAACTGTAAATACCTTTGTTCCTAATGAATGAATTCAATATTATAAAATTCACAAGCACTCAAATAACAGCATCTTTTAAATTGATTAAATACTCAGTATATTAGAAAGGCAAACTTTGCCACAGTTTTTCCCAACAGAAAATGGCAAGAATAAGTCTTAATTTTACTATGTGTAGCCACAGAAACTAAAATGGTGCAGGTTTTAAAAATGTCATTTGAAGCACTTTAAAGTTTCTTACTTACCGAAGAACTATCAAGTAAGTCATCCTTCTTTTCAGATTTTTGTTTCTTATTTTTCTTCTTTTCTTTCTTAGCTTTTTTTGAATGCTTATCCTTTTTCTTTTTTTTCTGCACAGAATGTTCCTACAAGTAAATGTTTGTAAATGAGATCCACTAAACCAAATCACCCATGTACAAGAAAAACAATCACAACCTACTTACCAAACCACACTGGAAAAGGTAAAACACAGCTGGACATAGCTATATTTTAGTTCTACTACCTTCTCTCTCTTCTATTGGGGCGGGGGGGGGGGGGGGGGGGGGGGGGGGACCAGGCACAGGAAGGGAGGGCATGCCTCATATCCGTAATCAATTTTTCTTCCCCCTCTCAGTATCTTTTTCACTGGAACTAAGAAACTATAACTATACATAGAATATTTTCTACACTACTTTTATTTCGGTCAAATCTATTTCCTCGGGAATCACTTCATCATCAATACACATCTGTCCTTTGTTGAATATCTACCCAGATTTCTACACTAAAAGGATGCGATATTCAGAGGTTCCAATAAGGCTTCTCGTGTGAATGACCACAAATGGGACCGCTACAAAGCCTTGGATCCTCCAGATTTCTTCCCATGGGACTATTCTTGTCTAGCAGTGCTTGCTCTTCTGCATTTGGTAAAAATTAAAGCTGAAATTGAATGACAGAAATTTTTTCTCTTTGTGAGTAAAAGATTATTTCCACTTAAAAAAAGCTAATATCAAAGCATAAAAAATTCAAAAATCGGGAGGTTTTTAAAGATCATCTTAAAGCCCTCAAAGCCTTCTGTTCAAACATGCCGTAAAGCTAACAACACAATTCAATGATTTACAGTTCCATCACCTTTTCCAGTTGTTCCACACGTTCGTTCACATCAGCAAGCATCCACGTATTTTCACCTCGTAGATGCTTTAGCAGCTTGTGCCTCTGCTCCTTTTCATAACTAATTTTGGCCTAAGACAAACAGAGAAGAAAAATAACCAGGCAGAGTCCAGCAGCATTTACTGACAGACACACCTTTGTAAGCCACACTGACACAACCACACACAATGTTGAGAACTGTGCTTGAGAACTTTTCCTTTTAGAGGACTACAATAAAAATACTTTTGGATTACATGTTAAAGGGGAAATTCAGCTAAAATATATTATGCACCCTACTTTCTCAAGCTACAGCTTTGCAGCTCCTCTAGCACTGATTTCATCCTATCATCCTAAACAAGAGTGAAACGAAAACATTCAACTTCTGTTC